>JAUAME010000007.1:28915000-30382500 GCA_030820535.1 Quercus parvula
ATCAAATTGTTTTAGAAAAAAAAAATCAAATTTTTGTTTGATTGTGTTTGACTTTTTGCAAATGGATGATTTTACTTTCACATTAAAAGTACATTATGGTGGGAAATTTGAGTGCAAACCACAGTTGCGGTATGTAGGTGGCCGAATGGGTGTAGTGTTTAAGGTAGACCCTGACTATTTAAGTAGGTTTGAAATACATGATCTATGTGTGAAGGCTGGAGAACCAATTGGTTGTAAGGTGCATTACTTAATACCAGGAAGTGACTTAGAGCATGGTTTGAGGTTGCTTCCTAGAGATAGTGATGATGAAGTTATGTATATGTGTGAAATACACAAAGAATGGCCAATTGATACAATTACTTTGTACACAAAAGCAGGGGTTCAAGCTAATAATGTTGAGTTACCTGAGGTGGACAATGGTGAGCTTGCTGTGGTGTAAGAAGATGTGTTGACTGATGATGATGTGAAGTTGGAGGAGGATGGTAGGCACCACTTTTATGGCTATGATGAATTTGCTGTATACAATAATTATGGGCAAAATGCACCCTACCATGAGTAGACTAAGAGGAATAATGATAGAAAAAATAAAGGTCAACAGGAGAATGTTGACCAGAATGAGGGACCTAATTGGTTAGATAAGGGGTTTAAGGGACTAGATTTTGAGGATGATGTGTTTGGAGTAGGAAGTGAAAATGTTGAACATGCACAACCTTCAATTCATGAGAGGGATAATGGTCCCCAACCTAAGCAGATTGGGAGGAATAATGCAAACCATGCTGAGCCATCTAGCAAACCTCAACCTGTACAGCCCCCAGTTAATTATGCTGAATGGTATGAGCTTGCTGTTGATGGTGATGACCTTGGAAGTGTACAAGGTTCAGATGATGAAGGGAGAGAGGTATTCCTTGAATATAATGAGAAGACCTTTATGAAGAACCCAGTCCTATTTAAAGGTATGAAATTTCCTAACGAAAAGGTATTTAGGAAAGCTTTGAGGGAGTAAGTTGTGAAGAAACCTAGGAATATCAAGTTTAACCTGAATGAGAAAAACAAGATATCTGTATATTTCAAGAATGAGTATGGGTGGAAGGTGTATGCATCCACAATCACTAGTGAATCTACTTTCTAGATCAAGACCTTATTTCCAAACTGTACATGTGGTAGGACATTCAAAAACAACCAGTGCACATCAACTTATGTGGCTAAGAAATGCCTGGATGATTTCAATAAAAATGATAAGTGGTCTGTTGAAGCTATACAGCACCATGTTACAAAGCATCTAGTAGTTGACATATCCATGAACCAAGTGTATAGGGCATAGCAAATGGCAAGAAGTTTCCTTAGAGGGAATGATGCTATGCAATACACTTGGTTGAAGGATTATGCAAAAATGATTCATATAACTGATATAGGTAGTAAAGTGATAATTCAAATTGAAATGGATGATGAGAACTCACAGCCAAGGTTCAAGAGAATGTATGTGAGGTATAATGCACAAAAGGTAGGGTTTTTGATTGGCTGTAGAGCACTAATAGGATTAGATGGGTGCCACTTGAAGGGGAGGTTTGGTGGTCAGCTCCTATCAGCCACTGGGAAAGATGAGAATGATAACATCTTCTCAATTGCTTTGGTTGTGGTTGAACAGGAGAATAAGGAGTCATAGTTGTGGTTTTTGCAACAACTTGCAGATGATATTAGCAATCTAGATGAAATGAAAATGGTTTTCATTTCTAATAGACAAAATGTGTGAAAACTTAAACATTTTTTCCTATTCTTTTAATCTCTGTGGTGGGAAATGTGGTACCATTCTCAACCACTCTTTTTTGTTTTGTATGAAATGCAGGGATTGATTCCTGTAATACAGTTTTTGTTCCTAAAAGTTGAGCACAGTTTTTGTGTTAAACACATTTACAACAACTTCAAGATAGACTTTAAGGGACTAGAGTTGAAGTTTGCTATGTGGAAGTGTGCTGCAACCACAACTATTAGAGAATTTGAGCAGAGAATGGAGGAGATGAAAGAGTTAGACCATGGAGCTTGGGAGTACTTAGCCAACATAGACCCAACCCAATGGAGCAGGTCTCATTTTAGCAGTAGAGTTTTATCAGACTGTTATGTGAACAATCTGAGTGAGTCTTTTAATTCAATGATTTTACGTGCAAGGGATAAGCCCATTGTATCAATGCTAGAATGGATTAGGACTAGATTGATGAGTAGATTGTACATTAAAAGAGTTGGTATTGAGAGATATAAACATGACATATAATATTAGAGATAAGCTTGAGAACTTGAAGTTAGAAAGTAAGGGTTTCTGTTCTACACCATCTGATAGATTCATTTATGAAGTTGATAATGAGTATGAGAGACATGTAGTGGATTTGCCAAGGAAGGCATGTTCATGTAGACTATGGGATTTAAATGGAATTCCATGTAAGCATGCTGTGACAATAATTTACAAGAACCTTGAGCAACCAGAAGAATATGTACATCCATGTTATTCGAAGGATGCATACAAGGATACTTATAAGGAGATTATTCCTCCACTGCTTGGACAGAGTGAGTGGATTAAGACTGGTCTACCTGCTTCCATTGTGCCAATTGTATACAAACCACCAGGTAGGCCACCAGTGTTGAGAAAGAAAGGTACTAATGAGTCAAGAAATCCAAACAAGATGTCTAGGATGTATAAATTTGTTAGATGTGGTAATTGTAAATTGGTGGGTCATAACTCAAGGGGATGCAAGACTAGCAAAACAGGTGAGACCCCATGGGAAAGGAGCGTGAGGTTGCAAAGAGGAAGATTAGTAAGTGACCCTTCCTTCAATATAATTTGAGCTTAAAATTAACATATGGAACTAATACTGTGTACTTTTTTTTATAGGCACAAGGCAGCAGCAATGGAAATACTTCTCAACCTACAAGACAACCACCTCAGGCAAGCCAACCTAATCAGCCAAGCCAACATACTAAAATACCACCTCTAGTATATCAATCATATGCTCAAACAAGTTCTAGCAATCAACCCCCATCTAATCAGCCAACACCCCATACCAGAGCACCAGTAACAAAAATATCAACATGGTTTTCAAGCAGCTAACCTTGTACCCATCAGCCTAGAGAGACATGGGATTCAAGAGAATCACTAATTCAGGTATGATTCAACTTCCTTCAAATGTGACTTCAAACCTATTATATTGCAACTACCTAACCAATAGTCTTGTATATTATTTCAGCCTGAAGATTTAAAGGCTTCTAAAAGGGTTAGAGGAAATGATGGACTAAGTAGTGCTACAAGAAGGCCTAGTTCAAGAGGTTCAAAAGGGAGGACTACTGCAAGAGGTGCATCACTAGGCATGAGAGCAGAAAGGACTGGAGCAAGGCCATCAGTACATACACCTGCTGAGAGCAAGGGCAAAGATAAAGAAAAATGATGATTTCAAGAATGTGATTTACTCACTTTTTGTTAACTTTTTGCGTGTGCATAATAGTGCACTAAAGTAGGTGTGGACAAACTTTATGTATGTGTTAGGTTTAGGTTATTGAAATGTGTGTTGTAGACAAGTTATTATTGTGTTTGGTAGATTTGTGTGTGGCAAACAATTTATTATTGTATTTGGCAGTATATGTCATTGTTATTAGATGATCCATACTTTTGTGGTATCATATGGATGGATTAGGTTGAAGTTAGAAAAAGTGTTTATATTGTGTACATGGTCCATACTTTTGTGGTACCATAGTTTTGTGTGCATGGTGCACTAATATAGTTGTGAAGATTAATAAATCAGTTTTTGTGGCCAACCTGTTATTCACATTTGTTGTGTTACTCTTCATCTATGTCTAAGTTTGCAAACTATGTCTAACTAACAAATTGTGTCTAAAATTGTCAATTGTGTCCCAAATGGCCAATTCTGTACAATGATCAATTGTGTCTACAAATGTCCAATTGTGTCTACAATGACCAATTCTGTATACAATGAACAATCGTGTCTAAAATGGCCAATTATGGATATAACAAGTTCCCAAAACCCATTTCATTTCAAATTGTTGCCCTCTAACAACATTCATTACAAATTCCAACTAACAACTTACATAACATTTACCCACTACTCACATAAACTTAGAAATTATGACAACCCCAATGGCTTCACTTCAACATCCTCAAACCAACCACAAAACATAAGGAATAACATAAATAAATAAAACCATGACACAACCAAGGCAACTCCATATTGTTTTGCTCTTTCTTTGAAAACTATTTCTCTTAATCTTGCCTTTTCTTCTCTTCTCTTAGCTATTCTTTCCATCTCCCTTGCTTTTTATTCCATATCACAAGCTAGCTTCTCCCTATCACTAGCAGTCTTTGCCTCCTTCTCCAATCTTCTAAATTTTGCATCCACAAGTGCTACAATTTCAAACTTTCACTGACAAATTTTTTTTCTTCTTCAGCCTACTTGAAGTACTTGCAAGCCTTTACTTCTTCCTACAAACAATGGACAAATAATAATTACCCAAAATTTTACACTATTGCATATGTTGAAATAAAACCATTTTCCAACATAACTCAAATCATTGTAAAAGCAACATCCGAAAGTTGTCCCAAAGTTAGATAGTGTCAAAGAGGTCCTCAATTCACTTCTCCCTCTAGAACAAAAATGCTAGCTAAAACTCAAGTAAAAATCACTTGCGGAAGTCATAATGCAAGGAGATCTTTGATTCCTACTAAAATAAACATAAAAATAAAAATAAAAAAAAAAGCTAAAACTTTGACTAAATTTTTCAAAAAATGTTTTAAACCCTATAACACTAACTTACTGATGTGAAAGGACAATGATGGTCAAACATTGTATCCCCTTACTCGAAATCAATACCAAAAGCTGGATCTCACATTCTATTGAGCACGAAATGCAATTTTAGTAGCTTTTGTGGCCATATCTGTTGTTCTCTTGTGTTCTTCTTCGTGGATTTTTGTTCGAGCAATGTCTTGAGTCTTGAGAGGGTGTTCTAAAAGTTGGATTATATAGTAAATGATGTTTACAAACGGAATGGGTGAGGTGGGTTATGGAGGGCTGATGGAGGGTTTCATTGGTAGGTTAAGTGACAAACTCCAAAAACAAGTAGGCAATGATAAAATCGGTCTAACCACAAGTGGGTTAAGTCTAACTACCCCTTAACAAATATGCTCTTAGTTCTTTATGAGATGTATTCTTATTGATTGTGATATTTCTCTGCAGAATGATGAATAGAATTGAGAAGGAGAAAAAATTGTTTAGGAGCCACTAAGAGTAGGGAAGAAACCATAGAGTTGCTGCATTTGGATGATTCAAAAGTTATGTAGACATGTACTTATGCATTAATATGTTCTTTTTCTTTTGGAAAATTTTACATTTTTAAGGTTCTTGAGTAAAGGATCTATGGGATTTTTTTTTTTTTTTTGGTTATGTGTATATGTGTGTTTTGATGTGCTACACATTCCGATTTTTGGTATTATTCAATTTTGAGAGGTAGATGTTAAATTGTGTTTATGTTTTAGCAATCTAACATTGATCATCTTGAATGTAATTTTATCTATATATATATATATATATATATATATATATATATATATATATATCTCTCTAAAACTTGAAATGTAACATTTATTGTTGCTATACTCCAGTTGAGTCATATCAGACGTCATTATCTTTTTTCTTTTCAATTTTCCTATAATTGTTTTTAACATTTATTTTTTTAATATCTACACTTCTCTAACCTTTCTCCCTCCATTACCTTGTCATCTCCCCCACTACTTCTTCAGCTTTTCTCCCTCCCTTACCTTTTCATCTCCCTACTACCCTCTACATTAATATCATTCTTCCTTTTTTCCTTCATCTTCCTTTATTTTTGTCTCTTCTTATTCACACCCTCTTACTATAAATTTGTCATCATCTCTTCCATTCTATGCATAGTTTTCCCTCACAAAAAAATGTTCTCTCTCTCTCTCTCAATTTTTTGGTGGATTTTTTTTTTCTTGTATCTCTGCTTTAGGCAAATTGATAATTTTTTTTGTATTCTTTAAAACTCTACTTTAGGCTAATGCGATTTAGTTTTGTTTTTATTTTTTATTTTTTTATTTTTTTGTTAAATCCTATCCTATTGCGTTATAAAGAATTAAATATAACATATAAAAATATAATATTATTCTATTACATAGCATGATTTGGATAATTTGGTATTTATTGTTTTTTTTAAATTTTTTTATTCTCTTTGATTGTTAAATTTTATCTTATTGCATTATAAAGAATTAAATATAGCTTATAAAAATCTAATATTATTCAATTACATAGCATGATTTGGATAATTTGGTATTTATTTTATTACACAACATGATTTTTTATAGTGCTCAATTTAGATGTTAAACTATGAGACTTTACTAATTTTTGTTTATTTTTTAATCTTTTTTGCTAGACAAAGTACTCATACTAGTTGTATTAGAAGTACTCTATCATGCCATCTATTTATAGAAAAGCAAAGGTTAGCCAAACGAAAATAATCAGATGGGTGACAAATTTTAGCTTTTACAATTTTACTTTAATTGTTATTATTATTTTATAACAATGCATATATAGAAATTTAATTCTTAAATTTTGCTAATAATTGTTTATTTGATAATATGCTTTGGGTGGATGAAATTACAATTTCTACAAAGAAAATAACCTTAATAGATTATCAACAACAAATTGTTTTTCCTAATTGGTCCAATTAATTATTATTAATTTTATTAAATTTCTTAGTTACGTTTTTCGGTGTTTTAGAATGTAGGCAAAAAAATAATGTTTGAGAATGTTTGTTTAAAACTAAAAGAATAATTTCCAAATTTTATGTTCTTTTTAATGATTCAAAAAATGTTATAAATAACTTTTATTAAAAAATGAATATTTTCATTAACTTGCATTTTGAATTTCTGAGAAAAATTCTATTGTTTTCATTTTGGTACGACAAAATTTATATTTATAATTTATGATTGTTTTTATATTACATTTCTAATTATTCCTATAATAAATAAAAATATGATTATGAAATATATTATTCTTTATTAAATTAGTTTAAATTCTAAAAAAATATTAATAAAACCACTATAAAAATGATTATCACGAGCAACATGCGGGTTCACGACTAGTTTTATATAAAAATTGAACTACCATAAAAGAGATAAATGTATTAGACAAAAAATAAAATATAAAAGGCATCTATCTATTTATTGCAGGCACTTGTTGTGTGTGTATATATATATATATATATATTCATGTTTATAGTTGTACATAATGAAGCAGGGGTGACATACGATTTTTGCTTTATTGAATATTTTTGTTCCTTTTTTGTAATAAGCTTAATTTAATTTCTGTATTTGATTTTTTTTCTTATTTTTTTATGTTGTTTTTAGCACCAATATAATGTACTACTATATGTGTACATTACCAACAGGTATAATTGTTTTAATGAAATTGATGATGCAAAAAAAATTGTCAGTGAGCTGATCGTCCACAAGCATGCCAATTGAGTACCTGAAGAACAAAATTGTGAAGAACCTACAGAGAGCACCGATGGGGTGCTGGCCAAAGACCCTCCGAATGTTAATTCAGTGATAAAAGAATCTCTAATAACTCAAAAGTGTGAGAGCTGCGGAAGTTTTTACGTACCTTGGAGAAGAGAAGACTTGGTGCTTATATAGTGGTGTAGGGTTGAACAAGATCCCATGAACATAGGATCTTTTTTTGTATGAAAGATATGGAGTTAATGTTTCGAGATCTTAGGGCTCTACTTCCCATACTAGGAGGATACAAATATGTAGAAGGATCTTTAAGCGTGGTGTGCAAGTTCTTTCCAGATAGGGATGCATAAGTGGGGAACACGCAAACAGTTTGGGACTTAGTGTAATCCATCGTTGGTATTAGGTAACTCGACGAGCACTTTCCAACCCGAAGGGTAAATGGATCCGAGGGGAATTTCCATCCCGAAAGGTAAACAGAACTTGAAAGGTAAATAAACCCGACGGTTTCTTTCCAACCAAAAGGGCAAATGATGCTGACGAGTACTTTCCAACCTGAAAGGTAAATGGAACCCGAAGGATAAATAGAACCCAAAGGATAAATGGACCCAACGGGCACTTCCATCCCGATGGGTACTTTCCAAGCCAAAGGGTAAATGGACCTGACGGGTACTTCCATCCCAAAGGGTAAATGGAACTCAAAGGGCATTTTCATCCTGAAGGGTAAATGAAACCCGAAGGGTAGATGGACCCGACAGGTACTTCCATCCCGAAGAGTAAATGGAACCTGAAGGGCATTTCCATCCCGATGGGTAAATAGACCTTACAGGTACTTCCAACCCGAAGGTTATTTCCATCCTGAAAGGTTAATGGACCCGATGGTTACTTTCCAACTCGAAGGGTAAATGGTCCTGATAGGTACTTTCCAACCTAAAGGGTAAATGGACCCGATGAGTACTTCCATCCCGAAGGGTAAATGGAACCTAAAGGGCATTTTCATCCCGAAGGATAAATGGAACCCGAAGGGTAAATGGAACCCAAGGGTAAATGGACCCGACAGGCACTTCCATCCCGAAGGGTAAACGAAACCCGAAGGCTAAATGGATCCAATAGGTACTTCCATCCAGAATGGTAAATGGACCTGACGGGTACTTTCCAAACTGAAGGGTAAATGGAAACTGAAGGGTAGATGGACTCGACGAGCATTTCCATCCCGAAGGGTAAATGGATCCGATGGGTACTTCCATCCCGTAGGGTAAATGGACCTGACGGGTACTTTCCAAACTGAAGGGTAAATGGAAACTGAAGGGTAAATGGACCCGATGGGTACTTCCATCCCGAAGGGTGAATGGAACCCGAAGGGCATTTTCATCCTGAAGGGTAAATGGACCCGATAGTTACTTTCCATCCCGAAAGGTAAATAGACCCGAATGGCATTTTCATCCAAAAGGGTAAATGGACCTGTTGAGTACTTTCCAACCCGAAGGGTAAAAGGAGTTATAAAATTCCTTAGTTAAAATATTCCTTATTAGTTGCCCCCTATTCCATGGTCGTCGGGATACTCGACGGGTCACAGAATACATCGTTTTACCTTGTAGGTAGGGTTTATTTTTAAGCGAATGACTAGGCACTGTTAGTGTCCTTAGTCATCGATCCATCCTGCATGTAGGACCTAGTTTTAATGAGTGATTAGGAACCTGTCAGTGTCCTTGGTCGTCAGTCCACCCTATAAGCAGGACTTAGTTACTAGGTACCCATCAATGTTCTTGGTCGTTGGTCCACCCCGTAGGAAGGACTTAGTTTCAATGAGTAACCAGGCACCCATTGGTGTCCTTGGTCGTTGATCCACCCCGCATGTATGGCAGTTTGAATAACTTATTAAGCACTCGTCGGTGACCTTAGTTTTCATTCCTCCCCGTAGGTAGGATAGTTTGAATAAGTGACCAGGCACCTGTTGGTGTCCTTGGTCATCAGTTCACCCCATAGGTAGTATGGTTCGAATAAGTAACTAGACACTTGTCGGTGTACTTGGTCATCGGTCATCGTTGACTCATTAGTCGCACGATGCACCAGACAAGTGATCCTTTGAGCATTGCTATGATATCAGTAAGCAAGTTGGTTTGTTGATTGGGCAAGTATAATGGGTCGTCTGTCAAGTGTGTCTCATCGGTTTAGACGAGTTAGTGTCTGTGTTGTTCTAGGTGATGAGTAGGGTACTCGACAACCCCTTGATACATGACAACCATCAAAGCAGAATGTGTCACTTGGTGTCAGGGAGGGTACCTAAAGACCTTTGATGACCGAAGACTCTAGGGTGTTAAAACATTTTCAGGATGGTGAAAATATTCACTATCAGTTTGGACAAGCGTGGAATATGAAGGGTTACATTGTAATTGTAAAGTGTTGGGGGCTCTATTTCTTTCCCTCCATTCCATAAGCGTTTAGTGACTTCATTCATTCGTCACCCAAGTGACTTTGTTCATTTGTCTCTGATGGAAATATGCATGTACGCAACGGAAAATTAAACGAATCTACTTCATTCGTAATAGATAACATGTGCTTATAAATTTCAGAATATGAAAACAAGAGAGTGTACCTTGGTGTGATGAATTTCCAAACAAAGATTGTAAGCACTTAGGAATACTTTTAATCTTCACTCCAATTCCACTAACGCCCAAGATGTGTGGTCTCTCAATCAATTATGTGTGTATGTTCTAGAGAGGATGGAGAAGTCTCTTCACAACATACAAACCATTTTTATGTTCATCAAAAAATTTTGTATGTTTCTCTCCACATAACTTATTATCTAATTGGGCCAGCCTTTTAGGCCTTCCTAATTGGGCTTTAGAGTGTGGCTTGGAGTGGGACCAAAAGGGACCAATAAGATACTAGCTCCAATGGGCCTTGGGCTTTTCTGTCAACTCTTGACAAGTCCAAAGTTACCATTAACTATATTTAATACCACTATATAAATATAGTTGCACTCTAGGCCTTATCTATAAATTATATCCCAAGACGTTATTGTACATGCAACCCCTTCATAAAATATTCGTAGTAATACAAAGTCATAAATGTAGACTGTCATTTTGTAAATTACTACATCTTAATCCTTGAGTACCCAGTTTAATCCTTTTAAGTTATTCACCATATATTTATGAAATCCAATTTCATAAATATATACTTTAGTAATTTCTTACTAAAGTGCTTAGGCTTAACTCTCTGAATAACTGAACCCATTAAACTTATCTCAAGGGAATATTTTATATCTCCGTTAAGAGACTATGAATTCCATCTTGAGATTATATGTTCCATCAACACTAAATGTGGCTGCCCAATATACTGAGATTTTGACCGTTACTTTAGATCTCACTCCTGATATATCAAAACAACCTACATTCCATGATCAAGTCCATTATTCTTTCAAGATTAAGAGTTCATGTTAATATAAGTCATGAGATTTATTATTCAATTGACAGTCATTACGAGAATAATAAATCTCACAGTGGTCCAGTTCAATATGTCTTAACTCTTAAAACATATCAACATATCAACTAGAAGTCACCATTTCCATGATCAAGACAAATTATCTTAGTTGATATGTTATAGTCTTCACAGATGAAAAACCCAATTTCATCATCGACTACGAACTAAATCCTGAGTTTACAAAGAACTTGTGATTTATATCTTCTGTGACTTTTCACATAAACCACATACTATGCATCTCATGGACTATATGATAATGTCTGAATATTCATGTTACCATTATTTCAGATAATAATAAAACAACTTTATTAATTACAATATTAAGTCATACATCATGTCATACATAATGCCATACATAATATCATACATAGCATCATACAATAGGATTTAAGGGCACTAATCCTAACAGTCTCCCTAGTGGCATAGAGGATTGCTGACTTGACTCGATCATTTTTTAGGGATCCCTTGGATCATCTGTCACCTTGGTGACTTGGTTCGACGATCGTTGATCTGACAATCCTTTTATGTTTTTAAATGGATGTGAAGGTTTAGAAACTTCATTCCTTTGTCTGTCAGGTACCATCCGGTTTTCAGTTACCGAGGCACTCGTTGGTGGCTTGGT
Organism: Quercus parvula; assembly: GCA_030820535.1. NCBI lineage: Eukaryota > Viridiplantae > Streptophyta > Magnoliopsida > Fagales > Fagaceae > Quercus > Quercus parvula. The sequence goes on from JAUAME010000007.1 coordinate 28,926,631, forward strand.
TTGTCTCAGTCCCCCCTATAGGTAGGAAAAGTTAGATTTTTTACCCAAGCACTCATGGTTGGCTTGGTTCATCCATCCATCCCCCTTATAGGTAGGAAGACTTAAAATTTTATACCATGGTACTCGTGGGTGGCTTGGTTCGTCCATCTACCTACTAGGTAGGAAGGCTTAGATTTTTTACCAAGGCACTTGTGGCTGGCTTCGTTTGTCCGTCCATCCCGTAGGTAGGAAGACTTAGATTTTTTACCAAGGCACTCATGGGTGGCTTGGTTTGTCCGTTCGTCCCCCCTGTAGGTATGAATAAGGGTGTATAGCCAACCCGCCAACCAACCAAAATTGATCTGACCCAACCCAACCCGCCAAGTTGGGTCAGTTTTTAGGGCTTGGTGGGGTGGGTTAGGTTGGGTTGGGTTACAAAAAAAAATTTTGATAGTGGGTTGGGTTGGGTTCAGGTCATAAAATTCCAAACCCGACCCGACCCACCCATATATTTAATATATATTTAAAATATATTATATAATTAATAAATTTTTTTAAATAACCAACTCTTCCTCCTATCCTATATAAAAATCAATATTAATGTATATTAGTTCATATATTAATGTATAATTGAGTTGGAATATTAGTTCATATATTGATGTATATTTTGTTTATCAACTCAAGTGGCAGGTGTGATATTTTTTTTTTTCTGCTCAATTTAATAATAATAGTAATAATAAAAAAATTGTCAAACCCATGGGTTTAACCCGACCCACCCAACCCATGTGGGTTGGGTTGGTTTAGACTTATATGATAGGTTGGGTTAGGTTGAATTTTTTTTAGCCCACCATGGTGGGTTAGGTAAAAAAATCCCCTTAACTTGACCCAACCCGACCCATGCATACCCCTAGGTATGAAGACTTAGATTTTTTACCAAGGCACTCGTGGGTGGCTTGGTTTGTCCATCCACCCCTTAGGTAGGGAGACTTAGATCTTTTACCAAGGCACTCGTAGGTGGCTTGGTTCATCTGTTTGTCCCCCTTGTAGGTAGGAAGACTTAGATTTCCCACTTGGGGATGATTTGCATTTGATTGTCCACCCATAGGCGACTTTGTTCATAGTCCTTCCTTGTTGGAAATGATTTTACTTTGGACCATCCACCTGTAGGTGACTTTGGTCGTTGTTTTTCCTTCATGGTGATGACTTTACTTTGGACCGTCCACCCATAGGTGACTTTGGTCGTTGTTCTTCCCTCGTGGGGATGACTTTGCTTTAGATTTTCCATCTGTATGTATGACTTAGTTTTCTTCCTTTCTCTTCATGTAGTCATGTGAAAATTTATTAAGAATGATGTCTTTATTGAATTAGGAAAAATACATGGAACGGTAGATTAGGTGTCGGATGGACACGCTGTAGTTTACATAGAAAAATTGAAAGAGAAAATTAAAACATATTTTGTAGTTGGTGAATTACTGGTAATGCATCCTTAGGTGCTCAAAGTTTCAAGTGTGATATAGCCTTTGTCTCCTTTACTATGAACTCAGCGGCAAAGTCAGCCAAAACTTGGGCTTTAATGGCTGTTCTTGGATGGTACTGTACATCGAACTCACTTAATTCTATCACCTATAAGACTAATCGTCTGGTTGCTTCTAGATGGTTCATTGCCTTTTGCAAGGGCTTGTCTGTCTGGACCATTATTGTCCTCTGCAAGGGCTTGTTTGCCCGAATGCAGGTTGTCCTGTCTTTCCTTTTTCTTTGTCTTGACCCCTCGGGAGGTCATGGCATCTTCAGAATTCATGTACTTGGTGGCTTTGTATAGCATGTCTGTCATCATCTTCAGGTCATTCTTGTAAATAGAGAAAATGAATTCTCTGGAGCATAGCCCATTGGTGAAGTTGTGACTAACACCTTGTCATCGGCTTCGTCAATCAAAAGGACTTCCCTATTAAATCGAGCCACATAGGACCTTAAGCTCTCATCTTCTTGTTGCTTGATATTCAGGAGACTTGCTAGGGACCTCTTGTATCTTTGTCCTCCAATGAAGTGCATGACGAAGTGCCCACTTAGCTCCATAAAATTTGAGATGGAGTTTGGAGTAATCTTGTTGAACCATACTCTAGCTGGTCCTTTAAGCGTGGTTGGGAATGCTTTGCACATTATCTCGTCGAGAACACCCTATAGGTGTATAAGGGTCTTGAAAAACTTTAGGCGGTCAAGTGGATCCTTCATCCCGTCATATGTCTCCACCTGTGGCATCTAGAATTTGGCTGATAGGGGACAAGAGGTGACCTGTACTGTGAAGGGGAAGTTGATATGGTGAACTAGCTCATCCAGGTTGGAAGACACTCCCCCTCTCATGGCATTCATCATCATGTCCATCTTATCCTTCATTATCTGTATGTCCTATGCCATGCGTATTGCATCTTTCTCCGAATCTAATGTATGGTCAACGTCCTCATGTCGGTTGCGTCTGCTAGCAATGTTGCTTTCTTCTGGATCTTCCCTTTCCTACCAATCTCCCGTCGGGAGATGACTGTTGTCCTACTCGTCATTGTTTTGTTCGTCATGCTGATTGTCGAGACAGGCACATCGTTCATTCATTTGGTTCACTTGTTGTTCCAGCTCCTGATTTTTCTGGGTGAGTCAGTCAACAATCGCAACAAGGGTTTACACCTGTCTTTCCAAGGTGTTAGAGGTGTTTTTGGTCTCCTAGCTAATGGTAGCCATTGATCACGTCTACTCTTTGTCTCAGAAATGGTGATATGGCTAATCACTCGTTCCCACAGATGGCACCAACTGACGATGCAAAAAAAATTGTCAATGAGCTGATCGTCCACATGCATGCCAATTGAGTACCTAAAGAACAAAATGGTGAAGAACCTACAGAGAGCACTGATGGGGTGTCAGCCAAAGACCCTCCGAAGGTTAAGTCAGTGATAAAAGAATCTCCAATAACTCAAAAGTGTGAGAGCTACGGAAGTTTTTACGTACCTTGGAGAAGAGAAGACTTAGTGCTTATATAGTGGTGTAGGGCTGACTAAGATCCCATGAACATAGGATCTCTTTTTGTATGAAAGATATGGAGTTAATGTTCCGAGATCTTAGGGCTCTACTTCCCATACTGGGAGGATAAGAATATGTAAAAGGATCTTTGAGCGTGGTGTGCAAGTTCTTTCCATATAGGGATGCATGAGTGGGGAACAAATAAACAGTTTGGGACTTAGTGTAATCCATCGTCGGTATTTGGTAACCCGACGAGCACTTTCCAACCCGAAAGGTAAATGGATTCGAAAGGAATTTCCATCTTAAAGGGTAAACGAAACCTGAAGGGTAAATAGACTTGATGGTTACTTTCTAACCCAAAGGGTAAATGGACCCAACGGGTACTTTCCAACCTGAAGGGTAAATGGAACCCGAAAGATAAACAGAACCTAAAGGGTAAATAGACCCAACGGGCACTTCCATCCCGAATGGTAAATGGATCCAACGAGTACTTCCATCTCGAAGGGTAAATGGAACCCAAAGGGCATTTTCATCTTGAAGGGTAAATGGAACCCGAAAGGTAGATGGACTCGACAAGTACTTCCATCCTTAAGGGTAAATGGAACATAAAGGGCCTTTCCATCCTGAAAGGTAAACGAAACCTAAAGGGTGAATAGACCTTATAGGTACTTCCATCCCAAAGGGTAAACGAAACCCGATGGGTATTTCCATCATGAAGGACCCGACGGTTACTTTCCAACTCGAAGGGTAAATGGTCCTGATGGGTACTTTCCAACCCGAAGGGTAAATGGAAACTGAAGGATAAATGGACCCAACGGGTACTTCCATCCCAAAGGGTAAATGGAACCCGAAGGGAATTTTCATCTCGAAGGATAAATGGAACCCGAAGGGTAAATGGAACCTGAAGGGTAAATGGACATGACAGGCACTTCCATCTCAAAGGGTAAATGGAACTCGAAGGGTAAACAGAACCTGAAGGGTAAACAGAACCCAAAGGGTCAATGGATCTGACGAGTACTTCCATCCCGAAAGGTAAATGGAACTGTCAGTACTTTCCAACTTGAAGGGTAAATGGACCTGAGAGTACTTTCCAACCCGAATGGTAAATGGAAATTAAAGGGTAAATGGACCTGATGGGTACTTCCATCCCGAAAGGTAAATGGAACCCGAAGGGTAAATGGACCCGACAGTTACTTTCCATCTCGAAAGGTAAATAGACCCGAAGGGCATTTCCATCCCGAAGGGTAAATGGACATGTCGGGTACTTTCCAACCCAAAGGGTAAAAGGAGTTATAAAATTTCTCAGTTAAAATATTCCTTATCAGAAATAATTTTGATTTTGTTAATTTTATATTGTAAGCAAGTTACTGGGGGGAGGGGGGTGTTTAAGACATAAATTTAGCTATTAGAATGGTGTGTTGAATTTGGTGAATTTATGGTAATGGAATAATGTGAAATTTTTTGAAGCTTCTCTACGCAGGAAGCCAACTTGAGTCCAATAATAAAGCCATGAACATCCAGGTAGTCTCTGCACATGTTTTTGTTTTAATTATTTTCCTTCCTCTGATATAGTTTTGTTGTTTAATTTGTCGATTGAAATTGAAATAACAAATTTTTCTTATTCTAGATGATATTGTTTATGGGTTTGTATTTTTTTTACTGTGTTTAGTCTTTTTCTTTAGGGACAATTTTGGGTCTTTTTAATTCGAATGATGTGTGGCCCTGAGTTGCCAGTGGTTTCTACAATTTTGACGAGCACCATTTGGGAAATCTAGGCTTTTACTTTCTTTTCTTTTTTTTTCTTTTTTAATTTGAATTGTCATAATTCTCAACTAATAGCATCATTGAATTTTATGCATGCATCTTCTCCTATTTGAAAATGTAAAACACCCTGTCTTCATTTGCGTTTTTCAGTTCATAGCATGTCATTAATATTTGGGCTAGAGTTTGTTGATTTAGACTTGGTTACAGTTGCATTTGTTAATCTTTTTTCATGAGATGACTCAATAAGAAAATGGGATTATGTGCCTCCTACAATATTTAAGCGTGCGTTGGAGGTTGTGCTCTATATAATTGCATGTTTTTGGTACATGATTTTTGTTCATATTCATTGCAGCATAATAATCTCCTACTTTTTCCCTCTCTAATTTATAGTTCCCTGAGTTATTGTTCTTTTTGCTTAATAAATATCTTAGATATTGTTAGATCTTTCACATGTGGTCTTCTAGGGTAAATATGAAGGTGAATTTTAATAATTCAAACAATTTTTTTTATTTAAATTGTGCAATTATATAAGTTAGATTTTATTTCTTTTTGTTATCTTATGCTTCTTCCCTTTAAAAAAAGAAAAAGAAAGTAAATAAGTGTGTAGGATGGTATACCATTGGTTTAACAATTTTTCTTTGGAGTAGCTTCGTGAATTTTGAAGGAGGAAAGTCATGGATACTCTACTAATACTTGCTATACATAGGGCTGAACTTGGACATTGATGCTAAAATATATCCAAGGATAATGATTCAAAGTAATTGTTTATTCATGTAATTACAAGTAATTGTGATTTTAATACCGGATTCGCTTGACAATTTCTTTCTTAGAGTTCTTTGATTCAATGTTTTGTGCTCCTCACAATTTGGATGTTATGGAATCAATGATTCACTTATTTTGCGTTAGTACTATTTTTAGTTGAGAAAGAAAAGAAAAATGTTAATGGGTTTTTACTTGTACAATTAGTATTTTATTTTATATTTTAGGGCAAATTACAACTTACCCACTTGAATTTGGCCGAAATTTAAGTTGCCTGTCTGTGATTTGAAATTTGACAATTTACCCACCTGAGGTCATCTCACTTAGAGTTTCGTACCTCACTTCTGTTAAAAACTGGATTAAATATGTATTTTTGCTCCACTTTTATTTCTCTCTCCTCCAAAAACACAAAAAAAAAAAAATAATAAAAATATGACCCGTTTGGTACTAATATTTAAACAACAGTTTTCAGTGTTAAGCACCATAACACGTATTTTCACAACACTTAAATAAAATTACTAGAAATCTCTTACTAAACGGACAAGATCAAGTAAGATAAAAGAAAACAATCCAGCGAAACACTTGCATCATGTTCATGGGATTTCAAACCACAGGTAAACTTCAGGTGGGTAAAATATCTAATTTCAAACCACAATTAGGCAACTTAAATTTCAACCAAATCACAAGTGGGTAAATTATAATTTGCCCTATATCTTATTTATAGTTTTCAATGCAATTGATATCAATTCAATAGACGAAGGTGGAAATGACAATGCTTGATGATCTTTTTCTGAATTTTCTCGTGGATCACACAGGTTAACGACCGGTAAATTATAATAATTATGGAGCAAATATTTAGAATGGAATTTTTTTTTTTTTTAAATTCTGTCTACAATATATATGAAGTAAAATTTGGGTGGTTGTGATTTGTGATTAATCTGAAACGCAAGGTTTGTAGCACTTGGTTGTGATTGGTGGAGCGGTCAATTGAACATCATTTTCAGGCACCCGCACAGGGAAGATTACAAATAGTATACGAAAACTTTAACACGTTTTTTGAAAGTGAAAGTGAATTGGGATGTGTATGATGTCACCTTCATTCTTCACAAACAATAACAAAAATCGACAAGTCATCATATCATGACTTGTGGATGAAGCAACAAAAACATGGATAAAATGGTTAGCGTATAAGCTTTAATCCAGACACATAAGGAAGCTAAGCTTCATCATTTTGAAAAGGTCAAACAAACCCTCCTATAAACTCCTAACCTTACTATCATCATCCAAATTACTAACTAATAAATTCTCTTTCTTTGCATTGTGGCACACTTAACTTTAGCCCAAACTTAGCAATTAGCGACCAAATCAAAATAAAATAATAAAAATGTTTGTTTCCCATTCTGATCTGTGGTCCATGACCCGGACAACCACCGGATTATGCATGCGTTCCGACCCGAGAAGACCCGGAGGAATTTCTGGGGCCCCACATTGGGTGAAGGTGAGGCCAAGGGCCTTATACGGCGTCGCATCGGAGAAGAAGAAGTCGCCGATCTTTACGGGCGATGAGTTGCACTACGTGTCTGTTCCGAACTCGGATTGGACACTCGCTCTCTGGCGTTACCTTCCTTCTCCTCAGTCGCAGGTTCTTGTCTTGTTTTTCTGAGATATATATGTTTTTTTTAAGGGAAAAAGTTAAATTTTCATAACTTTTTTTTTAATATACCGCATAAAAACTATACTATAATCTTTTTTTTTTTTTTTAAGAAGTTACTGTAGTCTAATATAAGAGTGTAGAGCTTATTTTATTGAAAATTGAAAATTAAAAACTGAAAATACTGTAATAAAATAATTTTTAAATATGTAAATAATATCGTGAGACCCATTTTTAATGAAAGTTTATGTGAAAAAAAAGGTTTGTGGATCCAGTGAAAGCACTGTCCACAGGACCCACTGGCAAATGTGATAGAGCACTTCTCAGGAAAAAAATAAAAAATAAAAACTGAAAACGCAAATGCCAAAACACAGCCGCTATCCAAACACTGCTTAAGTGTATATGTGTGGCTTGAACCTTATCCCTTGCATAATAGAATTTCAAACCATAAATAAATAAATAACTTAAATTTTGATATCTATAAAGTGTCAAATTTTAAATCTCACGTAAGTAAGCCAAAACTGTTGATAAGTTGTAATTTCCCTTTATATATATATATATATATATATATATATATATATATATATTTGATGTACTGTGTATTTGAATTACATGTAACGTGAAAACAAAAACAGGGAAGGCCGAGGAGGAACCATCCGCTGTTGCTGTTGTCAGGAGTTGCTACCAATGCTATTGGATATGATCTCTCTCCTCAGGTCCCTCTTCTTTCTCTTTTCTTTTTATTCATAGGAGAACTGTGCAAATTGCAATGCTATCGATTTTCTTAACTTATATTAATACCCCTTTGCTCCTTTCTTTTCCTTTTTTGTGTTTTTTTTTTTTTTTTTTGTTAAGACAATTTTCATTTCTGTCTAATGCATGTGTTTCTTACTATTTAAATCCTTGTTCTTTCTATTAAGGATAGGGATACTGTGGGGATTATTTTTCTTTTTTTCTTTTCATTTTTTACTTAGATTGTAAACAAAAATTTGTAGGGAAGAAAAGTAAGTACTCAAAGACTCACAGAACACTTAGCCCCATATGATATTGTTTTAATTTTAAAACGGTTAAACATCAGTTAAAATAAACTTGAGTTTCTCGTGTTTTGACTCATAACATATCCATGTTTAGAAGTACATTTTCACGATATCATAGGAGGGGTTCTGTGTTACACAGCTAACTGTTTACACATAAAACAAACCATGGCAATTAAGTGTTACATTCAAAACGGAAACAGGTTTCGGTTTGTTACAGGAATGAAGAGCTATTATCAATAAATAATACTTAGTTTTATTCACCACTGTCAGTTTCTTCAAGACCTTCTCCCCTCTCCCTATATATATGTGTTAAATACTTAGTATTTTCAAAAAAAAAAAAAAAAAAAAAAAGGAGTAGGACAAAAACTATTCATTCATTTATTCAGCACTAGTATTTTCAGGTTTGAGCTATTGGTTGGTTTTGACAAGAACCTCTCCAGCAGGTTACAAGAAAAGATAGTTACAAACCTTATGTAATTCAATCCTGTTTTTATAATTTTATGGGTCGTGTGCCTAAAATTACATAGCTCCTTATTTCTTTTTCAAATATTAATACGCACACAAAAACCAATCACAAATATGTTTGGAAGAGCACCAAGCTTCTTAGTTCCATACCTTACCCTGAATTAAAGCTACTTGTCTACAACAACTAATTAGAGTTTGATGGTTTGCATTATTTATTTTGTTCCACCTAGCTTCAATATGATAGGGCAGTCTTACAATGGCTACTATCTATCTAACTATAAGAGAACACTCAAAAAAAATTTCATCATTGAGATGCAAATCAGAGTTTATCCATCTTTTTTATATTCAACCTCTGTAGTTTCCTATTATAAGGCCTTATTGATGGGTGTGTAAATTGTTTGCAGTCCTCTTTTGCGCGTTACATGTCTAGCCAAGGATTTGATACATGGATTCTTGAAGTTCGAGGTGCTGGGTTGAGTACATACAGGATGGACTTTGGGAAAGTTAAGCAGCCTCTTGATGCCATGAGGGATTCTTCAGTTGAGCATGGAATGGATGGTATTTTTCCTTCAGGTCAAGAGTCTACCTTAGAATGTGGTGCTTTTTCTGATTTTGACATCTCTAATGTTAATGGAAAAAGTAAACTGACTGTTTCTAAATCTGATGACTTGAAATTAGTTACCAAATTGATGGAAACTTTTTGGCATTTATCAGAGAAACTCTCTGGCTTTTTAAATGAATGTTGGTCCAACTGTCAACTGATTGAATCAAATTTTTAACTTTTTTTGTCTATGATCATTATATGAACTATAATGATTTTGGACAAAACTTGCAGGTTTTCTAGAAGCAAGACAAAACTCTGCTATTATTAGCCAAATTAGAGATGTGAGTCAAATGCTCGTAAATATCGTTGAAAACGGTCAACTGCCAGTTCCAGAACAGTTTTTGGACTTGCAAGGGCGTTTTTTTACTAGATTAGAAGAATTCCAGAAACAACTTGACCTGATTGTAAAGTATGATTGGGACTTTGATCACTACTTGGAAGAGGATGTACCTGCAGCGGTGAGGTGACATTCCTTCAATACAAATGACATCGTAAATCACATTTTTCTCTTACCATTGTGACATAAACTTATAATGCACTTGTTTAATGGAATGGATATCTCAATCTTTAATCTGTCATCTTAGATGGAGTACATAAGGACTTATTGCAAACCAAAGGATGGAAAGTTGCTTGCAATTGGTCACTCAATGGGGGGTATCTTGCTATATGCAATGCTCTCTCGATGCTGTAAGTTAATTGGCTAAACTGGTCATTTAGTTCATCCTACATTTGTTACCTAACATTGATGCACGCTTATCTTTTATCATTTCCTTTTTGACATTGCTATCCTAACATTGATGCACGCTTATCCTACATTAGTTCATCCTACATTTGTTACCTAGCATTTTTTTTTTTTCCATCTTGGTTGCTCTCTCTCTCTCTCTCTCTCTCACACACACACACACATGCACGCGCTCAGACACACAATGTGAAATAACCTTTGCATGTATTCATTTTGATTTTGAAAGGGGGACACACTGGTGTGATGGTAGAAGTCTTGGCCTATCAAGTTCAAGAGTCTTGAAGTCTTGCAAAATATTGTTTTGGTTTATATCTGTCTAGTTATATTCATCAAATCATGTTAGGTTGGGAGACATATCAGTTGTTTATGAACTTTCAAATTTTTTTTACTCACATAAATTTTATGTTTCTTGATACCTTCGAAATTTTAGTTCCTTTAACATTTTATTTGCAAATCTGGTTCTGCAGTGCTATATCATTTCTTCAACAAGATTTTAATGCTAAAGTATGTTATTTCATAAGGTTCTGAAGGAAGGAATTTTGGGTTCACATCAATTGCTACTTTGGGATCATCACTTGACTACACAACTTCAAAGTCGTCACTCAAACTACTTTTACCTCTGGCAAGTGATATGAAAGACTACTTTTTAAGTACCTCTTTACTGCTTCACTATGAGAATTAGATGACTGTATACTATAATTATCATGAGGAGCTGATGCTAGTTCACTGTGTTACACAGGCTGACCCTGCAAAGGCTCTAAATGTTCCTGTTATTCCAATTGGGGCATTGCTTTCTGCTGCTCATCCTCTTGCATCTCGCCCTCCTTATTTTCTGTCTTGGTTGAGTTCTCAAGTTTCTGCTCAGGGCATGAAGCATCCAAAGTTGCTTGATAAGCTTGTTTTGAACAACTTCTGTAAGTACAATTATCTTTCTTCTACCAAAATATTACATAACTGATTAGCACCAAATGCATTTGAAAATGGCTAAGAATATTCCTAGTGATTTGATATTTGATTCTTTCCTGGTTAGAAGTTCCCTTTAGGAGTTATGCTGAAATATTATGTTCGGCTATTACATTATGATGACATTGTCACATAGTTCATTTTCATAATTGCCAAAAGAATATTTAATAGACTGGAGAGGCATCTTCCCTAGGGATGGTTCAGGCAGGTATGAGGCTATCCGTGGGGGACTCATTACATTTTTAGCTATTTATTGTAGGGAATATACACGAAATTCCCAAATCTGTGAGATGCAAAAATAGTAAAAAAATATGCATCAAAGAAAATAATCACACAATACAATATTTACGTGGTTCGGCAATTTACCTACATCCACGAAGTTACAATGATTTCACTATTCACAAGAAAAAAATAATACATGATGTGGCAATACAGTTTTCTCTCTCAAAACAACACACCAAACCCTAATCTCCAAGCAACAATTTTTCTATCCTACACACAGGATTCACAATGGGCTAAAAACGGGCCAAAGTTTCTTTCCCAGGAGCAATCCTATTAAAAAACCGTAGCACTTTTATATCAAGTCAAGTCATAATCCGAATCAAACACAACTAGACTCTACATAGCCCAACATTTATATGTCAAGGATATTTTGTACATCAATTTCAATTTTATGATCCATTTTTGGTAAGGAAGTCACAATTATTTTTGGCAAGTATGTCAAATTCGGTTGTAGATACAATGTCAACTTAAGAAAATTATAAATTGTCAAAGAGAGAAGAAGCAAAAAAAGGTTGTCCAAGAGACTAGATTTAAGGCTTATGATGAATTATATAGCAAGTTGGGAACTAAGGATGAAGAAAAGAACTTTTATAAACTATATAAAACAAGGGAAATGAAAACAAAAGACTTGAATCGTTTCTAGTACATTAAAGATGAAAATGAAAGAGTATTAGTAAAGTAAAGGAGATTAAAGAGAGAAGCAATAGTTATTTTGATAAACTTTTTCATGGAAGCCATATAAGAGAATAGAGGGAACTCAATTTCCCAATTAAGGATAGAAACCATAGGTTTGTTCGAAGAAATAGGATCACCAAGATGCAGGATGCATTGAGGAAGATGAAAATGGAAAAAGCTGTTGGACCTGATGAAAAGCATTCCGTGCTTGTACTGTTGTTTATCTCTGCTGTCAGTTTAATGTCCTCTCAACCTTTAGTAGTTGCCTAGCCCCCAGTTATTCTTGTGCTGCACTAGATCAATTTTGGCTTTCCTTATTTAATATCTGTGTACATTTCAATTGTTAGAATAACAGTAAGTGATTAAATTAATCATTTTCCATCAATTTAAGTTTTTGGATTAAGTAGTAGTAGTTTATCACTAATAACCATGAAATCTAATCCATTTGAATGGTCTTTTCTCCAATCTGTTTGCACAATTCCTTCTGAAGTTGGTCCATCAGTGTTGTTCTCATCATGAATTTGTAAACAAATTCTTTAAAGTTTTATTTTTAGCTTAAGTTCAGCATTAGTGACTAATTTCTCTTAACATCATTTTCAATTGGAAAGCATTTTCAGCATTCTCTCTTTCTCCTTAATATGTGACTGCAGGCTGATTCTCATTCTGATATAATTTACAGGTACAGTTCCTGCTAAGCTTCTCTTGCAGCTAGCAACTGCCTTCCAAGAGGGTGGTTTACGTGACAGAAGTGGAACTTTTTTCTACAAGGATTATTTACGCAAAAGCAATGTCCCTGTGTTAGCACTTGCTGGAGACCAAGACTTAATTTGTCCACCAGAAGCTGTATATGGTAGAATTTAGTTCATATATTTGTGCCTTTAACAGGCTCCAGTTTTCAATTATATTACTTTACTATTTTTTTTTTCCTATTTTCTCTCTGCGTACCTATGATGATTGATATATATGGCGCAGAAACGGCGAAGCTGATTTCTGAAGATTTTGTTGCTTACAAAGTTTTTGGAGAACCCGGCGGACCACATTATGGTCACTATGATCTAGTTGGAGGTCGTATGGTATGAGTAATTTATTTTTTTATCCTAGATTAATAAAATTTTCTTTCACATAATGAAAAGAATAAAGTTTCGCTGTACCAGTTAGAATTTTTTCAGTTAATTCTTTTGTGCAACGGATTGTTTAACTGTTCCTTTCTCCCTCTCTCTCTTTCGCTCTCTCTCCTTTGGTGCAGGTTGCAGATCAAGTGTATCCCTGTATAATTGAATTTCTCAATCGTAACGACGTGATTTGATTTCCTCATCTCATTTCTATACTTGAAGTTTTAGTCAATTTTTTTTGTCCATATAGAAGTTGAACTGAATGAAGATTCCCAAAGAAAGAAGCCACCAAAGAAGTAGAGGAAGTTGGTGTTTGCTTGTATATTGTTGTTGTATAATGTTCCACTTGTGCACATAGTTGTAAAGGAAATAGCAAATATTACAATCGAAAAGATAAATTACTTAAATTTTTTTTTTTTTTTTAATTACTCTAGTTAGATGTCTGTCATACAAGAATTAGATTGTACCTTTCTCTTATTAAGATCAGAGAAAATGAAAGAGCTTGTTGTGCTTGCAACTTCTGGTTCATCTCAAGTTCTCTTACCATTTGCATCTTCTAGTATAAAATTCATCTATAATGCCCTTCTCATTTCTTATTGTATTGTTATCAATTTTTTTTTCTTTGCGTGAAAATTATATGAACAGATGTGTACTGACTTGCACGCATGTGTCTTGTTTGTTAAGTTTTGTTTCGTAACTCGTAACAATTATAATGAATGAGGCGTTTAAGCAAGCTCTTTTGCAATCATTAAAAAATATCCTAGTATCTCTCGTTTTCTACTTCATGTTCATTAAAAGAGTATGGGGACTTGGATTAAAATGTTGGGATTTCTTTTTAGTACCAAGCCAAGTCTAATTCTTGCCTTCTTTTTTCCCCCATTGAGTTCGACCTGCCCAATCCCGGAGAGAGAGAGAATAAGACTACAAAACACCCTTATTTCTTCTAGGACCAGCATTGAGTTCGACCTGCCCAATGTCTGTACTTGCAACTCCCTCTGAACTCTGCTTTATGTATGATGTTAAACACCCTTATTTCTTCTAGGACCAGAATTTTCAGCATAAGTCTACTAAACACCAATAAAGGAACCTTCCAATACAAGAGTACAAAGGATGGCGGGCACTACCAAGTACCAATTCTCACTTGTTAGTTAGTAATCATATCTAGAAAGAGCTCCTAGATTCCGATCTAACCAGTAGAGGAAAATTGAACACCATGTGGGATATATACTCTAGCCTACCAGAACTAGGAAGAGTCTCAGCTCTGTTTGATAAATAGAACAAACAAATGTCAATCAAACTTTTACACAAATGCATTTGGAAAACCCCAAAAAGTCTCCCAGTTGGACTTGCAAACAAATATAAAAAATTATCATTCCTTTTCTACGGTACCTTCAGCAAATGTACAATTAGCCAAACGCACATCAACCTTAGAACAGACAGCTAATGTGTTCCACTTATTAAACTGGGTTCTATAGTTGGTCCGCGACACTACCTATCCAATCTATCACACCAAAGTCGCAACATTGAAATAAGATTTTTGAAATTCAAATGAAAGACTTTTATTTCTCAATTCAAATTGGCATGCATAAACCACCATCATGATCAGACACCATCTCCTACCAAATAGGCTAATACACTGACACCAACCTTTTCCCCCTTCCTGAAAACTATTTGGCACTGAAATTTTTATCAATATTCCAATTTCTTAAGCATAATTGATAATCTTCACTAGAATTACAAGATTTTATATATTGAGCTATACACTATAAAAAAACCACTCGTTGCATTCAAATTTCAACCTGAAAACAGAATTTAGCATATAGGCGTTGCAAGTTGCAACTCCAGCATCTATCAAATTGAATATGTTCAAAGAAAAACAATGTGTAATGTATATATATGATTTAATGATCCCCACTAAATTCTAGATAATTTCAATTAACATGGAACTGCTTAATAGTCAAAGAAGCCCGATCATTTCAAAACATGCAAAATAGGGGTTGAAGCTTCAAACCAAAGAATCAATTCTTGATCATGTATTGGAGGAAATGAAATCTATACACCAAGTAGGGGAGGGGTAAAATGGGAAGCAGAATCCAAAAACCACCAGCATCGAATAAGCCAAGACAAGTCCGCCACCAGTCTCAGCATCGAGCCACCACCTCAGTCTTACAGACAGGGCAACAATTTTTCTGTGCAAGCCACTGTTTAATACATTGTAAATGATAGCTGTGTCCACAATCCAGCTTCCCCATCTCATCATCTCCTTCGTATTCCTCCTATATGCACAAATAAGAATTTTAGGCAGATTCAAAGGAGAACAGTTTTGATAGCAAAAAAGTGAACAAGTTATTACAAGCTCACCTGACAAATGCTGCACTTCCTATCTACTTGCTTAGTAAAATGTGGGGACAGATCATTTACAAGTGAGTGCTTAATATTCCGGAGGCAGCGGCCTATTTCCTCTTCTTTCAATCCAGTACTCACATAACCAATTCTATCACCAAGCTCAAGCAATTCCTGGTTGCCATAAAACAAGGGAATTACAACAGGATGCACATCATACAATGTAGACATGATTCCCAGAATAAAAGAAAAAGTAAAACAAAAGATATAAAGATGCATTTTACAAGGAAAAACAACGAACCTCATATGACATACTATCAACATCAAGTCTCAAGTCTCTATATCGATCATGTGTGTCTATTCTTCCCCCCATTAGCAGACTATTCTGAAGCATCATAATCTGCATCAGCCAGCACTATTGTAAATGCCTCCTAAATACCACATGATCTTTGCCACATTATAATCACATATAAGGTGAAGTTTCCCCTCAGAACTTCATCATTTCGCCAAGAATTATGTATAATATACATTAAAATCCTTAATTTTACATCTGTAGTTCACAGAGTATTCATAACTCCAAAGCAAATAATTGTTAGCTACATATACGCATGAGATAGATAGACAGACAGACAGACAAACGCAGTAACAGGAACCATGAGCTTACCAAATAATCTATAGTATTGAGCGGAAAACATTTTTTTTTATAAGTAGTTTTGAGCAGAAAACTAACATCCATCATTGTATTCAACCTATTTGTTGGACCATGTATTGCATTTAGCCAATTTCTTGCACTGACCTAACCATCACCCAACATAATTTACAAAATGCTCTTACTATCAGTTTCAGGAGCACTACAAAATTCTCTTGAAGAACTTCCAAGTTATACTTTTTGAAGAACAGATTACACATGCACCTAGTGAGTCTTGAACCCCAGAGCTCACCCCCCACCACCCCCCCCCCCCCAACCCCCATCCCATTATTATGGGAGAAGGAAACGCCAATTCTCTCCCTCTCTCTGAAGAGGGGAAAGGAGGGGGGGAGGAGGGGAGGAAGACTTCATGTCATTAATACCATTCCCTACACAGAGCTAGAGTACAACATGTGTCTTAACCAGGTTTCCTTTGCACAATTTTTTAACATTGACTTATGAAAAAATAATGGCAATCAGAGGATAAGTAGGTGACCTAACCCTTCAAGCCTTATCTCTTTCCTTCACAAATTAATATATTTTATTAGATAATCTATGAAGAATTATCCAATTATTGAATGTGACTCTCGAACTTAATTGTCAGCAATTTCTTTTTATTTTTATTTTTCATGTATAGCAATCAGAATTTCACCAGCTTTCTCCCAGTAGTTTATTGTGCAATAGGAAAATCAAATCCATTTGACACAAGCAGGTTCAAAGCCCGTTGACATTAATTTAAATTTGCAGTCCAAAATATGATAATAGCAAACTAAAGGAGGTGCTTTTTGGCAAATAAAAATTTCAACAGAAATCACATCTAAAGAGCTCTCCATGAGGTGATTTTTGGCACCGATTTCATAGCATCTACCATTTCTGTTTTGCTTGGTGAACCAGAAAGTGGGAACTGACAACAATATTCCAAACTATTAAAACTAAGCTGTACCAATTCATTATCAGCTCAAATAAGTAAAGCAAAAAAGAGAGCAAGAAAAAATAAACCAGCATCCCCAAGAATCTTAATGCAGAGTTGCTCTTTCAGCAAATACAATTATTTCAGAAGAAATCACAGGAACTTTCCATGAGAAGGTACATGCAGGCATGGATTAAACTGCAACATCTATAATTTATGTTGAGCATCTTCTGGTCATATTTAACTGTCAAATAGTTGATTGAGAATTACATCACTGGAAATACTTAAATATATTTGATTTGTCAATATCCCCCCTAATTCTATATAGTTAAGCACTCAATTATATATAAATGAAAGCTATGTTTTACCTGCCAAAACCAAACCCAATAACTACCCAGACCATGTAACGGAAAATTGGAAAAGGCTACCAAAAAGTATAAACAATATCCCAAACTACCAAAATTAAGCTATGGCCTATGGGCCAAATGGTACAAGAGGCACAAAAGTGCAGTGTATGCAGTGTATGAATGAATAATAGATATATATTAAAATAAATAATTAAATAAGCATAAACTAGCATCCTTGAGAATTATATTAACAGAACACATGGAGAGCATGGACAGACCTCAGCAAAGCCCTCAGGAGAAGGATGGCGAGCATGTCGGTAGTACCTAGTTCCGAATACCTCCAATCCAGGACGAGACGATACATAATCCGAGTCGGAGTCCAGAAATGAAATGGGTTCAGGGTTCACTGCTCGCCTTCCTAAACATGGACGCTGCCAAGATTTGATGAAAGCACAATCAACCAAAATGATAAAAAGTGGGCATATACCTTATAAATACAATTTCTTTATAGATAACAGAAAAGAAAGTCCTTCTATAATCCAACCACTGAAGCACTTATCTAAAACTCACACATAGGTCTCCTAGTTTAGGTGGGAGTCTTAATATAAGGAGGGGTCTAATCCACAGTGAATTATTCATGAAAGAAAATATTTTGCGTTAGCAACTATACAAATTTATACGTGCACGCATTGAACCAAAAACAAAATTAAACACAAGAAAATCAGTGACTGAGTTCCATACAACACTGTCACTGCTGTCACACTCACAGCCAATAAAATATTGGTCAAAACTGTCAAAGGAAATTAACAAACACCCAAGAAATCAGAAAGTGCCACATAACAACCAATGAAGTATTTCCTACAAAGAAGCAGGACCAGCTGAAAAATATGACAATCCTAAGACTTTGGGAACCCAAAAACAAGAGGCTTTTTTGAAAAATTTCAACAAACCCTGACTTACAAATGCACAGGTGCAATGAAAAATAAGCACAATTAGAGGTAAATTAATAATCTAACCGTGAGTTGTTTTACTTATTAAAAAAAAATAAACACAATTAGATATATATATATATATATATATATATATGAAATATTTCTATTTAAAAAGTACTACACATTTATAGTATTAAATTAAAGCATAATAAATTCAAATAAAATCTTTTGATTTTTTCTAGGTTAAAATGCATGAATTTGTATGTAACGATGCAATTAGAATGGCACTTATCACAAAATTATATTGAAATTGGAATCCTATTTGTATATTATATTAATGATTGGGCTTCCACCTTGATATATCGATGTTTGATACCATATGATAGGTTTTAAAATAAATAAATAAATAAATATTTGGAGCAATTGAAACATCTTATGGAAATGAATAAGGATAGCATTGAGGAATGCAAACAACTCCAGAATCCACACCCAAAAAGGGAAAATAATATAAAACAAAACAAGCAAACAAACTCTGCAAGCAATATTTATTGTAAAGACTAAATTATTTGAAGATTCAGTAAGCATTTATAGTTGGCCACTCCCAGACTCTAACCCCAGTATTATTTAACCAGTAAAATAATAAAAAATTATTACTACTTACAAAGCAGAACAACTAGTAGACAATTTTCCATTTCCCAAAAGACAGACTCAAAATATACACATTATTTCCACTCGAACCCATCAAAATTCTCTTAAATTCACAGAGAGAAAGAAAGATGAGATTTGGAAGGTTTTCCAGCTTATACATACGCATCTTTTATATTGCTCTATTTTCTCCCCAATCTCAAATTACTTTTCAGCCTTTATTTCATTTGGATGACTGAGTTTTGCCCCCAAAGATCTTGTCTTTGCTCTTATCATTTTTTCTTCTGTAAATTCTGAATCAAATCCAGAGTAAAACTAGTTCCAGACAACCCAAATAAACATACACATATATTATAAGGGAAAAAAAAATCCCAGTTCAGTTTGAACAGCATAGTGATCAAGATCACTATTCACACAAAAAACCCAGATTAAACACCTAATAAATGGCCACTTCTACATAATCAAACATAAAAAAAATCTTAACAAAAGTACTAAACTCTGACCCCCACATCCTATAAATTATAGAAATTCAGCATCCACAACCTTAAATGTCAATAATATTAGTAAGAGAGCCAAAAAGAGAGTATTACCTCCCTATGGGTGTGGTTGATTTTAGTATCACCATCAATCTTGCCTCTCCCATTACCATTCCTTCTGGCCACTACACAATCCTCTGCAGAGAACCCAATTCCAGGTCCACACCAAACATCTTGCACATCCACACAACTCATTATATTAGGCCCATCTCCTCCATTATTGCCATTACTATTATTACCATTGTTGTTGCTGCTGTTGTTAAAGTTCTTCTTTTGCTTCTTCTTCTTCTTCCTGCTCTTCTTAGCTTCCCAGTCAGCTGACCCTCGAATCACTGCCGGCACCGACACTTGCTGTGAAGCTGAGGCCGTACAGCCAAGCCCCCTAAACGTTGCTGAAGTAAAGTTGTTCTTTTTCTTGGTGTTTGCGTTGGTGGGTGTAGCTTCATTTGTGGGGTTTGTGTTGGAAAAAGTGGAGAGGAGGAGGGAAGAGATGGTGGATTTGCATCTACTGGATTGGATTATAGATGGGATTTGTGGGTTAGGACTAGTTGGAGGATCCATCTCTGAAATGGGTTGGTGTTGGAATTGGTTTCTGGGTCTTCTCCATTTGACTTGCTCTAGGCCTGTGGTCTCGTCAACAACTGGCATGGTTTCTCGCTCTCTCTCTCTGTTTCTCTCACTGTACATGTCTCTGCCTCTGAGAGATGAATGGATAGTAAGATAGAGAGAGAGGGAAAGTCTCTGTGTTTTTTCTTTGTATAAATGATGGATTTGATGAGAGAGAGAAGAAAGGAATAATGAATGGGGATTATGGAATGTAAGAAGTCATTAGAAAGACAGAGGGAAGAGAGCGTGTCTTTTTGAGTTAATGGAGACCATTGGAGAGAATAGAATACATTTTTTGTTGCCTGTTGCTTACCTTTTTTCTTTTCTTTTCCTGTTTTTTAAGATTTGAAGAAATGAGATTGCGTAGTGGTTTTTTTTAAATGATACAAATCTTCTTCTTCTTTTTTAAGTTTTATCACCATATATGTACTAATTTATTGTATAATTAATGACTAAAAGAATAATGTTTTTGAAAGGATGGAGTTTCAATTTTTAAGGTCAATTCTATTATAACCACTCTTTATTATTAAGTTAATACATTCGACAACAAGATATTTGACTTAAAACTCACATGTTTAGAGCTTTTTAGCTCTTAATTTCTTTTATGAGTTATAAGAAAAAAAATCACTTTTTTATGAGGAAAATTATGGTTCATATCTTTCTCCCTATTTATTATAATAATTGAATTAAAAAAATGACGTATAATGAATTAAAATAAATTTGTTGTGATGAAAAAAAATAAAAGATAATGTATTCATGTCTCTTAGGTATTATTTTTTAATTTTTGATTATATCTTTTTGGTGTTTTATGGAGTTTGTTAGGTGGGCTATGGTTTGTCTTCTTGTTGGGATTGTGGGTATATGCCATCATCAAGGGGCAGGGTTCTGAAGATAGGGCGCTCTGGAATCTGTGACTAATTAACTTTATCTTTTTCTTCATACACTCTCTTTTTGTTTTTAATTTTTGCTTTAAGCTAAGGGTGATGCTTACTTATCACTTATCAGAAGAAAGGTTTTTAATTCCTTTCCCCTCGTCTCAGTCTGTCTCTTCTGTGCAATAATATTCAAATAGAAAAGTCATTTGAGACTGAAAAAGAGTTTAATGTATTTGTATTATTATTGGAATAGCTATAGCATCATATTATAGAGTCCATGAAAAGTCAGATTTGTGGACAGCATTTGAGGGGTGGCCCTACATTCTACAACTACTACAAGAGAAATCACAGGGTCAAAATTCATCACTGGATTGGGAGTTTTTTGGTTAAAACACTGTATTGGGATTGCAACTAATAAACTACTAGTATCAAGTATTCCATTAAGCTATAAGCTAATAAACAGTGGTAATCATGTGAGAGAAGCTCTAATTTTGACTCAAACCATGTCTTCAGCATAAAGCTCTCAGTGGTGGGTCCAAGCTGGCCCATTGTGTTCTATACTCTTAAAAGAATCATTTTTTTGGCTAGTATTTCAGAATGATTCCATTTTAGAAGAAGGAAATTTGCCTTCACATCCCTCGAGGTCTGACAAAATGTAACAACTCCCTCCTTCTTCTTGAAATTTGCATTATAGGCTTTATAGCTGTCTTTTTTTTTTTTCATGTTATTTTCTTTTTAATTTGAAATTATTCTGTTTTATTTACATAATTAAAATAATCACATATCATAAGAACCAAATTTTTTCCAATCAATTTAGGCGAAATTCACATTTTCGTTCAATTCCACTTTGGTACCTAACTTTTTTTTCCATCGTTTTTAGTCTCTATACTAGAAAACGTGTCTCATTTTTATTCCTGCCATTACATCATAAACAAAAATTGCACAAGTAACAAACGGCATAACTTAAAAATATTAAAATAATGTCCACATAAGCCACGTGGAATCTAATTTAATTTTTTAAAAAAAATTACCTATCATTATTAATTTTCATAAGAATATTCTTTTTGTTTTTCCCAAAACGAAGAACTCAAACCCAGATTACAAGAACATAGACCCAACAACCAATAACTCAAACCCAGATTACAATAACACAAATGAAAAAAGAAAAAAAAAACCAGAGATTAAACACAAACACAGACTCAAATCACAATAAACAAAAATGAAAAAAAAAATGTATATACTTTTTTTTTAAGTGTGTTAGTCAAAAGTGTATATACTTTAAAAATCATTAGAACATTTTAAATCTTAATCTGAGTTTAGAGAGAGAGAGCGAGAGAATGAGATGAGGCCGGCAGTGCGTGGTGCGTGGTGGGTCAAATTGGCCTCAACCACCATTTCGGTCACAATGAAGCTCGATCTCGGTGACTTTGGGTCAGATTGGCCTCAACCACCATCTCGACCATAATGAAGCTCGATCTTGGTGACTTTGGGTCAGATCGGCAGTGCATGGTGGGTCAGATCGGCCTCTCTCTCCTCCACCAATCCCAGCGAGTCCACCTCCACCATCGAAGCAGCGGCACTCTTCTTTTGATCGGTCATTTTGTTTGGGTCTTGCTGGGTTTTGCTGGGGTTTGTCTTGTGAGTCATGCTGTTTAGGTGAGAGATGATGATTTGTTTTTTCTTTTCTTTGGTGTTCTTGTGATGGGTTTGAGTTCTTGGACGCTGGGTTTGATTTGGGGAGAACAAGCTGTAAAATGAAGAACAAGTTGAAGAACATGAAGAAATTTTTTGATCTCTGTTTCTTTTTTTTCTTTTTTCTTTTTCATTTGTGTTGTTGTGATCTGGGTCTGTGTTTGTGTTTGATCTCTGTTTTTCTTTTTTCTTTTTTCATTTGTGTTGTTGTAATCTGGGTTTGAGTTATCGGTTTTTGGGTTTGTTTTCATGTAATCTGGGTTTGAGTTCTTTGTTTTGGGAAGAACAAGAAGAACATTCTTATGAAAATTAATAATGATAAGTAATTTTTTTTTAAAATTAAATTAGATTCCTCGTGGCTTATGTGGACATTATTTTAATATTTTTAAGTTATGCCGTTTGTCACTTGTGCAATTTCCGTCTCTGATGTAACAGCAAGGACAAAAACGAGACGCGTTTTCCAGGATAGGGACTAAAAGCGGTGGAAAAAAAAGTTAGGGACCAAAGTGGAATCGAGTGAAAATATAGGGACAAAAATGTGATTTTCGCCATCAACTTAAAAAATGTAAAATATAAAAAGTAGAGGTGGCAAAATTAGACACGACTCGCAAACCCGACACGACACAACATGAAATTAGCAGGTTATGTGTTGAGGCTTAACAGGTTCATGTTATATTCGGGTTGAGTTAGTGTTGAACATATAGAACCCATCTGACCCATTTAATTAAATGATATTTTACCAATATATCATTCAAACTCTATGTATGTAAACTTATTAGTTGTTGTAGTTTATATTCTTTGACATTTTGTGATTGAATATTTGTTATGTTGTAATATGCTTTAGTTTTGAATGATTATTTATGATGCAATTACTCGTTAGTTATGAATTTTAAATTAAAAATATTTATTTGCTTCTTTTTTCATAATTTTTTTTCTTCATTTTGATAAAATTTGATAAATAGGTCGACACGACTGACCCGTTTAATAAATGGATCGTGCTAGGGTTGAATAAACATGTCGTGTTAGTGTTGACCTATATCGTCGAATACTCATGAGTTAACACGACACGAACCCGACACATAAACACGAATTGCCACCCCTAATAAAAAGTAAGTCCTTATAATATTAAAATAGACTGAACTTATATGAATACTCTAAACTGTAATTTACATCCTTCATTTTTTTAGTAACTTTGATTTTATCCTTTTTAATTTTAAAATTTAGATCAATACTTCCAACATTACATAATGTTTGAAAAAATATCCTCCCATTCATATCCACTATTGAGGTGGATAAGTGTCTCATAAGATCAAAATGACATAATTTTGTTATGCAAAATTACGTCTTTTTGTATTCGTATAAGCCATATCAATATATAGATTACCTTGTCAAACTTGTATTCGTATAAGCCATATCAATATATAGATTACCTTGTCAAATACTAGTTCTCCTCTCTTTTTTTTTAATAACAGTGATATTATGGGTTAATATACCCACCCCTCTCTCTCTCTCCTTATTTTTTGCCATTTTCAACATCATGGGCACTACAGCACTATGGTCATGCTTGGGGTTGTTAGCAACCTTTGAGGAGTGAAACCAGGTGCTTCGGCAACCCCAACATCATGGCTAGTGCTAGGCGTGATTCTTGTGCCATAATTAAGATCGTTCATGACTTGTGATCGTCTATTGGCTTGCGGCTTTAAGGAGCCGTTTGGTAACGTTGTTCTAATAACATTGTTTGTATTTTTTGGAAATACGTTTGAGTGAAAAAGTATATGAAAATGCGTGTAATATTATTTAAAAACTAAAAACATGTGTTTAAACACATGTACCAAATGACCCCTAAATTTTTTGCACTTGTAATGTGGTTGGTTGTTTACTTGTCATGATAGTCTTTCCAAATGGATGTTTTTTTATTTCATCAAATTCAATTGTTACATTCGATCTCATAAGATTTTGTTGAGATGTGTTGGTGCAATCACAATAATAATGGAAATAACACAACGAGAAACTGAATAATACTTCTGAATATTATTAGTATAAAGAAAGGAATTACACAACACAATTTGGACTGAGACGCGGCACTCGCTCTCTTTAAGGAGATTCAAGCCTTTGGTTGGCTAAACTTCGTAACCGGTGCAGACCTTCTCTGACTTGTCTCTCCCAGGATACAACAGCCCAACAAGTGTTATATGGCTAGAACAACCTCTGCACAAAGTGTTCAACCCCAAAGCTCCACCAGAAAGAACACCCTTCCTTGCCAAGAATCTCTCCAAGAGGCTGATTCATTTCCGATTTTGATACCTCCATTCTTCACCTTCCCTTTGCGCACGTATCTAGCCCAATATCTGAGACAATATATTTTAGCCCATTAATCACCACAATTAAAAATAATAAAATAGTCTCTCTCCTTTTCAATGTGGGATTAACCATTTTCACTAACTCTTCATCTTCCATATTCATTCCCATATCTTTATATTTATGTTATAACATTTATTCATTTTAATTATTTAATATTAAAATGCTCCAACAATCCCCCACTCATTTTAATATTAAAACTTTTAGTTAAAGAGAGATTACCAGGCAAAGACGGGTCACTATGCATCATGAAGGTGTGCTCTGCATTGAATCTTCACTTAGTAAAATAGCGATCTCAAATCCAGATTCGTAGTGGTCTCCGACTTGAACTAGGACTGCTTTAGGGAAATTAAGCGTCACTGCTTACACATAATAACCCAAGTGTTGACATGAGCTTTTATAGCTAGCACTTTACGGTCGTGTGCTGATCCCAGTTTCATGAGTGTATTTGAGATTAAGTCCAAATCTCATAGGGAGCGGCCCCACCCCCACACTCACATAGGTGAAATTTTGTCAAGGGTACTCCTGTAATTCTGATACCCCACTCATACGAGCTACAAATTTCATTAAGAGTTTTTTAACTCATCCTCTCCACATTACAGGATAAATGCACTTACATCATAGGGATGAACAATTAAAAAATTATTTACAAAATAAATAATTAAAAATAAATAAATTGTGCATTTCTTACGACCACCGTATGATTCGTTTTTCCCATTGAACCCAATTCTCAGGATCTCTGGTCCTTAGGTTGGGTATCCTCATACATGGCTCATGATTCTATGGACTTTAGTCCCATCCCTCTCGATGTATTCCAGACTCTATCTTTTGCCAAGGCCTTGGTAAATGGATCTGCAAGATTATCATTAGATTTAATATAATCCACAGTTATGATGCCACCACTCAAATAAGATCGCACGGTACTGTGCTTTCTTCTTATAGGTCTGGATTTACCGTTGTAATAACGGTTTTTAACTTTACCAATTGCTGCAGTGCTATCACAATGAATTAATATAGGTGGAATTGGCTTTTCCCAAAGTGGAATTTCATATAACAAATCTCTAAGCCAATTTGCCTCTTCACTAGCTGAAGCTAATGCTATTAATTCAGCTTCCATTGTTGAATTAGCAATTATTGTTTGCTTTTTAGATTTCCAACAAATAGCACCACTACCTAAGGTAAAAATATAACCAGTGGTAGAGAGAGAATCACCTGACAAAGTATTCCAATCAGCATCACTAAAACCTTCAATCACAGCAGGATACTTTTTATAAAATAAGCCATAGTTTTTGGTACCAATTAAATATCTCATGACTCGCTCAATAGCTAGCCAATGATCTTTACTAGGCTTGCTAGTAAATATGCTAAGCACTCCTACTGCATATGCAATGTCAGGCCTAGTACAATCAGTAGCATAACGCAAACTACCAATGATACTAGCATAATCCTTTTGATTAAAAATCTCATCATCATTATTCACAGGAAATAAATGAACACTAGAATCAAAAGGAGTAGCTTCACTTTTGTGATCATGAAAATTATATTTTCTCAATATTTTCTCAACATAATGTGATTGATCAATATATATTCCATCACATGCTTTTGTAATTTTCATGGCCAAAATAAAATTAGCCTCACCAAGATCTTTCATATCAAAATGGCTTTTAAGCATATTTTTTGTCTCATTTATAACATGCATATTTGAGCCAAAAATCAACATATCATCCACATAGAGGCTAATAATAACATGTAAATTATTCCATGATTTAGAATAAATACATTTATCACATTCATTTGATTTATAACAATTCTCAATCATGCAGGAATCAAACTTTTCATGCCACTGCTTAGGTGCTTGTTTTAAGCCATATAGGGATTTAATTAGCTTATATACCTTGCTTTCTTGTCCAGGCTCTACAAAGCCTTCGGGTTGGTCCATATAAATCTCTTCCTCTAGGTCCCCATTTAGAAAAGCAGTTTTTACATCAATTTGATGAATTTTTAAATCAAAAATTGCAGCAATAGCAATTAACAATCTAATAGATGTAATTCTTGTTACCGGAGAAAATGTATCAAAGAAATCAAGATCAGCTTTTTGTTTAAAGCCTTTTGCAACAAGTCTAGCTTTAAACTTATCTATTGATCCATCCGGTTTCAACTTTTTTCTAAGGACCCATTTACAACCTATGGTCTTACAACCCAGTGGAAGATCTACTAATTTCTAAGTTCTATTAGAAATTAGAGATTTCATCTCATCATTTACAGCCTCTTTCCAAAATATAGTATCAGGTGATGTTAAAGCCTCTTTTAAATTTTGGGGATTTTCCTCAATGTTAAAAACATAATAATCAGGACCAAAATCCTTTTCAACTCTAGCTCTTTTACTCCTTCTAGGTTCCATTTCAAAATTTTCTTGATTTTGTAAATGTGAAGTAGAAGAACTAGGTTGTGACAAAATATTTTCTTCACCCCCACTATTTTTTCAATTTAAAAGGAAATTTTTCTTCATGAAAAATTGCATCACCAGATTCAAAAATTATTTTGTTTTCAAGATCAAAAAATTTATAAGCTGCACTATTAATCACATAACCAAGAAAAGCACAGGTAGTAGCTCTTATACCTAATTTAGGCATTTTATGGTCAGTAAGCCTTACATAAGCAAGACAACCCCATACTCTCAAATATCCCAAATTTGGCTTATGTCCTTTCCACATCTCAAAAGGTGTGGAGTGTGATTTTTTATGTGGCACCCTATTCAAAACATGACATGCAGTTAAAATAGCTTCACCCCAAAAATGTAAAGGTGCACCAGATTCAATTAACACGGCATTTGTTAACTCAATTAAAGTTCTATTTTTTCTTTCAGCCACACCATTAGAAGCAGGTGAATATGGTGCAGTAGTTTCATGGATAATTCCCAAAGACTGAACAAATGAGTTGAATGCACTTGATTCATACTCACGGCCTCTATCACTTCTTATTCTTTTTATTTTTCTACCGAATTGATTTTCAACTTCTTTTAAAAAATCTTGAAATTTTTCAAAAGCATCACTTTTATTTTTCAACAAATAAACAGTTGTATATTTTGAGAAGTCATCAATAAAAGTGATAATATATCTATTTCCTCCACGAGTTAAAATTCCCTCAAATTCACATAAATCGGAGTGAATTAACTCAAGCAATTCGGTATTTCTTACAACATTTTTATGAGGCCTTTTTGTAATCTTAACTTGACTACAAGTTTCACATTTTTCAAAATTTTTTGACAGTCTTGGAATTAATCCTAAACTACTCATGATTCCCACATATCTACTATTTATATGACACAAACGAGCATGCCAAAAATTAATAGAAGAAAGCATATAAACTGAACTGGTAGATGCTTTATTATTCTCAACATTCAATTTAAACATTCCATCACAAGCATAACCCTTGCCCACAAATAATCCATTTTTAGTGATTACATAATTATCAGATTCCATAGTTTGCTTGAAGCCAGCCTTGTTAAGCAAAAAACTTGACATCAAATTCTTCCTTATGGACGGAGTGTAAAGAACATCTTTCAATGTTAGCACACGTCCAGACGTGAATTTCAATTCAACCTCACCACTCCCAAGAACCTTGGTTTTGCTAGAGTCACCAAGCATAACAGTTTTTTCTTCTTCAAAAGGAGTGTACAATTTGAACCAATTTTTGTCATAGCAGACGTGCCTATTAGCACCAGAATCTGCCCACCACCCTTCAACATATTGCACCATATTGATGTTTGTAATCATAGCCACTAAAGGCCCTTCGGTTACGTTAGCCTGCGGAATAGATTCACGTTTCCGAAATTTGCAAAATCGAGCAATATGCCCACTCTTGCCACAGACAAAACATGATCTATTAAATTGATCTTGTGAAGGGGGTCCTTGGTTCTTATTGTAATTTTTATTTGGGTTTCCCATTCCTTGAGGTCTATTATTATTTTTAAAGGCTCTTTTTTTAGGCTTCAATTGAATATTTCTAGGAAAATGATTTTTGGGCATATTATTATTGGATGAAATAAGGTTTACCTTTGTGGTGGAATTACCATTGCTCTCTTGTGTCATGAGTGCATCTTGTCCTCTAGCCTCCTCTTCCACACGGATGCGTGTGATCAAAGTCTCCAAGGATGTCTCATTTTGTTTGTGCCGCAAAGTCTTTTGGAACTCCCTCCAAGATTATGGTAGTTTATCAATTATGCCAGCTACCACCAAATTGTCTCCAATCTTTATGCCTTCGGATCTCAATTTTGCTACAATCATTTGGAAGTCTTGTGCTTGATCCACCACCGATTTTCCATCCACCATTTGGTAACGGAAAAATCTGCTAGCAGCATACTTCTTTGCACTGGCCTCCTCGGTATCATACTTGTTTTGTAAAGTTTTTCAAATTTTCTTAGCAGAATTGTAAGTTGTATCATAATAATCATAGAAATGATCCGCAAGACAATTCAAAAGATAAGAACGACAATTATATTCATCTTTTGTATACTTATCTAATTTTTCTTGATGGAGACTATATTCTTCCTCACTCATCTCATCGGTAGGAACTTTTGATGGATTCTTGTCAGTGAGGATGTAGGAGACTTTGAGAAGACTCAAGTAGAAGAGGACCTTTCCTTTCCACCTCTTGAAGTGGGCTCTCTTAAAGCGAAAGGGCTTGTTGAGATCTCCAACTGGCTCATTTGGTTTCTCTTGTGTAGGCTCCATGATTGAATCTCCTTAAAATTGTTGGTGCAATCACAATAATAATGGAAATAACACAACGAGAAACTGAATAATACTTCTGAATATTATTAGTATAAAGAAAGGAATTACACAACACAATTTGGACTGAGACGCGGCACTCGCTCTCTTTAAGGAGATTCAAGCCCTTGGTTGGCTAAACTTCGTAACCGGTACAGGCCTTCTCTGACTTGTCTCCCCCAGGATACAACAGCCCAACAAGTGTTGTATGGCTAGAACAACCTCTGCACAAAGTGTTCAAGCCCAAAGCTCCACCAGAAAAAACACCATTCCTTGCCAAGAATCTCTCTATTTTTTTCTTTATGTGTATTGTGAATTGCTGTAACTTGGATTGGGTCTGAATGAGTCTATTTATAGGCTCAATGGGCCTCACGAAATTACTACCCAATTTATTTTGATTTAATTAGGTCCATTATTCTGATGTAGTGGGTGTTACAAGATTAATTGTTGGATATTAATCAGATGGGCTGAAGTTACATGGGCTGATACCTCCACCCTTCACCTCCCCCTTGTGCACGTATCTAGCTCAATATCTGAGACAATACATTTTAGCCCATTAATCACCACAATTAAAAAGAATAAAATAGTCTCTCTCCTTTTCAATGTGGGATTAACCATTTTCACTAACTCTTCATCTTCCATATTCATTCCCATATCTTTATATTTATGTTATAACATTAATTCATTTTAATTATTTAATATTAAAATGCTCCAACAAGACGTGTGGGCTACCCATCCATTGTGGGTAGGGGTGCCCTTTAAGTAGGGGGCAGAGCCAGGAATTTTTGTTTGGGGGCCAAGTTGCAACACTAATATATTTATCAAGACAACCTCACACACACATATATACACACGTTTTTTTTATTATATACACACACTTTTTTATTTGATAAGTTATATATATACACACCCAAAAAAAAAAGAACTTAGTATTTTCAATCAAAATTATGTTTGATGGTGATTTTTCATAAAATAAATTTCATTTTTACCATTTTTATAGTAAAATTCTTAAAAAGTTTCATTTTTAAT
The DNA here is from genome assembly GCA_030820535.1 of Quercus parvula. Classification (NCBI taxonomy): domain Eukaryota; kingdom Viridiplantae; phylum Streptophyta; class Magnoliopsida; order Fagales; family Fagaceae; genus Quercus; species Quercus parvula. The sequence continues at coordinate 28,957,397 of JAUAME010000007.1, forward strand.
ACAAATTTTCAAATTTTATACTAAAGTAAGTAAAAAATTTTCAATTGAACTAATAAAATTTTCAAAAACATGAATGATCCAAAACTTGGAGGAATAAGTTAAGCTCCAAACATATTTAAAGTTATCTTGCTCTAACACATTATGTGACAATTAAAAAGACATTTCATGTGTAGTTTTAGTAACAATATTTTTTTAACGAGTCAATGACTTGTTAATTGCCACATAACAGGTTGAAAAAGATATAGACTTAAATATGTTTGATGCCAAACTTTATCAAATATTTAACAAATATAAGAGCATATTTTACGATAAAAAATAGAATTGCAAAAAATAATGTTATGTCTGTATAACTATTAGACCAATTATTTCTTTTAAAAGCATCATTGGACTAAATCAAATATTTGGGGGGGGGGGGGGGGGGGGCAACTCTTATTTTTGTAGACTAAGTTTTGAAAATATTAAAATAATTATATATATATATTTTATAAAATTTCAAAATTTTGGGGGGCCATGGCTCCCCCCCCCCCCCCCCCCCCCCCCACCTTTACACATAGCTACACCCTTGCCTTTAACCCAAGGGCAAAGGGCATACTGAATATTGACTCCACATAGTGGACAAATCAACATATTAACATCACATCTCACCTAGGCAATTCTAACATACATCCAACCACTTTAATGCCCTGACTTGATTATAAGCTTACGTTACTAAGCTCAGTTGATCCCATAAGATTTGGATTAAAATAAAATCATTCAAATTTTATTCAAATTAACAGATTATCTTCATAAATTATTTACCCCTTTGTGGTTTATCATATCACAAATCAATCCTACGATTTTTTAATAGATACATTTTCACATTCTAATGTTTTGGATTAAAATGAAACCTAGATCCCATTTTGGAAAACTCCAATGATTTTATTTGAGTCAAATATTTACAATGTGCTTGAAAAGGGGGAAAGTAGAGAGAAAATGAGAAAAAAGAAGGGAAGACCGGCCTTTCCTCTATTTGGTTGCTTTAGGAGAAAGGAAAAGAAGGGATAGATAAAAGCTCCACTAGGCCCACTTTTTTCAATCTCCCATTTTGGACGGAATTGAAGAGAAAACTTGACACTTTGAGCAATTAAAAATAGAGAAAACTTGATACTTTGAGCAATTAAAAAAAAAAAAAAAAAACTAACACTTAGACTTTTTAAGACATAAAATTTACAATTTTGTCCAACTTTATACATTCATCTCTCTCAAATTTAGGTGGGTATAAAAGTAAAAAGACAAATATTTTTCTTACCATTTTCTTTCCCTTTAAAAGCCAAACAAAGGAAAGCAAAATAATTCTTCTCTTTTCTTTTCTTCTTATTTCCAACCCTACATGAGAAAAATGTTTTCTTCTCCTTTTTTTTTTTTATCTCTTATTTTATTTCTTTTCTTTTTTCTTCCCTCAATTGCAACCAAACAAAGCGTTAGAGAAAATCATTTAAATTTACCCAAAAGAAAATTACTAGACAAGCATTTGCCTATTCATTAACAAGAGATTAGAAAAGGGCGCAAAGTTTTTTCTTATATATATAGTCTTTATTTTTATTGTAAAGTTATGATTTACAACTATTTTGTATTGGCTTTAATTCCATGCCAAATTTGATTGTAATTATGTTCAATCTTATGTACCCTGTATTATTTGTGAGATTTCATTGTAAGGGTTGTATGTGAGAGAGAGTGTGAAGATTCAAGGCAATTTGAAGATCAAAGAAGTTTTTGTAGGTAGCTCGCAAGTAACCTTCCTGTGAAGTGAAGCATGTGCTCAGCACATGACTGGAATGTTAAGAATCATGACAGATGGTGACAGCTAGTTTTCGCAAGTGTCTCGCGGGTAAGGCCTTCCCGCGAGATACCCACGAAACATTCTGTTTTGCCAATTTGTCATATTTGATACACCCTGTCTCTACCCATACTATATATACCCACATTACCCACATATGTTGAGAAGTGCTTTTTAGAGAGAAAACCCTAGCCACAACCTTTGAGAGTTAGAGATTGTTATACCCTCAATCTTCTACACAATCTATTGTGGTTTTTTTCAACTCCTACCTCACCATTTCCAAATTCTTGAGAGGTTGATAGTACAAACACTTACTACACCCATCCTGAGTGTAAAGTGAGGTTTTTGTGCTGTTTGGAAGTATTGGAAGAAGTCATTTGTTTGGTAGATGCAATTGGGCTGAATTGCGTGATTCAAAGAGCTAGAGAAGACAAGGCTTGGCGAATTCAGTTGGTAGTAGAAGCTTGGAGGGCTCAAGTACATGGGGTAGACTAGGCTTTGAGGGTCTTTTGTTATTCGTGTACTCCAACTTATTCTCTAGTGGATCTATTTATCGCTTTGAGGGTGGTGGAAAGGTTTTTCATCGAATTCTTCGGTTTCCTTTTCGATAACACATTGACATGTTATGTTGTGTTTGCAATTTTCTTCCTTACTCTTTTAGCTTTCATTTTATTGCTGTAATTTAACGAATATGACTTAGAGTAGTTATATTGCTTATCCATTTACATTTACTTTATTCCGCACTTAGTTTAAATTAGAGTAAAATCAACTGAGCCATAATTTTAATTTAAGGGTCTAAACAGCTCTTGTGTTTTTACACATATTCGAACTTTCATTTATTTTGTGATTGACTAGAGTGTAAGAGGTGGCAAAGTCAAAAAAACCCTGCTTTATTGATAAAAGAAAAAATGGTACTTGGCTTGAATTCGATGCACATGTTACACTACTAGGCTCATTTGAATGATGACATATAACTAAAAGTGAATACATATCACCATTATGATGGGCTCATTGCAACTAAATACTAGAACGAAGGATTGCCCTAAAAAAAAGAAACCCACACATTGCTCTATAGTTTGAAAAAAAAAAAATGCCGGTAAAATAATAGGTACAAGACCCCTAATCAAGTAATTTTCTCCCGATCCATAATAAACAAAATTTTAAGAAAAAAGTAATTTTCTTCCAACCAAAATGAATCATAAAAAGAAATAATAATAATAAAGTACATAGAGCCTTTTGTTTTTGGCAGGAAGTCCATGGAACCTTTCGAATTGTCAAAACTTGAAAAATCAAGTGGCTGGATGATACTCTTGGACAATGCAAAGGTGATTACTTATGACTTCGCAAAGAACAAACCCAAAACGACAAAAAAAAAGGTGTGGTATTTGCTGCAATTTCCGCCGTGACAAAAGTCCAGCTTAGATGCGTTTGTTTGTGGACCATCGATCATGTCAGTTTTAGCTTAGGGTCATGTTTTTTGAACAGGAACCATGACTTTTATGTGCTAAAACTTAAAGCCAGCTGTCCTAATGTGAAGCCTAATAACTATTCCAATATATCTAGTAATTGCATTAAATAAATTCTTTTCTTTTTTGGATTATGCATGAAATAAATTCAAAGTTAGGAGATGCTTATGATCAAATATGTGATTGAAATTCAAAATCAACTTAATTTCCTTAACTAACATATATCTGTGGGTATTTGTAGTACCTATTGTTAGAATTATGATCAAATTCATTACTTCCTAATAGTTTAACTTAAGGTCTTGAGTCAATCACTCATTTAATTATATTTCTAACACATATAAAACTTCTTTATTATGTACCATTATTTAAAGAACTGATCAACTAAGGACTTAGGTCTAATTAGTGTAAATTATTGACTAATTCTCAAACCAGAATTTAGCAATTTAAAAAAAAAAAATGCTAGGATACTCTTTTTTTTTTTTTTTTTTTTTTGAGAAAGAATTATGCTAGGATACTCTGAATTAATTTGAGTCAAGAATAATTCCTGGAAATATGCACCATTATCAGCAAAGCATACGCAATAGTGTAAAATGTAAGGAATTAAAAATTAGCAAAGTCGGCCATAAGCCATTGTGTCCATTCAATTTTTCTAATCCAATTATCTCTTTTGATTCAAGTTTTTTTTTTCCTTAATAATAATCCAATAAAGTAAAATCATTTATAGATTTTATTGACAAGATCTCAAATGAGAATGGTAGTTTGCTAGTGACCTTATCTATTCTTTGGTAATATTAGGGAAGATTCTCCTTTTTTTTTTTTTTTTTTTTTTAATGAAGGATCTTGTTATCAGTTAATTGGACTTCTTTGCCAAAAAGAAGTATGAAAGCAAATGAAGCATCTCTAAAAAAAAATTTAAAAAAAAATCCTCAAAGTTAATTGTATTTAAAATAACTAGTTAATTAAAAAGAAAAATAAATTGTTTGATGAACAATCAATTGTCTATGGCACCAAATACTAGAAATTGATAACAGTTGTTGAATTGTTTTAAAGGTGACAACTAACAATTCAAGGCCTTCAAACTTGAGAGCTTGAAGTTACTTCATCACCCTTAAAAAAAAAAAAAAAAAAAAAAAAAAAACAGCACCGAACAAAATTTTCTTTAATAGAGTTTTAGCTCGAAGAATATGACTGGTCACAGTGGTCAGTACCTCAGTGGTCACGACTCATGATGAAAGTTGAAACAGGAGAAGGATGCAGACATATACAATATGCTAGCGAATTGGCTTTTTGGTGATTTAATTTATTAATTTATTTTATTAGATACTATAGCATTTTAATTTATAATGTCCGCTACTTAATAATTTTTATATATTATTAGGTCAAAACACTAGTTAGATTTTAGTATAAATGGGATTTGAACTCAAATATTTTATTCGATGACAAAGTACTTTACTAATTGAGTGAACTAAAATCCAAGTGGGAGGAGAAAATTCCAACAGCTTGCCAATGTTTGATGAAGTCATCTATTTAAAATTATGAATTGCTGTTTCATCTTGGCCTTTCATTAATTCTTTCGCTAATCCATTAAGGCCTGTTAGGGCCGTTTGGATAAGCTGTTTGATATTAGTTGATTAGCTAGTTAAATTACATGCATCCTATGCATGTATTTTTTTTTTTTTTTTTTACAACAAAAATGGAATTGAATAAAACATATAAAAAGTAAAAAATAAAATATAGAGGAATTGAAATAGAGTGGATCTTTTTTTTTTTTTTTTTGAGAAGCGAAATGGAGTGGATCTTGTTCCAAAAATTAAGAACTTTAAAATCAAAAGTTGCTTTCAATCACCTTATTAAAAGTTACTGACAGTGTGACTTGGTATACAAGAATAGATTCAATAATGGATTTGTAATCATTATTCAGTTTTTTTTTTTTTTTTTTTTTTTTTTTTGCATTTTCATTACTGGGATTTAAAATGAGAAGCAGCCATTCCTTACCAAAAAGTACATAATAGTTATTCCTTGAATTACAAATAATTCAACAAATAAAAATTTGAACAAATAAGTAACTAAGTTTTTCATCAAAAACTTAATTAAAAATTTTCAAAACTGGAGTGACATTTGTGCATGTTATCCTCTTATTAAGAATTTTGTATTTTTTATACTAGATTGTGTTTGGTTTGACAGAAAATATTTCCCAAAAAAAAAAAAAAAATTTCAAATGTTTGGTTACATTTCTAAAAATATTTTAGAAAATATTTTCAAGTGTTTGATTACATTATTGAAAATTCTTTAGAAAACATATTTTATACTATTTTCCCACATTTTCTCATCTCCCAAGTACATATATAATTTTTTTTTAAAAGAAGAAATTTTTAGATTAAAAAAATCGTAATTACAACCTACAGCGCCACCGGCTGTTGGCAACCTAAGTCCAAAGACGATAGTGGGGGTGGTGATTGGGTGGTGGACAATGGGAAATTGGGGGTGGTGATTTGGTTGATGAGTTTTGGTGAGGCAGAAATTGATTTACAGAAAAATGAAAGTGTAAACCAATTTTCGCCATAAATGCCCTTATTTTATGATCAACCAAAAAACAATTTACTATTGACCAAGATTTTTAGTCAACCCAAACACCCATAAATGTGAAAAATATTTTTTTGGAAATCAATTTCTGTCAAACCAAACACAGCCTAATAAAAACTACGCCAACAAATCAAAATTGATTATTATATGAAAAAAAATAAAATAAAGATGTTTTGTTTCTTTTTTTAGTACAATTTTCAGGTATTCAATTAGCTTAGTAAAGTTTCTTGTTCTCGAATAAGACATTTGAGATTCAAACCCCCTAACCAAAAATTAATTATTGTCTTAGTCTGATGATAAGAATAATTATATTATGGAGTAGATGTTATAAATTTAAAATTCTATCTTATTAATAAAAAAAATTAAAGTACCTGCATACAGTTACACTTTTTTTTTTTTAATGGAAATTAAACTTTTTCTAATTTCATAAATCCGACATTCTCACCATATGAAGAAGTTCTAACTTCCAATATCATATGGAATGAATTAGGTATATGACAAACCATTAACCAGCTGAAAATTGCGACAATTCTGCAATGGGAATCACGTTTTTTTTTTTTTTACATAATTAGGTAGCACATATTATTTTCATAAGAACTGGCACGTTATATATCATTATCATTGATCTACCTTCTCTTTTTTTTTTTTTTTTTAGCAGGCTGGTTTCTTGGTATTAAAAAAAGAAAAAAAAGAAAAAAAAAAGCTTATTTGTGAGTTTTGAGTTGTGACACCATAAAGTAGTATATTAATTTAATTCAACTGTCTCAATTTTGTTAATAATTATTTAGGTTTCTAATCTGGGATCTCTAAGTCGTTCGTATACCATACAAAGTGACTCTCTTTTTTCTTTTCTTTTTTTGTGATTAAATAATTTAGGTTGACCGATGCTTTCATGAAGTAGAAAATAGTAATTTAGGCCCTCCTTTTTATTTAATCCTTGTTTGAAGAATCCTCATTCCCCTACCATTGGCAAATGTGATTTTCTCTTTCGTCGATTCTAAGTTGTATAGCTGTATTAATGTTGTATTATTAAAGGAAAGGCTGTCCTAGTTTTTAGTTTTTTTTTTTTTAAAAAAAAAAAAAATTTAAAAAAACTGTATTAATGTTGAAAACGGATTGAAGTTGTGCAATTTTCAACAACTAATTCATTAAGCATAGCTTAGTCCCTTAAGTCACTATTTATAGAAGCCAAAAATAATAAAGAAGTATGCTAATAATACAATATTTTTATAATTTTTGTTCACAACCTGTTACAGCATCAACTCAATCGTGCAAAAATTTCTATTTATTTTAGTATAAGAATCTAATTTTTTTATTTTTTTATATTTTACGTACTTACTTTTTAAAATACTCTCCATCAGATTATCTATTTTACATTATATTTAATTCAAATATAATTTTTCTTGATTTTATTAATTTTTTTCTCTTTTTTATACATATTAATCACCATTCACTTTCTTTCTTTATCCTCTTTATATACATTAGTCACCATCCACTTTCTTTCTTTATCCACAGGATACTTAAAAATAATAATAAAAATAAAATGAAAAATTAATGGCATCACTGTAAATTTACAAGTTTGCTATACGTGCGGTTACTGCAATAAACTTGTAAATTTACTCTCTAAAAAAAAAAAAAAACTTGTAAATTTACAAAATTATATATTAACTAATGGAGGTCATTTTTATGCAAAAATGTATAAATTATATATATATATATATATATATATATATATATATATATATATATTTATATTTTCTATTATACACCCACTCATGTGAGTGTTCTTAAGGTGTTAAATTGTGATTGAAATAATATAACTTTCATTTGTATTCATTAACACTATTTTTATCATATATCAATCATAACATGAAATTCTAATTTAAAAAAAAAAAAATCATAACACAGGATTTCAATTATAGTTTTTTTAATATTAATTATCTTGATCATGGGTATAGTTTTGGAGGTGGATTTCCCGTTCCTTATTTATACTTATAAAAGGAAAAGGGTTAATGCTTTTTTGACTTAATCTGGTTTGGGATAATTCTAGTGTATTCGACTTGTTCGATTTGGCCAAAATATTTTAGCTTTTTAGTTTTCTGCTTTTTGTCTTGATATTTTCTTTAATTTAATAAAATTAGTCCTGTGGGGTGCTTTTTAGCTCCAGGGATATGTCTTTTCTAGCCTTTGGCTTTTTTGCTGTTCTACATCGAAAAAAACTTCCTCCCCCTTCTGCCTTATAAGCGTGAGCTGAAGAGAAATAAGTATCATCAGTCCCAACTTTACAGCTTATAATTTCTCAAGGAGTACACAAATAGTTTTCCTGGAACAACAAAAAAATAGCCCACAAGTCCTTTTGATAATAAATTAGCTTTAAGCATTTTTATTATAAATATCAAATAAACAACTGAAAATTACAAAATTCCGAAACAGATTAATTTCTAATTTTTAGATGTAAGTATGTATAACTGGGTTTTTATTGAACTCGTTAAAATCCAATAAATTGTATTTTAGAATATTAAGGATTTATTTGAGATTCGTTTTTATTTTTGAAATTAAAAATTGTTTGCCGAAAGTATGAAAGAAAAAAATAAAAATTAACTGAAATACTATAATGAAACCTATAAACAATACCAATAATTATAATAAAACTCATAAATAATAGAAAAAAAGAATAATAAAATAAGTTGGCTTAAACCGTAGCCAAAAACACGCTACAAAAGAAAAAAGAAAATTTACTGTGGGCTGTCGCGTAGAGAAAAGAAGGGACAACTTTTGACTTTGTATGTTTGAGTTTTTTGACTTTTGACCATAAAAATTAAAAATGGAGGATTGTTTGATTTGTGTTTTAAACAACATTTTACATATTTTCACCAATTTTTTCACTCACATGTATTATCACAAATACTTTCAAATAATAATTTTCAATTTTTAAACCAACATGCCTTCAATTTTTTACGCATATTATCCATTTTGAAAACAACGAGAAGCGCTGAAAATGACCACGAAGTCGAAGTCGACGTCGATATGCGTGCCGTGTAATCTGCTAAAGAAGAGAGGCTGATTGGTACTTTTTTTTATTATTGTTTAGAAAGGTAATTACCACTTTTGACTTTTTTTTACATCACGTTACTTTTATCCTATCAAAACTGGACCCACCCTACCTTGGTTTTTTTTTTTTTTTTTTTAAGTAAAATTATCCTTGTATAGTAAACCTAAGGATTTTCTGGTCTTTTTCACACCAAAAAAATAAAATAAAAAATTCTTACCTTATCCATTAACCAAAGTAGTAGGAAATAAAGATATCATTTGATAATTAAAATATAAGATATTATACCTCAAATTATTATATAAAATAATTATCAATTAATTGAATAGTTTGCAAAGAACTAGGTGACAAAGATCAAAGTATAAATCAAAGTCACTCTCTTTTGACAATTAAGTAGCCATTTGGTAAGTTTAGGGATAAATTGATGTTATTTACGTACTATCCCTAGGATACAACAAATAAGATCATTCATTGTGCATATTATAAATTTAAAATTTTGAATAAGCCAGCTTTTAGCTCATACAATGTACCGAAAAGTTCTAAATTATAGTACAACGTTCATAAAACTTACTTTTTTTTAGGTTGCATTAAATATACTTTTTTTTTGGTAGAAGCATTAAATATACTTTAACTTATAGTATAATGTATCATAAAAAATACTTGTTTAGGTTGCATTTTTCTGAAGGCCAAACAAACTACTTGTTTAGGTTGTATTAAATACACTAAAATACTTCATTTTATGCAGCGTGTTGCTATCACTTTTCAATGTTTATATGACACAAATGTTCATTTATCACTTTTTTTTTCTTTATCACGTGCACATTTTTCTTGATCCCATAAAGATTAAGTATCTTCTAGTATATTTAATGCAATTTTGACTAGTGGCTAAGGGTACCCATTAACAAAAGCCTTAATTAATAAGTCCGAAGGGTCTAAAAAAATAATTCAAGAAATATGAATAATCATTTAGATATAAATAGATTGTGGAGATTATTTGTAAGTAGAAAATAGTTGAGATTGGATCATGTTGCAGTGTCAAAGGTTGTGTTTGCATTTTCAGAGGAAAAAAATTTATTTATTCATTTCAAGAACATCTCAATGGAAGTGTGAAGAGAAACTTTTCGAATTCCGCTATATTTTTTTATTGGATGTGAATTTTGAAAATTCAACCGCTAGATTACATGTTTATATTATATCTTTCATACTTGCAAAATTTTAAGAAGATCGAAGATTAATAGCTATGTCATCAATCAAATATTAAAATTTCAAGTTTTTGTGGTATAAAAAATTATGCATAAAAAAATAAGTTTATTAATCTAATAGTAAATAACATCTGATTTGAATGAAATTTGACATGCATTTTAAGAACATAGAGAACATGTAATCTAACAATTAGATTTTCAAAATTTACATTCAATAAAAAGATATAAGATTAGTTTGAATAGTTTGGAGAGAAACTATTTCCCATCTCATTAATGTGCTCAATCTTTTATGATCCAAGTCTCATTGTTGAGATATTTATTGTGGGTGATGGAAGCGTAATGGAGTCTCACTTTGAGTATTGACAAAGAGGATTAAAATTTAAAAGTTTATAGTTTTTGGGCTTCTTGTTCCACTTAATAAGCTGTCCTTTTACTATCGAAGGATTCTTTTATTTTTTATTTTTATTTTTGAGAAGAACTATTGAAGGATTCTAGATGTTCAAAATGGTATATTGCATGCTTGATATAATTTATTTTTTCAACATTTTGAAAATGAGTTGTTTAAAAAGTTATACCTAAAAAACAAATTTTTAAAAAATATATTTTGGAAACAAAAAAGATACCATTTCAAACCGCTAAACACAAATCACACCTTAATCCACAAGGTAGATATGCTTTTCGACCACCATCCTGTGCATTTACTACTTTGTTTGGTGTTTAGGGTAAAGAATCGGTTAACTATTAGACATTCTGTATGTCAATATGAGACTGACACAATAATGTAGAGCAATATCTTTGGTCAGAACAATAATGTCAATACAAGTATGATCTTTTGGTTCTTTAATTTCACCGATAAAAAGTGCATGCGTGTGGTGGCTAATAGAGACAATTATAGACAAAATAAACGAAATATACAGAGAGTTAGTTGAGGGCCTTGAGTGTTGAGGCAATGGCTGCTAAATGGGTAGTTATGTACTAAAGTTAGCAAGGGAATAAACGGTGGAAACAACAATTATAGAAGGCGATGCCTGAACTGCACTATCTATCAATCCCAAATAATTATTCTGATAGAAGCGAGGAACTGTCGACATTAATTATTGTTCAGGACATAAACTCCTTAACTTCTTACATGGCTGAGAACTCATAGTTCCAAAGTTTTCTTGGATCAACGGGTCCTTAGTGGTAAAGCTCATGACATGGCTAAATGGGCCTCTAGTCTAGGTCCTTGTCTATGTTTCTTGTAGTTGTCAACATGGCCCTGCCCAAAGATTTAAAATTGTCCCTTTTGCATCGTAACTCAAAGATGTTTTAGCTAGCCCAATGCTTTTTTTTTTTTTTTTTGGCGTTTATCAGCTTAATTTTATTCCTTAAAAATTTACAAAGTTTAAAGTGCACTTGACTTAAACAACACTTAAAAATTGTCCCTTGTATATGTTTATTTTTTATTTTTTTTGCATCTCACACTTAATTTTCCAATATGATGATGCCGGCCTATAGTGCCCATTTTGATTTGGTTTAAAACATTTTTTGAAAAATATTTATTTCATTTTCGAACATTTGGGACAGTTGAAAAAAAAAAAAACACGAATTTAGAAGGCCTTAATACACTATTTATTTTTGAATTTTAGCCCACCAATGATTTTCATCCTCAATGTTTAAAGAGATTACGTTTAGTCCCTAAAAATTTAAAGAGCAAACTTAAAGTGATTGTCGGTAGTACCTATTGAGTCAAACAGAATGATAACGTGCCAGTTTTTGGTTTGACCATGTCGTCCAAGAGGATAAAAGCAATCATTTTACATTTCAAGGACAAAAATCACTCGTGGGCTAAAGTTTAAGGACCAACAATATATTTTGTCATATTTAAAATGTGTATAGCTTTGCTTAGTAAATATATATATTTTTTTATAAATTATTATTGTGATCATCTAATCATAGGCTAAACTTTAATTTGGTCCCTTAACTATTAATTGTGCCTAAATACAAATAATTTTTTTTTTTTAAATAGTTCAATAGTTACAACAAGGAGACAATATTTGAATTGTAGATGTCTTTGAGACATATTAGGAGGTGCCAACTAGTTGAACTACATAACTCTTGATAATTAAAATATATAATAAATAGAAAGCAATCATTTATCTTTCAAAATTAATCTAATTCCATATGTGAATGTCTCATCTATTTAAATTTTAACCAAATTACTTAATATGGCAAATGGGACACAAGTTAAAGGTTATTATAGAACTAGACTCATCAAACACGTTTTATGTGTGCAATAATACTCTTATTTATTTATTTGTTTTTTTTAGAGTTATAATGCTTAAAAGTGATATATAAATAATAGTGGTTTTTTTTTTTTTTTAATATTTTAAATTTTAAAGAAAGAGGTAAGGTAATGTAGAATAATGTTTAAAAATGGGATAAAGATAGTGTAGTTTTAGGCCGAATTGAGAAAATAAAGGAAAAAACCTAAAACTTAGAAATAGTAAATTACTCTTTTAACTAGTTTGTATTTTTTAATTTAAAATTATTTAACTATAAGATATAAGTATTTTAGAGAGTTTAAGAATTTGTGAAGGATATTTTAGTACGCAAAATGTTGAAAACCAAATAGGAAATCCTGTTATTAATAGCATAGAAAAAGAACGAAAATTTTAAATCAAATCAATTTCAAATAATGATCTCATTAAACTTTAAACGGATGTGAGATTCAATGCTTTGGGGTCTAGGGGAAAAAGGGTTTAAGTTGCGAAATTAACAGCATATTGTAATTATCTCTAAAAAAACTAAATTGACACAATAAATAGTTGATAACTTGATATAACAAAGTAAATTTTAACAAGTAATTAAAGAACCAATTAATCAAATTAATTATAACATTTAGAGCACTCTTCTCATCTTATACTTATCATTGTTATGGTTTTTCTTAAATTCTTTTTAAAAGAAAAATTCATTTTCCTTTCAAAAAGTTTTTTCCTCTCTCAAATTTTGCCTTAGACTCCCTCTCCAAAGCAAACACATTAATTGCCTTCCAACTAACTTCATTATTATTATTTTTTTAGAAAGAACTAACTCCATTATTCAATGTGTATAATGTAATTATAATATATGTCTTATTTATGATAAAGTCAAAAAGATGGTAGGTGTTATTACTATCCAAATTAATGTCAATCTTTTTCTTTAATTTTTGTTATTTGATTTTTTTTAGGCACAACAAAAATCCACATAAATTTTATAATATTCTCAAATTAGCGCACCATCTTGTACATGGATTATTAAGAAAAAGTTAATGGATACTCTAAAAGCATTGGTTTAGGAAGTATTTTTATAAAAATTTTAATGGAAAAAAAAGTAATTGATTTTTTTAAAATTTTATATTTTTCATTAAATTGATAATAAAACTTTCCTAAAATTGTCCATTAACAAATGCTCTAAGGGCACCTGTTAACCTAAACCTTAATATATATATATATATATATATATATTAGGAGAAAGGTGGTGGGCTAATTTATAAATGATATGAAATTGTTAAAAAAATTTGTTGTGTATGTGACTTTATTATTATTATTATTATTTAATTGATTCCCTCCATGATTATTTATCCAAAAATACTCCATGTAGAGTCCGTTGTTGAAGTAGGCCCATGTGGCTTGAATTGCCACAAGCCCAAGTTGATCGAATTCAACTAGGAATATAATTCCTAGTACAGCCGACTTTGACATATAATCCCTACAACTGGTATCAGAGCCTAGGGTTAGGTTTGAGTGGGAGCAATGACAGAGGAAGTAGGAAAGGCGTCTGGAATAGAAAAGTTTGATGGCACAGACTTCGCGTATTGGAGGATGCAGATTGAAGATTATCTCTATGGGAGGAAATTGCATTTGCCTCTTTTGGGGACAAAACCTGAGGCTATGAAAGCTGAGGAATGGGCTCTTCTTGACAGATAGGTACTGGGAGTTATCAGGTTAACTCTGTCTAGGTTTGTTGCACATAATGTTGTAAAGGAGAAGACCACAACAGATCTAATGAAGGCTTTGTTCGGTATGTATGAAAGCCGTCTGCAAACAACAAGGTACATCTGATGAAGAAATTGTTCAATTTGAAGATGGCATAGAATGCTTTAGTAGTACAACATTTGAATGAATTTAATACTATCACAAATCAATTATCGTCTGTAGAAATTGATTTTGATAAAGAGATTCGTGCTCTGATCGTTTTGGCTTCTTTGCCAAACAGTTGGGAGGCAATGAGGATGACAGTAAGCAATTCTACAAGAAAAGAAAAGCTAAAGTACAATGATATACGAGATTTAATTCTGGCTGAGGAGATTCGCAGAAGAGATGCAGGTGAAACCTCAGGATCTGGTTCTGCCATAAACCTTGAGACAAGAGGCAGAGGTAATAATAGAAATTCAAATCGGGGCAGATCAAAATCCAGAAATTCTAATCGGAACAGAAGTAAATCTAGATCAGGCCAACAAGTACAATGCTGGAATTATGGGAAAACAAGTCACTTTAGGAACCAATGCAAAAGTCCTAAGAAGAAGAATGAAGATGATTCTACAAATGCTGCAACAGAAGAGTTACAAGATGCATTACTTCTTGCAATAGACAGTCCACTTGATGATTGCGTTTTGGACTCAGGAGCTTCGTTTCATACCACTCCACATCGAGAAATCATACAAAACTATGCTGCAGGTGATTTTGGTAAGGTGTATTTGGCTGATGGTTTAGCCTTGGATGTTGTGGGTATGGGAGATGTCCGGATATTGTTGCCCAATGGATCTGTTTGGTTACTGGAGAAGGTTCGACATATTCCTAACTTGAGGAGGAATCTGATTTCTATTGGACAACTTGATGATGAAGGGCATGCAATATTATTTGTTGGTGGTACTTAGAAGGTTACAAAGGGAGCTAGGGTATTGGCTTGTGGAAAGAAGATTGGTACTCTATATATGACCTCAAGTCTAAGAGACACAATTGTAGTTGCTGATGCAAGTACTGATACAAGCCTATGGCACCGCAGACTTGGTCACATGAGTGAGAAAGGGATGAAGATGTTGCTGTCAAAAGGAAAACTACCAGAATTGAAGTCTATTGATTTTGACATATGTGAAAGTTGCATCTTAGGAAAACAGAAAAAGGTGAGCTTCTTGAAAACTGGCAGGATACCGAAGGCTGAAAAATTGGAGTTAGTACACACTGATTTGGGGGGGCCTTCTCCGGTTGCATCCCTTAGAGGTTCAAGGTACTACATCACTTTTATTGATGACTCAAGCAGAAAGGTATGAGTTTATTTTTTGAAAAATAAATCTGATGTATTTGAAACTTTTAAGAAGTGGAAAGCCATGGTTGAAATAGAAACAGGTTCGAAAGTAAAATATTTGAGGTCAGATAATAGAGGAGAGTACATAGATGGAGGGTTCAATGAGTATTGTGCTGCACAGAGAATTAGGATGGAGAAGACCATTCCTAGGACACTACAGCAGAATGGTGTGGCTGAGTGCATGAACAGAACTTTCAATGAGCGTGCTAGGAGTATGAGGTTGCATGCTGGATTACCAAAAACTTTCTGGGCTGATGCTGTTAGCACTGCAGCTTACCTGATAAACCGAGGACCATTAGTTCCCATGGAGTTCAGACTTCCTGAGGAGGTTTCGAGCGGTAAAGAGGTAAAGTTTTCATATTTAAAAGTTTTTGGTTGTGTTTCTTATGTTCATGTTGATTCTGATGCTCGTAGTAAACTAGATGCAAAGTCTAAAATATGTTTTTTCATTGGCTATGGTGATGTGAAATTTGGCTATAGGTTTTGGGATGGACAAAATAGGAAAATCATCAGAAGTAGAAATGTTATATTTAATGAACATGTTATGTACAAGGACAGGTTAACTCTAGTGTCAGATGTTACAGAGATAGATCAAAAGAAATCTGAGTTTGTCAACTTAGATGAATCGACTGAAAGTACTGTCCAGAAAAGGGGTGAAGAAGATAAGGAGAATGCAAATTCATAGGTAGATCAGAGTACACCTGTAGCTGAAGTCCGGAGATCTTCCAGAAACATTAG
Organism: Quercus parvula; assembly: GCA_030820535.1. Lineage (NCBI taxonomy): Eukaryota > Viridiplantae > Streptophyta > Magnoliopsida > Fagales > Fagaceae > Quercus > Quercus parvula. The sequence goes on from JAUAME010000007.1 coordinate 28,973,576, forward strand.
ACCTCCACATCATTATTCACCCACTCTAAATTATATCTTGTTGACTGATGGTGGTGAACCAGAGTGTTATGATAAAGCCTTGCAAGATGAGAACTCAAGCAAGTGGGAGTTAGCCATGAAGGATGAGATGGATTCCTTGTTGGGAAATTAGACATGGGAACTGACTGAATTGCCAGTAGAAAAGAAGGCTTTGCACAACAAGTGGGTATACAGAATAAAGAATGAGCATGATGGTAGCAAACGTTACAAGGCCAGATTAGTTGTTAAAGGGTTTCAGCAGAAGGAGGGCATTGACTACACAAAGATATTTTCTCTAGTTGTGAAGATGTCAACAATCAGACTGGTATTGGGAATGGTGGCTGCAGAAAACTTACATCTTGAGCAGTTAGATGTGAAGACAGCATTCCTTTATGGTGACTTGTAGGAAGACCTTTGCATGATTCAGCTAGAAGGGTTCATTGTTCAAGGACAAGAGAATCTAGTTTGCAAACTAAGAAAGAGCTTGTATGGCCTAAAACAAGCTCCTAGACAGTGATACAAGAAATTTGACAGTTTTATACATAGAATTGGGTTCAAGAGATGTGAAATTGATCATTGTTGTTATGTTAAGTCTTTTGACAATTCTTACATCATATTACTGTTGTATGTGGATGATATGTTTATTGCAGGGTCTAGCATTGAGGAGATTAATAATTTGAAGAAGCAATTGTCCAAACAGTTTGCAATGAAGGATTTGGGAGCTGCAAAACAAATCCTTGGTATGAGAATCATTAGAGACAAGGCTAATGATACATTGAAATTTTCACAGTCAGAGTATGTGAAGAAAGTTCTCAGCAGGTTCAACATGAATGAAGCTAAATCAGTGGGTACACCCTTGGGTAGTCATTTCAAACTAAGCAAAGAACAGTCACCAAAGACAGAAGAAGAAAGGGACCATATGAGCAAGGTGCCCTATGCCTCAGCTATTGGCAGCTTGATGTATGCTATGGTGTGTACAAGGCTAGACATTGCACATGCAGTGGGAGTTGTGAGCAGATTCATGAGTAGGCTTGGAAAGCAGCATTGGGAGGCAGTCAAGTGGATTCTGAGATATCTGAAGGGTTCATCAGATACATGTCTTTGCTTCACAGGTGCAAGTTTGAAACTGCAGGGTTATGTAGATGCTGATTTTGCTGGTGATATTGATAGTAGAAAGAGTACTACTGGGTTTGTTTTTACTCTGGGTGGTATAGCTATATCATGGGCTTCAAATCTGCAAAAGATTGTCACTCTGTCTACTACAGAAGCTGAGTATGTTGCAGCAACTGAAACTGGAAAGAAGATGATTTGGCTACATGGTTTCTTAGATGAATTGGGTAAGAAGCAAGAGATGGGCATTCTACACAGTGACAGTCAGAGTGCAATCTTTCTTGCCAAAAATTCGGCTTTTCATTCAAAGTCGAAGCACATACAGAAAAAATACCACTTTATCCGTTATCTTGTTGAAGATAAGCTGGTAATACTTGAGAAGATTTGTGGATCTAAGAACCCGATAGACATGTTGACTAAGGGTGTCATTATTGAAAAGCTGAAGCTGTGTGCAGTTTTAGTTGGCCTTCTAGCTTGAGGACAGGAGGATGAGTTGCAGGGATGAGGGATTGTGTTATGGAGGATTGTGGTTGATGTTTGCAACTTGTGAGCCCTTAAGGCCTAAGGTGGAGGCGATGAAGGAGTTTGCTCATGTAGCTTGATTAATTCAAGCCAAGGTGGAGATTTGTTGAAGTAGGCCCGTGTGGCTTGAATTGCCACAAGCCCAAGTTGTCTGAATTCAATTAGGAATATAATTCCTATTACAGCCGACTTTGACATATATATATATATATTAGGTTTGAGATTAATAGGCAGCCGTGTGTGAGTAGAGAATTCCTAAAACCTAACTGCAGCCGCATAAAAAGAAATATAGTATTTTCTTGTCTTGTGGGTGAGAAAGAGTTAGGGTGTATTGGGAATTGGGTTTCTTGAGAGTGTTCTTGTGCACTATTGTATTTTCCCTGATAATAGTAAAATCCCTGCAACTCCATGGACGTAGGCAAATTGCCGAACCACGTAAATATTGTCTTGTGTGTGTGATTGTTTTCTTTGGCGTGTGTTTTCTCTATTTGTTTTGTTTCTCACAGGTTGGGATTTTGGTTAAATTCCCTACATCCATTAACATCCAAAAGAGTTTGCATCGAAATAATTAATGATATCCAGACGTGTTTGCTCAATCATTCAAGGAAAACAATTATATACCGATGAATTTGTATTGCTCTATGTAGCATTATAGGCATGTATGAACTTTTTTTTTTTATCAAGGAAATGGAAGAGTTTGCGTTGAAAAAATTAATGATATCCAGACGTGTTTGCTTAATCATTCAAGGAAAAAAAATTATATACCGAAGTATTTGTATCGCTCTATGTAGCGTTATAGGCACGTATGAACCTTTTTTATCAAGGAAATGGAAGGTATAAACTCGACTTATCAAGAGCACTTTATATTTCATAATAGTTGTGTAACTTGTTTGAATGAATTAATTAAGCATATAGTTTAATACATGTGAATGGTATGGTTTTACAAATCGTCACATGAGGAGTTGGAGGAATCTCCTCTAGCCTAGTTTGAAAGGAAATTTTGTCAATAAGATTTTAGTAATTATAATCCCTAACATTTAATTTTTCAATTATAAAACTTAAAAACTCCCCTATATTATAAAGCCAAACACCACTCTCTACCCAGAGAGAGAGAGAGAGAGAGAGAGAGGGGTAAGTAAACTTATTCTTTAAATCCTATATTTTAAAATTGGATAATAGTTAAGACCACTTTTTCTCTCTCTTGACAAACCCACTCTCTAAAGATTGAGAATAAAATCTCAAACCATTTAGGCCCTTTCTCCCGAGTGTGTAACTTCTATGGCAGAAGCCTTTTCTTGAGGTTACTCGCGTTGGAGATCGATTCCCTTCTCAGGTCCTCTTTTGCTGAAAAGTTCAGCCTATCATCTAGTAGACAAGCTTTTCATTAGTCATGTTTATTGGGTGACTTACCCACTATTTGGTTAGAAGTTACTAAGTTATTTACTCTTTTCTGTTGTAGTGTGCTTTCTACTTGTTGTATTATTTTGCAGTAACTCTATTAACTTTCTTCACGGTGTTAGTTTTATTTACTACGCTTATTATCATAGTTATTTTGTTGTACTATATTCCTACTATAACACTTGTAATAGTTATTCCTGCTGTGACCACACTGTGCGTTCAACCCACAACACTCATGCTAGGACACGTCTACATTGGATTAGCCTGACTTTTGTACAAGCTGGCCTAAAGCGTAGTCCCAGTAAGGCCAATCCCAACTCTCTTACCTCAGACTAACGGGCTATAGCGCAGTAGAAGGGGTTAAGGCCTAACATTGCAAAAAGGCCCCCACACCTTCCAACTAACTCCATTAATCATTGTGTATAATGTAATTATAATTTGAGTCTCATTTATGAAAAAGTCATAAAGATGGTAGGTGTTATTACTATCCAAAATATACAATAAAAAAAAACAGTCCTTTAACTTTGAAAATTAAGCTAATTCCTTATGTGAATGTCTCATCTATTTAAATTTTAACCAAATTAGTTAATATGACAAATGGAACACAAGTTAAAGGTTATTATAGAAAGAACAAAATTTTTTAATCAAATCAATTTCAAATAATGATCTCATTAAAATTTAAATGGATGTGGAACTCAATACTTGGGGATGTAGAGGGGAAAATGTTCGAATTGCGAGATTAGCAGCTTATTGTAATTATCTCTAAAAAAAAAATTGACAAAATTTATAGTTGATAACTTGATATAATAAAGTAAATTTTAACAAGTTATTAAAGAACCAATTAATCAAATTAATTATAAAATTTAGAGCACTCTTCTCACCTTATACTTATCCCTCTTATGGTTTTTCTTAAATTAAAAAAAAAACTCATTTTCCTTTCAAAAGTTTTTTTCCCTCTCTAATTTTGCCTAAGACTCTCTCTCCAAAGTGCACACATTAATTGCCTTCCAACTAACTTCATAATCATTGTGTATAATGTAATTATAATATTTGTCTCATTTATGACAAGTCATAGAGATCGTAGGTGTAATTACTATTGAAATTAATGTCATGTCTATCTTTTCCTTTAATTTTTTTTAGGCATAACAAAAATTCACATCAATTTCATAACATTCTTAAATTAGCACACCATCTTGTACGTGGACTATTAAGAAAAAAGAAAAATTAACAGATGCTCTAAGAGCATTGGTTTAGGAAGTAGTTTTATAATTTTTATATGGGAAAAGAAAAAAGTAATTGATTTTTTAAAAATCCTTTATATTTTCCATTAAATTGATTTTAAAACTTTTCTAAAATTTTCCATTAACAAATGTCCTAAGGGCACCCGTTAACTCGACTCTTAAAAAAATTTAAATTGTTGATTATGGGAGATAGATTGTGTGCGAGGAGAGTTTTACCTTCTTTTTTTTTTTTTTTTTTTTTTTTGAGGAGAAAGGTGGTAGGCTAATTTATAAACGATATAAAATTATTATACATTTTTGTTGTGTATGTGACTTTATTGTTATTTAATTGATTACTTATCCAAAAATGTTCAAATAATAGGTAGGGTCCATAACATCCAAAAGAGTTTGCATTGAAAAAATTAATAATATCCAAATGTGTTTGCTTAATCATTGAAGAAAAAAAATTATATACCGATGAATTTGGATCGTTCTATGTAGCATTATAGGCAAGTATGAGCTTTTTTATCAAGGATATGGAAGGCATAAACTTGACTTATCAAGAGAACTTTATATTTCATGATATTTGTGTAAATTGTTTGAATGAATTAATGAATATGGTTTAATATGTGTGAGTATTCTTACAAATCGTCACATAATGAGTTGGAAAAATATCCTCTAGTGTAGTTTGGAGGGAAATTTTGTCAATAAGATTTTAGTATTTTTAATCCCAAACGTGACTTGTGTATAATAAAATATATATTAAAAACACTTAATTTTACAATTATATAAAACTTAAAAACTCCCCTATATCATAAAGCCGAACACCACTCTCTACACAGAGAGAGAGAGAGAGAGAGAGAGAGAGAGAGAGAGAGAGAGAGAGAGAGAGAGAGAGAGAGAGAGGAAAATGAAGAAGAAGAAAAAATGACAAAGGTAAGTAAAACTTATTCTTTAAATCCTATATTTTTAAAATCGGATAATAGTTAAGATTTTTTGGATTGAAATTGATTTTATTAGTTTCTTTTTAATTATTTTGTTCTTGCATAATGAATTTCTAAATTTAATATATTTTGTTTTAAGTATTGACAAGTTTACTTAAATTTTTTATTTGTTAGTACAAAATTCATGTTTGGTTGTTAAGTAAAAAGATATAAATATTTTATTAATATTGGTGAAATTGATTAAAAATTTAAGAGAAACCTATAGATCATGGACCATAGACTAAAATTTGGGTTGAATTCTATATCTCTTATTTGACCACTAAAACATCACTCCTATTCACAAGAAAAAAGTATACATTTTTTCATGTAAATTCAATAGTGTGTTTAAAGAGTTTGAAAATTGATTGTTTTATACTACCAATATATATATATATATATATATATATAAATTAATCAAAATTTTTTATGTGCTTAAAAAATATCATGTTAAGAATTTATTGTGAGTTTGCAACAATAATCATATGATTTTACCTTCCCCCTAAAAAAAAATTATTATATGCACAAAGGTTCATGTTCTTTTTTTATTATTATCTTATATGCCGTGAGATTTTAATATATATGGTTTGGAGGTTGATTTTAGAGTATTAATATGACTAAAAATGGTAAATTGATTATAGTAGAGAATTTTAAGAAATAGTTTCTCTTTGTGATTATATGCACATAGGTTTATGTAGTGTATATACACACATATATGGTTTTGTTTCTCTTTGTAAAGGGATTGCAAAATTATTATTATTATTATTATTTATAGATATTATAATATTTGAAACTTATAACCTTTGCTCCATGATGATTACTCTTTACTATAATTATAAAATTAAGACATCAATGAATTTCTCTTTGATAAAATGAGATTTGAATGTAAGTCTCTTAATGACTACAAACTTTACCAGCTGCACTAATTGAAACTCATAATTAATTAATTTTTTTTATTTTTTATTTTTGCCTTTTAGTATGCTTATTAACTTATGTAAATGAAATGCATGTTGTAAGTGGTGGTTGAAAGCTCGGATTTGTGCTAAAACACAAGAGCTTGTTCAGGCCCCCAAATAAAAATTACGGCTAGATTACTTTTACTCTTACTTAATCAAAGTGCGGAACAAGAGTAAATGTGCGCAATGAACTGATAACTACTCTAGTGCATAAACATGAACAACAAATAATAAATGTAAAGTACAAGAGTAAGGGAAGAGAGATGCAAACACAAGATAACACCAAGACGTGTTATCGAAGAGGAAACCGAAGAACTCAGCAAAAAATCTCTCCGCGACCCTCCAAGTTGAAATCGATCTACTAGAGAATAAAGTTAGAGTATACGAATAACAAAAGACCCTTTAAGTTTAGTCTACCCAATGTACTTGAGCCCTCCAAGCTTTTGCGCACTACCAATGGATTTCTTGGAGTCATGTCTTCTCTATAGCTATCTAGGGTTTTTCTCTCTAAATAGCCTTTTTTACTTTTGTGGGTAATGAGGGTATATATAGTATGAGTGAAGGGTAAAAAAGTCACACTTAAAATCCTCCAGGCAAAATGTTTTGTGGGTACCTCGCGAGATGGCCTATCTCACGAAGCACTCGCGAAATGCAGCTTGGCACTTGACTCTTCAGCTTCCAGCATATGCTTTTCACGTGCCCTTTTCGTGGGAACCTTTACTTGCGAACTTCTTGCAAGCTAGTCGCGAAATTGCACTGATCTTCGTTTTATGCTCAATTCTTCACCAACTTAATACTAAACCCAATACAATAAAATCCCACAAAATACAAGGAAATAAATTAATACAATTACAACACTTTTTGTCGTGAAATAAAGCTAATATAAAACATAATTGTAAATCACAACTTTACAGTGGTCACAGATGATGATAGGCAAGGGATGACATTGAGAAGGATGAGGCATGGGTGGGAAATAACATCCTATTGTTGTCCATAATACCAAGGAATTCAATTAGATGAGTAGGGGCAAGATCAAGTTTATACATTTTAAGTTGGGATGACAATTCCCCTTGCCTCATCTTTCGTGGGTTGTCCCCACCCTGCAAAGGTAGTGGGGAACAAATGGGGTGAGATTTTTGCCTTACACCTCAAAGGAGAGCAATGATGGATTTCAACATTTTAGCCTTGCCTCGCACTATTAGTGTTAACGATTTGGTTTGTATTATTAACTATTTAAATGCATGGATATTCAGGGTTTTTTGTTGTTGTGATGTTGTCTTGTTAAATACTTTGGATAATATTATTTAGTCATTGCTAAAAATTAGTTTGATTTGATATCATCAATTAAATAGTAACATCCCTTAATAACATCCCTAATTTTAAGCAAGTAATTAAACATCCTTCACCCCATCCTTTGGCCACGCCTTGCCTTGCCTTAATAACATCCCTAATTTTAAGCAAGTAATTAAACATTGGAAAAAGTTTATCTACAAACTTGGATGAGACAACCAATTAATACTTTTATGTAGTATTTTAATTATGATTTTTTGTTGTTATTAAAACCGGTTTACAATATTGCAACAATTTCTTTTAACACACTCTATATGGTAATTCACATAATTATCTATGAGTCTTTTCATTACATGACCATCATATTATCTAAATTGATCATTTGACATTTGAATATTTCAATTTGTATATGTGATTAAAGTATAGAAAATGCTAAAAGTTTTACAAACTTTATTACACAACATTTACATAGTGATGTAGCAATATGACTGGTGGATTTAAAAAAAGGGAAGTGCTAACGAGTGCCCTTAGGGTACTAGTAAAGAATCCAGTTAAAGAAAGTTTTTTTTTAACTGGATTCTTAACCAGTGCCTTAAGGGTATTCGTTAACATGACCCTTTAAAAAATATAATAAGAATTATTGGTGACCCATCAATTTGTAAAGATTATGTAGTAAAATTTATAAAATACACATCATTGATCTAGATGAATTTTTTAAAATCATTTTAATTAATGGGAAAAGCCTATGAGGTGGCTCATAAAAGTGCTTAGGAAAAGCATATATAGCAATTAAGAATCATTTATTATATTTAAAAAAAAAATTAAGAATCATTTATTATAAAATAAAAGCAATTGAGAATCATTTATGACTATTAATAGGATATTTTAGGAGGTTGATTCCTATTAATTAAAGCATTTAATTAGGATCTCCAAAAAAAAAAAAATCATTTAATCAAGTGCATCTACAAGGACAATTCAATGATGCTCTCTATGAAAGGGCTATAAATACCATGGTGTCAAGCTTAATGTTCAAACTTCAAACAAATAGCTCGTAAGGAAGCAAATTTGGAGATGTACTTTGGTCGATTAGTGAATTACCAAAAAATTCGTAAGAAAAATTTTCTGGTAATTCACTGATTCGCTTGAAGTTATTTTTCACAAGAAGTTGAACATCCAAGGGTCTATATTTTTTGACAAATTGTTCCACCCAACTGATTTGTCGAAATCTTCTCCAATCTATTACGAGGTGATTTATTAAACTATTAACATGTATTATTTAAATAAGTCACATAACTCTTTATATAAGTCATGTGACTCTAGTACACGTAAATGGTCTAAAAGAGTTAAGTGGTTTTTTATTTATATATATATATATATATATATATATATGTATGTATGTATATAAATAATACACTTGATGATTTTATTAATCATCATGTAATGGGTTGGTGGAATTTTCCTTTAACTTGGTTCAGAACTAAACTTTCCAATAATTTTTCTTTTAAGCAGAGCGAGTGATTATTCGGTGTACTAGGAACACAATAAATGCATGTCCCCTCTCCCTTTCTCACATAATAGTGGATTCCACAAATGAAATTAAGGGAAAAGTTAACAAATGCTCCAAAGGTACTGGTTTATGAACTATTTTAGACACTTTTTATGAGAAAAGTAAAAGAATTATTAAAATTTTGATAATATTTTATATTTCTCATAAAAGTGGCATTAAAATTTTTCTAAAATGGTTCATCAGCAAATCTTCTAAGGGCATCTGTTAACCGAACGCTTAAATTAATGGTGAGACTCATTATTCACGTGAGAGTAGGAGCATGCATTTATTGTGCTCCTATAACTAACTAGAGTACAAAGCCTAAGAATCACATTCCTCTTCTTTTATTATTCTTAACAGATTCCCATGTGCTTTTCTATCATTTCATATTTTCAATTAGACTTGACTTAGATCCAGTATCTAGTTATACAGGGCCATCAAGATGGTGATACGTGTCCAAAATTGGACATGTGTCATCATCTTGATGGGTCTAGTACAACTAAATACTAGACCCAAGTTTTACCCATTTTCATTAAGAAGTTCAAACATTTGTGGTCGTATACACCATTTCATATATATATATATATATATATATATATATATATATATATATATATATTTTTTTTAAAAGTTTATTTTTGTTTTTGTTTTATAAAATAAAAAAGGTAATAGATATGAAAACAGCTTTTTCTCAAGATCCCATGTAAAACAAAAAACTAGGAAAAATTGCTATTTCTCTTTTTCTCCTTTTGTGACTTAACACTATCAAAATTTAGTTCATAAAAATTTTAATTCCTACATTTGATCCCATAAAATCGTGATTAAAATATAATTGTTAGGGATCCATCTAACAGTCATTGCATTTTATTTGGTTTAACTCTCATCGGCTTCCCTCTATGTATCATTGGTTTGTTTCTTCTTCTTATACTTCTTTCTTTCTTTTTATTTTTATTTTCAAAAGTTGACCCTAGGTATAGAGAAAATAAAGTCCCCTAAAGGGACTAAAGAAAATTGGTGAAGAAGATAACAAGATATTCATTTGGGATCAAACAAAATGTTGCCCGCTTCCAAACCAATCTGAATTGTATGATATCTTATACTTATATACCATAAAAGTTATGTCAGATGTGTTGCGGTTGCACAAATGGATGATCTCTCCTTTCTTTTTTTAATTATTCTTACTTTTATATTTTTCTACTTTTGTCATGTGAGACACTATAAATTTTTTTAAATAGTTAATATAATTATTTTTATTGAAACTTTATTTCCAAATTTTCAAGAAGTTTATAAAATTCCATTACAAAGAGTTTTAGAAATCTACAAGAGGTTCCATTCTTTATTTTTGTAGTATTTTAACAATATACCATAACTTTTTTTTTAATAAAGAAAATTGTATTATGTATGTCATGCTTGCATTTCGTGGCTTAATGTAAGTATTACAAGTAGTACAACATAAGTTTACTATATGACTCATTATAACCACATTCAAATTATTAAATAATTATATTTTAGTTATAATGTATTTCCAAAACTTTAAGTAATGAAAATGCTATAATTAAAATTCAATTATTATAAATTTTAAGATAATTAAAAATTAGTTTTAATCTATTTATAATATTTGGCTTTTGATGAAAACTTGGATTTACACAGTGTGTATTTGCCATGTATCTTAAAATACAATTTTATTCTATTATTCGACTTTAATTATAATATCAATTTAATTTCTTTATTTGCATATGATTTTGGATTAACTTGTTCATTATATAAGCATAATATTAGTATTAGAATATTAAAAAAAATGTTATATAATAATTTATAAATTTTTTATGGTAAGTTGGCAATGCTACACTACTGAAGATATAATGAAATTTTGTAATATTTTTTATAAACGAAAGAAAAGAAATGAAAAGAAAAGAAGGAATGTAGTACCATTGACTCATTTCTAGATTCAAATAACTTAAAAGTATATAGTGCTTCTATTGTCAAAGAGGTGGTATCATGTGTAATGATTAAATACAATATCCCGCTTATAATAATAAGGTATATTTTTATAGGTTTAAGCTTTAGTCTAGTGCATCAATGCATTGTACCCAATACGGTACAGATACCAGTATTGTATCACGTCCAATGCACTTATACATTGGATCTAAGCCAAATCTATTTTCATATAGAGAGATGTGGTATGCAAGTTATACAAAATAATAATAACTTCTTGTGCTTGAAAAGTTGGAATTTGCAGCTTTAAAAAAGGAAAAAAGAAATAAAGGAGGAAAAAAATTCTTGAATTTGCAAAGTTGAGTAATTTTATGAGTCTGGTTAATGTATGTCGTACATACATTAATAATCAATTTTTGAAAAAGTTTTATGAAAAATATGAGAAATTGTAAAAAATGTTTGTTACTTTTTCATTTCTACATAAAAAATTTTCTAATGGCCTATTTGGATCCCTTAGATTTGGATTTGGATTTAAATTTGAGGGGGTTTAAATTCAAATCCTTTGTTTGGGAAGTGTAAAAAAGGTCAAGGATTTGGATTTGACAAATCCGCCAAGAATTTTCAATATTTAAAATGCTTGGATTTGAAATAACTCCTAAAATCAATGGATTTGAAATCCCTTAATTTCAAATTCAAATCCAAATCCAAATCCAAATCTAAGTTCCCAAACGCAACCTAAAATATTTTATTAATGTATGCCCTGAGGACATAGATTAGTTAAACCCAGCTTTATATAGGGAAATGTAAACGGATGCCCAAAGAGTCTTTTTTAATGAACTATTTTAGGAAAGCTTTTATGGGGGAAAAAAAAAAAAGTTTTAATAGCTTTTTCTATTTTGCATAAAAGTGGTGTCAAAACTTTTCTAAAATGGTTTGTTAACAATTTTTAGCACCTATTAACGTGACCTTTATATATAGGGTCATGTTAACGGGTACCTTTAGGGTAATTGTTAATAAACCATATTGCCCTAAGGGCACCCATTAACATGACCTTATGTAAGAAGGTCTTGTTAACAGATGTCGGAAATTATTAAGAAACAATTTTAAGAAAGTTTTGACACCACTTTCATGGGAAATACAAAAAGCTGTAAAAAAAAAAAATTACTTTATCATTTTCCCATAAAATGTTTCTAAAAATAATTTCTAAACTATTGCCCTTAAGGAATCCGTTATCATTTCCCTTTTATATAAACAATCCAATAGATACCCTTTAACCCAAAAAAAAAAAAAAAAAAAAATTGAAGTGTGTAATTAAAGCCTTTAAACCCCAAAAACTGTCAAGTTATGATTTTTCTCATAACATTAGTGTTGGCTTATTCCATGACAAGAAATGTTGTAATTGCATAAATTTGTTTCCTTGTATCTTTGTGGGATTTTATTGTATTGGGTTTAGTATTAAGTTGGAGAAGACTCAAGCTTAATTGAAGATCAAGTGGATTTCGCGAGAAGCTAACCCGTGAAGTAGTCACGTGAGAAGCACATGACTGGAAGTTGAAGAGTTGTGCCAGGCTATCAGTTTCGCGAGTGTCTTGCTGGTAAGGTCTTCTCGCAAGGTACTTGCGAAACATTTTGCCATGAGGATCCATACTATATGTACCCTCATTACTCACAAAAATTGTAAGGAGGCCATTTAGAGAGAAAAATCCTAAATAGGTTTTCTACAACTCACACACCCATCTTTTAGAGAGAGAGCTACTCATCCTTAGTGAGAAATCATTCTAGCCTCTTCTCTTTCCCTCTCCTATTGACATACCTTGAGAGGAGATTTGTACCCAAACACAACCCACACCTTTTCAAGGTGTAGAGAGTGTTTTGGAGCTTGAGAAATTTTGGGGATTTGCCAAAAGAAGCCGGTGAGACTTGGCGGATGCAATCGGGCGTATTGCGTGATCTAGAGAGCTAGAGAAGCCAAGGCTTTGTTAAGTCAATTGGTAGTAGGAGCTTGGAGGGTTCAAGTACATGGGGTAGACTAGGCTTGGAGGGTCATTTGTTATTCATGTACTCCAACTTTATTCTTTAGTGGATCGATTACCACTTGGAGGGTGGCGGAGAGGTTTTTCGCCGAGTTCTTCGGTTTCCTCTTCGATAACACGTCTTAGTGTTATCTTGTGGTTGCATCTCTCTTCCCTTACTCCTGTGCTTTACTTTTATTGTTTGTTATTCATGTTTATGCACTAGAGTAGTATCGGTGATTGCGCTTCATTTACTCTTGTTCCGCACTTAGATAAGTTAGAGTAAAAGAAATCTAGCTGTAATTTGTAATTGAGGATCTAAACAAGCTCTTGTGTTTTCACACAAATTCGAGCTTTTAAAAACAAAATGAGAGGCTAAAACCCTAAACAAACAAGCAAAGCAGCCATTAACATTTACATGAAGCGAAATCTATTACTGATGGGAAGCAGTGTTACAACTTTCTACTCCAACAAGCCCAATCATTTTCCCACCTCACTCATTGCCTCGACTCAGGCTCTACTAGTCAAATCGAAATGGGTCTAATTTGACTAATACCTAGAAGCCCAATTCCTCCATTGATGTAGAAGACATCAGTTATCTAGGTAATTTTGCAAATCATAATATATAGTTTTTAAGTTTATTAACTTACCTTATGTTTGGTTACTAACCATGAAGATGAGGGAAAATTCATAGTCTCTGGATATTGAAATTATTTCATTCTATGTAGCATTGTAGGCATCATATGAGGTATTTTATCAAGGAAATGGAAGACATAAACTTGACTTATCAAGAGCACTTTATGTTTAATGATAGTAGTGTAACTTGTTTGAATGAATTAATGACTTATCAAGAGTACTTTATATTAATGAATAGTCTTACAAACCATCACATAATGAGTTTGAGGAATCTCCTTTAGCCTAGTTTGGAGGGAAATTTTTTCAATAGAATTTTAGCATTTCTAATCCCAAACATGACTCATGTATAATGAAATATATATTAAAAAAATTTAATTTTACAATTATAAAACTTTAAAATTCCCCTATATCATAAAGCTGAACACCACTCTCTACAGAGAGAGAGAGAGAGAGAGAGAGAGAGAGAGAGAAGAAATTACAAAGGTAAGTAAAACTTATTCTTTAAACCCTATATTTTAAAATTGGATAATAGTTGAGATTGTTTGGATTGAAATTGATTATAATAAACCCTACACAGAGAGAGAGAGAGAGAAGAAATTACAAAGGTAAGTAAAACTTATTCTTTAAACCCTATATTTTAAAATTGGATAATAGTTGAGATTGTTTGGATTGAAATTGATTATAATAAACCCTACACAGAGAGAGAGAGAGAGAAGAAATTACAAAGGTAAGTAAAACTTATTCTTTAAACCCTATATTTTAAAATTGGATAATAGTTGAGATTGTTTGGATTGAAATTGATTATAATAAACCCTACATTTTTAGGCATAGAGTATCAATATGCCTAAAAATGCTGAATTGAATATAGTAGAGAATTTTAAGAAATGATTTTCTTTTTGATTATATGTGCTTAGGTTTATGCAGTGCATTCTTCTAAAAAAAAAAAATGAGCTTTATGCAGTGTATATATGCACATATATGGTTTGTTTCTCTCTCTTTTTTTTTTTTAGAAAGAAACACACACACACAAGGGAGAGGGAAATGGGTTGTTTGTTTCTCTTCTTAAAGAGAGTGCAAAATATTTTTTTGGATAGATACTATATAGAATTTGAAACTTATAGCATTTGCTCCATGTTATTTATTTTTTACTGTAAAATTAAGATTCCATTGAATTTCTCTTTGATATGGGTGAAATTTGAACGTAAGTCTCTCAATGACAACAAAATTTAACAACTGCACTAATTGAAACTCATAATTAAATATATGGAGTGTGTGTATATATATATATGTATATGCTTTTTACTATATTTATTGAGTTTTGTAAATGAAATGCATGTTGGAAGTTGTGGTTAGGACGATGATAGGCAAGGGATGACATTGAGAGGGATGAGGCATGGGTGGTGAATAACATCCTATTGTTGTCCATATTACTAAGGAATTCAATTAGATTTGTAGAGGCAACATCAAGTTTATACATTTTATGTAGGGATGATAATTTTGCCCTGCTTCACCTCATGCGGGTTTTCCCCACCTTGCAAAGGTGCTGGGGAGCAAATAGGGCGAGATTTTTGCTCCACACCTCAAGGCAGGGTGATGATGGATTTAGACTTTTTAGCCTCATTTGATTGATGTAGTTGATTTGCAACAGCTTCACATAGAAACACCAATAAGATCTTCAATGATGGTGTAAGAGACTTTGCTTGGTTATAGAACTCAAAGGCGTACAAGAAATGCAGCAAGAACTCTTTTTCTTTTTTTTTTTTTTTTTTTTTTTGTATGAGAAGGCTAGGGTTGCAAAAAGAAAACCTTATAAAGCTTTCTAGGGTTTTTTTTTTTCTTATTTTTCCACCTCCTTGTTTAAATAGGAGTTCAATGGGCTCTCCTATTCCAAATAGGTATACACAAACCTTGAGCTTTCCTAGTCCAATAAGGATTATACAAACTCATAAACAAATAGCCTTTTAGAATAATAACATTGCTGACTATAGTCTAAATTCCGTTAGCTCGATAGATCGAGACATGTGTCGAGCTTTAATGAATCTTATCAGATCGAGCTTCTGTTGAGGAGGTATCGAGACCTGTAGATTGTACTTTTTTTGAGCAGTTCTTGAGTAATTTTCATGTCTTCAATGTAACCACTTGTAATGATCATCTTGAACCTACTTGGATTTACCCAAATACAAGTAAAGTGCGTTTTGTCAAAGGATATGCCAATTACATAAAAATATGTCCCTTACAATCTCCCCCTTTTGGCAATCTGTGACAAAACCACAAGAGTACATTGAATGTCCTAGAATACATTCTACTCAAGATTACAGAATAAATAAGCTTAGTCTAAAAGATATGAACCTTGGAAGTTGTTGCAAGAAGATGGTTCGGAATCTTGACTTGGCTTTAACTTGTCTTTCCTGAAAGACACTAAACAAAACACATCAAGGTACCATGTGGAAAATTATGACAAGTTAAATAAAAAAGAAACATGTGTATAAAGAGAGAAAAGAAACAACACATGTGAGATAAAGAGTAAAACACATATATCATCATCAAATATAGAAATAACACATGGTGTATGTAAATGGTTACAAAACCAAAAGATACACAACAAAAAATATATATCAATATCAAAGTGTATCAGACTAACTCTCCTCCTAAGTTAGTTACATCAAAAACTTTCTTCCCTTTAACATGAAGTTCTCCCCTTAAGTCTATTACTCCCCCTGAGGAATGACATTCAATTCTAAAAAAATCTCCCACTTTTTGACACAATTGTCAAAGGGCATAAAAGGCCAAAAAAACTTGACCGGAGACAAATAGAAAACTAATATAGAGGGAACGAGGAGAACAAGGAACAATAGAACTACAAGAAAAAGAAAAACAAGATGCTATGGACATAAAGGAAAAAAATGCAAAACAAAGAAAAATGAAATGCATGCAAGGGTATCTTGATCGATTAAGGAGGTGTTGAGAATCTATCGAGAAGAAGCCAACCTCAATGGATTGAGAATCTGTCAAGGATGTGTCAAGTAGATAGAGAGCATGAGATTTTGGCTTGATGGATCAACCTATTTGTCGAGAAGCTGTCGAGGTCAAACCTAGAAATCTCGATAGAAGAGATATTTGTTGAGAAGCTATCGAGGATGTAGAAAAGAGGTTTTTCAAGAGGGAAAAACACATAAGATGAGAAAGCAACAAGATGGCTCCTTAAATAAGCATCCAAGCAACATGTTAAGCACTCAAACCACACCTCAACTCTAGATGCAAAGCATTTCTAGATCCACAAATACACTAAATAAGTCTAACCAATTTTATATTTCAAAAACAAGTTAAGACAGTTTAGCAAGTATATATTAACACATGTATCCCTTGTGATGGCCAAAACACATTGTACCTGCACATGTATCAAGAGTAGTAAAGAGTATGCGTGTTGTGTGTGAAAACATAACAAGTGTGCACAAGTTTCTCATATTATGATGATTTGAGATATGAGAACATCTAATACACTCACACACAATCATAACTATTTGATGGGGACTATCACCTTTGAGGTACATCATATAACTCCCACATCTCTTACAAACACGCTTACAATCATTTTAAAAGCATTTTGATTCTTTTTGCTTTTACATTCTTTGCATATTTTCTTTTTGAACATATCATGCATGGGCATATAAGAGAGAAAAGAAATACCTAATTATGTAAGCCAAAACACCACAATTTTGCTATGTCGAAGCACACAGATGTTATGCATGATTGACGGGTTTTAGTGGTGAGATGATTATTTATACTTTTCTCTTAGGATTTTCTAGTCATTTTCGTCAAAAAGACTGATATAAGCATGAGATATAAGAGATCATCTTAATCGTACTCATCACAAACATGAGCCACAAAGCTCACTTGCTTAGTTGTGCATTGAGATGCTCATCTAAGCTACAAGAGATACAAAGTTTAGAAATTTTGTTTCAATGGCCATCTAGGGTACACAAGTACCAATATACATAAACATACATTGTTTTTGTCTTTTTCTCATTTTTCAATTTTTTTTTTTTGAAAAACAAATAAACAAAACAAGCAAACAACTATAAAGCATAAAAATTGGATGCAAATGCATGAAAGTATGATTTCAAAAACAAATAAGAAATCAAGCAAGAAAGTCCAACTTTAGATAGAAAGAATTAAAGCAGAGGACAAACAATTCAGTCTTAGGATCCTTCATCACCCACACAGCATGAGTCTTTGGCTGTGAAGATGAAAAGGCACGTGTCCTGGTATGACTACTAAAGGACATAGAGGAATTAGAATTCCCCTGAAATTGAGTTAAAAAGCTTAAAACTTTTAATAACTCACCAAAAATAGGTACAGAGCCTTTAGAAAAAGGATGAGACCTATTGGACACTCGCTTATTAGGAAACAACCTAAAACAATTAGGGCGAGTGTGACCAAAACCACCATAATGGTGACAAATATGAGTAGTTTTAGAGCTACTCGGCTTCCTAGAAGGAGGTCTAACCTTAGAGGTTGACAACTTAGGACAATTTGGCCTAATATGACCAACAATATGACAATGATGACAAGTGGGGACAAATTCAGAATTTTTATTCTTCCTAGGAGGAGTTTTAGACATAGGTTTAGAAACTTCAGCGTTAACATCAACCTTCAACTCTTCATTATTCCTTTTAAATGGAGGAATATAAAAATCTTTTTCTTTTGAGTTAGCTCAACAACCGGTTTGGCACTAGTTAATTTTTTAACTTCAGTTTTAAATTCAACAAGTTGCTCTTCCAAACTCTTAGTTTTTTCCACCTGAGATGAAATTTGATTTTTAAAATTGTCATTAAAAATTTTGGCTTCATCCAATTTTGCAATCAAATCAACTTTTTCAAGCTTGACCATTTTAAATTTAGCTTTTAATCTTGTAGAACTTTTAAGATATCTCATACAACAATTATAAAGCTTACAATAGGCATCTTGAATATCATCATCATCATTCAACACAAGATCATGCAAATCAAAACAATCAAAAGTTTTCATGACAACAGGGGTCAATGGATCACACAACAAAGATTAAAATCTAATTAGAGCGTGCCCGCTCTGATACCACTTATTGGGAAATTTAGACCCCAATTGATAGAATTAACAAGTTTTAAACCCAAGTTGTTAATTAGATTTATTATGAATAAACCTTGTTAAAACAAGCAAACATCAATATCATGTCAATATTATGCACAGCAAAATAGTAAATAAGACAAGATATAATGACCTAAGAAAACCAATGAAACAAACTAGTTTCACAGTAAAAACCTGGGGGGAAACCTTCCTAAAAAGCAATTCACTATAGTAAAGAGAAGTTTTAGATCTAGTACAAAACCTTTGTCCCTAGACTTTATAATCCCAGTAGATAAACTTACAGCAGACACTTTCTACCGCTTTAGAACCTCTGCACTCTTTAATATATGAACGCCCCCCTTTTGCACGGATTTTAGTACGTGACTAACTCCAACAACTTGAAGATGTTGCTCGCTGCAAATTTCTTCACTTCATCATCAATTAAGATCAAGAAGTACTTGGTTAAAAAACCTTATGGTGCAAAAGACGCAATAACTTCTTACAGAGAGAATAAGGCACTAGGTCACTTTGTGCATGTGTTCTCCATGTATAACGGTCTTTAAAATAAGCTTTATATATGTCTAGGGTTGTGAGAAAAAAAACCTTACACATACATGTCAGCTAGGGCTAAAAATTAGATCTGGAAATTCTGATTTTGTAGATCTTGATAGATTTAGCTTCTATCGAATTTTTGTCGAGCTTCGTTCTTAAATCTCGATAGATACTGCTTTTGTCAAGGTATCTATCGAGCTTTAATGAACAACTTTTCTTCATTTCTTTCTTGGTCCAATCTTCATGGATTTAATACTTGACTTGAACTCTTGTTTCTTGAAATACTAAACCCATCCTAGATCTACCCAATTACAAGTAAAGTGCATTTTGTCAAAGGATTAACCAATTACATAAAATATGTCCTAACAGCATTTATTTAGAACGTCTTATTTTTTGGTCTCTATAATTACAATTTAATAAAATTCGAATGGTTTGGTTGCAGAGTTGAAAAAGTTCATAGATAAATTCTATGTGGGTGATGCAGAGGTGATACCATCGATCTTTGAAGAGATTTTAAAGAGGAAATTGGCAGGAAAGTATGAAGGTTGACA
This sequence comes from Quercus parvula, assembly GCA_030820535.1. Taxonomy (NCBI): domain Eukaryota; kingdom Viridiplantae; phylum Streptophyta; class Magnoliopsida; order Fagales; family Fagaceae; genus Quercus; species Quercus parvula. The sequence goes on from JAUAME010000007.1 coordinate 28,993,405, forward strand.
AGGAGTTGATAGAAGAAATCGTTGGGAAGACACATGAGTCTACAGATGATATTGATGACGAGGAGTCTAATGAGGAGTTTAAGTTTGATTTGGATGAATTGAGTGAAACTGATGAATGTATTGATGAATTGCATAATGCAAAGGAGATTGCCATGAAGAGAATGGTGAGGGATGAGTAATGTGAACACTCTACAATTTTGTTGATTTTTAATCCCAAGCATGCTTGATGCTTGTATCATGTTGGAGAATTCAATATGTGCAAGTTGAATTATTAATTGCACTTATGTGCTTGACCAATCTATGTTATAAAATGTATGTAGCTTTTAAAATTTTCTCTATACTTCCAATTTCCAAGTTTCAAAACTAATATATTGATCGGACTTAAAAAGCTGTATTAGTGCAAACAGAGCCACAACAACTAAAATCTTTTTTTTTTTTTTTTGGGGGGGGGGGGTGGGGGGGATAGAAACACCAACTAACAACTTGAACCAACAACTACAACCCAGACTCTAGTTATTCAACTAAGGAAACCAATCTAACAATTAAAAGGTTAATGTATAAATTGAAATATGGTGTAAAGAGTAGAGACCAACTTTATAATTTACCCTATTCAATTTTATGTTTTTCAGGGAAACCTCACCACAAAAATGAGGGAAAATTCACAGTCTTTGCATACTGATATTATTTCATACATGTTGTGATAGCCCTTTGGTAAGATTAGGGATACATTGATGTTATTTGTGTATCATCCCTAGGATGCAACAAACTAGTTCATTCATTGTGCATGTTATAAATTTAAACTTGCTCGATCTGTTCAATTGTGATAGTATAATGCAATCACATTCTCTGCTCCAATTGCTGTTTTTGTTTATGTATTCCTGATTTATCCACTAGGCCGGTTTGGTTAGTTGAATAAACTAGTTGTTAGCTCATATTGTCATAAAAAGTATCTTTTAGTATATTTAATGCAATCTTAACTAGTGGCTAAGGGTACCTATTAACAAAAGCCTTAATTAATAAGTCTAGAGGGTCTAAAAAGTCAAGGAATATGAATAATCATTTAGAAATAAATAGATTGTGGAGATTATTTGTAAGTTGAAAATAGTCAAGCTTGGATCAGGTTGTAGTTTCAAAGGTTGTGTTTGCATTTTCGGTGGAAAAAAAGTAATTTATTCATTTCAAGGACATCTCAATGAAAGTTTGGAGAAAAACTTTTCAAACTCCTTTATATCTTTTTATTGGATGTGAAATTTGAAAATCTAACCGTTGATTTGCATGTTTTTATTATATCCTTTGTGCTTGCAAATTTTCAAGAAGATAAAAATAGCTATGTTGCCAATCAAATATTTAAATTTCAAGTTTTGTGGTATAAAATTATGCATCAAAAATAAGTTTATTGATCGAATAGTAAATAACATCTGATTTGAACGAAATTTGATATGCGTTTTAGGAACATAGAGAACATGCAATCCAACGGTTTGATTTTCAAAATTCATATCCTATAAAAAGATATAAGATCAGTTTGAAAGATTTCTCTCTAAACTAATTTGGAGAGAAACTTTTTCCTATCTCAATGATTTACTTAATCTTTTATAATCCAAGTCTAATTGTTGGGGGTGTATAGTGTATAGTTGTTTATTATGGGTGATGGAAGCGTAATGGAGTCTCACTTTGACTAGTGACAAAGAGGATCAAAAGTTTATAGTTTTTGGGCATCTCATTATCCTTAATAAGTTGCCCTTTCACTATTGAAGGATTCTAGATGTTCAAAATGGTATATTGCATGTTTGATATAATTTATTTTTCATCATTTTGAAAAAGAGTTGTTTAAAAAGTTATATATAAAAAACAAATTTTAAAAAATATATTTTGGAAACAAAAAAGGTACAATTTCAAGCCACTAAACACAAACCACACCCATAATCCACAAGGTAGATATGCTTTTCGACCATCATATTACTTTGTTTGGTGTTTTTTGAGAGGGTTTCAACCTATGGTGTCTGTTTATGATGATAGCTCTTTATCATCAGACCAAGACACCAATCAGTTTTTGGTGTAGGCGGGGATTGAAACCTAGATCTCTTATTCAACCATCCGAGATTTTACTAGTTGAGTTAACTGGAACTAACTACTTTGTTTGGTGTTTAGGGTAAAGAATCAGTTAAATATTAGATATTTTGTATGTCAATATTAGTATCACACAACTAGCCTTATCATACACACTTTGCACATGCGATGAGGCTTTTTTTTTTTTTTTTTTTAGTCTAGTGTCATAATTTTCCTTTAAAAAATAAGAAAAATTTGGATAAGTTTGTTTTGAAGACATGAATTAGTAGAAAAATGTCCTATTTTGTAGGATTTGTAAGTGGAGTTAGAGATATGTTTTTACTAGGTTGTCCTCAAGTTGTTTCCCTTTTAAACCTAAGGTTTAGGGGTATTTCTGAACCACATAAAAGTCCATTCCAAAGAGGGAAATCCTCTTATAGATAGTATAGAAAATGTAGAGCAATATCTTTGGTTAGAACTATTGTAAGGTTGAATTTTATCAACCATATTGTTGGCTTTATTCCGTGTCAAATTTGCTTGTATTTTAGCAATTAGTAACCATGTATTTAGGTGGGAATCATGTAAGGGTAGTGTGTGAGAGAGTGTGAAGAATTGTTCATGATTGTGCAAAGAAGCAGGGACTCGCGGCTGGATCTCGCGGGTGGCTCGCGGCTGCAAGTCGCCCAAATGTTACATACGTGCCAAGCATGTCAGAAGCTAAAGAGTCGCGCCAGCTGTTGTACTACAGGACAAAAGTCCCAAGCTGGCCAGGCCGTTTGCTCATGGCTTGAACTCGTGACTCAACCCAGTTGCGAGGTCAAGTCGCCAGAACACCCTGTTTGGGAAAAACTGACTTTTCACATTCCTTCTCACCCTACTATATATATACCCTTATACCCACGATTTAAAGAGAGCTTCCAGAGAGAATTTTGAGAGAGAAATCCTAGAGAAAAATAAGATTGACTCATCTACAATCTTTACCTAAGAGACTTTTCAAATTCCTCTACTCTCTTTCTCTTCATTGTCAAATCCTTGAGAGGCTTATTACCAAAACCTTTTCTCACCATATCCATTTCTATGAGAGGGCTGTTTGGTGCTTTGGGAAGCAGTTAGGAAGGAACCAATTTCACATTGGTTGATGCTATGGTCAAGTAGCGGAATCTGGGAAGCTAGTAAAGAAATAGGTTCGGCACAACCTCGTTGGAGCAAGAAGCTTGGAGGGCTTAGGTACATTGGGTAGATTAGGCTTGGAGGGTATATTGCTATTCATGTATCCCAACTACATTTTCTAGTGGATTACTTACCGCTTGGAGGGCGGCGGAGAGGTTTTATGTCGAGGGCTTCGGTTTCCTCTTCGATAACACATCGTTGTGTTGTCATTGTGTTTGCATCTCTCTTTCCTTATCTTTGCCTTTTATTTTCTGCTGTGGATGTGATTTTAATTGGCTTAGATTGTTTATCAATTATGTTTATAGCTTGTGTTCATTTTCCGCACACTTTGTGTTTGTCATAAAGCTTGAATTGGTAATTTTGTTTTTGGGGGTCTAAACGTTCATAGTGTATTTTACACTATTTAAACTTTCAACTATAATTAATACAAGTATGATCTTTTGGTTCTTTAATTTCAATAATAAAAAGTGTACGTGTGTGGTGGCTAAAAGAGAAATTTATAGACAAAATAAATGGAATATATAGAGGCAGTTGAGGGCCTTGAGGCTGTTAGGGCTGTACACTAACATGATGTGGTGCTGCCGGTTTTGGAGGAGTTTTTTGCACCACGCCTACAAGGACGGTTTCCCTTCATCCCCAACCGCACCTCACCTGTGGAGGGGTGGGAACAAGTTTACACAAGTTTCGGTGCACCATACCGATTCTATATGGTTACTTCGATTAATAAAAGCAATCCAAATATTCAAAAAACAAAACCCAAAACCCCATGAAACAACCCAGACAGAATCATCCAAAATTCACAATCTTTCTTGAAAGCATAGAAACGAAAAACATAGTAGTCTGACATTAAGCATCAAATAAATTCACATACTTGGTAGCAAGCAGAATTGGAGAAGCACAGTAGCCTATAGCCCTAGCCCCTAGGTGATGAGATTAAAACCATCTTTAGAAAATTTGCAGAGAATTGTTTTGACAAAATGGAGTGAGGAGAAGGGGACACTTGGTTAATAGTGGCAGTGAGCAGCAGCAAGCTGCAAAGGATGAGAGAGAGCGTTTGATATAAATGAGAAAGCAAAATTTTAACTTAGGATAAAACGACGTCATTTTGAAATTGATATTAAATTTAATGTTAAGTCCAAAACAATGTCGTTTTAGTATCTGTTTTTGTTTTTATTTTTTTTGTTTTAATCTTTAACTTAACCCTAAGTCCCTAACGCATCACTTTCTTTTCTTCTTCTTCTTCCTTCAAATTCAGTCGCCTCTCTCAGTCTCCTCTCCTTCTTTGAGTTCTCTTTCCCACTAAAACATGTAAACATATATACAAATATCCATATATATATAGGCGGTTTAGTATCCATATATATGTGCAAAACTGGCCACCACTAGCTGCACCTACTAGGTTGGTATTCGAAAAAAGTTGCCGACCATAGTGCCTAACAACTATGGTGGAGGGCTATGGTAGTCAGTTTAGTGTAGCAAGGGGCGGTTCCAACGGTGGTGGGCGATGCCTGAACATGCCTAGCTATGGTTGCTAAATGGGGAGTGATATTTTTGGGCAAAACTTAGGTATAGTACTTAGATGTGGCTATACTTAATTAGAAAATAAAAATACACTTCCATCTAATGAGAAAAAAGCTACATGGTTGAATCTTAAGAGGGGAACCTAAGGAACAACACCTAAGCGTTGTAGTCAAGGGAGTCAAGTTCGTACTAGAGGCTATTTCGATTTGGTCAGGGGAATGAAATATTTCGGTACTGGTTAATGCTGATGTACCGTTTCAGGTTACCACTATATATATGTGTGTGTGTGTTATTTATGTAAGTATGAATTTATTAATTTTTATGTTTATCAACAAAAAATTTACAATTCACATATTTTATAAGCCTACATATTAACTTAAGTACATTAACCAATATATTAGATTAAATAAAATATTTTTTAATAATTTTTTTCAATTTTTATTGTACTGGCTAAAACGTCAATATGGGCCGGTGCGAGCCAATACATGCCAGTATAGCTGAAATAGGCTAGTATAGCCTTAATGGTAAAGCTCAGGACATGTCAACATGGCCTTGCCCAAAGATAAAAAATTATCCTTTTTGTATCATAACTCAAAGATGTTTTAGCTAGCCCAATGCTTTTTTTTTGGGGGGGGGGGGGGGGTGTTTATCAGCATAATTTTTTTTTTTTAATTTTTATAATACTTCGAAAATTACAACGGGAAATGCAGAGTTCGAATCCTGGTGTAGCATAATTTTAGTTATTACATCAACTCAATATCAAAGTTGACAGTTCATCTTAATTAAACTCTATAAAAAATTTAGATCAAAATAAAACTCAATTTGCTTTTCCAATATAATGATGCAGGCCTATAGTGCCCATTTTGATTTGGTGTAAAACATTTTTGGAAAAATATTTATCTCATTTTTGAGCATTTGGGACAGTCGAAAAAAAAAAAAAAAAAATTTAGTTGGCCCTAATATACAATTTATCCTTAAATTTTACCCTGTGAGAGATTTTCATCCTTAAAATTTAAAGATATTACTTTTAGTTCCTAAAAATTTAAAGAGCAAACTTAAAGTGATTGTCTTTAGTATCTATTGAGTCAAACATAATGATAATATGCTTGTTTTTAGTTTGACCATGTCGTTCAAGAGGCTAAAAGCAATCACTTTACATTTCAAGGACAAAAATCACTCATGGGCTAAAGTTTAATGACCAACAATGGAATTTGTCATATTTAAAATATGTATAACTTTACTTAATAAACAATTATTTTGGTAAATTATTAATTTGATTATCTAATCATTGGCTAAAGTTTAATTTGGTCCCTTAACTATTAATTGTATCAACTTAATCCTTCAACTATATTAATTGTGCCTACATACAAATAATTTTTTTTCTTTTTTAAATAGTTCAATAGTTACAACAAGGAGGTGATATTTGAACAGTAGATGTCTTCGAGACATATTAGAAGGTGTCAACCAATTGAACAACATGACTCTTGATAATTAAAAAATATAAAAAAAAAGTCCTTTAACTTTCAAAATTAAGCTAATTCCATATGTGAATCTCTCATCTATTTAAATTTTAACCAAATGAGTTAATATGGAAAATGGAACACAAATTAGTTAATTGTATCAAATCAATTTCAAATAATGATCTCATTAAACTTTAAATGGACGTGAGACTCAATGCTTTGGAGTCTAGGGGAAAAAGGTACGAGCTGTGGGATTAGTAGCATATTATAATTGTCTCTAAAATAAACTAAAATGACACAATTAATCGTTGATAACTTGATATTACAATGTAAATTTTAACAAGTAATCAAAGAACCAATTAATCAAATTAATTATAACATTTGGAGCACTCTTCTCACCTTATACTTATCCTTGTTATGGGTTTTCATAATTTTTTGGGTAAACTACATATTTGGTCCATAACCTTTATGTCATTTGTCAATTTAGTCCATGACCTTTCAAACATGTCAATTTGGTCCCTAATTTTTCGGTATTGTGCAAAAAAGGTCCCTACCGTTAAGTGATGGATAAAAAATAATAACTTGGTTAACGGCTAAAATAAATAATATTTTTATGCCACATGTATTGCCATGTCAGCATAAACTTACACAAAAAAACGAAGTTAGGTTAATTTTCAGGATTAAAATTATCTTTTTCATTCATTTCATTTTGCTTTGCTTTCTTGGGAACCAAACAGGGGTTAAAAACCCAGAATTGAAAGCTCAACTTCCTTCTTCTTTTGCCATTATTTTCCTAGCAACCAAAAATGAAAAACAACTTTGAAGTTCAGGACGCGTTTAACACAACACACCTTGTTTATATTTGAATATGAAGGAGGAAGGGAAGAGGAATGAGCTTCGGGAGCAAGAAGATGAAAGATTAGAATGACGAGTCGCTGAATGCATTGGAGGCTGTGGTGGAGGAGGAGAGTAGGAATGTCCAACAGGAGGTGTCAGTTTCGAATCGTGGGTCTGCCATGACATGTGCCTTGCTGTCACCGACAAAGAAGACGAAGGATTTGAATTGGGATGATAGCATTGGTTATTTCATCAAGAATGCAATTTGGCAATGGTAAAAAAAATATAGAGAGAGAATGATTTGGAGTAATGTGTAAATATGCTTTCGGATTGATTCTTTGTGATACTATTAGTCGTAGTTTTGATGAAGCTAGATTTGCTTCTTTGCAAAGATTTGGACCTGCTTTGTTAGATCGTCTGGGTTTCACTTCTTCCAAAAGGTCGCCTTAATTAGTTTTAATAGTAATAGTTTTTTAAAGGGTTTAGTTATCACTGGAGTGGGGATGTAAAGAGAGGCTTCCTATGCTTCAAAGTTGGTTTTTTATTGTTTGGCTGCAAGGAAAATAAGGGAAGAAAACGAAGTTGAGCTTTCAATTCTAGGTTTTTAAACCCTATTTGGTTCCCGAGAAAAAAAAGAAAAAAGAAATAGATGAAAAAGATAATTTCAATTCAGAAAAATTAAGCTTAACCTTTTTTTTGAAAAAAAAATGTATGTTGACATGGCACATAAAAAATTATTTTATTTTGACCGTTAGCCACGTCATTATTTTTCATCCATTACTTAATGGTAGGAATCTTTTTTACTCAATACCGAAAAGTTAAGGACCAAATTGACATGTTTGAAAGGTCAGAGACCAAATTGATAAATGACATAAAGATTAAGGACCAAAAACGTAGTTTATCCTAATTTTTTTAAAAATAAAAAATATCTCATTTTTCTTTCAAAAGTTTTCTTTCCTTGTCTAATTTTGCCTTAGACTCTCTCTCCTAAGCACACCCATTAATTGCCTTCCAACTAACTCCGTTATGCATCGTGTATAATGTATCTCTCTCCAATGCACACCCACTAATTGCCTTCCAACTAACTCCATTATTCATTGTGTAGAATGTAATTATAATATATGTCTCATATATGATAAAGTCATAAAGATGGTAGGTGTTATTACTATCCAAATTAATGTCATTTTTTTTTTAAATTTTTGTTATTTAATTTTTTTAGGCATAACAAAAATTCACATCAATTTCATAACATTCTCAAATTGGCGCACCGTCTTATACATGGACTATTAACGAAAAAGAAAAGTTAGTGGATACTCTAAAGGCATTGGTTTAGGAAGTATTTTTATAAATTTTTAATGGAAAAAGAAAAAATTAATTGATTTTTTTATTAAAAAAAATTATATTTTCCATTAAATTGATATTAAAAGTTTTGTGGAATTGTCCATTAACAAATGCCCGAAAGCACCCGTTAACCTCACCCTTAAGATATATATATATATATATATATATATATATAAAAGGAGAAAGATGGTAGGCTAATTTATAAATGATATAAATTGTTATAAATTTTTGTTATGTATGTGACTTTATTGTTATTTAATTGATTCCCTTCATGATCACTCATTCAAAATTGCTCCATGTAGAGTCCATAACATCCAAAAGAGTTTGCATTGAAAAAATTAATAGTACCAAAACGCGTTTGCTCAATCATTCAAGAAAAAATATTATATACAGATGAATTTGTATCATTTTATGTAGCATTATAGGCATGTATGAGCTTTTTTTATCAAAGAAATGGAAGGCATAAACTTGACTTATCAAGAGCACTTTATATTTCATCATAGTCGTGTAAGTTGTTTGAACGAATTAATTAAGCATATGGTTTGATACATGTGAATGGTCTTACAAATTGTTACATGATGAGTGAAGTAATCTCCTATAACCTAGTTTCGAGGGAAATTTTGCCAATAAGATTTTAGTATTTTTAATCCTAAACAAACGTGACATGTGTATAATAAAATATATATTAAAAACATTTAGTTTTTCAATTATAAAACTTAAAAACTCCCCTATATCATAAAGCCGAACACCGCTCTCAATTTTGAGAGAGAGAGAGAGAGAGAGAGAGAGAGAGAGAGAGAGAGAGAGAGAGATGAAAAGGAAGAAGCAAAAATTACAAAGGTAAGTAAAACTAATTCTTTAAACCCTATATTTTAAAAGTGGATAATTGTTAAGGTTGTTTGGTTTGAAATTGATTTTATTAGTTTTTTTTTTAATTATTTTGTTTTTGCATAATGAATTTCTTAATTTAATATCATATTGGTTTAAGTGTCAACAAGTTTTAAATTTTTTATTTGTTAATACAAAATTCATGTTTGGTTGTTAATTAAAAAGATACAAATATCTTCTTAAAATTGATGAAATTGATTAAATTTTCAAGAGAAACCTATAGATCTTGGATCATAGACTAAAATTTGGGTTGAACTTCATATCTCTTACTCGACCACTAAAACACCACTTATATTCACAAGAAAAAGCATAAAATTTTTTGATGTAAATTCAATGATTGTTTTATAGTATAACAATACATACATATACATATATACATACATATATATATATATATATATATATAAAATTCCTATATTAATTTATTAGTCAAAAATTTATATGTGCTTAAAAAGATCACATCTTTATACCTAATTGCACACAAAAGAATTTATTGTGATTTTGCAACAAAAGTCATATGATGTTATCCTCCCCAAAAAATTATTATATGCACGGAGGTTTATGCTCTTTTTTATTTATTTATTTATTTATTTATATTATATGCAGTGATATGATATGGGATTTTGGTTTTGATTATCTACAATTTCACTAAACTTTTTCAAGAATTTCAATATATTTGGTTTGGAAGTTGATTTTAGAGTATCAATATGCATAAAAATGGAAAATTGATTATAGTAGAGAATTTTCAGAAATGGTTTTTCTTTGTTTTTGTTAAGGGGTTTTTGTTTTTGTTTTAATTTTTTCTTGTTAAATACTTTGGATAATATTGTCCAGTCATTGCTACAAATTAGTTTAATTTGATGTCATCAATTAAACAATAATTTCAAGTATATCTATATTAATTAAGGTTATATATAAAAATAATTGTAACAATTATGGGGTGAAGTGAAATGGATTAACACAAAGTAGAGTTTTACAGGGTAGGGCAAGATTGTTTGCCCCGTTATGCAAGGCGGGGCAAGGACAAGAAAAAGACAAAACTATGCAGGGCAAGGATGAAGTGCTCATCCTTCGGTCATGCCTTGCCTCAATACCATCCCTAATTTTATGCACAAAATTAAACATTGAAAAAATTATATCTCCAAACTTAAATGAGACAACCAATTAATACTATTATGTTTTATTTTAATTAGGATTTTTTGTTGTTAAAACCGGTTTGCAATATTGCAACTATTTCTTTTAACACACTCTTTATGATAATTCACATAATTATCCATGAGTATTTTAATTACATGAGCATCATATTATCTAAATTGATCATTTGGCATTAGACTATTACAATTTGTTTATGTGATTAAAAGTATAGAAAATGATAAAACTTTTACAAACTTTACTATACAACATTTACAAACTAATGTAGCAATATGATTGGTGGATTTAAAAAATATAATAAGAATCATTGTTGACCCCTTGATCTGTCATGTTAACGAGTGCCGTACGGCATTGGTTAAGAATCCATTTTAGGAAAATTTTGACATCACTTTTATGGGAAATGAAAAAAACAATCAAAATATTAATTGTTTTTTTTTCTTTTTCCATAAAAACTTTCTTTAATTAGATTCTTAACCAATACTGTACAGCACTCGTTAACATTTCCCATTTATCAAATATGTATCATCAATTTAAAGCAATTTTTTTTTTTAATTTTTTTATCATTTTAATTAATGGGAAAAGCCTACGAGGTGGCTCATAAAAGTGCATAGGAAAAGGACATATAGCAATTAAGAATCATTTATTATATGTAAAAAAGCAATTAAGATTCATTTATTATAAAATAAAAGCAATTAAGAATCATTTATGACTATTAATAGGATATTTTAGGAGGTTGATTCTTATTAATTAAAGAATTTAATAAGGATGTCCCAAAAAAAAAAATCATTTAATTAGGTGCATCTATAGGGACAATTCAATGATGCTCTTTTTGAGGGGCTATATATACCGTGGTGTCAAGCTTAATGTTCAAACTTCAAACAAAGAACTCGTTTCAAGGAAGCAAATTGGAGATGTACTTTGGTCGATTAGTGAATTACCAAAAAATTTGTAAAAATAATTTTTTGGTAATACATTGATTCGCCTAAAGTTATTTTTCACATGAAGTTGAACATTCAAGGGTCTATAATTTTGGACAAATTTTTCTTCACAACTGATTTGTAGGAATCTTCTCCAATTTATTATGAGGTAATTTGTTAAACTTTTAACATGTATTATTTAAACAACTCACATAACTCATTATATAAGTCATGTGACCCTAAGTACACGTAAATGGTCTTAATGAGTCAAGTGATTTATTTTTTTAAATAATACACTTTTACAATAAATACTATGTGGTAGGTTGTTATTGATGGGTAAAAGAGTAATTTCAATTGTGAATTCAAATTAGAACTTATAATAACTTGTCACCTAAGATTTGTTGTAAAAGTATTGTGAAAATGTTGTGGATGTAGTAGTTCTCTTTTATTAATCATCATGTAATGGGCTGGTGCGATCATGTAAGGGTCGTCAATGGGCCGGGTCGGGCCGGCCCAGCCCATTTTTACTTGGCCCATGGGCACAATGGGCTGGGCATAATGGGCTATTAACTAGTTAACGGGCCGGGTTGGGCTGGGCCGAAAGAGAAAACCTTAGCCCATGACCCTGCCCATGGGCAATGCCCATTTTGTCTTTAGCAAGGTGGGCTATCGGGTTGGGCCTAATGGGCTACCCATGGGCTTGTGTTAACATATTATTTTATTATTTTTATAAGGAAAAAATCAATTTTTTATAAGGGAATAATCAATCTATTTTTTTAAAGGAAAGAATTAAAGAATTTAATACTTAATTACAAATTTTTTTTTAGTCAAATCTATTTAATTTTTTGTTTTTTTGATGGAAACCTATTTAATTTTTATTTATTAAGGCTTTAAATAGTTTTTTATTTTTATTTTTAATAAAAAAAAATGTCAAATGGTTAATTTAAATTTGCTAGACTACTAGAAAAATATATATTTAGTAAACTAATTTTAGCACAATTACTTTGAGTATCTTAGTGGTTGAGGGAGTTCTCTTAAGAAATTCCTTTGTAATATCTCAAGATCAATCATTCATACACTTCCTATATATTTTTGTTATGAATTATGAGTTATTGGGATGGGCCAACGGGTTAGGCCAACGGGCTAGGCAACGGGTTGGGCTACTGGGCTAGCCCATCGGGTACCCATGGGCATAAAAACTAGCCCACGGCCTGACCCACTGGGCTAGTGGGCTACCTATAGGCCTCAATAATAACGGGCCGGGCCGCCCATTAGCCTGGTGGGCCATCGGGCTTCTGGGTCGGGTTTTGGGCCGTGGGCTATTTGATGACCCTTAGGGTTGGTGGAATTTTCCTTTAAGTCGGTTCGGAAGTTAACTTTCCAATAATTTTTCTTTTAAGCAAAGCGAGTAATTATTTAGTGTAATAGGAGCACAATAAATGCATGTCTCCTCCCCCTTCTCACATAATAGTGGATCCCACAAGTTAATTAAGGGAAAAGTTAATGAATGTTCTAAGGGCATTGATTTATGGGTCATGCTAATAAGTGCCCTTAGGGCAATGGTTAACAATTCATTTTAAGAAAGTTTTGACACTACTTTTATGAGAAATAGAAAAGGTTATCAAAACATCAATTACTTTTTTCCCCCTTTTTCCATAAAAACTTTCTTTAAATAAATTGTTAACTATTGCCCTAAGGGCATTTGTTAGCATTTCCCTTAATTTATAAACTATTTGAGAAAATTTTTATGGGAAAAGTAAAAAAATTATTGGCTTTTTTGACAATTTTTTTATATTTCTTATAAAAATGGTATTAAAACTTTTCAAAAATGGTTCATTAACAAATGCTTTACAGGCACTCGTTAATCGGACCCCTAAATTAATGGTGAGAGTCATTATTCACGTGAGAGTGGAAGCATGCATTGATTGTGTTCCTAGAATTAAGCAGAGTACAAAGTCTAAAAATCACAATCCTCTTCTTCTATTATTCTTAACAGATTCCCATGTCCTTTTCTATCATTTCATAATTTCCACTGGAATTGGCTTGAGTCTAGTATCTAGTTACATTAGACCTATCACAATGGTGATACATGTCCAAAATTGGACATGTGTCATCATCTTGATGGGTCTAGTGTAACTGGAGACTGGACCCAAGCTTTACCTATTTCAAGTTTCAACATTTATAGTTGTTTAACACTCACAATTAGTGATTTAACTTTTTATCTTTACCTAGGAAAATTGCTATTTATCTTTTTATCTTTTTGTGATTTAACACTCTCACAATTTAGTTCATAAAAATTTTAATTCATACATTTGTTCCAATAAAATCTAGATTAAAATATAATTGTTAGGGATCCATCTAAATTGAGTGTCATTGCATTTTATTTGTGTTAACTCTCATCGGCTTCCCACTATGTAACATTGGTTTATTTGTTTGTTTTTTTTATATATTTATATTCTAAAGTTGACCCTAGGTATAGAGAAAATAAACTCTCCCTAAAGGGAATAAAGAAAATTGATGAAGAAGAGAACAAGATATTCATTTGGGATCAAACAAAATGTTGCCCGCTTTCTACGTACCTCTACTTTATTGATAGGCTTGGTAGGCTAAGTAATTCCAAACCAATCTAAATTATGTGATACCATGTACTTATATACTATAAAAGTTATGTCAGATGTTTTGTGGTTGCACAAATCGACGATCTCTCGTTTCTTTTTATAATTATTATTATTTTTATATTTTTCTATTTTTATCATGTGACACTATGAATATTTTTTTAAATAATTAATATATTTACTTTTATTGAAACTTTATTTCCAAATTTTCAACAAGTTTATAAAAAATATACCATAACTTTTCGCTTTAAAAAAGAAGAAGATTGTATTGTATATGTCATGCTTGCATTATGTGGCTCAAATCTTTTTTTTTGTTTGAGAAGGATGTGGCTCAAATCTTAATGTAAGCACTACAAGTTCTACAACATAAGTTTACTATATGACTCATTATAACTACATTAAAATTATTAATAATTATTTTCTAGTTAAAATGTACTACCAAAATTATATGAAATGAAAATACCACTCTTTATATACCTATATTCTTGATTACCTTATTAATGGCATAAACATAATATTAGTATTAGAATATAAAAAGAAGGTCATATAATAATTTATATATTTGGTATGGTAATTTAGCAATGCTCCATACTGAAGATATTAAGAAATTTTGTAATATTTTTTTATAAACAAAAGAAAGAAGGAATGTAATAACATTGACTGATTTCTAAAATAACTTAGGGTACGTCTATTGTCAAAGAGGCAGTATCTTGTCTAATAGTTGCATATGGCATCCCTCTTATAATAATAGGGTTTATTTTTATAGGTTTAAGCATCAATTTAGTGCATTAGTGCACTAGATCCAATACGGTACAAACACGTTTATTGTATTGTGTCCAATGCATAAATGCATTAGACCTAGGCCTTATCTACTTTAATATGAGAGAGATGTGGTATGCAAGGTTGCACAAAAGAATAATAAATTGTTGTGCTTGAAAACTTGGGATTTGAAACTTTAAAAAAGGAAAAAAGAAAAAAATGGGAAAACAAATACTTGGATTTGCAAAGTTGAGAGTAATTTTATATGGGTCCGGTTAATGTATGCCAATGCCGAACATATATTAATAATCCATTTTACAAAAATTTTTATGAAAAATTGAAAAAGATGTAAAAAAGAAGTTTTTCACTTTTTTATTTTCCCATAAAAAGTTTCCTAAAATGGTTTATTAATATATGCCATAAGGACATAGGTTAGTAAAACCCAGTTTTATATAGGGAAATGTTAACTGATGCCCTAAGGAATTTGTTACTAAACCATTTTAGGAAAGTTTTATGGGAAAATTAAAAAAGAAAAAAAATGTTTTAACGACTTTTTCTATTTTCCATAAAAGTAGTGTTAAAACTCTCCTAAAATGGTTTGTTAACAATTGCAGACACTCGTTAACATAACCTTTTTATATAGGGTCATGTTAATAGGTACCCTTAGAAAAATTGTTAATAAACCATATTGCCTTAAAATCATCCGTTAACATGACCCTATATAGATTCCCTTTAACCCAAAAATAATGAAGTAGCATACTTAAAGTGTTTAAAGTTTATACCTAAAAACACAAAAGATAGACTAAAACCCTAAACAAAGGAGCAGAGCAGCCATGAACATTTACATAAATCGAACTCTATTATTGATGAGAAGCAATGTTACCATATTGCCTTAAAGACACCCATTAACATGAACCTATATAGATTCCCTTTAACCCAAAAATAATAAATAAATAAACAAAAATAATGAAGTATCGTACTTATTAAAGTGTTTAAAGTTTATACCCAAAAACACGGAAAATTATTAGGTACTCCCGGAGTACCATAAATGCGTGCTCCCTCCTCTCACATGAATGGTGGGTCCCATCATAAATTTAATTAGTGGGACCCACCATTCATGTGAGAGGAGGGAGCATGCATTTATGGTACTCCGGGAGTACACAATAATTTCCCCAAAAACACAAAAGATAGACTAAAACCCTAAACAAAGGAGCAGAGCAGCCATGAACATTTACATAAAGCGAACTCTATTACTGATGAGAAGCAGTGTTACCATTTTCAACGCCAACAAACCCAATCATTTTCGCACCTCACTCGTTGCCGACTCAGTCTTTACTTGTCAAATGGAAATGGATCCAATTTGACCCATACATAGAAGCCCAATTCCTCTGTTGATATAGATGGCATTAGTAATCCAAGTAATTTTCCAAATCATAATATATAGTTTTTAAGTTTATCAACTTACTTTCTGTTTGGTTACTATGAAACCTCACCACGAAAATGAGGAAAAATTCAGTGTTTGAATACTGAAATTATTTCATTCTATGTAGCATTATAGCCACGTATGAGCTTTTTTTATTATCAAGGAAATGGAAGGCATAAACTTGACTTAGGAAGAGCACTTTATATTTTATGATTGTCATGTAACTTGTTGAATGAATTAATGAATCTGGTGGAATCTCTTTTAGCCTAGTTTGGAGGGAAATTTTGTTAGTATAATTTTAGCATTTTTAATCCCAAACATGATTAGTGAATAAAATATATATTAAAAAAATTTTCATTTTACAATTATAAGTTTGATCAGCCACGATAACAATTCCTTGAAGTCCATAAAGGTGTTGGATCCTCGGCAAGCCCTAACAGATTCTTCCCACACTACATCCAACTTGCTACATGACCAGAGGGCATGTAGAGCTATCTCGGGTTCCAGATTGCACCTGTCACAGAACGGGCTTCCGATGATGGTTCGACGCATAAGATTCTGTTTCGTTGGTAAGGAGTTTTGGAAGGCTCTCCACATTAGGTTTTTCATTTTATTCGGAATATACAAGGACCAAATACCTCTCCAAAGGGCTCTGTCTAGTTCTACTTGCTCATCATTACCGTCGGGTTCATCCTCAACTTTTAAAAAGCGATAACCTGACTTGCTGTTGTATATCCCATTATTTGTGAATGGCCAGAATAAATTGTCCTCACACTTAGATTTTGCTAATGGAAATTTTTTGATTAGCTCCACCTCATCCTTAACAAATATGTCATCGATTGTATTATGATTCCACTACCTTGCCTCCCCATCAATAAGTATCTCAACTCTTGCATCAGCCAAAGATTCAATTATTGGTGACAGTACCCGTGGTGCTTGCTGCCGTGGGAGCCAAAAATTCTGCCAAATGCCCAATGTTTTCCCATTCCTTATTCTCCATCTGCAACCCCTTGATAGCACATCCCTTCCATTTAAAATGCTAGTCCATGCATACAATCCACCTCTAGATTTTTTGGCTTCCATTATTGGGCAATTAGGGAAAAACCGGGCTTTAAAGACTTTATGAAACAAAGAGTCTTGGTTTTTCAAGAGTCGCCATGCTTGCTTAGCCAAAAGAGAGTCTTTGAACAAAGCCAAGTCCCTAAAACCCATACTGCCCTCCAATTTGGATTTCATCAACTCATCCCATTTCAACCAATGGATCTTCCTCTCTCCCCTTTGTCCCCTCCAAAATTTTTAATCAACGCTTCAATGTCATGGCATAGCCCCAAAGGAATTTTGAAACACTCCATGGTAAATGTCGAGATAGCTTGGATAACTGCTTTGATCAAGACCTCATGACCCGTTTGAGACAAGAGTTTTCCCTCCCAATTTTGTAATTTCCTCCAAACCTTTTCTTTGATGAGATTGAAGCTATATTTCTTCCTCCTTCCGTCCAATGATGGTAGACCCAAATAATGCTCATATTGTTCAATCTCTTGTAAACCCAAAGCTATTTTGATCTCATGTTTGGTGCTCTCTATGGTGGATTTACTAAAGAAGATGGTTGTTTTGTTTTTGTTAACTTTTTGCCCCAATGCTATCTCATAACATTCTAGGACGTCCATAATATGCCCACACTCATAAGGAGTTTCCTTGCAAAAAAGTAGGCTATCATCTGCAAACAAAAGATGAGTTAGTTTTGTCCCCTTCGACATAGGGAGAAGCCTTTAATGTCCCCCCTTCTTGCAGCTTGTTGTAGACCCTTAGTGCACAGGAGGAAGAAGAAAGGAGATGGAGGTTCCCCATGGATGGATCAAACCTTGGGGTTCTCCATTAACTAGAATAAAATATGTCACTGTTTTAACATAAACCATGATTAACTCAATCCATTTTTCACTAAAGCCCATTTTTCTCATAATATTTTCAAGACACACCCATTCGACTCGGTCATAAGCCTTGCTCATATCAAGCTTAGTAGCCATGAAGCCTGTATCCCCTGAAACTTGATTTTTCATGCAATGAGGTAATTCAAAGGCCACTAGAATGTTATCAGTAATAAGTCTGTTTTTTGTGAAAGCAAATTGGTGTTCAATGATGATCAAAGGTAAACTTTTCTTAAGTCTATTGGCTAAAACTTTTGAGAATATTTTATAAAAGACATTGCATAAACTAATGGGGCAATATTCTTGGACAAGTTTAGGGTTTTTTGTTTTGGGGATAAGGGTGATAAAGGTATGGTTTAATGGGTGAGGGAGAGTACTTGAATTGAGCCAAGATAAGATTAAGCTCGTAACATCATTATCCACTAACCCCCAAAAATGTTGATAGAACAAGGGGGGCATCTTGTCAGGGCCTGGAGCTTTCAGTAGGGCCATTTGCTTCAATGTTGTGACAATTTTAGATTCTAAGAATGTTCCTGTTAGTGTTGCATTCATATCATTTGTGATTACTATTGGAATGTGATCAAAGAAAACCATATGTGGGTTCGGGTTTGATGTTGCAAATAGGTCCTGGTAGTACCTAATGAGGACCGAAGCTATTGCTTCTGATTGCACCTGCCGAGCATCTGATTCATCCTTGATACCACAAATCAAGTTTCTCCTATGCCTTTTGCTGGCTTGAAAATGAAAGAACTTGGTGTTATTGTCACCATGTTTGAGCCAAAGTACTCTAGATTATTGACTCCACATTCATGCTTCCCTATCAATGAGGACATTTATCTGTTCCTTAAGCTCACGGACTTGGTGATTCTGCCCACTCTCAAATGCCACACTTTTAGCTTGTATTATTAATGACCTTTTCTTATCCAACTCCTTTCTTGCATTCCCAAAAATGTTTCAATTCCACCATGCTAGATTTTTCCCACAAGTCTCTACCCGCTTCAAAATACTACTGTCACTAGTTCCGTGTTGAGAAGAAGACCATGAGGATTCCACGGTTTCAGCACATCTTTCATTTGATAGCCACATTTCTTCAAATCTGTAGGGCAGTTTTGGTGGTGGTGGCTCAAACCCGAATAGGTTAATCAGTAATGGGCAATGGTTTGAAGAATTGCAATGATGATGATTAACAATGGATCTAGGAAATTTCATGAACCACGAATTATTAGCTAGGCTGCAGTCTAGGCTTTCCCTTATCGAATGTCCATCCGTAAAGTGTTTGCTCCAGGTGAAATGAGTACCCACATAGCCAAGGTCCATGAAGCCACACTCATCTATTCCATCCTTGAATAGTTGCATTTGTCCATGGCTTCGGGTTGCTCCACCTTTCTTCTCATCTCGCCTAATGAGTTCGTTAAAATCTCTTGCACATAGCCACGATACATCAAGATGGTAATTTAAATTTCTGAGACTATCCTAAACTTCAAATCTTCTTAAGGTATTCAGTTCCCCAGAAAAACCCAAAAATCTCCATTCATTGTCTGTATCTTTATCAATCAATGTATCAATGTAGTAGTTTGATGAGTCCACCACTACTAGGTTGATCGAGGCTTTCCAAAAATAATGCAATGCCACCTCCGCACCCTTCTTTTGGAACCAACCACTTGTCTTTGAAGTCACTATTTCTTTGTATGATCTCCAGCCTTGCTTCATCTGCCCATGTCTTAGCTATAAACACGATAGAGGGATCTTTTGCTCGGATTATATCTCCAAGCTCTCTTCCTATTTGGAGGTTCCTAAACCCTCGATAGTTCCACATTAGGAGATTCATAGTGACTGGCAGGGTTGAACCTCAGCCTCCACCAATTCAAAGGGTATGTCCATCCCACTCCTTGAAACCTTTATTTTTTTTCTTAGGTAACTCATAGTGGTCATCAATCTACATAAGATTATGTTTAACATTTTTTTGAAGGTCACAGTTGTGGGAAACAGATTGTTCAGAGGCTAGTCTAGCCACCCTTAACTTTAAGTTGGTGGCCATTACACCCCCAAAACTTTTATCTGGACCAATTTACTCCTTGAACTATATACATGTACTAAATCACCACATATTTTAATCTGCTATTAAAATTCTGACAGAATATTCACATGTGTGACAGAATATGCATGTGAGACACGTGATGCTTAAAAAACTAAATCTAAAATTTGAACCGAGTGGAAGGAGAGTGAGAAAAGTTTTTGAGAGAGAGAGATGATCGATCAAAACCACTGTGGCATCCTTCCCTCCGGCGTTGGAAGTCCATCTTGTTGTCCATGTCCTACAGTGCCATCCAATCATGTACTTGGATTTGCACCTTACACCAAAAAAAAAAAAAAAGTCTCAAATCTCTCTAAACCCAATTAGTATCAATTTAAGAAGGTTATGATGGATCTAGATATAGGGGATTACGCCTATGAAGATCCTCAGACTTTGATCCCTAAGAAACCCAAACAAAAAGAGGTTTTGTTAATTTATTTTTATTTATTTTTTTATAAATAAATTTATTTATTTAGTTTTTGATTGAATGAATTTATATTTAATTTTTTATACAAAAAAAAAAAGAAGAGTTTTGAGATGAATTTGGTGGAATTTAGTTATGTGTGTTCTTGGAATCTAGAATTGGATTGGTGGGTTTTGGTAGTTTTCTTTGTTGGGTTGGTAAAGATTATCAATATATATGGGGGACTTCACTAATCGCTATTGGGGTTGGATTTTGGTTTGATTGTTGATTATAGCTCCCAAGGCATTCGTCCACATAATGCTTGAAAGGTGAAACATCAGTGAAGTCTGACATTCTAGCCTTGTAAATCAAACTTCATTGTAGGAGAATAGACTCCTGAAACTAACACATCTTGAAAAATCTTTGGAATGCAAATATCAGTAATATGATGGCCATCGAACAAGAGATCCATATATGCGGTTGAACAGTGCCGTGGGACCATGGAAGGCAAGACAAAGACTTTTGCCACAGAGGGAGAAATGCCACGGTGGTTCTGACTTCCGACCAATCATCTCTCTCTAACTCAAAACCTTTCACTCTCTTCTCAGTTTTTATTTTTTTATTTTTTTATTTTGGTATTTTAAACATCATGTATGTCTCATGTGCATACTTTGTTAGAATTTTAACAGTAGGCTAACAGATGTGGTGATTTGGCATAGGTGTATAGTTCAAGGAGTAAATTAGCCAAAATAAAAGTTCAGGGGTTGTAATGGCCACCAGCTTCAAATGCTAGGGGTATAATGGCCACTAGCTTAAAGTTCAGGGGGTGTGTGGGCATTTTTTCCTAATTTTTCTAAACTTTTGAACAATTCAACTTATATGGTTTGGATGTTGATTTTAGAGTATCAGTATGCCTAAAAATGGTAAATTGATTATAGTGGAGAATTTTAAGAAATGGTTTCTCTTTATGATTATATGCACTTAGTTTGATTTGATGTCATCAATTAAATAGTAATTTCAAGTATATTTATATTCACATAAAAATGTATATTTATATTAATTAAATGGGTTATATATAAAAAAATTGTAACAAGCATGGGTTGAGGTGAAACGGATTAACATGAAGTAGAGTTTTATAGGGAATGGCAAGATTAGGGGCAAGACAGTTTGCCCCATTATGCAAGGTGGGGCAAGAACGGGGCAAAGACAAAACTATGCAAGTCAAGGATGAAGGCCTCATCCTTCGGTCATCCCTTGCCTCAATACCATTCCCAATTTTATGCAAATAATTAAACATTGGAAAAAGTTTATCTCCAAACTTAAATGAGACAACCAATTAATACTTTTATGTTGTATTTTAATTAGGATTTGTTGTTGTTGTTAAAACCGGTTTGCAACATTGCACCAATTGTTTTTTAGCACACTCTATATGGCAATTCACATAATTATCTATGAGTCTTTTAATTACATGTCCATCAAATTATCTAAATTGATCATTCTACTTTTGACTATTGCAATTTGTTTATGTGATTAAAAGTATGGAAAATGCTAAGACTTTTACAAACTTTATTACACAACATTTTCAAACTGATGTAGCAATGTGATTGGTGTATTTCAAAAACATAATAAATAAATGTAATCAATCTTTTTTAATTGGTGACCCATCAATTTGTAAAGATTATGTAATAAAATTTATAGAATACACATCATCAATGTAGAGGATTGTTTTTTAATCATTTTAATTAATGGGAAAGGCCTTTTAGGTGGCTCATAAAAGTTTTTCACAAAAGGATATATAGCAATTAAGAATCATTTATTATACAAAAAAGCAATTAAAAATCATTTATTATATATAAAAAAGCAATTAAGAATCATTTAGTATAAAATTAAAGCAATTAAGAATCATTTATGACTATTAATAGGATATTTTAGGAGGTTGATTCCTATTAATAAAAGCATTTAATTTGGATCTCCAAAAAAAAAAAAAAAAAATCATTTAATTAGGTGCGTCTATAGGGACAATTCAATGATGCTCTTTCTGAGGGCCTATATATACCATGGTGTCAAGCTTATTGTTCAAACTTCAAACAAGTAGCTCGTTTGAAGCAAGCAAATTTGGAGATGTACTTTAGTCGATCAGTGAATTACCAAAAAATTCGTAAGAATAATTTTCTGGTAATTCGCTGATTCGGTTGAAGTTATTTTTCACATGAGATTGAACATCCAAGAGTCTATAATTTTGGACAAATTTTTCTTCCCAACTGATTTGTAGGAATATTCTCCAATCTATTACGAGGTGAATTATTAAACCATTAGCGTATATTATTTAAACAAGTCATATGACTTCTTATATAAGTTGTGTGACTCTAAGTACACGTAAATGGGCTTAATAAGTCAAGTGATTTTTTTTTTTTTTTTTTAAATTTAAATAATACACTTTGATGAATTTATGAATCACCATGTAATGGATTGGTGAGGAATTGTCCTTTAACTTGGTTCTAAAGTAAACTTTGTAATCATTTTTCTTTTAAGCATAGCGAGTAATTATTCTATGTACCAGGAGTACAATGAATGTGTTCCCCCGCCCTCTCACATAATAATGGATCTTACTAATTAAATTCAGGGAAAAGTTAACCAGACATCCATTTCAGAAAAGTTTTAATACTACTAATTAAAGTGGTATTAAAACTTTCCTAAAATTGTTTATTAACAAATGCTTTAAGGACATCTATTAATCGGACTCTTAAACTAGTAGTGGGACTCACTATTCAAGTGAGAGTGGGAGCATACGTTTATTGTGCTCCTAGAACTAAGGAGAATACAAAGTCTAAAAATCACAATCCTCTTTTTCTGTTATTCTTAATAGATTCTCACATGCTTTTCTATCATTTTATAATTTACATTGGACCTGGCTTAGTTCCAGTATCCAGTTACACTAGACCCATCATGATGGTGATGTGTCCAAAATTGGATATGTGTTATCATCTTAATGGGTCTAATGCAATTGGACATTGGACCCAAGCTTTACCCATTTCTATTAAGAAGTTCCAACATTTATAGTTGTTTACATCATTTCATAGTTTTTTATATATATAAAAAAAAAAAATTTAATAGGGATTAATCTAAATTAACACTATCACAATTCAATTCATAAATATTTTAATTCAAATATTTGATCCCATAAAATCTTTATTAAAATATAAATGTTAGGGGTCCATCTAAATTAACGGTGGTTGCATTTTATGTGGGTTAACTCTCATCGGCTTCCCACTATGTAGCATTGGTTTGTTTCTTCTTCTTTCCTTCTTTCTTTTTATTTTTATTTTTAAATGTTGAAACTAGATATAGAGAAAATAAAGTCTCCTTAAAGGGAATAAAGAACATCGATGATGAAGAGAACAAGATATTCTTTTGGGATCAAACAAAATGTTGCCTGCTTTCTACATACCTCTACTTTATTGATAGGCTTGGTAGGCTAAGTAATTCCAAACCAATCTGAATTATATGATATCATATACTTATATACTATAAAAGTTATGTCAGATTTGTTGTGACTGCACAAATGGACGATCTCTCCTTTCTTTTTCTTTTTTTAATTATTTTTATTTTTACATTTTTCTACTTTAGTCTTGTGACACACTATGAATATTTAAAAAAAAAAATTAATATATTTACTTTTATTGAAACTTTATTTCCGAATTTTCAAGAAGTTTATAAAATTCTACTACTAGGAGTTTTAGAAATTTAAAAGAAGTTTCATTCTTTATTATTATAGCATTTTAATAAGATATCATAACTTTTCGTTTTAATAAAAAACTTGCATTATATATGTAGGGTCACAAATTGTAGCCCAAACCCAGGTAGAATAGGATATGGGCCCAATAAGCCCAGTACAATAAATTTGTAAGAGAGTGGGTGAAAGAATTGGGCTGGTGATGCGTTTTACAACAATTAATGGAAGCTAAGGATTTGTCCGAGGAGGATAAAACACATGATCAAATGATAAACTCAAGTCCGAGGAGTAAATTTTTGAGTAAATTGGTTATTTCAGGTGGTGTCCGAGGAGTAAGTTCGTGGATGAAGTGGTTATTTCTGATGGTGTTCTTCCTAGTGCTACAGTGAATTTTCCTCAATGTTTTTCCTTAATATTTTTCGATCCCCTTCTTCTGGAGACTCTCCTCCGTTATATAGTCCTCCTTTTTCCAATCCCACCGTCCACTTGTCTACTATCTAGCATTGTACTTGAGTCTCTGTCCATTTTTTCACACCTTTCCTATTTTCTAAGAATAAAAGTGGCTGAAAACACTGTTCAGAGGTCTTCTCCACATTAATGCGGCAAGGAAAGCTGCTGTAATGCATTTAATGCGGTGGTAGCAGCTTTTTCCTTAGATATTTCTGTGTTCTTATCCCTTCCCTGTACATTTGAAGTCTATCTTTGTCGCTGGAGCTTCCTGGAAGGTGGTATAGGGTAAGGCGAAACTCACTTTACTGACATACGTCAGATCCGAGTAGGATGACCCTCTCGGACCAACACCCTTGGACATTTATACGCTCTACTATCAGTTACGAGGCTCTCTCTCATGATTTCTTCTCCTCGGACGTATTATTATTAAAATGTAGGACTTAAGCCCATCGCAAAGGCTCAAGTTTTTGCTCCCCCACAATCGCCCCTCAAAATTATAATTTTTCCCTCTTATCCGAGGAGAAAAATTATAATTTTGATGTATATTCGTAATTACAATGTAGTCCATAAGGATACTTAAACCCAGGCATGTGTAAGGGTCATTTCTGCCATTTCACGAGAGCTTCTGACGCTTGGGAACTTGCACAATCATCATTAAACGCTTAAGACTGCGTTACGCTCCAGACATCTAACGGTGGAACACTAATCCAATGGTTCAGGTCTTACCTTCAATATTTAGGCGGGATTGTGTCTCCTTCTTTTTTCGCTTCAACTATAAAAGCCTCCAGACGTTATTCTTTTCATTTCTCATCAGAGTTTGCAATTTCAGAGCGTTCGTATCTCAGCATTCACCATACCTTCACAAGAGAGACTTTAAAGATCCTCCAGAGACAAGAAGATCAGTCCGCACCCTGCCCCATGTAAGTTTCGCTCTTCGAACTTCTTCTATCTTCACGGCTAACCTCTTCGGCTAACCATTCTACACTCCATAAGCTAACAATGGGTAGATTTGAGCATCTAGTAAAGACTCCGGCCTTGATAGAGTTATTCAAAGAGAAGTACCACATTCCCCAGGAGGTGGTGGTACGACACTGCACCACAGAAGGGGTAGAGTTTGATCGAAAAGTAGGGGAGGCCGTAATCCCTATGATTGCCTTCATAGAAGGAGGTATGACCATCCCCATGGGTAGGATTACAAGGGATTACCTACGTGCCCATAGACTCTGCCCCCACCAATGTGCTCCCAATTTTTTTAGAGTCCTAGGATCAATCGATGCTTTGGACCGACATTTGGGGCTAGGATTGACTTGGTACAACGTCGCCCATTTATATGAAGGCCATATAGAATCCCGGGCAGGGTTTTACCTTAAGTCCCATTCCAGCATGGTCAAGTTGATCTCCTGCCTCCCCAAATCTAACAAGGGGATGAAAGACGACTACCTTATCTTGTCGGGCCTATGGAGTGACGGCCTAGCCTGCCCAACCAAGCTAGGCAAACCAGGTGGAGCAATTTAGATCTAGGATTTCTAACATTAGATTTTAAGGAGTACTCGGCTTTATTTTATTGCACTTAGATATTGTTTTAATACATTTACATCTATTTGTTTATTTATTTTTTGTATTGCCGAGGCTCTTAACTATGTGATTTGTTTGCTTGACAGATAAATTGTTTACCAACCCTAAGCTCAACCTGATCAATGTTCCAGCACTGAACTACCTGCTCAGATCGAAAATTTTTGTGAACGACGACGGGCAACTTCGTGCAGTTCACCTAATTTTGGACTTTGAGCCAATTTCAAAATCGTTTTTGGACGTCGGCAATTCTATCCGAGCAGGAGACCATCGTTTGGCGCGCATAGATGTCTCTCGGCCAGACTTCCTTGCCCCATACGATCTTCCCCCTGTCGACCACCCTATTCCACAAGGGATACCCCTTGCTGCCCAACCGTTACAAGAAGTACAACTTGGGGAGGCTATCATCAGAGAGCAGACAGCTTCTTCCTCTTCCCTTGAACAAGAGATTGACAGATTCCAATTTGAAGAAGAAACAATCCTTGTATCAAAGGCCGAAGAGGAAGTAGACAAGCATTCGTGCGTGCAAACTCCTGCCCAGTTGGTGACTTATATTGCTGACACTTCAGACGAGGAGGAAGAAATGGCTCCCAAGACTGGTCCAAGTCTGAAGGAACTGATGAGGAATAGGAATAAGGCGCCATCCCCCCAAGATAAGAATAAGTCAAAACATCCTGCAAATCCTCCTCCTCCTCCACCTCAGGTTCCTGCTGACCTCGGGCTAAAACCTAACCCAGATTTAAGGAGAAAAAGGCCAGTAGAGCCTGCTGAGGAGGGGGAGTTGGGCCCCTCAAAAGGAAATAAACAGGCCAGACAGACGCAGGACCACAGGAGTAGGAGGTCCCACTCTGTGGACAACCGAGAGGAGCCCCCGGCGGCCCAAGTTCGCCGGTCTCCACGAACTTGGTCACCCGTATTGGAGGTTGATGGTGCGCCCATCGCGATTGATGCCACACTTAGGCATTTTCGCGGGGGTCATGCAGGCCTGATGGCTGAGGCTCTGCAACAGCCTCTCCTCCTTCCCCAAGACATGGCGGCCTACAGGAGTTTTAATCATCCTGACCTCTTCCTTTCCCTAAAAAGGGACTTGGCCATGGTAAGCAATTCTACTCATTTTTCTTTCATTTCCGTTTACTTGCATTTTTTTTTTAACCTAAGCCACTTTATCACGATGCATACTAGGTCACGCAACAAGTTTACGTGGCCGAGGAGTGGGTGAAGAATTCTCGCGAAGAGACGAGGGCTGCCCACGACGCCCGAGAGACTGCGGAGGCTCATCTAGGTGCACTGAAAGACAAACAAGCACAGATGGCCGACCAGGTGAAACAGGCTCTCCAGGAGAAGGCCAGTGTTGAAGCGGGCTTAAAAACGACTGAGAAGCAAGCTGAAGGCCTTCGCAAGGAGTTACACTACTGCGAAATCAATCTGGCAACAGAAAAGCAGACGGTGAAAGACCTCCGCGAAGAGCTCCGCAAGGCCAGGGAGGCTGCCCAACTACTAAAGGAGGTAGTTGAGGCCGAGAAGTAGGCTTCGTATGCCCTGGGGGTGCAGGAGACTCAGAGTAGGCTTACTGAGGAATTTTCTGCCGTTGCCAGGGACTACTGCGACATCACTTGGGGTAAAGCCCTTGATGCCGTTGGGGTCCCTACTGATTCCAGCCTAAGACGACCTGAGAGCATATACTATGATTCCGACATCCAAGAGCTCCCAGGTTCTGGCCTTCCTCCCCCAGAGCAACCAGCCCAAGTGTCTGAAGCTCCTGCAGCAAATCAAGCCCTTCCTGCTCCTGTGGAAGTCCCAACAGATTCTCACCAAGGTACTGGCCAAGGGGAAGAAGTTGAGGCTCCCCAGGGCAAGGACAAGAACCAGGATAAGGGTAAAGGCAAGGCTTCAGATGCTGCCATTTCTCAGTCCAAGCAAGTTGCTGACCCCCAAGCTCCCAAGACAAAAGCTTAGGACATTAGTTTTAGTATTGCGTTTGTTTTCTTTGTTTACTGTTTTCGTATATACTTTTTTTTTTTAAAAGACCTGTACTTCGTTTTCATTATTAATGAAGATACACTCCTTTTGTTTTAAATGTTATGACAAATAATGGTGAACTCTTCTGCTGTCATTTCATTTATTATTATTTTTTTACTTGTGTCATACGCATGGCTATATTAGGCAAATAAAGAATGTTAGAAGACTAATTCAACTAAAAAGTTCTGGAACTTGGGTTAATATATAAACCGATTAAGCATTTTTAATAGTAGCAAGGCCACAATAAATATAACCAAACTAAACAAGAACTTAAAATCATATGCTTAAGCTTATATTTGAATACTTAAAGGAACTTAGACCAAGTGTTAATTAACCCAAATCATCTGGTCCGAGGACTCCGGTCATGATTGAGTTTAAGTTTAAACATTTGGTGGGACTGGGCGAGAGTGTTAACTAACCCAAATCAGCTGGTCCGAGGACTTCAGGCATGATTGGACTTAAGTTTAAACACCTAAAAGCACTAGAAGAGTGTTAACTAATCCAAATCATCTGATCCGGGGACTTCAGGCATGATTGGATTTAAGTTTAAACACTTAATAGAACTGGGAGAGTGTTAACTAATCCAAATCATCTGGTCCGGGGACTTCAGGCATGATTGGATTTAAGTTTAAACACTTAATAGAACTGGGAGAGTGTTAACTAATCCAAATCATCTGGTTCGAGGACTTCAGGCATGATTGGATTTAAATTTAAACACTTAATAGAACTGGGAGAGTGTTAACTAACCCAAATCATCTGGTCCGAGGACTTTAGGCATGATTGGATTTAAGTTTAAACACTTAATAGAATTGGGAGAGTGTTAACTAACCCAAATCATCTGGTCCGAGGACTTCAGGCATGATTGGATTTAAGTTTAAACACCTAATAGAACTGGGAGAGTGTTAACTAACCCAAATCATCTGGTCCGATGACTTCAGGCATGATTGGATTTAAGTTTAAACACTTAATAGAACTGAGAGAGTGTTAACTAACCCAAATCATCTGGTCCGAGGACTTCAGGCATGATTGGATTTAAGTTTAAACACTTAATAGAACTGGGAAAGTGTTAACTAATCCAAATCATTTGGTCCGAGGACTTCAGGCATGATTGGATTTAAGTTTAAACACTTAATAGAACTGGGAGAGTGTTATATACATTTCACACAAAGAACAAATATTGATCAAATACACATTTATTAATAATAATACCTTTTTAAGTTATTGACATTCCAAGGGCGGGGTACTACAAGTCCGTCTAGGTCTTCTAAGAAGTACGCCCCAATACCAGCGTTGGAGGTGATACGATATGGTCCTTCCCAATTCGGCCCCAATTTTCCCCACGCCGGGTTTTTTGCCGAGCCCACAACTTTGCGTAGTACCAGGTCGCCAGGGGCCAAAGGTCTTGTCCTTACGTGGGCATCATAACCTCGCTTCAGTTTCTGCTGATAATGAGCCAATTGAACCATCGCGTTCTCTCTCTTCTCGTCAAACAGGTCTAGACCTCTTGCTAGGTGTTCATCGTTGTCTTTTGGATTGAATGAGCTGGTTCTCATCGTCGGGAACCCAAACTCCAAAGGTATGACAACTTCAGCTCCGTAAGTCATTGAAAAAGGGGTCTCTCCGGTAGACCTACGAGGCGTGGAGAGTACATGTGGAAGTTCTTCCACCCATTTGCCTTTTGCATCATCCAATCTTTTCTTCAATCCACTTAATATGACTTTATTCACAGCTTCAGCTTGTCCATTCCCTTGGGGGTAAGCCGGAGTAGAATACCTGTTAGTAATTCCCAGCTCGCCACAATAATTTCTGAACATCTTGCTACCAAACTGGAGTCCATTATCTGAGATGAGTACATGAGGAACGCCAAACCGAGTAATAATGCTTTTCCAGACGAATCTTTTTACATCCATATCTCGGATATTGGTTAGAGGTTAGGCTTCAACACACTTCGTAAAATAGTTTGTGCCGACTATGAGATATTTCTTGTTTCCCACAGCTTTAGGAAATGGTCCGACGATATCTAAGCCCCATTGAGCGAAAGGCCATGGGCTAGATAATGGATTAAGGAATCCCCCTGGTTGGTGTATACTCGGTGAGTACTGCTGGCATTGATCACACTTTTTAACATATTCTAAAGCTTCTCTCTGCATGTTCGGCCACCAATAACCTTGAGTAATGGCCCTATGTGCTAAGGATCTGCCTCCAGTATGACTTCCACAGATTCCTTTATGCATCTCTTCCAGGAGTAATTCGGTTTGGTCAGGATGAACACATAGCAAATAAGGCCTCGAAAAGGAGCGCCTATATAGCTTGCTGTCCTCCGACAGCCAAACTAGTAGCTTTCTTTCGTATTTTGTCAGCTTCGATTTTTTCCTCAGGCAAAATATCTTCCTTCAAGAATTGCATGATAGGATCCATTCAACTTGGCCCCGCTCTCACTTGGTTGATTTGAACCATGTTCACTATTGCCGAGGGTCGGTGCAGGTCCTTAACAAGGATTATTCGAGGCAAGTTCTGCGCCGAGGAGGTTGCAAGCATGGCCAAAGAGTCCGCATGCGCATTGCCACTTCTTGGAATATGTAGCAAGCTAAAGGATTCAAATTTCGTTTGCAAAATCTTAACTTGACTAAGATATCCCCGCATTCTTTCATCCTTGGCTTCGAATTCCCCTTTTACTTGACCGACCACCAGCCTTGAGTCCGAGAAGAGTTTTATGGACTTCCCTCCCATCTTTTGGACCATAGCCATTCCTTCTAATAGAGCTTCATACTCCGCTTCGTTATTTGTAGCTGGAAAGTCTAACCTCAGAGACTTCTCAACGATAACCATCTCGGAAGACGACAGTACTAATCCAACCCCCGCACCTTTTTGGTTTGATGCTCCATCTACATGTACATCCCATGTCAGAGGGCAGTATTGGAAGATTGTACCCACCAATTTTTCATCCTTGTCTCTCTGTGCTAGTAATTCATCCGCTTCAGGTTCGGTGAACTCTGCCACCAGGTCGGCAAGTACTTGTCTCTTTACGAAGGTGCGAGGCATGTACTTGATATCAAAAGCTCCCAGAATTGTACCCCACTTGGCTATCCTTCCCGTGTAATCTGCACTTCTGAGTATGGTTTTTAGCGGGAGTTGTGTAAGAACAACTACTGTATACGCTTGGAAATAGTGAGGCAACTTGCGCGTGCCAAGCACCACTGCCAGGATAGCTTTTTCCAGTGGTAGATAACGCACTTCCGCTTCGTGCAACGATTTACTCACATAATACACTGGCCGCTGTACGCCGTTATCTACCCGTATCAACACCAAGCTTACTGCATAGGAGGCCACAGCAATATAGGCGAAAAGAACTTCATCTGGCTTAGGACTGGACATGATCGGCGGCCGAGCTAGGTAGTCTTTAAGTTGCTGAAAGGCTTCGGCACAATCCTTTGTCCATTCAAAGTTCTTCCATTTGTTGATCAATAGAAAGAAAGGTTGGCATCTATCTGCTGATCGAGATATGAATCTATTCAAAGCGGTAGCCATTCCAGTTAGCTTTTGCATTTCTTTTGGGTTCCGAGGAGTTCGTATATTGGTGATGGCTTTAATCTGGTCGGGATTAACTTCGATTCCCCTGTGAGTAACCATGTAACCCAAGAATTTGCCCGATCTTACACCAAATGAGCATTTGGAAGCGTTTAAACGTAGTTTATAGCTTCTGAGAATTTCAAAGACAACTTGAAGGTCTCCAAGATGCTCCGACACCTTTTTGCTTTTCACCACCATATCGTCTATATAAATCTCCATATTCTTTCCTAGTAATGATTCGAACATCCTCGTTATCATTCTCTGATAGGTGGAACCTGCATTCTTCAAGCCAAATGGCATCACTTTGTAGTGGTAATTCCTAACTGAAGTAACAAAAGCGGTATTTTCTTGATCGTCCAAGGCTAAAGGTATCTGATGATAACCCTGAAACGCGTCCAAGAAGCTCATCCGAAGATGGCTGACAGTGGCGTCTACCAGCTGATCGATCTTGGGCATAGGGAATGGATCCTTAGGGCAAGCCTTATTCAAATCTGTGAAATCAACACAAACTCACCACTTCCCACTCTTCTTCTTGACCACTACCGTGTTCGCCAACCATTCGGGATAGAAGACTTCCTTGATAGCCCCAGTCTGTTTGAGTTTCGTCACTTCCTGACGGACTGCTTCGGCATGCTCTTTAGATGGACGACGAAGGAGCTGCTTTTTAGGAGTTATTAACGGATTAACATTCAAGTGGTGGCAAACGAAGTTTGGATCCACTCCTAGAGCCTCATAAGCATTCCAGGCAAAGACGTCGATATTTCGTTTAAGGAACTCTACCAGTTCCTCTCTTTCTTGCTGAGGTAGTTGAGATCCGACTTGAAAAAACTTCTCCGGGTCGTCTCCTATTGTGATTTTCACAAGATCTTCACATTTCACCTCATCGGACGTCCCACCACTAGGTAACATTGGGGGTTTTAACTGCTATAACTCCTCTCTATGAATCACAGATTCTACTTCAGGCTTGTGTCGGATGGCTGCTATCATGCACTGTCGCGCCATGGTTTGATCACCCAGTATTTCTTCTATTTTGCCTCCGGATGGGTATTTGATTTTCTGATGCAGGGTGGAAGAGACTGCTCCTAAAGTATGAAGCCAAGGTCTAGTAACAATTGCTATATAAGGGGAGTATGCATCTACTACGATAAAATCGACCTCCACTGTCTCCGATCCGGTTTGCACTGGTAGTCTGATCTGTCCCTTCGGAATAATAACCTTCCCCTCAAAACTTACTAGAGGGGAATTGTAAGGCGTCAGATCTTCAGTTCTTAAATTCAGCCCCTTGAAGAGATCATGATACATGATCTCGGCTGCACTGCCTTGATCCACCATCACTCTCTTTACATCATAGCCTCCAATTCGGAGAATGATCACTAGAGCATCATCATGAGGCTAAATAGTTCCAATCTTGTCCTCGTCCGAGAATCCCATGACTAAGGACTGATCTAACTTAGCTCTTTTCGGCTCGTGGTAATCATCCTCGGGAAACAGGTAAGCCACGGACATTACTCTAGAGGGGCACGACCCCGTTCTGCCAGGCGCCGCAAAAATAACGTTGATAGTTCCAAGAGCGGGTCGTGAAAGATTCTCCCTTTCCGGTCGAGTATCAGTCTGACCACCCAAACTACTAGAATGATGCAACAGCTGTTTCAATTTACCTTCTCGGACAAGTTGGTCCAGGTGATCCCATAAACTTTTGCAGTCCTCGGTAGTGTGACCATGGTCTCGATGGTATTGACAATAGAGATTTCGGTTTCTCTTTTCAGGGTTTCCCATCATCTTATTGGGCCATTTGAAGAAGGGCTCGTTCTTAACCTTTTCCAAGACTTGGTGCACGGGCTTTCGGAATACAGCTCCAACCACCTGATTGTTACTTGGTATCTGCTGCTCAGTATAATCCTTTCTCGGCCGGTTATTATTGTATCTGTCCGGCCTAAATTCTCTCCTTTCATGAGGGACAAGCTTAGTTTTCCCTTTTCCCTGTTGTTGCTGTTGCTGATCATCTTCTATCCTTTTATACTTATCCACTCTATCCATTAGTTGTCGCAAACTGGTGATTGGTTTGCCTGTCAAGGATTTTCTCAGACCATGTTCGGAGGGAAGACCGACCTTGAAGGTTTTGATAGCGAATTCATCAAAATCGCCATCAATCTCATTGAACATCTCCCAATACCTTTCGGCATATGACTTCACAGATTCTCCTTCCCTCGTTGTCATTGACAACAGAGAATCTAGGGGTTGAGGAACCCTGCTGCATGTAATAAACCGGGAACAGAATGATTGAGTAAGCTTCTTGAAGGAGCTGATGGAATTAGTCCTCAACCCATCGAACCATCTCATTGGCATCGGTCCTAAGCTAGAGGGAAACATTCTACACAACAAAGCTTCGTACTGAGAGTGGACCGCCATCTTTTATTTGAATTGGCTTATATGTTCTACAGGATCGGTACGTCCGTTATACATGGAGAACATAGGTTGGTGAAAACGTCTGGGAAGCTTTGCTTTTTCTATTCCCCGAGTAAAAGGAGACTTAGAAATTTGGCTCAGAGCCTTCTTCATGACCTTAGTTCCCACTCCTCTTCCAGGCAAACTTTTTATCCTCCTCTTGTGAGAATGTTCCTCTTCATAAGAATATGATTCACTGGGTGGAGTTTCTGAGCATTCCCTGTAACTGTCCTCTCCTTCATCGTTGGAAGAAACATCAGAGCTTGAAGGGGTTTGCTTTCGTTGTGCGCGACGAAGTTTCTTTTTTAAATCTTCTATTTCTCGTTGCAAATCCTTTTCATCAGCGTGCTCTTGCACCAAGTGGCTCCTTCGTTGATAGCCGCTTCTACCAGCATGGATCATCTGCGAGCTGCCCTCTCGCTGGTTATCTACGTGATTTCCCTGTTCACGGTTGTGGAGCTCGCCTTGTTGATTAACGTTCACTGATTCTACATGAGGTGGACTGATCTGCTGTGGTCCTGAACCCGCCATAACTGTTGTAAACTTTACTAGCACTAATTCTCCCCACAGACGGCGCCAATTGTAGGGTCACAAATCGTAGCCCAAACCCAGGTAGAATAGGATATGGGCCCAATAAGCCCAGTACAATAAATTTGTAAGAGAGTGGGTGAAAGAATTGGGCTGGTGATGGGTTTTACAACAATTAATGGAAGCTAAGGATTTGTCCGAGGAGGATAAAACACATGATCAAATGATAAACTCAAGTCCAAGGAGTAAATTTTTGAGTAAATTGGTTATTTCAGGTGGTGTCCGAGGAGTAAGTTCGTGGATGAAGTGGTTATTTCTGATGGTGTTCTTCCTAGTGCTACAGTGAATCTTCCTCAATGTTTTTCCTTAATATTTTTCGATCCCCTTCTTCTGGAGACTCTCCTCCGTTATATAGTCCTCCTTTTTCCAATCCCACCGTCCACTTGTCTACTATCTAGCATTGTACTTGAGTCTCTGTCCATTTTTTCACACCTTTCCTATTTTCTAAGAATAAAAGTGGCTGAAAACACTGTTCAGAGGTCTTCTCCACATTAATGCGGCCAGGAAAGCTGCTGTAATGCATTTAATGCAGTGGTAGCAGCTTTTTCCTTAGATATTTCTGTGTTCTTATCCCTTCCCTGTACATTTGAAGTCTATCTTTGTCGCTGGAGCTTCCTGGAAGGTGGTATAGGGTAAGGCGAAACTCACTTTACTGACATACGTCAGATCCGAGGAGGATGACCCTCTCGGACCAACACCCTTGGACATTTATACGCTCTACTATCAGTTACGGGGCTCTCTCTCATGATTTCTTCTCCTCGGGCGTATTATTATTAAAATGTAGGACTTAAGCCCATCGCAAAGGCTCAAGTTTTTGCTCCCCCACAATATATGTCATGTTTGCATTACGTGACTCATTATAACTACATTAAAATTATTAAATAATTATCTTTTAGTTAAAATGTATTACCAAAAATTTTAGAAATGAAAATACTACTCTATTAAAATTCAATTTTTATAAATTTTAAGATAATTAAAAATTATTTTTAATCTAATTATAATATTTGGCTTTTGATAAAAACTTGGATTTACTCAATGTGTATTTGTCATGTATGTCAAAATAATATTTTATTTTATTTTTATTATTCAATTTTAATCATATTATCAAAATACTTTTTGTATTTACATATAATTCTGGATTAACTTGTTAATTATATAAACATAATATTAGTATTAGAATATTAGAAAAATTTATATAGTAATTTATATATTTGTTATGGTAAGTTGGCAATGCTCAACTAATGAAGATATTAAGAAATTTTGAACTATTTTTATAAATAAAAGAAAAAGAAAAGAAAAGAAGGAATGCAGTAACATTGACTCATTTCTAGATTCAAATAACTTAAAGTGTATAGTGCTTCTATTGTCAAAGAGGTTATCTTGTGTAACAGTTGCATACAACATCCCTCTTATAATAATAAAGTTTATTTTTATAGGTTTAAGCTTTAGTTTAGTGCATAGACACCTGCATCATATCGTATCCAGTGCACTAATGCATTGGACCTAAACTGAATCTACTTTGATATAGAGAGATGTGGTATGCAAGGTTACACAAAATATAATAAATTGTTGTGCTTGAAAACTTGGGATTTGAAGCTTTAAAAAAGGGGAAAAAAAGGGGAAAAAAATAATTGGATTTGCTAAGTTGAGTAATTTTATATGGGTTCGGTTTGTTAGGGTCATATTTTATTGTAATTGGCTAACATTTGACAAAATGCACTCTACTTGTAATTGGGTAAATCTAAGATGGGTTTAGTGCTCCAAGAATAGCTAATGTGTTTTGTAACAGAATAGTTAATTCCTAGTTTAATGCAAGTTCATGGTTTACCAAAAAAAGAAAAAGAAAAGAAACATGTTATTCAAGTCAAGTATTAAAGACATGAAGATTGGTTCAAGAAATAAGTGAAGAAAAGCTGTTCATTAGGTCTCGACAAATAGCTCGACAGATGCCTGCTATCGAGACTTAATGTGAAGCTCGATAGATAGCTCGACATCAGCCTGATCTATCGAGATTTACGATTTTCAATTTTCCAGATTTGAATTTCGGCCTAGAATTGTGTAATTGTTTGGGATTTTTTTTCTCACAACTTTAGATATATATATAAGGTTTATTTTAAGAGCTGTCACACACGGATACAGAGACCAAGAAACTTATTTTTTCTGTGTGAAGCTATTGCGTTTTGTATGTCATAGGGTTTTATAACCAAGTGCTTCCATATATTCATTGTTGATAAAGTGAAGAACTTTGCAGCCAACATCTGTTCAAGTTACTAGAGTTAGTCACGTACTGGGATCCGTGCAAAGAGTTAATGATACAGATTGATTAAGGAAGAATAAAATATTTTAATATTTTATGTTGTTTTCTTTTTTCTTGTTGAATTAGGATTTATTTACTCTAGTATTTTGAATTAAAATCCTTTTCCTAGTTGAATTGGGATTTTAATTGTTTTTTTTTCCTAGTTAAATTGTTTTTCCTTTCTCAAGTGGAAGTAGGTTTATTATTTCTTTTCCTAAAAGGAGTAGGAGAAATTCTATTCTTATAAATACTCATTATAGAGGGGTTGATTATGGATGTTATGTGTTGATTAATAAAAGTTTGTTAGAAATGTTTTCTCTATTGTTTTGCCTGCTAGCCTAGTGTTCTTGTAGAACTTAGGTTTTGTGGAAGAGTTGTAGTAATTGTATGTTACAGATTCTGCTTCTACACGCCTACGCTGCATCAGTTGGTATCAGAGCACGATTAGGTTCCTACCATGGCACGAGGATCACATAGGGGAAGGCACGTTGCTGTAGTTGGTGAGTATGAATGCGATGAGGTTGCACGCAATGCGCAATTAGAGGCATTCTTTCAACGAATAGAGAAGTGGTTTGATGCGTTTTCAAAACAGCTCACCGCCTTAGCCGTTGGAAGTCAACCTCAAAACTACCATCCAAATCCATGTTTTGTGGAGGAGGAGGAGGATCTTGATATCGAGCAGAAGGGCTGCGATATCAATGAGGATGATGAATATATTGAAAGAGATTCTCTAGTAGAT
This sequence comes from Quercus parvula, assembly GCA_030820535.1. Lineage (NCBI taxonomy): Eukaryota > Viridiplantae > Streptophyta > Magnoliopsida > Fagales > Fagaceae > Quercus > Quercus parvula. The sequence goes on from JAUAME010000007.1 coordinate 29,031,348, forward strand.
TGGGATTCTCTACCAATTTATGATGACTATCTTGAAGATTATAGTCAAGGAGACAAGATTGAGTTTAATGAAAATAAAGTCATATACATACAAGGTGAGCCCATAACTCACACCGTTGATGAGACTTTCAACATTAAAAAACAAAAGGTTATTGATTTTACTGATTACAATCATAGGTTGGTACAATCAGTTTGTTCAGTAATAGACAAGTTCTCAATTGATGAACAAAGTTTCAATCTACTAAAGCTTGAACTTGAACACATTAAACACTATGATTTCATTGGGGTTGATGACTTCTCTCAAATTTTTTCGGTAATACAGTTAACATCAATTTGGAAAGATTAATGGAAAACGTTATTGATCCCTTCTGGGAGGATTTTATTGAAAAATAATTGATAGAGGTCAACAAGAGGCGTGAACGAGTGATTTTAAGTAATCTTTGTGGAGGAGGAAATATGAAGTTTTTGGATATGTGCATAGATTCTTTTTTTTGTACTTGCTTCATATATCCCACCGTGACAAAAGAGGTCAAGAATAAAAATCCGTACATCAAGATTTATTATGAGTGAGAAAAGATTGATAAATAGCATATTGATTCATCTTGTCTTGCACAGAAGAATAGGATGGAGATAATTATTAGGGATTCCAATTGATCGTGGAAGACTACCACAAAACTCGAGGACGAGTTTTCCCCAACCTCGAGAGAATGATTCAGATTGATTAAGAAAGAATAACATATTTTAATATTTTATGTTGTTTTCTTTTCCTTGTTGAGTTAGGATTTATTTACACTAGTACTTTGAATTAAAATCCTTTTCCTAATTGAATTGGGATTTTAATTGTTTTTCTTTTCCTAGTTAAATTGTTTTTCCTTTCTCAAGTAGAAATAAGTTTATTATTTCTTTTCCTAAAAGGAGTAGGAGAAATTCTATTCTTATAAATACTCTTTATAGAGGGGTTGATTATGAATGTTATGTGTTAATTAATAAAAGTTTATTAGAGATGTTTTCTCTATTGTTTTGCCTGCTAGCCTAGTGTTCTTGTAGAATTTAGGTTTCGTGGAAGAGTTGTAGTAATTGCGTATTACAGATTTTACTTCTACACGCCCACGCTGCATCAGTTAGTCATAAATTGGAGGTTTGTGCATCAAAGGAAAGAAAGTTACTACAAAATCAAGTCCAATTGGGTATTGGAGTAAAGGCTCAACTATAGGTTGGTATTTCGGGATAAGCCAGGATAGTTGGTAAGATTCCTTATACTTGTAATTGTTTGATTGTTGATTAGTGGATTCATTGGTGATCTTAAAATCACCTAGGTGGGGTTTTTGTCTTGCGAGATTTTCCCAATTTGTCAACAAATCACTGTGTCTAATTTATTTTCCGCTGCACTTAGTAATTTTGGTGATTTATTGGTGCCTTCACGATTTACATGCAATTGAACTTAATTAATCAATTTGGGTAATTAAATTAATTAACTGAGGTCTAGCTATCTTAACCCAACACGGTTAATGTATGCCGGACATACATTAATAATCAATTTTAAGAAACTTTTTATGGAAAATTGAAAAAGTTAGTCACTTTTTTATTTTCCCATCAAATTTTTTTTTTAAACAATTTATTGATGTACACCTAAGGACATAGGTTAGTAAAACCCAATTTTATATATAGAAATATTAATGGACACCCTAAGGGAATTTGTTAGTGATATATTTTAGGAAATGTTTTATGGGAAAAGAAAAAAAGAAAAACATTTAATGTTTTAATAACTATTTTTATTTTTCATAAAAGTAATGTCAAAACATTATTAAAATGATTTATTAACAATTGCAATTGTGGACACCTGTTAACAGGAACTTTTTATATAGGGTCATGTGAATAAGTGCCCTTAGAGCAATTGTTAATAAACCATATTGTCCTAAGGGTATCCGTTAATATGATCTTATATTAAAAAAAAAAAAAAGTCTTGTTAATGAGTGTTTGTTAACAAACCATTTTAGAAAAAGTTTTGATACCGTTTTTATGAAAAATATAAAAATTTGTCAAAAAATTAAATATTTTATTATTTTTCTGTAAAATATTTCTAAAAATAATTTCATCCGTTAACATTTCCATTTTATATAAATAATTCAATAGATACCCTTTAACTCAAAAATAATAAATAAATAAACAAAAATATTGAAGTAGTGTAATTAAAGCCTTTAAAGTCTCAAAAACAAAAAGATAGAATAAAACCGTAAACAAAGGAGCAGAGCAGCAATGAACGTTTACATGAAGCGAACTCTATTACCGATGAGAAGCAGTGTTACTACTTTCTACGCCAACAAGCCTAATCATTTTCCCATCTCACTAGTTGCCTCGACTTCGTCACGACTTAGGCTCTACTCGTCAGATGGAAATGGATCCAATTTGACCCATACCCAGAAAACCAATTCCTCCGTTGATGCAGAAGACATCAATAATCCAGGTAATTTTCCAAATCATAGTATTCAATTTTTAAGTTTTTCAACTTACCCTCTATTTGGTTAGTGGGAAACCTCACCACAAAAATGAGGGAAAATTCATAGTAACTAAATATTGAAATTATTGGACAAAGTTTAGTTATAAAATTGTTTATAGCTTAACGTTACTTTTTCCAATAAAATAAATATTACTACATATTTTGAAAATTTAACCATTGAATTGTATGTTCTTTACGCCTTTGATACACATGTCAAATTTTGTGTCAATTGGATATTATTTACTATATGATCTATAAGCTTATATTTTATGCATAATTTTAAACTACAAAAACTTGTAATTTAAACAATTTATTGATGACATTGCTACTGATCTTTAATTTTCTAGAAATTTTGCATAGAAGATATAAGAAGAAAATGTAATCTAATGGTGAATTTGTCAAAATTCACCTTCAACAAAAAGATATTAAGTAAGACTGCAGTCTTAGGGTCTGTTTGGGATTCACTTATTTTACTGAAACTAAATTTTTTTTACTAAAAGTACTGTAAATAAAGGTAAAAGTTAGTTGAAATAGTATAGTGAGACCTATGAATAATATCAAAAAGTGTAGTTGGGTCATGAATAATAACAAAAATAAGCTGAATAGTAAAATAAACTGATTTTTTAATTTGAAGCCAAATGTACACTGAGGCTATAACCAATTTTGAAGCTAAACTTTGTCCGAAATTATTTCATACATGTTCTGTTAGTGGTTGAGATTAGTAGATTAGTTAGACACTTGAGGATTCTTGAGTTGCTATTTGGGTTTTTTGTTGTTACAAATTTTAATTTGTTTAGAAGGAAGCTTATTCTATTATTTTTTGCAGTTATTCTTTGAATTTTTAGGATTAAAATCTCTATCTCTTTTTTTTAATAATAAAATTTGTGAGTTAAAGAAATGCAAGGCCTAAACTATTTGCAATTTACTCTGCATTTTTTTTTAGGATGCTCAAGTTGTTGGACTATGCAGGATTGATAATTATGAATTATTATTATTTTAGGGTAGGGAAAATCTGAATGTTTTCAATTTTGGGGTTTCCCAATTCTCATTATTTTCACTATAATTTTTAAGATTTTAGTTTTTGGGTTAAAACTTGAATTTGTTTAAATATAAGGGTTTATGGGTGTTACTATCTGCATTATGATAGTTACCTGTTATTTTATTTAGAATGTCTTATTTTTTGGTCTCTGTAATTACAATTTAATAAAATTCGAATGGTTTGTTTGCAGAGCTGAAAAAGCTCATAGATAAATCCTATGCGGGCGATGCAGAGGAAATACCAATGATTTTTGAAGCGATTTTGAATAGGAAATTGGCAGGTAAGTATGAGGAGGCTGACAAGGAGTTGGTGGAAGAAATTGTTGGGAAGACAAATGAGTCTTCCGATGATATCAATGATGAGGAGGAGTCCAATGAGGAGTTTGAGTCTGATTTGGATGAATTGAGTGAAACTGATGAATATATTGATGAATTGCATAATGCAAAGGAGATTGTCATGAAGAGAATGGCGAGGGATGAGTAATGTGAATACTCTATAGTTTTGTTGATTTTTAATCCCAAGCATGCTTGATACTTGTATCATGTTGGAGAATTCAATATGTACAAATTGAATTATTAATTGCTCTTGTTTGTCTAACCAATCTATGTTATAAAATGTATGTAGCTGTGAAAATTTTCTCTGTATTTCCTATTTCCAAGTTTCAAAACTGTTATATTGACCGGACTCAAAAAGCTGTATTAGTGCAAACAGAGCCACAACTAAAATCTTTTTTTTTTTTTTTTTTGGGCAGTGGCGGCTCCAAGAATTTTTTTTTTAGGGTGTTTCTTAATAAACATAAATTACACAATCTAATAAAAAGAAAATTTTGTATATTGACAACAATAACAATAAAAAAAACATGTAAATATATAAAGTTTACAATTGCTTTTTACGTGGTTTTCTTATCAAATATTTGTCCATAATTCTAGCAAAAGAATAAACAATAAACTATAAGTTCATTTGAAATATTAATAAAACTATTAATTATTGTTGTTTAGTTGTTTCATTAATTTTTTTGTCCTTTATAAATTATAATTTGTTATATTGTTATTTCATTAATTATAAAATTATTAATTATTGTTTAGCCTAATATAATTTAATTGGTTTGTCTTTTATAATGTATTGTTTCATTATTGTTTAGCCTAACATAATTTAGTTGTTTAATTTGTTTATTAATTGTCTTCTATAATTTGTTATGTGTATAATTAATATGTATAATGTAATTAAAAGTTGATTGGGCCAATGAAGAGATAAACCCAAGCCTTAAATTATACCCATGTCATAACCCAAACCATAAACCAAGGCCCATCCTTTAATTTTATTTTATTTTTAGTAACTTTTTTTCCCTTTTCCTTTGTTTTCTCCGTCAGGTCATATTTTAACTTATGTGTCATTTTTGCTTTAACCTTTTTTCTCCCTTCACACGTACTTTACATCTTATCTCTATCTTATCTGTTCTAGATTTTTCTTCAGATCTACTTTCCTCTTTTCTTTCTTCGTCCTTATTTCTTAGTCATAGCTTTTCTTCTCTCTCAATGTTCTCCTCAAGCATCGTTTTACACCGCCACCATGCTTCTTTCAACAAGCATTGTTCATCCCTAATAGCACCTCCATGCTCCTCTCTCAAGCCGCCTCTACCTAGCACAATGTCTCCTCACCTCCATTACTGATCTATATCTGCTTTGTTTGGATTATAGGTTTATATTTTCATTATTTTGTATGGGAAATCAAGATTTTTTGTTTCAACTCGGAATCCGTTTTTGGTTGAGGGTGTTCCTAATTTTTTTTTAAGGGTAAACAAATAAATTTTTTTAATTATTAAAAACAAATTTTTTTTTTCAAGTCAGGGTTTTCTTGGGAATACCTTACCCTACACGTGGCGTCGCCACTGGGGGGGGGGGGATAGAAACACCAACTAACAACTTGAACCAACCAACAACTACAACCTAGACTCTAGTTATTCAACTAAGCAAACCAATCTAACAATTAAAAGGTTAAGGGGTAAATTGAAATGTGGTGTAAAACATAGGAACCAACTTTATAATTTACCCTATTCAATTTTATGTTTTTCAACTTACCCTCTGTTTGGTTATAGTGAAACCTCACCATAAAAATGAGGGGAAATTCATAGTCTTTGAATACTGATATTATTTCATACATGTTGTGATAGTGGTTGAGATTAGTAGATTATCTGTATTTTTTGTTGTTACAAATTTTAATTTTTTTAGAAGGAAACTTATTCTGTTATTTTTTGCAATTTATTCTTTGAATTTTTGTGATTAAAATTTCCTTTTTAAAAAAAAAAAAAAATTGGGAGTCAAATAAAATTCAAGGCCTAAACTATTTGCAATTTACTGGGAAATTGTTTTGGGATTCTCAAGTTGTTTGATTATGGAGGATTGAAGATTAATTATTATTATTTTACGGTAGGGAAAATCTAAATGTTTTCAATTCTGGGGTTTCCCAATTCTCATTATTTGCAGTATAATTTTTAAGATTTTAGTTTTTTTATGAATGTCTTTTTTTTTTTTTTTTAATAATGCTAGAGACACATGAATTCTCACAATTTTTACCATAATTTGTCACGTGGTGAGTTGTGAAATACACCCAATAATTTATCCATCAACTAGCAATGTTCGTAGGAAATAAAGGGAAAATTATTAGGTACTCCCGGAGTACCATAAATGCGTACTCCCTCCTCTCACATAAATGGTGGGTCCCACCATGAATTTAATTAGTAGGATCCACCATTAATGTGAGAGGAGGGAGTACGCATTTATGGTACTTCGGGAGTACACAATAATTTCCGAAATAAAGATATCATTTGATAGTTAAAATATAGGACATTATATCTCAAATTATTATATATATTAATTATCAATTTATTGAATAGTTTGCAAAGAACTAGGTGACATTGATGTTATTTGTGTATCATCCCTAGGATACAACAAACTAGATCAATCATTGTGCATGTTATAAATTTGAAATTTTGAATAAACTAGTTGTTAGCTCATACTGTCATACAATGTACCGAAAAGTTAGAACTTATTAATAGTACAACGTTTCATAAAACTTGTTTAGGTTGCATTAAATATACTTTTAACTTATAATACAACGTATCATAAAACTTACTTGTTTAGGTTGCATTTTTTTCAAGCCCAAACAAGCTACTTATTTAGGTTGCATTAAATATACTAAAATACTTCGTTTTATGCAGCACGTTGCTATCACTTTTCAATGTTTATATGACACAAATGTCCACTTATCATTTTTTTTTTTTTTTTTTCTCGCACTCAGTTTTCTTGATCTCATAAAAAGTATCTAAGGGTACCTGTTAACAAAAGTCTTAAGTCCGGAGGGTCTAAAAAGTCAAGGAATATGAATAATCATTTAGAAATAAATAGATTGTGGAGATTATTTGTATGTTGAAAATAGTTGAGCATGGATCGTGTTGTTGTGTCAAAGGTTGTGTTTGCATTTTCAGTGGAAAAAAAGTAATTTATTCATTTCAAGGACATCTCAATGAAAGTTTAGAGAAAAACTTTTCAAACTCCTCTAAATCTTTTTATTGAATGTGAATTTTGAAAATCTAACCATTGATTTGCATGTTTTTATTATATCCTTGGGGCTTGCAAAATTTCAAGAAGATCAAAATAGTTATGTCATCAATCAAATATTTAAATTTTAAGTTTTCGTGGTATAAAATTATGCATAAAAAATAAGTTTATTGATCGAATAGTAAATAATATCCGATTTGAACAAAATTTGACATGTGTTTTAAGAACATGGAGAACATGCAATCCAATGATTAGATTTTTAAAATTTACATCAAATAAAAAGATATAAGATCAGTTTGAAAGGTTTCTCTCTAAACTAGTTTGGAGAGAAACTGTTTCCCATCTCAATGATGTACTCAATCTTTTATAATTGTTTATTGTGGGTGATGGAAGCGTAATGGAGTCTCACTTTAACTAGTGACAAAGAGGATCAAAAGTTTATAGTTTTTGGGCATCTCATTCCCCTTAATAAGCTGCCCTTTCACTATTGAAGGATTCTAGATGTTCAAAATGGTATATTGCATGTTTGAAATAATTTATTTTTCAACATTTTGAAAAAGAGTTGTTTAAAAAGCTATACATAAAAAATAAAAAAATTTAAAAATTTAAAATATATTTTGGAAACAGAAAAGATACCATTTCAAACCGATAAACACAAACCACACCCATAATCCACAAGGTAGATGTAAGGTTGAATTTATTTAATCATGTGTTGGCTTTATTCCATGCCAAATTTACTTGTATTTTAGCAATTAGATACCCTGTATTTAGGTGTAAATTATGTAAGGGTTGTGTGTGAGAGAGTGTGAAGAAAACTCAAGATGTGTGCATACTGATCAAATTGATATATCAAAAATTTCAGGCATCGATCTCAAAATGAGATGTATTGTTCCAAAATGATCAAATGTTATGACATGTATGAAGCTAACTGAAAAGTTTCAAAATTATGCAATCAAGTTTTGTGAGAGGTCATATATGCATACTTCTATAATTAAGATTGGTCACTCTTCCTAGTGCTAATTGTGTATGTCTTGGTTGAATTGATTATTGAAGTTTCACATTAGACTGAGGACTATCTCATCTTTGGTACCCACACACATCACACATGTCTATGTTCAATGAATGCCTTATTCATTTGTGTGATTGTACTTGATTAAATGTGTTGAATTTACTCAGTCATATGTTGATCAAACACAAAAAGATTTTTGAGCATTTTAATTGTTTTTGGAAAGTGTTTTTATTTTGAAAAATGTCAAAATTTTCAAAAACTATGCAACTCTATTCCGGCAACTCATTCTCGCGGGTCACTCCAATCGCGAGACCCCCGTCGCAAGCTTACTCAGAAGCTCCCGCGACTCTCTGGCGAGTCAAGCCCTCTGTTGCGAAAAAGACTTAGAAAAATTTCAAAATTTCTTGGTTTTAGCATTTTTTTGCGACTCAGTTTGGCGACTGGTTCGCAAGTGGAAGCTCCAGTCGCAAGTTTACTCAGAATGCTTCGCGACTCCCTTTGCGACTTACTCGCAACTGGATCTTCCAATCACGAAAAACACTTAAACAAATTTTTCAAAATTTGTGGCATGGGATTTTGGCGACTTGACTTGGTGACATGTTCGCGACTCATTCTAGTCGCGAAAAATGCGTGTTTTGCACAAATAGGGTTATATTCAAGACAGTTTTCGAAAACTATTCAGTTTCCCTTGCATCACGTGCTTGTTCATTGTCTTGTTCGCCTCTCCCTCTTCCAAAATCACAATTTTCTCTCACAAAACCTCCATTTTCTTCATCAATCCTTCATCAATCTTCAAGAAAAGGTATGGATTTTCTCTTATTCTCAAAATATTTCGTGTTTCTAGCCCTAGATTTCTTGGATTTTGTGTTTTTGTTGAGATTTGAAAATATGATGTTAGAATACGGTTTATTGATGTTTTGTTGTGTTTAATGTGTGGGTTTTGTTGGTTTTGTTAGTATAATGCCTATTATGCATGTTTTACATGTTTGTTTCTCAATTGTGTGCATTGTGTTGAGGGAAGATTTTGAAGCCACTGAATGAAATGTTGGGAAACCAAACCGAGACTCAACTATGGGCTCTTGGGATGACACCTATAGGCTTTCAGTGTGATGACAAGCCTATCCAAGCAAGAAGAAACAAGAACTGCACTTAACAAAACAGCAACAAAGGCCCAATAAAAAATACGTTACAATACTTAATTAGTATATTAGTGGTCTTATTTTGATAGTCCAAGGGAAAACGAATTCTCCAATGGTAAGGGTAATGTTTCACTTAAGTCCAAAGAGATAAATTGTCCAACAACAGGGGTAAAATTACACTGTCTAGCAATCAATAATTAGATAAATTTAAGAAAATTTTAGGTCATTATGTGTCTCATTCAAGAGGAATTTATTATGCTTTCAGCCATTATTAGATTAATATGTGAGGGAAGAGTTCGATCATTATGAATACATCATATCCTTCTATAGTAAAATAAAAAATAAACATTAAAGGTTCCATAGGAAAAAGAAAATGAGGATTAATTTGTATGGTGTGAAGGGAGAGAAAGATCCCCAGCTCGGTGCAGCAAATATTTAGCTAAAATTTTGGTGGGTGTGTGTTTATAAGGCATGGGCGAGTGGGATGATGTCTGTTTTTTGAGTGAGTGGTATGGGAGAGACGCTGAGACTGAAGTCTTTTATGAGTAATGGGTTGTTTGTGACTCACTAGATGACATTTATGAGTTGTGGTAGTGTAAGGGAGGAGAAGGATATCTAGGACTAGATGGGTCTAGGTTAAGGATGATGGGTGGTAAGCTAAGAGAGAGAGCTGAACCACCAGCAAAAATGGCCAACGAATTTCAGAGTCTCTATGTCTCAAAGGGGGTGGCTAAGTTGGTTTCTTGGTTAGCTTGCTTGTGCTTTTATAATGGAGTTTTTAGAGAAGCATTTATTGACAAAACTCCAAGAAACGTGTGACCACTTAGAGGTGATGAATCAAAATCAAGTTTCCCTGGGATTTTTGCTCAGAAGTAGGAAAATCCATTTAGGGGGTTGCTTTGCATTTTTGGGTAATGATGGGATTTTAGAGCTTTTTGCATTAAATGCTAGGATTCTTGGGATTGAGCTGAATCAATATGATTTTGGTGTGTGTCAAGAACGAATCCTAATGCTGCAAACTGAGATTTGGTCCCCCAAGAAGTGAGATTCAACACCCCAAGTCAAGTGTTAAACTCTAAGTCCACTTATGGGGGTTCCGCTGGAGATCCTTTTATGCCCTCCAAACCACATGTTCCCAATTTTCTCCCTTTAGGATTCATGGGCTTGGCACATGAATCACGTTTTAAACATTTTTAGTATTTTTAACATCAATTTGTTGGAGTTTGAACAATTTAGTTTCAGCTCCCCTTCCACTGAAGGTGCAGTTTTGGGGAAGATAATGGAGTTCCATCATTTTTTAGGCTTCAGCTGATATGACAGCCCTTGGGCACTGTTCACGTCAGGTGGGGGGTGACAGAAAATTGAAGGGACAGCCTTTAGTCCATTCTCAAAGGCTTGGTTCCCTTGTATGAGTCCCTAGTTGCTCTTTTTGGTTAGGACTGAATAGGGGCTGTTCTCCTTTTCCTTCTGCTGGTGTTTCTTGCTCACATGGGCTCAGTTGTGTGCGCATATTGTCATGGGTTTTTATTCCTCATGGACTTTGATTAGTAAACATTTTTTTGGGGTTTCTTCATAAATAATTGCAATGGGCCTTTGGGCAATTAGTTGTAGTGTTTGAAACAATAGGACAAGTTTCAAAAACACTTTTGTAAATAGCACTTACTATGATGAATTCCATATTGCAACGTTCATGGTTTCTAATAATTTAGATGATGAGCTTGTGGGTTTGAATGTTTTACCACGAGTGTAGAAGGTATATATTATGGATGTCATGATGCAAAATGATATTCATGTATTTCATGAGTTCATAATACGAGAACATAATCCTCAAGATAGCTCTCAATGAGTTTCTTCATAAAATGATTGCCATGGTCCTTTTTCGCCACGGTAACATTTTAACATGATATTTTTTCTTTGCCAAGCGTTGATAATCTTGGGCTTTTTTCTTTTTGATAAAGTAGTGCCAATGAAAATTGAGCTTTGATGTTGCCAATAGGAATTGGGCTTTGATGTTGCCAATGAGAATTGGACTTTTGATATTGCCAATGAGAATGGGGCTTTGGATGAATGAATTGCCATGGGTTTGAATCATGGGCTTTAATTATGGATTTGAATTCCATTGATAAAATTGTTTTGCCATGGACTTGAATAATGTGCTTTTCAAATATTGCCAAGCATAAGTATTCTTGGGCTTTGAATAGAATAAGGTGTGTGTATTTAAAAGTAAATAGGTGATACTTAAATAAAATTAGGTGTAAAAAAAAAAGTACTTTAACATTTAGCCCCCCGAGTCACGTGTGATCAAGTTATTAGTAATACTATATTTTTTGAAAGAAAAATATTAGGATCACACGTGTGAGTTTTTGTTATTTATTTATTTATTTATATTTTTTTTGAAAAATGGTGGCCTATCTAATCTAATACAATATATAAAAGCAGAAGCTTTTAATGAGGTGTTGCCACGTTAGGAAAAATACCCCCTTAAAAAAATGACACGTATACGTCTTTAAGTTAAAAGACCCGCACGACACATCGTTTTAGTAATCCTTAAATTTTTACTTTTACTTCTTGAACACCGTTTGAAAGCCTCTCACCATAAATAAATAAAAAATAAAAAACTCAAAACCAAACATTAGTTTAGAGTCAAACTTGCCGTCTTAGAAAAACTCTTAGATTTCTCTGCAACCCTTAAACACAAACGGCCAAAAGAAAATCTCCTCCTTGCCGATCTTCTCTGCAACAGAGTGCAAACTTGCCCACTTAGATTTCTGCCACCAGTTTAGAGTCACAAGAGAACGATCGTTACAGTAAAATAGAGGCATGCAATGAAGTAATAACCGTTTGGAATAAGCCGATACAGGAGAGAGGATGACAGAGAGACGGTAAGTCTAAATAACCAGTAGATGTGAGAGATAGAAAGATAAATTTGAGGGTTTCCATTACAAGTTCTGTCATCAACGTTAGGGCCGCCGCCCATAAGTTCTGTTTATAATTTTAGAAATTGGGGTTTTTTTTTTTTTTTTTTTTGGGAGAATTATTTGGGCATTATCAGGTATTTTGGCTTGATTGGTTATGATTTAGGTTTTTGGGTTAGGAGTAGTTTTGTTTAATTTATGTAAATATACGGGTTAGGTTTGGTTTTGATTAAGAGATTTTGGTTAGAAAAAAAGTCTTTTACCAGGAACTCTCGATATCAGACCATTCTTTCTTGATAGTTTTCAACTAATCTCTTACCCTATTGTCTTCTTTAGGTTTGCTGTCAATTTAGGGATCTGAAATTAGGGAAACAACCTAAAAGATCAAATTATAAATGAATTGTTATTAGGAATTTTTAGTTTTTGGGTTTTGTATCAAATTCTAACTGAATTGTTATTACGAATTTCCAGTTTCTGGGTTTTGTTCCTTTGCTTTCATGAATTTCAGTTTCATATTTTGTTTTTTCCTATTTGGGTTGCATTCGTTTTGGGTATCGGTTTAAAATCAACATGCATGACTTTTTATTTTTGTTGTTTTTTTTTTTTTTTTTTTTTTACAATTGGTATTTATTTCATTCCTTCTTCCTATGTTTTTGTTTCTTATGTTCTCTTCGTTCGTTTTTGTCAAGTTATTTGAGTGCTTTTTAATAAAAAATTAAAATAAAATTTAATTTTTTTCCCTGCGGTTGTGATTGAGGCATTGCATTAGAACCATTACCAAAAATTTTGTAAGGTAAGTTTTTATGAATGTTAACTTTTAAAAGCCCACAGCAGTTCAGTATATAACCGCTTTATCTGCCTTCTTATATACTGTTTCTTCTCTTCAATTTTCCCCTTTTTTTGTTATGCTCTTTTTCCTCTGCGAGAAGAAACCCAGTGACGCATGAAGAGAAAAAACAGAGGCCTGCCTTCACTAGCCTACCACCATCAGTCAGCCCGCAAAACCACTACCGGTAAAACTGATTTCTTTCTTTTTTCCCTTTCAATTGTACTGCTTTGGATTTTATTTCTTAACCTTCTTCTCCTTCTGAGTGAAAATTTGTTTGTGTAATTTGGGTTGCTTAATTTCTTTTTCCTTTCCCCCTCCATGTTCACACAGTCATGCTACCATATTGCATTGTTTAAAAAAAAAAGTAAAAACCCAATATTGCAACATTTGCTGTGTTTTTATTTACTTCCACTAATTTGATAGAAATGTAATTTTACCATTGTCTGTTTTGATTTAGACAATTTTCCGAATTACACCATGTTTGCTTTGGTGATATAAAAACTTTCCCTTGCTTTTAAGAGGTGCCGAATCAAACAAATGTTAGACATGTTGCGTTGCAGGAATTGTTCAATGTGCCAATAAGTTGTGTACTTTTGTTTTAATTCTTTTTATATATAATAACAATCAATAATATCTTAGACATTGAAATTTTGTGCACACCTGTGCGTTTGACAAAATGTCTTACTCTTGCATTAGTTGATATCCACTCCAGGTTTGTGCCTCTTGGTTTTAGTTGCCATTGGTCATTGCATTTTTTCCTAATGTGCATTTAGGCATTCTATGTCATCAACATAAGTGGCAATTTAGTACACTATACACTAGAACTTTCCATCATCAAAACCCAAGTTCCACAGTTGGATTTCAAATTTCCCTATACTAGAATAATTTGAAACAACAACTCCAGGTGTTTATTAGTTTTCGATGGTTTGTTTTTCACTTAAATCTATCTTTATACTTTTATTTCTTTCATTTCAATTATACAAACTGCACATATATATATATATATATATATATATATATATATATATATATATCTTAATAATGCATAATTTTTAATTATACCTGTTTGAACTTTTCATTATAATATCTTTTTCTTTTCATAGTAACAGTACTATGTAGTTGTTGTGGGGTAGAAATCAGTAACAAATCTATCTGAAAGGTCTCCTATTTGCCAGATTTCCAATTCCAAAAGAAAACACCATTGCTTTTATTTCCCATGTGCCACACCATCTGAGGCAATTTACAATATTTTGCTTATCAATTTGTCTCTTTATATATGTCTTTTAAATGAAGCAAGTTCAACAATTGTTAGTTTTGTTTGTAAATATAAGTTCTATTTCAAGTTTTATTTATTATTTATTTTAATTAATTAATTAATTATTTATTATTATTATTATTATTATTTTTAAATTGGTAGGACATTGAGAAATATAAGTTCTTTATGAATGTTCAATCAGATTTCTCATCATTATATAATTCTTTTCAGGAGGCAAGATTTAGGAGGAAAATCTGTGCTATCTGTTTAAAATACTGCAAGAATTGGTTTTTGAGATTAATCTATGATTATTTTTAGTGTTATTTTACAAAAGAAACACAGTTGACTGTAATCTGTATAAAAAATTAATGAAATAGAATTAAAAAAATAAGATTTTTTCTGTAGTTACACTCAAAACTATATATATTGAACAATTATTGAATTCTGATGTTAGGGGGTATATTCTACTGCATTTAGAGTCAGTGATTCAGTGTTATTATGTTTTAGTTTTGCTTGAATTATTTGAACAATTTAGTAAAAAAAAACTCTTTAGTTTTGCCTCTTCCTCATTTAAAAATTAAAAAAAAAAAAAAAAAAAAAAAAACGTTGTAGACTTGGAGTTGATAATGGAAGGAAACTCATTTCTAACTCTCCCTCTCTCTCTCTCTCTCTCTGATTCCTCAATATTCAGCATCTAGACTCAGTATTTAGTTTGGCATTTCTTTCCTTCTTCTTCATCTTCTTTACACCTTTGTCCCTTTTATTTATGAATCTCTAAGTCTATGATAATATTTAGATTAAATTACATTTTACTTAAGGAGAATGGGGAGGGGGACCTTCTGCTGCAGTGCTTTTTGCAACATTTGGCCAGGATCCTGTTTGCCTACGAAAGTTGATCTTATCAGAATTTATGGTAAGTTTGGCGAGCTAAATAAAGGGAAAAGAGATGTTCAATGACAATTTCTGTGCTTAAATTGGCTTTAGAAGTCTTGGTGATGCCTTAGAAGCCTTCAAGGAGTCACCATGAAAGAACAATTTTACAAATCCCTGTTTCTATAAAAAAGAATGAATCCCCCATGTCGCTTTCCGCCTTCTTTATCCTGCACCTGAGCATGTGAATCTGTTTCTAACTACTAATTGCTGTTGCTTTTCCCTTGCTGAATTGTCAACGGTTGTTCTTTGACCCCTTTCAAAAAATAGATGGGTTCTGCCATTCTTTTTCCTATCGTTTGGCATGGAATGCAAAAAACGTATGCATAAGGGGAGATAGGGAGACATCTCAGGCCAGCACCACCATCGGACTCTAACCACCAAAAAATTGGCTTCCCTCAACCGGTGGTACACTATTATAGGGTGAGTTTTTATTTATTTATTTATTTTTCCTTTCTTTGTTTTCTTAGCCTTTTGTTTGTTTTGGATATTTGAAAGAATTTGGTTTTGCTTATTTTGCAATTAGCGTAGAGAGGAGATGGAATATTTTTGGGTGTTCGCTCTCTGTTTTGCTTCTTCTTTGAAACACCATATACCTAAGTTTAAGCATAACATTGTTAATTATCCTCTTCGAATACTTTTTCTTCTCCAAATATGGTTTCTGTTGTCTGTAATTTACTACAATTGCTTTTCCTTAGCACCTGAATTTTTCAATATCTACACTCCTAATCATTAAAACCCACTAATCCACACTTTATTAATAAAATAAAATAAAATAACTTAGAAAGAGAGCCCATAACCATTAATAAAATTTAAACATAGAACAAAATGAGATAAATGAAGAGAGAGGGAGATAGAAATCTGAAGGTCAACCCCTCTGTCAAGCTAGCTTCCTGCCAACGTGTACCCTCCCACCGACTTGCCAGGACTGCTAACAGTAAGTTTTCCTCTTTATTTTTAAATTTGTGCATTTAATATCATCTTTTTTCCCTTATAATAGTTGGATAGATCTTTGGGTTATATGTGGCTTTGATAAGGTATTTGCATTATAATGGTGGTATATTGGCTAAAACACATAGGAACAGAATTGAAGTCGGTGTTGTGACTAGCAAAAGAAACAGGATACGCTCTACACCCCTTAGCGGCAGTGCATCCCAAGTGGCAACTACATCAGGTCTCTTTGACTCACAAAATCCACCCCTCATCAAAGCCCTGCTGACTGCAATGCTTCATAGAGAATGTTTTTGGCTGAAGTCCTGTATGTCTTCTTTCCTTGGTTTGGATGAAATCAATTTTTTTTTACAGTAAGTGTAGATAACCTGGCTGTTTTTTTTACTTTTTATTTTATTTTTTAATTTGATAGAAATTACAAACTCCTTTAGACAAAGATACATATATTTATTGAAGTTAGTACAATTTCTGGTTATGGTTATAACTCCTATTTTGGTTGTTAACTTGGGTCTGTTTTCAATTGACAAGTAGAACCTTAACAAATATGTTATTTGTTCTTTATGAGATGTATATGTGTTGATTGTGATTTTTATGTTGTAGAAGCCACTGAGGGTAGGAAATAATCCTTAAAATTGCTTCTAATATTCTTGAATTTGGATTATTTAAAAGTCATATAGGCATGGCTATATGCATAACTTTGTGATGTTTCTTTTGCTGCTTTTACGTGTTTGAACTTTTGACATCTTATTTTTAGATTAAATGATCTATGAGATTTTTCTCCGTGTGTGTCTGTGTGTTTTAATGTGCTATATGTGTTCTATATACTTTCAGCCTCAACAATTTCCTTCGAAGTACTGGCAGTTGCAATTTCAGATTGCCTCAATATCTCCGGGTCATTACTTATGAGGCCATAATTCTTTCTAAGGGTGCTTATCGCATGGTACAGTTCAAGGGTTGCGGGCCTTTGACAAGGTAAGGGCTTAATGTAGGCACCAGAAATTCTGAGCAACTGAAAGACTTCATTATCAAAACCTAACCCAATAAGAGATTTATCAATGAAATTGCACATAAAAGAAGAGCAAGTCAGAAGACAAGTAATCCAATCAATGTAACTCCTATCCAAATGGTTTGAATAATTATTTATTTGAATGGGTGCCTTTCCTGTAATTAGCTCAAGAAGCAGAATGCCAAAATCATAGACATCCCTTCTGAAAAAATCCAACTCCGTAACTCCATTGCCATCAAGAACTCTATTGCTCAAGTCATTGTCACTTGAGTTCACAAACATTAGTCCTCCTGGTTTCAATATTATTGCCTCTCCAAAATTTGATATCTAGGCATCAAAATTCTGATAAAGTAAGATAGCATTCAAACTCAAGCTGAGATGGACTACTGAGAAATGACAGTTATGGATAAGGCATGCTATGCCTCTTGCTATCCCGATGGCAATTTTAATCCTCAAAGGCCAATCCAAGATCTTATCCTTATCTTTCACAGCATGTAACCAGTCATAAAGGTTACTATTCGATATATATTTGTAGAAGCATTTCCTTCCTTTCTCTACTGTTGTCTTTTCCTAAGTGAGTTATTTTCTTAAGATAATGCTTTTCCTAAATCAGTTTATGATTTGATATGCAGATTATTTACGAATAGAATGTGCTATTTATGATATAATCCTTGCTGAACATTCTTGCAGATTACTTGCTGAAAATTGAATTTACCTTTTAAATCAGTTAAGTCTTAGTCCTATGAGCATTCAACGTTACAAGCTTTATATTTTTATTTTTTTGCTTATACCCAAAATTTTGTACATGCATGTGTTTGCTGCACCCATACCCAGTCAGTGACAAACATATTGGATAATTTATGATATAATCCATTGAAGTTTATAGAGTGCAAAAATTGTCAATATCCTTACGCTCAAGAAATTTGTGGAAAAGGATTGTTCTAAAAAGCATCAACCAAATGTACATGGCTTAGGAAAGGAGTAGGTAGCTGTAGATTTCTCTATGAGATTTCACAAATGTAACTTTGATTTAGTGCCACCATCTTTTAGTTTTTTATGGGGCAGTACAGTGATTGGTATTGATAAAACTCTACAATTTAACTTTTTCAAGAGTTTTGGTTTTTTTTTTTTTTCCCACCCCAACAACTATCTTTTGTGCGGTTTTTGTATGTATTCTTGAAATTAGTTGTCCTCTTTGTAGTTTAATTTGGATAGCTAAAATAAGAATCCTATAATCGTGACAACATAGTTTGTATAATTGAGGTTTTTTTGTATTTTCTTTATTCATTATGTCTTCATTTGACCATATCTAATGCATAAACACACCTTCAAGGAGTTTCTCATCATTTTAAAAATAATAATATAATCAAGAAAAATAAATATAAATGGGAAGTTTTTTTCCTTTTTTTTTTTTTTCCTTTTTTTCATTTTCTTTTAAAAAAAGTAGTTTATTTAATTTTAATTATCTATGGAGTTGTAATAATATTTTTATGATTTTACATATTTTTCAATGAATAATAAATAAAAGTAGTCCGCGCATTGCGCGGGTCATATGCTAGTTATAGATAATGAGATAGGAAAATATTTGTGGGCTAGTGAGAAATGTTCATGGAGGCCCAAAATAATATATGAGTGATATTTTTGGTATTTTTGGTGAATAAATAAAAGTGATTTGAATAGGACTAGAGCATGTGGCATGAGTGAAAAAATTGTATCTCAACCTTTAGCCCCCTGAGTATGTGTGATTAGCCTGCCTTCGGCCACACATGTGAGTTTAAATGAGTCCATACGCTTGTGTGACATGGGTTGAAAGAGAAACTGGTGTACCCCCGTTGGTCCTTGAGGGAGTTATTGATGGTGGCGCAACTGGACGGGGTGCCACTGATCCTTTGCTGCCACCTGAAAGGGTTGCTGGTGCGGTCAGAGAAAGGATTATAAGTGAATCCATCACGCCCACATCTGACCTTGATCCTCCCCAGAACAGAAAAACCATAGGTACAGCTTTTGCTGCCTATGCTTCAATAACATCTACAAATTTGGGTCTGCCGCATAAAGAAAAAACTTCCTCTTCTTGGTCCTTTGACAAATAGAGTAACCTCACCAATCTTGTCTGACAGTTGCAGAAGGAGAGCCATCAAGTGCTGCGTTTCAGGGGGGTTAACGTTCAAGATTTCATGGAGATGTTCAATCAAGAAAGGGAGAACGACAAATCTGCTTAGGACTTCTATGCACTTTTGGGAACCACAGTGAAACTTCAATGGTTTGATGTTCCCATTGAAGGTCTGCCCTTGCTAGAAAAAATATTGTCAAAGTATCCGGATTTTATGTCTAGGTGTACATATGGTAATGCAGTGAGGAAGGTAATGTTCCAATCCTTTGTTGTGGTTTTGCTTGACATAGAACGCACACCCCTCAAGAGTTCAACTTGCAGAAGGTTCTTGAGTGGAAGGGTGTACTTAGTGAGTTGCAGTCCATGAGGTTTGATGTTGGGTTCATTCTTGATTGGCTCAAAACCACTACTGCCTCATGCATCATTCGTGATGGTGAGATGAAGTTGGCTGAACTCACAGTGAAGATTGCAAATTTAGAGAAAAAGATTGCAGTCAAGGTATCAGAACTATCCCTCTTGACAAGCCAAAAAGGAGTCCATCGTGCTGTCCTTAGCCACTAGTGGTAACTCATCCTCTGCAGAAACCCTTGGCGGCTTGTTGGACTAGGCCACTCATGCTTTTGTTTATATATGTGTTTTCTTTTATAGCTACTGTATTAGTGGACCACCCGATTTGGGATGCAATATGTGTTTTGAGACTTTCTTAGTTATAAAGACTCCTTTCCCCCTTTCTTTTTGTAATAGAGAAAAAAAAAAGAAAAAAAAAAAGACTTATAGGTGCTGTTATTATTCATGTATGCAAAACTATTCAGCTATATATAAAAAACTTATAAGTGTTGTGATTTGTCTAGTTGTAAGTGTTGTTGTTATTTGTGCAAAAGGTTACTCAATTGTAGGTACCAATGTTACATGTGAATGAAAAACTAGTCAACTACGGACATTGTCTTTGTAAAAGGTTCATGGCTTAAAGAATTTTTTTTTTTTTTTTTCTGCATAAAAGCTTTTTTTTTTTTTTTTTTTCTTTTTTTGCATAATCAGAAATTTTTTCCGCATACAAGAAAACTTTTGCGTAACAGGAAATTTTCTGCATAACAGAAAATTTTCTGCATAATTTTTCTGCATAAAAGGAAATTTTTGCATAAAAGAAAATTTTCTGCACAAAGGAATTTTTCTGCACAAAAGGAAATTTCTGCAAAAAAGGAAATTTCTGCATAAAAGAAAATTTTCTGCACAAAGGAATTTTTCTGCATAAAAGAAAATTTTCTGCATAAAAGGAATTTTCTGCACAAAGGAATTTTTCTGCATAAAAGAAAATTTTCTGCATAAAGGAAATTTTCTGCATAAAAGGAATTTTCTGCATAAAAGCTATAGAAAACTTATGACTTGTAAAAGGTTCATGCCTAAAGGAAATTTTTCCACATAAAAGCTATAGAAAACTTATGACTTGTAAAAGGTTCATGCCTAAAGGAAATTTTTTCGCATAAAAGTGATTATCTATTGTTACTTTTTTTATGTGAGCACATGTTTTCCAACTGTTTATGCGAAAATTATGCACTATTCACAGCAGAGGACATCTCCAGCCGTAGCCATTATGCTCTTTTTAAAAAAAAAAAAAAATAATAAATAAAAAAAGGAGGAAGAAAGAAATAGAGTGTCCACCTATATACTCACACACACACACATATATATATATATATATATACATGTGCATATACTTACATACATATATATATATATGTATGTGCATTCATATTTGTATACATGTATATATATATACATATGTATTTTCAAGAAAAACAGCTATGTGTCCTTTTTTATTTTTTTAAAGAGACTCAATACTAAAGAAAACATGCACGATTATGGCAAAGGTGGTGTTTACTTTTATTTAGTAGTAGTTGTGATCTTACAAAAGAGTGGAGAAGACCACATAGTACACGCATGGGAGGTTAAGCATAGTACAACTTAAGTCATTTGCCATTAACAGGTTCCGCGAGGACTTCACCATCTGCTGTAGCTAGATGATAGTAACCACTCTCATTTCCCTTATGAGGTATGGACCTACCCAATTTGGGGCAAATTTAGAGGGGGCATAAAGGTTCCTCTTCACATGATCTGCTACCTTCAGGACCATTTGCCCATTAACAAAAGTTCTAGCCTTCATGACCTTGTTGTAGGCATTGGCCATCTGCTGTTGGTACCACTTGATACGGCAAAGGGCCAAATTCCTTGCTTCCTTAAGGGTTTCAAGGTCAGAGGCCTTATATTCTGCACAGGTGGCTGCACTCATTTCAACTTCTTGACCATGAATCACCCTAGGAGTAGGGACTAATAACTCAACCGGTGATATAGCCTCAGTGCCATACATAAGAGAAAATGGTGAAAAACCAGTAGCAGTCTTTGCTGAACTTCAGTAGGCCCATAAAGTTTCCAGCAAATGTTCACTCCATCCTCCCTCATATTCGTGGACCATCTTACTAAGAATTCTCAACAATACTCGATTAGTCGCCTCCGCTTGGCCATTGCCTTGGAGATAGTAAGGAGTAGACTTTCTATGCTTGATGTGGCGATGGTCAAGCAGTTTATGGACATCCTTGTTGACAAAAGGAGTGCCATTATCACTGACGATCTAATGAGGGATGCCAAATCTACAAATTATGTGCTCACGGATGAAATTTGCAATTGTTGGACCAGTAGCTTTCTTTAACGAGACCGCCTCAACCCATTTTGTGAAGTACTCCGTAGCCACTAGTATCCAAATATAGCTATTGGATGGTGGATTGATTGGGCCTATCAAGTTTAGCCCCCAAGTGTGAAATGGCCATGGCGTTGTCATGTTTTGGAGGCTAGTGGGGTGAGTGTGGATCAAGCTCCCATGGACTTGACAAGTGTCACAAGTCTTCACATCCTTGGCTGTGTCTTGCTTCATGGTTGGCCAAAAATACCTGAGGCTAAGCAGTTGCTGGAGAAGTCGTTTCTTGCCTTGATGATTCTCACATTCACCCGCATGAACTTCTTGCATGATGGATTGTGCTTCGGGGGTCCCCAAGCATCTTAAGGGCTCCCCGTTGAATCCCTTTTGGAAAAGGATACCTCCTTCCACAAAGTAGCGAGTCCCCATCCTTTTTAAACGATGTGCCTCATCCGATTGTCGGGCAAAATGCCTTCTATGAGATATTCAAGAAATGGGATTCACCAATTGTTAGATGTGAACATAGCATATGATTCTTCATCGCTAGGAATGTGCTGACATTTCTCACACTGACTTTGGATGTTGGCAGCTTGTTTGCCCATGTCTGGCCAATAATACCCTGACCACTGGAGACGCCTATAGAGGTTTACAATACCATTGAAGCCGAAGGATTTCTCATGGACTTCTCTTAGTCGCTTGCAAGACTCTGTTAGGCTTAAGCACCTTGCCAAGACTCCTCCCGGGAATTTTCTATAAAACTCTCCTGCCACCAAAGTGTAATCTTTGAAATATTTTAGTTGCTCTTTGCTCGAGGGAGATAATAGGACTTCCTGTACAGGCGACCGCCAATTTGCTTGGTCTAGTGGCCGTTCGAAAAACTCCTCCTTCAGTACCTGTATGGCTGGACTATGCTTCTTTATGATTGTAACTTTAGTAGTGGTACCTTCAAAAACTAATCTTAGCCCCCAAAGTGGCTAATGCATCAGTAAAACGATTGTCGGACCTTTGAGAGTGTTGGATATCAAAGTCATCAAATGAATTTTCCAACATTTGGGCCATTGCTCTATATGGCGCCAATGACGGCTCTTTGAGTGCAAACTCTCCCTTAATTTGACAAACAACTAGGTCTGAATCTCCAATCATCCTAAGGTGTTTGATTCCCATTTCACACGCTACCGCTAAACCCTTGAGGTATGCTTCATACTCAGCTGTGTTGTTAGTACAAGGGAAGTTAAGTTTAAAGGACATAGCTACTGCTTCTCCTGCTTCTTTGATTAGGACTATTCCAGCTCCTCCTTTAGTAGCAGTGGAGGATCCATTAAACCTAAGAATCCACTTAACTCCAGTTGCTTCAACGGTTGAAACTTCTGGTAAATCCCTAGGGACTTCATCAGCAACATCCCACCGTTCTTCTCCTGGGAACCATGCCAGTAAGTCAGCTATAGCTTGCCCTTTTATAGCCATAGGGGCCAATAAGGATGATTTCGAATTCAAACAACTGCAAAAGCCATTGTGCTAGCCTCTTGGAAAGGACGGATCGCCGCAAGAGTGAGCGTATAGGATGAGATTTAGTCATGAGATAAATTGTATGAGCCAGAAAGTAATGTCGTAGTCGTTTTGCAGCATATTTGAGAGAAAGACAAGCCTTTTCAGCCCTTGAATATCGAGTCTCAGCGTCCTTCAGCATCCGGCTGACATAGTAAATTGACTGATCAGCCCCCTGTTGATCTTCTTGGGCTATCAATGCCCCCACTGCCTCATTGTTGGTGGCTAAATAGAGCTTAAGGGGCTTTCCTGATGTGGGTGCACATACGGTCGGCAGCTTGGTCATGAGTTGTTGCAATTGAGAGAATGCTTGCTGGCATCTCTAACTCCAACGGTAAGGCCTTCCTTTCTTCAGCAAGGGGGTAAAGGCAGTGGTGAGACCAGCTAGACTGAGAATGAACCTCCGGATGTACGAAAGCTTTCCAAGGAAGCTTTTAAGCTCCTTGACCGTAGTAGGGGGCTTCATGGTAGCTATATCTTGTGCCTTACTAGGATTAACATCTATCCCTCGTTGGTGAACAAGGAAACCTAGAAACTTTCCAGCAGGAACACCAAAAGCACACTTGAGGGGGTTCATACGAAGCTTGTAAAGGCGACATCTTTCAAAGACTCTCCTCAAGTCAGAAAAATGGTTTTCCCTTGCTTTTGACTTCACCACAATGTCATCCACATAGTCTTCAATTTCTTTGTGCATCATATCATGAAAGATTGTGGTCATGGCTCTTTGGTAAGTGGCGTTGGCATTCTTGAGGCCAAAGGGCATGACAGTATTGTAGAAATTCCCAATGGGAGTTCGGAAGGTAGTCTTGGCTGCATCCTTAGGTGACATCCTAATTCGGTTGTAGCCGCTAAAACCATCCATAAATGAGAATATAGCATATCCGGCTGCCGAGTCAATTGGCATGTCCACGTTTGGAAGTGGGAGTTCATCTTTTGGGTATGCTTTATTGAGATTTCGAAAATCGACGCAGCATCTCATTTGTCCATTCTTTTTCTTGACTTGCACTATGTTTGACAACCACTTCGGGTACTCAACGGGCCTAATGAAACCAGCTGCAAGGAGCTTTTGTACTTCTTTGATGATTTGAGCTTCAATATTCGGATGGAAAGTTTGCATGGGTTATATCACTGGCTTCATTCCTGGTTCAACATTAAGAGCACGTGCCACTAAGTTGGGATCTAAGCCAGGCATTTCATCGTATTCTCAAGCGAAGACATCAGCATATTCCTTCAGAAGTGCAACGAGTTGGTTTTTCTCTGGCTGCGATAGATTTGCATTAATTGAAGTTGTTCATGGAATATTAGGGTCATTGCTAAGATCGACAACTTCAAGCTCCACATCAGCTGGTAAGGTCAAATTAGGTGTTGGTGGTAACTCTTCACATGGTTCAGCAATGCTGTCAAAAGAATGCTCCTCTAGAGTTGCTGTTTCAACAATGTTGTTAAGAGAATGCTCCGCTGGAGCTGTTGTTTCTTGAGTGCAGCAGCAAGTTGGTGTTGTATTGGCTTCGTTCAGTCCGGGACCCTTCTGTTTGAGACAACTAGGCCCTGCATACTGTCATAATCGGTAACCAAGGCGCCCATCCGATAGTTGGATTTGCACGCACCTCAATTGTGACCTACTGCTAGATGCTTCCTTGCGCTCTCTCTTCTTCTTCTTCTGATCAAGGATCCCCTTGAGATCCACCTCAGGTTCCTTCTTAATAACATCCCAATCAAGCAGTGGGGTCCTTATAGGCTTTGACGTGGCATCTTCCCCATACGAGGTGAATTCATTATAAAAATCTGCTTCAAAATAGTGAGCTTCAGATAGGTCAAACGAAGTATGATTGGCTGGAATGCGTATGGGCTTACCGAGGAACATCCCTTTAACACATTGGTGATATGTAGATGGAACCAACTTGTGTCTATGGAGCCAAGGTTGCCCAAGTAAGGCATGGTATGGTACGACTGAATTGATCACATGGAACCTTGTAATTGCCACAATAGGTCCCACTCTAAGGACAAGTTGTATGCTCCCAATGTTATGCTCTTGCATCCCAGTAAAACCAGCCACTTCTATGGGAGTGCTGGTGATCTGATTTAGAGGGATTTCAGCTACTCGAAGTGTACTAGCCAAGACGAGATTCAAGGATGCACCGGTATCTACTAATGCCCTCCGTATGTGGACATCATTGATTCGGGCAGCGACATATAAGGGTCTGCTATGATCAGGGTGCTGCACTTCCATATCTTTGTTAGTGAAGGTGATGGCATTGGTAGTTTCAAAGAAAGCTCTATTGGCATGAGCTTTAGTGGTAAGGCAATGTGTTCCAAATTTAAAGGCAATGGACACTAGTGCTTCGATTGCTGCCTTCCTTAATTCTTCATTAAACCCAAGCTGTTTGAACAGGGCACGAAAGGCTAGGCTCCTCTAAAGTGCTGAGACGGCTACATGAGGTAATTCCTCACTGTTACCCATATCGTCTTCAATATTTCTTGCATGAATCACCACTGCTGCTGTAGCCTTCCCCCTGTTATGTTGTGGAAGTGGGTTCCGCTGGACCCTTTGCTCTTTGGTTAGATCAAGAGTCTCGTCTGTTATTTTTTTTATGAAACATCCTCTGGAGAGCCCTACAATCTCTTGGTCTTATGATGCACGTATTGATGATAATGACAATAATGAGGGTTTTGCTTATCTTCCTTTGTAGGCTCCCAGTTTGGCTTAATGATTTTAAGGACTCCATCAACCACCCACTTATCAACTATCACCTTGATTTCTTCGTCAGTACATGGAATGGGAGGCAGCTCCTGTTGTTCTGCACCATCATCCCTCTTACATTTTACCCTTGCTGCTAATTCTCCGCTGGAGACGGCAAGAGCTTGAGGGGGGTTTCTTTTTTCTGCTCTAGGCTTGTCAATGACAGATGGCTTAACTGATAGGGCTGTCTTCCAAGCTTTTTGGAGTAATTGGGCAAATTGGTGAATGTCAAGGTTCTCCAAGTGTGCTCGGTATTCCGGGAACATGTTGTCGATGCAAATTTCTACCAGCTCTTGCTCTTTGTACTATCCATAACAATCGAGGGCGGTATCTTTGAACTGTCTAATAAAATCAAGGAGCCCTTCGGAAGGCTTTTGTTTCGAATTGTGAAGGGTGATGATGGTGACCTTCTCCTCACCATAGAATAATTAGTGCAGAAACTTTCCACCATATCCTCCCATATGGGAATGGAATTAGGCTGAAGAGTAGAATACCATGTATAAGCACGATCAGTGAGTGATTTTGAGAACTCCCTTAGACAAAGCTCCTCATCTCCTGCAAATGGTCCCATGGAATCCACAAATTTGCTGACGTGCTCCATTGCATTCCCTTTCCTCCCATCATATAGGGCGAAAGTAGCTATTTCATACTTCTCCGGATATGGTTTGCTAAATAGCTCTGATGGATATGGGGGTCTGAGAATGTATTGCATAGGCTCCTTCCGCTGCCTGCCTCTTTCTTTCTCAAGTAGAGAAGTGAGATCGGATAGAGTAACAAATTGGTGTGCGGGAGTGTTTTGTTCACCAGATTAGGGATTTCCAACCGCTGAGCCCTTTTCTTGCTGTATACGAGGGTTTGGTTCCTCGCGTGGTGGTTGGACACCTTGACTTTGTGCCTCCCTTAGGATTCTCACAGATTCAACTAGCTTAAACTCAGCTTGCTGCATTCCTTGTAGCATTTCAAGAACAAAAGTGAATGGATAATCAGCATTCTCCTGGTTAACTTCAAGATGCTTAGATTGGTCATCTTGTGCAGCTGGACCCTGGTGACTTTGTGTTACTGTATGAACATTATCTTGACTTGCTTCTTGCCGGTCATTACGCAACCTTGGAGGCATGATAGACTTTCACCTACTGATTGATTCCCCAGTGGAGTCGCCAAAATGTTGAGGGAAGATTTTGAAGCCTCTGAATGAAATGTTGGGAAACCAAACCGAGACTCAACTATGGGCTCTTGAGATGACACCCATAAACTTTTGGTGTGATGACAAGCCTATCCAAGCAAGAAGAAACAAGAACTACACTTAATAAAATAGCAACAAAGGCCCAATAAAAAATACGTTACAATACTTAATTAGTATATTGGTGGTCCTGTTTTGATGGTCCAAGTGAAAACAAATTCTCCAGCGGTAAGGGTAATATTTCACTTAAGTCCAAAGAGATAAATTGTCCAACAACAGGGGTAAAATTACACTGTCTAGCAATCAATTATTAGATAAATTTAAGCAAATTTTAGGTCCTTATGTGTCTCATTCAAGAGGAATTTACTGTACTTTCAGCCATTATTAGATTAATGTGAAGGAAGAGTTTGATCATTATGAATACATCATATCCTTCTACAATAAAATAAAAAGTAAACATTAAAGGTTCCATAGGAAAAAGAAAATGAGGATTAATTAGCATGGTGTGAAGGGAGAAAAAGATCCCCAGCTCAGTGCAGCAAATATTTAGCTAAAATTTTGGTGAGTGTGTGTTTATAAGGCATGGACGAGTGGGATGAGGTCTGTTTTTTGAGTGAGTGGTATGGGAGAGACAGTGAGACTGAAGTCTTTTATGAGTAATGGGCTGTTTGTGACTCACTAGAAGACATTTATGAGTTGTGGTAGTGTAAGGGGGGAGAAGGATATCTAGGACTAGATGGGTCTAGGTTAAGGATGATGGATGGTGAGCTAAGAGAGAGAGCTGAACCACCAGCAAAAATGGCCAACGAATTTCAGAGTCTTTAAGTCTCAGAAGGGTGGCTAAGTTGGTTTCTTAGTTAGCTCGCTTGTGCTTTTATAATGGAATTTTTAGAGAAGCATTTATTGACAAAACTCCAAGAAACGTGTGACCACTTAGAGGTGATGAATCAGAATCAAGCTTCCCTGGGATTTTTGCTCAGAAGTAGGAAAATCCATTTAGGGGGTTGCTTTGCTTTTTTGGGTAATGATGAGATTTTAGAGCTTTTTGCATTAAATGCCAGGATTCTTGGGATTGAGCTGAATCAATATGATTATGGTGTGTATCAAGAACGAATCCTAATGCTGCAAATTGAGATTTGGTCTCCCAAGAAGTGAGATTCAACACCCCAAGCCAGGTGTTAAACTCTAATTCCACTTATGGGGGTTCCGCTGGAGATCCTTTTATGCCTTCCAAACCACATGTTCTCAATTTTCCCCCTTTAGGATTCATGGGCTTGGCACATGAATCACGTTTTAAACATTTTTAGTATTTTTAACATCAATTTGTTGGAGTTTGAATAATTTAGTTTCTGCTCTCCTTCCGCTGGAGGTGCCGTTTTGGGAAAGATGATGGAGTTCCATCATTTTTTAGGCTTCAACTGATATGACAGCCCTTGGGCACTGTTCACGTCAGGTGGGGGGTGGCAGAAAATTGAGGGGACAACCTTTAGTCTATTCTCAAAGGTTTGGTTCCCTTGTATAAGTCCCTAGTTGCTCTTTTTGGTAAGGACTGAACAGGGGTTGTTCTCCTTTGCCTTCTGCTGGTGTTTCTTGCTCACATGGGTTGAGTTGTGTGCGCATATTGTCATGGTTTTTATTCCTTACGGACTTTTATTAGTAAACATTTTTTTTTTTGTGTTTCTTCATAAATAATTGTAATGGGCCTTTGGGCAATTAGTTGTAGTGTTTGAAACAATAGGACAAGTTTCAAAAACACTTTTGTAAATAACACTTACTATGATAAATTCCATATTGCAACGTTCATGATTTCTAATAATTTAGATGATGAGCTTGTGGGTTTGAATGTTTTACCACGAGTGTAGAAGGTATATATTATGGATGTCGTAATGCAAAATGATGTCCAAGTATTTCATGGGTTCATAATACGAGAACATAATCCTCAAGATAGCTCTCAATGAGTTTCTTCATAAGATGATTGCCATGGTCATTTTTTGCTACGGTAACATTTTAACATGATATTTTTTCTTTGCCAAGCGTTGATAATCTTGGGCTTTTTTCTTTTTGATAAAGTAGTGCCAATGAAAATTGGGCTTTGATGTTGCCAATAAGAATTGGGTTTTGATATTGTAAATAAGAATTGGGCTTTGATGTTGCCAATGAGAATTGGGCTTTTGATATTGCCAATGAGAATTGGGCTTTGGATGAATGAATTGCCATGGGTTTGAATCGTGGGCTTTGATTATGGATTTGAATTCCATTGATAAAATTGTTTTTCCATAGACTTGAATCATGGGCTTTTCAAATATTGCCAAGCATAAATATTCTTGGGCTTTGAATAGAATAGGGTGTGTGTATTTGAAAGTAAATAGGTGATACTTAAATAAAATTAGGTGTAAAAAAAAAAAAGTACCTTAACACATTGTACCATGGTTGTGTTTTGTTGTGCATATCATGTTCATGATAAATCATCTCTAAGATGCTTTTATGTGTCTCTTTGGATTCTATGGAATACAAAGGTTGTAGGGATAATCATGTTTCTTTGATTTTGAAACATCATATGATTATGTGTTCTTACACTTTGCCCTAATTTGCCCATATTTTGCATTTGATGTGCACACACACATACTCTTTGACATGTTTGAGTGCTTAATGTCATGATTCTATCATGTATTGATGATTTATGTCTTTGCATGTCAATTGTTTTTGAATTACCTCTATATATTTATGTTTTTAGGGTTTTATTCAAAATTCTTATTTGGGACTAACTTGGTGCTAATCAAACTTGGTGCTAATCAAGCTTGTTGCCATTTGTGTTCTCTCTTACTCTTTGATATTACATGATACAGCTTGACAATGTCTCCATTCAAGAAATCAGCCGTGAAAGGAAGTAGTAGCAAGGGAAAAGAACCGGTGATTGATCTTGAGAGCCTTACTCCTAAATCAAAGAAGACTCGAACATTGACAGGATTCTATGATGTCAACAAGTTCAAATCATATGCCGCATCTCAAGCTTATGACAACTACTTCAGGGATGCTCCCATGTTGGTGGAAAGGGTGGTTGAGCAGGGTTCTCTTCTTGATACGAACATTCAAAAATGGTTTGCTAACAGGGATTGAAACTTCTTCCTAACTAGCTTAAACGAAATGTATGAACAAATGGTGAAAGAATTGTATGCAAATGCAATTTCTGATGGTGATAAGCTGAAATGTTGGGTTCGAGGTAAGGACTTCACAGCGACACCTTGTTATCTTAGCATCGTCTTAAATATCAACTGGCCAATGTTTCGACAACCATCGGTGTATGACGACTTGAATTCGGAGGAGGATTTACTTCGAGAAACTTTCAGAGATTGCTTGGAATTCTCTCCAAATGGGGAATCAATTAGTGTTTCTTCATGATCTCTTGAATTGAGGCTGCTCACAATGATTATGTTCCACAATCTCTATCCTCTCTCAAGCATCGGATACATGAATCTTCGTAGAGCTTTGTTTCTTCACAATCAGATTAATGATGAAGAAATTGACATTTGCTCTTATATCTTTCATATTTTGAGCAAAATTACCGAAAGAACTGCCTTAAGGAATTGCATTCCTTTTTGCTACCCCATTTCAACAATTTTGAAGCTCAAAGGCGTTCATCCATTGGAAGATGAGTCTCCCTACCCTAAGCCAAGTCTGATCAACATTCGTACTCTCAATGCCAGCATCGGTCACAGCCAAAAGGGAGTCAAGTAAGAGGGTCTTGCTCATTATGGTGGTTCTCACTCTAGCACACATCCTTATGATGAGAAGTTAGACAAAATTATGGCATCCGTCCAAGAGCTCAGCACCAAGATGTTCGGACTTGCACTATCATGCACTCTCACCACATTCAATGTGAAACGAAGTTCACATCTCTCCAAACTCAATTGGACTAAATCCAAAGGAAGCTAGAGGACGATAAAGACTTGCTATTTCATGACAAAAAGGGGGAGTGATATGATAGGGGGAGAAAGAGCTTGATCAAGGGGGGAGCATTGAAGTTGAAGTGCAAGAGAAAGAAAAAGTAGCATATGTTCAATACTTTGCTTTATATTATCTATGTTTTTGTTCATAGTTCATGGTTATGCTTTAGCTATCTAAACTATGCTTAAATATGTACCTTTGCTTTTGTAGCCTAGTACTTTTAGTTAATGTTATGCATTTTCTTTAGTTAATGTTATGCATTTGCTTTTGTAGCCCATGTTGGATCTTATATCCTTGATGCCTCTATCTTGTGTTTTTGTATCGGTTGTGTGTTGGACACGCAAATGATATTTTACATTGAGCTTATTTGCTTGCATGTACGGATGTTCATTCCTTGTGTGAATGATCATTGTGATCACTATTTATAGTGATTGTTCATGTTTGGTCAAGCCATGCTTTATTGCTATAGTCTTTATTGCTTGATCGCATTGTGCTTGTTCCATATGTATTTCAAGATTTCTGCTTACAATGATTGTCTTGTGCTATTGTTTTTAGGAAAACTTGCTCGTTTGGTTCAAGAGCTTCACAGTTTCTAAAGTTAGGTGTGAGTGAGTTTTGGTAACTGTTCCAAACTCACATTTTTAAGTCTAGAGTTTGTTTTAGGGTTTTGTCACGGAATAGCCAAAGGGGGAGATTATAAGATTGAATTTATTCAATCATGTGTTGGCTTTATTCCGTGCCAAATTTGCTAATATTTTAGCAATTAGATACCCTATATTTAGGCGGGAATTATGTAAGGGTTGTGAGTGAGAGAGTGTGAAGAAAACTCAAGATGTGTGCATACAAAGGAGCCTCGTGACTGACTCACAACTGGCAAGTCACCAAAGTGGCACACGTGTGAAGCATGTAGGGAACTGAAGGGTCACGACAGCTAGAGCACTACAGGAAAAAATGTATAGTCTAGCTAGACAATTAGCTCATGACTCGTTCCACTCGCGAGACTGAGTCGCTAGAATGCCCTGTTTGGATGAAAACTAACTTTCGCATTCCTCACATACACCACTATAAATACCCTTATACACACGAAATGTAGAGAGATTCCAGAGAGAATTTTGAAAGAGAAACCCTAGAGAAAAACAAAATTGACTCATCCATAATCTTTGTTATTTGATTCTCCAAATTCCTCTACTCTCACCCTCTCCATTGACATATTCTTGAGAGGTACATTTGCCAAATCCTTATCTCACCATACACATATCAATGAGGAGGTATTTTGGTGCTTGGGAAGCAATTCAAAGATGACCAATTCATTTGGTTGATGCAATGGGCTTACTGCGGGATCCAAGAAGCTAGAGAATACAAGGTTAGGCATAACCCTGTTGGAGCAAGAAGCTTGGAGGGCTTAGGTGCATTGGGTAGATTAGGCTTGAAGGGTCTTCTGCTATACATGTATTCCAACTTTATTCTTTAGTGGATCATTGATAACGCCTTAAAATGTATACTTGTTATATATTTATGTGGGCGTTATCTCCTTATTACTATGCTTAATTTGTATAATTGAGTCATGATTTGGATTAGGCTCTATTATTTATCTTTACATAATTTCTTGAATAAGTTGCCATTTATTGTGTGTAATTTTCTACTTTCAGGAAATCATGTGGGAAAGATGAGTTTACAGGAATTTGTGAGAAAATGGAGGCCAAACTAGAATTAAAGTGGAGCTAAAGGGCAATGATTAAATGTCTAAGGAGGTGCAGCTGGAGTGCTTGGATCGTCTATCATGATTGGAAGCTTCAAATAAGGAAAGAAATCAAAGATGCAGAATCTGAAAAGGAAAAATCTGATTTGAGCATTGATCAGTATTTCAGGTGTATCTCTCTCCTCAAAAATCAAATTGACACAAGGCTAGATGGGTTGGAACTGTGACTTAAATATCTACAACTTTCCAGTTTTGAGTTTTCCGAAATTCTCAACTTTTGAAGGCCGAAATTAACTCACAAGTTACTGCTGTAAACCTGGACAGAAATTAAAATAGTAAAAGTTTTATTTTCTTTGGACACTGAGACATTAGGGTTTTGAAGGGAGGTTGGTAGAATGAATTTTGTGCAGAGAAAACCTTGTATTTTCTTTTCTCTAATGGTAGCCTAAACTCTTTGCTAGGTCTAGGGGTTATGTTTCTTCTATACGATATGAATATTCAATGTGATTCTTTCTAGAATTTTATCAACGTCATATTTGATTGTTCACTTAGATTTCTTTTGATGTATTAGTTCTTCCATGCTTTCAATAAGTTCAATCATGTTTTTCTTATTGTTTAGATGAATTTCTAATAGTTTCAAATAGAAATCAGGTTTTAAAGTGAATGGGTTTTTCTGAAAACTATTATAACTACATTATTAATCGAGGTTATCATGCGTTTTTTAATTGTCTTAGTTTAACCGAATCATAAGTTTTTAATTGTATAAGAACAATCAATTATGAAATATATAATTTCTTAGATCACAAAGAATTTCATATCGATATAGGGAAACACCCTGATGCCCTAGTATTTACTTTATTGACTTAAATCAGTATTTATTATTATTCTTGTTAACAATCACCAAGCAAAAGTACTTTTCTTCTTCACCCAAATTGTTTTTTTTAATTACATTTTCTTTGAATTTACCCCGCTCCTTGTGGTTCGACCTCGGTACTCCAAGAATTATATTGCTACGATCTCCTGCACTTGGGAGTGGGCAAACAATCATTTGATCGCTTGAAGGGCGGCGAAGAGGTTTTTCGTTGAGTTTTTTGATTTCCTCTTCGATAACACCTGCCGGTGTTATCTTTGTGTTTGCATATCTCTTCCCTTACTCTTTGCCTTTTAGTTGCTGCTTTGTTTGTGATTAATTATGTTTTAGAGTGTTTTACCAATTTGGTTATAGCTTATATTCATCATTCCGCACATATATTGTTTGTGTATAAACTTGTGTTGGTATTGTTGAATTTGGGGGTCTAAACATTCATTAATGTTTTATACACTAATTGAACTTTCAATAGATATGCTTTTCGACAACCATACTACTTCATTTGGTGTTTTTTGAGAGAGTTTCAACCTATGGTGTTCACTCTTGATGATAGCTCTTTATTGTCAAACCAAGACACCAATCAATTTTTGGTGTAGGCCGGGATTGAACCCTAAATCTTTTATTCAACCACCTGAGACTTTACCAGTTGAGCTAACTGAAACCCACTACTTTGTTTGGTGTTTAGGGTAAATAATTGGTTAACTATTAGACATTTTGTATGTCAATATGAGTATGATGCAACTAGCCTCTTCATACACGCTTTGCACGTGCGATGAGGCTTTTTTTTGTCTAGTGTCATAATTTTCCTTAAAAAAAAAAAAAAAAAAAAAAAGAAGATAAGTTTGTTTTGAAGACATGAATTAGTAGGAGAGTGTCCTATTTTGTAGGCATTTTAAGTGGAGTTGGAGATATATTTTTTCGGGGTTTTCTTCAAGTTGTTTTCCTGTTGAACCTAATGTTTAGGGGTATTTCTGAATCACATGAAAATCCACCCAAAGAGGGAAATCCTCTTATAGATAGTATAGATAATGTAGAGCAATATCTTTGGTCAGAACTACAATTAATACAAGTATGATCTTTTGCTTCTTTAATTTCAATAATAAAAAGTATACATGTGTGGTGGCTAAAAGAGACATTTATAGACAAAATAAATGAAATATACAGAGGTAGTTGAGGGCCTAGGGCTGTACACAATGTGGTACGGCCGGTTTTGGGGGAGTTTTTTGCACCACACCTACAAGGATGGTTTCCCCTCATCCCTAACCACACCTCACCTGTGGAGGGGTGGGAACATGTCTACATAAGGTGTGGTGCACCATACCGGTTCAATGTGGTTAGTTCGGTTAAAAAAAACAATCCAAATATTCAAAAAACAAAACCTAAAACCACATGAAACAACCCAGATAGAATCATCCAACAACCTAAATATTCATTTTTAAAAAAAACAAAGAAACAAACATATTCATAATATTTCTCTAATAACCACACAAAAAAAAATCTTATACCAAAATTCACAATCTTTCTTGAAAGCATAGAAACGAAAAACATAGTAGTCTAACATTAAGCATCAAATAAATTCACATACTTGGCAGCAAGCAGAATTGGGGAAGCATAGTAGCCTATAGCCCTAGCCCCTAGGTAATGAGATTTAAAACCATCTTTAGAAAATTTGCAGAGAATTGTTGTGACAAAATGGAGAGAGGAGATGGGACACTTGGTGAACGATAGCAATAAGCAGCATCAAGCTATAGAGGACAAGGAGGGAGAGAGCATGTGAAAAGAGAGAACGAGAGGGTGTGTCTGATATAAGTGAGAAAGCAAAATTTTAACTTAGGATAAAAGACGTCGTTTTGAAATTGATAATAAATTTAATGTTAAGTCCAAAACGATGTCGTTTTAGTATCTGTGTTTTTTTTTTTTTTTTAATCTTTAACTTAACCCTAAGTCCCTAACACGTCACTTTCTTCTTCTTCTTCTTCCTTCAAATTTAGTCGCCTCTCTTAGTGTCCTCTCCTTGAGTTCGGTGTGCTTCTCATCGATGGGCAAAATTGGCCACTACTAGCCACACCTACTAGGTTAGTATTTGAAAAAAGCTGCCGACCACAGCACCAAGCACCTGTAGTGGAGGATCGTGGCGGTCGACTCGGTGCTGCAAGGGGCAGTTCCAACAGTGGCGAGCAATGCCTGAATAGGCCTAGCTATGGTTGCTAAATAGTTAGTAATATTTTTGGGCAAAACTTAGGTACAGTATTTAGGTGTTATTCCTTAGTTTCATTTTTTAAGATTCAGCCATGTGGCTGTACTTAATTAGAAAATAAATATACACTTCCATCTCATAAGAAAAAGGCTACATGGCTGAATCTTAAGAGAGAAACCTAAGATACAACACTTAAGTACTGTACTCAAAGGAGTTAAGTTTGTACCAGAGGTTGTTTTAGTTTGGTCAAGGGAACGAAATATTTTGGAACTGGTTAATACCGGTGTACCGTTTCAGGTTACTACTATATATATTAGCTTAAGTACATTAACCAATATATTAAATTAAATAAAATATTTTTTAATAATTTTTTTCAATTTTGAATTTTTTTTATTGTACTGTCTGAAATGTCAATACGGGCTAGTACGGGCCAATACATGCCATTATAGCTAAAATAGGCCAGTACAACCTTAATTGTAAAGCTTATGACATGTCAACATGACCTTGCCCAAAGATAAAAAATTATTATTTTTGCATCATAACTCAAAGATGTTTTAGCTAGCCCAATGCTATGTTTTTTTTTTTTTTCTTTTTCTTTTTGGAGTTTATGAGTATAATTTTTTTTAAAATAATAATTTGAAAATTACAACGGGAAATGCAAAGTTTGAATCTTGGTGTATGCATTACAAATATTAAAAGATGCCAAAATTGAGCTATAAAGCTCACAGTAGCATAATTTTAGTTATTACATCAACTCAATATCAAAGTTGATAGTTCATCTTAATTAAACTAAAAAAAAAAAAAAAAAAAAGATCAAAATAAAACTCAATTTGCTTTTCCAATATAATGATGCAGGCCTATAGTGCCCATTTTGATTTGGTGTAAAACATTTTTTGAAAAATATTTATCTCATTTTTGAGCATTTGGGATAGTCGAAAGAAAAAACATAAAAAAAAAAAACAAAAAAAATTTAGACGGCCTTAGAACACTATTATCACAATAAGTGGTTACAAGTAAAGGAATCCGAGTACCTTATACCAACCTACAGTTGAACCCTTACCCCAATACTCAATTGGACTTGTTTTGTAGTGACAATCTCTCATTTTAATGCACGGATCCCAGTACGTGACTAACCAATTCAATGCATGGATCCCAGTACACGACTTACTCACCAACTTGAGAAAGATGTTGGCTGCAAAGTTCTTTAGTTCATTACAAGATGAAGATTACGAAGCTCCTTGGTTACAAAACCCTACGGTGTACAAACACAGCAGTTTCTTCAAGAGAAAGATGAACTAGGGCAAATTCTGTCTCCGATCACAATTTGCATGAACACAACTTTTCTTCACACTTGTGCAGCCTTTGACAGCCCTTAAAACAATCGTTATATATGTTTAGGGTTGTTAGAAAAGAAAGCCCATTCACGGATTGAAGTGAAATCATCTCTGAAAAAACTGATTTTCATAAACCTCGATAGATAGCTTATCTGTCAAGAAGCTGTTGAGAATTGGGCTTCAGCAGCCTTTTAAACCTCGATAGATACTAGCTGTCGAGCTTTAAAATCCAGCAATTCTTCACTTGTTTCTTGGATAGACTTGCATGGCTTTAGCACTTAAACTTGGAACCTTGTTCCTTTAAGCATTAAACACATCCTAGATCTACCCAATTACAAGTAAAGTGCGTTTTGTCAAAGGATTAGCGAATTCTATATTGACATATGTTCCTCTCATTGAATCACATATGTCCCAACAATCTCTCCCTTTGGCAATTCGTGACAAAACCACAACAAACAATGGAACATATGAGAGAAGTCATAAAACTCTCAACTCATATTCACTTTTTGAATACAATAAAATCTATCTTAACATAAATTCTTGAAAAACTTTGCAAGAAGAGAGTTTATGGCAAGAAGACTTTGACAACCTGTATTTTTGAAATACTTTAAACAAAACTCATCACGGCATCTTACTGTGAAACGGAAATAAAAAATTGCATACAATATATAAGAAGCATGTGCATAAAGAGAGAAAAGAAACAACACTTGTAAATATAGGTGAATAACATACATCAACATATATAAACCCAAATATAAGTACAATGTATGTCAAATGGTCAAAAGATCAATATACATGAGGTAAATGTAAAAGAACGAAAAGAAAAATACATAAAAACCTCACTACATCCCCCATAGTATAAACATTCCCCCTATCACAAAAATCTCCCATGCTAACTCTCCCTTTATGTATATGACTACTCTTATATCAAAACTACTCCCTATTTTTGTCACGAGTGACAAAGGGTAAGTACATCAAGTAGACATCTCATCATCAATAGGCGAGCTAGCACCATCATCCTCATTAGCATCATCACTGCTAGAGCCATCATCACTCTCATCCTCTGAAGCCGGTTGAGATGGAGAGGTATAAGCAGTGAAACCACCCATGGCAGCCTATCGTCGTGCAATACGACCAACATGAGTGTTCACTTGACACAACTCATCACTAAGTGTGTCAAGGCGAGCATCCTTGCACATAAGCTATGCCATGATGGCCTCGAGAGTCACCTACCCGCAGAAGACAAAGGAGCGGAGGTGGATGGAGCATGTGATATGCAACATAAAAAGCATCATGGACTCAGCCCCTACTAGCACACATCATTGCAATAAAGTAAACACACATCTAAAATGCATGACACATTGTTATAATGCAAATGTAATGCAATGCATGATGTTTTAAAAATCATTCAAGCAAAACCCAACTCAAAAATTTTGCAAAAACCTCATCAATTTTTAAAAACCCCAAAAACTTTTCAAAAACCCAAAACTTAGGTAAAAAAGAATGAAATGCATGATACAAGAGAGAAATAAGATCATACTAGATGAAGAAAACTTGATTTAGGCCGAAGATCAAGTGAGGAATGTGAAGAGGTTGAGTTTCAGGAGTTTGGGAGAGAGAGAAGTGAGTTTCTATCGAGAGAGATCGGAGAAAATGAGTGAATTCTCACGCTGGCCCTATATATAGAAAAATCATAAAACTTGATAGATCGAGATGTGTCGAGCTTTAAAATGCGAGAACTAGCTATTGAAGAGCTATTGAGGATCTGTCAAGAGGTGTCCACAACAAAAGAGGCTCGATGGATTGAGAAGCTATCAAGCATCTATCGAGCATCCAGAATCTTCCTTGATGGATCGAGTAGCTATTGAGAATGCGATAAAAAGAAGCTGAAAGGGCTCGATAGATAGACTAGCTATCGAGATTGCTTAAAAACAGTTTTTCAAGGAAGAAAAAACCACAGACATGAATGTAATCAAGCATGCTATACAACCAAAGATCCAAACAACATTTTAAGCTCTCAAAATCATCTCTCAAGAAGAAAAATGTCAAGCACATAGATCCAAAACACACACACACTAAACAAGTCTAACCAATTTTATATTTCAACAACAAGTTAAGACAGTTTAGTGAGCATACATTAACACATGTATTCCTTGTGATGGCCAAATCACATTGTACCTGCACATGTATCAAAAGTAGCAAAGAATATTGCATGTTGTGTGTGAAAAACATTGCAAGATTGCATAAGTGTCTACATGTTATGACAATTTGAGATATGAGAAAGCACTTTAACTCACACACAATCATAACTGTTTGGTGGAGACTATCACATTCGAGGTACATCTTATAACTCCCACATCTCCTACAAGACACGCTTGCAATCATATATAATGCATTTTGATTCTTTTTGCTTTTTATTTTTCTTTGCATATTTTTCTTTTAAGCAAACCATGCATGAGCATATATAAGATAGAAAAGAAATACCCAATGATGATAAGCATTTGACATTCCACTTTTACTATGCCGAAGCATACAAATGTCATTTCATGTTTGGCGGGCAACAATGGTGAGATGGTTATTTATGCATTTCTCTTAGAATTTTCTAGTCTTTCCCGTCAAAAAGAGCAATACGAGTGTTAAGTACAAGAGATTACTTAATCTTACTCATCACAAACATGAGCCACAAAGCTCACTTGCTTAGTTGTGCATAAAGATGCTCATCTAAGCTACAAAAGATACAAAGTTTAGAAAACTTTGTTTCAATGGCCATCCAAGGTACACAAGTACTAATGTACACAAACACACACTGTTTTTGTATTTTTTTTTTTTATGAAAAAAAAAATAAAGAAAAACTAAAAAATAAACAAACAAAAACATAACACTAGACTAACTCAAAACACGAAAGCAAAACACACAAGTAATGCAAAATCAAAAACAAGAAGGGGAGAAAAAGAAAAAATGACTAAATCACTTGGAGCCTTTTCCCTTCCATACCTTGGAAGAACCGTTCCGTTTAGCAAACCCTTGATCCGACAATGAGGGGGAAGAATTTAAACCTTTCAAGTTCGAAATGAATATGAGGGTTTGAGAATATCTCCAAGAGGAGCAAAGGAGGATGGAAACTGATTCTGGTTTCCCGATGAGATCATGATGTTGCTCTGTTGAGTGGTGTTATGAAATTTTAAAGTACTCGCAAGTGTACAAACCGTACCAAAGTATAGTTGGACAAGAACGAGGTCGAACCCACAGGAACTTGTATGAATGTAGGAAAATTAATTAAACCTTAACCAAATTAATCCTAATCTAATTTAATAAAAATTGGTTGTTTGCAATTAAATAAACTAAGCAAATAATAAAGTTAAGCAAATAGTTAAACTAAGCAAAAGATATAAAGCAATAAAAAGATGTAAACAATCTAGAGAAAGGAATTACGGTTTTGGAATCCGCCTTGTAAGTCATATCAGCATATATTTATGATCATTAATTTTTCCCAACTCACTACATGATAATCTAGAAATCAATCTTGCTATCATGGAAAATATCATCATTAAAACTTATGTTTAAAAATCTAAAACATGTTCTTCTTTGCTTCTTAAGTATAAAATCAAATTATCAATTGTATTTGAAGCCAAACAAATCACAAGATATATCCAATTCTAAAAAGCAAATCATAAATTGTATCTATTGACAGAAAAATCACAAGAGATATCCAATTTTATAATCAAGAATTAATAAACCAAGCATCCAATTAATTAAGATAAATCCTAAATCATGAGAAAAACATGATTGAACTCATATCTAGAATCTCATCTTAGTCAATTGATATGAAGCAAGAACAATTTAAATCATTAAAGAACAATTATTGTGGGAAAAATCAAATTACATAAATATTACCAATAATCCTTAACAAGGTTTCATCCTCAACCCTAATTATAAATTTAGCTACTCTTAGTAATTGAGAGAAAACACAAAATTAAAATACTAAACATTAAACTAGAAAAAATAATTAAAACTAACTGTCATGGAAGAGGTAGCCGCAGCTCTCTATACATTCAGCCCTCAGCCCTAGCACTCACCTCAGCCCCTTCTGAATTTTGCCCTAAAGAGCCTTTAAATAGGTCAAGGAATCCTATTACAAGTTGAATTTCCGTTTGGAGAAAATCCCAGATTTTTAGGCTTCACTTAACCGACGATTTTGGCCCACTTAATGTCTGAATTCGGACTCTTGGAAAACTACAAAGTTGTAGCCCTTTAAGTTAACGTTCTAGCACAACTTGAATCATCTCAATTGGACTTCTGAGCCGAAAGTTATTCCAAAAATACTAAATGATGTGCATTCTGGAATCCTAATCCGAATTGGACTTGGATTTGATGCAAATTTCCTTTGATTCCTTACTCCAGTTGGACTTAAATTTAATTGGGTTGGCATTCTTTAACTTCATCATGGCCCTTGTAAAAGTAAAGTCCATTAGCTTTCTTCTTTGCACAAATCCACTTATTTAATTCCATTCTCCTACAAAAGACAAATTCACGCAATAAGATTCAATTAAGCACAAAATTGATTATTTAGCATTATTCCAAAACCAAATATAAAATGCATGAATTACCTCAAAGTAAGTATGATAATGCTTTCTAACAATGATATAAATATACAAAATTAAGCTATTATCAATGCACATCAAGTGGCTAACCACTTATAGCAATTAGGTTGAGTATGTCTAGCTAATCCATAGTGATGATAGAAATGCTACGTCTTCTGTATAGGCATTTAAGTGTTTCCTTTCTTAGCCCTAGGGTTCTTAATCTCTTTCTTATCAAGCTTAGGGGGTGCTCTTAAGATAGATTTACCCTTGTCTATGTTGTCACTAGCTAACACATTTTTCACATCATTGTTCTCAGATTCAACATTATTATTAGGAGAGACAAAAACAGTAGTACTAGCAGAAGCAATACTAGGAGAAAAGAAATCACACCCTAAACCGATTCGATCGGAAGCAGATTTCTGAAGACTAAGCATCTCATCAAGCTTTGCACTTGAAACAGTTCCGCTTCTAGCTTCTTCGTTCTCTCGGCCAAGGAATTGTTCTTAAATCTCAGTGCTCCAATGGTTTGATTGGCTTCATCAAACTTTGTGGAAATTTCTTCTAGTTCAAGCTCCACTTCACTGAGCTTCTTGGTGGCCAACCTATACAACTTCTCATTTTTTTGGAGACCTTGTATAATTTTGCATAGGCTGTGTAGATGTCATCATGTTCATCCATCTTCTCAAATTTAGACTCCACCAAGTCTTCTTCTTCATCCACATCTTCAACAATCCCTTCAGTAGGATTTACAGTGGCAGTGAAGGCATTTAGAATTCCATCATCTTCATTGTATGAGTCATCTTCAAGCTCGATGTCGCTCAAAGTAGCAGCAAGTGTCTTGCTCTTCTCAATGGTCTTGAGATACGTAGGGCACTTTTATTTCATGTGTCCAAATCCTTGACACCCAAAGCACTTTGGTCCTGAGGGAACAGTAAACTGATCGCCATCCCTAGCATCCTTCTTTCCTTTGTCTTGGTTCTTGAACTAAGACGAACTGGACTGCTTGCGGTCTTCATCAAATCCTTTAGCATTGGCATTGTTCATAAACTTTTTGAATAGCAGGATGATATAGGATTTTATCTTAGAATCTTCATCGTTTAAAGACTCATCTGTGTCACTGCTCTTGGCGTCAGTGTCATGCTCTTTCCCTTACTAGATTTCCCTATCCTTGTCAAACCCAACTCATAGGTCTGCAGATTGTCAACCAACTCTGTCAAAGGAATTTTGTCAATATCATTTGATTCCTCAATTGCGATGATCTTGGCATGAAATCTCTCAGGTAGAGATCTAAGCACATTTCTGACAATCTTGAGTTTGGGAATGGTTTCCTCGAAAATTAAAGGCTGAGTTCACTATGTCCTTGAGCTTGGCATAGAACTCATCAAATGACTCATCCTCCTCCATCTTAATCTCTTCAAAGCTCGTGGTAAGCCTCTGAAGCTTTGAATCCTTGATAGCCTTGGTTCCTTCATAGATTGTTTGGAAAATGGTCTATGCTTCCTTAGCAGTTTTAGTTGAGGATATCTTCTTAAACTCCTCATTTGTGACTGCACTAAATAAAGCATTCAATGCCTTGCTG
The DNA here is from genome assembly GCA_030820535.1 of Quercus parvula. Classification (NCBI taxonomy): domain Eukaryota; kingdom Viridiplantae; phylum Streptophyta; class Magnoliopsida; order Fagales; family Fagaceae; genus Quercus; species Quercus parvula. The sequence goes on from JAUAME010000007.1 coordinate 29,074,943, forward strand.
TTGAAGTTAGCCGCCTTGATCTTGACATCATCCCAATCGGCTGACGCTTCCTTTGGCTTGGTCCAGCGTATCTCCATAGCTTGCCACACCTTTTCATCTAATGACTGCAAGAAAGCTTTCATGCATACAATATGCATAATTAGCGCCATCAAATAAAGGAGGTACAATAAGAGATTGTCCTCTATTTATGACAAACAAGGGTCAATGGATCACACAGCAAAAATTAAAACATAATCAGAGTATGCCTGCTCTGTTACTACTTGATAGACCAAGAATTTATTGACCCCTTGTGATGAATTAACAAATTACTTAGCTAAGTTAATTAATTCAATTAGCATGCAATTCGCGTGGTAGCACAAACAAATCACCAAGTAAGTTAAAGTGCAGCAGAAAATAAATTGACACGGTGATTTGTTTATGAATAGGGAAAACCTATACGGAAAAAACCTTACCAGGTGATTTTAAGGTCACCACTCCTGAGAATTCACTATTATCATAACAAGTGGTTACAAGTAAAGGAATCCTAGTACTTTATTCCAACCTACAGTTGAACCCTTATCCCAATACCCAATTGGATTTGTTCTGTAGTGACAATCTTTCCTTTTACTGCATGGCTCCCAGTATGTAACTAACCAATTCGATGCGCGGATCCCAGTATGCGGCTTACTCACCAACTTGAGAAAGATGTTGGCTGCAAAGTACTTTAGTTCATCACAAGATAAAGATCATGAAGCTCCTTGGTTACAAAACCATACGGTGTACAAGCACATCAGCTTCTTCAAGAGAAAGATGAACTAGGGTAAATTCTGTCTCCGGTCACAATTTGCATGAACACAACTTTTCTTCACACTTGCGCAACCTTTGACAGCCCTTAAAACAATCCTTATACATGTTTAGGGTTGTGAGAAAAGAAAGCTCAAACATGTATTCACGGACTAAACTGAAATCAGCTCTGAAAAGTTGATTTTCATTAACCTTGATAGATAGCTTATCTGTCAAGAAGTTGTCGAGAATCGGGCTTCAGCAACCTTTTAAACCTCAATAAATACTAGCTATTGAGCTAGCTATCAAGCTTTAAAATCCAGCACTTTTTCACTTGTTTCTTGGACAGACTCTCATGGTTTTAACACTTGAACTTGAAACCTTATTCCTTAAAGTATTAAACACATCCTAGATCTACTCAATTACAAGTAAAGTGTGTTTTGTCAAAGGATTAGCCACTTTTATATTGAAATATGTTCCTAACATTGAATCACATATGTCCTAACACTTTGGAGTCTAGGGAGGAAAATGTTTAAACTGTGGGATTAGCAACATATTGTAATTATCTAAAAAAAAAACTAAAATGACACAATTAATAGTTGATAACTTAATATAACAAAGTAAATTTTAACAAGTAATTAAAGAACCAATTAATCAAATTAATTATAACATTTTGAGCACTCTTCTTGCCTTATACTTATCCTTGTTATGGGTTTTCTTAAGTTTTTTTTTTTTTTTTTTTTTTTAAATCTCCTTTTTCCTCCATAAGTTTTTTTCCTCTCTAATTTTGCCTCAGACTCTCTCCAAAGCACACCCATTAATTGCCTTCCAACTAACTCCATTATTCATCTTGTATAATGTAATTATAATATATGTCTCATTTATGATAAATTCATAAAGATGGTAGGTGTTATTACTATCCAAATAAATGTCATTTTTTATTTATTTAATTTTTTTAGGCATAACGTACAAAAATTCACATCAATTTCATAACATTCTCAAATTGGACTATTAAGAAAAATTCACTGTCTTGTACATGGACTATTAGGAAAAATGAAAAGTAAGCAGATGCTCTAAAGACAATGGTTTAGGAAGTATTTTTATAAATTTTTTATGAAAAAAGAAAAAATTAATTGTTTTTTTTTAATTAAAAAAATTATATTTTCCATTAAATTGATATTTAAAATTTTGTGAAATTGTCCATTAAAAAATTCCTTAAAGGCACCCGTTAACCTCATACTTAATATATATATATATATATATATATATAAATATATATATTTTAGGAGAAAGGTGGTAGGCTAATTTATAAATGATATAAAATTGTTATATATTTTTTTGTTTTGTATGTGACTTTATTGTTTTTTAATTGATTTCCTTCATGATCACTTATTCAAAACTGCTCCATGTAGAGTCCATAACATCCAAAATTAATAATACCCAAACGTGTTTCCTCAATCATTCAAGGAAAAATATTATATACGGACGAATTTGTATCATTCTATGTAGCATTATAGGCACGTATGAGCTTTTATATCAAAGAAATGGAAGGCATAAACTTGACTTATCAAGAGCACTTTATATTTCATCATAGTCATGTAAGTTGTTTGAATGAATTAATCAAGCATATGGTTTGATACATGTGAATGGTCTTACAAATCGTTACATGATGAGTTGGAGGAATCTCCTATAACCTAATTTGGAGGGAAATTTTGCCAATAAGATTTTAGTATTTTTAATCCCAAACAAATGTGACATGTGTGACGTGTATAATAATATATATATATATATATATATATATATATATATATATATATTAAAAACATTTAATTTTTCAATTATAAAACTTAAAAACTCCCCCATATCATAAAGCCGAACAACGCTCTCTATTTTGAGAGAGAGACAGAGAGAGGAAAAAAGACGAAAGGGAAGAAAGCAAAAATTACAAAGGTAAGTAAAACTAATTCTTTAAACCCTGTATTTTAAAATTGGATAATTGTTAAGATTTTTTGGATTGAAATTGGTTGTATTAGTATCTTTTTAATTATTTTGTTTTTGCAAAATGAATTTCTTAATTTAATATCATATTGGTTTAAGTATTGACAAGTTTTAAATTTTTTATTTGTTAGTACAAAATTCATGTTTGGTTGTTAATTAAAAAGATACAAATATCTTCTTAAAATTGGTGAAATTGATTAAATTTTCAAGAGAAACCTATAGATCCTGGACCATAGACTAAAATTTGGGTTGAACTTCATATCTCTTACTCGACCACTGAAACACCACTTATATTCACAAGAAAAGGTATAAATTTTTTTTATATAAATTCAATGATTGTTTTATAGTATAACAATATATATAAATATATATATATATATATATATATATATATATATATATATATATATATATATAATTCTTGTATTAATTTATTAGTCGAAAATTTCTATATGCTTAAAAAAATCATGTTTTTATCTCCAAACTTTTTTTTTTTTTTTGAGAATCAATTATCTCCAAACTTAAATGAGACAACCAATTAATACTTTTATGTTGTATTTTAGTAAGGATTTTTTTGTTGTTGTTAAAACCGGTTTGCAATATTGCAACAATTTCTTTTAACACACTCTATATGATAATTCACATAATTATCTATGAGTATTTTAATTATATGAGCATCATATTATCTAAATTGATCATTTGAAATTTGACTATTACAATTTGTTTATGTGATTAAAAGTATGGAAAATGCTAAAACTTTTACAAACTTTACCATACAACATTTACAAACTAATGTAGCAATATGATTGGTGGATTTTAAAAAAATATAATAAAAATCATTGTTGACCCATCAATTTGTAAAGATTGTGTAGAAAAATTTATCGAATATGTATCATCAATCTAAAGGAATTTTTTTTTTAATCATTTTAATTAATGGGAAAAGCCTATGAGGTGGCTCATAAAAGTGCTTAGGAAAAGGATATATAGCAATTAAGAATCATTTATTATATGTAAAAAAGCAATTAAGATTCATTTATTATAAAGTAAAAGCAATTAAGAATCATTTATGACTATTAATAGGATATTTTAGGAGGTTGATTCTTATTAATTAAAGCATTTATTAAGGATCTCCAAAAAAAAAAAAATCATTTAATTAGGTACATCTATAGGGACAATTCAATGATGCTCTTTTTGAGGGGCTATATATACCGTGGTGTCAAGCTTGATGATCAAACTTCAAACAAGTAGCTTGTTTCAAGGAAGCAAATTGCAGATGTACTTTGGTCGATTAGTGAATTACCAAAAAATTTATAAAAATAATTTTCTGGTATTTTCTGGTAATTCACTGATTCGCTTGAAGTTATTTTTCACATGAAGTTGAACATTCAAGGGTCTATAATTTTGTACAAATTTTTCTTCACAACTGATTTGTTGGAATCTTCTCCAAATCTATTACAAGGTAATTTATTAAACTTTTATCATGTATTATTTAAATAAATCACATAACTCATTATATAAGTCATGTGACTCGTAAGTACACGTAAATGGTCTTAATGAGTCAGGTGATTTTTTTTTTTTTTTAAGTAATACACTTTCACAATAAATACTATGTGGTAGGTTGTTATTGGTTGTTATTGATGGGTAAAAAAGTAATTTTAATTGTGAATTCAAATAAAAACTAATAATAACCTGTCATCTAAAATTTGTTGTGAAAATATTATAAAAATGTTGTGGATATAGTAGTTCTCTTTTATTAATCATCATGTAATGGGTTGGAGGAATTTTCCTTTAAGTTAGTTCGGAAGTAAACTTTCCAATAATTTTTCTTTTAAGTAGAGCGAGTAATTATTTAGTGTAATAGGAGCACAATAAATGCATGTCCCCTCCCCCTTCTCACACAATAGTGAATCCCACAAATTAAATTAAGGAAAAAGTTAATAAATGTTTTAAGGGCATTGGTTTATAAACCATTTTAGAAACTTTTTGTGGGAAAAGTTTAAAAAAAAAATATTTGTTTTTTTTTTTTACAATTTTTTTTTTTATATTTCCCATAAAGTGGCATTAAAACTTTTCAAAAATAGTTTATTAACAAATGCTTTAAGGACACTCGTTAACCAGACCCCTAAATTAATGGTGAGAGTCATTATTCATGCGAGAGTGGGAGCATGCATTTATTGTGTTCCTAGAATTAAGCAAAATACAAAGTCTAAAATTCACAATCCTCTTCTTCTATTATTCTTAACAAATTCCCATGTGCTTTTCTATCATTTCATAATTTTCGCTGGAATTGGCTTGGGTTTAGTATCCAGTTACATTAGACCCATCACAATAGTGATACATGTCCAAAATTGGACATGTGTCATCATCCTAATGGGTTTAGTGTAACTGGACATTGGACCCAAGTTTTACCCATTTCAAGTTCCAACATTTATAGTTGTTTACATCATTTCATAGTTTTTTTTTTTTTTTTTTTTTTTTTTTTTTTTAATTTTTATAAAATGGTAAAAGGTAATAGATGTGAAAATCGCTTCTGCCTATATAAGCTTCTCAAGATCCCATAAAAAAAATAATAACAATAAAAAAAACACACACACACACACTTATTGGACACCCAAATTGAGCTTCGCAATCCTCTATATGAAAAAGTAGGAAAATTGCTATTTATCTTTTTATCTTTTTTGTGATTTAACACTATCACGATTTAGTTCATAAAAATTTTAATTCACACATTTGTTCCCATAAAATCTAGATTAAAATATAATTGTTAGGGATCCATCTAAATTAAGTGTCGTTGCATTTTATTAGCGTTAACTCTCATCGGCTTCCCACTATGTAGCATTGGTTGGTTTGCTTGTTTGTTTTTATTTTTATGTTCTAAAGTTGACCCTAGGTATTCCCTAAAGGGAATTTAAAAAAAAAAAAAAATTGATGAAGAAGAGAACAAGATATTCATTTGGGATCAAACAAAATGTTGCCCACTTTCTACGAAAAAATTGGCAAGTGCCCTTTCGGGCAAAAAAAAGCGCATTTTGCCCAATTTTCCAAACTAATTAGGGAAATGTCTCTCTTTTGAAACTCAATTTTCTCAAAATCTAGTTTGAAAAAAAAAATATTTTTGGAGCCCTATAGTGGCATTTTAAGGAGCCTATAGTGATGTTTTAAAGACTTATAGTGGCGTTTTGGAACTCGAGCTTCATGAACTCGAGTTACATGTAATTTTTTTTTTCTTTTTTTTACTTATAACTCGAGTTCATGGAGTTCAAGTTTCAAAACGCTACTATAGGTCCTTAAAATGCCACTATAGACTTCTTAAAAACGACACTATAAGGCTTAACTCAATTTTGAGAAAATCGAGTTTCAAAAGAGGAGCATTTTCCTAATTATTTTGGAAAAGGGGGCATAATGCTGCTTTTTTTGCCCAAAAAGGGCATTTGCCAATTTTGACCCACTTTCTACGTACCTCTACTTTATTGATAGGCTTGGTAGGCAAAATAATTCCAAACCAATCTAAATTATGTGATACCATATACTTATATACTATAAAAGTTATGTAAGATGTTTTGTGGTTGCACATATCGACGATCTCTCCTTTTTTTTTTTATAATTATTATTATTTTTATATTTTTCTACTTTTGTCATGTGACACTTTGAATATTTTCTTAAATAAGTAATATGTTTACTTTTATTGAAACTTTATTTCCAAATTTTCAAGAAGTTTATAAAAAATATACCATAACTTTTCGTTTTAAAATTAAAAAAAAAAAAAGATTGTATTGTATATGTCATGCTTGCATTATGTGGCTCAAATCTCAATGTAAGTACTACAAGTTGTACAACATAAGTATACTATGTGACTCATTTTAACTACATTAAACTTATTAATAATTATCTTATAGTTAAAATGTATTACCAAAATTTTAAGAAATGAAAATACCACTCTTTATTTTCCTATATTCTTGATTAACTTATTAAGTGCATAAACATAATATTAGTATTAGAATATAAAAAGAATGTCATACAATAATTTATATATTTTGAATGGTAATTTGGCGATGCTCCATAGCGAAGATATTAAGAAATTTTGTAATATTTTTTTATAAACAAATGAAAAGAAAAGAAAATAAGGAATGTAATAACATTGACTGATTTCTAAAATAACTTAAGAGTACTTCTATTGTCAAAGAGGCGGTACCTTGTGTAATGTTTGCATATGACATCCCTCTTATAATAATAGGGTTTATTTTTATAGGTTTAAGCTTTAGTTTAGTACATTAGTGCACTAGATCTAATACGGTACAAACACGAGTATTGTATTGTGTCCAATGCATTGATAATAATAAATGTGGTATGCAAGGTTTCACAAAAGAATAATAAATTGTTGTGCTTGAAAACTAGGGATTTGAAACTTAAAAAAAGGAAAAAGGAATACTGAAATTATTTCATTCTACGTAGCATTATAGCCACGTATGAGCTTTTTCTTATCAAGGAAATGGAAGGCATAAACTTGACTTACCAAGAGCACTTTATATTTTATGATTATCATGTAACTTGTTTGAATGAATTAATGAATCTAGAGGAATTTCTTCTAGCCTAGTTGGGAGGGAAATTTTGTTAATAGAATTTTAGCATTTTTAGTCCCAAACATGATTCCTAAATAAAATATATATTAAAAAATTTAATTTTACAATTATAAAACTTTAAAATTCCTGTATATCATAAAGCCGAACACCACCCTCTACCCCGAGAGAGAGAGAGAGAGAGAGAGAGAGAGAGAGAGAGAGAGAGAGAGAGAGAGAGAGAGAGAGAGAGAGAGAGAGAGAGAGAGAGAGAGAAGAAGAAGAAGAAGAAGAAGAAGAAGAAGAAGAAGCATAAATTACAATGGTAAGTAAAACCTATTATTTATTTAAACCCTATATTTTAAAATTGGATAATAGTTAAGATTGTTTGTATTGAAATTGATTGTATAAGTTCCTTTTTAATTATTTTGTTTTTACGTAATGAATTTCTTAATTTAATATCATATTGGTTTAAGGGTTGACAGGTTTACTTAAATTTTTTATTTGTAAGTACGAAATTCATATTTGGTTGTTAATTAAAAAGATACAAATATCTTCTATAAATGGGTAAAATTGATTAAATTTTCAAGAGAAGCCTGTAGATCTGGACCATAGACTAAAATTTTAGATTTCCATCAAAATAATTGGGATAAAGTTAGAAGAGAATAAAGATATACCTTGTCGAGTTTATATATATATATATATATATATATATATATATATATATATATAATAAAATTTTAAAGTATGGTGTCTGGACTATGATGATTACTTTTTATCATAAGCTAAGACACCAATTGGTTTTTAGTGTAGACGAAGGTTGAACTTCATATCTCTTATTTAACTACTAAAACACCACTTATATTCACACACAAAAGTATACATTTGTTTATGTAAATTAAATAGTGCATTTAAAGAGTTTGAAAATTGATTGTTTTATAGTATAACAAAATATATATATATATATGCTATATATAATTTATGTATTAATTATTAATCAAAATTTTGCGTGTGTTTAAAAAAAAAAAATCATTGTTAGGTTCTAAGACTTTAGGAACTAAATGTATTAGAACTTCAATGTGTAACGTGTTGGCAAACCATGATCAAAACTTAGAGTCTAGATTTAGGCTGCTCAAAGTGTATTTATTTGAAAAGTTGAAATTGAGTAATTGCAGGTTTTATTTGTCTAAATCTACAAGGCTTGATTGATTGAAAATTAGGCTCAATTGATCGAACCTCGTGCAGATTGTTTTTTTTTTTTTTTTTTTTGCAGAATTTCCAACTCAGCCCAAGCCCATATGACGTTTAGGGTTATATATTTTTCTTCAAGTATAAAAGGAAAAACCCTAGCTACGTTTTGAAGGTTGTTGATATGCTGTGTGTTGAATCTCTTGTGAGATCTAGAGGTGTTTACCTTCATATATACTTAGGGTTATCAAGATTCATGTCAAGTGCTTGGTGATCTTTTCAGTTGCTACACAAAGAACTTTAAAGAAGATCTGAAACCTTTGAGTGGAGTCTCAAAGTCACAAGTGGGAGTACTTGTGGTTGCAGTGGATCAAGGAAAGAAGTAGTCCGTGGACTCGGAGCTGTCATGTGGTCGTGGTAGTAAGTTTTCTACTCGAGGTAGCAATAGGATGTTAGTGGTCTAAGTCTTATTGTACAAACTTCAATTCTTTCGTAGTAGATTTGTTTTACCTTGAGGATAGCTAAGTTAAATCCTCCCCAGGTTTTTTACCGGTTTGATTTTCCTGGGTTATCATATCGTTGTGTTATTTACTTTTCCGCATTGTTTACATGATATGATTTGATTGTGTTAACCTAGATTTGAATAATTTATCTAAGTATTCACTTGGCTAAATAACTAGGTTAAACATCTTCTGTTTTAAGGGGTCTAAAAACGTACAATCATGATTGTGGTGTCTGTAATCAAAATTTATTAGTCATACTTCCTATAGATCTTGCACATAAAAGAATTTATTATGAGTTTTCAACAATAATTATACAATTTTACCCCCTTACCCCATCCCCCCCGCCCCCCCCCCCCCCCAAAAAAATTTATATGTGCAGAGGTTCATGCTCTATTTTTTAAAATTTAAAATTTTTATTATATGCTGTGAGATGATGTGGGATTTTGGTTTTATAATTTTTCAGGAAAAATGACTATACACCCCTTAACTTTAAGCTGTTGGCCATTACACCCCCTAAACTTTTATTTGGACCAATTTACTCCTTGAACTATATACATGTGCTAAATCACCACATTTGTTATGCTGTTGTTAAAATTCTGACAAATCATTCACATGTGTGACAAAATATGAACATGAGACACATAATGCTTACAAAACTAAATTTAAAATCTGAACCGAGTGGAAGGAGAGTGAGAAAAGTTTTTGAGAAAGATATGATCAGTCAAACCATCGTGGCATCCTTCCCTCTGGCTCCAAAAGTCCATCTTGTTGTCCATGTTCGACAATGTCGTCCAATCATGTATTTGGATCTACACCTTACACCCAAAAAAAAAAAAATCTCAAATCTCTCTAAATCCAGTTAGTTTCAATTTAAGAAGGTTATGATGGATCTAGATATAGGGAATTACGCCTATGAAGATCCTCATACTTTGTTATAATTTTAACAACAGGCTAACAGATGTGGTGATTTGGCACATGTGTATAGTTTAAGGAGTAAATTAGCCAAAATAAACGTTCAAGGGGTGTAATGGACACCAGCTTAAAGTTTAGGGGGTGTGTGGGCATTTCTCCTTAATTTTTCTAAACTTTTGTAACAATTTCAACTTATATGGTTTGGATGTTGATTTTAGAGTATCAATAAGCCTAAAAATGGTAAATTGATTATAGTAGAGAATTTTAAGAAATGGTTTCTCTTTATGATTATATGCACTTAGGTTTATGCAGTGTATATATACACATATATGGTTTGTTTCTCTTTCTAAAGGGAGTGCAATTTTTGTTTTTTGGATAGATATTATAGGATTTGAAACTTAGAATTTGCTCCATGATGATTACTCTTTACCTTAAATTTAAGACACCAATGAATTTCTCTTTGATATAGATGAGATTTGAACATAAGTCTCTCCAGTCTCAATGACTACAAAATTTACCAACTGCACTAATTGAAACTCAATTAAATATACAGTGTGTGTATATATATTTTGGTTGCTTTTTAGTATGTTTATTGACTTTTGTAAATGAAATGCATGTTGTTGGTTGTGGCTAGGATGATGACGTTGAGAGGGATGAGACATGGGTGGAGAATAACATCCTATTGTTGTCCATATTACTAAGGAATTTAATTAGATGATTAGAGGAAACATCAACTTTATACATTTTATGTAGGGATGATAATTTTGCCCTACCTCACCTCGCATAGGTTTTCCCCACCTTGCAAAGGTGGTGGGGAGCAAATGGGGCAAGATTTTTGCTCCAACCCTTGAGACAGGGCGATAATGAGTTTAAACTTTTTAGCCTCGCCTTGCACTATTTGTGCAAAAGACTTGGTTTATATTATTAAATATTTAAATGCATGGATATTAAGGGTTTTCGATTTTGTTGTGATGTTGTCTTATTAAACACTTTGGATAATATTATCCAATCATTGCTAAAAATTAGTTTGATTTGATGTTATCAATTAAATAGTAATTTCAAGTATATTTATATTAACATAAAAAAAAGTTTATTTATATTAATTAAATGGGTTATATATATAAAAAATTGTAACAAGCATGGGTTGAGGTGAAACAGATTAACATGAAGTAGAGTTTTACTGGGCAGGGCAAGATTAGGGGCAAGACAGTTTGCCCAGTTATGCAAGGTGAGGCAAGAACGGGGCAAAGAGAAAACTATGCAAGGAAAGGATGAAAACCTCATCCTTTGGTCATCCCTTGCCTCAATACCATCCCTAATTTTGTGCAAATAATTAAACATTGGGAAAAGTTTATCTCCAAACTTAAATGAGACAACCAATTAATACTTTTATGTCCTATTTTAATTAGGATTTTTTGTTGTTGTTAAAACTTGTTTGCAATATTGCAACAATTGTTTTTTAACACACTCTATATGGCAATTCACATAATTATCTATGAGTCTTTTAATTACATGTCCATCAAATTATCTAAATTGATCATTTAACATTTGACATTTGACTAAAAGTATGGAAAATGCTAAAACTTTTACAAACTTTATTACACAACATTTTCAAACTGATGTAGCAATGTAATTGGTAGATTTCAAAAATATAATAAATAAATTTTATCAATCCTTTTTAATTGGTGACCCATCAATTTGTAAAGATTATGTAGTAAAATTTATAGAATACGCATCATCAATGTAGAGAATTTTTTTTTTAATCATTTTAATTAATGGGAAAAGTCTATAAGGTGGCTCATAAAATTGTTTCACAAAAGGATATATATAGCAATTAAGAATCATTTATTATATATAAAAAAAACAATTAAAAATCATTTATTATATATAAAAAAGCAATTAAGAATCATTTATTATATATAAAAAACAATTAAGAAACATTTACTATAAAATAAAAGCAATTAAGAATCATTTATGACTATTAATAGGATATTTTAGGAGGTTGATTCCTATTAATAAAAGCATTTAATTTGGATCTCCAAAAATAAATCAATTAATTAGGTGCATCTATAGGGACAATTCAATGATGCTCTTTTTGAGGGCCTATATATACCTTGGTGTAAAGCTTAATGTTCAAAATTCGAACAAGTAGCTTGTTTGGAGCAAGCAAATTTGGAGATGTACTTTGGTCGATTAGTGAATTACCAAAAAATTCGTAAGAATAATTTTCTGGTAATTCGCTAATTCGATTGAAGTTATTTTTCACATGAGATTGAACATCCAAGAGTCTATAATTTTGGACAAATTTTTCTTCCCAACTGATTTGAAGGAATACTCTCCAATCCATTACAATGTGATTTATTAAACCATTAGTGTATATTATTTAAACAAGTCACATGACTCATTATATAAATCATGTGACTCTAAGTGCACATAAATGGCCTTAATGACACTATAAGAAATCTGGGTTTAGGTGACGTTTGTAAAACGTCACTAAAAACCCAAAAAACATCGCTATAGACACAAATGGTCTACAGCGACTTTTTTTGCAACGTTCAAAAACGTCGCAATAGGTCTATTGCGACGTTTCAAAAAATGTCGCTAAATGTTACTCTTTAGTGGTGTTCAAAAACTTTCGTTTTATAAAACATCAGTAAATAATATAACATTTTCGTAAATAATGTAGGAAAATACATTTAGTGACGTTTATAAAACGCCGCAAATAATCACACCAATAGCGATGTTTCGAAAATGTCGCAAAACCTGCTCATTATTTTTCTTTTAAAATATTAAAAATGCTATATAAACCTATTGAAAATTCAACAATAACTAACATAAACTTTTAATATATCAAATATACCTATCATCAATATTCCACAATATCAAATGTCCAAACTAATACACTAACTACTTGCAATATGCTTTTAATGAGTCATGGTGCATGAAAATTTAGTAATAATATATATTGTTGGTTTTTAGACCCCTTAAAACAATTGGATTAACCTAGGAATTTAGCCAAGTTGTTACTTAGTCAAATTAATTAAATCTAGGTTAACACAATCAAATAATCATATCAAGTATAGCAGCGAAAATATAAAGAACACAAAGATATGATCACCCAGGAAACCAAACCGGTAAAAACCTGGGGAGGATTTAACCTAGCTATCCTTAAGGTAAACTTGAATCCACTATCTTGAAAGAATCAAAGTTCATACAATAAGACTTACAAGCCCCCACGCTCGACTTCTTATTGCTACCCACCAGTAGAACTTACTGACACGACCACGTGCAAGCTCCGAATCCACGGACTCCTTCTTTCTTAGATTCTCCACCAAATACAAGCACACCCGTTTGTGTTTTCTTTAAGCTTCAATGGCAGCAACTGATAATGATCATCAAGGTGTAGAAAAATCTTCTCCTTGAAAACCCTAAGTTTATGTGAAGGAAACCTCCTCAAAGATCTCACAAGAGATTCACATAAACCGCAATATGAGCAACACAAAAACGTGACTAGGGTTTCCCTTATATACCTAGGGTAAATTAGAAACCTAAACCAATTAAAACTCTTTAGGGCTGAGTTGGAAAATCTATTTAAAAAACGTCAGGTACGATTTTCGATTGATCGAGCCTAAGCTTCGATCGATTGAAATGTACTAAATCTGTTTTTTAAATAGCTTAGTATTTCATTCCAACTTTACAACAAAGAACCAACTTTGAGCACTTCTAAAACAACTTAAATACATTGTTTTGATCATGGTTTGCCAACAATACAAATTAGGATTCTAAATACATAAAACCTAAGTCTTTAGAACCTAACATATATATATATATATATATATATATATATCATCAATATTCCACAATATCAAATGTCCAAACTAACACACTAACTACTTGCAATAAGCTTTTAATGAGTCATTGTGCATGAAAATTTAGTAATAATATATATATATATATATAAAGAGCATTTAGTTGAGATTATTTACACATTAGTGGGTAGTGAGCTTTTAAAAAAAAATAATTTCAAGCTAGCTAAACCACAAAACTAATAACAAAAAAAATTCAAAATCTACACACTACAGAAAAATTGTAGAAATTAAAATAAATAAAAAAATACAAGATTTACAAACTTGTACATAAACTTACAATGATTCTGCCTTTGATGCTCAGGTTCTTTTGCTCAAAAATCCAAATTTGAATAAGAGTTTTCTGTACCAAAATCCAACCAAAATAAGCAAACAACAAAAATTAGTACAAAAGTTCCATGACCCATTAAAGAAAAACTAAATCAAAACAAAGACTCCATGACCCATTAAAGAAAAACCAAATCAAAACAAACCCATAAGCCAAAACACAAAGACTTACACTTTAAAGAAACTTGAACACCAAAAAAGAGGGAAAAAAGAATGGTGGTGGCAGTGGGTGGTGGCAAGGGCGGCGGCAAGGGTGGCTGGCGGTGGCTAAGTGTGAAGAAGTGATAAGGGTGGGAGGGAAGGCAAGTTTGCCTAAGAGAACAAAAAATAAAAAGAAGGAATGATAAGAAAAAAAAAGGAATGAAAAACTTGTAGGGAAAGCAGACAAAAAAAAAAAAAAAAAAAAGGACAAAACGGTGGGAATTTTCCCATTCAGTGAAATTTTGAGGGGGAAAAGGACAAAAATTTTGGGGAAACATATAGCGACATTTTAAAAACATTGCTATATGTTTCCCCAAAACATTGCTATATGGCTATATGGTGGGTGGTGGGAACTTTCCCACTCAGTGAAATTTTGAATGGGTAAAGGACAAAAATTTGGGGGGAACATATAATGACGTTTTCAAAACGTTGTTATATGTTTCTCCAAAATGTTGCTATATGCTTCCCAAAATTTTTTGGACTATACGTAGGGTGGGGGGAACTTTCCCACCCAGTGAAATTTTGAGAGGGAAAATGACAAAAATTTTGGGGAAACATATAGCAATGTTTTCAAAACGTCGCTATATATTTCCCCAAAATTTTCTGGACTTTATGTTGGGTGTTCTTTAATAACTATAGCGACATTTTTAGAAACGCTGCTATTGTTTTGGGTTACAGCGACGTTTTTAAAAAAACATCGCAAATGCTCACCTTTTAGAAGCATTTTTTAAAAACGTCACACTATACTACTTATAGCGGCAGATTTAAAAACGTTGCTAAAAAAAACACCGCATATTCCCAGATTTCTTGTAGTGTGAGTCAAGTGATTTTTTTAATTTAAATAATACACTCGAATGAATTTATGAATCATCATGTAATGGATTGGTGATAGGGATGGACCTAGAGGGGGAGGGGGAGGGGCCAAAGGGGCCCCCGGCCCAAAGAAAAAAAAAGGAAAAAAAAATTGGGCCACCCTAGCCCAAAGAAAAATAAAATTAATGGTTATATTTTTTTATTTCCAGCCTCACTCTTCCAAATACTTAGACCCTCTCCCTTTTAATTAACCAAACCCAACTAGTAACTACCCAACTCAAAAACTTAACCAAAAAAAAAAAAAAAAATTTAATAAAAAAAAAAAATCTCAGTCAACCCAGTATTAGAGTACTAGCATTAGGTGTTCTAAATGCTAAATATTTAGTATTTCGAACACCAAATACCAAAAACACTACTATACAAGACATTTTAAATACTATATTAAAGTAGCAAAAGAAAGTTTTGGTTTGTGAAAATAATTTTTTTTTGCAACAGTGATGCTCTTAAGAAACAATATTATTTTCTGTTTTTTTCTTCTTCTTTTTTGTTGGTAGATGATTGTATCTTAATGTATTAAGAAACAATGATTATGTGTATTGATCTTAGTTGATAGTTTGTTAGTACTATATGGATACCTATTTAGATTTTTTTTTTTTTAATACTTCAGCCCCCCTAGCTTGAAATTCTAGGTCTACCCCTGATTGGTGAGGAATTATCATTTAACTTGGTTCAAAAGTAAAGTTTGTAATCATTTTTCTTTTAAGCATAGTGAGTAATTATTCTATGTACCAAGAGTACAATGAATGTGTCCCCCCTCCCCCCTCCCCCCCCCCCCCCCCCTCCCAACACATAATAATGGATCATACTAATTAAATTTAGGGAAAATTTAACCGAACATCCATTTCAGGAAAGCTTTAATACTACTTATTAAAGTGGTATTAAAACTTTCCTAAAATTAGGGGTGTGCCGCCAACCCGCCAAAACAGGCCCGACCCAACCCAACCCATCGAGTTGGGTTGGGTTTTAGGGCTTGGTGGGGTGGGTTGGGTTATAAAAATTTTTTTGATAACTGGTCAGGTTGGGTTCGGGTCATAAAATTCCAAAACCGTCAAATCCGACCCAACCCACCCATATATTTAATATATATTTAAAATATATTATATAATTAATAAATTTTTTTAAATAACCAGCCCTTCCTCTTATCCTATATAAAAGCCAATATTAATGTATATTAGTTTATATATTAATGTATAACTGAGTTGAAATATTAGTTCATATATTAATGTATATTTTGTTTATCAACTCAAGTGGCAGGTATGATTTTTTTTTTTTTTTTTCTGCTCAATTTAATAATAATAGTAATAAAAAAAAAAATTGTCCAACTCATGGGTTCAACCCGACCTAACCCAACCCATGTGGGTTAGGTTGGGTTGGGTTGAATTTTTTTTAACCCACCATGGTGGGTTGGGTCAAAAAATCTCCTTAACCCGACCCATGCACACCCCTACCTAAATTGGTTCATTAACAAATGCTTTAAGGATGTCTATTAACTGGACTCTTAAACTAGTGGTAGGACTCACCATGCAAGTGAGAGAGGGAGCATACATTTATTGTTCTCCTAGAACTAACAAGAGTACAAAGCCTAAAAATCACTATCCTCTTTTTCTATTATTCTTAGTAGATTCTCACGTGCTTTTCTATCGTTTCATAATTTCCATTGGGCTTGGCTTAGGTCCAGTATCCAGTTACACTAGATCCATCATGATGGTGATGTGTCCAAAATTGGATATATGTCATCATCTTGATGGGTCTAATGCAACTAGACACTAGACCTAAGCTTTACCCATTTTTCCATTTCTATTAAGAAGTTCCAATGGTTGTTTACATCATTTCATAGTTTTTTTTATATATAAAATATAAAAAATTTAATAGGGATCCATGTAAATTAACACTATCACAATTCAATTCATACATTTGATCCCATAAAATCTTTATTAAAATATAAATGTTAGGGGTCCATCAAAATTAACAGTCATTGCATTTTATTTGGGTTAACTCTCATCAACTTCCCACTATGTAGAATTGGTTTGTTTCTTCTTCTTTCCTTCTTTCTTTTTATTTTTATTTTTAAATGTTGACACTAGATATAGAGAAAATAAAGTCTCCTTAAAGGGAATAAAGAACATTGACGAAGAAGAGAACAAGATATTCATTTGGGATCAAACAAAATGTTGCCTGCTTTCTATATACCTCTACTTTATTGAGAGGCTTGGTAGGCTAAGTCATTCCAAACCAATCTGAATTATATGATATCATATACTTATATACTATAAAAGTTATGTCAGATTTGTTGTGGTTGCACAAATGGATGATCTCTCCTTTCTTTCTTTCTCAAAATTATTTTTATTTTTATATTTTTCTACTTTTGTCGTGTGACACACTATGAATATTTAAAAAAAAATTAATATATTTACTTTTATTGGAACTTTATTTCCAAATTTTCATTCTTTATTTTTGTAAAGTTGTGATTTACAATTATTTTGTGTTGGCTTTAATTCCATGCCAAATTTGATTTTAATTTTGTTCAATCTTATGTACCCTATATTTTTTGTGGGATTTCTTTGTAAGGGTTGCGTGTGAGAGAGATTGTGAAGACTCAAGGCAAATTGAAGATCAAAGAAGTTTTAGCGGGTAGCTCACGAGTAGCCTTCCCGCAAAGTGAAGCATGTGCTCAGCACATGACCGGAATGTGAAGAGTCATGACAGATGGTGACAGCTAGTTTTCGCGAGTGTCTTGTGGGTAAGGCCTTCCCACGAGATACCTGCGAAACATTCTGTTTTGCTATTTTGTCATATCTGATACACCTTATCTCTACCCACACTATATATACCCACATTACCCACATATTGAGAGAAGTGTTTTTCAGAGAGAAAACCCTAGCCATTACCCTTGAGAGTTAGAGAGATTGTCATACCCAAAATCCTCTACATAATTCATTGTGCTTTTCCTCAACTCCTACCTCTACATTTCCAAATCCTTGAGAGGTTGGTAGCCTAAACACTTACCACACCCATCCTGGGTGTAAAGTGAGGTTTTGGTACGGCTGGGTAGCATTGAAAGAAGCCATTTGTTTGGTGGACGCAATCGGGCTGAATTGCGTGATCTAGAAAGTTAGAGAAGATAAGGCTTCGTTAAGTCAGTTAGTAGTAGGAGCTCGGTGGGCTCGAGTATATGGGGTAGACTAGGCTTGGAGGGTCTTTTATTATTTGTATACTCTAACTTATTCTCTAGTGGATGATTTACCGCTTGGAGGGCGGCAGAGAGGTTTTTATCCTAGTTCTTCAGTTTCCTCTTCAATAACACATCGACGTGTTATCTTGTGTTTGCATTCTTCTTCCCTACTCTTTTAGCTTTCATTTTACTACTGTGATTTGATGAATGGCTTAGAGTAGTTATATTGCTTGTTTACTCATATTTACTCTATTCCGCACAGTTTAAGTTAAAGTAAAATCAACCGAGTCGTAATTTTAGTTTGGGGGTCTAAACAGCTCTTGTGTTTTCAAACAATTTTGAGCTTTCAATTTTATAGTATTTTAATAAGATATCATAACTTTTCGTTTTAATAAAATATTTTTATTATATATGTCATGCTCAGTGGCGGCTCTAGGAATTTTGTTTAGGGGGATCATTAAAAAAATTAATAAAAAAAAAACTTGGATATATCAAGTTATCGACAAAAAAAAAACTAATTCATGAAGTTTTATAATTTTCTTCTACAAGTTTTCAAATTTTAAATTGTTATATAATAATTCATTATGAGTATCTATTGCCAATGTGGGTAGCTATGAGCCTATAACCATTTTATTTTGTTAAGTTTATCTAACATTTTTATTTTTATGCAGTTGTTATTATCTATTTGTTATAGTTTTTATAAAAATATTTTAAACTAAACTCATTAGCTTTGTATTAATTATTAACGCACACAACCACACATTCATATATAAACTTATACACTATGTGTCAACTGAATGTTCAAATAGCGTGTAAAACATCTATAAACGTTTAGACCCCCAAATTACCAATTCAAGGTTATTATCAAACAATGTATGTGCGAAATATGAAAATAAGCTAAAACAGAATTGATAAAAAAATCTAAACCAAATAAAATCACAACCATAGCAAAAATTAAATGGCAAAGATTAAGGGAAGAGAGATGCAAACACAAAGACAACACAACGATGTGTTATCAAAGAGGAAACCGAAGTCCTTGGCGTAAAACCTCTCCGCTACCCTCCAAGCGGTCAATAATCCCCTAGAGAATGAAGTTGGGATACATGAACAGCAGAAGACCCTCCAAGCCTAATCTACCCAGTGTACCTAAGCCCTCCAAGCTTCTTGCTTCAACGAGGTTACGCCGAACCTTTATTTTCTCTAGCTTACCGAATTCTACTATAGCCCTTAGCATCAACCAATATCAATTGGTCCCTTCCTAATTGCTTCTCAAGCACCAAATAACCTTCTCACAGATATGGGTATGGTGAAAAAAGGATTTGACTAAATGTACCTCTCAAGGATGTAACAATGGAGAGGGTGAAAGTAGAGGAATTTGGAGAATCAAAGGAGAAGATTATGGATGAGTCAATCTTGTTTTTCTCTAGGGTTTCTCTCTCAAAATTCTCTGTGGAAGCTCTCTACAATACATGGGTAGAACGGGTATTTATACTAGTGTGTGTTTGGAATGCGAAAGGTCAGGTTTGTAACAAACAAAGTGGTCTGGTGGCTTGGCCTCGCGACTTGACTAAGTCGCGAGTTAACTGTCTGGCCAGATTGGAAGTTTTGTCTTATAGTGCTCTAGCTAGCATGACTCTTCAGCTCCCTTGCATGCTTCACACATGTGCCTCCTTCGGCAACTCGCCAGCCGCGAGCCAGTCGCGAGATCCAGTTGCAAGGCCTTGCTGAGTGCACACTCTTGAGCTTTTCTTCACACTCTCTCACACACTACCCTTACATGATTTCCACATAAATACAGGGTTTCTAAATGCTGAATTACAAGCAAATTGGCATAGAATAAAGCCAACAAAATGGTTGATTAAATTCAACCTTACATCAACCAATCAAATGTTTAGAAAATCACTAACTTTACAATTTTTTCTTAAATTTTACTAATTTTATAATAAAAGGTTATTAAAATATGATAACAATACACACACATGTAACAAACTATCTCTATTTCCTAATTATTAAATTATATAAATTTATATTATATTTATATTGTACACACAAACGTCCACACACATCATAATTCACACAAATAGCATTATAACAAAAAGTAATGCACACAATCAATATTAGACACACTCACACACATAATATAAATTTATAAAAAAGAGTGATACTTACAATTCACAAACACTTATTATTTACTCTTAGAGTTGGAAATACTTGTAATAAGGGTATGCAAAATTAAACTAACAAAAATATTATATATATATATATATATATATATATATTTTTTTTTTTTTAAGTCAGGAGGTTCATTTGAACCCCCTGAATATAGAGTAGTGTCACCCTTGGTCATGCTTGCATTACGTGACTCATTATAACTATATTAAAATTATTAAATAATTATCTTTTAGTTAAAATGTATTACCAAAAATTTCAAAAATGAAAACGCTACTCTATTAAAATTCAATTTTTATAAATTTTAAGATAATTCAAAATTATTTTTAATCTATTCATAATATTTGGCTGTGGGGTCGAAGGATGTGGCAACCCCAGCCCATTTCATATTAAGCCCAATGCCCACGCTGAGGAAGAAGAAATGTCCGAGGATGAACAAAGAAGGTCCAATCTGCTAGGAGACGTTGCTAAGGACAACCCTGTCCTCGGCAAACTGAGGTCATTGAAGGAGAAAGCGGCACGCTCTCAAGGACAGCCTCCCCAGGCATCCCAAACAAAAAGACTACCACAGTAGACCAGATATGAGGGTGTGGTGGAGGAGCAATTCCAAGAGAGGCTGTCACCTCCGCATTAAATGCCCACAGCTGACAATCTTGCCGCATTAATGAGGAAATGATCCCTGAACAATATCACCTTGTTTGCTGCAACTCATAGCAAGTTGAAGAATGCGGCATATGGGACAGGCACTCAAGTAGCAACCTGCATGATCAATAGATGGATGGCCAAGATCAATGGAAAGAAGGTATATAACATAAGAAGCCCTCCAAAAACAGGCAAGAAAAAAAAGAGGAAGATGGTTGCAGTTCTTACCATTCACGAAAGCTTCTGTAACTAAGCACTAAAGAACAAAGAGAAAGGATCAGTCCTCGGATCAAGCCCGAGGATAAACTTTCACCCTTCCGCCATATATTTGATCTTTCCATCTCCATATGATCATGTCTGGTTGTTGCAACTCTCACTAAAACCCAGTTCTTGAGCTCGTTTCTCTACCAAATTTATTGTATTGGGCCCGTTGGGTTTGAGCTTGTTCACTTAATAGTAAAGAGCCTCCAAACCCGGACCCTACATTGGCTTTTGATAAAAACTTCGATTTACACAATGTGTATTTGCCATGTATCTTAAAATACAATTTTATTTTATTTTTATTATTCAATTTTAATTATATTATCGAAATACTTTCTTTATTTACAAATAATTCTGGATTAACTTGTTAATTGTATAAACATAATATTAGCATTAGAATATATATATATATATATATATATATATATATATATATAAATTATATATTTGTTATGGAAGTTGGTAATGCTCCACTATTGAAGATATTAAGAAATTTTATAATATTTTTTATAAACAAAAGAAAATAAAAGAAAAGAAGGAATGCAGTAACATTGACTCATTTCTAGATTCAAATAACTTAAAGTATATATTGCTTCTATTGTCAAAGAGGCAGTATCTTGTGTAACAGTTGCATACGACATCCCTCTTATAATAATAAATTCTATTTTTATAGGTTTAAGCTTTAGTCTAGTGCATCAGTACACTATACCAAATACAGTATTGTAGACACTGCATTTTATACCCCTTACGACTCGAGCCTCTGTTCCCTAATGATGCTCAAACTCTAAGGCCCAAGGCTAGTTTATAACCCAATCAAATATTAAGTTGACTTGAGGAGTGTTAAAATGAAAAATATAACCTTTTGAATAAGCAAAAATCTATTTTTGGAAATAAAATGGCCAAAGTAGCCCTCGACCTACGTGCGTGGGTCACGGCCTGCGTACGCAGGCACATCCCTGTGTACACAGCTAGGGTTTCAAAAGCATAAGAAAGGCAAATTTTTTGCAATAATGGCCGAGGTTTGGAACTAATCTCACATCGTCTGGGAGCTGTTCGAAACCCCATTTTTTCCACTATCAAAAGCCTTACAGGGTACATTTTCAAAACACACAGAAATCCAATGGGAAAAACTTAAGATTCACTAAAAAATAGTTAATCAAAAGGAAGTTTTTCACAAAACACCTCAAGTTTCTTTTTATTTGATTGCGAAATTTTCTGGTCTCAATCCTTTGATTTGAAGATTACTAATCACTATTTCGTTGAATTGTGATAAATTTGACTGAGAGGAACGATAAAAAATCAAGCCTAAGAGCTTTTGCTTTAACGTATGCTTTAAAAACTTTTCTTTTTCTTTTCTCCCTTAATCTTTGTTTTAATCTGCTTCTTTTGTTTAGTTTATGTTTACACATGTTTATTTAGGCTAGTTTTAGGTTTTCTTCATATCTTTAAGCATGATAGGTTGCTAGATTTTACATTTTGGCTTCTGCTATGTTTTTATGTTAATTAGGGTTTATGGGTAAGGATTTTCGTACGCATGATCTAGCCTGCACACGCAGGCTGAACTCATGCGTACGCAGACCTATTCTAGCGTGCGTGATGCCATTACCCAGAAAACCCTAATTCTTTGTTTGTTCTATTCTACCTTCACATGTTTGTTTGAATAAGCCTCTTTTCCATATGTTCCAAACCCCATGACTGTTTGTTTGCCTTTTAACACATTTGTTGTTATCACATGCTTAGATTAGGGTTTAGCCGTTTAGGTTAGGGTTTTCTTTGTTTTAATGCTATGCCATTCATTCACATGTTCATGCATTGATGCCATAGGTGTTGTGTTGTTGAGAGGTAAGTAAAGGGTAAGCCATGCATTAGCAATGTTAATGCATTTGTGTTAGGGTTTTTAGATGTATGATTAGGGTTTCTAATACGTTAATGTTTTGTCTTTGATATGTTTTGTTTGTTGGTATGCTTGCTGCCATGTTTAAGTTACTGTTTTGTTTAAGATGAATGTTAAGGGTTTCCTTTATATGTTTAGCTCCCTTTTGTTTGGATAGATGGATAAGTTTGTGTTTAGGGTTAAGGATGCCATGTTGTTTGCTAGATGCATGTTAGTGTGTGTGTGAGTCTAGAATACAAGTATTTAAATGGTTTTTAATAAGGTTAAGATATAGGACACAATGATGGGAGGCCAACCTTAGGGTTGGGCGATCTTGGGTGCCTAATACCTTCCCAAGAGCATACCTAAACTCCGAACCCAAACTCTGGTAGTAAGATTAAAAGGTCCTTCCTTGAAAGAACGCTTTATTCATGCTTCCTAGACTATAAAACTAGGTGGCAACTCCATTTTAATTTCCCTTCCATTGCGCCTACAGTGGCGATTTCGTTGGGGATGGTGAGTTTAATTCTTATGTGTCCTATGTCTTAACTTAAATAAAAATTGTTTCAATACTTGTTTTGCACACACATCACTTATTCTCTTTGTCCCTTAACCTTGGTTGGTGATGAGTGGGAAGATGGAAAGCTCCATTTGGGCCTAAATTTTCTGAAGTTCATCCCACCAACTCACAATCGGTGCCATCACCTATAATGGGCCTTCAGTACGTTAAAGGTTTGCTACCAATCCACTATGGGGTCTACTTAGACCTTCGGTTGGAATCATAACCCGCCTAATTGTGAGTGACCTACTTATCTATCCCTTTAGCCTTAGGGAGCCAAACCAAACAAGAGAGATCCTAGATCCTACCATGAAGGGTACCCTTTATATATCTCTTGTTTGTTCAACCATACATCATGTGTTCACTTAATCCTAAAGGATAGATAAAAGGTATGAAAATAGAAAGGATGACCCTAAAGTTATGGTATACCCTAAGATGTTATGGGATAAAAGAAAAGAAGTTCTCACATATAAGAAGTTTGTCCCTAAATCCAAAGGTATATCTTAACTTGAAAGGTTCATACAACCATTGCCTAATTACTATCATAGGCCCAAGTGGAAAAAGCCCTTTTGAAGAAGAGGACTTTAGGCCTAAGGCAACAACTACGCTATGGACTTAGCATCCAAAATCCTACAAAGTTGATATGAACTTCCTTAATCTTGGGCCTCCTTGTTGCATGCTTAAGCCTAAAATGATGAAAACTTCATGGACTTTGGGACGAAGGCTACAAAATATTCTAGCTAAAGGGTATTTCAAGAAAAAAAAAAACTGATGAAATAATGAATAAAGAATAAAAAGCCCAAAGGTGACGAATACATTGTAGGCCAAGGTTTGAGACAATAGGTTGAAGATTCCTAAGTACATTCTAATGAAAGCCCACGAGAGTAGGGTGAGAGCCTTATTGTAAATGGACCAAAGCCCAATGAAACAAAGGGAAAGGATCCATAAGAGGAAATGGAGTGATATTGTAATTGGGTCTTCATTAAAATGAACTTAAGAATTTTCCAAAAACATCTAAAGAGTAAAATGAACCTTTTAATTGGGACTTGAACTTAATGAAAATGGGGCTTCTTTTCAGAAATCACTCCAATCCAAGTCCAATGGAAGGTGAGACATCCAAATTATAGGCTTATCAAGAGGGAAGGATGGATGCTGCAAGTGAGAAGGTCTTCAAGCAAAAGATGCTCAAATGTGTAGAGGCACAAGTTGAGGTCCTCAAGAAAATAATAGGTCACCTTTCCGAAATTGAGAAAGAGGAAGTTGAGGAATGCAAGACTGAGCATGAACCAAATGAGCTAACTCAAGAAGGCATTGATCACGTGATGGCAAAAGGGAAGGTCTGCTTGCCTCTACCCAACTTCAAGCCGTAACTAAAGGATGCTCTAAGACCATGGATCTTCAAGAGGTCCCATGTCAACGACTTTTCTAAATCAGGAGATGCAAGATCATGGGAGGATCATGACTGGCCAGAATGGACCTCGAAGGTAGGGACAACCTAAGTCACCTCGACTCCTTTCATACTTGAACGCAACATAGACCCTTCTTCCGATGACGACCAACACCACGTAAGGAATGAAGGAGAAGAAGGAGATGATGAGATGATCAACTGTTGGAGTGGGGATGATGGTGACTGGTTCCTTGACAAGGCGAGAAGAAACTTCCCCAACAAGGGCAGAGATCTGTATGACATGACTGAAGCTATGCATGTGTGGGAACCTTTAAAGAAAGAAGATGGCCTGAGAAGGAACAAAAGAAGGAATGGCAAACCTTAAGAGAGAGGAAAGAAAGAATTCATCATGCCTACTATGGGGCCCATTAATAATTGGACTTGGGTTGGGTTTTCTAAGAACATGGGGAAAGAGTTTTGTAATGCAAATTCCAATGTACTTTTCAATAAGATGAATTTTGATTTGGCTTACTTTGATATGTCCCATAACATTGAAATCCTGCACTTAAATGATTCAAATGAATTTGAAAATGAAATTAATAAACAATTGGAAAAGAAAATTGAACATATGGAACTAACTCTTGAAACTATTAATTTGGGCAATGATAAGAATCCATGCTTAATTAAAATTGGCTCAACTCTAAGTAAAAAAGAAAAGAAAGATCTTCAAGAACTCCTTACAGAATTTCAAGAGATGTTTGCATGGTCCTATGAAGATATGCCTGGAATTAACCCCGAGCTAGCTTAACATCACATTGATACTCATGACCACATGGTGCCTGTCAAGCAAAAATTGAGAAGAATGAGGACCTAATGGCTGTTAAAAATCAAAGAGGAGGTCACTAAGCAACTAAAGGTAGGGTTCATCAAACTCGTAAACCAAGCCGACTGGATAGCCAATGTTGTGCTCGTACCTAAGAAGGATGGAAAGGTAAGAGATTAGGATGGAAAGGTAGAAATTGACCTGTCCAAGATCAAATTCATATTGGAGATGCCTCCACCTAAAAGTGAGAAAGAGATTAGGGGTTTCTTGGGTCGACTACAATACATTAGTTGATTCGTTGCCAAGCTCACCTCCACTTGCGAGCCCATCTTTAAGCTCCTAAGAAAGAATGAACCATACACATGGAACGATGAATGTCAAAAAGCCTTTGAACTCATCAAGGAATATCTCCTCCACTCACCTATCCTAGTACCTCCACAACATGGGAAACCTTTACTCCTATACCTCTCCATCATAGGGGATTCGATTGGGAGTATGCTTGCACAAGAAGACGATGACAAGAATGAGAGGGCAATATATTACTTAAGCAAGAGATTCCATTATTAAAAGACTAGGTACACTCTCATAGAAAAGTCATGCTTCATACTTGTTTGGGCCGTATAGAAGTTGAGGCACATCATTTTACCCTTTCAAATATGGGTGGTAGCAAGAATGGACCCATTGAAGTACCTCTTTGAGAAGCCCGCTTTGAGTGGAAGATTGTCAAGATGGTTGATCTTATTGGCAAAATTTGATTTGAAGTACGTGGCTAGGAATACTATTAAGGGAAGCGTCGTGTCGGATTTTTGTGCCGAGAATCCCATAAAGGGGGAGGATGATAAAGAGGATTTTCTAGATAAGGATATTTTGGATGTTGAGCTAGGGACATGGAAGATGTACTTTGATGGAGGTGCAAACCTATATGGAAATGGTATAGGAATACTCTTGATCACTCTCAAGGGATCTCACGTACCTTCGGCAATCAAATTGAACTTTGAAGCAACTAATAACATGGCTAAATATGAAGCTTGCATCACCAGAATGGAAGCCCTTCAAGATTTAAGGGTAAAAGAAGCCGAAGTCTTTGGGGATTCAACTTTGGTTATAGCTTAAGCATAGAAGTTGTGGAAAGTGAAGGAAGAACATTTAAAGCCTTATCAACAATACTTTGAAGACTTGACCAAGATCTTTGACAAGATCAAGTACACAATCATCCTTAGAGCTCATAATCAGTTTGTGAATGTCCTAGCTACTTTAGCTTCCATGGTTGAAAAACACGAGGGAGTATGGACACGACCTTTAGAAATTGAACAAAGTGGTAAGGAAGTGCACAAAAGGAAGGCTGAAGCCTCAATAATGGCCGTAAAGGAAAAGGAAGCTCTGTGGTACAATGACATCATGAAGTTCTAAGAACTAGGGGCATATTCGAACGGTGCTGACAAGAGAGAATGTCGTTCCATTAGGATGATGGCAACCCAATACATCCTACATAGAGGAAAACTCTATAGAAGGTCCTATGACGGTGTACACCTTGCTTGAAAAGAGAATAGGCTGAGAGGGTAATGGAAGAGGTTCATCAAGGAATTTTTGCCCCACTCATGAATGGAAGGATGTTAGCCAAGAAGATCCTAAGGATGGGGTATTACTAGAGTACAATAGAGACCAATTGTGTGGACTATGTGAAAAGTTGCCATGATTGTCAGACACATGCCAACTTGAACCATGTACCACCTAATGAATTGTATAGCATGACTTCTCCATGGCCGTTCTCAGTTTGGGGCATAGATGTGATTGGAAGAATAGCTCCTAAGGCTTCGAACGAGCATGAGTACATTATAGTTGCAATTGACTACTTCACTAAGTGGGTGGAAGCAGCCTCCTACTCCATGTTGAAGGCTAAGCATGTGACTCAGTTTTTAGAAAACAACATCATTTGTCAATTTAGGCTACCCCAAGAGATCATTTCCGATAATGGTTCCCACTTTGAAGGCGAAGTCTGAAGGGTCACGAAAGAATATGGCATTAAGCATCACAAATCTTCGCCATATCGACCACAAGCTAATGGGGCCATAAAAGCATCCAATAAGAATGTGAAGAATATCCTCGCCAAGATGGTAGTTACATACAAAGATTGGGCCGAGAAGCTTCCATTTGCCTTGTGGGGGTTATAGTACTTCTATCCGAGCATCGATTGGAGCAACACCTTACTCTTTGGTTTATGGTAGTGAGGTGGTGCTTCCTATTGAGGTGGAGATACAGCCTTTGAGGGTAATGGTAGAGACTAAGATCCTAGAAGAGGATTGGGCTAATGTGAGTTATGAAAAATTGGCTTTGATAGATAAGAAGAGAGCTAGTGCATAATACCATGCACAAGGGTACCAATAAAGGATTGCTAGGGTATTTAACAAGAAAGTGAAACCAAGAAACCTTAAAGAAGGATGGGGAAGAGATGCTTCACCCTATTAACATGGATAGACTCCAAAAATACCACATCTTAAAAAAATAAAAAAATAAAAATAAATGAAAGGAAAAAAGCCTACTAGGTTGAAAATCCGAAAGGGCGGCCTAGGCAAAAATTAAGGCAAAAGAACCCTGTTAGATTGAAAACCCAAAAGGGAGGTCTAGGAAAAAGCTAGGGGAAAAGACCATGGGCATGGCAAAAATTCCTCAAAGGACATCATGGGTAAAAATTGCATGGCAAAGGAAAAAGAAAAGAAAAGAAAAAAATGAATAAAGAAGATAACAATAAACAAAGATGATAAAAAGGGAAATTCTCTCATTGCTAAAATTAAAAGATAACAAGTTTGCTTTCATAGGGGATTTGGAACATTCCAATCCTTTATTAAATTCAAAAACAAAAATAGGAGAATCATAAAAGTATAGAAAAGTAAAACATGGGGCATGTCAAGGCGATTACTCAGTCCTTCTTATCTTCTTGCTAGTCTTCATGTGAGCCTTCTCATTCGTCAAAATCCATTTTATGTCATCATTCAACCATTGTTTGTAGCTTGTAGTGGGGTAGATGTATTTGGGAGGAACAATGTCTTTTGTCACCTTATGGTGTGGCCAAGCTTCACTAATCCTACCCAAGATCCTATTTGAAAACGCCACAGTATGGAAGGAACCCTCATCATTAGGAGCTCCTTGACACTCTCCAAATTTCCTTGAGATACAATAAGTGGAGTAGTAAGAGCAGCAATGAAGCCCAACTAGAGTCACACAATGGTCCTTGCAACAACTGTGAACCATGCTTGAGATATGCCATCATTCAATGACCATTGAATGTCAATTTTCTTAAGGCAACCCATAAGCTCCATGAACGCTTTAAAGCCCAAGACATCTTGAAGCCGACAGTCCCTAAGATGCCTAGGAAGGTAGGTGCTGAGGGGTATAGTAGAAGGATGAAGCAATCAAAGCCTCCCTTGTAGCCATATCTACAAAAAAGAGGAAGAGAGAAGAGAGGGGGAAGAAAAAAAAAAAAAAAAAAAAGAAGTGGAAAGCGTGAGTGAGAAAAAATAAAAATAATGAAAGATGATATAAGGAGCCTTAATGGGTTGAAAATTGAAAGGCAATCCATGCAAGATTAGAGGAATCCCGCTAGGTTGAGAACCGAGGAAAAAGTTAGGGATCATACCTGAAGAAGAAGAGGACTTCTTGCAAAGAAACTTGCTTCTTTCCTTTGAAAGGCATCCAAACCATTGAGGGTTTCCGCCAAAATCAAGCCCACTGGATTACCTCTCTCTAGCTCATAAGCCACCATACACATCTGAAAGTCTACATAATATGACTATTGAACAAAGAAATACCTTGCAAGAGCACATAAGCAAAAGGCCCGAAGGTCCGAAGGTTGTACAATCGTGGCCTTTCACCCTAAGGGAGGCCTGAACCGGAAAAGTAATCAAAGACCAGCCTAAGGTTAAGTTTGCCAAAAACACACCACCTAGTAGCTGTAGTTTTAGGGACACCCAACACTACTCACAGTAAGGAAGGAAGATCTCCACCCATGGTAGAAAAGATAAGATCATCAATCTCTAGTTCACCCATCATAATAGCAAATTTCTCAATAGTGGGGCATAATTCTATTTCATTAAAATGGAATACATGCCGAGAAGGAACCCAATAGCTAGCAGCAGCACGAAGAAGAGGCTCATCCACCCTAATTTGATGGTAAGGGAAGATGCAAGAAAAGCCATAAGGAGAAACAGAATCCTTGAAATCAAGACCAAGCTTCCTAATCCAAGTGGAGATATCGAGGGGAGAACTTTCTGCCATTGGGAGACCTCACAGAAGTGTTCTCTGAGTTGGAAACACGTTGGTGAGGGTTTTTATCCCAAACGGCTACTTTTATACCTAAGTAAGTTGGCTAGAATTTTTCTGATTCGCGGCCCACGTGCACAAAGTTAACCCTACATACACAAAGTCAAAGCTGTGTATGCAGGCTCACCTCCACATATGCATGGTGCTTGGCAAAAGCCCATGTTCCCCTATTTTGAGTAGAGTTTCTCCTCTCTCAAGCATTCCTAGGGTTCCTATGACCTAAAGAATCATTAAGGACATATTCCATGCATAAGATTGCAAGCACCAAAGATGCAAAATTGTGTAGAAACATAAAATTTATCATTATACTTGTAAATTAAGTGCTAAGTTCCAATCAAAAGCATAAATGTAAAAAGATGTTCTTAAACAATCCTTTGTCTCAAACCAAACCCAAATTTTTGCTAAAGGGAATAATGAAAAATATTAAAAGCAAAAGAAAAGAAAAAAGTTATGTGTTGTCTGTGTATATAGGCTGTGACTGCAGTAATCAATGGTGCCGCCTCTTCCTTTGTTGGTAGCTAGGAGTCGCTTCCGGGTCCTCCTCGTTGCCACCATCATCATCATCATCACTACCGCCTGGGTGGGCCGCTCCTTCAGGACCATACAGATCTCTCGAGTAGTTGGTCACCTCCAACTTAAGGTTCCCAGCTAGCCATACCAACTTCTCATGCTCTTGGATAGTGGGATGCAATTTGAAGATAGAAGGGTTAGTGACCAAAACAAGGAAATAAATGGCAAAAAGAAATAACAAAAGGAAGAAAGAACTTACCGCAAGAGTGTTGGGAGGGAATGGATAGCCCATGACATTAGGATTACAGGGCACGACGCGCTCCCGAGCAAAGCCATCCAGGCCATAAGCATAGACTACCCAAAGGATGTGTGGAGGATCAATGGGCTCACCGGCAGTAGGTCCCCCTCTTACAATTCCCCGCATCAGTAGTCATGACAAGCAAAGAAAAAAAGAAGAACAAGAACAAGAGTTTAAGCATATACTATGGGTAGTAACAAAAGGCATGAGACAAGTGATGTTGAACTCATTATAGTCCAACCCTTCAAGAAGCAGCTCGACGTAGGAAATACCACTCCCCCACTACTCCATATCAGTCATGGAGTGTGCGGAAAGCATGAACTCATAAGGGTCCCTCGAAATCTGTGGGTCATCCATACCCACCAACTAGCACCTCAGCCTCTCCGCCAGATATAGTGCCCTCAAACCCACTCATTCAAAAGGTCGAGTGATCTCTGAAGCAATGAGAGTGGCAGGCTCTAAGTCTCGAGAAGCAAGAAAGGGCTAGCCAGCCCATGGGGTCCAGTTAACCTATAATAACATGAGGTTAGAAGAAGGGTATCCTAAGAAGAATGCATGAAGAAGCGTGAAAAACTAGAATTATTAAACTTACCTCATCAGAAGTCAACCTAGCAAGATGGGCCATCACTTGAGGAAACTCCCTCAGAACTAGATCGATGCCTGGAGTTGTAAAGCCATACCTAATCGCCCATCGCTGAAAAAAGAAGAAGCACAAGCCACAGGTTAGATGCAAGATGACAGTTTTCAAGATGATATGATAGTTTTTCAAGACAGTACAGTTTGCGAGACTACAAGCTACAGGTGGAAGTGTAAAGAGTAAAAAGAGAACTGACCTCAAGGAGCTTCCAAGGCCCCACAAGCTGCCGCAAAGAGCCCTAGCTGAAAGTGTCAAGGGTGGAGTAAAGATAAGCAAGACATGCTTGCCCCCAGTATCTTGGAAGAGGGTTAGCCACCTCAAATACACCACCATTGGCAAAGAGGTAGGCCCCTATCAAGTGGAGAAAAAAAGCCTTAGCCATACGAACACATTCCTCCACGGTCCTTTGTAGGAGGAACATGTAATCCGACACTAAGTCGAAGTAGCAAATAGTTTCAATGGAGTACTTCCTCCCCAACATGTTAATGCCCAGTTGCACGCTCGACACACAGTTAAAACTAATGATGACCCCCTCGAAACTAAGGTTGGTCATGTGGTAGAAGTCATAGGGAGTCACCGTCATCTCCCGCTCGATGATATGAAAGGTGTGGGTAGTGTCCCACCACCTCTCAATAAGGCACTACACCAAGGTGGCACTTGCGGACTTTTTTGGAAGAAGGCTGATGATGGGCTCAAAGCCTGCTTCCCGAACATAGCCTCTAGTTTCGAGGGCGAGCAAGTTGAATCACTCCACCACCTTATTGGTGCTTCCCTTGCCAGCATAAGGGGATGATGACTACAAAAAAGGAGAGATGTCATTAGATTCATGATTCAAGTAAAATTCGAAGAAAATGGTATTGTGATGCATGACTGAAAATAAAAAGAATAATATAGTGATATTCAGATGCAAAAATGACAAAAATGTGTGCTAGCGTTGCATGGGGAAGTAAAACAGGTGAAAAATGAGTAAAAATGGGTAGAGCAAGGCTTCTGCCAAGCATCTCACGTACACAGGTCAAAACCCATGCATGGACAAGACCTCATGTATACAGGTTCATTCCCATGTATGTAGAACCTCATGAACATAACTACGTATGCAAGAATAGAGTTGCGTACGCTAGCACGAACACAGACAGAAGTTGCGTACGCTAGCACGAACACAGACAGGTTCATTCCCAAGTTGCGTACGCAAGCCCGAGCCCACGCACGAACACAGACAGAAGTAGTTTTTTGACATTTTCAAGGAAGCATCATCCAAAATCCATCCTAGACATGTTCCTACCCCTCCTAAGACATCAGGTTTCCATCTTAACCCATCCCACAGCAAAACCCAAGCATTTAGATAGCCAAAAACACATTCAAACCAAAGATCAGAGAGGAACTTGAAAGTGAGAAAAAAAAAATGAAAAACTTACAAATTCACCCATGGGAATGTGGTTCTCTAGCCGGTATGTCAATGGTGGAGGTCCCACCAACCTCGTGGCTCCAATCCAGCAAGTGAGATGGAAGGCATCAGCAAATAGAACATAGAAAGATTTCTTGGCCTTGGGTGCCATGGGAGAAGATGATGAGAGAAAGAGAGAAAATGAGAAAATGGAAGAGTTGGAGAGAATCAGAGGGTGCAAGGAAAAGAGGTGAGGGAGATGAAGAGAATGAAGAAGAAAAGAAGAAAAGAAATGGTTGGTAACCATTGGAGAAAATGAAAAGGCGGGAACACACATGATGGCTAAACTACGTGTAGTTTAGTCATGAAAAGTTTAAAAAAAAAAAAAAAGGTTTTTCCTTTTCTTCTTTTCTTTCAAAAAATAATAAAAGAGGGACATCTTAAGATTTCCACAATTAGACATAAATTATCAAAAAAATTCCCTCAGTGGATGAAGCATATCAAAGAACTCTCGAGTGGATCAAGCACATTAAAGAAAAGAGATTTCCCAGTGGATCATGCCCACTAAGAACCACCCCTTAGTGAGTCAAGCATGTCAAACATCATCCTCAGTAAGGAAGTAGAAGACTCTTCCTCAACATTTCAAGCATCTCAAGCAAAGTCTCCCTAGTGATGGAAGCAGAAGATTCTTCCCAAATGTATCAAGTATTATCCTCATAAGAGGAAGTAGAAGACTCTTCCTCAATAGTTCAAGCACATCAAGCATCATACCTATGGAAGAGACAGAAGATCCCTCCCCAATGGACCCAAGCACAGTAAAGCAAATCCCTAATGAGGAAGCAGAAGATTCTTCCCTGAAGTATCCTTAATAAGGAAGCAAAAGATTCTTCCCCAGTGAGTCCCATACAAAAACCCCTCGTAAGGAAGTAGAAGATTTGTCCTCGAAATCCTCCACGAACCATGAAGGAAGCAGAAGATTCTTCCTTAGTGGATCACTACTCCTCAACAAGTTCTTCACCATCCCTAGTGGATCCTACTCGTGCACATATCCTTCAAGAATTAAACATGTAGGCATGGCAAAAAAAGGTAGAGATAGTGATAGAGAAAAAGGCTAAGGCCAACCCGAGGCTAGAGCCTCACTAAAAAAGGTAGAGAAAGAAGTAAAGAAGATAAGAGGAACAAGTTACTCGAAGAAGTTTAAGGCAAAAGCCCCGGATGGACACAACAAAGGCTATATCCTTTTGTTGTTTGTTGGGTTAGCTCGTAAAAGCACCCTTGTTTTTTTTCTTTTTTCTTTTAGTGACTCTAGGATAGTGAGTCACTCACCATTTGCTTGCAAGTGGCAAAAAAAGTTCTGAGATAGTGAACATGCCATTGCTTGTTTCTCAAGCAACAAAGGTGGGACTTCGAACATACGAATCCCATGTAGCTCTTCGGAGTTGCACCCCGCCCCGTGTATGCGTGATGTGTGTCGTGTGCGTAGGTTGGGCCTGAGCTATACATCAAAGCAAAATGTTTTGTCTCTTATTCTTTTGATTTTGTTAGCGAAGCTCACGAATCAAAAGAGGGCATTTATAGACACCACATTTCGTACCCTTTACGACTCCGGCCCCTGTTCCCCAATGATGCTCAAACTCTAAAGCCCAAGGCCAGTTTAGAGCCTAATCAGATATTAAGTTGACTTAAGGAGTGTTAAAATGGAAAATATAACCTTTTGAATGAGCAAAAATCTATTTTTGGAAATAAAATTACCAAAGTAGCCTTCAGTCTGTGTGCGTGGGTTGCGGCCTGCATACACGAGCTAAAGCATGCGTACGTAGGCACATCCCTATGTACGTAGCTAAGGTTTTAGAAGTATAAGAAATGCAAGTTTTCTATAATAATGGCTGAGGTTTGGAGCGAATTCCACATCGTCTAAGAGCCATTCCAAACCCTATTTTTTCTACTATAAAAAGCCTTATGTGGTACATTTTCAAAATACACAGAGATCCTACGAAAAAAACCTAAGATTCACTAAAAAATAGTGAATTAGAAAGGAGTTTTTCACGAAACACCCTCAAGTCTCTTTTTATTTGATTGTGACCTTTCTTGGTCCCAATCCTTTGAGTTGAAGATTACTAATCACTATTTCATTGAATTGAATAGATTTGACTGAAAGGAACGGTCAAAAATCAAGCCTTGGGGCTTTTGCTTTAAGGTATGCTTTAAAAACTTTTCTTTTTCTTTTCTGCCTTAATCTTTGTTTTAATCTGCTTCTCTTGTTTAGTTTATGTTTACACATGTTTGTTTAGGCTAGTTTTAGGTTTTCTTCATATCTTTAAGCATGATAGATTGCTAGATTTTACGTTTTGGCTTTTGCTCTATTTCTGTGTTGATTAGGGTTTCTGGGTAAGGATCTGTGTACGCATGATCTAGCCTGCGCACGCAGGTTGAACTCATGCGTACGCAGACCTGTTCTAGCATACATAATGTCGTTATCCAAAAAACAGTAATTCTCTGTTTGTTTTGTTTTGCCTTCACATGTTTGTTTGAATAAGCCTTGTTTCCACATGTTCCAAGCCCCATGACTGTTTGTTTGCCTTTTAACACGTTTGTTGTTATCACATGCTTAAATTAGGGTTTAGGCTAGGGTTTTCTTAGTTTTAATGCTATGCCATTCATTCACATGTTCATGCATTGATGCCATAGGTGTTGTGTTGTTGAGGGGTAAGTAAAGGGTAAGTCATGCATTAGCAATGTTCATGAATTTGTGTTAGGGTTTATAGATGTATGATTAGGGTTTCTAATATGTTAATGTTTTGTCTTTGATATGTTTTGTTTGTTGGTATACTTGCTGTCATGTTTAAGTTATTGTTTTGTTTAAGATGAATGCTAGGGTTTTCCTTTATATGTTTGGCTCCCTTTTATATGGATGGATGGATAAGTTTGTGTTTGGGGTTAAGGATGCCATGTTGTTTGTTAGATGCATGTTAGTGTGTGTGTGAGTCTAGTATACAAGTATTTAAATGGTTTTTAATAGGGTTAAGATATAGGACACAATGATGGGAGACCAACCTTAAGGTTGGGTGATCTAGGGTGCCTAACACCTTCCCAAGAGCGTACCTAAGCTCCAAACCCAAACTCTAGTAGTAAGATCAAAAGGTCCTTCCTTGAAAGGAAGTTATATTCATGTTTCCTAGACTATATAACTAAGTGGTGACTCCATTTTAATTTCTCTTCCCTTGCACCCACAGGTATAGACACCTGTATCATATTGTATCCAATGCATTGGACCTAAGTCGAATCTACTTTGATATAGAGAGATGTGGTATGCAAGGTTACACAAAATATAATAAATCGTTGTGCTTGAAAACTTTGGATTTGAAGCTTAAAAAAAAAAAAAAAAAAGACTTGGATTTGCAAAGTTGAGTAATTTTATATGGGTTCGGTTCCGGATATACATTTATAATCAATTTTAGAAAACTTTTTATGTAAAATTGAAAAAGTTAATCACTTTTTCATTTTCCCATAAAAATTTTCTAAAATAGTTTATTAATGTACACCCTAAGGACATAGGTTAGTAAAACCCAATTTTAGATAGAGAAATATTAATGGATGCCCTAAGGGCATTTGTTAGTGATATATTTTAGGAAATGTTTTATGGGAAAAGGGAAAAAAAGAAAAAAAAAAGTTTTAATAGCTTTTTTTTTTTTTTTTTAATTTCCATAATGGTAGTGTTAAAACATTCTTAAAATGTCTCTAAAAAAAACATTCTTAAAATGGTTTATTAATAACTACGATTGTGGACTTGCGTTAACAATAACTTTTTATATAGGGTTATATGAACAGGTACCCTTAGGATAATTGTTAATAAACCATATTACATTAAGGGCACCCGTTAATATGATCTTATATATAAAAAATAAAAATAAATAGTCTTGTTAATGAGTGTATGCAATTATTAATAAACCATTTTAGAAAAGTTTTGATACCACTTTTATGAAAAATATAAAAATTTGTCGAAAGAATTAACTACTATATTATTTTTCAGTAAAATATTTCTAAAAATAATTTCATCTGTTAACATTCCCATTTTATATAAATAATTCAATAGATACCCTTTAACCCAAAAAATAAAAAATAAAAAATAAACAAAAATGTTGAAGTAGTGTAATTAAAGCCTTTAAACCCTCAAAAACAAAAAGAGAGGCTAAAACCCTAAACAAAGGAGCAGAGCAGCGATGAACATTTACATGAAGCGAACTCTATTACTGATGAGAGGCAGTGTTACTACTTTCTACGCCAACAAGCCCAATCATTTTCCCATCTCACTCGTTGCCTCGACTCTGTCACGACTCAGGCTCTACTCGTCAAATGGAAATGGATCCAATTTGACCCATACCCAGAAACCCAATTCCTCCGTTGATGCAGAAGACATCAGTAATCCAGGTAATTTTCCAAATCATAGTATACAATTTTAATTTTTTCAACTTATCCTCTGTTTGGTTAGTGGGAAACCTCACCACGAAAATGAGGGAAAATTCATAGTCTCTGAATACTGAAATTATTTCATACATGTTGTGTTAGCGGTTGAGATTAGTTAGACACTTGGGTTGCTATTTGGGATTTTTGTTGTTACAAATTTTAATTTGTTTAGAAGGAAACTTATTCTGTTTTTTGCAGTTTATTCTTTGAATTTTTGGGATTAAAATCTCTCTCTTTTTTATAATAATAAAATTTGTGAGTTGAAGAAATTCAAGGCCTAAACTATTTGCAATTTATTCTGGATTTTTTTTTTTTTTTTTTTTTTTTGGGATTCTGAAGTTGTTTGACTATGCAGGATTGAGAATTATGAATTATAATTATTTTAGGGTAGGGAAAATCTGAATGTTTTCAATTTTGGGTTTTCTTAATTCTCATTATTTTCAGTATAATTTTTAAGATTTTAGTTTTTTTTTTTTTGGGTTAAAGCATGAATTTGTTTAAATATAGGGGTTTATGGGTTTTATTATCTGCATTATGATAGTTACCTATTATGAATAATCTTATTTGTTTTTGCATTCATTTAGAATGTCTTATTTTCTGGTCTCTGTAATTACAATTTAATAAAATTCGAATGGTTTGGTTGCAGAGCTGAAAAAGCTCATAGATAAATTCTATGCGGGCGATGCAGAGGCAATACCATCGATCTTTGAGGCAATTTTGAAGAGGAAATTGGCAGGTAAGTATGAGGAGGCTGACAAGGAGTTGATGGAAGAAATTGTTGGGAAGACACACGAGTCTTCCGATGATATTGATGATGAGGAGTCTTCCGATGATATTGATGATGAGGAGTCGTCGGATGAGGAGTTTGAGTCTGATTTGGATGAATTGAGTGAAACTGATGAATATATTGATGAATTGCATAATGCAAAGGAGATTGCCATGAAGAGAATAGCGAGGAATGAGTAATGTGAACACTCTACAGTTTTGTTGATTTTTAATCCCAAGCATGCTTGATGCTTGTATCATGTTGAAGAATTCAATATGTGCAAGTTGAATTATTAATTGCACTTGTTTGTCTGACCAATCTAAGTTATAAAATGTATGTGGCTGTGAAAATTTTCTTTCTGTATTTCCTATTTCCAAGTATCAAAACTGTTATATCAACCGGACTCAAAAAGCTGTATTAGTGAAAACAGAGCCACAGCAACTTTTTTTTTTTTTGGGATAGAAACACCAATTAACAACTTGAACCAACAACTACAACCCAGACTCTAACAGTCTAACAATTTAAACCAGCTGCTACAACCTTGGTCTAGATACAAGAATACAACACTGAGCTGAAACAAAGTCAAAATCAAAACTAATTAGAGAATTGCATTAATACTCAACCCTCAAGAACCACCAGTTGGTACACAAATCTTTGTGGAGGATGGTGTTTCCTGCCAGGGCAACCTTTTCCGCCCTCGCTTTGACTTCCCAACTATTACTCTTCACTATTTGCTCCTCAGCGAGTACTTGCTCTTCATAGTTTGTGTTTTTCATTTGAATCCAAATGTGTTAAGCTGAAACCTACCAAGCCACTTTACATAAAATAGCTTTAAAGCCCTTTCCTTTCAGATTGATGATTTTCCATTGAACTATTTCTTCCCAAACCACAGGGTCAGTAATTAAACATGAACCCATTACATGCCAAATAGGCATTCAAAGTATATCTACAGAACTGCTGCTATGGTGTGCCATTTTACTGTGGTCTAGCCTTGAAAGAAAAGGAAGAAACTAGTCGTGAAGATCTAGCATTTATATTTGCTCCAACTGAAAGATGTGCAAGCTGTTGTTCCTGTTTGATGTCCTTAATGCTACTTTTTATTAATAATAATATTAGGTTAGGGGATTAGAGATAATCATTGATGAGTATCCATATTAGCAAAATAAATTGGAACTAGAATAAAAATTAGTCAGTAATCAATCAACTAGTGCAATAAATAAGAGATCAAACACAAAGTTAGTGAAGCAAGGGCCGGACTTTATAGGGTTTCAGACTTTAGTCCAACATATATCTTGTGGGTGGGTGAATTAGGGACATAATGGAATTGTAGTAAGGAATTCTACTTTATTGTGATGATCGCCATAAAATGCCAATTGAGAGTGACTAAAATTTGAGGGAAATAATACAACCACAGTAAGAAATTCTACTTTAATCAAACCATAATGATCCTCTTGACCAAGCCAATCACCTGCTAAAGAACTTAGAAGGCAGTGGCCAGTTGGATTTTTTTTTTTTTTTGGGTTGCAAAATGACACCATTTAGCTAACAATTTCGTTAGTTAGTAATGTTTTCAAACTATTTAGGAAACTAGTATCTTGAGTATCTTAAACCCGAGTTCACTAAGACTCAAGTTCCATGTGCTGGCAGATTAAGGTGGAAAATTATCCACTTGGAACTCGAGTTCACTAAACAACGAAGCACCTAAAGAATGAAGCAACCCAACAACCCATAAGCAATAAAAACAAAAACAACAAACCCAGAGAAGCAACCCCCACAGTTTGGATTGAACCCAAGCAGTGAAGGCTCTAGGCAAGGGAAATTGGCTCGAACTAAACTTCCATTCCCTCTGCTTTCTAAACTTCCATGGCCGAGCCTCCTTGGCTCTTCCTCCAACCATCATCGCCACCATCGATGATGGTCCAATCTCAAGTTCATCTCTCTAAACCCAAACCAAAACCCTCTTCTCTCAAGTTGGCTTTCTTAATCTAACGGCAAACCCCAGCCACCACCGTCATAAGGATGACTTCTCCACCTTGGATTCTCATTTTCTCTCTCTCTCTCTAAACCAGATTTGTAGGAACTTGAGCCTTTGGGTTTTGGGTATTTTCTGAATCTTTGATTTAGGTATTAAGAAAGAAAAAAGAAGAAAGAATAGGAACTCAATGCAGGAACAAGAATTCGAGTCTCTAAAACTCGAGTTCCATGTGGATTTTAATCCAC
The DNA here is from genome assembly GCA_030820535.1 of Quercus parvula. Taxonomy (NCBI): domain Eukaryota; kingdom Viridiplantae; phylum Streptophyta; class Magnoliopsida; order Fagales; family Fagaceae; genus Quercus; species Quercus parvula. The sequence continues at coordinate 29,115,611 of JAUAME010000007.1, forward strand.
CTCAGCTCTGCCAACACATGGAACTTGAGTCTTGAAAAATCGAGTTGCTATAGTGAACTTAAGTCTAAAAAACTTGAGATGCTAGTTTTCTAAATTGTTTGAAAACAACTCTAACTAATGAATTGTTAGCAAAATTGTGTTATTTTACAAAAAAATCATGGCCAAGGAGGCTTTGTTGGTTAAGTAAAAAATACTAGTGAAAATGATGAAAAAGTCTATATAGTTTCTTAGGATTTTACTAACAAGGCTCATCCTGTCACAAACATGAGACACAACGTGAGTTTATAACTCTATATGACTAATTTTATGATTTAGATTTATCTTGTGATTTTAAACATGTAGAATCATGAATACATAGCTTCTAAGTTTCGATTTATATTATTTTCAATTTTTTTATTTTTTTTTTACCCGACAGCTAGAGAAAATGTTGATTTTTTTTTTTTTGGGTTGATAATTTGAAAGTTGGGGAGAGAGAATTCAAACCCGATATTTTTGTTAGAAATAATAGGCAAGGTTTTCAGACTCGAACTGGACCATGAAAACTGGGAACATGGATGAAAACCAGTTTTTTAAGTATAAAGAACCGGATTTTTTGTTAATTCCGTGAACCCCTAAAACCGAGGTTGGAACGCACGAACTAGTGGCAAGAACCGTGAACTCCTTAGCATTTTTTTATTTATTTATAAAAACAACTTAACACAATTTTATTATACTTAATTAAATTATCCATCTCTTATAAGGAATAAAAAAAAAATGATAATTAAAATCTTTCAAAGATATTCAACTTTACTTCAAAAATTAATCATAAATTTTAATGTTTTCATGGTTATTATTTTATTTTATTAATTTTCTTATTTAATTATTAAATATATGCTTTGAAAATCATTAAATTTCCCTCACATAGATATATTGTCAATTTTGCTAGTTTTATAAATTTAATATCTATATTTAGGTTTTAATTAATTATTAAATTAATTATAACGTTATCACGGTTCGACCTCAAAAACCTTGAACCTTTCTTTTTTACGGTCCAATGAACGATTCGGGTCTGAAAACCTTAATAATAAGAGGTGTTAACCAATTGAGTTATAAGTTGCTAAAAATTTCTCATAAATAAAAGGATTTGAAAACTAAACAAGGAATTATAAGAGAATAGAAACTATGGCTAAAATCAAAAACAAAAAAACACCATAGCAAAGCCCATGTTCATTTTGTTGCAGAAACCATGGCCCAATAAAAAAAGAAGGAAGTGTTGCAGGAAGAACACCTATTGAGTACGAGAAAGAGAGAATGGGTGTGCATCAAAAACCAAAAACCCCATTTCTGAAACCCCTTTCCTGAAACAAAAAGCTTAAACCCTAAACCCACACAATGAAGCGCACTCTGCTTCGAAGTGTCACTCTCTATACTCGCAATCTTCTTCACTCACCTTCCATTCAAAACAACCCAATTCCAAGTCCTTCCTCACTCGCCGCCTCGACTCGGCCCCGACTCAGACTCATGTTCTACTCCTCCGAGAACGACTCGTCCTCGTCCTCGTCCTCGTCCTCTGAAAACCCCAGCTCTGCTCCAGATCCAGAGACCAGCTTGGCACAACCCCAGAAGAAGGATGTCTCCATTGACGTCGAGGACGTCAGTAACAAAGGTAAACAGCATGGCTACATATTACTCTGTTTGGTTGCCCAGAAAGTTGGAGCAACAAAATCCATAAATTTCAAGTTATTAGTTGATTTTTTTTATTGTTTATTATTTCATTTTCGTGGTCTTTCAATGGTTTCTAGCAAAAATGGCATGGTTAAGTATGTTAAAAAAGGGAAATTGTTTATCTTCAGTGTCAGTGAAATAATGAGATTCAAATTTATTTTTATTCACCTTAAATTTTCTCAGGAAACAAACAAAGCTTTTCGTTTTTTGCATCTGATTGTGCTATATTTTAATTAGATGAATGTGGTAATTTTATTTGAAGGAATTTGTGAAATATATATTTTTCATTTATAGTGGGTGGTTTGGAGTTTTGAACTTTTCATTAATTATTTGAAACTTCTGAATTTTTGGGTGATTTGTGGATCTTGGGTACAAATCATTTGCAATTCAATTTAAATTTGGTATAAAAATTCTATTTCTTTTTGGGGTTTTTGGATACTGCCAAAACAATATGGACCTGTCTCTTGGTTGTTGCCTTTCGAAGCTTGAATTGTTTGATATGTTTTTTAATAAAAAAAATGTGTAAATTTTCTGTCCTCAGAGCTGAAAGTGCGGATAGAGAAGTACTTTAAAGGTGATGAGGAGGCACTCCCGTCGATCCTTGAAGCGATTCTGCAGAGGAAGTTGACTGGGAAGCATGAGGAGACAGATGATGAGTTGGTAGATGAGTTTCAGATGGAGCCACTGGATGATGTTAAGGACAAAGAATTCGAATCGGATTTTGAGGAAATGCACGAGACAGATGAGGAGATTGATGATTTGTATGATGTGAAACCTATAGTCATGAAGAGAATGGTTAAGGATGAGTTTTTTAACATGGATGACCAGAAGTGGGATGGTCTTGTTAAGGATGCCATTGATCATAAGATCATGAAAGACACAAAGGAGTGCGAGGAGATTTTAGAGGATATGCTTAAATGGGACAACCTCCTCCCAGGTATACCCTTCTGCTTTAATTTGCTTTCTTTTATTTTTAATTTATATGTTTACTTTTTACCGGACATGATGTTTAGTACCATGTTAAAATGTCTCTTTATGTGACAATTGGTTCATCGTATTCACCACTGTAATAATTTTCTCATTTTAGTTTCTGAATCATAGTTAATTGTCCTTGTTGTCCTCCATGGATTGGTGTTTTGGATCACAATGGTTTTCAGATGTTTATTGTTTTACATTGTTGCTTGGAATGTTTTGTGTCTCTACTTCAGAATTGATTTCCTGCACTGACATTTGCAAATGCTTATACCACTATGCTGTTATGATATTTTAATATGATCCTGAACATGTAGGCTGGGTGATTCAAATCATAGCCGTAAAAAATTTAGCTGATTGCCAATGCTAGTATTGGTTAAAGAATCCCTATTTTCAAGAGGCAAATAGATGCACTGCCTGTTTTTTCTCAGTTACTATGTGTAGTTTCCTTAGAACATCTAAAGACTCAACCTTTGAGTTGAAGTACAAATTCCAATGTCAAAATAAAATCAATTACTCATTTTTAAAGCTATTAATTCACTTTTGATGCATTTATAAATTTACAAACCATGTCTACTGCAATGTGAAGTGGCCTTGGGATTGTACAAGGACAGATAAGATTTGAAGGCGACGTCTTTGGAGGCAATGCTGTTGTTTTTTGCCTAAATCAGTGTGAATGTCATGGCTCTCCTAGTAGATAATTTATCACATGATGGTTGGATTTGTTTTGTTCTTGTGTTAATTTTTTTTATAGGTAAGTTACTTAAGCACCCTGTGATTCTTGACCCGGATTTGTTATATGTGAAGTGACAAGTTGAGACTAGATGAGAGCGGTTTGCCTGTATTCCTCAGATTGAATTTATTGACACTTCATTAAGTATATGCATGGAGATTTAAAAATCATTTTTGGCCAGCTTAACACCACATATTTATCTATTTTATTTATTTATTATATTATATTTTATTTTTTGGCTGCTGTTGTTGCTATTTGTCTATTGTAAGTGGATTCTGATGAATGTATAGAAATATGTGTGCAAAATTGTGCAGGCAATCTTATATTGATTTAGACAGAGATAAATGGTAATAGAAATGAGTCAAATGACATGCAAGACGTTTATATATTTTACCGGATTTTCATATACACTTTTGTGTTGCCCCTGTTCTACATTCTGCTTGCTTAGAGCCTAGTATGGCGTGATTTTATATTTGATTGTTAACCACTAGGATAATTTTGTTCACAAGTATACAGTCTTTTTTTTAATGATGTGGAATCTCACTAAGGCAGGGTCCTTTGGACCCACCCCCTGGGGAGTAAACCATGGATACACAACCCCCCACCTGCCAGAACCATGTATTAGGTAATTTAGGGGAACTCCTAGTGGGGATTGAACCCAAGATATCTAGGTGGGTCTACAACTCATCCCAAGCCTCCAATCGTCAGTATACATATAATGGGAAAGTGAAACAAATTGAATGCTTGAATTATCGTGGTGTGGAGTCATATTGGAATTATATTGGGCATGGAGGATAACTGCAGTGACTTATTTGTAATGAAAATTCTTGGTTGAAAAGGCTATTAGTGGATGAGAGGTAGGATGTAGAATATGGATTCATAATTAATTTCTGTTACTATTGCCCTTGGTTTTGGCTTAGTTGGAATTGGGATTTGGGATGGAATGGGGTAGTCTTAGGTTCTGATCTGTTCACTAAAAAAAAAATGAAGCCCCGATAGACATAAAAGAGAATATCATGAGGAATTGTTATTACATATTTAGAAAAAGCAAGGTAATTGGAAAAACTTTGTTGCAGTTAGGCTTGCCTCTGCAGTCAGTAGTGCATTTGGTCCCTTTTTTAATTTGCATAGAATGAGCGCTTTCTTGATTTAATTATTCACTATCAAGCGTGTTTTGATATGAACCAGCATGTTCTTATATGGACCACTTCACCACCTGTAAATAAACTCTGGGTGTGTAATTTGCAACATGAATTTTAGAACATTTGAGCTGCTAATGGTTCAATGTCTGAAGATGTAATAAAGTTCCATAACTGATAGGAAGAATATGAAATTTTCATTTGTAACAGTTGTCCATATTTTGTTGGGCATATAGGATTGTTTTTGACAAAATGAATTCTGGAAGTTTTGAAGAAATCTCTGTATACACTCTCACACACACACACACGCACATGCACACAGTTTTAAAGGGATGCCTTGCTTCCAGTATGGTGAAGCAGCTGATTTGTTGTTGGAGGATCTCAACTCATCATCATTTAGTCTATAACACATTGGTAATAACTGAGCGTTTTGATTGGAATCTGTAAAGTGTAAGAACTTGACATTGTAGGCTTAGTTTTGATTATTTGGAATGATATTCTGTTACCTGCAATTGCTTTTCCCATTATTGAGAGAATGCCTCTTATGAAAGGTGTTTGTATGTCAAACCTACAGTTTTTCTGGCTACAGACTTCTTAGACTTGCATATTTTTGCCTTTTGAGATTTTTACAACAAATGTTCTGTGATTAGTTAGAGGCCAGATCTTGCACAAAGTCTTACTGAGACAACCAAATATATATCATCACAAATTTTCTTATTGTTTGCATAGATATATATCATAGACAATAAGTTGTGAATATCAATGACAATAATTATCTATTTTAATGTAAATTGGCATCTGCTGGATATGTCTATAAGTGCAATTTTTTCTTCAGATGAGATAAAGAAAAAGGTGGAAGAGAGATTCAATGAGCTAGGGGATATGTGTGAAAGGGGAGAGATTGAAGCCGAAGAAGCTTATGAGTTGTTTAAGAAATTTGAGGATGAGATGGTAATTGAAAGTCAGAAGATAATGGAAGCTGAGGGGCCTCCCCAGTTTGATGAGACTGCTGTGCCAGACAAGAAAAAGAACTTAGACGACCCACCTGGCGAGGGACCAATCCTTAGGTGGCAAACACGGGTAGTCTTTGCTCCTGGTGGTGATGCATGGCACCCCAAAAACAGAAAAGTGAAAATGTCTGTTACTGTGAAAGAGCTTGGGCTTTCAAAACATCAATTTCGCCGTATCAGGGAATTGGTTGGAAAAAGATACCATCCAGGAAAGGATGAGCTTACAATCACTAGTGAGAGGTAAGTCCAATAAACAACATGGGATTCTCATTTCCTATCCAAAATGATTGTTTTTAGTAACATATCATCATTCTAACTTTTTATGGTCCTTAGTCATCTGTGGAAATCCTAATAATCTTGGTGACTTATGTGACTAAACATTTTATTTATTTATTTTAATATTGTAGGGAGATTGAAAAGAATGTCTCCCCTTCCCCTCTTTCAAAAAAAAAAAAAAAAAGGTTGCCCCTTTGGTGAGGGCATCGTGAGGTTGTTTAGGCTTGGAATTGTATAAAACCTTGCAATGCTTCTAGCTTGTTCTTTTTATTTTTTAGTTTAAGATAATGACTCTGGATGTATACATGATAAATAATGCTTTTAGCTCAAGCACAAAGGATATGTATACATGATGTAGCTTCTACAACAACAACCAGGCCTTTCAGTCCCAAAATTTATAAGCTTGGTTATGGATTCTCAACAAACTAGTTAGGATTGGTCCCATGTATTCTTGCCTGCCATTTTTATCTATAAAAAAAAAAAAAAGTATTCTTTCCTGCCATTTTATTCTATCCGAAATTATATAATGTTATTTCCTTAATTGACACGTCCTTTTTACAACTATTAATGTTTTTTTTTTGGGTCTTCCTCTATATGCTGAAGCTTCTAGCTATTTTTATTCCAACTACACTATATGTACATTGTTTATTTTGGCTGAAGGTTTGAGCATCGAGAGGAAAACAGAAAGGATTGCCTGAGGACTCTCTATTCCCTCATTGAGGAAGCTGGGAAAGCAAGGAAGCTAGCAGAGGATGCACGAACTTCATATGTCAAAGGGAGGCTTAGAGCCAATTCTGCGTTTATGGAGAGGTTGCATGCCAAGACCATGAGAATACGAGAATCTGACACAGTTTCTGCTTGAAAATTGATTAGGAACAGCTGCCCTTGGAAAAACACATTACCTGGTTTGGTATTACGATTCCTTTAAATTTGCTTCTTTCACTTGATTTGTGACTGCTCTGCGATAATTTTATTGCAATCGAGGTTGTTTTCACAGGTTTAAAAGGAAAAATAATGTGACGTTCTCTGCAGGTATCATGTATTTTGTTAGTTGCTGATTTGTCCACTGAGGACTCTTTATGTCCTGTTGGTGAAAAAGCATCTTGGATGCTATTAATTTTTGAAGTTATTATGGTTCATGTGAAGTTATACTCAAGAAGTGATACTGTATTTTACTAATAACATCATCTCTTGTATATTAGTTTTATGCTGTCACTGCCAAAATGGCGTGACCTATGTTTTTTCCTTCTTGGTGTTTTGAACATTTGCTTAACTTGTTTACATGCCACATGATCAAGTTATCTACCAAAAGGAAAAGTAATATGCGATACTTGTCTTTGATTGTTTGTTCTGAGTCTGTCTGGTGTAAAGAAGCCTGGCATGAACCAAGTTGATTTCATGTAGTGTTGTGCTGAACCAACTACTGTGCGCCCACACGGCTTTTCATAGCAGTGGCTTTTTACTTCTCTGAAATACAGTAGTACTTATCACCCCATCCATTTGGAATTATGCTTTGCTTTTGGGAAAACTTATTCTTATAAATTGGAATATAGCTTATTGGACTGCATTGTCATTTTCTTTTCCATCCATACATGATGATGCTGGGTCTGGAAATCAGATTCTAAAGCCGACGGTGCCTTTGATCGTGGTTGCTTTCTGTTTTCCTGCTCCTACTTTGTATCCGCGAATGTTTTCTTGACCACTTGGATTCTTGTACATGTAAAAGATTGAGTTCTCGACATCTTGGTGTCTGACTAGCCAAACCATTTTGTTGTTCAATTCCTAACAGATGTTGAATAAAGGTTATCAATGGTGATGTTCATTTTTGTAGGAAATAAAGATATTCATATACATAAACTAAATTATCTTTCTAGTCTTAATTTGTGCAACATTATACTGTCGTGCCCAAGTTGCCAAACAATTTCATGCCTTTCCTAGTGCAGAGATACACGCCTAGAACGGAATGATTCTAAGCTACGTTTAACTTGCGCATTACGTTGTCATAGAATGTTAATAATGATGTGAAGTTTCATTCTTCAATCTTCATGTTATTTTGCATTAGATTTTTTATTAATTGTTAACTATATTGCTCTACTCATATATATATATATATATATATATATATATATATATACATATATATCAAGCAAGTTGTGATGCTTGTGACAATTTGTGTTGTTGTGTCAAGTGATTTGGTACCTTTATAATAAAAAAAAATCTTTGGCTTAAAAGTTACATGCAAGCAGCCTAATCGGATTTAAAATGTCACGTAACCACCATGATAAATAATTATTAATTAATTTAGAAATTTAATAATGTGAGTATATAATTTTAGTTAGTTGAATTAGTAAAGTTTATTGCTTCTGAATAAAAAACTCTAGTTTAAATCCAACTTAAGCAAAAAGAAACAAATTGGTGTCTTAGTATGATGTTAAGAGTAACATATCAACTTCTAGATTAACATTTGGATCAAATTAGATCTTAAACTTCAATAGTATACTAAACTTACTTTTGAAACTCTAGGGATCAAATTGAAAAAAAAGGGGGATAAATACTATCAAAAATCATTTTTTGCTTTGGAAAAAGATTTTCAAATTTCTTCTTCAAATACATTACGTTTTATGAGTTGCTATGTAATGGATTAGAGGAAATTCCTTCAAACTAATTTGAAAAAAACTTTTTCTCTTTAACCATATTTATTTCACCTTTAAACCAAAACTATTCTTTTGCAAATTTGCAACTACTTCTATAGCACTAATACTTCTTTGTTTTGTCTACGATAAAATAAATTGAAAAATAAGTCATAAAGTAAAAGCTCAATAAGAATCCAAAATAAGGATAAAAAAATCCTACACATGCTGCGTATGGTTGAATGATAACTATTACGCAGAGGACATAAGAAATTTAGATATAATAAATGTTAAGAAGAAAAAAAAATCAAAATTATTAATCTAAAAGTAAAAGTTTAGATGGTTGGTGTAAACTCTATGCAAACTTTTAGAACAGGAACTTTTAGAAAATAAATATCATGATTAGCTATCTTAATTCTTAATAATAAAAAATGAATAGTATGAGATTTCAAGATTAACTTTTAATAATTGTAATAACTTATTATGGATGGTTTTACGTTTTATAAATGAGCCGCGCGCAACAAAAGTAGGGTGTAAAAAGAGTTTAAAAAATTATAAATATTTATATAAGATTTTTTTTTTTTTTTGGAAATATATTTTATATAAGAATTTAGTCTGTCACATAATGAACAATCAATTTGGTTTTCATATATAATTGTTATAGATAGGCATATGCAACATCTAGTGACCGCTAAGACCACATTCCACTCTTCAAATTTATAATATATATTATTAAAATAATTTAAAACAATTCTTTTTTCATTATTTATTTTATTTTTTCACACACTCCTATCAAGCGCTAAAGCTTGACATTACAAATAAATACTCTTTGATTCTTATTTTCAAAAGCATTTTTAAATTCTAATCTAAGCTTTGTACAATTGTATTCTAGGATATATTTGAAAGTTGCAAATTTGCAATAAACTTACAAGTGAATCTTTGGACTTTGAGTTTATTAACAAGGAAGTTATGCCTCAATCTTTGACAATTTTTTTCACTTTCAATTTATAAGAAACCTCAAAACCTTCATAGATTAAAAGTGTGGTAAATTAAATTTGGGATTTTTGAAATTATGTTACACCTCAAACCAATGAGCTTTCCATTTGGCTACCCCTTTAAGGGTTATTTAAGAATTCTTTATACTTTTTTTTATTTTTTTTATTATTATTATTATTTTTTTTTATAGTTTGATTTCAAAGTTCCATTCTTTTTTAAAAAAGGTTGTAAGTGACAGAATATCTCTATTTATAAGGATATATTATGTTAGTGTGGGGGAGTAAAATATGGGCCCATGATCTAGGCCCAGGAACGACGTTTCATCAACAATACGCCAGAGGAGAAGAAATCACAGAAGACCGTTGTAACTAACAGTAGAGCGCGTAAGGATCCAAAGAGGCTGGTCCGAGAGGAATACCCTCCTCGGACATGACGTCTGATGGTGAGAGGAACCTCGGCTTTCCCTTAGTCCACCCTCCAGGAAGTTCCAGAGGTAAAGATAGATTACCAATGCATATGGAAGGGATAAGGATGCAGAAATATCTTGAGAAAAAGCTGCTACCACCGCATTAAATGCATCACAGCTACTTTCCTGGCCACATTTATGTGGAGAAGACCCCTGAACAGTGTTGAAAGTGATCTTTATCCCCAGGAAGTCAAAAAGCTGTAAGAGAAGAAGTGGGAAACTCAAGTACCAGGCTAGATGGCAGACAAGTGGACGATAGGATCGAACAATGAAGGACTATATAATGGAGTAAGACCTCCAGAAGAAAGGGACGGAAGAAAAACAGAAGAAACCTCAAGAAATAATCACTGTAGCATCTGGAAAAATACAACCCAAAGAAAAGCATTCTATCTAAGTGCATACCCCTCGGACCTAACTGGAATCCATCAATTAGTCCAAAACTTACTCCTCGGACACGAGATCTCAACTTGTGTGTGTGTTTTAGTCTCCTCGGCCAAGCACTTAATCTTCATTAACTGTTGTAAAGAACGCTATTAGCCCAATTCTTTGACCCACTCTCTTACAAATTTATTGTATTGGGCTTATTGGGCCTATCTCCTGTATTCATCCAGGTGTGGGCTACAATTTGTGACCCTACAATTGGCGCCGTCTGTGGGAAAGAATTAGCGCTAGTAGAAAGTTACGGCAGTTATGGCAGGTTCGGGACCGCAACAGGCCAGTCCGCCCTATGCAGAGTCAGTAAACGTCAGTCAGCAAGATGAACTCCATAATCTTGAACGAGAGAACCACGTAGATAACCAGCGTGAGGGTAGTTCGCGAACGATCCATGCTAGAAAGAGCGGCTATCGACGAAAGAGCCATCTGGTGCAAGGGCACGCTGACGAAAAGGACTTGCAGCGTGAAATAGAAGGATTGAAAAAGAAGCTTCATCGAGCACAACGAAATCACACCCCTTCAAGTTCTGATGTCTCCTCCAACGGTGAAGGGGAGGACAGTTACAGGGATTCTTCAGAAACTCCCCCCAGTGAATCCTATTCCTATGAAGAAGAGCACTCTCACAAGAGAAGGAGAAAAAGTTCGTCTAGACGGGGAGTGGGGACCAAAGACATGAAGAAGGCTTTGACCCAAATTTCTAAGTCCCCCTTTACTAAGGGAATAGAAAAGGCAAAGCTTCCCAGACGTTTTCATCAGCCTACGTTCTCTATGTACAACGGACGTACCGATCCTGTAGAACACGTGAGCCAATTCAGACAAAAGATGGCAGTTTACTCTCAAGACGAGGCTTTATTGTGTAGAGTATTTCCCTCTAGCCTAGGACCGATGCCGATGAGATGGTTCGATGGGTTGAAGACTAATTCCATCGGCTCCTTTAAGAAGCTCACTCAATCATTCTGCTCCCGGTTTGTTACATGCAGCAGAGTTCCTCAACCCCTTGATTCCCTGCTGTCCATGACAATGAGGGAGGGGGAGTCTGTGAGGTCATATGCCGAGAGGTATTGGGAGATGTTTAACAAGATTGACGGAGATTTTGATGAGGTCGCTGTCAGAACCTTCAAGGTTGGTCTTCCCTCCGATCATGGTCTGAGGAAGTCCCTGACAGGGAAACCGGTCACCAGCTTGCAACAATTAATGGATAGGGTGGATAAATATAAAAGGATAGAAGATGATCAACAACAGCAGCAACAAGGAAAAGGGAAAGATAAGCTTGTCCCTCAAGAAAGAAGAGAGTTTAGGCCGGACAGGTATAATAATAACCGGCCGAAAAGGGATTATGCCGAGCAGCAGATATCCAGCAACAGCCAAATAGTAGGAGCTGTATTCCGAGAGCCTGTGCACCAAGTCCTAGAAAAGGTAAAAAACGAACCCTTCTTCAAGTGGCCCAATAAGATGATGGGAAACCCAGAAAAGAGAAACCGGAACCTCTATTGTCAATATCATAGAGACCACGGCCATACCACCGAGGATTGTAAAAGCTTATGGGATCACCTGGACCAGCTTGTCCGGGAGGGCAGATTGAAACAACTGTTGCATCATTCCAATAATCTGGGTAGCCATGCGGATACTCGATCAGAAAGGGAGAATCCTCCGAGACCTCCAATTGGAACTATTAATGTCATCTTTGCGGCACCTGGCAGGACAGGGTCATGCCCCTCCAGAGTAATGTCGGTGGCTCGTCTGTACCCTGAGGATGACTCTCATGAGTCGAAGAGAGCTAAATCGAGCCGGTCTCTGGTCATGGGATTCTCGGACGAAGACAAGATCGGAACTGTTCAACCACATGACGATGCTTTAGTAATTACCCTCCGAATTGGGGGCTACGATGTAAAGAGGGTAATGGTGGATCAAAGCAGTGCAGCCGAGATCATGTACCCTGACCTCTTCAAGGGGCTGAACCTAAGGGCTGAAGACCTGACACCTTATAACTCCCCTTTAGTAAGCTTTGAAGGGAAGATTATTATCCCGAAAAGGCAAGTCAGACTGCCAGTACAAACCGGAGCGGAGATAGTAGAGGTCGATTTTATAGTGGTGGATGCCTACTCCCCTTATACAGCAATTGTTGCAAGGCCTTGGCTTCATACTTTAGGAGCAGTCTCTTCCACCCTGCATCAGAAGATTAAATACCCCTCTGGAGGCAAGATAGAAGAGATATTGGGTGATCAAACCATGGCGCGGCAGTGTATGATAGCAGCTATCCGACATGAGCCTGAAGCAGAATCTGAGGCTCAAAAAGAAGAGCTATAGCAATCAAAACCCCCAATGTTGTCCAAAGATGGGCTGTCCGAGGAGGCGAAATGTGAAGATCTTGTAAAGGTCATAATAGGAGATGACCCTGAGAAATTCTTTCAAGTCGGATCTCAACTACCCCAGTTGGAGAAGGAGGAATTGATAGAGTTCCTCAAACAAAACATAGACGTCTTTGCATGGAACGCTTATGAGGCTCCAGGGGTAGACCCAGACTTCATTTGTCACCATTTGAATGTTAATCCAGCAATGACCCCCAAGAAGCAGCTCCCTCGTCGGCCATCTAAAGAGCATGCAGAAGCAGTCCGTCAGGAAGTGACGAAGCTAAAGAAGGCAGGGGCTATCAAAGAGATCTTCTACCCAGAGTGGTTGGCAAACACGGTGGTGGTCAAGAAAAAGACTGGGAAGTGGCGAGTATGTGTTGATTTCACAAATCTAAATAAAGCCTGCCCAAAAGATCCATTCCCCATGCCCAAAATTGATCAGCTGTAGACGCCACAGTCGGCCATCCTCAGATGAGTTTCTTGGATGCTTTCCAGGGTTATCATCAGATACCTTTAGCATTGGACGATCAGGAAAAAACTGCTTTTGTCACGCCAGTAGGAAACTACCACTACAAGGTGATGCCTTTTGGTTTGAAGAACGCAGGCTCTACTTATCAGAGGATGATGACGAGGATGTTTGAACCATTATTGGGAAGAAATATGGAGATTTACATAGATGACATGGTGGTGAAAAGCAAAAGAGCATCTGAACACCTAGAGGATCTTCGAGTCGTCTTCGAAATTCTCAGAAGCCATAAGCTACGCTTGAATGCCTCCAAATGTTCGTTTGGTGTTGGCTCAGGCAAATTCTTGGGTTATATGGTCACTCATAGGGGAATTGAAGTCAATCCCGACCAAATTAAGGCCATCACCAGTATGCGAACTCCTCGGAACCCAAAAGAGGTGCAAAAACTAACCGGAATGGCCGCTGCTCTGAATAGATTCATATCTCGGTCAGCGGACAGGTGCCGACCCTTTTTCCTGTTGATCAATAAATGGAAAAGCTTTGAATGGTCGACGGAATGTGACGCGGCTTTTCAACAACTCAAGGACTATCTTGCTCGGCCGCCTGTCATGTCAAGCCCTGAGCCGGACGAGGTCCTTTTTGCTTACATTGCAGTGGTCTCCTATGCAGTAAGTTTAGTATTGATAAGGGTTGACAACGGCGTGCAACGACCAGTATACTACGTGAGTAAGTCACTGCATGAGGCAGAAATACGCTACCTTCCACTGGAAAAGGCCATATTAGCGGTGGTGCTTGGCACGCGCAAGTTGCCTCATTATTTCCAAGCGCACACGGTGATTGTTCTTACTCAACTCCCACTAAAAGCCGTACTTAAAAGTGCAGACTACACGGGAAGGATAGCCAAGTGGGGTACAATTCTGGGAGCTTTCGACATTAAGTACATGCCTCGCACCTCAGTTAAAGGCCAGGTACTGGCCGACTTGGTGGCAGAATTCACCGAACCGGAAGCGGAGAGTCAATTAGCATTAGAGGAAAGAGGTGCAAAACTAGCCTGTAGTATCACCAGGTGTCCCCCTCCGACGTGGAAAGTGCATGTGGACGGAGCATCAAACCAAAAAGGAGCGGGTATTGGGCTAGTGTTGACATCTTCAGAGATGATCACCGTTGAGAAGTCGTTAAGATTAAGCTTTCCTGCCATGAATAACGAAGCAGAGTACGAAGCACTACTGGAAGGAATGACTATGGTCCTAAAGATGGGAGGAAAGTCCATTAACCTCTTCTCGGATTCAAGGCTAATTGTGGGTCAAGTCAAGGGTGAATTTGAAGCCAAGGATGAGAGAATGCGAGGCTATCTTAGCCGAGTGAGAGCCATGCAAATGGAGTTCGAATCCTTTAGCTTGCTACATGTCCCAAGAAGCGGTAACACGCATGCGGACTCCTTGGCCACTCTTGCAACTTCCTCGGCACAGAACTTGCCTCGCCTAATCCTTGTTGAGGACCTGCATCGACCCTCAATAATAGCAAACGTAGTACAGGTCAATCAAGTAAGAATGGGGCCGAGTTGGATGGACCCCGTCGTGCAGTTCTTAAAGGATGATATTCTACCCGAAGAGAAAATAGAGGCCGACAAAATAAGAAAGAAGGCTCCTAGCTATTGGCTGTCATAGGATGATAAGCTATACAGGCGTTCCTTCTCTGGACCTTATCTACTCTGTGTTCATCCCGATCAAACGGAATTGCTCTTGGAGGAAATGCATGAGGGAATCTGTGGAAGTCATACTGGAGGCAGGTCCTTGGCGCATAGGGCCATTACTCAGGGTTATTGGTGGCCGAACATGCAGAGAGAAGCTTTGGAGTACGTCAAAAAGTGCGATCAATGTCAACGGTATTCACCAAGTATACACCAGCCAGGAGGAACCCTCAATCCAATATCTAGCCCATGGCCATTCGCTCAATGGGGCTTAGACATCGTCAGACCATTTCCTAAGGCTGTAGGAAACAAGAAGTATCTGATAGTTGGTACTGACTATTTCACAAAGTGGGTTGAAGCAGAGCCTCTGGCTAATATCCGAGATGTGGATGCGAAAAGATTTATCTGGAGAAACATTGTTACTCGGTTCGGTGTCCCGCGTGTACTTATCACAGATAATGGACTTCAGTTTGACAGTAAGATGTTCAGAAACTACTGCGGAGAATTGGGTATCACTAACAGGTATTCTACTCCGGCTTACCCCCAGGGGAATGGCCAGGCCGAAGCTGTAAATAAGGTCATATTAAGCGGATTGAAGAAAAGACTGGATGATGCGAAAGGAAGATGGGTGGAAGAACTCCCACATGTACTTTGGACGTACAGGACCACACCTCGTAGGTCCACTGGGGAGACCCCTTTCTCAATGACTTATGGGGCTGAAGCAGTCATCCCTTTGGAGTCCGGGTTCCCAACGACGAGAACAAGCTCATTCAATCCAAAAGACAACGATGAAAACTTGGCGAGAGGTCTGGACTTGATTGATGAAAAAAGGGAAAACGCAATGGTTCAATTGGCTCATTACCAACAAAAGCTAAAGCAAGGCTATGATGCCCATGTAAAGACAAGACCTTTGGTCTCAGGTGACCTGGTGCTGCGCAAAGTCGTGGGCTCGGCAAAGAACCCTGCTTGGGGAAAACTAGGGCCAAATTGGGAAGGACCATATCGCATCACCTCCAATGCTGGCATTGGAGCATATTTCTTGGAAGACTTGGACGGACTTGTAGTACCCCGCCCCTGGAATGTCAATAATTTGAAAAGGTATTATTATTAATAAACTTATGTTTGATCAATATTCGCCTTTTATGTTAAATATGTATACCTCTTTTCATACCTCTCAACGTTCTCTGAAGTGTTTAAACTTAAATCCAATCATGCATGAGTCCTCGGACCAGATGATTTGGGTTAGTTAACACCCTTACCGTTCTCTGAAGTGTTTAAACTTAAATCCAATCATGCATGAGTCCTCGGACCAGATGATTTGGGTTAGTTAACACCCTTACCGTTCTCTGAAGTGTTTAAACTTAAATCCAATCATGCATGAGTCCTCGGACCAGATGATTTGGGTTAGTTAACACCCTTACCGTTCTCTGAAGTGTTTAAACTTAAATCCAATCATGCATGAGTCCTCGGACCAGATGATTTGGGTTAGTTAACACCCTTAACGTTCTCTGAAGTGTTTAAACTTAAATCCAATCATGCATGAGTCCTCGGACCAGATGATTTGGGTTAGTTAACACCCTTACCGTTCTCTGAAGTGTTTAAACTTAAATCCAATCATGCATGAGTCCTCGGACCAGATGATTTGGGTTAGTTAACACCCTTATCGTTCTTTGAAGTGTTTAAACTTAAATCCAATCATGCATGAGTCCTCGGACCAGATGATTTGGGTTAGTTAACACCCTTATCGTTCTTTGAAGTGTTTAAACTTAAATCCAATCATGCATGAGTCCTCGGACCAGATGATTTGGGTTAGTTAACACCCTTACCGTTCTTTGAAGTGTTTAAACTTAAATCCAATCATGCATGAGTCCTCGGACCAGATGATTTGGGTTAGTTAACACCCTTACTGTTCTCATGTGTTTAAACTTAAATCCAATCATGCCTGAGTCCTCGGACCAGATGATGTGGGTTAGTTAACACCCTTACTGTTCTCATGTGTTTAAACTTAAATCCAATCATGCCTGAGTCCTCGGACCAGATGATGTGGGTTAGTTAACACCCTTACTGTTCTCATGTGTTTAAACTTAAATCCAATCATGCCTGAGTCCTCGGACCAGATGATGTGGGTTAGTTAACACCCTTACTGTTCTCATGTGTTTAAACTTAAATCCAATCATGCCTGAGTCCTCGGACCAGATGATGTGGGTTAAATAACACCCTTACTGTTCTCAAGTGTTTAAACTTAAAACCAATCATGCCTGAGTCCTCGGACCAGATGATCTGGGTTAGTTAACACCATCACCGTTCTATGATGTGTTCTCATTCGAATCTAATCATGACTGGGAACTTCTGACCAGATGGTCTGGGTTAGTTACTACTTGTTTTATTTCCCTTTTTAACATTCCAATATAGATAAAAGCGCATGACTCAAGTTTCTTGTTTGGTTATATGTGTTTAGCTAGTATGTCAACTTCCGGAACTTCTCAATTAAGTCAGCCATTCTTTTAATGCAAAAAAAAAATGAATGGAATGACAGCGGAGGGATTAGCTATTACTTGCCATAATATGTAAAACAAAAGAAGTATACTTTCATTAATGATTAAAACAGTACATATCTTTAAAGTGATGAGCATAGAAAGCTAAAAAAAAAAAAAAAAAAAAAACAAAACAAAAAGAAACACTAAAGCAAATGTCCTAGGCCTTGATCTTGGGGTCTTGGTGGTCGGCTACTGGTTCAGGCTGCGAAGGAGCAGCACCTGGAGCATTACCCTGAGAGGCCTCGGCTTTTTCCCCTTGATCGGCGTCCTGACGGGTGGCTGTTGGGCCTTCCATAGATGCTGGAAGGTCTAAGTTTGCCGCAGGAGCTTCAGACGCTGAGGCTGGCTGCTCTGGAGTAGGAGGATCAGAATCTGAGAGCGGTTGGATTTCAGGATCGTAGTACACGCTCTCAGGCCTCCTAAGGCTGGAGTCAGCAGGGACCCCAGCGGCGTCAAGTGCTTTCCCCCAAGTGACGTCACAGTAGTCCCTGGCGACCAAAGCAAACTCCTCAGTTAACCTGCTCTGGGTTTCTTCCACCCCCAGAGCATAAGAAGCTTGCTTCTCGGCCTCGGCTGCCTCCTTCTGTAGCTGTGCAGCTTCCTTGGCCTGACGGAGCTCTTCGCGCAGACTTATCACCATCTGCTTCTCCGTTTCTAAGTTGATCTGGCAGAGGTGTAGCTCGCTGCGAAAAGTCTCCGCCTGCTTCTCCATATTATTCCTTCCAGCCTCAGCGCTGGCCTTATCCTGGTTGGCCTTCTTCACTTGCTCGGCCAACTGCTTCTGCTGGGTTCTCAGCACGCTCAAATAGTCCTCCGCAGTATCTCGGGCCTGGTGAGCAGCCTTCGTCTCATCGCGAAAGCGCTTTGCCCACTCTTCGGCCACGTACACTTGTTGCGCGACCTATTATGCAAAAGGAAAAAGTGTCTTAGACTTAAGAAATAATGCACAAATAAAAAGAAATCAAACTGAAGTAACTTACCATGGCCAAGTCCCTCTTCATGGAAAGGAGCAGATCAGGGTAGTCAAAGCTCCTGTACGCCGCCAGGTCCGACGGAAGGAGAAGTGGTTGTAGCAAAGCGTCGGCCAAACGACCTGCATGGCCACCTCGAAAATGCTGAAGGGAGGCATCCATCATGATGGGACCGCCATCGACCTCCAATTCAGGTGACCAGGTTCGTGGTGGCTGACGAGCCTGGGCCGCTGGTCGTTCCTCGTGGCTCTCCACGGAGTGGGACCTCCTACTCCTTCGCTCTGGTGCAGGCCTGGCCTGCTTGTTGCCCCTTGATGGGCCTAACTCCCCCTCCTCAGCAGGCTCCACCGGCCTCTTCCTCCTCAAATCCGGATTCGGTTTGAGCCCAAGGTCAGCAGGCACTTGGGGCGGAGGAGGGGGAGGGTGTGCAATTCGTTTGGATTTGCCCTTACCCTGAGAGGACGGCTCTTGATTCCTACCCTTCATCAATTCTTTCAAAGAAGGGCCAGTCCGGGGAGCCATGTCTTCCTCCTCGTCGGTGGTATCGGCAATGTAAGTTATCACCTGAGCCGGAGGGTGCACGCTCAACTGCTCGTCCGCCCCTTCCTCGGCCTCTGATATATGTACTGTTTCCTCTTCAAACCTGAACTTGTCAATCTCTAGTTCTAGGGACGAAGAAGAAGCTGTCTCTTCTCTAAGGATGGCTTCCCCAAGTGTTACTTCGCGCAACGGTGCGACGGCGAGGGGAATTCCCTGTGGAATGGGATGGTCAACCGGCGGAAGGTCGTAGCTGGCGAGGAAGTGTGGCCGAGACACGTCTATACGCGCCAAGCGATGGTCCCTGGCTCGGATAGAGTTGCCGACGTCTAAAAAGGACCGAGAAATGGGTTCAAAATCCAAAATGAGGTGGACCGCTCGTAGTTGTCCGTCCTCGTTCACGAAAATTTCTGACCTCAGCAGATAATTCAATGCTGGAACGTTGATCAGGCTGAGCTTCGGATTGGTAAAAAATTTATCTGTCAAACAAGTAAGTTACGTTATTAAGCCTCGGCTATAAAAAACATATGATAAGTCACTAACACAAAATAACTAAGCAAATGAGTGTAAAGGTAATGTAACAATCCTTAATGCTAAAGTTAGAAATCCTAGGTCTAAAGTGTTCCACCTGGAGTCCCGGCCTTGGTTGGGCAGGCTAAGCCGTCGCTCCAAGGCCCCGACAAGATCAGGTAGTCGTCCTTCATCCCCTTATTTGACTTGGGAAGGCAGGATATCAGTTTGACCACACTGCTACGGGACTTAAGGTAAAAGCCTGCCCGAGTTTCTATATGGCCCTCATACAGGTGGGCGACGTCGTACCATGTCAATCCTAACCCCAGATGCCGATCCAAGGCGTCGATTGACCCTAGGACTCTAAAGAAGTTGGGAGCACACTGATGGGGACACAGCCTATGGGCACGAAGGTAGTCTCGTGTAATCCTACCCATGGGAATGGTCATCCCCCCTTCTATGAAGGCAATCATGGGGATGACCACCTCTCCCATCTTCCGGTCAAACTCCACTCCCTCTGTGGTGCAATGACGTACCACCACCTCTGGGGGAATGTGGTACTTCTCCTTGAACAACTCTATCTTGGCCGGAGTGTCCACTAAGCGCTCGAATCTACCCATGGTTAGTCTCTATAAGGTGAGGTGGTTAGCCGAGGAGGTTAGCCGAGAGTACAATGGAAGTCGGAATGCGAAACTTACGTAGAAATGAACACGGATTGCTTCTCTGGTCACTGGAAGATCGTCAAGCTCTCTTTCTTGCGAGAAAATTGGTGGGCGCCTAGATATGAACACTCTGAAGTTGTAAGTTCTGATAAGAAGCAAAAAGTGACGCCTGGAAGTTTTTATAGTGGGGCTGGGAAAAAAAAAAAAAACCATAATCCCGCCCAAATATTGAAGTTGCGATCTGAACCGTTGGATTTGTATTTCACCGTAGGATGTCTGGTTGAAACGCAATTCTAAGCGTTTAATGATGATTGTGCGAGTTCCCAAGCGTCAGAAGCCCTCGCGAAATGGCAGAAATGGCCCTTACATGCGCCTAAATTTAAATACTATTAAGGACTACATCGTAATTACCTTTATACATCAAAATCCTAATTTTCCTCCTCGGATCAGAAAGAAAAATTAGAATTTTGAGGGGCTATTGTGGGGGAGTAAAATATGGGCCCATGATCTAGGCCCAGGAACGACGTTTCATCAACAATACGCCCGAGGAGAAGAAATCACAGAGGACCGTTGTAACTAACAGTAGAGCGCGTAAGGATCCAAAGAGGCTGGTCCGAGAGGAATACCCTCCTCGGACATGACGTCTGATGGTGAGAGGAACCTCGGCTTTCCCTTAGTCCACCCTCCAGGAAGTTCCAGAGGTAAAGATAGATTACCAATGCATATGGAAGGGATAAGGATGCAGAAATATCTTGAGAAAAAGCTGCTACCACCGCATTAAATGCATCACAGCTACTTTCCTGGCCGCATTTATGTGGAGAAGACCCCTGAACAGTGTTGAAAGTGATCTTTATCCCCAGGAAGTCAAAAAGCTGTAAGAGAAGAAGTGGGAAACTCAAGTACCAGGCTAGATGGCAGACAAGTGGACGATAGGATCGAACAATGAAGGACTATATAATGGAGTAAGACCTCCAGAAGAAAGGGACGGAAGAAAAACAGAAGAAACCTCAAGAAATAATCACTGTAGCATCTGGAAAAATACAACCCAAAGAAAAACATTCTATCTAAGTGCATACCCCTCGGACCTAACTGGAATCCATCAATTAGTCCAAAACTTACTCCTCGGACACGAGATCTCAACTTGTGTGTGTGTTTTAGTCTCCTCGGCCAAGCACTTAATCTTCATTAACTGTTGTAAAGAACGCTATTAGCCCAATTATTTGACCCACTCTCTTACAAATTTATTGTATTGGGCTTATTGGGCCTATCTCCTGTATTCATCCGGGTGTGGGCTACAATTTGTGACCCTACAGTTAGAATTTTTAATTTTGTTATGATTAGGCCTCCTACAATATTATTGTAATGTCGGCTTGATAACAACTTCTGAAGAAAATTTAAATTACAGTTAATGTTATTTGAGTATATTTTAATGTATCATATTTTACTTTTTTTTATGTTTTGATGTCAATCTTGTGGGACCAATTTAGTGACATATCTAAATTTAAGATTGACAACTAAATTTATTGGTAGGCTCCTGTTCATAACACATGGCACTATGATTTGGATTTTGTATATATTCTTATATCTATCTGATGTGATATGACAAATTTATTATTATTATTATTAAAGTTTTTTTGTTAATGTACAATTGGCTTGAAGTTTTCATTTTCTATAAAGCGGTACTAGTGCTTGATAGTACGTGAAAGTCATCTAAAGCATATTCTAAGCTTATGCTGATAGTCCAAATAGCAAGAGAAGTTTAAGAAGAGGTCAAAAAAAGTGGAAGGAGAAAAAATAATATTCCGTCGGTTCCAAAATAAGTTTCTTTAGTTCTAAATGGTACGATTATTAATAAACAGTACAAAGTTTAATAAAATTTCTAAAAAAAAAAAAAATCATTAAAATATCCATCCAGAACAAATATGGAATGAAGGACAAAGGTACATTTAAAAAAATTCAGGACGTAAGAGACATTTAAATCACGACTCACAACCAATAAAGTAAAACTATCAATAATAACAATATGAGAAAGTCTAGAGACAAATACTTTGACAAAAAAACAAAGAAAGATATTTGTTGATACTGTATATTGTTAATAGTAGGTAAAAAAGTGATGTCAATTATGTGCCTAGATGAAGATGAAAATCGGTAAAACCTTGTCAACTTAACAAATAAAAGGAGTTGTTAAATTTTTTTGTGTAAGTAGTGTTTACTCTAAAAGTAATAAGTAACAAGAATAGATACTTAATGGGGGGATATTGGGTTTTTGCCATTATTTTGCAAAAGTAACAGCAATATATATCCAAAACTATTTAGGTTCGTGTCTCTGTTTTTGAAATTCGATTTTAACAAAATCGAGTTCGGTATAAAATTCGATATCCTCAAAATCGAGTTATATGTAAATTTTTAATTAAAACTCGATTTTAGCAAAGTCGAGTTTTACTTAATTTTTTTAAAAAAAAATTAAGTAGTAAAATATGCATAGAACTCGACATTATGTCGAGTCCCACTTGTAACTCAATTTTTTAAAAATCGAATATTAAAACAGGGACACAGACTTAAATAGTTTTAAAACAAGACATTATGCTAGATTTTTTACAAAATAAGGGCAAAAGTCCAATAAGGGGTACCAAAAATGAAAACCGACGTCTATAAGAGAAATGTCTGGGAAAAGCTCGAGTGCACGTTAGTGTAGTGTAGAGGACACTGAACCGTCTCTCTTTCAAGACAGAGAGAGAGCTTTTTTTTTTCTCTTCAAAAATTCATTATCACGACTGGCAAGATTTCAACTATCTCAGGCTCATTAAAGGATAACTAGTTTTTTGGTAAATGATTCAGATATACAATTAAATATCGTTTTTGTTCCTTCTTATTTGAGTTGGACGTGTGACAGGTAATTGCATTTTGCATTAATCTGAATTTTAAAGAATAAGATTTTGTAATCAACATCTTTATGCCATATTAATTTGTTAGATATGTGGATTTTAATTAATTCAATTAGTAAAATACTCTAATAATAAAAAATTCATTCATTATACAAACTAGCATGTAACCTATGTAAACACATAAATGCATTTAAAATTAAACACAATCTTTATTATAAAATATAAATAATTTGTCAAATTATTTTTTAAAAAAGCATGTAACACATGTATTAATGGATACATATAGATACTTTTAAAATTAAACATATTTTTTATCATAAAAATATAAATAATTAGTCAAATTATTTTTTTTAAAGTAAACGTAATTAGTCACTGTAGGGTCACAAATTGTAGCCTACACCTGGATGAATACAGGAGATAGGCCCAATAAGCCCAATACAATAAATTTGTAAGAGAGTGGGTCAAAGAATTGGGCTAATAGCGTTCTTTACAACAGTTACTGAAGATTAAGTGCTTGGCCGAGGAGACTAAAACACACACACAAGTTAAGATCTCATGTCCGAGGAGTAAGTTTTGGACTAATTGATGGATTCCAGTTAGGTCCGAGGGGTATGCACTTAGATAGAATGCTTTTCTTTGGGTTGTATTTTTCCAGAGGCTACAGTAATTATTTCTTGAGGTTTCTTCTGTTTTTCTTCCGTCCCCTTCTTCTGGAGGTCTTACTCCATTATATAGTCCTTCATTGTTCGATCCTATCGTCCACTTGTCTGCCATCTAGCCTGGTACTTGAGTTTCCCACTTCTTCTCTTACAACTTTTTGACTTCCTGGGGATAAAGATCACTTTCAACACTGTTCAGGGGTCTTCTCCACATAAATGCGGCCAGGAAAGTAGCTGTGATGCATTTAATGCGGTGGTAGCAGCTTTTTCTCAAGATATTTCTTCATCCTTATCCCTTCCATATGCATTGGTAATCTATCTTTACCTCTGGAACTTCCTGGAGGGTGGACTAAGGGAAAGCCGAGGTTCCTCTCACCATCAGACGTCATGTCCGAGGAAGGTATTCCTCTCGGACCAGCCTCTTTAGATCCTTACGCGCTCTACTGTTAGTTACAACGGTCCTCTGTGATTTCTTCTCCTCGGGCGTATTGTTGATGAAACGTCGTTCCTGGGCCTAGATCATGGGCCCATATTTTACTCCCCCACAATAGCCCCTCAAAATTCTAATTTTTCTTTCTGATCCGAGGAGGAAAATTAGGATTTTGATGTATAAAGGTAATTACGATGTAGTCCTTAATAGTATTTGAATTTAGGCGCATGTAAGGGCCATTTCTGCCATTTCGCGAGGGCTTCTGACGCTTGGGAACTCGCACAATCATCATTAAACGCTTAGAATTGCGTTTCAACCAAACATCCTACGGTGAAATACGAATCCAACGGTTCAGATCGCAACTTCAATATTTGGGCGGGATTACGGTTTTTTTTTTTTTTTTTTTCCTTTCCCAGCCCCACTATAAAAACTTCCAGGCGTTACTTTTTGCTTCTTATCAGAACTTACAACTTCAGAGTGTTCATATCCAGGCGCCCACCAATTTTTTCGCAAGAAAGAGAGCTTGACGATCTTCCAGTGACCAGAGAAGCAATCCGTGTTCATTTCTACGTAAGTTTCGCATTCCGACTTCCATTGTACTCTCGGCTAACCTCCTCGGCTAACCACCTCACCTTATAGAGACTAACCATGGGTAGATTCGAGCGCTTAGTGGACACTCCGGCCAAGATAGAGTTGTTCAAGGAGAAGTACCACATTCCCCCAGAGGTGGTGGTACGTCATTGCACCACAGAGGGAGTGGAGTTTGACCGGAAGATGGGAGAGGTGGTCATCCCCATGATTGCCTTCATAGAAGGGGGGATGACCATTCCCATGGGTAGGATTACACGGGACTACCTTCGTGCCCATAGGCTGTGTCCCCATCAGTGTGCTCCCAACTTCTTTAGAGTCCTAGGGTCAATCGACGCCTTGGATCGGCATCTGGGGTTAGGATTGACATGGTACGACGTCGCCCACCTGTATGAGGGCCATATAGAGACTCGGGCAGGCTTTTACCTTAAGTCCCGTAGCAGTGTGGTCAAACTGATATCCTGCCTTCCCAAGTCAAATAAGGGGATGAAGGACGACTACCTGATCTTGTCGGGGCCTTGGAGCGACGGCTTAGCCTGCCCAACCAAGGCCGGGACTCCAGGTGGAACACTTTAGACCTAGGATTTCTAACTTTAGCATTAAGGATTGTTACGTTACCTTTACACTCATTTGCTTAGTTATTTTGTGTTAGTGACTTATCATATGTTTTTTATAGCCGAGGCTTAATAACGTAACTTACTTGTTTGACAGATAAATTTTTTACCAATCCGAAGCTTAGCCTGATCAACGTTCCAGCATTGAATTATCTGCTGAGGTCAGAAATTTTCGTGAACGAGGACGGACAACTACGAGCGGTCCACCTCATTTTGGATTTTGAACCCATTTCTCGGTCCTTTTTAGACGTCGGCAACTCTATCCGAGCCAGGGACCATCGCTTGGCGCGTATAGACGTGTCTCGGCCACACTTCCTCGCCAGCTACGACCTTCCGCCGGTTGACCATCCCATTCCACAGGGAATTCCCCTCGCCGTCGCACCGTTGCGCGAAGTAACACTTGGGGAAGCCATCCTTAGAGAAGAGACAGCTTCTTCTTCGTCCCTAGAACTAGAGATTGACAAGTTCAGGTTTGAAGAGGAAACAGTACATATATCAGAGGCCGAGGAAGGGGCGGACGAGCAGTCGAGCGTGCACCCTCCGGCTCAGGTGATAACTTACATTGCCGATACCACCGACGAGGAGGAAGACATGGCTCCCCGGACTGGCCCTTCTTTGAAAGAATTGATGAAGGGTAGGAATAAAGAGCCGTCCTCTCAGGATAAGGGCAAATCCAAACGAATTGCACACCCTCCCCCTCCTCCGCCCCAAGTGCCTGCTGACCTTGGGCTCAAACCGAATCCAGATTTGAGGAGGAAGAGGCCGGTGGAACCTGCTGAGGAGGGGGAGTTAGGCCCATCAAGGGGCAACAAGCAGGCCAGGCCTGCACCAGAGCGAAGGAGTAGGAGGTCCCACTCCGTGGAGAGCCACGAGGAACAACCAGCGGCCCAGGCTCGTCAGCCACCACGAACCTGGTCACCTGAATTGGAGGTCGATGGCGGTCCCATCATGATGGATGCCTCCCTTCGGCATTTTCGAGGTGGCCATGCAGGTCGTTTGGCCGACGCTCTGCTACAACCACTTCTCCTTCCGTCGGACCTGGCGGCGTACAGGAGCTTTGACTACCCTGATCTGCTCCTTTCCATGAAGAGGGACTTGGCCATGGTAAGTTACTTCAGTTTGATTTCTTTTTATTTGTGCATTATTTCTTAAGTCTAAGACACTTTTTCCTTTTGCATAATAGGTCGCGCAACAAGTGTACGTGGCCGAAGAGTGGGGAAAGCGCTTTCGCGATGAGACGAAGGCTGCTCACCAGGCCCGAGATACTGCGGAGGACCATTTGAGCGTGCTGAGAACCCAGCAGAAGCAGTTGGCCGAGCAAGTGAAGAAGGCCAACCAGGATAAGGCCAGCGCTGAGGCTGGAAGGAATAATATGGAGAAGCAGGCGGAGACTTTTCGCAGCGAGCTGCACCTCTGCTAGATCAACTTAGAAACGGAGAAGCAGATGGTGATAAGTCTGCGCGAAGAGCTCCGTCAGGCCAAGGAAGCTGCACAGCTACAGAAGGAGGCAGCCGAGGCCGAGAAGCAAGCTTCTTATGCTCTGGGGGTGGAAGAAACCCAGAGCAGGTTAACTGAGGAGTTTGCTTCGGTCGCCAGGGACTACTGTGACGTCACTTGGGGGAAAGCCCTTGACGCCGCTGGGGTCCCTGCTGACTCCAGCCTTAGGAGGCCTGAGAGCGTGTACTACGATCCTGAAATCCAACCGCTCTCAGATTCTGATCCTCCTCCTCCAGAGCAGCCAGCCTCAGCGTCTGAAGCTCCTGCGGCAAACTTAGACCTTCCAGCGTCTGTGGAAGGCCCAATAGCCACCCGTCAGGACGCCGGTCAAGGGGAAAAAGCCGAGGCCTCCCAGGGTAATGCTCCGGGTGCTTCTCCTTCGCAGCCTGAACCAGTAGTCGACCACCAAGACCCCAAGATCAAGGCCTAGGACATTAGTTTTAGTGTTTCTTTTTGTTTTTTTTTTTTTTCTTTTTTTTCTTTTTTTAGCTTTCTATGCTCATCACTTTAAAGATATGTACTGTTTTAATCATTAATGAAAGTATACTTCTTTTGTTTTACGTATTATGGCAAGTAATAGCTAATCCCTCCGCTGTCATTCCATTCATTTTTTTTTACTTGCATTAAAAGAATGGCTGACTTAATTGAGAAGTTCCGGAAGTTGACATACTAGCTAAACACATATAACCAAACAAGAAATTTGAGTCATGCGCTTTTATCTATATTGGAATGTTAAAAAGGGAAATAAAACAAGTAGTAACTAACCCAGACCATCTGGTCAGAAGTCCCCAGTCATGATTAGATTCGAATGAGAACACTTCATAGAACGGTGATGGTGTTAACTAACCCAGATCATCTGGTCCGAGGACTCAGGCATGATTGGTTTTAAGTTTAAACACTTGAGAACAGTAAGGGTGTTAACTAACCCACATCATCTGGTCCGAGGACTCATGCATGATTGGATTTAAGTTTAAACACTTCAAAAAACGGTAAGGGTGTTAACTAACCCAAATCATCTGGTCCGAGGACTCATGCATGATTGGATTTAAGTTTAAACACTTCAAAGAACGATAAGGGTGTTAACTAACCCAAATCATCTGGTCCGAGGACTCATGCATGATTGGATTTAAGTTTAAACACTTCAGAGAACGTTGAGAGGTATGAAAAGAGGTATACATATTTAACATAAAAGGCGAATATTGATCAAACATAAGTTTATTAATAATAATACCTTTTCAAATTATTGACATTCCAAGGGCGGGGTACTACAAGTCCGTCCAAGTCTTCCAAGAAATATGCTCCAATGCCAGCATTGGAGGTGATACGATATGGTCCTTCCCAATTTGGCCCTAGTTTTCCCCAAGCAGGGTTCTTTGCCGAGCCCACGACTTTGCGCAGCACCAGGTCACCTGAGACCAAAGGTCTTGTCTTTACATGGGCATCATAGCCTTGCTTTAGCTTTTGTTGGTAATGAGCCAATTGAACCATTGCGTTTTCCCTTTTTTCATCAATCAAGTCCAGACCTCTCGCCAAGTTTTCATCGTTGTCTTTTGGATTGAATGAGCTTGTTCTCGTCGTTGGGAACCCGGACTCCAAAGGGATGACTGCTTCAGCCCCATAAGTCATTGAGAAAGGGGTCTCCCCAGTGGACCTACGAGGTGTGGTCCTGTACGTCCAAAGTACATGTGGGAGTTCTTCCACCCATCTTCCTTTCGCATCATCCAGTCTTTTCTTCAATCCGCTTAATATGACCTTATTTACAGCTTCGGCCTGGCCATTCCCCTGGGGGTAAGCCGGAGTAGAATACCTGTTAGTGATACCCAATTCTCCGCAGTAGTTTCTGAACATCTTACTGTCAAACTGAAGTCCATTATCTGTGATAAGTACACGCGGGACACCGAACCGAGTAACAATGTTTCTCCAGATAAATCTTTTCGCATCCACATCTCGGATATTAGCCAAAGGCTCTGCTTCAACCCACTTTGTGAAATAGTCAGTACCAACTATCAGATACTTCTTGTTTCCTACAGCCTTAGGAAATGGTCCGACGATGTCTAAGCCCCATTGAGCGAATGGCCATGGGCTAGATATTGGATTGAGGGTTCCTCCTGGCTGGTGTATACTTGGTGAATACCGTTGACATTGATCGCACTTTTTGACGTACTCCAAAGCTTCTCTCTGCATGTTCGGCCACCAATAACCCTGAGTAATGGCCCTATGCGCCAAGGACCTGCCTCCAGTATGACTTCCACAGATTCCCTCATGCATTTCCTCCAAGAGCAATTCCGTTTGATCGGGATGAACACAGAGTAGATAAGGTCCAGAGAAGGAACGCCTGTATAGCTTATCATCCTATGACAGCCAATAGCTAGGAGCCTTCTTTCTTATTTTGTCGGCCTCTATTTTCTCTTCGGGTAGAATATCATCCTTTAAGAACTGCATGACGGGGTCCATCCAACTCGGCCCCATTCTTACTTGATTGATCTATACTACGTTTGCTATTATTGAGGGCCGATGCAGGTCCTCAACAAGGATTAGGCGAGGCAAGTTCTGTGCCGAGGAAGTTGCAAGAGTGGCCAAGGAGTTCGCATGCGTGTTACCGCTTCTTGGGACATGTAGCAAGCTAAAGGATTCGAACTCCATTTGCATGGCTCTCACTCGGCTAAGATAGCCTCGCATTCTCTCATCCTTGGCTTCAAATTCACCCTTGACTTGACCCACAATTAGCCTTGAATCCGAGAAGAGGTTAATGGACTTTCCTCCCATCTTTAGGACCATAGTCATTCCTTCCAGTAGTGCTTCGTACTCTGTTTCGTTATTCGTGGCAGGAAAGCTTAATCTTAACGACTTTTCAACGGTGATCATCTCTGAAGATGTCAACACTAGCCCAATACCCGCTCCTTTTTGGTTTGATGCTCCGTCTACATGCACTTCCCACGTCGGAGGGGGACACCTGGTGATACTACAGGCTAGTTTTGCACCTCTTTCCTCTAATGCTAATTGACTATCCGCTTCCGGTTCGGTGAATTCTGCCACCAAGTCGGCCAGTACCTGGCTTTTAACTGAGGTGCGAGGCATGTACTTAATGTCGAAAGCTCCCAGAATTGTACCCCACTTGGCTATCCTTCCCGTGTAGTCTGCACTTTTAAGTACGGCTTTTAATGGGAGTTGAGTAAGAACAATCACCGTGTGCGCTTGGAAATAATGAGGCAACTTGCGCGTGCCAAGCACCACCGCTAATATGGCCTTTTCCAGTGGAAGGTAGCGTATTTCTGCCTCATGCAGTGACTTACTCACGTAGTATACTGGTCGTTGCACGCCGTTGTCAACCCTTATCAATACTAAACTTACTGCATAGGAGACCACTGCAATGTAAGCAAAAAGGACCTCGTCCGGCTCAGGGCTTGACATGACAGGCGGCCGAGCAAGATAGTCCTTGAGTTGTTGAAAAGCCGCGTCACATTCCGTCGACCATTCAAAGCTTTTCCATTTATTGATCAACAGGAAAAAGGGTCGGCACCTGTCCGCTGACCGAGATATGAATCTATTCAGAGCAGCGGCCATTCCGGTTAGTTTTTGCACCTCTTTTGGGTTCCGAGGAGTTCGCATACTGGTGATGGCCTTAATTTGGTCGGGATTGACTTCAATTCCCCTATGAGTGACCATATAACCCAAGAATTTGCCTGAGCCAACACCAAACGAACATTTGGAGGCATTCAAGCGTAGCTTATGGCTTCTGAGAATTTCGAAGACGACTCGAAGATCCTCTAGGTGTTCAGATGCTCTTTTGCTTTTCACCACCATGTCATCTATGTAAATCTCCATATTTCTTCCCAATAATGGTTCAAACATCCTCGTCATCATCCTCTGATAAGTAGAGCCTGCGTTCTTCAAACCAAATGGCATCACCTTGTAGTGGTAGTTTCCTACTGGCGTGACAAAAGCAGTTTTTTCCTGATCGTCCAATGCTAAAGGTATCTGATGATAACCCTGGAAAGCATCCAAGAAACTCATCCGAGGATGGCCGACTGTGGCGTCTACCAGCTGATCAATTTTGGGCATGGGGAATGGATCTTTTGGGCAGGCTTTATTTAGATTTGTGAAATCAACACATACTCGCCACTTCCCAGTCTTTTTCTTGACCACCACCGTGTTTGCCAACCACTCTGGGTAGAAGATCTCTTTGATAGCCCCTGCCTTCTTTAGCTTCGTCACTTCCTGACGGACTGCTTCTGCATGCTCTTTAGATGGCCGACGAGGGAGCTGCTTCTTGGGGGTCATTGCTGGATTAACATTCAAATGGTGACAAATGAAGTCTGGGTCTACCCCTAGAGCCTCATAAGCGTTCCATGCAAAGACGTCTATGTTTTGTTTGAGGAACTCTATCAATTCCTCCTTCTCCAACTGGGGTAGTTGAGATCCGACTTGAAAGAATTTCTCAGGGTCATCTCCTATTATGACCTTTACAAGATCTTCACATTTCGCCTCCTCGGACAGCCCATCTTTGGACAACATTGGGGGTTTTGATTGCTATAGCTCTTCTTTTTGAGCCTCAGATTCTGCTTCAGGCTCATGTCGGATAGCTGCTATCATGCACTGCCGCGCCATGGTTTGATCACCCAATATCTCTTCTATCTTGCCTCCAGAGGGGTATTTAATCTTCTGATGCAGGGTGGAAGAGACTGCTCCTAAAGTATGAAGCCAAGGCCTTGCAACAATTGCTGTATAAGGGGAGTAGGCATCCACCACTATAAAATCGACCTCTACTATCTCCGCTCCGGTTTGTACTGGCAGTCTGACTTGCCCTTTCGGGATAATAATCTTCCCTTCAAAGCTTACTAAAGGGGAGTTATAAGGTGTCAGGTCTTCAACCCTTAGGTTCAGCCCCTTGAAGAGGTCAGGGTACATGATCTCGGCTGCACTGCCTTGATCCACCATTACCCTCTTTACATCGTAGCCCCCAATTCGGAGGGTAATTACTAAAGCATCGTCATGTGGTTGAACAGTTCCGATCTTGTCTTCGTCCGAGAATCCCATGAGCAGGGACCGGCTCGATTTAGCTCTCTTCGACTCATGAGAGTCATCCTCAGGGTACAGACGAGCCACCGACATTACTCTGGAGGGGCATGACCCTGTCCTGCCAGGTGCCGCAAAGATGACATTAATAGTTCCAATTGGAGGTCTCGGAGGATTCTCCCTTTCTGACCGAGTATCCGCATGGCTACCCAGATTATTAGAATGATGCAACAGCTGTTTCAATCTGCCCTCCCGGACAAGCTGGTCCAGGTGATCCCATAAGCTTCTACAATCCTCGGTGGTATGGCCGTGGTCTCTATGATATTGACAATAGAGGTTCCGGTTTCTCTTTTCTGGGTTTCCCATCATCTTATTGGGCCACTTGAAGAAGGGTTCATTTTTTACCTTTTCTAGGACTTGGTTCACAGGCTCTCGGAATACAGCTCCTACTATTTGGATGTTGCTGGATATCTGCTGCTCGGCATAATCCCTTTTCGGCCGGTTATTATTGTACCTGTCCGGCCTAAACTCTCTTCTTTCTTGAGGGACAAGCTTATCTTTCCCTTTTCCTTGTTGCTGCTGTTGTTGATCATCTTCTATCCTTTTATATTTATCCACCCTATCCATTAATTGTTGCAAGCTGGTGACCGGTTTCCCTGTCAGGGACTTCCTCAGACCATGATCGGAGGGAAGACCAACCTTGAAGGTTCTGACAGCGACCTCATCAAAATCTCCGTCAATCTCGTTAAACATCTCCCAATACCTCTCGGCATATGACCTCACAGACTCCCCCTCCCTCATTGTCATGGACAGCAGGGAATCAAGGGGTTGAGGAACTCTGCTGCATGTAACAAACCGGGAGCAGAATGATTGAGTGAGCTTCTTAAAGGAGCCGATGGAATCAGTCTTCAACCCATCGAACCATCTCATCGGCATCGGTCCTAGGCTAGAGGGAAATACTCTACACAATAAAGCCTCGTCTTGAGAGTAAACTGCCATCTTTTGTCTGAATTGGCTCACGTGTTCTACAGGATCGGTACGTCCGTTGTACATAGAGAACGTAGGCTGATGAAAACGTCTGGGAAGCTTTGCCTTTTCTATTCCCCTAGTAAAGGGGGACTTAGAAATTTGGGTCAAAGCCTTCTTCATGTCTTTGGTCCCCACTCCCCGTCTAGACGAACTTTTTCTCCTTCTCTTGTGAGAATGCTCTTCTTCATAGGAATAGGATTCACTGGGGGGAGTTTCTGAAGAATCCCTGTAACTGTCCTCCCCTTCACCGTTGGAGGAGACATCAGAACTTGAAGGGGTGTGATTTTGTTGTGCTCGACGAAGCTTCTTTTTCAATCCTTCTATTTCACGCTGTAAGTCCTTTTCGTCAGCGTGCCCTTGCACCAGATGGCTCTTTCGTCGATAGCCGCTCTTCCCAGCATGGATCGTTCGCGAACTACCATCACGCTGGTTATCTACGTGGTTCTCCCGTTCAAGATTATGGAGTTCATCTTGCTGACTGACGTTTACTGACTCTGCATAGGGCGGACTGGCCTGTTGCGGTCCCGAACCTGCCATAACTGCCGTAACTTTCTACTAGCGCTAATTCTTTCCCACAGACGGCGCCAATTGTAGGGTCACAAATTGTAGCCCACACCTGGATGAATACAGGAGATAGGCCCAATAAGCCCAATACAATAAATTTGTAAGAGAGTGGGTCAAAGAATTGGGCTAATAGCGTTCTTTACAACAGTTACTGAAGATTAAGTGCTTGGCCGAGGAGACTAAAACACACACACAAGTTAAGATCTCGTGTCCGAGGAGTAAGTTTTGGACTAATTGATGGATTCCAGTTAGGTCCGAGGGGTATGCACTTAGATAGAATGCTTTTCTTTGGGTTGTATTTTTCCAGAGGCTACAGTAATTATTTCTTGAGGTTTCTTCTGTTTTTCTTCCGTCCCCTTCTTCTGGAGGTCTTACTCCATTATATAGTCCTTCATTGTTCGATCCTATCGTCCACTTGTCTGCCATCTAGCCTAGTACTTGAGTTTCCCACTTCTTCTCTTACAGCTTTTTGACTTCCTGGGGATAAAGATCACTTTCAACACTGTTCAGGGGTCTTCTCCACATAAATGCGGTCAGGAAAGTAGCTGTGATGCATTTAATGCGGTGGTAGCAGCTTTTTCTCAAGATACTTCTGCATCCTTATCCCTTCCATATGCATTGGTAATCTATCTTTACCTCTGGAACTTCCTGGAGGGTGGACTAAGGGAAAGCCGAGGTTCCTCTCACCATCAGACGTCATGTCCGAGGAGGGTATTCCTCTCGGACCAGCCTCTTTGGATCCTTACGCGCTCTACTGTTAGTTTCAACGGTCCTCTGTGATTTCTTCTCCTCGGGCGTATTGTTGATGAAACGTCGTTCCTGGGCCTAGATCATGGGCCCATATTTTACTCCCCCACAGTCACATATTAAAATTCTTACCTAAATTTAATAATACTTGTGATCATTTTTTTTTTTCTGATTTTTATTAAGATAAAACGTGTGGTGATTTTTGTTTTGTGGTGATTTAAAAAAAAAAATTATAGTTCATTAATATTAGATTCTTAGCATTTTACACTCATTAAACTCACTTGGCACATATATTAAAAAACTTAAATGGACATATAGCAGAACAAAGTTTCTCTCCAACTTGGATAGAAACTTTTCAAACTTTTCATGTATCTCTCTTTTTTTTTTTTTTTTTTTTTTTGTGAATTTTGAAAATCTAATCGTTGAATTTCATGTTCCTTATGTTCTTAACATGCATATCAAATTTTGTTCAAATTGGATATTATTTACTATTCAATCAACAAACTTATTTTGTATACACAATTTTAGATCATAAAAATTTGAAATTTTAACATTTGTTTGATGAGATAGCAATTGATCTTTGATTTTCTTAAAATTTTACATGCATGCAAAATATAATAAAAACATGCAATCTAATGGTTAGATTTTTAAAATTCACACTCAATATAGAGATATATAAGGAGTGTGTAGAGTTTCTTTCCAAACTAGTTAAGATAAAAACTTTGTAACATATAGCACAAACTTAAGTGGATAATTATGGTGTGGTTCTTACATAAATTTAGACACATAGTACAAAATTAGATTCTAATTTCAAATTCTAATTGAAATTTTATAAATTTTACCTATTAATATATACTACTGTATAACCCGTGCATATGTACGGTACAATTAAAAAAAATTACAATTACACACATATATGGATTCAAATTATACTCTCTCTCTCTCTTTTATTTTTTATTTTATTTTCTTTTGGATATATACATGAGTTTAGTTTTTATTTATTTATTAAGTTTTTGATAATTTATTTACATTAGACTTTTCGTCTTTTGCACCTCATTAACTCACCTATAATAAAAAAAATTAAAAAAAAAAACTTAAATAGGACGTGTGGCGCAAAATTAAACAACAATTGGAATCCAATTTGAAACCTAATTGGATTTTCTTTCAGCTTTACCTATTAATATATATATATATATATATATATATATATGTGTGTGTGTGTGTGTGTGTGTGTGTGTGTGTGTGTGTGTGTGTGTGTGTAGACTAGTGTATAACCTGTGTATATGCATGGTACAATTAAAAAAATTTACAATTACACACATATAGATTCAAATTATAATTTCTCTCTCTTTTTTTTTTTTTAAAATTTTAATTTCCTTTGGATATATACATGAGTTTACTCTCTTTTTTTTATTTGATTTTTTGATAATTTATTTATATTAGACCATTCGTCTTTTGCACCTCATTAACTCACCTAGTACAAAAATTAAAAAAAAAAAAAACCTTAAATAGGAGATGTGGCGCAAAATTAGACAACAATTGGAATTCAATTTAGAACAATATTGGATTTTCTCTTAACTTTTCCTATATATAGACTAGTATATAACTCATGCAAACACATAAATGCATTTAAAATTAAATAAAATTTTTATCATAATATAAATTAATAATCAATTTTTTTTTAAAAGTAAATGTAATTTATCACAAATTAAATTCTTACCTAAATTTAATAATACTTATGATCATTTTTTTTTTCAAATTTTTAATAAGATAGAACTTGTGGTGATTTTTGTTGTGTGGTGATTTTTATTGAGCACATGTGATTTTTTTTTTCCTATAATTTTATAGTTCATTAATATCAAATTCTTAGTATTTTCCACTCATTAACTTATTTGATACAAAAATTAAAAAACTTAAATGGACATGTAGCACAAACTTAAGTAGATAATTATGGTGTGGTCCCCACATAAATTTAGACACATGACACAAAATTATATTCTAATTTCAAATTCTAATTGATCTTTCTCTAAGTTTTAGCTATTAATATATACTAGCATAAAAAAAAAAGAAAAAAAAAAAGGTAATTGTCTCACATTACTTAAGAGAGTGTGTTGTGTGTAGTATAAATTGTCCCACATTCTCTTAAAAGTTACCATAGCTTTTAAGTGGAGTTGTGGTGTGCTTTTGTGGCAGAACTCCTTTCACTCTCTCTTGTGTGTGTGTATTTGTTTCTCAAAAAAATATATACTAGCATGTAACCTATGCAAGCGCATAGATACATTTAAAATTAAACTCAATTTTTATTATAAAAATATAAATAATTAGTCAAATTATTAAAAAAAATAATGGCATATGACACATGCATACATATAGATACATTTAAAATTAAACACAATTTTTATTATAAAAATATAAATAATTAGTCAATTTTTTTTAAAAAAGTAAACGTAATTAGTCACATATTAAATTTTTTACTACTTATAATCATTTTTTTTTTAATTTTTAATAAGATAGAACGTGTGATGATATTTGTTGTGTGATGATTTTTATTAAGTATATGTGATTGTTTTTTTTTTTAATTTTAATTTTATAGTTTATTAATATTAGATTCTTAGTATTTTGCACTCATTAACTCACTTTGCACAAAGATTAAAAAACTTAAGTAGGCACATGACACAAACTTAAGTGTATAATTATTGCGTGGTCCCTACATAAATTTAAGCATATGTTGCAAAATTGGATTCTAATTGAATTTTCTCAAAGTTTTACTTATTAATATATATAAATATAGATTAATGTCTGATCAATAATTAAGTTACTATTCTATCCCAAAAAAAAAAAAAAAGAAGTTACTATTAGATTGAAACGTTAATTATAATTTTTTTTTAATGATATGAAACGTTATTTTAAGCCTTTTAAGGTGAATATGTGTACTTAAAGTTTCTATGTCAGAGAAGCATCTCAAGTTTCTATGTCAGAGTAGATTTTTTTTCTTTTTTTCTTTTTCTAAATCTTGAGAGAGAGAGAGAGCAATTTTTTTTTTGAACTAGAAAGAGAGAGAGAGAGAGAGAGAGAGAGAGAGAGCAATTAATCGATATATAATTAAGTTACTAATCCTATCAAAAAAGAAAAAAGGAAAAAAGTTACTGTTAGATTGCAACGTTAATTATAATTTTTTTTAATAATATGAAACGTTATTTTAGGCCTTTTAAGGTGAATATGTGTACTTAAAGCTTCTATGTCAGAGAAGCATTTCAAGTTTCATTCATCTTTCTAAAAAAAAAAAAAAAAAAGTTTCATTCATCAAGAAAAAAGAAAAAAGAAAAAAGAAAAAAGAGAAGCATTTCAAGTTTCTATGTCAGAGTAGATTTTTTTTCTTTTTCTAAATCTTGAGAGAGAGAGAGAGAGAGAGAGAGAGCAATTATATATTTTCCCTTCCCGTTGAAGCTTGGATCCTAGGAAGTTGTCTTTCCCGAAAGCTTTCCTTCTCCAAGTACTCAACAAAGTATAAAACACATGACAAACAACACAGTTAAGCTCTCCTCGGTAGAATGGAAAGCAAATTCCTTCTCAGAAAAGAAGCAAAACTAATATCCCTTGATAGTAGAAGACTTGATCACAAGGAAACAATTAAGACTCCCCCTCCCAATTCCAATTCCAATTCCACTTCTTGTTCTTGTTCCTCTTTTGGTTCTTCGCAATGCTGTGATAAAACCACCGAGTGCCTCTGTAGTGCTTGCTTACTCTGTGTTTGTTGCCCTCTAGCTGTTGTTTGGGGTTGCTTCAAACTTCCATGCACAATTGGGTGGCGTGCTGCAAAACAAGCAAAGAAGTGGACTTGCTGTGGATCAGGGATGAAGGGTTTTGCTGAGTACTCTTCATTTTCTGACAACGATTCTGATTGTCAGCCAAGTAGTACTCGTACATGTTCCAAGACTGTAAGTGTTCCAAAGAAGAGAGTCACACAGAAGGCTAATGGGTTTCAATCCAACAAGTCTGTTGCTGCCCTGAATTCCCATTAGAATTTTATTTCTGGGTTTCATGTTACCTACCTCATATATGTTTCAATTTCTGATCTTGTTGCCTAAATTGTCAAATTCTCATTGTTTCTTGATATTAATGGTGTGATATATGAAGTGGGTCTGCATATGATCATATGGGGTTTGAATAATATCTGGGAAAATTTTGTTTTTAGATTTAGATCATTAATTTATCAAATTGCTGGTTCCAATTTTGAAAGTGTATGTACTGCCTGGTTAGCAAAATATTGCTTGATAGGAGGCATATGAGATTTCTAGGAACAAGGTTCTTGGAAGTTTCAAATTGTTCAAACAAGGGTGCGGTGACTTAGGTGATCCGGGAGCAATGCTTCCTCCTCTCACATGAGGGGAGGGCCTCAAGCGTGGGTCTCACTATATGGCCCACTCATGTGAGAGGTGGGAGCATTGCTCCCTGAACATGTAGAAATTAGCCACGGTGCAAATTAAGAATTTGGTAGTTGATTAATGATTATTTTTAGGTCCCATTTCGGTTGCTTATCAGGATTGAGTTTGTGTTGTTGGGTGATTAATTTATGGCCCCACTTAGTTGCGGACAAGAAAAGTATGACAAGATGATTCAATCAATCGTCTCTTTGTGTTGATCATCTTACCTTTGATAGCTATAAGAAATTTTGTTAGCTCAAAGCGTGAATATTGCCTTATCAACAAAAAAAAAAAAAAGCGTGAATATCGCCCGCTCGTGTAAAATACGGCACCTTTATGATAAAGTTGTTGCGTGAGTGGCGTGAAATTTAGTGGAGGAGAATTACTCAATTTAAGTGATGTAGGTTTTCTCACAAAAAAAAAAAAAAAAAAAGTGATGTAGGTCACTACTCAGTACTCACTAGCGGATAAAATTCCTGCACACCGATTGTTTGAAAGAATGCCAAGGAGCCTTTCAATAAGTTCTTCTTACAAGTATGACAATCTAGCCATACGTGGAACAGAGGTGTTCATCAAACCACAAAAACCGCACTAAAACCACATGTAAAATGACATAATCGCATCGCACTGCAAGTAATAGTGCACCGTACCGCACAACACCGCATGGTGCAATGCGGTTTGCGGTTTTATAATAAGAAAACCACACAAACCACACCGCATCGAACCCTCCCTATATATTAATATATTTATTTATTTTTAATATTAAATATATTATTAATAGTTTAATAACCCTAGTTTTTTTTTTTAAAAAAAGTTTAATAACCCTAGCAAGTGTTGACTAGAAAAGCCAACCCAAAATAAAGAAAAGCTAGCTCAATAATTAAAAACTTGACCCAAAAAAAGGGAAAAATTAGTTTTGGGCTGAGTAGGAAAAGCTCAAAATTTGAAAAATATACCGACTTCAAACCGCATCTTATACATAATATCGCACATGTGACCGTAAAAATGAGGTGCGATACGGTTATGGTTTTGGTTAAACTCTAAACCACACCACACCGCACATGTGACCGCAAAAACAAGGTGCGGTGCAGTTATGATTTTATCTAAACCGCATCGCAAAGTGCAGTGCTAAAAATAGCCTAAAACCGCACTGCATCGCACCGCGAACACCTCTACGTGGAAGGCAGTAAGACACTCTTTGGTATCGGTTTTGAAAAATCAATGGCCCGTTTGGTAATGTTGTTCTAGTAACATTATTTTTATTTTTTGAAAATACGTGTAGGTGAAAAAATATGTGAAAATACATGTAGTATTGTTTAAACACTGAAAACCGTTGTTTAAAAAACAGTAACAAACGGGCCCCAAATTTTCTAAATGCGAGGACTTGGCTTGTGTTAATATAATGCGTAAAAAATGTCAAATGTTTGGTACATATCCTATTTAAATTGCACTAGAGTA
Source organism: Quercus parvula (assembly GCA_030820535.1). Taxonomy (NCBI): domain Eukaryota; kingdom Viridiplantae; phylum Streptophyta; class Magnoliopsida; order Fagales; family Fagaceae; genus Quercus; species Quercus parvula. The sequence goes on from JAUAME010000007.1 coordinate 29,155,607, forward strand.
TTGGATGGAAGTTTTTTCCTATAGGTTAAAACCAAAGGGTGAGGCTTAGGTCCAGTGCATGTAGTGTACTGAATCCGTTAAGATGGTGATATATGTTTAAAAGTGGACACATATTATAATCTCAACAGATCCAGTACAATTGGACGCTGGACCCAAACTTCACCTAAAACCAAAAGTTGATTGCCTACAATTGCCTTTTTATAGCATGTGGGTCTTATAAATACATGGAACTCATGTGTTGTGAGACACTTGTTATATATAGTTGGTGCAAGAAATATGCATCCCAAAAATTTCATTTGGCACCTTATCTTCAAAAAATTGTTTCAAGGGAGGGAAGAACAAATGCGAAAGTACCATAACAAACATATGTTAAAAAAATGTAGTTAAATGATTAAATTTATCATATCCCAATAGTTTAAACTTTTGAGATAATCCATAATTTAACATGGTATCAGAGCATGAAATCCTGAGTTCAATCATTGTCTTTTTCACTCTACCTCTCATTTAAATTCCTACGTGTTAGGTCTCACCTATTAATTAAAAGGTAGTTTCAACTCACACATGAGGAAGAGTGTTAAAAATATGTAATTAAATGATTAAATTTACTATATCATAATAGTTTAAATTTTTGGGATAATTGGTAATTTAACAACGAATAGATATTTTTGGAATCTTGATTCCAAAAGCAAGTGAAATTCACGTAGAATAAGAGCATTGACACTAGGCTTAATACATTCTTAGCCAAATTTGGTCTAACACCCTCTTCCCTTTTTTCTATTTTAGCTACTCTGCTATATACAAAAACCTATATCAACTTCAGTATTCTATATCTATTAAATATTATTACTTTATTCATTTTTATAAAGGTTACATTTTAAAGAGGCTCATATTTTCTAACGCCCCAACAGTCATATTTTAAGGGTTGTATTTTAACGGTCATATTCTCTTATTATAAATAAGACTATTTCCTTTCAAATTTGAGTCCTCAACCTAATCACTTTCTTTCTATCATTCTTTGTTTTCTCTCAGCCCAAAATTATCTTTCATTCATTCTTTGTTTTCAACATAATTGCTAATGAATCCTCATCCTTCGATGATAATGAATTGGAGATAATTATACGATTTGCTATAGAAGAACAGTTAAGCTCACATCGTTCTTCTGTTCAACGTCATCATTCATCAAGCATGATTCTTTGTAAGGAAATCAAAACCCTTTTCTAAACTACTCTGCTGAATCACCCATATATCCCCTAAATGTATTTCGAAAGGGTTTAGAACAAGTCACACTTTTTTACTTCACATTGTACCTGAGCTAAAAGTGATCAAGCCATACTTGGTCCAGTGAAGAAATAATGTTGGAAGGCTCTAGTTGTCTTCCCTTCAAAAGATGATTGCCACACTAAGAATGCACCCCTTTGCAGCAATGATTGATTTACGTGATGAATATGTGAGGATCGGAGAACGAATCGCAATTAAGAGTCAATAAAAAGATGTTAACACAATGGTTTTAATTTACTAAAGAGTATTTATAGTCACCAAACAATAATGACATTGCCATCTTGCTAGCAATAGGCCAAAGCTGTGGATATCTGGGGATGTTAGCATTAGTTGCATGCCATGCAGTGGAAAAAAATGCATTGGAAATGGAAGAATTATTCCACTGCATGTATAGGTCGGTATACTAGTCATATTCATCATTCAACAATTATTTTGGAACATGTGGCATAATTCTTCCGTTTAAATAATATTATTAGCAATGCAATGTGTTATACCATGTTATGTATGCTAGAGTGGATGCGGAAAGGGAAGCATAGAATAGGAACACCGAGAACACAAGGGTTACGTGATTCAGCCTTCACAGCCTACATCCACGGAGGAATCCCTTAAGGGCTACATCTTTATTATGTATAAGAGTGTAGTACAATAACCTGTGTTACAATGAGCTATAACATGAGTATATATAAGCGACTAAACCTTAGATTACTAGTACAAGTAGGATTGGGCTTGGGCCTATTACATTGGTCTAATATGTTTAATATATATCTCTAACACTCTCCCTCAAACTTAAGGCGGAAGCTCGATGAAGGCTTGAGGTTGTATAAGCACGAGAAGATCTCTTAAAGATGCCATAAATAAAGCCTTTGAAAAAACCACAATGAAGAATGTGCCAATTGACCAATTTTGGAGCTTTAAACGAAAAAATGGAGCACAAAATTGAAATTTACGCGAAAAACTGAGCAAGATAGGCCTTGTCGGAAATTTTGACTTTTGGTCAAAGGTTAACGCAAAAGTCAAAGTCAACTAGTCCAGGGTCAAAGTCAACGGATACTGGTCCAGGTCGGGTCACGGGTCGAGCAGTAGAGCCGCTGACGTCATCCAATGACGTGTCGCTGAAATGGACTAGGGCTGACGTGGACGTGCTTACGTGGCTGCTGACGTGGAGTGATGACGTCATCATATGACGTCAGATAACATCAGTAGCAGTATCGGTGCGTGGCAGGAGCGTGCAATGTTCACCGGCGCGTGGAGGAGCAGCCAGAAACCCAGGTGGCACGTGCAACGTTGTATGACCACCAGATTCTCAGGCCAAGTAGATCGGTGGACGACAAGGCCGTCTTGGCAGTGCGTGTGACTGTGATCTAGGCTGGGAGTCGAGAATCTGTGGCGGCGCGTGTGAGAATTCCAGGAGCCGTTGTCCGCGCATGGTGGCGTGTGCGGTTGCCGTTGGAGGTCGGGTTCCTGGGTTTTGGTCGCGATATGCCGTGAAGCAGGTCTCTCTAGTTGGTTTCATCAGGCGAAGGCTTGTTGTGCACAGATTTGATAAGTTAAGTCACGACTTGCTTGGTTTGAGGATCTGGACACAGCAATGAACCATGGCGGCTGCGAGATGCTGTGGAGTCTAGATCTAGCATACAAACATGTGTGACTTCTGACGATGATGTGCACGTCAGATTCTTTTTTGCTTGCTAGAGATTTTTGTTTGATGCCAAGAACAAACCTGGCTCTGATACCATGTTAAATATAAATAATATTATTAGCAATGCAATGTGTTATACCATGTTGTTTATGCTAGAGTGGATGCGGAAAAGGAAGCATAGAATAGGAACACCGAGAACACAAGGGTTACGTGATTCAGCCTTCACAGCCTACATCCACGGAGGAATCCCTTAAGGGCTACATCTTTATTATGTATAAGAGTGTAGTACAATAACCTGTGTTACAATGAGCCATAACATGAGTATATATAGGCGACTAAACCTTAGATTACTAGTACAAGTAGGATTGGGCTTGGGCCTATTACATTGGTCTAATATGTCTAATATATATCTCTAACACCCTTCCACAAACTCAAGGCGGAAGCTCGATGAAGGCTTGAGGTTGTATAAGCATGAGAAGATCTCTTTAAGATGCCATGAATAAAGCCTTTGAAGAAACCACAATAAAGAATGTGCTAATTGACCAATTTTGGAGCTTCAAATGAAGAAATGGAGCACAAAATTGGAATCTACGCGAAAAACTGAGCAAGATAGGCCCTGTCGGAAAATTTGACTTTTGGTCAAAGGTCAACGCAAAAGTCAAAGTCAACTGGTACAAGGTCAAAGTCAATGGATACTGGTCCCGATCGGTTCTGGGTTCCTGGGTCGGGTCACGGGTCAAGCAGTAGAGTTGCTGACGTGGACTAGGGCTGACGTGGACGTGCTTACGTGGCTGCTGACGTGGAGTGATGACGTCATCATATGACGTCAGATGACATCAGCAGCAGTATCGGCGCATGGCAGGAGCGTGCAATGTTCATCCGCGCGTGGAGGAGCAGCCATAAACCCAGGTGGCGCATGCAACGTCGTATGACCACCAGATTCTCAGGTCAAGTAGATCGATGGACGACAAGGCCGTCTTGGCGGCGCGTGTGACTGTGATCTAGGCTAGGAATCGAGAATCTGCGGCGGCGCGTGTGAGAGTTCTAGGAGCCATTGTCCACGCGTGGTGGCGCGTGCGGCTGTCGTTGGAGGTTGGGTTCTTGGGTTTTGGTCGCGATATGCTGTGAAGCAGGTCTCTCTAGTTGGTTTCATCAGGCGAAGGCTTGTTGTGCATAGATTTGATAAGTTAAGTCACGACTTGCTTGGTTTGAGGATCTGGACACAGCAGTGAGCCATGGCGGCTGTGAGATGCTGTGGAGTCTAGATCCAACATACAAACATGTGTGACTTCTGACGGTGATGTGCACGTGAGATTTTTCTTTGCTTGCTAGAGATTTTTGTTTGATGCCAAGAACGAACCTGACTCTGATACCATGTTAAATATAAATAATATTATTAGCAATGCAATATGTTATACCATGTTGTGTATGCTAGAGTGGATGCGGAAAGAGAAGCATAGAATTGGAACACCGAGAACACAAGGGTTACGTGGTTTAGCCTTGACGGCCTACATCTACAGAGGAATCCCTTAAATGTTACATCTTTATTATGTATAAGAGTGTAGTACAATAACCTGTGTTACAATGAGCCATCATATGAGTATATATAGGCGATTAAACCCTAGACTACTAGTACAAGTAGAATTGGGCTTGGACCTATTACATTGGGCTAATATGTCTAATATATATCTCTAACAACATCAATATATAATATTGGAACGATCTTTTGTATTTATCAAGCTTTTTGATGGGTGTACTCCTTTGATCAATTACTCAATCAATGGTAATAATTATACAATTTGGGGGTAACTATCTCATTGATGACATATATCATTTGTGGCCAACATTTGTTAAAACAATTCCACCCCCATGAGGAAAAAAAAAAAAAAAAAAAAAGGATGAAAAACAAGAGTTGACAAAGAAACATGTGTAGCGTGATTTTGGGGTTAAGAATGCTTTGTAATTGTTTGTGGACATGCACTTTTTTAAATAAAAAATAAAATTTTTTTTTGGACTTTTCCATTGTCCTTTCTATAAATAACCACTGCCCCCCGATATTTTTGTTTTATTTTGTAGGTTTCTATTCTTTTGTTGAAGATCACTTTGGGCTTGAGGGAAAATTTTTCCTCATCCAAAATTACAGTTTTTTTTTTTTTTTTTTCAATAGGTCTCCCAACGAAGACTTATTTATTTGTTACCGTTTATGATATGAATTCAATGATGATTGCTTAACAAGTATGTCCCTCTGGCCATTTTTAATTTCCTTCTAAAAATTGGACGGAAAATTCTCTTTATTATGAGGAGATATATTATGGAGTGGCTTTGTGAAAGCATCTTTTATGTAAATTCCACATGAAATAGCGGAATTAGAAATAGATCATGATAATATATATAAATTAAAATTCTAAAAAATTTCAAGAAGAAAGTTTTTAAAGTAATAATAATGATTCTCTATTTTTCATAAATCCAAACATGATATATGACTTTGTGCACATTAGGATAATAAAAATTATGATAAAACGAATAGTTAACTAGATATGAAAGATTTTTCTTCCGGTTAAAAAACTCTTATAAAAACTTTAGGAGGGGCCAAATAAAAATTTTTACATATAATAATGATATAATGTAAAAACATTTCAAAATTTTGGGGAGGCTTCGTGGCCCCCAAGCACCAACATGGCAACATATGCTTCCGCCACTATCCAAATGGTGAATCCATGAGATGATTTTCCTCCATCATGACCTACTTGACAACAAATTATACCTCACTATACTTAAATACGTAAGCACATTTTCTTTCTGTCCTGTTAATATATAGTCAATAATAGATTTGATTAACTTTTTTCTGATATTTTCACTATAGTTTTTGGTATGATGGAATTCCGAGTGGCCACTAAACTATACACCCAAGAATTCAATGTCTTTTATTGATTAACGATGATGCTAAATTTTCCTTCTAAATATCTTGATATATATAGACAAATGGGAGAACCTATTTACTTTGTTTACTATGATTCTCTATGTTCGGATTTGGTGGTCAAGGAATGAATTAATCCACAAATGTACTGAGGCCATGCAACAAAATTTTGCATGCGTGGATAGATACGAACATGTACGGAGCTATATATGGACTTGAGAGGCAATGGCCTCCTCAATTTTTTATTTTTTTAAATATTAGTATATTAATAGGTACTTATTTTAGCAATTTTTTTCAATAAAATTACACTTTGCCCTCCTTAACAATGCCATCAATTTTTTTAAGAGTAATGTTATAGCCATAAACTTTTTTACAATATTTTTACAAATTATTGAGGTAGCAAATTCTCATTGATTCATACATTTGCATAACTTTTTACTTACCAATAACCACTCATCATATTAGCAATTTGTAAAAATTTTGTAGTTTTAGCATTTTTCACTTTTTAAATGCCAAAAAAAGTTAATAGAATAAAACTAAAACAAAATATACAAGCCCCAAAAAATTAGCCCAACAACAAAAATTACCAATAATAAAACTAAAAAAATTTAAACCCAATCAACTTATTTTACCCAAAACAACAACATGACCTTTCGAAAAATTTTAAACAAAAATCTTTAGTGGTTAAGCAATGGAACCAAAGGTTGGAGCCGCTGCACAGAGTGAGCAACAGAGCCACCTCCTTAATTCTAAGTTCTGATTCCGTCCCTGGATACAATAGAATTTAAACTTAAGATATTTGCTCTACGATGATTGCTCTTTATTTTCATGTCAAAACACTTATTATCTTTTGGTGTAGTTAAGTTTCGAACCCCTCAGCGTCTGATATTACCAGTAGCATAATGGGCTGAAACCAAACAGCTTAACTGACATTCAATAACGAGTCAAAGCTTAGCCTAAAGTACGTTTTAAGGAGAATATCCATCATACTGTCCTTATTCTTGGGCTGAGATTTTTGTTATACTCCAAATTTTTTTAGTTCATAACATTGCAATTTGGGCTACTTTTTGTGATTCCTTTGGAGTTGGGGCCTACACCCATCTCATCAATTTCTTGTTGGGCTGAACCTCAATTACTGGGTAAAGGAAAAAGGTAATTAGACTAGGAATCTCATTTTCATTGCTCGGTGATCCAAGAAGCTGGCTCACAAAAAGTGTCAAACTCAAATTGTCAATAACATATTTTTCTCTAACACCGAAATGGAAAGGTAAATAAATTCTAAATAGAAAAAAAGATTGTCAAGAATGGGATTCGAACCCATGCCCTTTCGGACCAGTACCTGAAACTGGCGCCTTAGACCAACTCGGCCATCTTGACTTTGTTGATATTTCATTCTACAATTTTTTATAACATCGTTTCTGAGCGGTAGATTGCTACATTAGGATAGCATCTGAAACCATATGAATGGCTCTATGCTTCAAGTAAACGCCATTTTCTTTTAATAAATAAAGTGGAATTTATAATAAAACAGGTGTTCATTTTTTAAGAAAATTTTATTGCAACAATTCTTTTTTAGTTAAATTCTGTTGTTACAATTAGGGTTGGTGAAAAAGATCCTTATGTTTTTTGGGCAACAAGAATTACTTTATAAATGGATGGGATGAAACTATTCACTATAATTATCAGAGCCAAACCGAGTATTAAATCATCAAGAAAATGGTTTAATGGTTCATCAATTCAATAATTTGGGTCATTGGTTCAACCATTGAATATAATGACTAAAAATATGACAATTGAATTGATTTTTTGATTACTTACTTCAAGTTTAAAAGCAAATAAAACTTAGTTCATAAATAAAAAAAAAGTTCAAAATTGAAGAACAATATGATTATAATGATAAAAATAACTCAATATTGAATAATAAAATGGTTAGAATGAAACTATGTGGTTTGATATTTTTATGATAAACCGTCAGTTTTTCATGGTTTAATCGGTCTTTTTTGGCAAGTTAGACATTTATGTCATAGTGAACCAAAATATTGTTTGGTTCACAAATTTGACAGTTCAACTGTGGATTCGATATATGAATTTGAAAACTATGCTATTCACTATTCCCCAAACTTCTAGACATTATAAGGCACAGTGTCCCACCTGTTAAATAAACTTGAGTTATGGGTTGAATCCATGAGACTCAAACTTGGGATTTCAGCTGCATGAGGTGTAACCGTCTAACCTCAAACCCACTGTTCTAGGCTTCTAACTTCTATTTCTATGGCATAGAAATTAGCATTAGCCCTTAAAAAAAGAAAAGAAAAGAAAGAAATAGAGATGGAAAGAATAAGGTTGGCATAGCCAGAACTTGAAAAAAATAAAAAATAAAATAAAAAACATAAGTAAGAAAGAGGTTAATTTGCTAGTTCAGTATAACTAGTTCAGTATAACTAGAGCCTGTTGTTGTGATAAATCATAAATCTCATGACTTGGATTTGGATTGAGTGAATACTGAATAGTACCCAATAAAAATTAGTTCTTAATAATGTGATAGATGTGGCTTAAATTGTAATCTTTCGCTGTAAGAGAGTAAGACCCAACCTTCATACCAAAAACAATGACAAGAAAGGGAATCCTTTTGCTTCAAAACAACCCACCATTGTAGACATGAAACGGTATTGTTGATCCTTTTGGTCAAATTATAAATTTAGGGTTATGCATCAAACTCACAACTCTGATGAATCAATCCAATCTGACATCTTGAATTCATTTTTCATATCTTGAAGGGTTGGGTTGGGTTGAAATTTTATTTTGAACCTTGAGTTGAGTCGATTTTGGGTTAATAATTTTTTTTCTAACTCATTTGGAAATATTGTTTAGGCATATTATATATGTGAATTTTAAAAATTTATTAAAGAAATTTGAAAGCGCAACTTATACAAGGCATGGCAAATTTTAAGCACAATACAATGTAGATTGGGTTAGGTTTCTCAATACGACACACCAACCACTAAGGTAAGCAACTTTTTTCTTTTTTTTTGGAGAAACACTAAGGTAAGCAACCTGAATATGTCTTTTATGGAACTTATATTATATTTATTTTAATTTTAGAGGAATGATAGTTTTCCCTTATATATATATATATATATATATATATATATCTTATATTATATTATATTATAAATTACACCTCAATCTATTATTTGATAATTTAATTAGTGATTCAAGAATTATGTTTTTACATGTGATGATGAGAATTTACAATTTGTTGAATAGAGTTTTATTTCATAATATAATGATTTTTATTTGAAAGAGCACTGAACACTATATTTTTTTAAAAATACTTGTTTATACTTTAAGTTGTGGAATTTCATTTGAAAGTTTTTATTTATTTATTTTTTTTTTTGAGGAATAATTTATTTGAAAGTTGTTTAATTTTTTAAAGATATTTATTAGTAATTTTTGATAATTTTTACAAATTTAATACTTTTATTTGTAACTATTATTAAATTAATTTTGACATTATCATAGTTCAACTTGATCCGACCATAAAAATCTTAAACCTCTTGATTTTCTAGTTCTTTAAATGGTTCGGTTTTTATAACAATGTTAAATCCTATCATAACTTATGAAGAATATTTCTACAAGGCAAAAAGAGGCTAACTCAAGTTAGTTGTCCGAAGACACCCCAGCCAACCAACGACATCCTAGTAGTCCGATGACACCCTAGTGTTCTTCAGTGCAAGTGCATGCCTTTCACTCCACATCTACATAGATATGGAAACTCGTGTACTACACCAAAAGATCCTTCCACCAACCCATATCATGTGGATATGGGAATTGAACTCTTTGTGTCATTAATTCCATTCCTCCCATTGCACTTCCTATAAGAAACATGGTTGTGGTTAAAATCATGGGAATGTGGTTAGCTCTAAACCACTATATAAACACCAGACCTCCTCCATTCAAAGGTATGATGAGTGAAATTCCCTTATTCTTATTCTTCTAGAGCTCTTGGAGCTTTTGTGAGGTACTAAATCATCAGAGGGTCATCAGCTAATAAGCCAACCTCACATTAACGTTCTCCGAGAGTATGTTCATCATTTCAGATTTTCCAGAGCTCTTTGTTTGGACTATCACCTCACTAACAATTTTTTGTGCATCATTAGCATATATAGTTGTAGTTTGTTCTGGTATTATAAACCCTTAATCAAGTAATTATTGGGCCACAATATAATCTTATATGAATTAAGAAATTCCACAAAGGATATAATCAATTTTACAAAACTATTATGGTCAGAATTTTTAAACTAAGATATTAACTACACACAAGAACACAACTCTTTCTTCTTGGAAGGAAAAACCATGAGACCAACTCTAAACAAATCCACTATTCGAAATTCAATTAAAACATATTCTCAAGATTATCAAAAAGAAAGTTTTAAAACTTCAAGGGCCAAAATAAATACAACCGTAGACTTCAAGGGACAAAAGTTCAAGTGTAAATTCAAATTGCATATGTATTTCTTTAGTTAATAAATAATATGTATAATCGAGTGGTGACAAGTTTTATTAGTACCTGGGTGGTCCTATGTTATAACGTAATGCTAAGGTTTAAGTAATGACTCATATGAACCTAAAATGAAATATCTGTCCCTCTGAGAAATAAATATCTGTACTTTCATATTGCACTACAAGGTGGAGGAATTTTCGTTCTGGTAAAGTTTATGGCATTCCAACCATCCAAATTGACCACTTCCTTATCCTTTACCTTAAAGGAAATGTGCCTAATTATGAAAGAGATTGTGATTTTGACCTATGTATATAAAAACTTAAAAAGAAGAAACTTTTCAATTAATTAGTATATTCAGTTATTCTTTCTGCTAAAAACGTGCATGAATCGTTGACTGTTAGTGCTAGTGGAAATATGCCATTTTTCTCTTGCGCTTTATGCTGCTTTGGAAACCAGCTTAAAGTTTCCACAGGTGCATTTTTTCTTTGGTCTCTGCAAGCTGTAACATGTAATCTCAGTTGTGACTTATCAGATGGATGCTCAAAACACATATTGTCATTTTTTCCTTTTAATTGAAATCTTTTGATGATCGGTTGTTAGCTCGATCTTCTATAGCAATTCTACAATAAATAGTAAAGAGTTTTCCACGTAAATATATGTGTTCTTGTACGTGATTATTATTATTTGGATTGATAATATTGGTGATAATATTATTCGGACTCAATTATAGTGGTATCAAACCTTGGTTGATTTAGTGGATGCTTCTTTTTTGTGTGAATTAAGATGGAAGATAAGAGATTGCTTTGATTATGGTAGAGCTATCCCAAGAGGAAAGAAGATAGTTGAAAACAATTGATGGAATTTGAGTTAAGGTGAAGATTGTTGGGAAATTGCCACAAATTCCAATTGTGACTTGAAAAGTCAATTAGTTTTCCTAGTTGAAGAAGAAAAAATTAATTTGGATTTCCTTTGTGTGGAAGGAAAGTTTATTCTCTGTTAAAGAGAGAATAGAAAAAGAGTTTTATAAATAGACAATGTTGCAAATAATTTGATGGCTTTAGTCCAAATTAAAGGTCCTTCCTATGGGGAGAGAGTATATAGAGCGGTAAAACCAAGAGAGAGAAAAAATAGATTTTGCTTGTGAGATAACACAAGGAGAGAAACAAGCACATGAATCAAGGAGAATTTGTGGGGTTCTGTTTGATGATGAAAAGAGAAAGACAAAGAAAAGAAAATTAGAGAGGAGAGAGCAAAGTGTTGCCGTCTTCTAAAAGATAGATAAGGAGAACTACGTGGAAAGGAGAAAGAGGAAGAGAAGAAAGGTAGAGAGGAGAGAGCAAAGTGTTATTGCCTTTGAGATAAATAATTAGTGTGTGTGAGAAAGAAAAATGTTTTTTTTTTTTAGCCGTGAGACATAAAGAGAGTGTGTGTGAGAGGAAAGAAAAATAAATATATTTTTCTTTAGCCGTGAGACAAACATAAGAGATATTATAATTAATTTGATAATAGTAAAATTGATTCAAAGTTTCTCCCATGATTTTTCCCTTAAATAAGAAAGGGTTTTCCATGTAAATTTATGTATTCTTGTGTGTAATTGTTATTTGGATTGAAAATATTAGTGATAATATTATTCAGGACCTAACATCTTCTATAACATGAACATGCTGGATGAGTATAATGTAATCATTATGGTCCAATTTCCATGCGTGGTTTGTGCTCCACTTACCCCCCCCCCCCCCCCCCCCCCCCCAAACACACACACACACATATATATATATATATATATATATATATATATATATATATATATACACACACATAAAAAATTGAAAGGACATGAAAAATAATGCAATAGAGTACTGATGCATATGGAACATGAAATAAAAGGCACCACCAATTCAATCAAGTACCGGCAGATGAAGCTAAAAAGTGCTTCTACATGTGTAGCATGTGTTTAAGATCTTGTAATAACCAATTTTTTTTTTTTTCATTTCATGCAAGAAGGAATTAGAGTTTTTTGCCAATGAACTTTAGGTCAACTAGCACTTTCTAATGTTTTTAATGAAAGTATTCAGAATTCAAATATATTTCCTTACGTGATATATATGTGTATATACTGGGGGTTTCTCTGTTGTGAAAGGCGGATTAATTGGATTTGTAATTCAACCACAAACGGAGAGAATATGCAAGGGCCAATGTGTTATACTCATGGCTAGATAGGACATACTGAAAAGAAGAATAAACCAACAACAAAAAGTAATAGAAGCTGCATGATTAAATGGAATCTAATTCTCTGATAAGATAACAAAAGCATGGCTTAGAGAATTAAGAAGCTTCTCCAATGAGAACAATTATTGTTGGATTCAAATTGGCTTAACTATGACAGTCAATAATATAGATTAGTACTTAGGCATCCTAGTCTCTCTTCTAAGCTCTAGCTAAATTTGGATCGTGCCCAACTTCTCTTTTTCATGGTTTTGTGTTAGAACTTAGAACCAGTGAAAGAAAAGGAAGAAGTCATGCACCACATCCTCCACCACAAACTGTACCACATCCAGCAGCACATCCACCACCATATAAGTCGGTGTCGCCGGTAGAAGTTTTGTCCTTGGATACACCATCAGCACAAGAGAAGATTGTGACTGAGATTAAAGAAATGGTAACCAAAGCAACCCAGAAGATTAGCCAAGCATGACTAATATCACCAATACCTCCATCCAAGTTGATAGCCTCTCTATGTTCCCTCACCATTTACTTCCTCTCTTTTCTTTGTGATGTTTTTGAGTAAAGTGGCTTAATTTTCTTCTAGGGTGAGCATCTTTCACCTCTTGGGCTACTTATAGAAGCTCCAAGGTCAATGTTTTTTACAACAATTATTTGTCCTATGGTCCTTTAAAACACTCAAGTGGGATCTCTCTCTCGCTCTCTCTCTCTCTCTCTCTCTAAGACTTTGTGTGATTCTCTTTGCTTGCATTAGAATTGGCAGGCAAAGCCACGAGCTTTAACATGAAGGAATATAGTGGGTCAACAGTGTCACTACAAACTTTAATAAATGGGCATACATTCACAGGCAAAGCCACGAGTTTTAACATGAAGGAATATAGTGGGTCAACAGTGTCACTACAAACTTTAATAAATGGGCATACATTCATATATATATATATATATATATATATATATCCCACTCTTTTTTGTCGTAAAACATAATAATCAATACTGTGTTTGAGTATCCAACTGTCAAAAGACTAGTGTATTAGTTCATTGGATTAATTAATCAATTATGGATAAATTACGTATTTGGTATTTATTTTTTGTATCATATTTTAATTTGGTCCCTATCATTTTAATTGTGTCAATTTAATTCATAACCTTTTAATATCGTGTTAATTTAGTCATTGTCAATATCTCTTAAATAAAAATTTTTAACGAGGCAAATAATCAAAATATAAAATTAGTTTTTTTTTTTTTTTTTTCAATAGCTAATTTTAAATGAGTAGCATTAATTTTATAGATAAATATGTAAATATATTAAAGAGACTAAAATTTATTCAATCTAATTTTGTAGAAAACGTAGGCCTCAAGTTTTTTATTTTTTATTTATTAATAATTCTATAAATGAAAGAATGATTTAAATACAAGACATCTCCGTTAAAACCACTAAAAAAAGTCACTTGAGTTTCAAAACTTTTGATAAATGTAAAGTTCATTCAAATATAGAGTTTATGAATTTCTTTGAGAAGGAAGAAAAGTAGAAGTCTATCTTTGGATTTGTGTACTGTTCCTTTAAGGTTTCAAAGTAAAAAACGTAAATGTTTTTCTCTAAAACTGATTCTGAAAACGAGTACTGCAGTTATTATTTGATGAATGACTTAAAATTGAATACTCAAAACGGTTCAAATAAAACATTCAGTAAAGTTGTCTAAGTAAAAAAGAAGAAGAAGAAGAAGAAGAAGAAGAAGAGAGATTTATTAGACATTTTCATTACTCATTAATTGCAATACAATGTTTATGATCATATGGGTGGAATCTAACATGACGTAGAAGGTGACATTTTAATTGACCCAACGGTCGATTCAGATCGTTTGTCTTGGTTAAAGGGTCTAGTCAGCACCTACAATTATCAAATTGGCTCCCAGAGTTTCAATAGCACAATGATTTTGGACTACTTCTCCAACTTTTTGACTTGGGGAGGTTGTTACTAGCCCAATAGAATCTCCACATTAGTGTCCCATTAGGGATTAAAAATGTAATTATTGGGGCCTAAGTGGAGTCCTCTTTTAGTTGGCTTTCTGCAAAAGAAAACAATAATAGAATTGAAAATTAACATTATTTGGGTTGCACTCACACAACAATTAAGTAGATTGTGGAGGCCAATGAGAAATTGAATTTGGCCTTCACTAGACAAACTACAAAAAGTTCGGCATCCTTGTAATTTTTGTTGATTTTTTTTCATAACCTAGTTTCATTGTTATGCGCGAATCTTGTCTCCAATCAGAGTCACAACTACAGTTTCTGTATCTATGTGAATCTTCTGCACGATTAAGTGATACCCACTTCAAATTTACTTGACACTCAGCGTAGAAGGATTTGTATACCAGTTCTAGTATGTCACATATTGAATGGTTTTGAGATATTATTAGCAGTAATAATATTTTAAAATTTATGGAGTTTTATATCTGTAATTTGAATCTGACCTCCCTTCTCACTATCTATACCTATAGAAGAATTTTATTTTATGAATTTGTCCTAAACTAGGATTTTAATGGATTTATAGACATATAGTATTGCCAGGTTTAAGTATAATTCAATTTCCTTCTTAAAAAAAAAAAAAGTATAATTCAATTTATTGGTTTTGCATGCAAGTCTGTGTGCTATGATTGTATTAGCAACTCTAGGGTTCAGTTCATTCTGTCATCAAAAGACAGTTTTAATTTTTAATTGATTAAGCTACTTGATATGGTTTGTTTTACCAAATTCATTAAAAACTTCCTAAATTGAAGGCCACTCCTTAAGTCAGCAGTAAATTTTTTAATTTTTATTTTGAGAAAAGTAAGCACTCAGCAGTAATTTCAATCACCAAGTGAATTTGTTATTTTTTTTTCTTTAAAATACAGAACGTGGTGAATTTTGGAAAATACTCATATAATGCCTGCATTGAACAACCTCATTTCAATGGGTTCATTAAATAACCTTTCCTTCTGTGAAGTGTGTTTGGTGAAAATGTGACATAGTGTTTAAGGAAAGAAAAAAATTGATATTTCGGCAGGGGACTGTTTAGGCTTCACAGAGTTCCATGTAAAGACAGTCTTAATTAGATTCATGGTGGAACTGTAGCAATCGAACCAAGCGTGTGGTTCCCAACATTGAAAGGATTGTATAATGAATTATTGCAGCACCAAGGTGGCCTTTTTTTGCATCCTGCATGTGCCAATGGACGATTAATATACTTATTATTTTGGTATTTTATATTATTATATGTTAACGTGTAATAGGCTGTGAGCCTTAGGCCCACCTTGTTTACTTATACAGTGATGTGCATGAAATATATACAATAAAGTATTCATATATCTTCATATTTAGCCTTACTTTTATGTTATTTTGTGACTGATTATATATTATCTTTGTGTCGCAGGTAACAAGGACTTTACTTGCAAAGTGGGGCTAGGCCAATTGAATCAAACCAACTTACATCCAGCCAGGCATGAATTCAAGAGAAGACCAACCCAATCAAATTTAAGTCCAATTGGAGCAAGGAATCAAAGGAAATTTGCACCAAATCCAAGTCCAATTCGAATTAGGATTTTAGCCTGCACATCAGTTAGTATTTTTGGCATAACTTTCGGCTCAGAAGTCCAATTGAGATGATTCAAGTTGGGCTGGAAATTTAACTTAAAGGGCTACAACTTTGTAGTTTACCAAAAATCCGAATTCTGATATTAAATGGGCCAAAATTGTCGGTTAAATGAAGTCTAAAAATCTGGGATTTTCTCCAAACGGGAATTCAACTTGTAATAGGATTTCTTTACCAATTTAAAGGCTCTTTAGGGCAAAATTCAAGGAAGCTAGTGCTAAGGCTGAGGGCTGAACATAGAGAGCTGCGACTACTTTTTTGGTTTTCTTCCATGACAGTTAGTTTTATTTTATTTTTCTAGTTTAATGTTTAGTATTTTATTCTTGTGTTTTATTTCAATTACCATGAGTAGCTAAATTTATAATTAGGGTTGAGGATGAAACCTTGTTAAGGATTATCAGTAATATTTATGTGATTTGATTTTTCCCACAATAGTTGTTCTTTAATGATTAAATTGTTCTTGCTTCATATCAATTGACTAAGATGGGATTCTAGATATGAGTTCAATCATGTTTTTCTCATGATTTAAGATTTGTCTTAATTAATTGAATGCTTGGTTTATTAATTATTGATTATAAAATTGGATATTGTTTGTGATTTGTCTGTCAATGGATACAATTTATGATTTGATTTTTAGAATTGGATATATCTTGTGATTTGTTTGGCTACGGATACAATTGATGATTTGGTTTTATACTTAAGAAGCGAAGAAGAACATGCTTTTGATTTTTAAAATAAAAATTTTAATGAGAATATTTTCCATGATAGCAAGATTGATTTCTAGATTATCATGTAGTGGTTGGGAATAATTAATGATCATAAATATATGCTGATATGACTTACAAGATGGATTCCAAAATCTTAATTTCTTTCTCTTGATTGTTTACATCTTTTTATTGCTTTATATCTTTGCTTAGATTAATTATTTTTTAGTTTATTTAATTTCAAAACAACCAATTTTTATTAAAATAGATTAGGATTAATTTTGTTAAGATTTGATTTAATTTTCCTACGTTCATTCAAGTCCCTGTGGGTTTGACCTCGTTCTTATCCAACTATACTTTGGTACGGTTCGTACACTTGCGAGTATTTTAAAATTTCACAACAAGTTTTTGGCGCCGTTGCCGGGGACTTGGTTAGGAAAATAAATTAGGTCTTAATTGAATTTTTCCTTCTACTAGTTGTAGTTAAAATTTATTTATTTTTAATTAAAAAAAAAAACAAATTTTTTTTTTTCTTTGTGCTTGGTGTATGAGAACTTGGATACGTGATAAAGAAAATCGTCTTGTTAGTTTTGATTATTCATCCACAATGGGAGAAATAGGAGAAGATTGAAAAACTCTTAGGGTGTTGTTCTCACCCATAACCATCAACCCTCCATCTTGCATAGTATTGCCTGCAACCACAGCTGCACATTTTGAGTTGAAGCCACAGATAATCCACCTTCTTCCTACTTTTCATGGATTGGATAGAGAAGATCCTCCTTATATGCATGTGAAGGATTTTCTTGAGATTTGTGCTACTTGTAAGTTCCAGAATTTCACTGATGACTCTGTTCGCTTGCATTTATTCCCTTTTTCCTTGAAGGATAAGGCAAAAGCATGGCTTAATTCTTTGTCACTTGGATCTATCACTTCATGGGAACTGTTGGTCACAAAATTCCTCTCTAAATTTTTCCCAATGGCCAAGACCAATGCTTTGAGGAGAGAAATTGTAGATTTTTATCAAGATGAACAAGAGAAATTTTATGAGAGTTGGGAGAGATTTAAGGACTTGATCTTAAAGTGTCCTCATCATGGTTTTGAAACATGGAGACTAGTACAATATTTTTATAATGGTTTGACTCAAACAAATCGTAACATGATTGAATCCATGAATGGTGGTGGATTTTTTAGTCTTGTAGATGATGAGGCATACAAATTTCTGGAGAATTTTTCTGAAAGTTCACAACAATGGGATTTTTCCAACCGTTAAGAGAGATCTGCCCCTGCAATTAAGGAAGGAGGATTGTATGAAGTCAGTGAAGATTTAGACATAAAAGCTAGGTTGGACAATCTCACTCGTAAGGTTGAGGCTTTAGCTTTAGGTAGATGGATGAATTCTGTCAATCAAGTTCAAAGTGAAACATGCTCTATTTGTGCAAGTCCTATGTATACAACACAAATGTGTCCTTCTGCAGCTGGATACCCTGATTTTTATGCTGAGCAAGCAAATGCATTGAATAATTATGAAAAACCATTTGCTAGTCCATTTTCAGAGACATACAATCCAAATTGGAGGAACCATCCTAATTTCCCATGGAGGCAAAATCAACCTCCCATAAATGTAGGTGGACAACAAGTGCATCAACAAAGTCAATTTCGTCCACCTACTCAAGCATTTCCCCCCATTCCTCAATCAACTCCTCAATTTATGGCACCACCAAGACAACAATCATCTTTGGAGGAGTCTCTCAAAACTTTCATGCAATCAACTAGCCAAGCCATTCAAGAGATAAAAAGTTCCACCCATTTGAATACTTAAGCTATTTCAAAGTTGGAAAATCAAGTTGGCCAGTTAGCAACCCAAGTTGGAGAGAGGGAAAAAGGAAAGTTTCCTAGTCAACCTATACCTAACCCAAAAGGGCAGTATGCAATTAATGGTTCTTCTAGTTCTACTCATGCACATGAATCTGTTCAGTCTATTACTATCCTTAGGTCTAGTAAGCAAGTTGATAATCAAGTAAAAATGCTAGAAGTGGAGGATAATGAAAATACTGTGTTAGAGGAAAAAAGAGTTCACACTTCACAGGATGATCATAAAGAAAAGAAGGGCAACTCAACCTCAATTCCAATTAAGGATCTTAGTTCTCCCCTTGATAGGAGGTTTGTATCTAAAGCTCCATTCCCTTAAAGTTTAATCAGTCCTTAGAAAAGTACACAATTTGGAGATATTTTAGAGGTTTTTAAGCAAGGGCAAATTAATATTCCATTTCTAGATGCAATTCAGCAAGTTCCTGCTTATGCCAAGTTTCTAAAAGATCTTGTGACAATGAAGAGAAAGACAAATGTCCCTAAAAAGGCATTTTTGACAGAGCAAGTTAGTTCAATCATTCAGAATAAATATCCAGCGAAATGTAAGGACCCTGGATCTCTTACAATTTCATGCAGGATTGGGGATCGTCTCTTTGAGAGAGCTTTGCTAGATTTGGGGGCAAGTGTGAACCTAATGCCATATTCAGTATACTTACAGCTAGGTTTGGGGGAGTTGAAACCCACAACCATGACACTTCAATTAGCTAATAGGTCTGTGAAAATCCCTAGAGGTATTGTTGAGGATGTGCTAATTAAGGTGGATGCATTCTATTTTCCTGTTGATTTTGTTGTGTTAGACACTGAGCCTGCATTAAATGCCAGTACACAAATCCATGTCATTTTGGGTTGCCCTTTCTTAGCCACATCCAATGCTTTAATCAATTGTCGGAGTGGTGTGATGAAGAATTCTTTTGGGAATATGACTGTTGAGCTTAATATCTTTGACATAAGTAAGCAAGTACCAGACAA
The DNA here is from genome assembly GCA_030820535.1 of Quercus parvula. Lineage (NCBI taxonomy): Eukaryota > Viridiplantae > Streptophyta > Magnoliopsida > Fagales > Fagaceae > Quercus > Quercus parvula. The sequence goes on from JAUAME010000007.1 coordinate 29,175,338, forward strand.
TGAGGATATATGTGAGGTTAACATGATTGGGAGCTTAGTCCATGATACTTTCCTACAATCAAGTTGTGAGGATCCCCTAAAGGCTTGCTTAACCCGTTTTGATTACAATTTGGATACTGAAAAATCAATTGAGGAGGTCAATGCATTGTTGGATTATGTTCCTTGCTTAAGTATTGATAGTTGGCAACCAAAAGTGGTCCCTTGTCCACTTTCTTCATCCCCACTCCTATCTATTGTAGAACCACCAAAGTTGGATGACTTTTGGGAGCACCAATTGGTAAGTATACTTCAAGAGCATAAGGAAGCTATAGGTTGGAAAATTGCTGATATTAAGGGTATTAGTCCTTTTGTGGTTATGCAAAGAATTCACTTGGAAGAAATTGATAAAGCTTCTCAACATGTTTTTGACCCAGGTAAGTTACGATCTCGATGGACTGGTCCATTCATAGTTCACACTGTTTATCCCCATGGTGCTATTGAGATTGAGAATCCTAAAAATGGTGATATGTTTAAAGTTAGTGGCCAACGTTTGAAACCATTTTTAGAACTTGAGCCTCTAGAAGTCGAAGAAGTCCTCTTGGATGATCCTGTTTATCAGGATTGATCCCAGTTGTGTTTATCAGGTTTGCATTTTTTTTTCTTTTCTTTTTCTCTTGTTTATTTTCTACTTCTAGATTAGACTTTGTGTTTATTTTCTTGTTTAGTTTTATTTGCTTTTGTTCTAGCTGATATTTGATAGAAATTAAAATTTATAACAATAAGCTTGATCAAGGTACGTCTCCTCCTTCTCCTTACTTTACTTATCTCTACTTGGTTCTCATGTTGCATATTCATATTTTGCTTTCTTTTCATTCAAGACATATATTTGAGAGTATCATTTTTAACATTGAGGACAATGTTTGGTTTAGGTTTGGGGGGGATGTATATAGATTTCTATCTTTTTGTTTTGTTTTGTTTTGTTGTGTTAAAAAAAAAAAAAAAAAAAAAAATCTTTTGCCTAGCTTGAGGTTTATGTTTTGAGTTTGTTATACTACTCTTGCTTAAAGAATTTCATTGCTTTCATGCTCAATTCATTACACATGCACGTAGCCACTCAAACACAACTTCTTGTTGAAGGATAAAAATGATTAGAAAATCTTGATGATACCAATGTGGAGACTGTAACCCCTGTGAGTTTTGAGCCAATCTTTATTTTTGGAGCATTATTTATTGTTTCTAATCTTAAAGTTCATTTGGAAGTGCTTAACATGTTTCCCTTGTTGTAGTCTCATTGTTCTTTCTTTTGGCCAAGAAAAAAAAAATGATTTTATGCCACACTTGAATCTTTTGAAGTTATTGATATTGAATAAACTATACTAGTCCTTGAGAGATGAGATTAGACTATTTTTGTCTACTTTGAGCCATATATGTGTTTTGCTTTTTCTTTCTTGATACATTATCGCTAGTCACCCCGTTTAGCCTTTTAATTAGCCTTTCCTTCTTAAAGCCCTTATCCATAGTGTTTCAAGATGGAATTTGATTAGTTTGTTTCAACGTGGTGGTTTGTGCGAGAATTTAAAGAAAAAAGAAAATAGAAGGAAGAAAATTAAAATAAAAAAAAAAGAGAGAAAAAATGTCAAAAAGAAGAAAATAAAAAGGGTTCTCATCAAATTTTGAGAAGTGAAATGGAAGGACGGAATACTGCTTTGAAGAAGAAGAAGAGGTGAAAAAAAAAATGTTGAATGGAAATTCCAAAAAAAGTTGACATTCCAACAAATCTTGAAAACACTTCTTATTATTCACCTTTACCCATTTTTATTTCATTCCCTTTGCTTTTACCCTACATTATGTCCTAATAAAGTCTTTATTTAATCTTGAAGATTGTGTAGTTCAGATATTGATATGACCGAGAAGAAAAAGGTGTGGCGTGAATATTTTTGACATCCTTTCATGAGACTACTTGTTCTTTCTTGATTAAGCGTTTTTCATGTGATTTATATGTGAGGTATTTGATTTTGTTTACATTATTCTGCTCACATATATTGTTGAGAGTATTACTGTAATACCCCACATAATTTTATTTGAGGTTATAATAATATTGTTATTTAAAAAAAAAAATAAAAAAAAAAATAATTGTTGGGCCATAGGTATATTTTTTTTTATTAGTAATTGCAGCCCGCTAACCCACTAAGCCCACATCTCTAATACAAACTACAGGGTAGAGGAAAAGACAGTCAGAATTTTCATAGAAAGGGTTTTGTCAAAGAGGCTAAGGGGTTTTCTTGGAGTTAGAGCACATACCATTGAAGAGGCAATCAGATTTTTTTTTTTTAAAGGTATGATTTTCTCACCGTTAGAAACAAGAATTAAGAAGTTAGAATCTTATCTTGGAAATTTCAAATTTTAATTAGGAATATGGCTTTAACGTAGCTGCTGAATCTTTAAAGATTGTTGCAATTTGGAAAAAGAAAAGATGATGACTTTAACGTTATTTCATTGAGGTATATATATGCTTATATATATATATATATATATGAATATAATAAGTTCAAGTCAACAATGGCTGCCACTGTGTGAACCCTTGAGCAAGCCGAAATTGTTGAAAATTTGGTATCAATAGTTGCGTCACTTTTGTAGGGCATAGGACTTTTTGGGCTGCTGCAATTTTTATTCTATTGGCTGGAGAAATTTCACCCTTTTGTCACTTGTATCTCTCAATTTGTTGTCAAGGACGTAGGCTTTATTGTGGCTTTAATGGTCTTCTACATAGTTGTTGACTAAGTCCAAATAAAGTGATATTTTAAGGTCCAACTACAATTCTTTAAGGGTCAATGGCAGATTGTGTCTTTTATCCAAATTGTAATATTGTGGTATTAAATCCATTAGGGTCAAAGAAATTAAGTCCTTGAACAAAGTCATAATAGATTTGGCCCACAATTTTTATTTGGGGTTATATATTTAAATCCTATAATGTTAGTTGCTACCTATGAGATTGATAAATTCAAGGAAACACATATTTTTGGGTAGAGATGCTTTGCATTAGTGCTATCATTTAGTTCAGCAAAGAATTTTACTAGCGAGTCAGTTTGTATAGTTTAGTAAAATTTATATTTTATGGAGGATATTAAGTAATTTCCGTGATTGATTCTAGGTCCTGTCTAAGAGTATTTTTGAGACCTATTTGGAGGGTGTTTCAGCTGGACTTTCAGATTGATCCAAGTGCTGTAAGTAATTATGCATAATGTGCACAAGTTTTGTCCATTAGGTTCTTAGAAGTTTTTAAAAGTTTTGCATTTCAAACTTATATTTTCTAAATATTGTCAAAAGTATTTTTGTATCATTGAAAGAGAAATTTCGACTATTAAATAATGTTTTAAAGAGATACTTCTTATTTTAAATAAGTTTTGAATGGCCAAATCTCATTTAGAAGATGATTTTTTTTTAAAACTAATCTATTTTCCGCAAATAATTGAATTTCAATGTAAGATTTCTAAAAAGGTTCTTGTTCTTTAAATTGGTTAAAACCAAGTGATTTCAAGGTCATATTCCTATTTTCCAAATGGTATTTAAAATGTTTCTTTTAGCAAATTTAATTTTCAGATTTACTCAAGAATTGTAATATATTCATATAAACTCCTCAGTCTCTATTCGTTCCCTAAGAGAGTCAAGCATCCTTTAATTTATATTCTGTTCAATATTGTGATCTTTGATGTGCCTCTATATTTGAAAATAAATTGTTAATATCAAGTAAATTATTATATTTTGTATAAACTTGGCTTTGTGAAATGTGACTTAAAATAAGTGTTTTAGATTTGATCAGATATATCAGATATGTGTGTAAATCCGCTCACAGGATTGTATGTGAGAATATGTGTTGATCCCTCACCAGCAGGGGTTAGATGTTGGTATCCGCTCACAGGATTGTATGTGAGAATATGTGATGTGTATATGTGATACTGTGCTCTGATCAATTATCTGTATGTATATTCGAATAACTTTAAGATATGATTATATATACGTGTTCAGTGGTTCTTTATATGTTTGGAGAACTATATCAAATATTTTGAGTGAAATTGTGAAATCAAACTCGTGCTTTGCTTGACTCTATTCTGTTGTATATTGTGTATAATTGCTTACTGGATGTGTGGCTCACCCCATCAATTACCATTTTCAGATTAAAGTTTAGTTGGGGAACAGAACCTTGGGATTGCTTTGTAAGGTGCAAGGTAGAGCGTGGGAGTTTTAGGCGAAGTCAATAGTATTTGAAGTCTTAAAAGATTATTAGTTATTTTGTTATTCCGCTTTAGATTTCACTGTATTTTGGAGATTATTCTAAATTTGTGGAGTTTGGATTTTTGTAAGAGATTTTTAAGAGTATTTTATTTTGGAGTTTTAATTTATTTTGGATTAATTGTGTTTAGTAAGTTATATAAGTTCAGCAAGTTCGTCATGTATCTAAATTCATGTTCAATGGATTTGGGTCGTGACAGTTATGGTATCAGAGCCGGCCCGGTAATCCCGTATGGGCTCAGAGACACTACCCCACAAAGTGGGCCCTAACGAGGACGTTAGGGATTTAAGTGGGGGAGATTGTAATACCCCAATTTGATTGATTGTGTGATGTGTGTGGGTGTGTAATGAGTCCCACATCGGGTATTTACTGGGTAGATCTGGGCTTTATTAACAACTACAAGGAGCCTCAATAGTGACTAGTCCTTTTGGGGTATAGCGCAGATGTGGCTAGCGCTTTTCCTTGGGTCGTTACAATTACACCCCATTTCAGAGTGATTTCATTTGTTGAGTGATAACACTGGAAAGATTTGAGTTGAAGCATACTTTCAAATAGAGATTCGAGTTAAGTTTATTCTAAAACTAAAATCATGTTTGGGTTGGCTACTAATTTTCACTTACATTGAGTTTTGATGGCATGAGAAATTTCTTTAGCATTTGTAGTGTTTTTGAACTTGAACTAATCCTCTTTGCAAAAGGCAATTGGAAAAACAAATTAAAAAAAATTGATTTTCTTTGTTTTGTTTATTTTAGTATTCATTCTCAAAATTTTGTGGGTATATTCCCTGCAAACCCTCACGAGACTACAACTCGTCCACTAGTGTAAGCTAGGGGTTTAAAGGCTTTTTGCATACGCTAAATGCAATCGAAATTTCCAGCGAAAGTGGATTAGTTAGGATTTCCTTTTTCTTTGTTTTTAATTTCTTTGTTTTGTTTTGCTCTTTATCTATTTTGCTCGAGGACTAGCAAAATGTAGGTTTGGGGGTATTTGATGTGCATGAAATATATACAATAAAATACTTACATATCTACATATTTAGCCTTACTTTTATGTTATTTTGTGACTAATTATATATTATCTTTGTGTCGCAGGTAACAAGGACTTTACTTGCAAAGTGGGGCTAGGCCAATTGAATCAAACCAACTTACATCCAGCCAGGCATGAATTCAAGAGAAGACCAACCCAATCAAATTTAAGTCCAATTGGAGCAAGGAATCAAAGGAAATTTGCACCAAATCCAAGTCCAATTCGGATTAGGATTCCAGCCTGCACATCAGTTAGTATTTTTGGCATAACTTTCGGCTCAGAAGTCCAATTGAGATGATTCAAGTTGGGCTGGAAATTTAACTTAAAGGGCTACAACTTTGTAGTTTACCAAAAGTCCTAATTCTGACGTTAAATGGGCCAAAATTATCGGTTAAGTGAAGCCTAAAAATCTGGGATTTTCTCCAAACGGAAATTCAACTTGTAATAGGATTCCTTTACTTATTTAAAGGCTCTTTAGGGCAAAATTCAAAGAGGCTAGTGCTATGGCTGAGGGCTGAACATAGAGAGCTGCGGCTACTTCTTTGGTTTTCTTCCATGACAATTAGTTTTATTTTATTTTTCTAGTTTAATGTTTAGTATTTTATTCTTGTGTTTTATTTCAATTACCATGAGTAGCTAAATTTATAATTAGGGTTGAGGATGAAACCTTGTTAAGGATTATCAGTAATATTTATGTGATTTGATTTTTCCCACAATAGTTGTTCTTTAATGATTAAATTGTTCTTGCTTCATATCAATTGACTAACATGGGATTCTAGATATGAGTTCAATCAGGTTTTTCTCATGATTTAAGATTTGTCTTAATTAATTGAATGCTTGGTTTATTAATTATTGATTATAAAATTGGATATCGTTTGTGATTTTTCTGTCAATGGATACAATTTATGATTTGATTTTTAGAATTGGATATATCTTGTGATTTGTTTGGCTACGGATATAATTGATGATTTGGTTTTATACTTAAGAAGCAAAGAAGAACATGCTTTTGATTTTTAAAATAAAGATTTTAATGAGAATATTTTCCATGATAGCAAGATTGATTTCTAGATTATCATGTAGTGGTTGGGAAAAATTAATGATCATAAATATATGCTGATATGACTTACAAGATGGATTCCAAAACCTTAATTTCTTTCTCTTGATTGTTTACATCTTTTTATTGCTTTATATCTTTGCTTAGATTAAATTTTTTTTTTAGTTTATTTAATTTCAAAACAACCAATTTTTATTAAACTAGATTAGGATTAATTTAGTTAAGATTTGATTTAATTTTCCTACGTTCATTCAAGTCCCTGTGGGTTCGATCTCGTTCTTGTCCAACTATACTTTGGTACGATTCGTACACTTGCAAGTATTTTAAAATTTCACAACATACAGCATACATACTTGTCCTACACACATACTTGTACTACACACGTACTTGTACTACATACTTTGCCTCCTATATATTTTATTACTTGAGAAATATAATAGTATTCATTTAGTATTTCTAACATTGTATCAGAGCCGCTGCTCTGACCTCTCTTAGCAGTCTTTTCTCTCTTGGTGTTACTTCACTCTCATCGCTTCCGCCGTCACAGCAACTGTTGTAGCCACTCACCGTTGGACCTTCGATGTCTCTCAGCCATTGTCCTTGGGTTATGGACCTGAACGCTATCATCAAGGAGTCCCATACCAAAAAGACCATTGCCCTTGCTTTCCCTACTGTGAATCTTACTCCGATTAACTTTTTATAGGTATCACTGTGATCATCTTGCCCTGATCTACTTAGCTGTGGAACTCTCGTAGTCATCGAAGCCTTCATGCACCCTCATGCATCGCCCAAAGAATCTACGTCTTAGTCACGCACCGTCCTCTAGTTTAGGCTAATGTCACCCATAACATTATCATTGCCATGTTAGCCTTAGTTAACGTCATCATCCAGTCACTACTTACATCATTACCATGTCATCTGCTTACGTCAGCATCAGCCAACTGCTTACGTCATCCTACTGACGTCATCACCATTGACCGTCGCTATTGACTGTTGACTTTGACCACTGCCGTTGACTTTGACAATGAGTTTGACTGTTGACTTTTTTGTTGTTCAGGTGCTCCTTATCAAATTTTTCACGAAGATATTATTTTTGCAATTTATTTTTGCATATTTTTCCTCTAAGTGGATAAAAATGATATTTTTCTTCTTTGCCCCATCAATGCTATATTGTAGGAAATAAGAATTATTTATCTTGTTCTCAAGCTATACATAGTTTTCTTAAGGGTCACATGCTTTGGCAATATTGTGCTGGTACAATCACCATTCCTATCAAGGGTTAGCTAAAGAAGATATTGCCTTCATCAGTCACATGGTTGAATGGGATAGTCACAACCACATGATCCTTACTTGGATCCAAAACACCTCCATTTCCTCCATCTCCAATCTGTTGGGCAGCTTTGATGATACAAAATCTGCATGGGATATGTTGGCCAAAAGATACTCCACTTCTCACGGATCCATGAAATATTAGTTAGTGGTTGAGTTGCATCAGCTTAGGCAAGAACTAAGGCAATCTATCAATGACTACTATAATCAGCTTTGGTTCATTTGGGACCAAATTAACCTTTTTGATCCAACTTGGGCATGCTTGAAGGATACTCAGCAATATGCTACTGTTCGAGATGAATTTCTTTTTTATGAATTCTTGATGTCACTTAACAATGACTATGAGCACATCTGAGATCAGCTTCTTAATCGTAGTCCTCCTCCCTCTCTTAATACTGCTGTAAATGAATTGGTTGGAGAAGAAATTCGTCTTGCAACCCTTCAAGCCCAGAATAAGCTTAATGTTCTAGCTATTGCTCCTTTTGCTCCCCCTATAGAGCAACCTCTGCAATTAGGGTTTAAGGCCTCTAGTTTTGGCAATCGTCATAAGCAGTCCAACAAAAAGTTCTGCAACTATTGCAAGCATCTTGGCCACACTATTGTTCGAGATGAATTTCGTTTTTATGAATTCTTGATGTCACTTGACAATGACTATGAGCACATCCGAGGTCAGCTTCTTAATCACAGTCCTTCTACTTTTCTTAATACTGCTGCAAATGAATTGGTTGGAGAAGAAACTCGTCTTGCAACCCTTCAAGCCCAAAATAAGCTTAATGTTTTGGCTACTACTCCTTTTGCTCCCCCTACAGAGCAACTATTGCAAGTGTCTTGGCCACACTATTAAGACTTGTTATCGACGCAACAAATCTACTGTTGCTAATACTGAATCTACTCCGCCAATGTTTTCCGTCTCAACTGAGTCCCAGTCTTCTAGATCCACTATCAACCTCTCTTCCACTAAATTATAGGACATCATAGCTTAGGCTATTCCTATGGCTGGTTATGCATCTCTTTCCACTGCTCTCTTAGTTTTACCCGATAGGTCTCACTCTTGACTTTTTGATTCTGCCTATTGCAATCACATGACACCTCACTCGTCCTTAATTTCCAAACTTGAACCTGCACCACATCCTTTTAATATTCATATAACTGATGGTTCCACCATTCAAGGCAATAGTCTAGGTTTTGTTTCGATCTCCAACCTTTCAGTTCCTGGGGTTTTCCATGTACTTGACTTATCCTATAATTTATGTTCTGTGGGAAAATTAGCTGAACTAGGTTATCACCTTATTTTTTATTATTCTAGGTGTACTGTGCAGGATCTAAGGATGGGGTAGGAGCTTGGGACCAGTCCTAGAGTTAGACGTATGTTTTCCATGGACAACCTTTTTCTTCCACCAATTGCTCCTGTTTCTGTTGCTGTTACAGCTGCTGCAGTTTCTTCCTTACCTTCTCTCGCACTTTGGCAATCTCATCTTGGTCACGCACCCTCTTCTTGGGTACAACAGATAGCTTCTAAAGGTTTGTTAGGTTCTGTGTCCAAAGATAATTTTGATTGTGCTTCATGCTAATTAGGAAAATAACCAACTTTGCCTTTCAATAATAGTGAATCTATCTCTAATGGTATTTTTGAGTTAATTCATTCTAATGTTTGGGGACTTTCCCCTGTTACTAGTATTGGTGGATTTTGATATTTTGTTGTCTTTATTGATGATTATTCTCATTATAATTGGATTTTTCCTATGAAATCTTGTTCTAAATTATTACCAATTTTTAGTAACTTTACGAAAATGATTGAAACACAATTTTCCAAATGAATCAAATTTTTTCAATTTGCTAATGCTCTTGAATATACTCAATATGCTTTTCAAGCTCTTTTGCATTCCTATGGCACTATACATCTGTCCAGGTACCTCTCAACAAAATGGTAGAGCCGAACGAAAACTTCGTTGTTTTCTTGACACTGTTCATACTCTTTTTCTCTCTACCAAAGTTCTTGCCCCATTTTAGGGTGAAGCCACTCTTCATGTTGTTCATGCTATTAATCACATTCCAAGCATTATCATCCATAATCAAACTCCATACGAGTGCCTTTTTGGGTCCCCCCTTGACTATCATCACCTACGCACCTTTGATTCTGCCTGTTTCGTTCTTCTTCAACCTCATGAGTACAACAAACTTAAGCCTCAATCCAGACTTTGTTGTTTCCTTGGCTATTGCGAAGCTCAAAATGGGTATCGGTGTTATGATCCTATCTCTCATTGTCTTCACGTTTCCTAAAATGTTGTCTTTTGGGAACACTGCTCCTTTGTTGAACTCTCCCACTTTTGTTCTTCCCTAACTACCTCCTTTGTTTTAGAAATCTTTCCAAACGAGTCACATCTTCCTTCTATAAATGCTCCCGATCCTCCTTTAAACTTCTCTATCCAACCACCAGATATTTTTTATGCTTCTCCTGGATCACCCTCAAATGAACAGGTGGAAGATGAACAGGTTGATGACGAGCTACCCCACTTTGAGTTTGGGTCCCCTGCTCCTACTCTGCCTGAAGATCTTCCAGAAGACATTCTATCTCGTCCCTCAAATCAGGTAAGATCCATTTCTGTACATTTACTTGATTATCATTGTTACACTGCCCTTGCTACACTACACAAACCTCACACCTATTGTAAGGCTTCCATTGATCTTTTATGGCAGATTGCAATGAAAGAGGAACTTAATGCATTATCTAAAATCATACTTGGGATTTGGTTACTCTCCCTCCTGGACAGTCTGTGGTTGGTTGTAAACGGATTTACAAGATCAATACTTGCTTTGATGGGTCCATTAAGCGCTATAAATCTCATCTTGTTGCAAAAGGTTTTACACAGGAGTAGGGGATTGATTATGAAGAGACCTTTCTCTGATTGCTCGTATCTCATTTGTTCGTAGCTGTTGCTGCTACCAGTAAATGAGAAATTTTTCAGATGGACGTAAAAAATGTCTTTCTTAATGGGGATTTAAGTGAAGAAGTTTATATGCAACCTCCTCCGGGTCTCTCTGTTGAATTAAACAAGGTTTGTCGCATTCAACGTGCACTTTATGGCCTTAAACAAGCTCCACAAGCTTGGTTTGCCAAGTTCAGCTCCATCATCTTTTGCTTAGGTTATACTGTCAATTTTTATGATTCTACCTTATTTCTTCGTCGCACCAACAAAGGCACTATTTTGCTTCTCATATATGTGGATGATATGATAATAATTGGTGATGACCTTAGTGTCATTCAAGAACTCAAGGATTTTCTTAGTCATCAGTTTGAGATGAAAGATCTTAGACGTCTCAGCTACTTCTTAGGTCTTGAAATCACTCATTCCACAGATAGTCTTTATAATACTCAAGCCAAGTATGCTTCTAAACTTTTGTTTTGAGCTAGACTCACTGATAGCAAGACTATTGACACTCCAATTGAACTTAATGCGCGTCTGACTCCATTGGGGGGAAAACCATTGTTTAATCCCTCTCTTTATAGACGATTGGTTGATAGCCTAGTTTACCTCACTGTCACTTGTCCAAATATTTCCTATGCTGTTTACCAGGTGAGCCAGTATCTATTTGCTCCACGATCGACTCACTATACTGCTGTTTAGCACATTCTTCGATACCTGAAGGACACTCTCTTGCATGGCCTTTTCTACTCTGCTCAATCTCCTCTTGTTTTCCGTGAATTCTCTGATGCTGATTGGGATAGAAATCCCACTAATCAAAGGTCAATCACCGGTTATTGCTTTCTTCTTGGTTCTTCCCTGATTTCTTGGCGAAGCAAGAAACAAACCGTTGTAGCCCGCTCCAATACTGAAGTAGAATATCATGCTCTTGCTGATACCACATCTAAGCTCCTTTGGCTTTGATGGCTTCTTGAGGATGTAGGTGTGTCTACATCCTCTGTTATTCCTTTTTATTGTGACAACTAGAGTGTCATTCAGATTGCTCACAATGATGTCTTTCATGAATGGACTAAACACATCAAAATCGATTGTCATTTTATCTATTATCATCTTGTCCATGGTGTTCTCAAGTTATTCTCAGTTTCCTCTAAATATCAACTTGCAGATATCTTCACCAAGTCTCATCTTAAGGGACGCCTCCGTGATTTGGTTGACAATCTCAAGTTGGTTTCACACCCACCTTGAGTTTGAGGGTGGTTGTTAACGTGTAATAGGTTGTGGGCCTTAGGCCACCTTGTTTACTTGTATAGCACATATACTTGTACTACACACTCTACCTCCTATATAAAGACACTCATGTATACTTTATTACTTGAGAAATACAATACTATTCATTAAGTATTTCTAACATTACACACACACACACACACACACACATACACACTAGTATTATGTTTGTACGATGCATGACTTAATCAAGTAATTACCACCTGTGGGGGGTTGGGCCCAGAAAGCCCATGCTAGCCATCCAATCAGGACCCAAAATAGGACCTAAGGCCCATTAGAGGAGCTAAGTATGGTACGTATAGAGGAGGTTAACTCCAAGCCCTATCATAATGGGCCCAACCCAAAGGTCGGGATGACGAGTCAAAGAGATGACCACCCGAGGAAGTTTTTAAGTGGTCGGCTTAATGTTGACCAGTGACGAGGGAAATCGGGATAAGGTGCGAACATAGTGGGGGTCAGTAACCAAGGACTGGTAGTGCCATTGGGGAATTCACTGCCGAACATTATTTGGCGTCTGGAACAAGTTCCAAACAAACCCTCTAAAGTTGTGAAGATCCTTTGGGATTTTGATAAACGTGAGAATATGTGTGAGGTGGGAGAATAATGATGATCACCCCACTAACAAGGGACTATAAAAGGAGAAAGATGGTTAACAAATGGGGGGTTAGGAAAAAATGGGGAGAGAAAGACTGAGAGGAAAACACAGGGAAAAAGAAGGAAACCAGAGGGAAGTTTTTTGCATTAATATTTGGAGAAGACAAACCAGGCAAAGTTTTAGGCCCAACCAATAGGATCGTGACATAGCCCACATATAAATAAATTGGGGCCCAAATACTATTACTTGAGCAATTTTTGGTGACCACACCACCAAATAATAAATATACTCCATTATTGTTTGATATTTTAAATATATACACTAAGGTTTGTCACTATATTTAATTAAGAAGTTTCTATGGTATGTCATATATTTTGTGGCTGATTTAAATGATTTCTTAACAAAAATATTTGTTTGAATAATTTGAACTATTGCTATTACAGAATTATGTTCTCATTTACTATTTGTTACCTAACAAAGAAAAAAAAAATGCTTATATTAAAAATATCACAAAATTTGGCAAACATGTTTCTATTTGCCAAATGAGTATGTCACAAATGAGTAATTCTTAAGTACTTCCAGAACATGAAAAATGGTAATCCTTCTTCTCACATTCATGGTGGGGTCCACTCATTAAATTTATGATGAGGTCCACAATGAATGTGAAAGGAGGGAGCACAATTTCTTCATACTCTGAGAATATCTAAGAATTTTCTGTCAAAAAAATATGTTTAAGTAGTTTTATAAAGCCACTAATGTATATATAATTTTAAAAAAACAATACTAAGTATTTTTTAATTATTAAAATAATGTGTAAAACAAACCATTTTTAAAATTGTATATTACAATGTTGTAGGTTTTTTTTTTTTTTTTTTTTTTGCTTCTTTTAATTATTGGTTTAAATTTTGGTTTATTGGGGTCACTTCTTCCTATTCACTTAATTTCACTCAACTCTATATCTATGATATACAGAGAATGGAATAGATCATAAAATTCATGCGGTGGTCTGTAAAGATAGCAAAGATGATGTAGATCCTGATATTGTTGTTGGATTATTGGAAATGTTAGATGACTTCTTAATATTTTTCTTTATAAACTTTCGAGGTTTTAGAATTTTACACTTAAAATCTTATCAAATCATATTTTCTTTAAATAATAGAATATAAAAAAATTATAATAAATGTCTATTAATAATTACTATAATTATTTATAAACAACAAATAAAACTAAAAAATATAATATTTTGTTAAAATTCTACATTACACGAATAACCGAATAGTGTGTGTATGTGTGTGTATATATATATATATATATATATTCAATACCAACATTCCAATTTATATCTTAAAAAAAAAAAAAAAAAACAACTTTTTAATTGGGTGGTTGTCCCGAGAAGGCTAACTGGCTAAGGGGGTGATCATTTGAGCAACACAACATGGTGTGGTGTTATGACCTATTTATTCAAAATGGATTTGCAAATAATTCTTCATTATCATTTCAGTTGTCTAGATCGAGTTTGTGTATCGTTTTACTAGTTTGGTTAGGAGGGAAATAGAATTCTTAATGCGAATATCCTGCTTCTTCCTTGGACAAACGGACACCTATGATTCAAAAAAGTTAACTCATAATTAAAACTGAAGAACACGTTGGTCCTCTCTAGAGCTGACATAAATTTGAAGGCCTTATACCTCTTTTATCTTTACCATAATATTATTATTTACAAGTAACTATAGAATTTCCCCACTTTCATGATACAAACTTTCAAAAGTTATGATCATGACTGTTTATTTTGACTAGATTTCTTTTTTCTTAAGAACGTGCGACTCCTATAAGAAGAATATAAGTGATTATATACATGATGGTTTGTGCGGTCACAATCTTTATCTGATTTTCTTTTCTTTCACGGGAGCTCTTGGAATTTTGTTCAGGAACTTCGAATCAATCGTTTTGTACTTCCTCTTCAAGTCTTGGATCGCTTCGCCGACGAAATAATCAATATGGTCCTCATATCGATCATACAGAAATGGCAGTGTTTCCATGGTAAGAATGCCTTCATGCACACAATACAGCAAATAGAAAGACCAAATTAGTTCGTAGCTCGAATTAATTATGTAACATCATGGACAAAGAAGGAAAAAAGTGACAAATTCTTACCCAAGTAAAGGAGATTCAGGAAACTGAAATAGTTTCCAACTACTGATAATGCATAGAGAGAAACAATTGCCTGAAAATTTATAAAGGGAGACCTTATATATATAGGAGTACTTAATTGTGTTGAATTTCAATCTAATAGAGGAAAAATGGTTTATTTATATACCAAAAGGAAGACTGGTATCTCTCTTCCGTATGCAATCTCTAGGAACTTCGACAAAAACTGGTTGAATCTTTTGTGGAAGGTGGAAGCTATTTCTCTCATTTCAGACTCATGCAAGATATTTTCTGGGATATTGGGAGGACTCCTGAAGAAAATTTGATAGTTAAGATAAAGGAAATGTGTTGGATAAACTTTCTCAAGAAAAAAAAAAATGTTCATCCTACGCAATTAGCTTCTTTAGTGGTTTTTTTTTTTTTTTTTTCAAACACCTCAATGTAAAATTATTGATTTTGAAATATATGACGTAGCTCAATATTGAACTATACTTATGAATGTCAAATTATATCTTTGTTTTTTAGGGTGAAGTGTGTGTGTATTGGTTTAATCATCCACATAATTTGAACTCCATTTGTGGCTTGCCTAGTGAATTTTTTATGGGTTTTTAATACACACAAAAAAAAAAAAAAAAAAAAAAAAAAAATCTCCGTACCAATGTTCATCACAAATACTGGTGATGATATTTAACTAGTGTTACTAGGTTGATACAAAATCCGTTTACAAATGCAGTAGCTGTAAAACAGTGTTAGCATATACGTTATCTAGTTAGCGAAAAAATGAAGTACCGCCATTTGAAAAGTTCTGCACTGTTGGACCATATGAAGAAAACGAGCAATGTGGTGATGGAGATGTGACAGAGAAGGGTAATGAAATTGTACTTGACAACTTCAAAAAGAAACCATATGAATGTCATTCCAATCAAAAGTGCACCTGATACTTTCCAATTCTTCCATAACAACACATCTGCGACTGCAAATTCAATTTCTAGTTTATTAGGATCATGACAATGATGCTAACTAGATGAAGCTATATATGTAATCATAGGAAATATTTAGTTAGCAGCAGTATGTCATAGCAATTCATTGGAAAACACAATTAAATAGGCTTATATTACGCTAAAATATGTTCTTCTGACTCAGATAAATTGAAAACATTTGTTCATATTCTTATACAATAGAATAATATTGGTTAACTGATTAAATTAACCATTTATTAGTATTTTAAACTTTTAAGACAATTGATAATTTATTATATACGAGATTTTACAAATTGGATATAGCTCATGTCCAATAAAATAGACACATGTCCAAATCGTGTTGTGTCCATTGCAACAAGGCAATGGACACAAGCTTCACCCTTACAAATTCTTATTAGATAAAAGTCACAAAAATAAAATAGAGCATTTAATTAACAAAGCATCTTTGATAATTATGTGTCAAAATCTCATCAACCACCTGAGCTTTACTCCTAGTTAATGGTTATGATTATGATTCATATGCAATTTAAACTTACATGGCAAAATAGATTTGAGATCTGTTACCAGATGGCAATCCTTGGATATTGATAATCAATACTTAAAGCTGAATAGAATACTATTCACATTTAACTTTCTTCACAACATTGCAAGTCATTCATGTTCACCACTACTACTGCTAGTTGTCAAAACATAACGCATGGTGCATAATTTAAAATGCCAAAACTTTTGATACTAATTTTCTTCAGGAAACAAAGAGGGAAAGCCAACTTCACCAGATTGACTATAAATAATAGATAGTACCTTTTCCTCCTCCGAGAACTTCATGTATTGGCCTTACACGTCCAAACAGCTTTGCTGAACGTGATGTATCGTATTCAGAATATGATGAACCATGACCTGTCATGGTTATTTTCAGAAGTTTGTGTCTATGTGCTGATGATAATATTTTCACCAAGTTATATATAGGCTGAGGGGGTTCTACGCTTGATGGTTAAGAAAGCTTTGGTAAAGTAAGGAATGGCTTGGGGTTTGGCTTTGGAGGTTGCTTTGGATGCCCGCTACTAATTAAGAAAGAGTTTTTGTTCTTATTCTGTTTAAGTCACTAATTGGTTCATTAAGAGTTGTACAAATACATGCGATCTACTGCAAATATGTAACCTACTAACCGGTATGACATAAAAGAAATACTCTAAAGTTTGGAAAATCATTAGTATTCCTAGAGTGCAGTGACATGGTGCTCACTTTTTTCACGTATATGATAGATCCACCATTAATTTAACTAGATGATTTCTCGTGCAAATGCGATGCTTGATAATTTCTGTTGAAAATAATTTTTAATTTTTTTAAGACTCGTATATAATAATCATTTTGTTATATAGTATTTATGATGTTTCTCATAATATTGTTGAATACTTTGAAACTTAATTTTCATAATTCATATTTTATAATTTTTCCTTATTTTAGAAATAGTTTCTGACTATTGAGTGGGTGTGTGTGTGTGTGTGTGTATATATAGATATATGAGATTGTAATTACATAGTTGTTAGAAATTTTTAGGTGTCTATACCATATTATAAATTTAATATTTAAAATAATAAAATAACATTTAGATAAAAGGTAGACTTTATTTCTAAAACTGAACACTTCCTCAACCACTTCATTCTCACCACTAAATCCCAAGACCCCAATCTCAAACATATACTTGGCAAAATGGGTCTAAATTTACTAACCCAACCTTGACCTTGAGTTCTTTGGCCTGAAGGAAAAAAACGGATTGACCCATAACCCAACTTGTTTTTCGGGAGTCAATTTGACCTAACCCATGACCCAAACCATTTTTAAAACTTTTTTTTGTGTGTAAAAAATAATAAAATTAAGACAATATTTGTTTGATAGTTTGTTGTGAGTTTTAAGGAAACAATTTATACCTTTACATAACAGCATGCAAATGAATTGAAAGATGAATGGTTGAAGTATTATGTAATGAGTAAAGATTTTTATATATCAAATAATAAAGTACATTCCAAGATAATCTGATTACAATAGAGTTAAAAATATATATTTAAAATTATAGACATGTGTGATGGTTCGTATCCAACAACCTTGGACTTTTGGGCCTGGACCCCCAATTGACTTGTACTCTGGGTTGGGCTTATCTCACAATTGGAGGTCCAAGAAGCGGTTATTGATGTCGCTGATGGAGTTTTAATGTTACTTTGATACCAAACTACCTTGATCTTCGCTTAGTTGAGAAGGTTACTAAGCATCTAAACCCTTTCCCTGAAATTTGAACAAGATTTCCTTCTCTTCGGGATGTATGTTTCCTTACAACTCTCATTTCTCGCTTTCCAAAATTTTCCAACCCCTTCTTCCTACCTCTCCTCCCCTATTTATATCCCTCCCCTAGTGGGGTTGTCATGATGAAAGGATATTCCATATGTTAGTGAGTCCCTCCATATTATATCACTGGTTAGAGGGGACCCACTTCCTACTGTTGACATGACCTCCTAGTAACTCATGCCTGACGCTAGTTATTGCTTGGCAGGCAGATTCCCCCAAGGCATTATCTCTTGATCACGACATGTCTTAGGGTACTTAATTCATATATTCAACCAACTCCAAATAGTTCGGCTAGTGGGTTGAGACTATCCAATGAGTAGGCTTGCATTTCGAGGGCGGCCTACTATTCTGGATCCATACAATAGGCCCCCACGATGTAACCGTTGCCTCTTAGGAATGAAAAATGTTAGGTAATAAATGCACCTGATTTGACAGCTCGCCCTTCTCGCATGCATTGGGTCAACTGTCAAGATCAATGGTTAGGATTGCCTGATTGTTTAGTTACTGAGACGCGCGTGGATTGAAAGGCAAGAGTGGTTGGTAATTTTCTTGCCCGAAGCATTAATTATTCCTCCCTTATAAATAGTGCTTGGGTTTCTCTGAATTACTTTCTCTACTTCATTTCTCATTTTCAAACTTCATACTAGAGTCTCCAAGTCCTAAGCCTCATTTTTCCTATGAGACCCCTCCTCCTGAGAGCGTCCTTCTCCCTCATAAGTTTTCTAAATCCTTTTTTTTTTTGTTGCATTATTCCTGTTATAGGGTTTGCCCTTTTAGTTAGAAATGATATCGCCGTAGAGGCCTTTAAAACCAAATACAATATTCTCCGAGACATATTCATTAAATACTGTTCGGGGGGAATATAGAGCATCAGAAAGTGCTTAGGGTGATCTATATTCCCCTTATGGCCGTCCTAGAATGTGGGGTTAGGTTCCTTTCAAACCCTTTGTTACGAAGAACCCTTAGGCTTTATGGGCCCAGCCCCGACTAGTGTCTACCCAACTTTTATAGGGTGATCGGCTGTGTTAGTTAAGTAAATAGGCTCTACAACCTAAGACTCACCCATCATGACCAAGGAAGTTAATTTTGTACCGTACTGGCCGATACCGCTGGAATTTGTCGTACTGGTGCTTAAGTCGATACAAAAATGCTCTTGTTTCATTTCGGTTTAGATACTAGCTGTACTAGAGCCGTTTCGGGCATACCGGGATAAATACCGGGTTTTGGCCGTAAAATAGATACTGAACGAAACAGAAAAACTCAGAAAACCCCCCAAATTTCAAGATCCACCTCCTCACTCTTACCTCGGTTTTTCCTCCTCTTCTTCGTATTTGTCTCTGCTACGCATTTCTTCTTCTTTTCCTTTGTTTCGCTGGCCTCTGTTTCTACAACCCCTTCATCTTCTTCATCTATTTCTCAACATGTTTGTCTCTCTTTTTAGTTTTGGTACGCTCACCTGAAAGTAGAAAAGTAGTCAGTCAAGAAGCAAGTGACATGACTTTAAAGCAAAACGTGTGGAGGTGAAGAAAAAAAAAACTTATAATGAAAAACTAATGGGCTACAACTGTAAGCAAGATGTGTGGTGGTGAAAAAAAGAATGAAAAAAAAAAGAATAAAAAAAGAAATCCTAATGAGTTAGGACTTCCAGTAGTTGACTGGGTGGGGTGTAGGACTTCCAGTAGTCTTTAAATATTTATGAGCTTTTAATATATCAATTATTAAAGGAGAGAGAGTAGTGAGTTAAAGAGAATAAAAGAGGGCTAAAAAAAGATATTGACAAGGTAGAAGAGATATGAGTAAAAAAATATA
Source organism: Quercus parvula (assembly GCA_030820535.1). Classification (NCBI taxonomy): domain Eukaryota; kingdom Viridiplantae; phylum Streptophyta; class Magnoliopsida; order Fagales; family Fagaceae; genus Quercus; species Quercus parvula. The sequence continues at coordinate 29,195,100 of JAUAME010000007.1, forward strand.
TTAATATTTGTTTTAGTAACTTAGTATAATTTTTAAAAATTTTAGCTATGACTCCATTATTGTAACATGCATTTTTGTGTTTTAGTGAAGTGAATAGTTATTTAGCTTTACTGCTACTAATGCTCTAACTCCACCAAAAAATATAAAAAATTGCCAAAGTGATGTATTGAGTTATTAGAAATATAACTTTATATATTGTATAAAATAGTAAAAAAATAGTAGTAAACCCAAAACGGTACACCGGTATTGACCGGTATTCGAAATATATCATACCCCTAGCTAAACCGGTACAACCTCTGGTACGGTATTGACTTCCTTGATCATAACATGAACTTCCTCTATAGTTATTGTGGTGGCCTTAAGAACGGTTACTACCTCAAAGTCTGTGACCCCCAAATAAGGCTGATTTCTTACCTCTCAGACTCTAACAAGAATTCCTAAGGGGAATTCATAAAGGTGAGCAAGAATTGGCTTGCCGATGAGCTGACTTGCCCGATTTCTCCTCAGAGGGTAGGTTGGGAACCCTAAAGTTTTATTTTTTGCATTTTTTAAAAATTTTCTATATTTTATATTTTGTTTTACTAGCTGTTTTTCCTCGGCTTGTCATTGCAGATTCCAGGCATATGAAGCCGAACCTTGCTTTGTCAAAGTTCAGGATCTAAATAGGATCCTATATTTTGAGGTTTTTGTACACATCGACAGGCAGCTCCGAGGGTGATCATTCATGTTTCACCTTGTATAAGTGTATAATTAGTAGGTCGGGAAATGTGAGATGAGTTTCGAACATGAAGACAGAAGGTATAAGATAATTAAGGACAAAAACCTAGCCTCAGCTTGACCTCGATCACTGACTAGGTGGAAACCTAACTAAAGACAGAAATCTAGCCTTGGCCTGACTCCGGTCATCGATTAGGTGGAAACTTGACTCAAGACAAAAGCCTGACCTCGGCATAATTTCAATCACCAATTGGGTAAAAACCTAAGTAAATTAAAAAGATGAGGGAAGCAGTGTAAGTATTTAATGGTTGAGCGTCGTGCAAACACCTGTCATTTTCTTTTTATCAACAATTAAGTGTCATGTCATTCGGGTAAAAAGCAAGTAAATAATTCTATGCATCGAACGTGCAAACAGCCTTGGGTAGAGGAACTTAGGACAAGTCCTTGAACGGGAAAGTCAAAGGGAGGTTTATGGCATTACGAGTGGCCATCCATCCCTCCAAATACCCTGCCAGCCTAGCCTCCCTTATGACCTTGGCAAGGAACACTTGGCACCGTTAAAGCCGATATCATAGTTAACTTGCTCGGCTTGCTCCAAACTCTTCTTGGTGGCCGTAAGCTCTTTGTCTCAAGTCGTGATAACACTCAAAGCCTAAGCCAGCTTGGTGTCAGATTCATCGACCTTCCTCTTCAAGAGCTCCACCTTCTGATCGGTAGAGTCTCGTGCCCTCTCGATGGCAACCAGCTTCTTCTTAGTCTAAGCAACATCTTAGGTCTTCTCTTGGAAGGTGGACTCCACGACTTGTTATAAGGCCTTCTCGCCGTCTACCTCTTCATTGGCTTTCTTCAGCTGATCTTTAGGCAAATGCACCACTTATGCGGTCTATGATCTAAGAAAGAACATGTTAGTGTCGAGGCTAAAAGACAATATATATTAAGTTATTGAAAAGTGGCCGAAGAAAAACAGTTACCGCTATGAAGCGCCACTTAAGGTTGAGGACAATATCCTCATTTGCAATTTCCTCCTAGAAATGCATGTCCTCGGGTAGCATTAAAGCCTTATCGAGGCTTTCAGCCACCACCCTCCACCCACCTATGCCCTTCCTCCACGTTCATATGAACGCTGTGGTAGGAATGGGATTTTTACCTCGTGTGAAGGAATGGCGGTAGCCCAAAGGGTAGGGGTTGGGGATGAGGCCCCCTTTGTCCTGACAGTTGGCCCGGGGGCAACCAAACCTTAAGTGGAGATGCTTGGCTAGGAGACTAGTGGATTGGCTATAACAGGGGTGGTAGGAGCATTATGCCCCATGGGTTGAGCTCCGGCCTGGACCCCTGGGTTGTTAGCAAGAGGCCTTTTCTATCCATGGACAGGGGCCACCACCGCTGGTCAAGGAGGAGGTGCTCACCCCCACGGGAACTTGGGCTCCCGGGAAATAATCTGACAATTAAATGTCCCTTCACTAAACCATCGCCTTGGCAGCTTGAACTTAGTCCCTCGAATCGTTGTTGAATGGCTTTGGGGATTCGGCCCTTCTCCTACAAATGCCTCTTTGCTGAGCCTCATTCTTCAAGATTTCAAGCAGGTGCCCCTTCAACCATACATCTATGTATGACAACAGGGGGTGCTTTGCTCAGAGTGAGTCTCTTGGATGTTGAAATCTAGTGTAAGAGGGGGTGCAGCCAAGAATAAGATGTGAATCTCAAAGCTTCCCGTCAGTGTGTATGAACACCTCAAAATGTAGGATCTTATTTAGATCCTAAACTTTGACAAAGCCAAGGTTCAGCTTCGTATGCCTGGAATCTGTAATAGCAAGCTGAGGAAAAACTATTAGTAAAACAAAATATAAAATATAGCAAGTTTTTTTTAAAAGAAAAAAAAATAAAAAAAAATAAAACTTTGGGGTTACCAACCTACCCTCCGAGGAAAAGTCGGGCAAGAAAGCTTATCAACAAGCCAATTCCCACTCACTTTTAAGAATTCCCATTGGGAATTCTTATTAGAGTCCGGAAGGTAAGAAATCAACCTTATTTGGGGGTCTCGAACTTTGAGGTAGTAGCCGTTTTTAAGACTACCACAACAACTATAAAGGAAGTTTATGTCATGGTGGGTGAGTCTTAGGATGTAGAGCCTATTTAATCAACTAATGCTGTTAACCACCTTATAAAAGTTGGGTAGACACTAGTTGAGGTTGACCCTGTAAAACCTAAGGGTTCCTAGTAATAAAAGGTCTAAAGGGAACCTAACCCCACCCTCTAGGACGAACATAAGGGGAATAAAGATCACCCTCAGCACTCTTTGATCCTCTATATTCCCCTTCGGATAGTATTCAATGAATACATCTTGGGGAATATTATATTTGGCCTTAAAGGCCTCTACGAAGGCATCATTTCTAACTAAATGAGACTACCCCATAATGGAAGTAATGGAAAAAAAAGGGGGTTAAAATACTTACAAGGGAAATGGACGTTCTCAGGAGGAGTACTCTTGGGAAGAAGGAGGCTTAGGACTTGGAAGGCTCTAGTATGAAGTTTGAAAATGAGAAATGAAATAGAGAAAGTAAATTAGAGAAACCCAAGCACTATTTATAGGGGAGGATCAATTAATGCTTCGAGTGGGAAATTCATAAACCATTCTTGCCCTTTGATCCATGTGCACCTCAATAACTAAACGATCAGGTGATCCTGACCATTGATCTTGATAGCTGGCCCTACGCGTGTGAGAAGGGTAGGCTATCAAATCCAGCGCATTTATTACCTGACGTTTGGCATTCCCAAGAGGCAATAGTTACATCAAGCACAATCCCCTATGTGCCAAGGACATGACCATGATCCTACTCCCATGATCTGGAATTGGGATCGTGGGGGGCTATATAGATCAAGAATAATAGGCCGGCCCCGATTTGCAGGCCCACTCATTGGATAGTCTCAACCTATCTTAACCCACTAGCGAAACTATTTGGAGCTAGCTGAACATATGAATTAATTACCTCAAGACATGCCGTGATCAAGAGATAATGCCTTAGGAGAATCTGTCTGCCGAGCAATAACTAGCGCCAAACACGAGTTACTAAGAGGTCATGTCAATAGCAGGAAGTGGGTCTCCTCTGACAAGTGATATGATACGGAAGGACCCACTGACATATGGAATATCCTCTTATCATGATGACCCCACTGCTGGGAGAGGGATATAAATAGGGGATGAGAGGTAGGAAGAAAGGGTTGAAAAATTTTGAGAAGCGAGACACGAGAGTAGTGAGGAAACATAAATCTTGGGGAGAAGGAAATCTTGTTCGGATTTCAAAGAGAGAGCTAGGCTGCTTTGTACCCTTCTCGGCTAAGCCAGGATCAAGGTAGTTTGGTGTCAAAGTAACACTAAAAATCCATTAGCGACATCAATAACTGCTTCTTGGACCCCCCATTGCGGGATAAGCCCAACCCAGGGTACAAGTAAATTGGGGGTATAGGCCCAAAAGTCCAAGGTTTTTGGGAACGGACCACCACAATATATATGAGACATATTCATAAGTGTTAAAAGAGTGAAGCCATACTATCAATGAAATTAGCATAAATTATGAATTCTTAGGCCTATTTTTTAGCAATTCATGCCCAAAATGAATGACTTTTCAAAATAAATTATGATATTTCCTAGAATACGTGTTGCTTTTGAACAATTCATGTCCAAAATAAAACAAATTTTCAAAATAAATTATGATATTTCTTAGAGTATGTGTTGCTTAATAATAATATGATATTCATAAAAAAGACCATGTATGAAAAAGTAAACAATCAAACTTTAATGTATATACTCAAATTGAAATAGAGTGCCAACCACAATTGATAATGGATTATAAAATTAGTTTTCAAGATTATAAATTTTTTATATGGTTTCATTCTTTGTCAAATTAGTTATACAATAAGGCATTTGTCATTTTTTTTGTTTTTTTTGGGTTATGTTTTGGGATGTTGATATTGTGTAGAAATAAAACTTATATATTTGTTTTACTTATCCTTTGTCCTATTTTGTTTTGGTTAGTAATGTTAGGATTTGTATAATTTTAAAATTATTGAACAAGTATTAATTTGTTTAGCTGTGCTCGTTCTTGATATGAGTGGTGAATTCAAAATAATTTATTTTACATCAAGTAATTTGTTGCATGACTTTTCAAATGACAAATACATGTTGTTTTCTTTTTAAAAAAAAAAAAATCAAGTGAAAAATACGGGTCAACCCAACCCAACCCGCAACCCGATTCACTTGACCCAAGTTCGACTAGACCCACTCGTTTGCGACGTCTACTCAAACACTTTGTTCATAATCTAAATGAATCAAAATTATTTATGTACAAAATTAAAGAGAACGTAATTGAACAAAGAAAAATTAGCTAAATATACTTCCGTCTATCAATACTTAATTGGCTCTAACATGTCCTTTATATCCTTATTAAAAAAAATAAAAAACAAAGAGAATTCTAAAATTTGAGAAAAGTATAAACTAAAATTGAGAGAGCTGATCTTGTATTATTAATTTTACACATGAGCTTTATCTTTATATAGAGAAGTAGTGCACACTAATTAACTAATAATCGTATATCAAAACCGTACCAACAAATTAAATAATATGAAACTAATCCTAACAAAACACAATAACTATAATTAACAGCACTAACAAAAGTAATAAAAAAGATATAGGTGGATAAGTGCTACATGTTAAAGACACATGAGAAAGAACATAAAAATTATGTGAAGAACTACTTAATTGTAGCTTTGATGGAGAGAACTAACAATGTGATTGTGATTTGTACACCGTTTGCACACTATTCTTGAATAGCTACAACTAAACTTGAGGTTGCAACTAAAGTTAAGATAATCTTGATTCAAAACAAAGAAAAATCCAAAATAATCATCATTTTTTACTTTTATGGTCGAGGCTCATACCAATATTACACTAAATAATAGTAAAAAATGACAAAAAAACCTAAGAAATTATGAGGGCTAAAACAAAATCAAAAAGCACCTAAACTATGGCATAAAGATGAGAGGTTATGGGTAGGTGTATATAAAGTCGCAGAAGTGCAAGAGGTGAAATTGGTGAGTCGAAACACGAAAAGTTTTATGCTTCATGAGAGAGAGGAAAGTCTTGAAACAATAAACCTAAGAAAATAAAGAGTTTTTATCTTCTAAATTTTATTTAGTCCTTATTATAATGTGGCACTTGAGAAATGTCCTAATGCAATGAATCTAAAGAAAATAAAGAGTTCTTATCTTTTGATTTTTTATTTATTTATATATATATATATATATATATATATATATATATATATAGGAATTATCTTTTAATTTCAATTAGTCCTTATCTCTGATGTGACATTTGAGTAAAGAATTTATGTGAATAAATTCCTTATCAAAGACATGACAGAACTTTATGCTCTTCCACACAAGTTACTCCGAAAGTATCTAATAATTACTCAAAAAGTCTAAACTATTAGCAAATCCCACCATTTGTGGAAATTTTACTTTAAGGTTAGAAAAAAAAAAAAAAAAAATCTTGGAGTTGTTGTCAGTTCAAATAGATTTTCTATATTCTCAATTTAGAGCTATTAACCCAAAGTCAAAAATTCACAAAATTGTCTGTCTCTTCTCAATTTTGTCATTTGTGAGATTGGTCACATGTAATGCACTTAACCGGTTGATTGTTATGGCTAAATTATAAATAACATCCTATAAGTTTGGATTATTTTCATTTCCATCCCTATAGCTTCAGTTTTTCCAATTGAGCTCCTCAACTTATAACTTGTTTCCAATATAGCCATTCCATTCACCTCCATCCAGTCTGTGCCGTTAACCAAAACAAAACCGTGTAGTTTTTACTAATTTTTTAGATTCTAATACAAGAAAAATGTAAGAAACTAACTTTAAAGTTTAAACTAATTTTAACATTTTTTGAATTCTAAAATTCATTTAGGAAAAAGAAGAAGAAGATCCGGGATAAGGCCAAAGAAAGTGATGGTGAGAGTCCTAAACTTGTATGATTTTTTATTTTATTTTATTATTATTTAAAATTTTGCTAATTCCTAAACTTGAATGATTCTCACTAATGATGTTTTAGAGCATGAAGGTGTGTGGTTATGAGGGGTAATTCTTACATACTCTGGGAGCAATGCTCCCTCCTCTCACATAAGGGGTGGGCTCCATGGTGGGACCCACGTGTGGGGCCCACCCCTCATGTGAGAGGAGGGAGCATGGCTCCTGAAGCACCTAAGTTTTTTCCGGTTATGGGAGGCAGAGACAATGTATGGTTGAGAGGCAAAGACAATTTGACAGATTTTGGTGAAGAAGGCGACAAAGAGAGTGAAGTAGGTGTTAGATATATGAGAAGACCACTCCACGCCTAGGAATAGGATGAAGTGGAATTGGTAAAGTGCTAGAAAATGATTGACTTGTCTCAAGTTTAGTTTGTTTGATTTTTTTTCTTTTTAGAAAATGGATCTTAGAGTTTCACTAATGTTTAAATTTAAGTTTCTTGCACTTTTATAGTTTTGAAAGCTAAATTTTTTTTAAAAACCATGTCATTTTGTAGCAATTAACAAGACAGTGGATGGAGGTAGACGAAAGGGTTACATTGGAAACAAGTTGGAAGTTGAAGGATTTATTTAATTGACAATATTAAAATTATAGGGGTGAATATGAAATATATCAACATGTGGTAAGCCTTACTTTCAAGGTTAATCCAATTTTTCCTGTTTGCATTGTAGGACTAGGATCAAGCTATAATTGGGAGAATATATATATATTTAGTGTAGAGTTTGTTTCTTGTGGTTCATTGAAAACGTGGAAAGGCTCTATAATATGAAAAATGTTGTATGTTCTTTTGGTTTGATTTCAATTGATCATAGAAACATTTTTAGCATAATTATATTTCCGTTGAACACCGATTTCACATTAAAAAAAAAAAAAAACACTTTTTATAAACCCTTTTATTGGACGATTTTGAAATGCCATATTAACTTCTTTTTTTTTCTTTTTTCTTTTTTTTTGGGTTAAGAAAATGCAACATTAATTTCATTACTTACAAACACTACACAAATCAATATGAAATGACGCAAAAAATGTGACATGACATTTTTGTGGCATTTTGACCGTTCTAGGTATAACAATAATGCCTTCAGCGCGAATTTGGAAGATACCGATCCCTCATAAAATAAGACATTTCACCTGGAGAGCTTGCCGAGAAATCTTGCCCACGAAGGTGAACTTGAAACGGAGGAAAGTGGTGGATGTAGCTAGCTGTGAGGAATGTGATGAGGGTCTTAAGAACTCGGGCCATTTGTTCTGGAGCTGCCAGAGAGCTAGACAAACTTGGCAATGCACTAAGCTTAGGTTAGGCTTTGATTCGACTGCCATCAATTTATTCTTTGATCTGGTATGGCATCTGATGATGATTGAGGAGTGTGAGGAAGACAAGCTGCCCACGGTGGTTACTATAGCATGGGCGATGTGGACAAACCGCAACGAAGTGCGCCATGGTGGGACAAAGAAGCCGGGCGAAGCGCTGGTCAAGTGGAGTACGCAGTATCTGGCAGAATATAACTGTGCAAACTCCTCACCGGTGCAAATACAGAGAAGCCAAATTGTGAGATGGTCTCCCCCACCACCGACAAGATACAAAATGAACTTGGATGGAGTGGTCTTCAAAGCACAAAAAGCTGTGGGAATTGGTGTCCTTATCCGTGATGCGTAAGGGAGGGTCGTAGCAGCGCTTAGTCAAAAGCTAAATGCACCTTTGGGAGCATTGGAGGTGGAGGCGAAGGCGGTTGAGGTTGCTCTCCAATTTGCAAGGGATGTTGGTATCTCTGATTTTATTATGGAAGGGGACTCCTTGATAGTATATAATGCTCTGTGTGGTCACTCATTCCCACCATCCTCGATGGCAACCATCATTTCGGGTGCAACTGGATTCTGTGGACTGTTTCACCGGGTTGAATTTTCTCACATCCGTAGGCAGGGTAATAAACCAACCCATATATTAGCAAAACATGCGAAAGGCATTGATGATTATGTAGCATGGTTGGAAGAGATGCCTTGCTTTTTAATGCAAGCTCTTAACCATGATGTATCGATTCATTTTTGAGTTGAAATAAAATTGCAGTCTTCCTATCAAAAAAAAAATAATGCCTTTAGCGAGACCTGGACAAAGAAACAGGCACACTCGGGCAAATTTTACCTTAGTCTAAGGATCGATTAACTGAGTTTAAGCCATGGGCGGCGCTAGCCATAGCTCAGGGGGTTCAAATGAACCCCTGACTTGGCCAAAATATATATGATATAATAATAAATTTTTAATTGTTTTGAACTTCTAAAATAAAATTTTGAACACTTTAATCCTAATTTTTTTGTAAGCACAACTAAAATAACCTTAAATATAATCCTCTTACCAATATCTTGGCATTAAAAAAAAAAAAAAAAAAAAAAAAAAAGCCAATTTAATCTAAAATCTTGAAAATAAAAATTAGTTGTTGAATTTGAAGTGCTTTTAATTTGTTATTTGTTGAATGAGGATAGGGCGCGTGAGACAGGCCAAGAGTGATTGTGTGAATACAAAAACAAATGTTAACACAATAAAAATTTTCTTAATATCTATTTGGAAATAATTTATCTAACTTTTTCCTAAAAGTATAAAATAAGTAAAAACTCACATGAGAAATAGTAAGAAAAAAAATGAAGTAATAAGTTGGCTTATAAACAACACCCAAACAAACTTAATACAATTACAAAGAACAATAGTTGTCAAAGTTGAGTTGAATTGTTAAATACAAGAATTGTAAAGAGTTAAAACAAACTAATAGATAAAAGAATTTTGAGCAATAATAATTAAAGTTCACTTAGCGATAATAATTAATATGTTTGTTGTATTTGAAAACAATGGATGATTTCCAAGATTTCAACTTAGTGATAATAATTAGTATGTTTATTGTATTATGAAACTATATGCCAAAATGAACTAATAGTTTATATTTTATTTTCTTGCTAATACTATGGACAAATTTGTAATAAGGAAACATCATAGACCACAAGATTCATTTTTTATCTAAGATTTATCTTCTTATTGACCTCCCTAGAAAAAAAATCCTAGAACCGCCACTGAATTAAGCTGCATCATACTTCTACTTCCTTACCTTTCAATGAGAGCAACAACATCTTGGCTGCCCCCGGATACATTTTGGTATAAGATAAACTTTGATGGGGTTCTTTTCCACACAAATAATCTTGATGGAATTGGAGTGGTCATTCGCAATGCAACTGGATTGGTTATGGCCTCACTGTCTCAACAGATTCCTCTGCGTCATACTATCCTTAAGGTTGAAGCACTGGTAGCAAGACAAGCTTTGGAGTTTGCTCTTGAGATACTCACTAGTGCCCTTCGGAGTAACTGTAACTCCCTGGCACAATTTTGTTATATTGCGAAAGTGTGCAATACTTTACCTCTTTTTTCTTAGTTTTTAATTTTTCTCATGTATGCAGGCATTGTAATTCTGTTGCTCATTTACTTGCGAGACTAGAGCCCGTTTGGTTAGAAATTTCTAATACCGTTGTTTAAGTATTGTGAAAATACATGTAAGTTAAAAATATTGTGAAAATACGTGTTGTGATGTTTAAACACTGAAAATTGTGATTTAAACACCCCTACCAAACACCCAATCTCCCCAATTATTAGCCTAGATGGAAGATGTTTCTGATTTAAAGAGCCTCCCTTAATAAAAGGATTTGTCCTTCTTCTAAAAAAGAAAAGGTGTAGCAACAATGCCATATATAGAATAAATCTCATTATTTTTCATAATATATGAAGTGGTAAATTGTGGTTAGTGTAACGTTACTTTTATACAGGACTAGGATTATCATGAACATCAATTTTGTTTTTATATATATAGACTCAATTATACTAAACATAAAATTTTTTAATAAGTTAATTTCTTTTTGTGTAGATAAGAACATAACTTGCTATTGTAAGAGTTGTTATATGAGATTTGTTATGGATATTTATACAACCAATAATGCATGCACCATTGAACAAGAAAAGGACAATTATTTCTGTATCTTTAATGAAAGAATGGCACCTGAATTGAATATTCCATCAAACATATGTTATTATAACAATGGCTGTTCTTTACATCTCTCTCTCTCTCTCTCTCTCTCTCTCTCACATCTCAATCAAATTTCCATTCTCAAACACACACACCCACCAATCAACGTTTCTACCCCACTTGAAGGAAAAAACCCACAAACACCCAAATCATGTTCTCAACTGGGTTGTTTCCATTTTCGCCACTTTACACTCCCATCCTCTGTTCTCCAATACATGTCACCCAAAACCCACAAAAATTCCAGCCCATTTCCAAGCTTTCACCGCCCAATTCCTGCAACACGATGGCTGCAACGACTTCTACAACCAGCTTTGGATTCAGGAACTTGACAGCGACTTTCACTGTGGATGTGCAGAGAGCAGAGAATAGAGCTTTGAATGTCCCTTTGATTGCACCGTTTACTATTGCTTCGTCGAGGCTGGAAAGAGTGGAGAATGTGGCCATTAGGATTGAGCTGAGTAATGGGTGTGTGGGTTGGGGTGAAACTCCAATCTTGCCTGGTGTGACTGCGGAGGATCAGAGCATAGCTATGGCAAAGGCGGCTGAAGCTTGTCAGTTGCTGAAGAAAAGTCCGGTGATGACTTTGTGCTCGCTGTTGGAGGAGATTGGTAGGAGTCTTCCTGGACATGAATTTGCTTCTGTGAGTATGATTTGGGCTTTGAAGTTTTTGATTTTCTTGTGGTTTAATTGGTAATCACTTTTTATTTGGTGCTGAAGTCTGTTTGTGTGCGTGCGTGCGTGTGTGTGTGTGTTTTAAAATGTTAATTAGAGATTAATTTTGATGGTTTTGGTTTAATGGGTGTTTAGAGTTGAGTGTATTGGGTGCTTTGATTGTTTGAATTTGGACGTGTGACTTGAGAAAACTGCAAACTTTCAATTTTGTCTAATGAAAAAGTAACTTTTTGTTGGTTGAGTTGACTTTTTTTTGTTGGAATCCAAAAGAGAAGAAAACAAGAAATTCTGAAATCTAGCTTTCATTTCTCTTAATCAATGTTCCTTTGTAACCAAGTGGAGTGTTTTTAGGTCCCTAATTGATACCTTTTCTACTTCAATCTCCCGTTATTGTTGGGGGATTAAATCAGTAAAAGTGATATGATGGGTCATGTTTCACTTTTATAAATTTGAAGTTACAGAATCTAGCTGAAATAGTACAGTAGATAAAGCTAAAAACTAGCTGAAATAATATGAGACTTATGAATAGCTAGCTGAAATAGTAAAGTGGGTCATTTTCACTCTAATCTCCTGTTATTTTTGCTGAAAGTGTGGTTGATAAAGTTAAAAACTAGCTGAAATAGTATCATGGAATCTATGAATAGGACCAAAAAATGCAATAAGACCTATGAATAGTAGCAAAAATAAGCTAAATAGTAAAAAAATCTAGCTTTTTCAGCCAATGCCAAACGCAACCTTAACTGCCCAAAATTAGGCTGAGGATGGTGGTAGTTATGGGCCACTGCACTTTTGTGAAGTACTCTTAAGGAACTTTATATGATTCTTGTGATCTGAACTCAATTATGTGTTGCACACACTCTTTTGAAGCATGACAATCATAATTATGTTATATGAATATAGTGATAGAATTCATGGCCATCTTTACTTATGTTGAGGCTTTAGTTGAAGATTAATTGTTGTCTGTAAACACAACTACCTGCACGTTTGCAATTGCATACTTCATGGATATATATATCTACTAATGATTTATATACATTTATGGATTTTACCAATATTTTATGCAGCTTCAACTGTATAAATTCATTAATTATTTTAATTACCATTAAACTTTTCTTGCAATTGAAGGTTAGGGCAGGAGTCGAAATGGCAGTGATTGATGCAGTTGCTAATAGCATCGGTGTGCCCTTGTGGAGACTCTTTGGTGGAGTTTCAAATACCATTACAACTGATATAACAGTTACGTTCTTATCTTAGTGATTCTGGCAGTGAAAAGCTTCTGTACTCTTTTGGTTACTTATCATTGTAAAAAGCTCGTACCCAGTGCACAAGCCTCCTGCTTGTGCAGGTCTGGGAGAGGTGGTTGGTTATTACTTGTTAGTTATTGTAATGAGTATTATTCTTTCCATCTCTCTTTCTGTGTAATATATTCTTTTCTGGGAGAAGTCACCCAGTAAGGCTGGAGGAATTTTGGGGTCCATTTCTGCTGGCGTAGTTAAGAAATTTAAGTAATGAGTATTTAGATCTAGAAAACCTTTCTCATGAAACTAAGTTTCAGCCATTTTATATGTGCAGATTCCAATCGTTTCCCCAGCTGAAGCTGCGGAACTGGCTTCCAAGTATGGCAATCAAGGATTCAAGACTTTGAAGCTTAAGGTAGGAAAGAATCTGAAAGCTGATATAGAAGTTCTTCAGGCCATACGAAAGGCACACCCCGAGTGCCTGTTTATCTTGGATGCTAATGAAGGTTACAAACCAAAGGAAGCAATTGAAGTTCTTGAAAAATTACACGGTATATAATTTATATAAATTGTAAAAGACTAAGTTCTTATTCTGTATTCTAGAATGTGCATGGTCCACATACAACCTTCAAAAAACATTGCCCCCTTTATGTAATCTGAATATTTGTACTCCTTTGACCAATGAATTAATGCAAACTATTACTTTTCCTGTAGGAATGGGGGTCACTCCTGTCCTTTTTGAACAACCAGTTCATAGAGATGATTGGGAGGGTCTTGGTCATGTTACACATGTTGCAAAAGACAAATATGGGGTATCTGTTGCTGCTGACGAAAGCTGTCGGAGCTTAGATGACGTTAAGAAAATAGTCCAAGGAAATCTTGCAGATGTGATTAACATTAAACTTGCTAAAGTTGGAGTTATGGGAGCCCTTGAGATTATTGAGTTGGCAAGGACATCTGGTTTAAGTCTGATGATTGGTGGTATGGTTGAGACTAGATTGGCCATGGGCTTTGCTGGCCATCTTGCTGCTGGCCTTGGGTGTTTCAAGTAAATATCATGATCCTTTTTTGGAAAAAACTATGCCAATCTAATTTTGTTTTACATATTTTATTTATTTTACATATATACTGGTGCTTTGAGTTCTAAGTAGCAATTTACTGTATAGGTTCATTGACCTAGATACACCCCTTTTGCTATCAGAAGATCCAGTTTTTGAGGGCTACCAAGGTAATCTCAGCCTGACTCAAAACTTTATAATATCTTTCTTTTTCTTTTCTTTTCTTTTTTTTTTTTTTTAAAAAAAAAAAAATTGTCCAAAGCAAAAGGTTAGCAACCTTTTGTGATTGTAAACTTTAGCATTTTGTTTTTTTAAAACCCTCAATTATTCCTTGGCTAGCCTTGGGCGCGGTTTACAAGTTCACAAATGCTAGAGGCCATGGTGGTTTCCTTCACTGGGACAACATTGCTTGGTATGACATTCTTAAACAATCTAAGAGTTCTTCTCGATCTAACTGTGGAATGTCTCTGCTTTCTAAATATTCTGTTACATGGCCTGAATGATATCATATTTAATAATCATGAAGGTCCTATTTTAACTGTTAATTAGTTTCTTTCATTTAAGACTTATTTGTCTGTCTATTTTTCTTTTTAAAGTAGTTTAGCGTAAGCATAGGTTGATTGTTATGATGAATTCAAAAGTTTAATTAAAAGAAGAGTATTAATATCCTGCTTTGAAGTTTTATATAAATGGTCTTGTTCTAGCCAGACACAAACCTTTAAATCCATACTGGTTTGTTGAATAACAAGGGAAAGAACTTGGGAATCCACCAGAAAATAATGAAAATCTCAATCTTGTGTTTATAAGAATTGTTCCTTTTTCTTTATGGATTACAAGCCTATTTAAAAGTTCCATAAAAGTTATTTTTGAAGTGAAAATATTCCTAAAGATGCTAATTAATACACTGACATAAAAGGAATTTAATTTGATTTTAAGTCTTAAAAACACATACAAACAAGAAAATAAAACATTATCCAAAAATTCCGAAATAATAGAAAATTTTATTTTAAAAAAACCAACTAATGACAAAAATTGACCCCTTCATATTCTATCATACATCAATTTGGTTTAGTAATATTTGGCAGCCGGTGAGGGTTGTTAAAGTTCGTATATGTGGGTTTGATGTGCACTGCTGGCTCCCTTCCTGATAACTTGAAACTTTATGGTAACTAACAGAGTGGAATGCCTAAATTTGTACATTAATGTTATGGAGAAAAATTGTTAAAACTAGCCATTTCTTAGAAACCAAGGTAGTTGAACTGTAAAGATTATTACATATTGTATGTGTCATGCGATCAATTGTGTTTGATATTTACTTATCAAAAAAAAAAATTGTGTTTGATATTTATAGCATAAGATACAGTCAATCAATGCATATTGGTGATATGTATCCCTTTATTATCTAAAAAAATGTATAATGTGAGGGCTGGAGTCATGTATGATCATTTAGACTGGACCTTGAAAGACAATTAAGGCCTCTTTAAGACAGTTGCAACAACTTTTAATTAGGCTAATGAACTTGTACAAGATTTTCAAGGCTTACTAGCTGTTATGTGATTCTCTAAAATAAAAGGCAAACAACACACCATAACAATTATAAGTCTCCACACAAAACCCCAAAAGGGAAGAAGGGCCTTCCATCCATTCAGTTGAAATTTAAATGGAAGGATTGATTGGGTGTGGGTGCAGTGAGTCTCTCTTGAAAATTTGGCATCATTTACAAGTACTTTATATATTAATGGTGTTATTTGATAAGTGATTAGTCAGTTTGCTGTGAGCAGTTTGTTAGATCCCAAAACAAAGCACCAAACTAAAAAGTAATTTTTATGAAACAATACCCCACCGCACTGTAAGACTAATAAAAACCAACTGAAACTCACTAGTCTGGTGTGGCTCAGTCTGCTTATTGGTAGCATGAAAAGCCATGTAGTTTGCTGTGCAATTGGCTGAGTACTGAAGTACTTCTTGAAGGCTGAATGACTCAAACTCTTGTTCATCCATTGCAAAGCGTGTGCACACACCATTTAGTCCTGAGATTTATTTTTTAAAAAATTAATATGAATTTGGAAACTCTAGTTTTATTTTATTTATTTTAATTTTTTTTATTGGTAAATAATACACACACCTAATGGATCCTAAACCTATGACCTCACTCTCCATCCCATTATTATGAGAGCAGGAAGTACTATTTGAGTTATAACTCATTGGTAGGAAACTCAAATTTGTTATAGAAGTTATAGGTCAAAACCAATATAACTCTCTGTAATGCAGTGGAATAATTCCTCAATAAACCCCTTTTTTTTATGGATCTCTACCATTGATATATGGTTCAAACATCTCCTCGGGCAACTTCTTGTTAGCATACACATGCCTATCCTCAAGATCACATTCTCATGCATTTCTTTCTCACCTTGATTCTGTTTCTTGTATAAAGATCACAAATAGTTGGGAAACAATTCTAAGGAAGTATTATAGTGACTATTGAAAGTTCAAATCAACACTGCACCTAGGATGACATTTTCCTTATGTCAATATATATATATATATATATATATATATATATATATATATATGTATGTATGTATGTATGTATGTATAAGGTGGGAAAAAAAAAAGGAAAAAAGAAAAAGAGGAACATTAGTGATGAAAGAATTGATTCCATACTTCTTGTATGAATCGCTTTATATTCATTCTATCTTAAGAGAAGCTACTTTGAACACACCCTTTTGTTCTCCTTAAAACGTATAAACATTGATTTTTAATATCATGCTGCATTGTATTCAACTGAGAAAAATTCATTAAAATTATAGTTACAGTTTCCACTTTGTCTACACTAACTATACCAAATTATCTGCAGAAATCTGAACTTAGGTTGGTTCCCTTTTCTGGAACTGCAAGCAGAGCTTATAAGATTCTCTTGGTTGTGAAATTCTTTCTATAGCTTGGCAGGCCTCCATTTTTAGAGGGGCTTCCTGACAAATGAGAAATGGGGCACAAGTGATCTCTGCTTCTATTATTGTTTCCTCAGGTGAAACATCTACGTCAATTACTCTAATAATAACCACATTATCAAATTTCTTCACCTTGTGGGAATAGTTGACTTTGTTAGCATTACAATTTAAAATTAAATTGCTGGTAACATTTCCAATAAACAGCTCTTGTACTTGGTAATTGAGAAGCTGGCCACATTATTTGAGTTATCAATGTTAATGAATGCGAATGACTTTGAGTGTCTCCATACATTACAGCTTTCACAAGTAGTTTTCTTCTTCTGTTTTAAGGCTGGTATGAATCTCTGCTGTGTAGAACTTGAAAAAAAAAACTCTCTTCTCTCTTTGCCAAAATGTTTGCAATCAATTTAAGTGAATGCTAATTCCATTGTTAGTTGGCACCATGATGGGGAGACAGGTCCTCAATTTCACAATTGAAGCCAGCATTCCTTAATGACCCTTGAGAGGAGTTTTCTCCACTAAAATCAACTTTAAAAGCCCAACCAAGAGTCTCTGTTGACTTCATTAATGACCCTAATACGTTTACTGCATTTCTCCAGCCTGCTAGTGTGAGAACAAAGTATAATTTTGCGAAATTAGCCTATTAGAGAATGGTGGATCTTGTAACCAGTTTCTAACAAAGGTCGGTAATGAAAACATATTTGGAAGAGCTCTAGCTCAAATTGCATCAACTCCTCCCCATAAGTATGAGATGGAAGGTGAGATTATGAGCAAGATAAGGTGAATGTGTAATTTATCAATGTAGCCAACTCCAATTATTTTTTTGCAAAAGAAGTTCATTATTCTCCTCTAATGTTGATGAAGACATCTCTAAAACAGGAGTTTTGGCTAGGGGCCTTTACACATACCCACATGCGAAATTAGCATGCCTTGCAGAGAAAGAAACCTAAGAACGATGAAAAAAAAGTGAAAATTATTTGATATTCTTTGCACAAAATCTATATTATTATTTAAAAATTTATTTTTATTTTCCACACTTTGTGATTTACTCCTGACATGGAGGATCCACAATTACTCTCCGGTCTTCATGTCATAACACTTTTTGCATTATATGCTCAAACGATTTAATATCTTGCGTAACATGTTGCATGCAACATACTTTTACAAAGGGGTAAACCCCACGAGTGTGGCATCTACTCTCATATTAGAGAGATGTTGCATATAACGGTTGTATGTAAAACCACAGGGGACTTGTTTGATGTGATCCCACTTGGGCACAACCTCTGTGGGGACAAACTTATTTCTATCTTTGCTCTCTTTGTTTTACAGAAAAATGGGGAAGATCAAATACAACCGTATTTTGCTATTTAAATTGTTAATAAAAATGCATCAAAATATATTAAATTTCATCTAAAAAAAACTTGACCAAACAAAAAAGGACCGCACATGGCTTGATAGGAAACAGTTGGTCCTTTAGGTTTATTAGCCTTTGCAATACATTCTGAAGGCCAGGACCAAGATTTTGATCTTGCGCCTTAAGCCCATTTTCAAATAATCTTCCTAATCGTAAAGTAATTGAAAACATTGCAGTTGTCTAGAAAATGATTCACTTGATGATGGGATCAGAAGGAAATGGGCACAAATAGCTATCAAGATTGATCTTGGAAAGCTCAATGATAGGTTGACATGAAGCTTTATTCATCATACTCATCTTCTTTAAGTTCCTTCCAAATTGGATTGATCTCATTATGTCTTGTATTGCTTCGTTGACCTTAATTTTCCTTATCAATGGTACCACTTTGGAGCCATAACGCCCTATAAAATAGGGTGATCCATTGTCTCTTTGTACCTTCATACGGTATCTGGAGTATTTGTATACCCTTATAGAAGAAGAGCACAGAGCAAAAGATGGAAAGGGCTTTATGCACCAAGACCAGTCTTAATATCACCCTAATGTGTAGTTCTCTTAGCAAAAGCGACCAATCCCTGCTGCAACTCCATCCTTAACAGATTTGTCAGTGAATTTGGCCAAAAGATAAACCTTGAGAAATCAGAGTGTCTCTCCCCTTATGTCTCACTCAAACTCTGCGATAGCATTGAACATACTTGAGGCATGAAAATCACTACGAGTTTCGGAAAATACTTGGGCATACTCATTGTGGCAGATGGCAGAACTACGGAAGCCTATGAGTTTATTATAGAGAGGGTCAAAAACAGGCTTAATTAGCAGATAGAAATCAAGACTGCTTTTCTTAGCTAGTAAGGTCAACCTAGTTAGTTCTGTCACTTTAGCTATCCCAATCCATGCGATGCAACGCCTTAAACTTCCAATTGGTTTTTGCATTCAATTGCTGAATTGCATCACAACCTTGTGTGGTGATCTTTAAAGCAAAAAAGTAAGCTACACCCAGTTTGTTGGAACGTTGTTAGTTGTTACTAAGGCCAAAGATGAATAAGTTCTTGGAATTAAAAGATTCTAGGATTGGAATAGAATCCCTCATAGCTAAACAAAACTAGCGTCTGCTTAATGAGAGCACAACTTTATGGACTAAAACCTTGAAAGCCAAATATCCGCCCATAATCAACTTTGCAAATCTATTATCTAGTGAAGCCTTCCCATGTGGATGTGGGGTTCTAATGAAGAAGAATCAAGACGAGACCCACCATAGCTAAGATGTAACAAATAATGTGAGAAATATCAAACTTGGCGTATCTTCTCCAATTTTCTGACTTCATATGGCCTAGTGTGTAGTAGTAAGCCATGTTTAGTCAGCATCACCATACTTGACATAACATGATGAGAGTCATGAGACGTCCTAAACTTAAAAGTTTTTTTTTTTTTTTTGAGAAACTACTAATCAGTTAAATGCTCACAAAATGACTAATCAGTCATGGGTAAAAAGGTTTGAGCACCTTGCACAAAGGATGTTTTATTTTATTTTATTTTAGAGAAAACAGTACAAGAACTCATCTATTGGGAAGCAACCATAACCTCTTATCTCTATAGTATCTAATCTCCATATTTCACATATAATCTCCACATTTCTCATAATCTCCGTAGTTAACATAATTTTCATACATTTCATAATCTCCATAGCCTCTACTCTCCATACTGTTGGGGAGATAAACACCTTGAAAAGTTTCCTTGAGTAATTAATATAACCCAAAAGACCTAAGTCCAATAGGTATGTGCTTAATTATGTTATATTAACTACTCATTCTTCTAATCTTTATTCAATGTGGGACTTCACTCACACGTGTACAACCAACAATCTTCCCCTCATGTGTAAGTCTCCTCTCTATGGGCTTCAAGACCTCTCTGTGGGCCATAAACAAGTCCTACTTATGCAAGTCCTACTTATGCATCATCCATGGGCCTTCATGTGTCAACCCCGCACGTCTTTTATCCTCCATGGGAACCTTGCACCTCATCATTGTCTAGCACCATTGGCAATAATACTCCTTTGTTGGACCTTTTCCAAGATCGTTTGTGTAGGCTTTATGGACTTGCTTGGTGCAATATACCGTTCCTGCTCCAACTGTGAAAGGGACCCGCCATGCTCCATTTGCGAAAGGGATTCAAGTACACACACCCGGTTCCCACTCCAACTATGAAAGGAACCTTGATAACCATGCCACCTTTGCCCCACACCACCCAATCTCCCCCTCACGTGTGAGTCTCCTTTCTGTGGGCTTCAAGACCTCTTTATAGGTCTTGCCTAATGGGCTATTTCTTTCACTAGTGCATCATCCATGGGCCTTCATGTGTCAATCCCACATGTCTTTTATCCTCCATGGGAACCTCACACCTCATCATTGTCTAGCACCATTGGCAATAATACCCCTTTGTTGGACCTTTTCCAAGATCGTTTGTGTGGGCTTTATGGGCTTGCTTGGTGCAATATACTGTCCTCACTCCAACTGTGAAAGGGACCCGCCTTACTCCATTTGCGAAAGGGCTTCAAGTACACACACCTCGTTTCCGCTCCAACTGCGAAAGGTACCTTGATAACCATACCACCATTGCCCTACATCACCATGAGCTCTGATACCACTTGTTGGGGAGATAAACACCTTAGGGAGTTTCCTTGAGTAATTAATATAATATATAGAGACACACTTTAATCTAAAAGGCCTAAGCCCAATATCTATGTGCTTAATTCTATTATATTAACTACTCATTCTTTTAATCTTTATTCAATGTGGGACTTCACTCACACGTGTACACCTAACACATACTTCTCATAAAAAACGCTGCAATAGCAACATTTTTTACCATCATAATAAAAAACACCACAATAGACCATTTATGTCTATGACAACGTTTTATTCATTTTTTGCTTTACCAATGCCGCCTGAACTAGGGGCGGAGCCACATTCAATCCCCACCAATGATGAACATTCGGTCCCCCCATATCTCTTCCATTCTCCCAACCTTGCTTTAGTTTTAGGCCTCTTTTGTACTCCAATAAAACAAAACTTGGCCCACCTTACATTTAAATACCAAAATTCCAAACACTTCACAACAAAATTTCACTTTATCAACCCATTTTCAATCTCAAAAAACCTATGAAAACCATTTCTTTCTTCTTATTTTTTTTTTCTCTTCTATGGTACATTGCCACTAGTACCACTACTAGCCCCCAAAACTCAGCTCATTAGTCATGTTATAACAAAACAAAACCCTAAGTAGTCAGCCCTCCTTAGTCCTCACGCTCCTAGAAAAAAAAAGAAAAAAAAAAAAACTGACCATTATTTTCTTTCTTCTTGTTTTCTAAAATAAATCACTCAACATATTTCTTTTTCAGATTTCAAGATTTGGAACTTGGTGACTGGTGAGTTTTCTTCTCTTTCTTCAGCATTATACCTTCATCTCTTTTTAGTGTCTTTTTTTTTTTTTTTTTTCTCAACTATCTACACCTAAATATTCATATGCTCTTTAATTTTTCATAGATTTTTAGAGAAATATATGATTGAAGGTATGGAGAGGTTATTTATGATGAGTCTTGAAGGGAAGATCTACAGTTGTAAGCATTGCCACACGGCCATCTTTGCACTTTGTGAAGACAAAGTTTCTAAGGTAAAATTGTTTTGATTTATTACCTATTTTTGATTAATTAGATATCATGTGGTTGTGAGTGTTGTTAAATTGTTTGGTTTATATTGTGTACTTGTGTGTTTAATATTTTTTTTTTGAGGGGTTATTATTAATTAAAGTCATACTAAAAAATTAAAATACAAGAAAATTTTAATAATAGGAATGACGATGGGTTGACTATTTAAATTATAGTGGAAATTTTGTTTTTTCTTGAGTATGAATAACATCCATATAATTAAGTAAAAATTTCTAATTAAGATTTTATTTTTTAAAGTTCTTTTCAGGTTAGTTTTTAAGTCATATTCTTAAAGCTAAAAGAATTATGAACAAACGAAAAACAATTAATGCATTCTTTAAGAAAAAAGATGTTAGCAATTCAGAATTTAGGACATCTGTGGCTATAGAAACAAATGTTAATACTTTAATGCCTAATGAACACCCTTCCAAATGTTCAAGAATTCAATCTGAAGAGATAGATCGTGATTCAGGATCACGTACACAATTATGTGAATTTCCTATCTACAAACAATATGAAATCCGACGAGTTTATCTCAAAGAAGTTTCATATCAACCTAAAAATAAAGACTATCCATACAACAATGATAATCATCGTTGTCGATTTCAAGTTTCATGGTTTGAATCACATAGTGATTGGTTGGAATACTCACCTTCAATGGATATGATATATTGTCTACCTTGCTACCTTTTTGGTAAGAAACCAATAGGTCATCTCGGATCAGATGCATTCATTTCAACAGGTTTTAATAATTGGAAAAAGGTGAACGATGGAATGAATTTTCTTTTAATTCGTCATGTAGGGAAAGATCCAAACTCCCCACATAAAATTCCTATGAAATGTTGTGAGGATCTAAAGAATTATTCATGACATATTGACAAGCTAATTGAGAAACAAACGTAAAATAATAATAATAATAATAATAATAAATAAATAAATAAATAAATAAAAAGAAAGAGAATAATCAGTTGCGGCTCAAAACCTTAATAGAGTGTGCTCGATGGCTAGCATTCCAAGCTGAAAGCCTTGATTCAAAAAATAGAGATAATTTTATTGAATTGATAAAATTCACATCAACTTTCAATGACAAAGTAGCTAGTGTTGTCTTGGAAAATGCTCCACGAAATGCCAAATATACATCACCCACGATTCAAAAGGAGATTTTGCATTTTCTTGCTAGTAAAATGCAAAATGCTATTCATGAAGAAATTGGGGATGAAAAATTTTGCATTCTCGTTGAAGAGAGAGCAAATGGCCATTATTTTGAGGTTTGTTGATAAAAATGGTTTCATTAAAGAGTGTTTCTTTCATGTTGTGCATGTTAGAGATACTACTGCATTGACCCTAAAGAGGGAGATATGTGATGTCCTTTCCCGTTACAAACTCCACATTGAGAATATTCAAGGTCAAGGGTATGATGGAGCTAGTAATATGCGTGGTGAATGGAATGGATTACAAGCTCTATTTCTTAAAGAATGTCCATATGCTTATTATATATATTGTATGGCTCATAGGTTGCAATTGGCTTTAGTTACATCATCTAGAGAAGTAAAAGTCGTTCATCAATTCTTTGGTCATTTGATTAACATTATCAATATTGTCGTTGGTTCTAGTAAGAGTAATGATGAATTGCAATATGCTTAAGGGGAACAAATTGAGAATATGATTGCTTCTAATGAAATTGACACTGGAAGAGGAGCAAACCAAATTGGTACTTTGCAACGGGTTGGAGAAACACGTTAGGGATCTCATTTTCAATCTATTTGTAGTTTAATAAAAATGTTTGATGCAACTTGTAAAGTTAACAATACTATCTCTGAGGAAGGGCTAATTATAAACAATGTGGTGATGCCGATGAAGCTTATCAGATATTAACATCATTTGATTTTGTTTTAATTTTGCATATGATGAAAGAGATTATGGGAATTACTAATATTCTTTGCCAAGCTTTGCAACAACATTCTCGGGATCTTTTAAATGTCATGCATTTAGTTTCAACTATAAAATCACTTATTCAAAAGTTGAGAGATGATTGATGGGAGCCTTTACTTGCTAGTGTTACATCATTTTGTGAACAATATGAAATTGATATTCTTAATTTAAATTCTCGTTATATTAAAACTCGAGGTAGATACCAACATGAAGATAAAGCTTTGACAACAATAGAACATCATTTAAGAATCGACATATTTATAGTTGCAATAGACTTTTAATTGCAAGAATTGAATAGTAGATTTTGTGAGCTAACAACAGATCTTCCCACTCTTACTTCAGCATTAAATCCTAAGGATGCTTTTAGATCATTCAAAATTGGTGATATTTGCAATTTGGTTGAAAATTATTATCCTCAAGATTTCACTAAGCAGGAAATTTGTCTTTTGAAGCGTCAATTGCAACATTATAAGCTTGATTTGACAAAGCATCCAGATTTTCAGAATATGGGTACAATATCTGAGCTATGTAGGGGATTAGAAATTTCAGGTAAGTCGAAATTCTATCATTAAATTAATAGACCGATTCGTCTTGTGTTGACTCTTTTAGTTTCTACAACAACTACAGAACAAGCTTTCTTAGCTATGAAACTATTAAAAACAAGACTTTGCAATAGAATGGAGGATGAACTTTTGGCAGATTATATGATAGTTTATATAGAAAAGGAAATTGTTGAGAATTTCACCATGGAAATGATTATGGATGAATTTTATTCCATGAAAAATTGTCGCCAGGCATGATTTTGATGTGAAATGGTTTTTTTTTTTTTTTTTTGTGTGGATATTTGTGTATATGTCTATAGTGAACTAGAAAATTTTTGTATGTTTATTAATGTTTAAGATATATCAAAATTGAAACTTCATATTCGATAGACTTATGAATTATGTTTTTTATATCAATACTTCGAATTGGCCTCCCATGTAAAAATTCCTGACTACGCCCCTGGCTTGAACCCAGATTTTTTGTAGTGCTATACTATATACTCCAAAGATATTCATTACTCTTCCAAGAAAGCCATACATTATACCAATGCCACTAAGACCTAAAGAGCATTGCCATGGGAGGAGTCATCTAAATGCATATTAGATGGGAAAGTCCGACCAACTGCTTCTACACATGGTGTACTCTATTGCATTTCACCACACACCAATTTTCCCCTTTTAATACAAAGGCATTATATGGGAAAATTTATCTTGGTTTAAAATCGTATTATTAATGGAATTGTATTTTGTAACTATTGAGCTTACACCATTTTTTACCTTCTAGTGCTGGATGATGAACTGTATTAATTGTTGAGGCAATTGTATTTCAATCTTATCTTATCATTGGATATATATTATTGTATTTACATGTATAATAATAGTTTGTCACATATTATCGCTAAACAGTCACTATTTTATTTTCGTGTGATAGTGATACTTTTCACTCGTGTTTTGCTACTCGGTTTTGGGTCTGGTTTCTCTTACGGGCCAAAGAGGTGCACTACTAGCCATTACTCTTCTTTATTCCAAGTTTAATTTCTGGGCTAAACTCCAAAAAACAACCCGGTCTAAGTAAGGCCAGCCTTGGTATCTCTAACAATGGATAAAGACTTTCATAAGGAATATGTGAAAGACCTCTAGTATGGTTGCTGAATTATGTTAGTAAAAGACAAATATAGCCTTGCCTTTAACCTAGGTATCTCTAACCTCATTGAGGAAGTGGACGACCAGGTGATGCTCACACTGATCAAGGATAGCTCCCAACAAATTAAATAATTTCTACCCTTTGAGCGTTATGATCTTTCATCCCTGGTTGTAGATTCAAAGTTTAAATAGTGCAACTTGGTCCACTCTAGGATTGTACACGGGTCAAATTGGGTGGGTCTAGTGAAATTTTTTTTTGCCATTGGCGGATTGGAAAAAATTTCAAACTGTCGCCAACCCATCAACCTACAAAAATGGTGGGTCAGTTAAAAATTTGGACAGTTTCAATTCAGTGGATTAGTTTTAGTTTGTATACTAAATCTCAAAATTTATTTTACTATTTATGAATAAAATTTAAAAAGTATTTCCTTTAAATCCTATAAACCATTAAAAGACTTGCAACAAAAATATAAACTATTAAAGTAAATCATAAGAAGTTTCCATAGATCAAAGTACACACATTTTAAGGTATGAATACTGTTTGTTTATTTAGACCCCTTAAAGTAAATTGTTTAACCTAATATATTAATCAAGTGATTACTTAGGTTAATTATGAGATCTAAGTTAAACAAAGAGAGATCATATCATGCACAACAGCGGAAAAATAAAGAACACACCGATATGATCACTTAAGAAAACCAATGAAACAAACCGTCTCAAGGTAAAAACCTGGGGAGAATTTGACCTAACTATCCTCAAGGTAAACAAATCCACTATGATAGAATGGAAGATTACAATAGATTTAATCCCTGAATTTAAAGCTATCTCTTGTAGAACTTACTAACACAATCATGTGCATCTCCGATCCCACAAACTCTTCTATCTTGGATTTGCTGAGCACGAACTCCCACACTTGTGACTTTGAGATCCCACTCAAAGGTTTCAGATCACCATCAGTAGTTGATCATGTATGCAGCAACTTCTACAATACCGAATCTTGAGTTTCTTCAAAGAATATTACCGATAGAAAACTTGAGAGAGCTTTGGGTACAAAAACCCTAGATCTACAATTAGAGGCATAAGATGCACTCTACTCTCTCTAAAAACCTCTAAAAACCCCATCTAGGGTTAGCTTATAATGTCCTTTAAATCTACAAAAACCGGATCGCAATTTAGGTTTCAAATGGATAAGTTATGGACTTTTTACGTTTGCTGATTTTTTATTGATCTGCGACTTTCAATCAATCGAGAACAATCGAACAGCAATCGAGAGAACCAAATTGTATCTCACTTTTTTCACCCTAAACTTGAGTTATTTTGCTTTGGACTTGAAAGTACATCATTCTAACTCAATGAGACTTAGTTTTTGTCATGATTTACCAACACTACAAACTCAAATCCTAACAAATACTTTCTAACTTTTTTCTTAAAAGAAAAAAAAATGCTTATTATATCCATGTCACAACGTATCTTTGCAAATATGTTGGAAAATTATCAAATTTTCCACATGCGTAAATCATGGAATTAATAAAAAAAATAAAGAAAAAAACTCTTAAATATTATATGAGATGAAGACAAAGAGATGAATATATATAGGTGGGTTGGGTGGGTCTTGAACTCTTGATGGTTGAAAAAATCAACCCGCCACCCAACACGACTTGACTTGCCACTTCCATAGTTGAACCCGTCAAACCTGCTTATAAATAAATATCACATCTATAAAGCGTGGTGCAAAGTAAAGAGAGTAGGCAGATTAAGTGGATTGTTACACAAACCAATCCGCTTTCATTCTCACATAAAATGAAGGCAAAGATTGGCTCCAAACATTGGGTAAAATACTATTTTGGTCCCTAAACTTTACAAAAAGTTTGTTTTTCATCCTTAAACTTTAACAAATTTGTTTTTTTGTCCCTAAACTATAAAAAAGTTTGTTTTCATTCCTAAACTATTGAAAAATATTTTAGTTTCTTCCTTAAACTTTAAAAAAGTTATTTTTTTTAATCCTAAACTATTGAAGAAAAGCTTGTTTGTCATCCTTATTTTTGTCTCTAAACTATTGAAAAAAACGGTTTACAAAGTTTAAGGATGAAAAAAGAACTTTTCAAAGTTTAGAAATGAAAAACAAACTTTGGTAATGTTTAGGGATCAAAAAATAGTATTTTATCCTAAAGTTATCTTTTCCAATCTTCTACACTAAAATTTATTAAACTATTCATGCGTATTATTCAAACAAATCACATAATTCATTAAAGAAATCATGTGACTAAAACTACATATAAATAGTATCCTTAATTGACATGTAGTAAGTTGAAACTGGATAGTTTCAAATATGTTAGGAGCTAAACCTTTTTCCTCCCATAAATAGGAAATATTTTGTGGATTTGTTAGCAAACAAAGAGTATCTTTTAGATAATTTTTTTTCAATGTACTGAATCATCCTCCCTTATTATAAGCCAATTATTGGCAATGCTAAGTGTGTTGTTTACCACACTATTTTGTACTTGATCTTTTAGTAATTTAATCCACCAATTGGGGAAAAAAAATTTGGTTTACTGTTAAAGCTTCGAGTTGTCAAGCACAAGTGCATTGTCAATTTCCCTTCGAGTGGCTATCATTGAGTAAAATTGCCTTTTTGTTCCACATTCCAAATTGCATCCGTTGACTTTGAGAATTTCACCTTTCACTCAAATACAAATATGAATCTCGTATCTTCTTTCTTCAGGCCAAACAAATGAACAATAGCAAATAAAATAAATAAATAAATAACTAAACGCCCTAACCAATTGAGCAAGGTTTTGGATCACTCTATATGTTTCCAATATGAAAATAGAGCACAATTTTAAAAATAAATAAATAAATAAATAAAAATTGTTCCCTGGTGTAAGAAGTCTGACCAATCACCTTTGAAGCAACAAAGGTGTGGTCAAAAGGGCAATAAACTTAATAAAGTATATTAGAATATATTAACGGGTGTCTTTAAGACAAACGTTAGAGATAATAAAAATGATCTAATCTATATTGGAAACAACAAAATAGTAAAAGTCAATAAAATAAGACAACGTATTTTTAAGAAAAGTGGTTTGCCGGCCTATGAAAAATGGTTTTTTTGAAATTTGATCTTGAGGATTGCCCTTAGGGCACTCGATGGAGAGACCCATATTATTATTTTTTTTTTGGGTATCTCAAACCTGCAATTTTAAAATAGGAAAAGTCATTTACATTTAGTGCTCAGAAAAGCATATCCAGGATTAGAAAACTATGAACTAAGGTTGGTAAATGTGTGAAAGTTTATTATTTATTTATTTTCATATAAAGCTCCTTAAAATAATATAAAGTGACTTCTCTTTACTCTCCGGGGACACTGCTTTGCGAAAAAAGTTGCTGCATATGCAATTGTGCATGCCTATTGCCTAGATAACTCCACAGACTGAAATCATATAGTACTACAATATTCTTAGTTCTGTTCCAAGCCACGCTTCACAAAACAAGATTGATGCACTTTATTGGATCCAGTTTAATAGAATAAGCAGAACCTATATTTTTTCATGTTGCAAAAGTGACTTAGATTCATTCAAATCACAGTAAAAAACATCAAAACTTATCGGAATAGACAGTAGCATAGCATGCAAGATTACTGTTATTGTTACTTTCGACTTTATAGTTTTGGTGGACTACATATATGAAGGAGCTTTTGATGGCCTAACAACTCAACAATAGAGCCAACTTCTATAGATTTGTAGTTTTAACTGGTACCTTTTGGTGTTTTTATTACAGAAATGTTCACTACTCAAATTTTTTTCTTCCCCAATAAGCGAATAAAAATACACAACAGAGCCCAGGGTTGGGTGGTTAATGACAATGGAGTGCGATTACATACTGTTTTTTAGTGACTTTTCACTGTGGCACTGCTAACCACTGCCAAGGACAAAAATTAAGTCAAGTTATTAATAATAAGACAAAGGTTTCCATCCAGTACTCTATTGCATTAGAGCACTAGACTGACATAATTATTGACATATGATCATTTTTAAACACATATCGTATCTGTGTCTGATTTATTACTCCAAAGCATTAGACACAGGCCAAAACCTTTAATAATAGAAACGCTATCGATCAATTAAGCATGAAGATTAAAAGGTGAAAGTACCATGATTTTAAAGGCCCACATAATGATATCAAGCACTCTAATTTTGACCTTGAGTGGACCACTTACCACCAGTACAACTAACAAATCAAGCACTCTAATTTTTGACCTTGAGCGGACCACTAACAACCAGTACTACCAATAATAATGATCGACTTCACGCTGTAATGATGCTATTTCGCCTGATTCGATTGCTCTCTCAGAAATGGATAATTAGCCCCCAAACAACAACGTAAAGGTGAAGAAGGTCTTGCCTTAGAAAATTCAATAAGTTTAAAAAATATTTCATAATTGATAAGCTAATAAGCTATTAATAGTAGATGCTAGAGTGATATTAATTGTGGATTCAAATGAAAATCAATAAAGCCAGTCAATTTAATTATTATAAGAATTATTGTTTCTTTAATAAGATTCTATAAACATAAAATGTTTTTTTGTTATTGAGAAATAGTGAAATAAATGGATTTGGCTTCCCTCTAGTAGTTTTGTGCACACGAGAAAACACAATATGCCCCCTAACATATGGCTTAACAAATATCAGTCCGTATCCTGTTCGGTGCTTCTACCACATAAGGGAAGCCTCTTGCGTCCACCTGCGATCCGCATGGTAAACAATAATATCTTGTTAGGTCTAGTGCTCCGAAACAACTAGAATAGTCTAGCTAGCTTACCTTTAAAAATTACTTGCCTTTTTCGTGTTTACAAGGTGTCCGAGGTTTTCACTTTTCAATGTACACTAGTAACCTCGGGTACTTGCAGTGTTCATTATTCAAAAGCTACAATAAAATCACATACGCATAATAAATTCAAACACTTTTGATGTAATTTTAAAGGTAAACTAGCTTCATTACGAATTACATATGGTCCACATACATGAACAAACTAGATGAATCCAACAAGTTAGTATGTATTTCGTGCAGAAAAGGAGATTGAGATTTGTCTTTAATGATTAGAAAGAAGTCACTTTGTGTTCCAGCTGCACAATGAAATCCTCTTTGCTTCACGAGAAAGCAGAGATAATAGTTGCAAAATCTCTGCTACAATGAAAACTCAACGAATGGGCGCCTGCTAAGGCTAAAGACTAAAGAGCAAATGCTAACAAAGTAGAACTTGTCCATACATTGGATAGTCCTCTTTATGAAAGCACAACTAATGGGCGCCTACTAAGGCTAAAGACTAAAGAGCAAATGCTAACAAAGTAGAACTTGTCCATACATTGGATAGTCCTCTTTGGACTAAAATTTAATACTTTCTTACATTTTTTGCCTTAGAATGAAGATTTAAAGTGCCGTGGATCTAATTGATTTCCACTTTTGATAGGCATGCACAAGTTATTTCTTTATATGATCACCTAAATCCATTGATTTGGCATTAAGGAAGAAAAATCAAACACACACGTATGTATGTACCTAAGGTATAGTATGGATTAAAAAGGCTATCTTAACCTTCACAAAGTTTAGTTCTTTTGGCCCCATTGCTTGACCAGAAAATCAATACAAGGTTGCTTTTATTTAGCTCTCAGCCAAAAGGCTTTTTATAATTTATTAGAACTAGAATTGTAAACATATAGTATTAAGTAAAATATAAAACGTACACACAATAGATATCAAAGGAGTGACTATAATCATGACTAATTCCAAACCTAAACGTGACACACTAATCTGTTGTAGCCATACCTGATACCTGGACTGATAATAATGCCATACACGTTTCTCCATCAAAACCTAAACTTGAAAATCAGGTAAGCAAAGTTTTTGGCATGCACCTCATTGCGCGTCATAATACCATTATGTTTTCACGTAATCATAATTCCAACAAAAAAGAAATACAAAAGAGGGTATAATATATCGGTAAATTGAATAATCATTAGCTCTCAGCTCTAAGTTCACATTCCTATCTTGTGGGATGAAAATGTAAATCTATGAAAACTTTCTGAAGCAAAGTATCAATATCTTTTTCCATTTTTCTTTTTAATTTAAGCAAAACCCAGATACATGTGCAGTATAACACATGCCGCACAAGTCTTGTCCCTTATCTTCTTATTATTCGACAAGTAGGCAGATCTCGCTTCCTCATTTTAACCAGTACAATTGTAATAGCATTACTGATAACAAGGTTCATGATGATTAGTGATTATAATCATCATTAGACAAAGCTACTAGTGCAGGTCAAACTAATGATGAGAGCATGTGGCTCCACAATAAGGACTAGTAGTGCAGCTATAACTCACATCAGCATCACCGAAAGGAACCACTGTGGTGTTAAGGGGGGTGGTGGGGCACTATTAACACTTTCATGCTTCTGCATAGCAATTGCAAAATATAAAAATTAAAAAAATTGTTCCATAATAAGTGGGGAGAGGTATAGTCCTCTGATACTTATGATAAGCATGGTAGGGAACAGGTTGCATGCCTATAACGATATTATGAGCAAAAGGGTATTGCTTTTTCATGTCTGAATTTGCTAGATTTACTATACAATGTGAAGTACATTGTATGGTGGATGCGGCAATGTCATGCTAATCATTGTCGATTATAGCCTGCCTTTAATTATTATTGCATACCAATAACATTCACACTCCACTCCGTACACACATGGCGTGTACATGGTCTTAGAAGAATGTCCACATTTTACCCATGGTGTTCCGGAGTGTGGAAGTTTGTTATGTGAAACGATCATGGTACTTTAAGAAATGTTATTCTTCCAAAAAAAAGTAATTGATTGGCCACAGAACAATTTGGTGGCATTTTTCAAAGACGAATAAAAATTTTCATACTAGAGGAGTGAATCAAGATAAAATTTTGAGATACGTGAAATGAGTTTCCGCAAGGAAACAGGCTTCTTGCAGTACCCATGTGAACAATCAAAATTGATAGATGGATAGTGTACTTGACCTCCACCGAAAGATGACTTACCATGCTGATTGATAAGTCACATTGACTTTGGATCATCAAACATTTCAAAGGTCTTTCACAAAAGAAATGTTCCAACTTGACTTATGTGTTCTTCGCATCATTCACTTTGAAATGTTGTGATTCTTTTTAACAATTTCCTCTCTCTCTCTCTCTTTCTCTCAAGGTATTTACATTCAGTTCAGTTTGGCATTATAGAAAGGAAGTTAAATAATTTTTTTTATTAAAAAAAAAAAAAAAACTAACTTTTTTGAGTTCACTATCATATTCTTAAGATTTTTAATTTTTTTATTATAATCGTTACAATAAAATATGAAGATGAATTCATTAGGGAGCATCAAACTTTAATCGAGAGAGATTGCTTAGTTACAACAAAGAGCTGTATGGTTTGGTAGGGGAGAAAAGGTGAAAACTTCTCTTACCGTGTAGGTATTACATTCATCCTAATTTTGTTTAACTGTTCTAAGAAATTTTTTTTAATGCTTTCTGTGGAAGCCAGTTCACCCTACTCATGTATTTATCATTTTTCCCTAAACTTACTTAAACTGAGGTGGACAAAGCCAGTGAAGATTGGCCCAGTTAAAAAATTGAATAAAATCGACTAAAATCATTGGATCAGACAGTTTTTTACTGCTAGATTTTTGGACTCAATCAATTTCCTTCTTTCAGTATTGGACCTACTTTAAAGTAATTGGCCCCAACGCAAAGACTCCATCTTTTAGGAAAAAATATGTAAATATAAAAAATTTCTTTGGTAACTAATCCAAATCAGAGGTTAATCTTGCCTTTTCGTGTTTCTTTTTTACCAACCTCTGCTCTATAAATCAAGAGGGAACCCCAGCCTAATGCACCACACACACCCCACCATCTCTCTCTCTCTCTCACACACACACACGCACAGACACACAAATCTTTTGATATCCTCAAGTGAGTGGAAAATGAAGGCATCATACATTGCAGTGGTGTGCACTCTGCTGGTGCTGCTCCTAGCTAAAACACAAGTAATAATGGCAGTAACATGCAATCCAACACAGCTGAGCCCTTGTGTGAGTGCAATCACATCTGCGAGTCCACCATCTACACTGTGCTGCAGTAAGATCAAGGAACAGAAACCCTGCCTCTGCCAGTACCTCAAGAACCCCAACCTCAAAAAGTTTGTCAACTCCCCCAATGCCAGGAAAGTTGCAAACACTTGTGGAACTCCCTTTCCCAAGTGCTAGATGACTAAAACATTCATGGTGGGACTATTTCTCTATCCTATATGCATCATGCTGCTTTGATGCATAATTGTCAAGGGTGGAGATTAGAGTTAATTTATGTTAAAGTTGGTGTGGTCTGTCGTATATCGTAATATGTTGTTAGTAGCACTAGTTGTGATGGAAATAATGTTGGGGTCGTGTGCACATGTTCCCACATTTAGTCTGTTGAGTGGTTTGTCATATACTAGTTTTTGCAAGGCCACTAATGTATTATCAAAATCAATGTTGAACTTGAGCTTTTACTCTCTCTCTCTCTCTCTCTCTCTCTCATGGAGCATGCTACACAGTATTTTACTATTTTTTATTATGGAAGAAGGGGAGGAATATGGATTAAGTCACATTTATATGCATATGAAAAAAATAAATAAATAAAACTGGAAACACACTTTTGCAATTTGTTCGGATTAGAAGACCGACTGTATTGTAATATCTTCCTAAATTTAATGGAGCACATAAGCAAAATTTCCAATCATAACTTAGATCATCGAGGATAGATGAGCTTTCATGGAAGTTGAATCTAGTAGGCTACAAGGACCACAACAGGGGATTGTATTTCACAATGTGGCTTTATGTCACCAGCTGATGTTGATTATTTGGAAGTTCTGATGCTATAGAAAAGTACCTCTTTTTTGTGATATATATATATATATATATATTGTAATCCTATGTGCGGAGTCTCAATTCCAGTGCATCTGCATAGCTCGATTGAATTGGCCAACATAATTATTAGCCAGCATAGTACAGTGAATTTACATTGTCATCAATCTCGCAACATAGTGCAAGTAGCTCAGCAGTCAAAAATGTTTCCAAAATGGAATTTCTCTTACACAAACAACAAATGAGAATGATTGCTAAAATTTAGGCCAATGTGCTAATGGAATTTAAGCTCAGAAGTTGAAGATTGTCTTAAGTCAATTTAGAGGAATGGTTTCCATAGAAGTTTTTCGTGCACTTTTGGTTTCTATATCACAAAAGAAACCATAAATTTACTGGGTAATAACAGACATTAGAAGATAAGTGTTAAATCTGCTGGTGATATGATCAATCCAATAGCTATCTAAAACATCTCTTTCTTGTTTTCTTTTTTCCCTTCTCAAAATAGGTGGTAGTATATCAAAACTAACCAGTCAAAAATGACTACAACACACCTGTTCGGCAACTCTACCAAAATGAAAGATACCTAATATTTCTAATATTGAATGTATACTCTGAAACCAGTGGAATGTGTTATGAAGCAACAAAGCAAATATAGAAAGGAAATAAGCTTGTAGAACACAAATGAATCCCAGATTTTTCCTTCCAAAGAGATGTTTAAACTTCATTACTTATAATTGACATCAGCATTTGCCCAAGCTTCCAAAACAAGAAAAATTATATATATTCAAGGAGCACAAGACAAATTTTTTTATACATATATATTAGTTAAAAAATATTCTAAGGAAAAGCCCTGTGGACTCGCCTCTAACTGCCAAAACCAATTGTCAGATAATACAGGGGCAATATCTGGACAATCTTATTTTAATTTAGATTAATTTAATTTTACAAGTTAAATTCTACTTTAACAAGGTCCTTTGGATTTTATTCTAGGTCTTGTTAGCTAATTTGGTTATTAGTTGTTATATAATTTCCTAGAGTCAAGTTATTTTTGAAATTCAACAATTAAGCTTGACTCAATTCCATTAGGATTAGGGTTTAATCCTAGTAATCTATATAAGAATGATATTAATAAATTTTCAGTTAGAAATTTCCAATGGCCTGGTGCTAAATCCAGCCCATCATCCTAGATATTGATTCCTAGGTTTTCTACTCTGCTTGAAACTGATTCCCAGGAACCCTATTCTAAGGTTTATTTTATTTTTCTGTTCTAGTTGATTTTGTTATGTTAGTTTTGATATCAACAAAAGATAGTAGAAAACTTTTTTGAGAACCCCATAAGTCAATCTGCATGTATAAAATGGTTAAACTGCATAACATCAGCAAAAAGAGAAATTTAAAAAAATAATAATAATGCTAGAAATACAAACTATTTTACAAAAAATTTTACAAACTGCTAATGTAGTAAGTAATTATTCGTAATGAAAAAGTAATATTAATGGTGGAACTAAATGAAAACCAATAATATCAACATTTTGTAAAAATGTTGTAAAATAGTTTGTGTCTGTAGCATTACTCATTAAAAAATGCTTCTTATGTTTCTCATGCACAATTTGAGATCAATATAGTAGATTTTGCATGTGCTTTTAATGCTTTTTAGGTCAAATTAGGTTCCTATTATGGTAAGGTAATTATTAAATAGGTTCTTGAAGTAGACATGCTTCTTGCGGCTTCCACCCCACATTACTTGTACAAGAGGAATTAAGATAATGGCATTTTCCTTTCCCAACAGAAAGTTCAAATCAGATGGAAGCCAAATGAATTGATTCTTTTATTCAAATATGAATATTACAAAAATTAATATCTCGAGCCATCATCAAGCAGAGTGCGATCAATCAGTCACACGTTAAGAAATAATTAAGACATTTTGGAGGAAAGCTCCAAAATTCAATTGCATGTACAAAAGATAAGAATGGAAAGTTACTTACAAACAAAATGTAATTTTTTCACAAATGAATAAGATTTGAAATTTGATTCCAGCCCACAAGCCACTGCCTCTTATCAGATGGAAGCGCAAAATTAAGCTCAAACATCTCCCTTGACAAGTTGCCACCTTCTCTGAATCCTACAAGTTTTGCCACTATTTTAGCACTCTCCTCTATATGCTTAGCATCATGGGGATCTGTCCACAGCTTGTTTACTAGTTGCATCTTCCTATGCTTCCCTTCAAGTGGGACATCCCATTTAATGTACAATTCATCTCTCTCTTCTACAGTCAAAAGTGAGGTTAACCTCCTTGCAAGAAATTCCCTTTCACGCTTCAATGCTCTGATACTGCACATGAGAACAAGATATGAAAATTCAAATTTTCAGTCATCATGTAAAACTAAAAATGACAATTAATTTTTATTCCAGTAAGCTGCCTGGAAGAGAGAGAGAAGAAAAAGACCTTGATGACAAAGAGATTGTGGGCTTCTCCCCTATTTGAGGAGCTGGGCTTGCATTCCCAAGTTCTGCTAGATGCTGCTGTAACCAAGTCAAGCGCCTAAGCTCCACCTCCATGTATATTTGATCAGCTGGGTCCCCCTTGAATAACAAATAAAACTGGGTCCTATGGATGATGGAGACGTAGCACATATCCCATAACTCAATGATCTGCTGCCTTTGATCTCTAAAAGTTACTTGCCATGAAACCTGTGGCTTATCTGGCTCACATGTGTATTCCTCATCCTCCAAATTGTACCCAGCTTCTTCATTTGCTTCCAGCTCCAGCACCTAGAGGCAATATAAAAAATGCAAAAATTAAAACGATAGAAAGACACAAGTGTATCAAAGTGAAACAAGTGAACTTCCGAAACTAGTAGTCAAGATGGGAAGAAATTAATAATAGAAGGACAAGATATTATACCTGGCAAACAAGTAGTTGTTTTTGGTATTGAAGTTTGGCCACACGTTCTTTCAGTTCTGTAACATATGCTCTTATGCTTCTTACATTCTCTTCTGCTGCATTTTGGAACATCTTCTGCATTTTCTTCATGTTAACTGAACTAGAACGCCGGTAGCCTGAAGTGTTTTCCTTAGATGAGACATCCCCACCTTCTTCATTCTTTGTTGGTGTTCCCTTTTCAGACTCTGGATGAGTCTCACTGGACACAGTATCATCGTTCTCTGGAGCTATATTTTCAATATCAGATTCCAAAACTTGCCGAGAAGCTGATAGAGGTGAGCAAGGAGATCTTATAAAATTTAGCTGGTTGGCTGCATTACTTGAAGCCAAAGGAAGGAACTTCTTTTTTAGTTCCTTCTTAGTCTTGGAGGATGAATCACTGTTATACTGGTGATAATTGCTTGGAAGAGACATTACCAATTTGTCTATAGACTTCTGAACATTTTCAAGCTGCTCCTCAAGGTTGGCGATGGTGCTACCCTGTGAATGAAGTCTTGTAATCTCTTCCTTCAAATTAGCACTGACACTCTTATTAGGAGCAACTACATTTCCAACTTCAACTTCTCTTGGTACTGAACGCACAGAGCGCATGTCTCTTATTTCTGCTTGTAGCTTAGCAATTGTTTCAGCTGCATCCTGATTACCCAATCTATGACAAGCCACCTCCTTTTGTAGTACTTCAAGAGCTCGATTTGCTTCTTCTCCAAGCTGCTCCTGGAGGTGTTCTAGTTTTCGAATTTCATGCATAAGTGTGAACGGAGCTGTTGATGATTGCCTCATAGACTGCCTTAACATTGTACTTCTCACTTTATCACCACGGCCTAGCTCCTTGCCTTCAAATTTTGGAGATAGTGCACCGGTATAGGAGAGACATTTCTTCACTGATGGACGGGGAGATTCAATTGGATTTGAACCCTGAACAATAGAAATGAAAGAGTAAATTGAAATGGCATTTTTATTTTTAATTTTTGTGAGAAGTTGAAGTTAATCACGTGTATGTGTCGGGGAGAGAGAGAGAGAGAGAGAGACCTGCTGGTCCTCCTGAAGTTTTTTGCGTAATTCATCCACCTGAGATTGTGCAAGATCTCTTTGGCGTCTCAATTCTTCCATTTCCTTCTCCATCTAGACATGATCAAATACAAGAAAATAACCATCATGGATTCAACTCCACTCCACTAACTCCAAAGTCAACCCTGAGATGTATAGCAACCTTACCTGCTGAATTTTGAAATCTTTTTCCTTCTTTGGATCAGGAGTGCGCAGTTCTGCTTCCAACCTGGCTACTTCCTTCTGCAAATGTTTTACTAGCTGCTTGTCTGAAACAACCTGATGAGTGTTTAAAGGGGAAAAAAATCAGTATTTGTGTTTCTTTTGAAATCAGTAGAAAATGAAATTAACCAAGGGGGACAACGCAACAGTACCATGTTTACTTGGGCATTATTCGTTACTTCTTTTGCCCGGGTAGCAAAGTATAGAGTGTTTCGAGATTGTTCAACATGGCTCATTGCGGGGCTCAAAGTACATATGATGGCAGTGCGTGCATTCCCACCAAGTGAATGTTGCAATATGCGAGTAAGCTTAGAGTCTCTGTAGGGTATATGACCACTTCTTTTGCCGACACTGCATATAAATGATTCAGGGGATCAACAATAGGCTATTTAGATGGATGTGTACATTATACCCCAAGCATCATGGAAAATACTGTTCTAAGCTTTAAAATGCTCCTCACAGTATTCGCAAACTGCTAATAAGTTCCACTTCCTATAATAAGTATTACCGATTTTGTACCATAACTATGTAAAACACCACAAATCGACCATGATGGACTATTCTGTCCACCCTATTCATTCAACTACAAAGGGGTCAACAATTTCAGTGGAAGTCCAGGAAACCATACAGAAACACTTGATCATATGCAGGTTGCTGCAAAGAGAGAAACTTTTCTGGTGATCCTATCTTCTGGAGATGAGGCTTTCAATTCATTAGCACAACGTATAAATTTTATACAAGTCACCTAAACACAGGACACATGCACTGGTGGGAGGATGTGTGTTTCTTTACAATAATAAGCATGTTCACGTGATCCTATCTTCTGTCAATGATACTTTCAAGACATTAGTTCATCACAAAGTATGAATTTTACATAAATTCATCTAAACGTAGGCCACATTTAGTTCCAGTCGAGATTTTCCTATTTCATTTTTGACAGTTTACATGTTAGGAAGATGTGTGCTTCTTTTCTAGAGCCCAATGCAACTTCTAAAATTGCACAATGCTCATAAAATAAATAAGCAAATACTACAAGGTTCAAGATGAAAGCAGGCCTATACTGTATCCATACAGAAAAGCATGTTATAGTAGATTCTGACCTCAGTTTTCTGATTACTGTTGTGAGTGTCATCAAGCTAAGGTTAATATGGCACCCTTCCCTGAGCCTAGCACCATCTGCATGTGTCTGCGAAGCTCTTTCACTTCCAGCTAGATCTACAAAATTCTGCAGATCATAGATATTAATAATTACTCTATGAAAGTAAGCATTGATGCAGTTTAAATTAGCAGGTAAAGGAAAGAATGCTTTATATTTACCAAGCTTGCAACGAAAGACCTCACGCAATCTGAATTTTCACGGAGAGTACTTTCAATTGTCTGTGTGGAGGAGAAACAAAAGTATTTATATATGTTACTTGTCAGAAGAAAAATCTTCATCTAAATAATAATAATACCAAGAGAAATGATCCATGAAAATTACCAGCCGTATTATCTGATGTGACCGTGAGCTGTTATCATTAAGGGCAGTTTCACCAACTTGCCTTTGAGCTACAAAACCAAAGAAAATGGTAAATTTCCCACCAAGACGTAAAAAAGTAATAAGGAAGCTAAGCTAACTCAAGCAAAAGGAGATACAATTTTATACCTTCACAAATACTGATCAATTGTCTCAAATGTTGATCATCATTTGCTGTTTCCTCTACCAACTTCTCAACCACGGTACCTTTCTGCATAGAGAGAATGACAAAAATTCCAGATGACGGTGGAAAATATCAGTAAAAAGTCAAAGCAAGTTCCTAAAAACAGAAAAAAAAAATTTACAGATATAATACCTCTGGATCATCCAACAACTTCAGATTGCGACCAGATTCTGAATTTAAAAGGTCTCTTACATTCTCATTATATATTTCAAGTCCAGAAATTTTTATTGTAAAATCTCTCTCTGGTGTCTGCAATCATGCCAAATGAGCATAAAATTAGTTGGGATATGTGCTGCTGTAACTTCATCAACCCGAGTAAGTAATCATACAAATAAAGAATTTTGTAACATAGAAAGTTCAAGTGGGAAGACAGTCATACAAATCAATATTGAAGATTTTGATAAAGTGAAAAACTCCAAGCTCAACTTTTTGAGGGGATACTTGATTTTGTTATTCTTTCTTTTTGCCCCAGCCAATACTAGGCATGACTTGAAATACTTCGTAAGCATCTTAACTTTTTGTCTCTCAAGAATAAATAAACACTATCTACTCTGTTTTGTAGACATCTTATCTTTTTGTGTCATGAATTTCGTTTAGATATTCTTCAATTATACTGTAATCCTTAATCATAATATCATCATAAATTTATGAGTATATGTTGGCCTCATGTCAAATTAAAAAATTATCTAGTTCGGGGCCTCAGCCCCCCTAAAATAAGTTCCATGCTCTGCCACGGAATAGAATTCAAGAAAAATCCAAGGAACAATAATATTAAGTAACCATAAAGCTTACATTCACTATATGCCTATAGATATCATTAACAGCTTTCTCTGTGATTCCTCTCATTGTGTACGTCTTCCCACTGCTAGTTTGTCCATATGCAAATATAGTTGCTGCAATACAAGATATGGAATGATTGTTTAATTCAAGCAAAAAAAAAATTTTAAAAAGTAGTCAAGATGTATGAATTAAAGGGATATGTACTACCATTGATGCCCATCAAAGAAGACAGGGCAACAGTTTTTACTCCTTCCTCATATACTGCTTCGGTTATACTAGCAGGACCAAAAACTTTATCTGTAATAAGAAGAACCTAGTTAACTGATGATTTTTGAAAGCATAAAAAAAAAAGAAAACAAACTTTTATATACATTATAATTAATTATTGAGAGGATATAAAAAAATCAAATACCAAAAGAGAACGATGCCGGTTGAGCTGAACGTTCCTGAGGTGGGGGCTTATACACAATTGTATGATCATCAATGCAATCCCATGCTACTTGGTCTTTGGCCAGCTGCTCCCTTTTGTTTAGAGGCCTTAACCGTACTGTTACGACAATCTTCTCTTCCCTAGATCTTGGCCCTCCTGGGGTTGATACTGGTGTCCTGTCTATCTTTGAAGCAGGTGTTCCTGGAGTTCTAACAGTCATCTTTACACTTAAAATCTAGAAGTGAGCTTACGAGAACACAAAGAAGAAATGGGAACTAGTCCTCTCCCACAAGAATCAAACTCTCTCTGAATATGACAGTAACTAGGATAGAATAGCAATAGCTGCCAGATCCTAATGTATCTGTGAAAATCAAATAATGGGTCAGTCTATGACAAAAGAATTAAAATTGGATTATATTTTAACAACTTTAGGTGAAATTTACAAATCTGAACTTATGAAGATGCCATCAAAAGAAATTCAATATAAACCTCAGAAGAGTGTGTTAAAATGAAACAGACAAAACAAGGAATTGGGTTTTAAATTTTAATATTTCTTCCTTACAATTTTAGCCCAAATCCTCAATTGTATATAAAATACAGCACAATAACAAAATGAAAATTAAACAAAAATAATGAAAGAAAAAAAAAAATCAGATGTGTTATTAAAACGGGGCATTACACACATTTATTTATTTACAGGCATATTTTATGTTTACTATCAAAAATACTTCAAAGCATATATAAAATCAAAGGATTTTTTTATTTTTTTTAAAAAAAAAAAAAAAAAAAATTCCCCACATCACATTGAGGACACACAAGCAGGGAGTGATCATGAACATGCTGAGGATTTTGAAGTGTCATTCTTATTACTCACTTTATTCCCAAAAAAATTGAACAGAACTAAACTAATATACATACAATGCAATATTATCAAAAATTCATGTTTACATTTTCTTAGATCAAACAGATCAAACAATTTAACCTATCAAATTGCAAATTACAAAATGAAATTATTTAAAAAAATTTCCTCAAAATTTTCTACTCATTTTCAAGTTCAGGTTAGATTTAATCGCAACAAGTTTTTCCTAATAAGATTTTTTTTTTTTTTTTTTTTAAAGTTTCCATTTTTAAACACAGATAACAATAAAAAGATCGATTTGAATCATAAAAGGAAACTTAGTTATAGATATAGAAATAGAGAACTACAAAACACAAAAATAGATGTAGAGAAAATCACTCACGGAAGCTTCGAGAAAAAATTCGAGGCAGAAGAAACCAAACCGAAATCGATCTACAAGTTTACCAAAACAAGAAGAACGGAGTTATGTTTTTCTGAGAGAGAAGAGCGTCAAAGAGAGAGAGAGAGCTTTATTGTGGAAAGATGGTTTTATTGATTGAGAGAGTTTTCTAGGGTTTGAAGAGAGAGATACAAAAAAACGAAAATGAAAAAAAGCTTTTTGAGGTCTCTTCTCTCAGTGTGTGATTGCGACACTGCTTTCTCTCTCTCTCTCTGTCTGTCCAATCCTTTTGAATTTGAGTCTCCAACGGCTAGTTCTTCTTTTTCTCGTTTTTCATTTTTTAAATAATAATAATAATAATTTTGTCTCTCTCTCTCTCGCCGATTTATTTTTTTAATTTTTTTTTTGGAGTTAAATCGCCGAGTAAAGCGGTCCCAGCTTTCAAGTTCCAACGGTTTTTCTTTTATTGTTTATTATTTTCAATTTAATTTTCCGACAAAAGGACAGAAAAGTAAAAGGGTATGTTGCTCAGGTACCCCTACGATTTTCTGTTATTATTTTTTCGTCCTGCAAAGCCTGCCATATTTATTCCAAGTCCATAATTTTTGGAGATACCTGTCCTAGGAGATAACATATATGAGTTTCACACATATTATCTCTTACTTTAGGTGATGTATTTTAAGTTCATTAATTTTAAATTAGTTACATTGACTAATACAGTACAAAAATTGTTTTCTCTCTTACGAACATAAATTTAACTATGCCGTTCATTGCTCATTACTTTAGTCAATACAACTTGAGGAAATGCACCAAAAAATTGCACATAATTTTTGGGTAGCAAATTAGGAAATATTTGTTCAATAAATTTCTCTTAAGTTGTGTCCCAATGAATTTAAACTGATGTGAATTTCAATTACATCAATTTATATTTCTTTTTCCATTGTTTTCATTTAGTATATTTAAAAATTACAAAACTAAGTTGTTTAGCATTAATGATAATGATGGTAATGTTTTTGACGATGATATATGGTGGTGGAAGGCTAATTATTGTGTACTTCCAGAATACCATAAATGTGTACTCTTCCTTCTCATATAACTGTGAGTCCTACTAATTAAATTTATGGTGTGACTAACAATTCATGTGAGAGTAGGAAGTACGCATTTATGATATTCTCGAAGTATTCAATAATTTTCTGTAGTAGAATGGTATTAGCCATGATGGCGTTAATGGAGGTGAAAAATGATAATTGTAGGGGTGTTGGTAATGACACCTTTGTGCCGTGTGACCAACATCAAGAGTCCATAAATAGTGAATGTATATGGTGGCAGCAATGATAAGTAGTGATGATGTAATAATATTGGTTAATTTTTTACTCTTTTTTTTTTATATAATTATACATTTCTTCATAAAAATT
This sequence comes from Quercus parvula, assembly GCA_030820535.1. Taxonomy (NCBI): domain Eukaryota; kingdom Viridiplantae; phylum Streptophyta; class Magnoliopsida; order Fagales; family Fagaceae; genus Quercus; species Quercus parvula. The sequence goes on from JAUAME010000007.1 coordinate 29,239,294, forward strand.
GATCTTGAAATTATATACTAGAAGTAGCTCTCTTGTTTAGAAAAACAAGGAAAATTATTAGTGTTTAGAAAATTTTTAACTACAAATTTGAAATAAACTTTTACCTAAAAAACTCTTTTCCAAACATTATGCTGATCAAATCTTGAACCTTTTTTAGGTCTAAGTTTGATCCAAAAACTTAAAAATCTAACCAAAAAGGTTATGCCCTAAAAGAAAATCAAATTTATAGTATATTAAGTCAACCGTTATTTGGGTTTTGAAGACCATAACCAATCCAAAAAAAAAAAAAAAAAAGGAATTTAAAAAATGTAATGCTAGGACCACAACTTTTGCCACAATTTTGTTTAAAAAATAGAAAATCATCCTTATATCATTGTTTCAGTTAAACATAAAAAAAGACTATTTATTTTGGTGTAAAATGATATTTTTAGTAGAAAATTAGAACATATTTTCAATAATGGCAATTGCCAATTATAGGTTGGGAAATGGTGGTGGTAGTAGTGGTTGTAGCAGAAGTGGTGGGTTGCAAGTGACAATGAAGATAGTGATAGCAAGTTGATGGTGGTTAATGCTGACAACAATAGCCAATGGTGGTTGTTAGGAACACTTGGAACTTGGGTTACTTGAGGGAATTTAAGGGATTCTTGAGATTTGAAGGCTAAGGTTTAGGATGGGAAGATATAGAGTCTTCCTTTATGGTTTGGACTTGAGATGGGATTTATGTTTGATGTGAGATCTTGTTAGATTGAAGATTAGGGTTAGTGTTTTGAGGGCTTGGGAATTTTGGGTATAGCATTAGAATAGAGGAATTTGGGTGATTGATGAGGGTTCTTGGATGTAAATGCAAATAGGGTTTGATGATTATGAAATTAGGGTTTTGATTGCAAGTGGGAGTTTGGTTGATGATGGATCTAGAAAATTGATTGCATGAGTATGGTGGGTGATCGAAAGGATCGTCTTCTACAAGAGAGAATCACCTTCTCTAATAAGAGACTACTTTAAGAGGGCATCTACCTACCAGCAGCAATAGATCACAAATCTAAGCACAAGAGAGTATTTCTCATTCAATCCTCCAAATGAGAGTTACAAACATATATATGTATACACACACACACACACACACACACACACACATATATATATATATATATATATTCATCACTTTCCCTATTCTAATTGGCCACATATAGCTAAATCTTATTGCCTCATTAATTCAACATGTGCTCATAAGATTTCTTGTAGTGACATGTGATTAATGTTGTTCTTGAACTGAACTCCATCTAACTCAACTAGTCTATCTACAAGTAACTAACTAATCGTAACATATGTGGACAAGACAAGGCTAATCCCCCTGCATAAAAGTGAGAGGAAGCTACAACAAAATTTTGGGATGGAAGTGATGATTAGGAGTGTCAATTGGCACTTCCACTGATGCTAGGGTTTCTTTGTATTTTGCAACTTCACATGCTAATAGTGGTTGACAAGGTGATGACATACAGGCTATGTAGGGCCAACAATCAGTGGTTGCAACAGTTAGTAACTAGTGCTTGCGATCAATGACAAACGGGCAGGGCAAGCCAAGCCAAGCCAAGTGGTGATGAAGAGGGGTTTAAGGGGCATGGGTGGTGGGACTGGAGCCAATGATTTTTCCCAAAAACAAATTTTGCTTTTTTTTGAAAAACATAAATTATTTTCAAAACCGCTTTAAGTTAGTTTTCTATAATTTTTCTTTCATTAATATATATATATATATATACACACACGAGCGCCAAAAGTATTGCTAGGTACTCAGTAGAATAATAAACAGAAACTTGCAAAACTAATGAAATTGTGAGAGTTCAAATAGAGTGATGCTATATTGCTATGATCACAATATTTTTTACAACTAACATAATTTGTTTTTACTAGAATAACATCATTTTCACCTGAGTCTACCGTTAACACTAATTTTATCATACACCAATTATTATGTTACATGTCAACAATTTTTGTGTATGACTTATTGGCCCAAACAAGCCGAAAAACAAAACGAAACAAAACAAAAGTAATAAGCTATGCCCCAGATACAATTACTACCGGGAATCTGATATTTGCAGGTGCTTGGATGTAGGTTGCTATACTTATACTATATTGAACATGTTGAATAATAATGAACTCCATATTTCCTTCTTACTCATTCGTTCATATTAGATGTGTTTGTATTATCAACATATCATATGCTTACTGCAGAATAAAAATTTGAGTCCTAGAAATTATAATTGTGTCAATGGCTATCTTCCTTTTGTAATAAATTACACTCAATAATATTAAGATAATTTAAAGATTAAAACTCTAACACCAAAATATCTTGGGATAATTGTTAAGATAGTTTATTTTAAATAAAACTCTAAAGCCTAAGTTTCAAGAAATTTAATTACCAAATATTTCAAGTAATTTAAAATAAAAATAAATATTTATTTTGGACATATATCATAATTTGTGTGTGTTTTTTTTTTTTTTTTTGATCAGCTCATAATTTGTGTTTTAATATAATAAAACTTACACATTACATACTTCTTACTTAGTATATGTATGTGTTACACATTGTAAAATTAAAGTGATTTTAACATGATTTGTTAATTTTTAAGCTAGTTTCGGATGATATTAGTAAAATGTTTCATTGACAAAAAATATATAAGTAAAATAGTTTCACTTATTCATGCATCACACATGCATCACACCAGCACACTACTAACTCATTCGAAATCTTATAATGAATAAATCTCTCATATTTATTAGTTCACAAATTTTTTTAATAGAAATTTTGTATACAATGTCAATTTACACACAGTTGTATATACCTAACACAAACAAGTCTCCATGGCTAGTATCCCAAACCCTATGAGGACCACCAATATCCTGGTCCCAAAGCAAACAAATTTGTCACTTTCTTACAGTACCTTCACTGACTTTCTCTATGTTAACTTGCGCAACTCACCTCAGGCATCCACAAAACGCTTCATTCAAGTTAATTGGCATCATCACTCATCACAAAATATAACTCTATTGAACTAAATTGGAACAGCCAAGTAATTCAAATATCAGCTGTTAATTCCTTTCACACTACTAATTATCAAAATGATATATAAGTCACAGTTGTCAAACGGAGCTGGATAGCCAAATTTAACCATTTTATACATCAACCAACTCCCTCCAAAAAAAAGGGCAAAAAAAGAAGAAAAAAACCCTTGTAATAATCTCTTTTGTTGTCACAAAGTGACATAAAAAACTAAAAGTCAGAACAAACAAAAGGAGTATATATATGCGCCATCAACTTGTAGCAGTTTAATATTTTTTGCTCATCTGCAATGTATCATCTCCGTGCTCATCTTTACTTGCCTGTTTTCTCCACTTATCTTGGGGCTTATTGTGTTCACTTATGCCATTGAATTTTTTTCTTTTTCAAAATATTCATCCTTTTTTTTTTTTTGTCTTTTTTCTATTTTCTTCTTTATAATGTTTAGCATCTTGTGATAGTCCACTTTTTTCTCTGTTTTTTTTGCATGTAACAGGAGATTTATATCATATAAACTCCATCAAGTGGCATTTGACCCAGTTTCAGCATGTCACTAACAAGATTTATGATTTGTGGCAAGTAAAGAGAATCCAGCTGCATGTCATTTTCTGATTTTCATCTGTAGTACGTACCATGTGAAGTGAAGAATTGGTAATCTGGGTGATTGACCTGAAGCAGTCTTAGCCAGTTATCTGCAGACTGCATAAGGGAATCTGCCCGTTGTGACTCACTAATACCGCGTTGTGCCCACATGGATCCTTTTAACTTATAGGAAGCCATTCCAAAAGCAGACAAGGAAATCTTGGAGACACCGTCAATCTCACTTGGATCAATGACAATTGGGGCCTGGGTGCTTCCACTACCTGCAAAAAGAATTCAATTCTAAGGGTTGAATATAAGCCTTACCAACTGAAATCATCTTATACAACATCAGGCAGCTGGACTATATACATATATCACAGCAGAGACAATATTAAGTCCTATTTAGATGTTAGAATGATATTGAACTATAATTGTCAAACTTGGAAGTGAATGCCAGGGCTTTATTCAATTGTCAAACTTGGGAGTGAATGCTGGCGCTTTATTTAATTGTCAAACTTGGGATTGAATGCCCGGAAGAAGAATAAGGAGTATAGTAAAGGCTGAGCTGCCAACTCCTAGAAATGGATACAGACGAACCAGAGGAAATTTTCCTTTAATAAAAATAATAATAATTTGAAAATAAAGAAAAAAAATAAAGCATCAAAAATAAAATAATTTAAGAGCCCCCAGATGTTGGGTGGACAAAAATGAAGCGTTTCTCGTGTTGCACCAGAGCCACTAAGAATCACAGGTCCCCAAGAAATGGAGTGAAAGAGTCACCATTTGTTAAGATTAATTTGTACCATTTGGTTTTCAATCACCAACTCCCTAGTAATAGTAAGAATTTTTCAAGAGAAAGAAGAAATATGTACAAAGTAAATTTGATAGTAAAGTTATAGGATATTCTCATTTCATTTATCAGTCCAAAGCTAACCCAAACATAGGTGCTGATTCTTGGAGTTGCTTGGTAGGCCTTATAATTGAGCCACGATGCCATCAGTATTTTGGAAACATCCTTGGCCTATCTCATATGGGCCTAAAGTCATAAGCATGTGGATAACTTATCTCCAATTTCTAGTATACAGTATACTGAAAGTTTTTGAGCTCTGCTTAGGTTGTTGAACCTTTAGTGTAGGCTTGGTGTACTTGGGCACAGCATGGTGTCTAATGGAAACCATCCCTAACATAGGCATGGAGGAACACTCCCTGTGGACTTGCCAAGGTAATTCTATGTTTAAAGATGCATCTGTTATATGAGTTCAATCAGTCCTCACAGAATTTTCAGAATCATGAGGACTTACAAGGCAATCAATGGTTCTTCCTAGGTTGAGCAATTGCTCCTATAATTGTCTGGTTGGCAGCTAAGGCCTTCCCTCTACAATAGTGGATTAGACTCATCAAAATGCCCATCTTGATAGCTGCTACAGGAAATATGCCACCAGTTACTACTGTCAACTACAGTAGAGTTGGATTATTGTAGGTTATCCCTTTGGATTTGTTGTATATAGGTGTAAGCTGGATTGGTGTCACCATCACAATTATGTTCTTTTAGGAGTGGGTGCTTCTATATTTTTGCTTTGGTTTCAAGGATGTTAGCTTCAGTTGGTGGGGAAATGACCTTGATGGGTGTCCCTTGCAATGTTTTGAATCCTATTCCATTCCGGCCACTATCTACAGTACCAGTGCATAAACCAGTACACAGCAAGCCCCTATTCAGTATCGGCACAAATACCATAACATAACATAGCAGGGTGTTTCAGGCATCTTGGCCATTTCCAGCCATTTCAAGTGAAAGCTCTGTTTCAACCCAGAATAGAATCTGGGTTGAGTTGTAGCTTTTTTAGAAAACTTGGGCATTTTGGTCATTTTTCTTTCCTGCAAATCAGACCTAATCAAGTACATTTCAATTTTTAATTGGGTTATTTCTAAAATTTTTATTTTTAGAATAATTATGAGATGGGTATGTGAAATGATTTGATTAATGTTCATGATTTTTTTTCTTTTTTTTTTTATTTTTTGAGTATTGTTCATGATTTTTTTCATGTCATAACCCTTCCTATTGAGTAATAAGATGACATGATTTGTGTTGCTTTTTATTTATTTATGAGTATTTATATTTTCAAATATATATATGGCCTCTGAAATGGTTTTTGAAACTTGTGTAAACCAAAGCAAAAGGTCATATAAATCCCAGTTCACATGATTAATCTTATGGGAAAAACTGTTTGTTTATATGTTGTGCCTCAAAGAAATTACATTATTTGGGGAAGCTAAGTTTTTTCTAAAGGTCCATGTAAGGAGGAAAAATGTTCTGACACAGCAAAGAAGCCAGTAAAAATATCACAAAGTTAATTATTGAAAGAAGATTAAGATTACCTGTCATGGGTGTGGAAAGGGTATGATAAGTTAAGAAGCAAGCATCCAAATCTTTTAATGTTGGACCTGTAGGTATTCGGTATATAGGATACCTAAAAGTAATATCATCAGACTACATGAACCCTGGTATGATACAAAGCAACATAACAAACATAGATTGCATTCAATTTTACCATGCCACAGACATCCAACTGGCTGGTCGTAAATCACAACTTCTTAATGTCTTGAGTCCAGGATACTGGCATGCAAGATCTAATATCTGTACCACAACAATAAATCTAAGATACAGGGTTCAGACCACAAACTACAAAAGAAAACAGTATGAAGAAAATATCTAACCTTGTCGGCTAATGGTTCACGACAATAAGGGAGATCCTGCTCAAGAAACTCAAAGAGCAGCAGACCCTGAGAATTTCCTGCTTCACTATCATCGCTAGAAAATCCTTCTTGTCTTGCACTGTGTTCGTCATTTATAGACAATCTGTCCAGTCTGATTGGGATCTCACTTCTTAGATGGCGCCAACTATGCTGTTCCCTAGTAGTTTTTATGCCTTTATCAATTTCATAGTCGCTGCTTCCATCACTACTTGAATCCCTGTAGTAGTCACTGTCACTGTCTTCACGGGCTTGCCTAACCAAATGACAAAGTCCAATCTGGTTAGAAGCCAACAAAATGTGTCCAATTAATCTGACATGTAAAAATCACAACAGAACAAGCTATTGTTATAGGAAACTAGTGGAAGGGGAAAGAAGTCCCTACAGCTTGACAAAAACAGAGCAAACAAAAGGAAAAGTGCCATAACCATTAAGCAAACAAGAGATATAAATCAGTTTTTCATGGGGACAAAATTAACTTCCCCATTATTGAAGGAGCAAGAATATGAAGTCAAATTACTATACCTAAACCTTTTTTCCCCCTGAATAATTCAATGGTTAAAATAGTGGGGGGAGAGGGAATTTGAAACCTAGGTCAGGATGCCTCCATTAGAAACACTAGGAGGTGCCAGTTGAGCTACAAGGCTCTAGGAAACTTCTATACCTAAGCCTAAAGACCCATGAGTAGATTATGTAGCTCAAGAACCACAAGAAGAAAAATTCTTAATTATTAACTGAAGGTATTCACTTGGAAAAAATTGCAATTTAAAACAATACCCTTTCCTATGTGAGAACCAAGTTCAATTAATTATGAACCCAGTGTACTGTTAAAATAAAGCAAAAACTGTTAGCTCACACTCAAACAAAATTGCAATTTAAAACAATACCCTCCTAGGTAAGAATAAAGTATATATAGGCAGTTCAACTAATTATAAACTGAGTGTACTGTTAAAACAAAGCAAACACTGTTAGCTCTGATTATACATATATTCTTTTCAAAAAGTAAAAATTAATATTGAACAATTTTTTTTCTTTTTTTAGTGGTAAGTTAAACATGCACCCCGGTGGGTCTTGAACCCTTGACCTCACACTCCACCTTGCTCTTACAAGGAGAGGAGTTGCCAATTGATTTAGAGCTCATTGGCCAATATTGAACTACTTTTTAACCATATGATTCCTTTGGAGGTAGAACTTTCTAGGTAACAGGGAGTATAAATTACACGGTCAAGAGAGGATGATGAATGCATGCTAAGAAATTCACCATAACCACTTCTCCACTAACACAGCCAACTTTCAACAGAGGATTATTTATGTGCAGTAAGAAACTAAACTTTAATGCCCATAAGTGCAAATGAGGAGTTTTTCCACTGTTATTCTGTAAGAAACAATCAAATCAATAATAAAACTCTACGGCTCAAATAACCATAAACAAAATAGATTAAGAAGCGTAAGGATTAGTTCTCATCCGTTTCTTGGCTGGCTGATCTTGGTTCGATTCAGATTCATTAACAACCTGTTTTATTTTTATTGTTTAAATCTAAACCACCAATTATTACATGCATATGTTGTATTAATATTCAAGTTCTGAATAGTTTCTCCATTTGTCATAACAAAATTTACAAGGCCAAGCATACCAAGCCAATTACAACAGAAAATAATGTATGTCTACTCAACAAAGTAAGAAATCCAAACACAACATTATTGAATTTTCTGGGCTTCTAAATTTTTATTTGCAGTTTTACACAATGTCACAACAAAAGGACTATTGATGTTGTTCACTTATCCTTGTATGCTAAATTTACGTATTCTCTTAAGATGGTGTTCATAAGAGACAAGACATTTAAACACAGAAAAATTCATCTTATGGTAGTGATTTCTTCAATAAGCCTTTCTTTGACTACTTTTACTTCAAATCTCATCATACCTCAACAGATGGCGAACCAACTTGCTTGCTTTTGCTTTGCCTTCTAGACTTTGTGGTTATGATTACAAAAAAGAAAAAAGGAAAAGGATAGCAAAAGATAATTACAGTTTGGGGGTATGAAGGACATCAATAAATTATACCCTTGGATTAATTAATTAATTATAGCTGGGTGAGATGTCAGACAATATGGACCACAAAACTTTTTAGCATCTCTCAGATTGTCTCTATTTTGGATAATCTATCTATACAGATCAACAAAAACCTCAAAAGAAGAAAACTAACCTGAATCATAATGGTCACATAAACTTGGAAAGTCTGATACTGTAATAAGGAATAGTTTATTCTATATGAATACACTATTCTTTTAGTTAGTAGAACACTCAATAGTCTTGATACCAGAGTACCAGACCCATCTAATTAGCAAGGAAACTTTGTTTGCCAAACTTACATAACCTCTTATGGTGACTAACTATGTCCAAAGTTGTATCATATATCAGTTTACTTGCTGCACTGGAAATTTTATCACAAAAACGTATTGAAGAAAAGAAAATTAAAATCTTGACATTTCCTGCAGAGAATTATATCGTTCAAAGAGAAATTCATCAGACAAAGACTTTTAACTCTGAAAGACATTAAGTTTATTTCACACTTATTGTGGAGAAGTACCTATAATCAACTTCCTTGAACCAGATAGAGCTACTAGCAGCCATAGATAGAGTGTGCTTTTCAATAAAAAAAGAAAAAGAAAAAGAAAAAAATGACTGACAAAGATATTGCAATTCTCATATATGCGAGAAGATTAGACTTTTTAAATGGAGATTTATTAAAGTGATACTCAATATGAAAATTCTAAAGATAGAAAGTTAGAGAGAGAAGCAGTGGTCTTTAGTGTGAGGAGAATGACAAACAAGTCTGCATAGATACACATACATGGGAAACAATTATTGACATTTGTAGAAACCTTTTGTTTTGATTCCCAAAAAATGAGACAAGGAAGGACAAGAAATTGCGTCCAAGAAGGGGAAGGGGGGTCCACTTTAAGACATCTTTCAGCAAGCTATTCTATAGCTTATACATTCTCCTAGTATCAGGAGTGTTAGAGAAGCAATGGGAGCAGTAAAGCGTGGCACCGAACAAGATGCATATTACTTCACAATGAAAGCAGAGGTATCACAAATAAACAATTACTTGACAAAAAACGAGAACAGAATGAACCCAACAATGTGCTAGAGAATCAACATTGTCAGGGTTTTGTAATAGACATTATAATTGTACAAAATTAACCAAATGATTGTAAAACAAAACAGTGATTTCATTTTATATAGGTAAGTTTTGGCCCCAAGGGGATGGAGAATGGAAAATTTGAACTAGTGACTTATGCTTCGTAGGTCATGGTCCCCTTGGGTTAAGACAAAACAGTGAAATGACAATGAACAAATTCAAATATATAAAAACACTTGAAATATGCATATCCAAACAGGCCATACTACTACCTTGGCTTAGCATTTGACCTTGCCGCAGGTTCACCATACAATTGGATACCAGATAAGTATGGAACATAATATTGAATCACAGAATCACACTCATCAAGTACCAAAGGCACTCCTGCCCCATAAGCACTCCATTCCTTAAATGTTTCCCAAAGATCATTCAACATGAAGTATGGTTGAAACTCAACATCACAAGTTCTCCACCCCCTCATTGTTGTCTAAAAGAAAATAAAATTCAGAAAGAAAATTTTTATCAAAACCAACAAAATGAAAAACAAGATGCAAAACTAAGAGAACATATTAAAGGGGGAAAACTGTTAATAAATTACCTCTGATTCCATCTGTTTTTATTGACAAACTCATTCCAAAACTCAACTACGCATTTAATAAAACTAGGGAAAATTACAACTTACCCCCATCGTGGTTCAGCCCTATCACAATTTTGGTCACAAACTTTCAATTGTTCCATTTAAGGTTTGAACTAAAGCAAAATCATTTGGGATCCATCCAAAGTACCCCTAACTATTTTATTTTAAATTTTTTATCCAAACTTTAGGAGTCAAAATGTAACAATTGAAAAGGCTTGTGGGATTAAATTGTTATTGGGTCAAACCATAATTGGGTAATTTATTTGTCTAAAATATTCAAAATCTGTTAATTCAGAAAAAATCCTAACAATTTTAATTTAATCCAAACTTTAGCAAATGAATATTTGTGGACTAAATTGTAACTGGACCATACCAAAAGAGGGTAAATTGAAATTTATTCCCCCCCCCCCCCCCCCCACCCCAAGAAAAAAAAAAAAAAAAATCAAATACTAAGGTCTTATTCTTTCAGCTGGTTTTGTCACCAGAACACAAAAAACCCTTCTCAAATCTGACCATACCAAATAGATACCCCACAATTGGTTGAGTATTGCTTATCATTTAATCAGGTCCTAAATACCATGAAAGTCCAATATGCAAAATTATGATGCAAAAACTTTGTACTAATATCACCAGAGCTAAACAAAAACTACAAGTATTGAAAAGCACAAAGATAAGAACAGATAAGAAAAGATAAGAGATGGACCTTGGAGAAAAACTGGGCTGGGACCAAAGGCTTGGTGGAGTCCAGGAACCTATCAAGGTTAGTAACAGGCTCCAATGGAGGATTTTGCAATGGAGAATTACAAGAAGGGTCTTTGGTGTCAGTGTCATCAGCCTTATTACTATTACTATTAGCCTTTCTTCCTTGTTTTTGCTGATGATTCTGATTCTTTCTTGCTTTCACTGGAATGTAAAACCGGTTCTCTCCACGTGCACCCCCAAACCTCAGTCCATTCCCCAACATGTCCCCTGTTTGTTTCCTCGGAAAACACAGAACAAAAGGGAAAAAAAAATTAAATCTTTTTCTTTTACAGAAAAGAAAATGAAAAACCCAATTAAACCCAGATATAATAGTTGTCTGGAGGTTTTAGTTTCAGTCAAAAAAATGGATTAATTTTCTTGGGTTTTTCCTGCAGATTCTCAGTAAACAATCACAGCAGAGAAAAACCCAATTGCGGTTTGACGAAACCAACACAGAATCAGAGATGGGTTTCAAGTGATCAGATCAGAGAAACCCAGAAATCTGAGACAGCTGTATTGCCAAAAATAACAAAATTTGGATGAGAAAGATTCAAAAAAAGAAAAATAAAAAGCAGCACTTGGATTGAATGACACACAAAAATGGGCTTTGTGTGAGGGAAGAAATAAGGCTTAAGGCGTGAAGGAAAGCACACGCACAGAAGGAGAGAAAATGGGGAGAGAGAGAGGGAGAGAGACAGAGAGAGAAGGCTTCAACCAGAGTGTATATTATTAAGGAAGGCGAAGATATGAATGAAGTACTATTATTTTATTTTTTTTATTTTTTTTGTTTTTGGGTTAATTTTACATTTCTTGAATTAGTAAAAGAGAGTGTTATTTTCATGGTCTTTTTGGCTTTATTCTTTTATCAAAAAGTAAAGAAGATAGAACTTTTTTTAATTTTGGTAGAAAATAACTTTTTTATATTATCAAGAAAGTGATGTTAAGATTTTTTATTTAAAAGAAAAAAAATAATGTTGCAATTTATTTATTTAGATATATGTTATTACAATTTTTTGATTATTTCACTTTTTATCCTAAAACATCTCGAAAAACTTATGAATGTATAATGGATAGAATTTAAGATTTTTGAATTTATAACTTGTTCTATGTCTCGAAAGGGACTTTTTGGCATTGTTTGTAGCTTTATTGTTGCGAAAAGTAGAAAACAAGTATAAAATTAATTATTTTATTTATCATAATTAATTAATGCTAATTGCAAAAGTAATAAAAAAAATTAAGAGAACTATCGACTTTGTTGGATTGAAACTATCATTAATTGCGAGCAAACATAAAAGTCTAAATAGTGTTTCTAGATCATTAAACTAAGTGGGAAAAAAAATTAATATGTTTTTATTCAATTAATATATATATATATATATATATATATTGTAAAATATAGAAGTAAATCTTCATATATCTTTTTGTATTCTAAAAACCCGTTTAGACTCTTTAGTTATTTTAGGATTTGATTAATAATCAACTTTGTCTTTTGAAATTCTTAATGTTTGTCTTTTGAGTCTTCATAGGACACAACAAAAAATTATAATAATTTCATAATATTTTCGAATTTGTTTAACATAGTAATACCACACATATGGATTATAAAATTAAAAAAAAAATAATTGTAAATTATGATGAATCCATGTGTAAAATAATAAGCTTACTTAGGAATATTGTGAAATTATTATAATTTTTTTTTTTTTTTGTATCTATAGCTTTACTGTTGTCTTTTATTAATTAAAATTAGAAAGGGCTTAATATTTTTCAATATTTTCATCAACTAAAATTTTTTTTCCAATGATTACTTATTAGGGAAAAAAAAACACTTCCCACCTATATTTATTATTTATGCCTACGAGATAGTTCACAATTCTCTCTCCTTTAATACAAGAATGAAATCTTTTGATTCCTGAAATATTCCATAACAAAATTACTAAAATAACTTTGAGGGGCTGAGGAGAATTGCAGATGACACAATAGCTAAGGGGAAGTGGTAATGACCAAGAGATAAAGAGCAAAGTGTAATTACATTTTTTAAATACGCGTGAATACTATAAGAATTTTTTCTAGAATGTTCTATATTTACACCCTCTATTAAAATCCTATCACATCATATAATAAATACCTATTAATAAGTATCATATTTATTAACTTTCATCTTTAGAAGAAAAAGTATTTCTCAAAAAAATCTTTAGATGAAAAAAAAACCAAAATATCAAGATTTTTTTTTTTAAAACTATCAACCCAATATTCCAAACAATAAAAGAATGTAAAGTAAAAGGGGGAAAAAGCTCCAATAAAAGTTCAGAAGATATCAATCATCAAAGCTTTTTTTTTTTTTTTGAGAATCCTAAAAATACGATGCCAAGAGACTAGCTTTTGATGATTGATATCTGCCGAGAATAAGAGCTACCACCATCACATTCACGGTTGAGATCTAACCCCCCTAGTCTCAAGTCTCAACCATCCAAAGTGAAGTGATGCCCAACCCCAATACCCATTACTCAATGGTATTATTCGAATTTTGTTTTCTTCATTCTTAAATGTTGATCATTTTCTTTCTTTCTTTCTTTTTGTGAAAATGTTGACCATTAAAACTATTCAAATTATTGTTTTGGATAAGACGATCCCATTTTCCATGTCTGAAGTCTCATAAATACCTAGCAAATTATTGGACAAAATTAACCTTCTAAAACTATTTTCTTTTGTATATAATTAAATGGGGTCATTCAAAACATTTCATGACAAATCTAAGCACTCTATTTATATCTGTTACCAAACAATAATAAAAACTTTTTTTTTTGGAATTTTCTTTTCTTTTTTTTTTGGGGGGAAAAATTTTGTAGTTATAATGAGGTGGGAAATTTAAACCATGAACGCCTCTGTTAAAATTAACAAAAAGTATCAAATGAGCTATAAAACTCTTAGCTTTTTGATACTCATTACTTTAATTCTCTTCCTAAATACTATTTCTCTCTCTCTCTCTCTCTCTTCCTACAATGCTACAGAATTTTGTGTCTAGGCACTAGTATGGCGAGTAGATTAAAGAATGAGAAAAATAAGGAAAAGAAGAAGAAGAAAAAGGAGCAATGTCGACGGACTTATGGACCAATGTGATATGTGAATCAACTACGTAGATCTACAAACTGGTGGTATATGGGTCGCTAGAAGCTCCTTCAATGGTAGGTTAAGTGAACCCAACCAATTAGAGGATGAGGTTGAGATGAGCTGATGAAGGGTTAATTTTGCAAGACATAGGTAAGATTATCTTTTGAGAGCTAAAAATGTTATACTTTACATCCTATTGTCTTTATAAAACATTTTCAACCTCAACAAGCTTGGTTTTCTGTTTATCTAAAAACATTTTTAGTTTTACCAAGTGTCCCAAACACCCAAAAATAGAACACTCTTGGAAGGGCAAAATGAGGTAGTGAAATATAAATTTCAATTTTATAGTTAAACTTTGTCCTTTTGAAAAATACATAATCAAAGTCCACACATAAAACAAACCCATGTGTACCTTTTCATAGAGAAGATATGGGAGAGTTGAATTGCCTTGCAAATAGGCTAGGAATACTTACAGACTCATGAGAGGTGTATAGTGCATAAGACGAGTTATACAAAGAATCTTGCTGTCCAATTGAATTGAAATGATTTTTTTCCCACTAATCTATCTTAGGTTCAATAGAATTGTTAAATATTATCAATAATATACTATGTTGAATATGCTAGAGTAGACGTGAAAGATGAATCATAAAATAGGAATACAAGAACATGAAAATTACATGGTTTAGCTTTGACAGCTTACGTCCATAAAGTAAATCTTTACGGGCTACTTTTTTATTATATATAAGAGTGTAGTATAAAGCATGTGCTAGAATGGATACAATATGAGTATATATAGAAGACTAAACTCTAGACTTCTAGTACAAGAGACTTGTATTGCACGCAAAGTACAATGGACTTGGGCCTATACTAATGCATTAATATGTCTAATATATTTCTAACAAAATGTTGCAAATGAGTTTAGAAAATTTGTAAAACCTATGATCCCGTGAATACTAAAAGTCTACAATGTGCATTAACTAGAGACACGCAGGAGAAGTCTTTTATTCTTTATCTATTGAGTACTCACGCCCATAAAACCTCAAATTCTCAACAAATATAAGAACAATCACCATTACTGCTAGTTGACTTCTCATAAATTTAATAGAACCAAAAACCATCGTTGCTCTCATAAAAACAAACCAAATTGAACCAAATCAATGAGATTTCCTTGTTCGGGGCAATATTGGGCTAGTCCAATCTCCGATAAAATGTTGAAAAAATTCACTACACAAAACATGGGTTATGGTGAAACCCATCGTTACAAGCAACCTATGATTAATTTTTTGCTAAATATCACAAATGGGGCAAGGCAAATAAAAATAAAAAATAAAAAAAATAAAAACAGAGGAATGAGAAGGAGAGGATGAAAGGTGACAAATATTAACGTTGCTGCACATTATAGTCCCGTGTTCATCAACTTTAGAAATTCAAACATTCCCTTTTCTCTAATTTTGTAGGTTTCTTTCATTAAACAACACTCTTCAAGTGCCCTTTCTCTCCCCATTTAATAAATTCTATGTCTTCTTGTTTCACTTAACATCCCACAAGAAAAAGTTTTGTACGAGTAATACTAAAATTACAACTTTTGCAACAACTTATTCACATGACAAGTTATGATTCGTAAAGTTATAGACCCACCATTCATGACTTATCCTATGGATACGAAGAAGTTATAGTAAAAATTGTAATAAAAATTGTGATCTTAGCATTACTCATTTTGTATTTTCTTTTTTTCTATTTTTTCCTCTCTTACGTCATTAACATGGTAGGGAACAATGATCCCTTTATAGTTGCTATTGATAGCACTTGTTTGAGTGAATTCTCAACTTAACTTCTTGCCCATTCTTCACCTTTATTTCGGCGAAGAGAGAAATATGGTTGTTCAATATCTTCATTGACGCGTGCAACCAAAATAAGCATCTCTCCCTTTTTATTTCACTTTCTTCATTGCTACATATCCTTATTTGGAATTTCTAAAATATATTTATTGTCTCCGATTTACTGCTGAAAATACTTACTAGAGCGTTGACGAATATAATTTTTTTTTTTTTTTTTTTGAGGGAAGACGAATATAATTATTTAATTGTTGACTTATAAAAATTCAAAATACGGTGCACGTCCTAGCAACAAAAACACTCCCCAACAAATATTAATAATAGTATCGTAGGAAATTAAATATTTCCAATTTTTCACTTGTACGGTTGTGATGTCCTTGGGAGCATAGTTGTCAAAACTTGAATCATATTGTGAATCAATTTTTTATTTTTTCATATTTTGTATTGTAAGATACACAAACATTTAATAAAATTTACAAAAAAATTATAGATATATACATATATAAATGATATATTCATTATAAATTTTGAATATATATTAATTTATTCATAACCTATGTAATAATATTTAACAAGCCAACTAAATAAATCAAATTAACATGTGCTTATAACATACACATTTAAATTGCTTAAATTCAAAATTGATAATATATTAGAAATGACCCAAAAATAATAATTTATTTTCATCATATCAACCTCATCTTAATCAATGCTATCATCATGTTTATCACTTTGCAAACTTATTTCTTCATTAAAATTTTCTTCATCGTCATTAACATTTATTATCTCTTTTTGTTCTTTTTATTTCAATAGTTTTTTTTTATTATATAAATATTTCTTCTTGACATTCTAATTTCTTGGACTTATAACAATAATGACAAAAATAAAAATAATTATATTTTCAATTAATATCTCATTCATAGTATAGAAAATAAATTTGTAAATATTAAAATGAAGTGTAAGTGTGTGTACTATGTAGTCCAAATTTTGTAGGAAAAAGAGCGGAAAAAAAAATTATGAATATGTTATTTTATTAAGTTAAATTAAGTAACCTAATAATTTTGTGTTAAAAACAAGTCTAACAACTTGTTAGATTCAAATAAAGTATAAATTTTAACAAAATAATCTCATTTTAAAGCATTTGTCTATGTATCGTACAATACGATACAATTCATATGATACGCACACTGTATCGTACGATACGCCAATACGAAATGAAATTTTTTACATACGATACAATACATATCGTAGTATCGTATGATATGCGACACATCCGATAGTGACAATTATGCTTGGGAATATTAGAAAGAAACCAACTTTGACGCTAATCTTATTTGATGTTTTGGTTTATCAGAATAGGTTTGTAGGAGCCCACTTCACTCTAAAATTAGTATATTTGGTTGAACTGGGAGATTCCTATTTGCAACAAATTTGGCAGAAAATAAAATAAAATAAAACCAACTTTGAGTCAATTGTTTAAAGCCTACGCAGGCAATTTAGATTTTTCATATATTCAATGGCTGAATTGGACTGTCATTTGGGACTTAATCATTGCTAGGTGGATTGTTAAAACATCTTGCTAAACATTTTCAATAACATTTACCTAAAATTTTAAACTGAAATGGAGGCTGGAGCTGTCAGAATTAGACCTAGAATTTCTGGCTCTCTTAAATCCTTATTTTGTATACATATCATATGAGATATTTTCAGCTTGCTTGGTATAGTATCAGCCAACCTAGGTGGGATTCAAACCTACCCTCTCGAATTTATAATTTTATATAGCACACATTATACAAGATATATATCTTTCAGCTTGGTGTGATATAGATATCATCCGATCAAGGTGGCATTCAAACCTATCTTTATTGGTAATATATCATCTTCTAACTTATGATTTAAATGATTATTTTTATAGTTATATTAATCAAATAATTTAACAAGTCACATGGGAACGTGATTATTAAATACGTTATGCACTTTCTTTTCTTCTTTTTTTTTTTTTTTTTTTTCATTTACCAAAAAAAAGATAGGACAGTTAGTTAATGTAAATGACAGAGTTTGGTTCCAAATATATTTGGAGCTTTGAGTTCAAATCATCAATTAGAATATGACATTTGTACTTATCATGTGCAATGCACAAAACTTACTTAACCCAACTAACCAAGAGAATTATGTACAATCTTATTTCAACATAATTATAATAACGCCTACCCTTTCACGACTTTAAAATTATGTGAAAAAAATAAAGGTACGAAATAATGGACATTTAAATTGCTAAATAATAAATGAGAGATACTACGTCTACAACATTTTTACAACAATTTTACAACAAATCACAGGTGGTTAGTTGTTATTGGTTCAAATTTGAAACTAACACTAAGATTAATTTTTTGCCCTAACAATAATAACCAATAACAACCTGCCATTTAAGATTTGTTGTAAAAATATTGTAAAAATGTTGTAGACATATCATTTCCCATAATAAATTAGAGGAACAATTTGGAGGAAAATCCTATCCATGTTTGTTCATAAGATTTAATTGTAATGGTTGTTCGGTGTATTTGGAACATGCTCTTATCAAAAATATTTTTTATTTTTATTTTTTTTGTGTTGCTACAACACTCTTATCATTTCATGCTCATCAACATTGATTGGATTAGTTGATTAGATTAATTCATATCAAGGATGGTGTCAAAAGGGCCTCTGATCATGTTGCCGTCTAGCCATTAGAACATAAAATATACTGTCTTTTGACCATAAAATAAGTGTCATATTTTTGTTGTTAACTTATAAGTGGAACTTTATTGAGCCTTCAAAAGCCAAATGAACTGGATCCGAGTGATCACTTGATGCACTATCTAGGCCTGGATTTGCTTTAAGAGGACTAAAGTGCGGGACGGAAAGGCAATATAACTAGGTGAGAGCATTATGTTATGCTCACTCTGGCCACTATGTTGGATTATTATCTGAGACAGAATTAGGATTTTATCTTTTGGATCAAGTATGAATAAAAATAAAACTAGTATCTATTTAGTGCTAACAACAAAATTATATACTATATAATAAAAGTTGAGTCCTAAAAACTGTTATTACACCAAATGGTTATTTTCTCTATCAGACAAGTGTTTACACATACTTTCATTAATTATTAAGATAGTTTATATTAAATTAAACTATATTAGCAATAGTTTACTTTATGTTAAACTCCGTTATCTAAGTTTCAAGAAGTTTAGGCTTGTACTTTAAATAAAATTCTATTACAAAAAGTTTCAAGTAATATAAAATAAAAATGAATATTTATTTTAATTATTTTGATTATTACTTATCATTAAATCTTTATTAAAGTTTCAAGTGGCTCACTAATTATTAATATAATTTCGAATTATTGATACACTAGTGATAGACCCATGCTTTGCATGGTGTTTTTTCTTTACATAAATTTCATAAGAAATATGGTATTATCAAAGGGTTGAATTTCTTTTGCTTAATAGAAGTTTATGTTTGAATCAATTTAGATAACGACTAAGTTAACATTCTCCTTCTTTGGCGATTTCACTTTCAATTAAATGTTACTTTTTCATTGTTGTTTACCCAAATAGGTAGTGAACACTTTTAAACACATAAACAAATGTAAGTTTATGAAGTTTATATATGAATCATCAAAAAATATAACATGCACATTATTTAAATCTAATACATATAATGAGAAAATGATTGAACTATTTTGGTTATAAATTTCCTTGACTTCATCAATATCCTCCACAATATTTTTTTCTTGAATCCAAAACCTTAGTTTTTTCCAATTTTAAAATTAATTTGCCAATTAATTGATGGGAACAAAAGAGATAAAGATAAAGTATGTATTGTAATAAGATAATCCACTATACTGTTAGAGAGAGATAATAATAATAATAATAATAATAATAATGCCATTTTGGACACCTAGAAAAAGTTTTGAGAGCGATTATATAGGTAAATTAACCCAAAAATCCTAAAAATTTTCTTAGAGTTTGTTTGAGATCCATTTATTTTGTTGAAATTGATTTTTTTTTTTTAAAGTATTGCAAATAAAAGTAAAAGTTAGCTGAAATAGTACTGTGGAACTCATGAATAGTGTCAAAAAGTGCAGTAAGGCCCATGAATAGTAGCAAAAATAAGCTGAATAGTAAAATAAGCTAGTTTTTTAATTTGGAGCCAAATGCACTCTTAGTGTTCGTTTGGCATAACTTAATTTTGCCAGCTTATTTTTGGTACTATTCATAAGTCTCACTGCACTTTTTGGTACTATTCATGGGTCACACTGTACTTTTTCAGCTAACTTTTACCTTTATTTATAGTATTTTCAACAAAATGTTTTCAGTTTTAGCAAAATAAGCGGATCCCAAACAAACCCTTAACGTGCATTTGCGTACCAATGTTTCTGTGTAAGCATTTTTTTTGGCTGGTCCCATAGCACTGTTCATAGACCAACCAACACTTAAAAACACATGAACAGTGTTTGTGAACAGTGTTTTGCCTTTTAAAAAATATTTTGCTATGGTGTTTTTAGTATAAATTTTCAGCAAAATAAGCGGTATCTAAATAGAACCTTAGTGTTCGTTTGGCAAAGATTATTTTTGCCAACTTATTTTACTATTCAGCTTATTTTTGCTACTATTCATAGGTCTTATTGTATTATTTCAGCTAACTTTTATCTTTACTTACAGTACTTTCAGCAAAAAATTTTCAGTTTTAGCAAAATAAGTATTCGTTTGGCAAAGATTATTTTTGCCAACTTATTTTACTATTCAGCTTATTTTTGCAACTATCCATGGGTCTCACTGTACTTTTTGGTACTATTCATGGGTCCACTGAACTATTTCAGTTAACTTTTACCTTTATTTACAGTACTTTCAGTAAAAAAATTTCAGTTTCAGCAAAATAAGCAGATCACAAACAGACAACACCCATAGTACTGTTAAAATATTATTTATAATTACTTGAGATGAGTTCAAGTTACATCTGGTGTAACTTTACAAGAGTTACACATTTTATAGAACATTGATTTCTATTAGATCTAAGGGTCAAAAAACACTCATAGTAATGTCATTATTACTTTTTTTTTTTTTTTTTTTTCATTTTTTGATATAAGATAGAAATTTTATTTTAGCCTAATTTAAATGTATATATGTGTGAAGTTCTCTCATAGAGACTTGAACCCCGGCCCTTGCCCCCCGCATCCCACATCCCATAAGCACTTATACTTGTAAAGTGATCATTGCACTAAGGGTATGCGATAATATTATTACTCCTTAGAAATTAGTGATTTAGACATTAACCCTTATTATTAAAGGGAAGAAAAAAAAAAACCATAGCATTAACTCTTTTTTCATTGAATAATTTAGTTTTAATAAATGGAAGTAACCATAATTTGGTTAAGCTACATGTGCTCTTATATGTATTTTCTTTAGTCATGGCCATCTATAACCTAAGTCATAATTTATTGAACAGTTCATGCGGCCACGAGCACGTGACAAGAAACTTCTTGAAGAATCGGCTACACCCTTGACAAATGTTGATGATATTCAGGAGGTACAGTCTCCATTTTGGGCGTAATAGTCTTTCCTCGTTGCTAGTGAATTTTCCATCATTTTACATCGAATTTTTTCTATATCAAAAATTTAAGAAATACTGCCTTGGAAAATTGAGAAGCAGTCCATGGTCAGAGTTAGATGGGCTTCGGCCAGAGACACGAATCATAAATGAGCAGCTGGGGAAGATTATTACAAAGGGATTCCTCACTGTCAATAGCCAACCAGCAGTCAATGGGGAAAAATCTGATTCCCCATCTGTTGGTGAGTAAAAACAGTTATATGCATTGCATGTGTGGGTTTGTCATCCTAAAAATTATGAAATAACTCAATATCTTATGTCTATGTGAGCGTCTCTAGCACAAGTTAGTTGTTAGTAATGATTTAATTTTCTTTTGATTCCTGCTGTTGAGAATCTTACTTTGAAGTGTTTAAATTGCTGAAGAATAAAAAATACATAGAGAACTCTATTGTGCTATAAGCTGATATTGAACTTTGATTCCTGGGATATTATAAAAGAGATTTTGTTTCTATTCCCATTAATGAAGATTAAAATAATACTCTTTTTTGTTAGGGGTTCCATAATATTTAGTTCCAAGAGAGAACGTATGACTCTAAATTTAAGCATGTCTCCTTTTACCAAGAGTGTTCCTTTTTACTAAATAAATTAGTTATTAAATAAAGACACATGTATATATGAATTGCCAATTGTAGGTTTCTTTTCCCCTTTAATAAGAAGAAAAGTTAATGCCTAAAACACTAATTTTTAAGAAGTAATAATGACATTAATTTGACCCTTAGATCTAATAGTAATTAATGGTTCACAAAAAAATGTAACTCTTGTGAAGTTACACCATATGTAACTTAAACTCATCTCTAATTACTCATACAATTTTGTATATATATGCTTATAAACTTATTTTGATATATTGTTGCATATATATTTTCTTTACATAAAAAGGATTTTTGGTTGAATTTGAATTAAAAAAAACAAAAAAAAAAAACTCAATGATTTGTTTTTAATTTATCAAACAGATTCCATCTAAAAGAGGAAAGGGAAAAAAAATTTAATGACCCAATTACGACTTTGAAGCTAATCTAAAATGTGTATGTGATAGTAAAAATAGTATGATATAACAAATAGAATAACATTTTAGATGATATAAATAACAACTTTAGTATGTTATTTTATATTGCCTTAAATTAAGGAGGGAACAACAATTCCTTATCTTTGTATAAAACTTTGCTGTTGTGATACTTTTTCTACAAACCTATTTGGTCCTTACTACCAAACTCAACTGATCAACATTATGAAACTATTAAAAGTGTGACCCTATTTAAAGCAGAATGGAAAAAAAAAAAAAAAAATACTGCAACAATCTTAGGGAAAAAAAAAAAAAAAAAAACTCCGCTTTGATGACCCATGGTCATTTAGATTTGCACCTTCAAAGAAATCCAGAACAATAAAATTCAACCAATCAATTTGTTAACAGTGCAGAAGGGAACAACAGGGATGCATTAATTTGTTCCTCCAAATGCAATTGGCAATTTCTTTGAAGCACTTAGAGGTAGGATTAAACACTATTGCAAGCTTAATACGTCTGAAAGATATATAATTTGGGGAAAATGTCTCGTTTCTTTACTAGTCACTTGGTGTGTGGCTCAAAAACTGAAAAACTAAAAATAAAAATTGCTTCAACAGCTCTAGCTACTCCAAGGAAATGGCCTATAGCACCCTGAAAGTTATTGTAATCACATAAAAACCACCCAAAAAAAAAAAAAAAAAAGTCAGTAAGATCACCAAGTAATAACAAACTTATGTGCATTTGAATACATCTATGAAGCACGGGTGCATTTCCGAATTTGGGTGCAGGTGCAAGTACGGGTGCAAGACTCAGCAATTTTTGAAAAAGTAGGATGTAGGTGTGGCGATTAAAAATATTTTTATTTATATTTTCTATATATTGCTAAGCATACATTTTCACATTATATAAACATATACTAAATTTAAGAGCAATAGTAGATAATAACTAAAACATGATGTTCATAAATTAAATACAATCCACAAGTTTGAAACTAAAACATTGAAATTAGAATATAGGGAGGGAGGCAGAGAGCAGAGGGCAGAGAGAGGTAGAGAGCAGAGAGGCAGGGAGGCAGTGACGGTTTTTTTTTTTTTTTTTAAAGATGTTTTTGCACTTTAAAAAAAAAAAATTTACTTGAATTTCGGCCAGATTCAAAACTGGTATCGGCCTGAATCGTTCATTTTCAGCTAGCCGATACGATCCGATTCGATCTAAATTGGCACAAATTGGCCCGAGTTGGCGCGAATCAGTACATATCTAGAAAAGAAAAAAAAAAAAAAAATCTGATGCGGCACCAATATCCTGGCAGTGGCATCACCCATCACACCCCATGTTGGGCTGCGTCGGACGTCGGTGCAGCACCCCTGTAGCCACGTCAGTGCTTTCTAGGTATACATGTAACTGTAAAAACACTAAAAATATTTCTCAGATAAACAACAGGTGAGGCCAGGGGCGGAGCCAAAAATTTTTGTTTGGGGGGGCCGATTTGTGTTGCTAATTTATTAGTCTATACAAACTTTTATATACATACACAAACACATGTATCTATACACACACACACAAAAAATTAGTATCTTTCATAATGAATCCTTAAAATTAAATGTTTCATAGAATTAAATTAATCTTTCACCATCTTCCATAGTGAAATCTTTACAATTTTCATTTTCAATATAAGTTACCAAATTGTCTACCATTGTGAGTAAAAAAATTTCAATTGAATTAATAAAGTGTTTAAAGACATAAATAATCCAAAACTTTAAAAAATACGAGAATGCATTTTACCATAAAAAATGAATTTGAGAAACAATACGTTCTCTATAACTACTAGACAAATTGGACAATTTTTTTTAAGAACATTATTGGACCAACTCAAATAGTTAGGGGGGCCAAGTCCCATTTTTAAGGGCTAATTATTAAAATATTAAATATTTCTATATAGTAAAAAAAAATTTCAAAAATTTTGGGGGGGCCCCTCACATGTAGCTCCGCCCCTGGGTGAGGCTGCGAGAGGCCACCAAATTTGTTGAACTTTCAACCATATATATATATATATATATATGCAAAAATTCTATGAGAAAAATCATCACAAGCTTAAACAAAGTCTTAAAAAGTGAGGTAAAGTATATTAAAAAAATCACTCCTTAGGGGACACAAAGACTACTCGTATAAGACTGAAGGATTCCCAATTCTTCTACAATCATCTCCAAAGAATGGGCTTAATTGCATTTGCCTAGCTTGGTCATTCCGTATTGCAATAGCATCAAGCATTGTGTAAAGGAGGAGAGTATTGTGCTTACTATTTAGTATTTACTGGTAATCTGGTTTGTGTGAGACGATGTGTGAAATGGAATGCTTTAAATAATGGTGTACCTGAGGAGCTATATACAGAAATTGAACACTGATTGGTTGAAACACCAGCACAACTGCACAAGGATCACTGGGGAAATCTGAATTTCAGCCATTGGATAGGTTGGTGTGCTTTTTAAGCTGGATTGATTTGTGCATTACTTTGGCTATACTTGATAGATTTCAGTGAGGTTTATTGCATATTGTAGGAAATTATATAAGCTTTCTGATGAGTATTTGTGTGTGTCATGGGGATTTTTCGTTTGGAAGAAATTTGGTTTTGAAGTTCCAATGACAAGGAAGATGAAAATCACTGCTGCATGCAACATTGCAATCTCTTCACCTACTCTTAAAAGTCGCCTGATATGGAAAAAAAGAAAATGCAGTCACTCTGCTCATGCTTTTTTTTTTTGACTTAATGCTTTAATATTACGAGTCTCTTAACACATCTACAAGGAACAAGAAACACTCTCCCACAAAAGACCTTTCCCTCCAGATTACAAATCCACTAGAAGCTATGGGTGTAGTGGCAGCTCTAAAAATTTTTCTGGAAGTGGGTTAGTCAAAGGTTTAATTTTTTGGAGTTTTGTGTTTATCCTTATTGGTTGAAAAATTATAGGAGAAATTATACTTTACTACTCTAAACTATATCTCTAATTACACTTTATACCATAAACCTTTCGAATGCATGTTTTGCACCCTAATCTATGATTATTGTTACATTTTGCACCCGCCGTCAAGTTGCCGTTAACTTAGATGGAAAAATATGGCACCACGTTAAAAGATAAATTACATTTTACCATCTTAAACTATACTCATGATTACACGTTGCACTCTAAAATTTGAATTTCCATCTAAATTAACAATAAACTTAACATCATGGTGTAACGTATAACAAGAACCATAGTTTAAGGTACAAAACATGCATTCGAAAAGTCAAAAAGTTTAGGGCAAAGTGTAATACAAAATATAGTTTAGTTTAAGAGTGATTAAGCCATTAAAATAGCTTATTACCCGAAACACCCTTTCTACCCCTAGGTAAATTAGACCAACTGGGTGATCGGTGTATACATTCAAGTTTGTAATTGTAAAAGAGGAAAAAACATGGAGAAATAATGCCACAAGGCCCATGACCACAAACATAAACACGGTTTGAAAAATGCTGAGATAATTTGCAGACTAGCATAGTGAGGAGAAAGAATATCATAAGTTAACGTGTGTTTGAAAGAATTTTGCAAACTAGGATCTCGAGTTTTATAGACTCGATTTCAGTCTAAAACTCGAGGGTTAAAGATTTGATTCCCACTTGGTGAGTTGGAAGTATGATGCCACATAGATCTCGAGTCTTATAGACTCGAGTTCTAAAAAGCAAAACCGAGTCTCTAAGACTCAATTTATGTACTTGAAAAATATCAGATTTGAAGATAAACCAGGAAGAAAGATCTAAAGAAGAACATAGAAAGAACATATCTGAAGAGTCACGATATAGAGCTCCGAAGAACAAAGGAAGAACAAAGAGATGATTTGGTTGATTGGACGATTGAATGCTGGGTGAGTCAATCTGGTCGATTGGACGATTGTACGTTGGGTGGGCGATTGGACGATCTAGTCTTCAGATTTGCAACGTCGAAGAACAAAGAAGAAGGAATAAATAAAACGTGAGGAAGAAGAACGCGAGCAAGAAGAAGGAAAAAATAAAACGGTAAAACTCGAGTCTTTAAAATTCAAGTTCCATGTGGATAGCCACCACTTACAAATCGAGACTTAGAAACTTGAGTTTCACCTTAGAATTCAAGTTTTAGACACTCGAGATGTTAGTTTCCCGAATTTTTTTGAAATGTGACAACTAACAAAATTATTTGATATTTAAGGTTATTTGGAAAAAAAATTTCGTAAAATGCTAGTCAAACCGAATTTAGTTGACTGTAGAACGTAAGGTATAAAATTGTAAAATGGTTTACGCTCAAAATGAGAGTAAAACATTTTACAAACTCTCATGCTCAATTCACGTTGCCCCCCTCTTCTCTCACACTACCCCACCCCTCTCATTTCTCTTTGTTGCTTCAGTCAACCTCTGCCGTCATTCTGATCTCAAGTTGGTTCGACCTTCACTACCACCACGATGAATTACTCTCAGATCTCATCGCCCCGACAATCTCACACAGCTTTGATCTCTGGTGGATCTTGAAAACCTACGATTTGTTGCTCAGATTTTGACACATCAACTCCAGAACTTTGTACATGCACTTTTTGTTCCTTCTGTTCCTATTTGTTTATTTATACTTGTATACTGAAACAAAATAAGAGGTAAGATATACTATAGAACAGAAAAAAAATAAGAAGTATTTCATTTTTTTTTTAAAGATCTTTTAAGTAATATTCACCTTGACCATTTCGCCCAATCTGTTTTACTAACAGTTAAAGCAAAAACGGTTATAAGTAGAAATTTTTATTTTACTAAATTAAACTTTTGACTTTAAAGTTTGGGGTTTTTTTTTATTTGATCTTTTACGTTTAAGATTTTCATTTTGACCCTTCATATTTAATTTAGTATATTGTATAATATTTCGTGAAAATGAAAAATTAGAAATGTAAATAGCTAAATAGAAGACTGAATCAAACATGAAGGGCCAAAATAAAAATTTTGAATCATAAAAGATCAAAATAAAAACAACTCCAAACTTTAAGGATGAAGAGCATATTTGAGCATTCTTTTTTGCTTTTAGTGAAAGTGTAAAAAACTCTTTATTTGCCTAACTATTCTTCTGGGTGTGTGTAGTTCTCTTCTTCCATGCACACCAAATAATTACAAAGAATGTTTTAGGGTTGGCCCCAAGGTGGTAGCTAGAAATTTTGAATGCACAACCTCATAATTCTCATGAGCCCTTAAAAACCATTACAACAATTTCTTGTAATTGAGAATAAAAATATTTTAAGTTTTTTTCTTTCTTTCTTTTTTACTGGTAAAAGTTGGGGAGTGGGAGATTGAGAGGTGAGACCTAAATCTCAGAAACAAGATTTCACATAAAAAAAAATACTATTACTACTAAGTTATCACTTGAAACCGAAAAGATTTCAACTTATATCTCTATTTTTATTTTCATTTTTAAATCCAAACAAACGAAATAGCAATTTTTATATCCCATGAGTCAAAGTCAGTACACATTATTATTCATTAACTTAATTTTACATAACAATTAATAACACAAGCAAGGGGGCCAATTATTCGAGTGGTAGTGAGAAAAGGGCAATGGGTTTTGATGACTCTGCCTTTGGTGGAACTCACTCTCAAATCATGCTGTCAATTTTGGGCATAAAAAGGACATAACATTTTGTAAAATAAAGGGGGAAAAAATGGGTTATAGGACATCTGATGTTGTATGTTCAGATAATGAAGTTAGAATATTAGGCCCACAGCCTGAGGTGATTGGACTTTGGTATTTCTCTATCTTATCTAAAGGCTAATAGCAACATCCATAAACATAATCCAACTAGAATATTCCAATGGCATTTTAAGGAATAATTCCACATCACTCATACTTCAGTCACAACAATATCTGCCAGGTTGTTAGCATAATCGATCTATCAATACTAGAGATAAAATAGTTTGTATTGATTAATTGTGATTGAGGAAGTATTATTTTCTGGGGGAGGCTTGTGTCTAGTGGCTAGTTCTACTAGACACGCTAGGATACGGATACGTGTTCAAAACTAGACACGTGTCCGCATCTCAACGTGTCTAGTGGAACTGGCCACTGAACACAAGTCCAACCCTATTTTCAAATATATTTATAATTAATATTATTTTTATTAGTTATTAAGAGCTTGTTCATTTCTTTGAATAAAATTCTATCGTTTATCCTTAAAAAAAAAAAAAAAAATCTTATAGCTCAATTAATTTTTTTTTATGTTTATAATAGAGACATTTACACTTTTATTATAATTGTTGAATTATAATTAAATTATGGCTAAAATTTAGCTACAAAATTGATTATAATCTTATACTACAACCTTACTCAATATCTTTTTATTGGAGGTGAATTTTGACAAATCCACCATTAGATTACATCTTCTTCTTATATCCTTCATACTTGTAAAATTTCAAGAAAATTAAAGATCAATAGCTGTGTCATCAATAAATTTTTTAAATTGCAAGTATTTGTAATTTAAAATTATGCATAAAATATAAGCTTATAGATCATATAGTAAATATTATTTGATTGACACAAAATTTAACATGTGTATTAAGAGTGTAAAGAATATGCAATTCAATGGTTAGATTTTCAAACTATATAGTAATATTTATTTTATTGAATGAGTTTGTTACTTTTAAGGTACAATCAATTTTGTAACTAAACTCTTTCTCAAAAAAAAAAAAAAAAAATGTAACTAAACTTTATTCTTAAATTTTTTGGTGTTTCTAACAATAACATTTAAACTCTCACTATAATTGTTGAATTACAATATATATACATACATACATACATATATATATATATATATATATATATATATATATATATATAACTTTTATCACTAATTACAATATATCACTTCAATAGTTACGGAGAAATTATAATAAAATTATTAACACGTACTGATCTCTAATTAGTAATTACAACATAGTGACATAACACCTTGACAATAATGAAAATGATTGTTAAAAATTTTGTATCTCTAATATTAGAGGAAAGTAAGTTTGTATTCCTCTCTCTCTCTCTCTCTCTCAAATAAGTATTTTATGGTTACTAGTTTGGAATTGGAAGGGTTTGAACTTCTTTTAAAAGCTCCAGCCTTGCCTTTCTGAAAAGTTGTCAGACCTCTCATAGCGGCATGAGCTATTAAGCACCAATGCTTTACATAATCCATAAAAAGTTGAATAACCTTTGGGCATAAGCTCTGATGCTTCACATAATCGATAAAAGTCGAATAACCTTTTGGGTTTTCAAATAGGTTGCAAATAAATTTTACCTTTTGAAAGCTTAAATAAACATTTTTATAAAAGTTCCATCGAGGTGAGGAAAACAATCCTTTCTATTTACTTTTGAAATAAATTAAGGTGAATTAATTAGAATTTTAGGAATCTAAAAATAAATGTGGTACTACATTGTCTAAAGTCAATTATCATTTTTTATTTGTGGAATTGAATCTTACTTCAAACATAACAAAGAGGTTTTAAACTACTTTGTCATGCGAAACACTGTCTCTGATTAAGCCTTTATCGTTTTTATGGATGATGACTCTTTGCAGCTGCACACAACAGGTGTTTGCTTTGTTTTTTTTTTTTTTTTTTTTTCTATTCATGGTTATTAAATTTATTTAGTTTATGTATATGTTTTAAAGCCTTAATAATAATAATAATAATAAGCCTCAAGTAATTTACACTAAAATACACTTTTGATTCTTAAAGTTTGGGATTATTTTATTTTGGTCCTTACATTTCAAAGGTTCATTATAGCTCTTTCATGATTAATTCTATTTTCATATTGACTTTGCCATCACTACAAAAAACACGGGATATATACATATATATATATATATATATATAGAGGTTTTTTTTTTTCCCGGTAGTTTTTAATTCTATTTTCTTATTGACTTTGCTGTCATTACAAAAAACACGGGTTATATATACATGTATTTTTCCTGCGGTTTTTAATTCCATTTTCATATTAACTTTTCCATATAACAATATTAATTTTTTTAGTGAAAGTTGTAGTCAATGACTACAACCAAGTTTGTAGTTAAATTTTGTTATATTTAAAAAAGTTACATGGTTCATCAAAAAATTCATGTGATTAAAATTATATGTGAATAGTCTCTTTAATTGACACATAGTAGGTTGGAGGGAGATAACTCCAAATAGGTTTAAAGCTAAAAATTTTTATTTTAAAAAATTATATATATGTAAATAGCATTAATAAATAAAAAATCTTAGCCCCCTTAGTCTTCATGTGACTCCGTCTGTTGGTTTTGAATAGGTGTGATAGTTGTTGTGAGTTTTGGATGGAGGTAGCTAGGAGTGACGGTGGGTAGAAAGGTGTCTTGTGATAATATATCTACTCGAACATAATTTCTATATTTTACTTTTTTCACTTGCAAGTTGCAACTTTTCAAAAACTTTTTATATAGTTTAATTCTCATTGTTAAAACTAGGTTTCCAAACCAATAATAATTTAGAATTTATTTAAAAAAAATAACTGGTCCAAATTTTCTTTTTGTCGTCTTGTTTGAACTGCAACATTTTAGAGCGTGTTCGGGAAAAGGTAAAAAGTTTTTTGTCTTAGATTAGATTAGAATAGAATTTCTACTCTTAAGAAGCTTCACACACATATATAGTTAGATTAGGGTAGAGTAGAATTTCTATTTTGTATTTTTTTTAAAGCTTTTTATCTTTTGTTTTTGTTTCAGTTTTTTTATTTTTGGCAAATAATTTAACTTTTTGTTTTATTGTTGAAATAAACTAGCTCTTAATTTTTTGTTACATATTTAACATAAAATTTACTCAAAATTATATTTTCTTGATAAATATTATGCAAATAAACTATTGAAAACTGTGATGGCATATTTCCATAAACGTGTTCTATATCTTTTGACATTTTAATACATTAAAGTCCTCCAATTAGGCCTGCAATCGCAGACTACTTATAATGACTTGGTTTCGAATTTCGACCCTTCTTTATAATGTGGGGACTAAAATCATTTAATCAAAGTGGGATTTACTCAGCCAAGAGAATATGACAAAGTGCATATATATGGCACCAGCACTTGGTTTTAGAATTTTCCATCAACCCATGCATGAAAGCAGATAAAGTGGCCCCAAAAGAGATAGTGCATGTTTACCAAACCCTTTGCTGCTGAACAATCAGGATAATGATTCAGACAATATATAATTTAATTTATATTAGAGAAAGGAGAACCAGTTACACCAATTTATATTGGCAAAAAAGTCTGATCTTAGTTAGTATACTGTATACCTACCACAAATTCCATCAGCATTAATTACTTCTATATTCCCAGCAGCCATGAAAAAGAAATAAAGACAGTTTTGGTTATATAACCTTAAATCATGAGCAAGAAAAGATAAAGACCCGGCCCAAGTGTTGATTAATATATATTGATTTAGAAAAAAAGTAGAGAGGTGCATAAGGTGACAAGTCCTTTATCGCAAGTAGGTATGGGATTAATTCAGCAATAAGAAAAGGTCAGGTTTAGATTATATCTTGACTAATTTAATTACTATTGTTGATTTAGTCATTTTATTAAAATAAATGTTTGGTTAGGGAAAATGAAGTTAAATGTTTTAAATCCACTTTAAACCAAATATAAATTTATCATAGTTTCCTCCAAAAAAAAAAAAAAAAAAAAAAAAACTTTATCATGGTTGATCATATTTTAAATTACACTTAAAAAAAATTTAGATTAAAAAAAAAAAACTTCAAATAAACAAAACCATTCATGAATTTATTTGATTTATTGAATTATTCTATAATCAATTTATAATAATTATAGACAACAAGAATATTTGCCCTCCCAAAAACCATCTCAAACAAACACACATAGACTCGTCAACCAAATAGCCCAATTACTGAAATGGGCAATAGGTGATTTTGTATTAACCGTATGCATGGCCACTTGTAAGTTGAAACCCATTTGACCCAGAGTAGCCCTAACCCAAACCAAACGTGAAACAATCCGAAAATGAGGCTTGGTGGTTCAGGTTGAACATCTATTATCTGCACCTTTGACATGGTTTTATTATATATATATATATATATATATATATATAGGGTCATGCTAACAAATGTTGCATTGGTTAACAATTTACTTTAGGAAAGTTTTGACATCACTTTTATAGGAAATGAAAAAGACTGTCAAAACATTAATTTTTTTTTTCTCATAAAATTTTTTTTTAAATGAATTATTAACTAATGTCCTAAAGATATTCGTTAGCATTTCCTATATATATATATATATATATATATAGATTTTGACAAGGCATTTAATGCTTAGAAAAGCGGTAAGATGAAGGTTAATTTCCACACATATTATACCAATATTATGAAGAGACGTAAAAATTAAATAAATAAAAAAGTTAGGAAGAAAAGTTAAAAAAGGAAAAATGAAGGTCTCCATTGCAAAAATGGGAAAGGGTGACCAAGCATCATGATAAAGCATAGACAAGAAGATATTGGGTGCACAGCCCAGAGATAAAGCACCCCACTAGCTTTGCCTTTTTATTGAATTCTACCTCTCTTTAATCAAATAAATATACACCCATAGGTCATGACTTTTTTTTGATAAGTACCCATAGGTCATGACTAATGAAACTTTAAACCTACGAACTCGATTCATCCTAAGTTTCCGCAAATCCAAACAAAACACATGATAGGAAAATGATATTTTGAGGAACAAGCAACTAAAATTATCTCTGATTTCTTTCTACCATGCTTTCTTTTTTATTAGGAAAATGGAATACCTAGAGTTTGTTAAATTTAAGGGATAATTAAAACACGGTACCGTTATTAAATGGATGCTATGAGGTACCTATTAGTATTACCTTTCTTATGCCTAAGTGAAGCTTTGAACTTAACAGAAGTCTTAACAACATTTATTAGTGAACTATTTTAAGAAAGTTTTTATGGGAAAAAAAATTGATTTTTTTGATAGTTTTTTCTATTTTTTATTATTATATAAAAGTGCTATCAAAACTTTTTTAAAAATGGTTAATTAACAAATGTGTAAAGTCTATATTTTTAGGTTGGCAATCATGAACAAAAGTAATCTTTAGAACTTAGCTTGTCTAGTTGTTTAGTATTGAAATAATATTTGAAACAAGACAAATGGAGTTCAAAACAACTGAAAACTCAAGAAATCAAAAAATTGGATTACTGAAGGCTGCATTTCGATTTTAGGCTTTATAGGTCGAAATCCACTTACCTTGTCTAATCAAGATTCATGTAGATTGCAAATTTTGGTTTTCTTCTCAACCATCTGATTTAGGGTTTCGATGGATCTTAAGCACATATAAATACAAACCGTGGAGCACATTTTTGCACACTCAAGAGGGCAGTGTTCTATACAAAGATCTAGAGATTTTTCATACACTTTTGGAGCTACAAGACCTTGTGTAAACAACAGATCCAATCATAAAGTAAAGTTGCTACATCCAATCAACCATAGTTGTTATTCTAAATTTTTGAGTGGAGATCTCAAAGTCACAAATAGGAGAGTCTGTGTGTAACAATTTCACAGAAGAAGAGTTCATGAATTCAAAATTGCGTGTGGTCACACCAGTAAATACTACATGAGGTAGCAATAGATTTATGGTTAAGTCTATTATACAAATTTCGATTATATTTAGTGAAAGGTTGCCTAGAAGATTATTTAGGTTAAATTCTCACCAATTTTTTTATTTTATTTTATTTTATGAAACCACAGTTTCATAAGTTTTTTTGGGTTATCATTCTTGGTGTTCATGTGTTTTGTGCTTGTTTGATATTTTAATCATTTTAATCAAGATCAAAATTAATTAATTAATTAATTGATTAAAAATTGGTTAATTTGGTGATAAATGAGGTCTAAAACCCTAACAAAATGCTCTAAGAATATTTTGTTGTTTGATTTAGGACAAAGAGGCTTCTAACTATTTAACCCTAGGCTATTTATTAAAGCAATTAGGCATTAAGTGACTAGAAAATCATATTGTTGGTTGCCACTCCTCATTCACCTCAAGGCTTAAACCATGTATTTTCGTCAAGAAATTGGTTCAGAATTAAGAACAGATAGTAAGGGTGTAGTAAGGCAGCATAAGGGAGTTGATGGGGATAAGGGCACTGAGGATTGGCGGAAAATGTTTTTCGCTTTAAAAGAGGAAAACATTTATTGCTTCTTTTATGTTATTTTGAATTGACTTTAGGAAGGAAAATCAGAAAATGTTAGATTTACAAAAAAAAATTTACAAGCTGACATGGTGAGTGGTATTAGTTAGTCAAAAAGTGATGTTAATAATGAGCTCATACGAGAACAAGTAAAAATTGACTATAATAATAGTTTGTAAAAATATTATAAAATAGTTTGTTGTGGTAGTATTATTCCTTTAGAATATTAGTTTTTCTTCTTTATCAAGACTTTCTGCTACATCAAACACAAAAAAGATATGAAGA
Organism: Quercus parvula; assembly: GCA_030820535.1. Lineage (NCBI taxonomy): Eukaryota > Viridiplantae > Streptophyta > Magnoliopsida > Fagales > Fagaceae > Quercus > Quercus parvula. The sequence continues at coordinate 29,274,312 of JAUAME010000007.1, forward strand.
AAAATATTATCAAAAAAATATTTCTTTTACCAATACAAATAGGCCGTTATTCATAAATATATTTGTCTGTCTGCTAATACTTTTGTTGAAAGATTAAGTGTCGAAACATGTATCAATGCCACGATTCAGTTCGCAATAAGTTTGGGACCTAGCCTTGTGCCTCATTTTGGTAACATACTAACATTCCCTTCTTGTGAACATCCTTATGTATACCCTTTTTTTTTTTTTTTTTTTGAGAAAGATCCTTATGTATACCTTGATTTCTTTTAATATCCATCGTATTAAGAAAAAAAAGATTTGATTCTATATTTATCCATTTGCTCCACAGGGCCGAGTTCCTTCTTCTCTTTAAGTATTGCTAAAACTCGACAACATTTTGATTTCTTGTTCCACATTAAAAAGGCAAGAAGAATTGGGCACTGTATTGGAACGAGGTTTAAAGAAATGGACCATATATACCCATTGGGTTCGGGTCTACAAGCAGGGGAATTGATAACCATAGCAGTTATCCCAACCCTACAAGTGCAATAGTGGGCATTAAGCTAGAGGAATGGGGTTTTTCCCAAATGCATTCTTTGCGAGATTCAAACTTGAGACATCCACCCTCCAAACCACTTGGAAGTAAGCCCAATAACTATTAGACCACTACCCTTAATAGTGAAATGAACCATATAGATTTAGATGAATTAGTGATTAGATTTAGATGGTTGACAACATTTTTTTTTTATGACAATACAACTATGTGTTTGGATTTAATTGAGGGAATCTAATCTACTCTATCTAAGTTTTACCTAATGTGAGTACTCAGGCTTAAATGTAACTTGTCTTGGTTGTTATTTAAGTAGGGGGAAGTCAAATTTATTTTGCTTTGGGCATTGTATAGGAAGGAGCGTTTAGACTGTTAGATAAGCCTCTTTAAAAAAGTTATTGGGTCTTCTCTCTTTTATTAGGTATCAAGTTATCCCACAATTTGGGCTTGATCCAAGTGACAAAAGGTAGCTCATTTCTTCTTTGTAAAGAACATGGGCTTAGTAACTCAAAACTACTTACATTCAACTTTACGTCCTATTTAAAAATGGGCTTGAAACAAACGGTGAAACCATTGTCAGAAATCAGAATTTAGGAAAGAAAAACGTGAAGGTAGAAACAAGAAACCCTAATTTATTTCAAAACTCACTAATATATCTAAAGCCCAACTACACAACATGGCATGCGTGTGTGTTTGTTTTTTGGATAAATTAATTTGGAAGTTCTATGAAAATGAAACTTCTCTTGAGGGTTGTATAAATAATTAAGAATTTTTTTTATAAAATATATATTTTAAAATTTAAAATAAAAAAATAGCAAGACAAGACAAAAAAAAAGAAATGAAAATGAGAAGATGTAGAAGTATAGAACTAAGTTTTTCAAGAAGTCATTGATACAATTCTATAAATTCTTGGATATGTCTAAAATCATTTATAGTAGGGCCACACACACATACATATGATAACAGCGATCTGGTATTATTGTATTGTGGTGTTGTTTTTTTTTTTTTTTTTTTTTTTAATCAAGCAAGCTGGTACTCTTTTCTCCTATATTTTTTATCCAATTTATTTTTAGACTATAAAGTATGGCCATGCGTGGCTCCAAACTCTTTTTATGTTTTGGGGAGTTGGTTGAATAAACAAGATATATATCTAGTGTACTGAGTTATATAAGAGAATTTCTATAATAAAAAAAAAGAGAGGTATATAAGAAAATGGTACAAATGACTCATTTTCATTGCATAATGTGACACCATAATAAGTTTTGGAGACTAAATTATGTGATTTGAGAAAGGTCATATACTACACCTAAAAACCTCATAAATCGATGATGTAGTGGATTAAGTTTGAAATCTTTGAATTTATGTTATGTCCAAAGTAATGAGTCTACCATCTAAATACCTCATGGAAATTCAATATATATCAAAATATTAAGTAAGAATAGGAAAATGATAAATTTATTGAATCCATTTGATTTGACAAAGGTTGCTATTTTTCTTGTTGAAATTTGAATCGATTTGCAATACTTTCTCCTTTATTTCTCTATTGTCAATCATCTGCATCTTTAGTCTTTCTACAAATTATTAAATCCAATGGAAAGTTTAGTAGGAAAAGCAAACGCAACAGGGGAGGATATGCGTATGAAGCCAAAAAAATCGTCTCGGAGATGTGTCAGATCTTTGATTTTGGTTCTCATTGATTGCAAAAGAATAGAAAATGTTTGCAATGGGAAAAACCGATGATGCAGATTGATTAAGGAAGAATAAAATATTTTAATATTTTATGTTGTTTTCTTTTTCCTTGTTAAATTATGATTTATTTACTCTAGTACTTTGAAGTAAAATCCTTTTCCTAGTTGAATTGAGATTTTAATTGTTTTTTCTTTTCCTAGTTAAATTGTTTTTCCTTTCTCAAGTAGAAGTATGTTTATTATTTATTTTCCTAAAAGGAGTAGGAGAAATTCTATTCCTATAAATACTTTTTATAGAGGGGTTGATTATTATTGTTATGTGTTGATTAATAAAAGTTTGTTAGAGATATTTTCTCTATTATTTTGCCTGCTAGCCTAGTGTTCTTATAGAACTTAGGTTTTGTGAAAGAGTTGTAGTAATTGTGTGTTACAGATTCTGCTTCTACACGCCCACGCTGCATCAGTTAGTATCAGAGCAAGGCTAGGTTCCTACCATAGCACAAAGAGGAGCATGTGGGGGAAGACCTATTGCCATAGATGACGTGTATGAATGTGATGAGGTTGCACGCAATGTACAATTGGAGGCATTCTTTCAACGAATAGAGGAGTGATTTGATGCACTTTCAAAGCAGCTCACCGCCTTAGCCGTTGGAAGTCAACCTCAAAACTACCATCCAAATCCATGTTTTGTGGAGGAGGAGGATCTTGATATCGAGCAGAAGGGTTGCGATATCAAAGAGGATGATGAATATATTGAAAGAGTTTGTCTAGTAGATTGGGATTCTCCACCAATTTATAATGACTATCCTGAAGATTTTAGTCAAGGAGAAAAGATTGAGCGTGATAAAAATAAAGTCATGTACATACGAGATGAGCTCATAACTCACATCGTTGATGAGACTTTCGACATTTAGAAACAAAAGGTTATTGATCCCTTTTGGGAAGATTTTATTGAACAAGAATTGATAGAGGTCAACAAGAGGCGTGAACGAGTGATTTTAAGTAATTTTTGTCGAGGAGGAAATATGAAGTTTTTGGATGTGTGCATGGATTCTTTTTTAGTACTTGCTTCATATATCCCACCGTGGAAAAAAAGGTCAAGAATAAAAATCCGTACATCAAGATTTATTATGAGTGAAAAAAGATTGATAAGTAGTATACTAATTCGTCTTGTCTTGCACAGAAGAATAGGATGGAGAGGATTATTCGGGGTTCCAATTGTTCGTGGAAGATTGCCACAAAACTCGAGGACGAGTTTTCCCCAACCCCGAGAGAATGATGCAGATTAATTAAGGAAGAATAAAATATTTTAATATTTTATGTTGTTTTCTTTTTCCTTGTTGAATTAGGATTTATTTACTCTAGTACTTTGATGTAAAATCCTTTTCCTAGTTGAATTGAGATTTTAACTGTTTTTCTTTTCCTAGTTAAATTGTTTTTCCTTTCTCAAGTAGAAGTAGGTTTATTATTTCTTTTCCTAAAAGGAGTAGGAGAAATTCTATTCATATAAATACTCTTTATAGAGGGGTTGATTATTATTGTTATGTGTTGATTAATAAAAGTTTGTTAGAAATGTTTTCTCTATTATTTTGCCTGCTAGCCTAGTGTTCTTGTAGAACTTAGGTTTTGTGAAAGAATTGTAGTAATTGTGTGTTACAGATTCTGCTTCTACACGTCCACGCTGCATCAGTCGACCAACCTGGCAGGAACAACCCATGATGACTGACCTTCAATATCTAACTCAGCAGGGACTAACCCCTATCTAGCCACTAGGAATCCAATGCTGGATATCTCCAGCGATTCTGTAATGGCTCTTGTTTTTTTTTTTTGAGAATCTTGGTACTCTTGTTTTGATGTTTGTTTATCAATGGTATAAAATAAAATAAAATAAAAATCCAATGGAAAGAGAGAGAGAGAGTACCAATTTAGTAACTTTTTTTTATTGTTTGTAATTGCTACTCACCCATGTACCCATGGGCTGGGGCCGTTCAACACATGGCTACTCTGAAAAGTAACCCATAAATTCCACCACTTTAGTGCCCCACTTTAATATATATATATATATATATATATTTTTTTTTTCAATCCTCAAACTACTATTTTCCTCTAGGAGGGTCTTTCACCTCTAGGTGTCTCTTTACGCTTAGTGCCTAACGGCGCTTTGTGCTTCTTGGCTCAATTTCCTGTCTTATCACCTTTTGTCTTACGAAGTACTTTCTTTTCTTTTCTTCGCCTTCCTTGTTGTGTCCTGTCATTGTTTCATTCTTTTGTCCGGTTTTCTCCTTTCTTTGGTCCTTGCTTTTGTTTTTTCTTTCTCTCTGTCTTACTTTACCTGGCCTTCTCTCCTTAGTTTCCTCTTTTCCCTTTGTGGTCATTTCTTCTTTTCCTTGTTTCTTTTTTGTCCTTCTCTTTTGTATTGTACTGTTGCATGTAACCTTTGGACCTTTGGTTGGTCCATTAGTTTCATTCACGCTGATCTCATGGATGATCCTGTTTTGTCAAGAGAGTTTGGATGGACCGAAAGCAGTGAGTCAAACGTCAGCGATGACCCTTTTGCTGATGAAGTTGACTCTGATTTTCAGTCTAGTGAAGAGGATGAGGTCCCTTTTGCCAGGCATGGCCCTCTATTAGAAGCAGACACTGAAGAACTGAGCATGCAGCGTGAATTTTGGGGTCATTGTGCAATAGGCTTTATTTTAGACTATAGGAGGTTCTCGGTTTCACATCTACAACATCTCATCAGCAGTGCATGGCGTATCCGAGGTGATGTTAAAGTTGTGGGTAGGGACTCTTCTTTCTATATTCTCCATTTTGAGTATCTAGAGGATTTAAACCATATGTGTAGTGAGGGTCCATGATCTGTTGATGGCGCCCTGCTTATTTTGGAAAAGTGGAGACCAAACCTTGTCATCAGTAATCTTCAGGTGAACTACATAGCAGTTTAGGTCCAGTTTCATGGTTTACCAGTGGAGTATCAATATCCAGAGTTAGCTGAGAGAATGGGTCAATGCATGGGAGTGTTTGAAAGACTGGATTAGGAAGATCGGCTGCCTCGTAATATTCGGTTCATGCGTGCGAGAGTTCGAATAGATCCTTGGTTACCGGTGGTCACTGGGTTCATGATGCGGTCGGATGATGGCTCAAGGGTTTGGATTCAATGTAGGTATGAGAGAATCCACAAACTCTGTATCAAATGTGGAATGATCGGACACACTCGAGGTTAATGCACTCACAGTATGGATGATATTGAAATGATGCTAGTCAGACAACGATTTCGGATTCAGAGTTTACAACAGGTGCAATTTCGTTTTGATCCTCTTGAACCTCACTTCACTAATAACCTTCGGGCATTTTATAACCAGAGAAGACGTTGGACCATTTGGGTTCACTTTGGTAACCTCTCTGATCCCCAACATTCTCCACCCCACCCTCCCATCAATTCCCCAGATGACCATTCCCACCAAACTCTTTACCCTGATCCTGACATTCCCCCTATATCAGAATATAAATAAGAATGAAGATGCCAAGACCAGTGGCAAGAGCAGAGGAGCATCTAGCAACACAGAAGATCAAAGACTCATTCACAGAGCTGATGATCCTACAACAGAGCATAAACGGCAAGGCTGCATAAGTGAGGGTTGATGTACAAACGACTTGGAGTTTAGCTTGTTCAAATGTTCACTTAAGTGCTGGCACGTGAGGAAGTCAGTTAAGGCTTTTGCTTGCACGTGTATTAGTTTGTTAGTTCTGTTAGTTAGTTAAGTTTGTGTTCACACCTGTATAGATGAGTATATATATATATGTATTGCTTGTATACTTGAATCAATCAATGAAATACACAGTTTTTCAATTCCTGAATTTGTGATATGGTATCAGAGCAAAATTCCTAAATTCCTGTAGGTTTTGCATTTTTTTTTTCTTTTCTCATCTTCCTCAATTTTCCGAGAAAATTCTTCTCTGTTCTTGAGAAAATTTTTGTTTTCTGGAAGTTGAAGTTGATTCTTCAATCGCCAATCATCATCTATGACTTCTGCTACAAATACAAATGGTTCTACAGATGCTTCCACGTCTGTGAATCCATCTTCTTCTCAAGAATCTCCAATGGATAACCCTCTGTTTTTACATCATGCAGAGAATCCAAGTCTTGTCCTCGTCACACAGCCATTGTTAGGTGGTGAAAATTATGCAGCTTGGGCTCGTGCAGTTAGAAAAGCTTTACTTACCAAGAATAAACTAGGGTTTATTGATGGAACCTTGACTCTTTCATCACCATTGGTATCAACTCCTTCGAATGTGCAAGTATGGATACGATGTGATAATATGGTTGGGACATGGCTGACCAATTCAGTCTCACCAAAGCTTCAATCAAGCATCATTTATGAAGATACTGCCCTAGAAATTTGGAATGACTTGAAGAATCGTTTTGCTCAAACAAATGGACCTAGAGTTTTCAATCTTCAGAAGGACATAGCCGAGCTTCATCAAGGTGAATTGTCTATCACTGATTTCTTTACTCAATTAAAGGTGTTTTGGGATCAATTACAGAATCTCAGTCCGGTTCCTACTTGCTCATGTGGTAAATGCATTTGCAATATCAACAAGAAACTCACTGATTTACAAACAAGAGAATCTGTCATGAAATTTCTAATGGGATTGAATGATTCTTTCTCCCAAGTTCGATCTCAAGTTTTGCTTATGGATCCAATTCCATCTCTTAGTAAGGTGTACTCCTTGCTAATCCAAGAAGAGACACAAAGATCAGTGCCTAATTCAGCTTTTGCCAAGGTTGATTCTACTGCTTTAGCTGCTAAATTGACCAATGAACATCTTGGTTCATTTCTTGGTGGTGCTGTTAGAAAAGGGAAGGAAAGACCAACTTGCACACATTGTGGCAAGATTGGTCACACAGTGGATAAATGCTATAAAAAGCATGGTTTTCCACCAGGTTTCAAGTTCAAGAACAAGCCGTTTATGGCTCATCAAGTGTCTTCAGATATGCTGGTTGCTCATACTCCACTTGCCTCACCAATGAATCATCAGGTTGCTCATACTCCACTTGCCTCACCAATGAATCATCAGTTTGTTTTCACTCCTGAACAGTATCAGCAACTTCATGCCTTATTTGGAGCTTCTAATTCATCCACCTTACCTTCTGCTCAAGTCAGGGATGCTTCAATGGCAAATGTAGCATCATCTTCTACCTCTATCAATGCTCCAATGTTAGGTATTGACCTATCTCATAGTGTTTTCTCTGCGCAAGTAGTGAATAGAAGAATTTATGATCAATGGACATAGGTGTTGGATACTGGGGCTATTGACCATTTTGTTTGCTCAGTTGATCTATTGACTTCAACCACTGCTACTATACAGTCCTTGGTTCACTTGCCTAATGGGGAATCAGCTCAAGTCACTCATATTGGCACTGTTATTCTTTCTCCTTCACTTACACTTACTAATGTTCTTTGTGTTCCCTCTTTTAGTTTCAATCTATTATCTGTTAGTACACTCACATTATCTCAACCTTATTGCCTTGTTTTCCTCTCCAATTACTGTTTTATTCAAGACCTTTTACCTTGGAAAACGATTGGGATGGGCAAGGCTGTTGATGGCTTGTATTTGTTGCAGTGTGACAGTCTTCAACACATTTCTCCTTCTTCCCTTGCTGATTACTTAGGCAGTCATAAGTCCAAAGCTTCTTTTCCTCCTTTTTTTGCTTCAACTTCTGCAGGTTCTGCATCTTCCTCTCTTTGGCATGCCAGATTAGGACATCCTTCAGATATGAAGCTTAAAGTTTTAGGTCCTAATCTTCATTCCTTACAATTCCTTTGTAATAAGACTTGCCATATCTGTCCTATGGCCAAGCTTAAACGATTAGCATTTCCTTTCAATAATAAAATCTCTGCATGTGCTTTTGATTTAGTTCACATGGATGTTTGGGGCCCTTATTCAGTTCCTACTTTGGATGGTTACAAATATTTCTTGACCATTGTGGATGATGCAACCCGAGCCACTTGGCTTTTTCTTATGAAATCCAAAACTGATGTCAGACCTTTATTTCAATCCTTTTATGCTATGATTGTTACCCAATTTAGTCAGCACATTAAAGCTATTAGGACTGACAATGCCAAAGAGTTTGCCATGCTTGATTTCTTTAGTTCACATGGCATTATCCATCAAACTAGCTGTGTTATACCTCACAACAGAACTCTGTTGTAGAGAGAAAACACCAGCACTTACTCTCCATTGCTAGGGCCTTACAGATTCAATCCCAAGTTCCCTTGTCTTTTTGGGGTGACTGTGTTTTGACTGCTGCATACCTCATCAATAGGCTTCCTTCTCCCTTGCTACATGATAAAACACCTTTTGAACTCTTATTTCATAAGCCCCCTGAGTACAATCATCTAAAAGTCTTTGGCTGCCTGTGTTTTGCCTCTACCATTGTTCATACCAGAAACAAATTTTCACCAAGGGCAAGAAAATGTGTTTTTCTTGGCTACCCGTGCACTGTCAAAGGATATAAACTCTATGACCTTGACACTCATGTTGTCTTTATATCTAGGGATGTTGTTTTTCATGAATCTGTTTTCCCTTTTGTGTCTTCTTCCAATAGCTCCATTACTCTCAATTCCTTGCCCTTGCCATGTGCCTCACCTGTTCCTTCCTTACATGATGAGGCCCTTCCGTCTCCACCTCCCAATTCTGCCTTTTCTCCTCATTCCATCACTCAAGTTCATCATAATATTGATAATGACCTGCTTGATGATGTCCCAGAAGCTCCCCTTGATCCCATTGCAGATCCTATTCCCATTAGAAAGTCTACTAGATCCATTAAAAGACCTTCATATTTACAGGAGTTCCACTGCAATAATGTCACTTCTGTCCAGCCTTTGCCTTCTTCCCAGTCAGGTACATCTCATCCTCTTTCTTCTTATGTGTCATATCATCACCTTTCTCCCTCCTATAAGACCTTCTGTTGTGCCATTTCTTCCATTGTTGAACCTCAATTTTACTATCAAGCTGTCTCTGATCCCCAATGGCAAGCTGCCATGGCTGCTGAGATAGCAGCACTTGAGGCTAACAACACTTGGACCTTGACACCCTTACCTCCTGATAAGAAGTCCATTGGCTGCAAGTGGGTGTACAAAATCAAGTATAAGGCTGATGGTTCCATTGAAAGATACAAAGCTAGGTTGGTAGTTAAGGGCTTCACCCAAAAGGAAGGCATTGATTACTTTGAAACTTTCTCTCCAGTGGCTAAAATGGTTTCTGTCAAGGTTCTTCTTGCTGTTCCTGCCATTAAGGGTTGGTCTCTTAGTCAATTGGATGTCAATAATGCTTTTCTTTATGGAGATTTGGATGAGGAGGTGTATATGGCTCTTCCACAAGGGTTTCACAGCCAGGGGGAGGTTGTTTGTAAGCTCAACAAATCCATTTATGGCCTCAAGCAAGCTTCTAGGCAATGGTTTGCAAAGTTTTCAAGCACTCTAATTCAGCTTGGTTTCATTCAATCCAAGGCTAACTACTCCTTGTTTACTAGAAGACATGACAACATTTTCATGATTCTTTTAGTCTATGTAGATGATGTTTTGATAGCTTGCAATGACAAGGCTGAAGTGGACAAGTTTAAAGTTATGCTGGATGATAAGTTCAAGCTTAAGGATTTGGGTAATTTGAAATATTTCCTTGGTTTGGAGGTTGCAAGATCAGACAAAGGAATTGCTCTTTGTCAACGGAAATACACTCTTGAGGTGCTCAATGATGCTGGGCTACTGGGCTGTAAGTGTGCAAAGACCCCTATGGAGCACAACTTAAGACTTAACAAGTTTAAAGGAGAAGAACTTAAAGATCCCAGTCATTATAGAAGGCTTGTGGGCAGGCTCTTGTACTTAACAATCACAAGACCTGACATCACATTTGCTGTCCATAAACTCAGTCAGTTTATGTCCAAGCCAAGGAGACCCCATCTGGATGCAGCACATAGAGTGTTGCAGTATTTGAAAACTGAACCAGGCAAAGGACTTATGTTTCCTTCTAACACAGACTTGCATTTGAAAGGATTTGCAGATGCAGATTGGGCTGCATGTCCTGACACTAGGAGATCCGTGACTGGCTACAGCATCTTCATTGGTGATTCTTTAGTATCTTGGAAGTCCAAGAAGCAATCCACAGTGTCAAGATCATCAGCTGAGGTTGAATACAGGTCCATGGCAGTGGCAACATGTGAGATAGTGTGGATTTTGTATTTCCTCAAGGATATTGGTGTGAATCATGACAAGGAGGCCTTATTGTTCTGTGACAGCCAAGCTGCGTTGCATATTGGTTCCAATCCAGTCTTCCATGAGAGGACAAAACATATAGAAATAGACTGTCATGTGGTTAGGAATAAAGTGTTAGAGAAGGTAATCAAGTTGAATCATGTTAGAACAAATTGTCAATTGGCCGATCTGCTCACTAAAGCTCTGAATTATAATCAATTCTCCACTCTTAGTTGTAAAATAGGGATGATTAACATACATGCCCCTGCTGCTCTTAAGGGGGAGTATCAGAATATAAATAAGAATGAAGATGCCAAGACCAGTGGCAAGAGCAGAGGAGCATTTAGCAACACTGAAGATCAAAGACTCATTCACAGAGTTGATGATCCTACAACAGAGCATAAACGGCAAGGTTGCATAAGTGAGGGTTGATGTACAAACGACTTGTAGTTTAGCTTGTTCAAATGTTCACTTAAGTGCTGGCACGTGAGGAAGTCAGTTAAGGCTTTTGCTTGCACGTGTATTAGTTTGTTAGTTCTGTTAGTTAGTTAAGTTTGTGTTCACACCTGTATAGATGAGTATATATATATATATATATGTATTGCTTGTATACTTGAATCAATCAATGAAATACACAGTTTTTCAATTCCTGAATTTGTGATACCCTAATGAGTCTGTTCAACATCATACTGTTGCCCCGCCTCCACATGCAACTCATACTCCAGCAACAATGCATGCAAACCTTCACTCTGCTATAAACTCCTTAAACCTTGACCATGACACACTCCCTCCCAACCCCCCCTTTTCCCCTGAAGCCTTTCCACCAAGACATGCCCACCCCTTTTCCCCCCCTAGGCCTAACCATGCATCTACTTCCTCATTTTCTTTGCGGCCTCCCTGGGTACCTCATGCTTCAACTGGCCTTAAGTGGACTTGGATTGGTCAGGATGGCCCTTTTCTGACAACGGGGGATTTAAGAGATACTAATCAAGATTTGTCGGAAACTGAAAGTGAATCTCTCACCACAACCTTGTTTAATCTTGATAGCCTAAATGAATCTAGGCCTGAGGCCATGCAAGGTACAAGATGGACGCAAGGTCAAATTCCAGAATCTCCGGATTCCGTCATTCCACCGTTAGTCCAGAGAGTTAATAGGGGCCGACTTAGGTTTGATATGGGTGATTCTAGTCTCGGCCCAAGACTGTCTGGGCCGCATGTCCATTCTTATAATACAGAGAGGATGCAAGACGATTTGAGTCATTTGGGGCTTGATGGTGGGCTTGCTACTAATTCTGTGCTTGATAGCCCAAATGATTCCTTAGGCCCATACCAGGCCTTTGAAGTGGAACCATAGACTCAGAGTGATCCTGAGGCAGAATCCTTAGGACCTGGCCTTCCCTCACCTTTATCTACCCAATCTGATCCTGGTCTAAGACTTTTTATTCAGAGTGGTCAATATTCAAAAAAGAGGTTGAGGAAGGAGTTTAACAGATTTGGTCGTAATCTTAGGTAGCGTTTGTTATGTGGTTTCTTTGCCAAGAGGAGGAATGGTAGTGATCAAAGTTTTAATGAGGAGGTTAAGGAGGAAATTTCAGGTCTGGCTCAAATTGTTGATCAGCCATAGGATGGTTCAAGCTCCGTACATCCCAATAGGTTATGGGAAGCTGTCCCTAATCAGCTTCCCTAACAACCATGAGGATTCTCAGTTGGAATTGCAGGGGTTTGAGCAAATCCTCTGCAATTCGACATTGTCAGAAAATTGCCCACGAGTCTTGACCTGATATTATGTTCTTAATGGAGACTCGGATTATGAAGGACAGAGGTAAGTTGATTTGGGATAAATATGGCTTTTCTGAGGGCTGGGAATTTCCTAGGACTGGTTTAAGTGGTGGGTTGCTGCTTGCTTCGATGCCAAAACAATGCCTTATCATTAGATACAAGTCAAAGCACCTTGTTCACATTGATCTTCTTGAGAATAGAGGTAACCCCCTCTCTATTACTTTTGTTTATGGCAACCCTGTTCAATCTCATAGAATTCATGTGTGGAACAAACTCAGAAGTTTTAAGTCTATCTCCCACCCAAATTGGTTATGCATTGGTGATTTCAACCAAATTCTTAGTCTGGAGGATAAATTTGCTTTCCATTTGAACCCAATCACAGGGGCTGAATCCTTCCAACAAATGATTGATGACTTAGCTTTGTGTGAGTTGGTATCTTCTAGTCAGAAGTTTACCTGGATGAATAGGAGGGAGGAGGATGACTTTGTGATGGAAAAACTTGATAGAGCTTTTGCTAGTATAGAGTGGGTGAATTCTTATCCCAAATATGTTCTTCGAAACCTCCCAATTGTTAGGTCTGATCATGGCCCTATTTTGTTGGACTGTGACTCCTCCACTCCCTTTCGTTGTAGACCCTTTAGATTTGAAAAAATGTGGCTTTCACATCCTTCTTGCAAAAGTGTTGTGCAAAAATCCTCGGCATAATCGAGTTACAAGTTCAAGTGCTTTTCAATTGTGGCATAAGCTCATTAATGTTAGGGATGAATTCCAAGTTTGGAATAAGGAAGTGTTTGGGAAAGTGGAGAATGAGATTCACATGATACAAAATCAACTTAAACTGGTGTAGAATTCTATCTCGTCCCTTGCAGATGTTAAGAGGGAGACTGAGTTAAGGGAAGAGTTGGAAATTTTGATGCAAAGGGAGTAGGTTATGTGGGCTCAGAAAGCTAGGAGTGACTGGGTTCTTTTTGGGGACAAAAATACTAGGTTCTTTCAGACTGTTGTAAAACAACGGCGAGTCAAGAATAGAATCATGCATCTAAAAAGGGAGGATGGTAGTTTTATTGATGACCTTGGAGAAATTGAGGACATTCTTGCTAAGCACTTTAAAAGTGCCTTTGAGGACAATGTTCCTTTTTCTTATGACCAGATCCTTGCTGAAGTTGGAACTCTACCCTTACCTCAATTATTTGCTCATCAACTCTCTTCTCTAGATAGACCGGTCACTATTGAGGAAATTGAGGTTGTATTCCAGCTGGGCTCTCATAAAGCCCCTGGTCCTAATGGTATTCCTGCTTTTTTCTATCATGAGTATTGGAGCATTGTCAAGTTTGATATTTTTAACACTGTCCTAGCTTTCTTCCATTCAAAATCTCTTCTTAAGTCTCTTAATGCTACTTATATCATCCTCATTCCTAAAGTAGCTTGCCCTGATAATGTGAATCACTTTAGACCCATTAGTTTGTGTAATGTGATTTACAAGATTATCTCTAAGTTGTTGGTTAATTGTCTAAAGCCTTTCATGGACTCTCTTATTACTCCCTTTTAGAATGCTTTTATTAAGGGAAGGAATATCTCTAATAAAATTCTCCTTGCTCATGAAATCTTTGACTTTCTTACAAGAAGGAAGAAGAGGAAAAAGTTTTATGGTGCTTTGAAGATTGATATGACAAAGGCTTATGATAGAATAGATTGGAAATTTTTGAAGGCTGTGCTTTCTTCCATGAATTTTAGCCAAAATTGGATAAAGTGGATATTACAATGTGTCACCACTGTCCAATTTACTATGCTTGTGAATGGAAGCCTTTCTCAAACTTTCAAGCCTAAGAGGGGTCTCAGACAAGGTGATCCTTTATCACCTTATCTTTTCCTTTTGTGTGCAAATGTTCTTTCCCTTGCCCTTATTCAAGCTGAGCAACAAAATAAGATCCAAGGTATAAGAATTGGAAGGAATGGCTGCACCTTCACTCACTTGTTGTTTGCTGATGATTCCTTCTTATTCTTCAGGAGAGATGATAAATCTATAGACAATATTCAATGTGTTTTACAGTGGTACTGCTCTATTTCTGGTCAGAGCATTAATGTTGCCAAGTCTGATTTGTTTTGCTCTTCAAATATGCCAAGTGTAGAGCAACAACACCTTGCCTCAGCCTTAAAGGTCAACCTGGTGTCTAAACCTAGTAAGTATTTAGGATTAAACTTCAAACTTAAGGGTAAGAGAGTTGTTGACTTTCATTATTTGTTGGATAAACTCAGCTTTAAGCTTCAAGGATGGAAAGCTAAACTCCTCTCATAAGCTGGTAGAACCACCTTGATCCATTCAGTTCTCCAATCCTTGCCCTTATATACCTTTTCTTGCTTTAGGGTGCTTGAGAGTATTTGTAACAAGCTTGATGCCATTACAAGATCCTTCTGGTGGGGGCATGATCAAGGGGTTAGGAAATTGCATCTTCTTAACTAGAATAGAGTTTGTCAACCTAGGAATAGGGGAGGGCTTGGCCTTAAAATTTTAGTTTGATGAACCAGGCCATGCTTGCTAAGCAATTTTGGAGAATTCACCAAAATACTCAATCCCTTTTAGCAAGAACTTTTAAAGCCAAATACTTCCCTAGAAGCTCAATTCATGAATGTCAACCTAAGCCACATCAATCTTGGTTTTGGAGAAACAGTGTAAAGCTAGATAACAGAAAGTTAAAAGAGGGGAAGTGGTGGGTTGGTAATGGTACAAATATTCCCTTAGACCATCCTGCTAGGTTCCAAACTCCTAATCTGCATAATTCAAACCTTATCATAGGTATTGTGGCTGACTTAATTGACCATGCCAATCACTCTTGGAAACCTGGTCTTGTTAGATCCTTGTACCCCCCTCTATTAGTTCTGAAATTCTTTGCATCCCAATCTCTAAGCCAGGTTCTGTGACAAATTCTCTTATGTGGAAGTTTTCAAATTCAGGGGATTTTAATGTTAAAAAAGCTTATGAGATTCTTTTGGAAGAGGCAAATGTGTCAGCCAATGCAAACCTTAGACCCCTTATTATCCTCGATGTTGTGTGGAACACTTTATGGAAGGTTAGATTACCCTTGAAAATCTACAATTTGGTCTAGGAGGTAATCCATGATAGCTTGCCAACTTTTCAAGCTTTAAAAGTGAGGGGAATTCCAATTGCTACCCTTTGCCCTTTTTGTGACTGTGAGGAGTCTGCTGGCCATCTTTTCCTTCATTGCCATTTTGCTAGAGCTTGTTGGTATGGTTCAGCTCTAGCCCTGCATACTTCCTCCCTTGGTCCTATAGTAGTTCGGCAGTGGATCATCAATTATATTATTAGACATAAGAGTTTGGATGAGAGTGGCTTGAAATTTTTGCAGCTGATATTCATCACCCTCTGGGCTATTTGGAATCATAGAAACCGGGTGGTTCATGAGGGAGTTACTCCTGATCCAATGAATGTTATTTTAACCACTCAAAATCTGTTTTGCAGGTACCAAGAGATCTATCAAAAGCATCACAGTACTGTTCATAGATTACCTAAGCAGAAAACTATGGATCAAGGTATTCATGGGCAGTGGAGCATCATCCTCAAGATTTCTGGTGTCAAGCAAGGAAGAAAGAAGAGAGCTGCTTTTGCTTATGAGGCTAGGAACAGGCAGGGTACAATGGTGTTCTACGGGTGCAGCAGCAATGCTGCTAGATCAATCTCAGGTGTTTTGCTTGAAGGTCTTAGAGAAGCAGCTTCTAGGCTTCAGTTCAACCAGATTTTGGTTTTGAGCAATTGTAATTTTTTGGTTCAGATGTTTATCACAGGCCAAGCTCCAGATTGGGAAGGAAAACCCTTGTTTGCTGATTTAGAGTCCTTACAGCAACGGGGTATTTGTTTTTCCTTCCGTTGGATCCCTGCTTCTGTGCTTGTTAATGTACATAATATGGCTATTATGGCCTCCAATGCTCCCATGCACTTCCAATGGCCACAGCACCTACCTTTGTAATGCTCTGTTTTCTGGTTGTTTAAAATATATATATATATATATATATATATATATTTTTTTTTTAATTTTTTTAAATGAGTCGATTCCATTCCACTATCTTTTACGACCCTCCGGGCATATGTTTTTATTTATTTTTTAATTATTATTATTATTTTTTTCCTTAAAGATAAAGAGAAAACTAATTTATATAGCAAGAATGGAGTGATCAAATAATTAGTGTACGTTTTGGACAAGCTGAAAATTTTAACTTATTTACAATTTCAGCTTATTTTTGCTACTATTTATGAGTCATACTGCATTTTTTGGTACTATTTATGGGTCCCACTATACTGTTCAGCTAACTTTATCTATATTACTTTCAGTAAAAAGTTTTCAATTTCAACTAAATAAGTTGTTTTCAAATGGACACTTAATCAATAGAACGTGGCAAGCACATGTCTTCTTATATTTTATGTGGGAAATGTTAAACGAATAGATGAATCACACCACAGATTATGAATTTGAAATTACAGCTTGCACCTAGTGCATAAGATTTCAATTTTTTACCAGATTTAAGAATACTGATTAATTGGAAGTATTGGATAAACTAATTTGGAACCTATAACAGAGGTTTTTTTATTTATTTTTTATTTTTTATTTCATATCATAATTTTCTATTTATTTATTTATTTTATATATATATATATATATATTTTTTTTTGCGCATTGAAAATTTATGGTGAATATGAGTTTGCTGAATGCCAAGAAATTTTTCTCTTTAAAATACTCCCTCCGTCCCACTTTGTTTGTCCTGTTTAAAAAGTCAAACTTTTTAAGGGAACATAATTTATTGTCTTGTCTACCTTTTAAAAATATATAAGTTTCCAAAACTACCCTTAAATAAATTTATCAAAAAATTGAATTAGTAAATTAATAGGGGTATAATAGGAATATTAATAAATTAATGACTTTTATTTTTAGAAACATGACAATATTTTAGGACATTCCAAAATAGAATAGATGACAAACAAAATGGGACGGAGGAAGTAAGATTTAAGAAAAAATTAATCTTTCACTGAAGCAATAACTTTTATTAAATTTATCAACGGTCATATACGCATCAAGTAAAAGAAAATATGATAGATTATAATATAGACTCTGTATCACAAAGTTTTGTTCTGAAGCTATCTAAACTTTTTTCAAATAACAATAAGATACAATCAATGAACAACTAATAAGAGAATATAAGGCACAGATATAAGATGAGAATTCTACAGCAACCCAAAGTCTTCCTCGAGCAATCCTCAAACTCAAGCCACATGCATGTGATTCTTAAACCAGCTATTCTTCACACAATATTGTAATGGAATCAAAATCTTATAGGCTTAAAATTTGTGTTTGATAAAGTTGATATTAGGATAATATCCATTAAAATTTGCAAAAGATTGGGTGAGTGATGCTTGAGAACAGTATAGTCCCACATTTATATTTATTCATGTAATAAAATAAAAGATGTCAAAAAGTAAAGTTTTTTTTTGAGAAACCAGACCCAGAAAATAATAATAATAATAATAATAACCCCAAAAAATTAAAAACCTACCGAAGTGCGTTAGGAACAAAAACGGAGGCCTCATCTTCCTTCTAGGGAGGGCAGCCAAATTTTTTTGTTGCCATGCCTTCTTATTGTATTTATAGTAAATTAATTGTTGTGACCGTTTATTAGTGAATAAGTTAGAGTTGGTTAACTGCTTAATAGTAATGGGTTTCAAAGATGTAGATACAATTTGTAAGGTATGAATAGTTTGCCAGAATAGAGGCATAGATACAACTGCAAAATCATGAAACACGGTGATAGGCCAAAAATATATTGACCCATTTGGCAAATTAATTAATTAATTATCCAAGTTAATTAATTAAGTCAATTTAACATGCAATAGCATGGTAGCATAAACAAATCATCAAGTTAAATGCAACGGAAAATAAGTTTGATATAGGTGATTTGTTTATGAATAGGAAAAACTACTGAGGCAAAACCCTACTGGGTGAATTTAAGGTCACCACTCCCGAGAATCCACTATTATTAATCACAAGCGGTTACAAGTAAAAAAAATCCTAGTACCTAATACCAACCTGCAGTTGAACCGTTACCCTAATACCCAATTGGACTTGTATTGTAGCGGCAATCTTTCTGTCTAATGCACGAATCCCAATACATGACTAACCAATGATGCATGGATCCCAGTACGTGACTAACACACCAACTTAAGGAAGATTGTTGGCTGCAAAGTTCTTTAGTTCATCAACAGTGAAGATCAGGAAGTTCCTTGGTCACAAAACCCTTGGCGTAAAGACGCAGTAGCTTCTATAGAGAATATGATGAACTAGAGCAATTTCTGTTTCCAATCGCAATATGCATGGATTATTCTTTTTCAATGCTTTACATCCATTGTGACGGCTTTTAAAATAATCCTTATATATGTCTAGGGTTGTAAGAAAAGAAATCCTACACAAATACTCAAGGATATGCGTGTAATCAGATCTGGAAAACTTGATTTTGTAATTCTTGACAAATACAGCCTATGTCAAGCTTCTGTTGAGTTTCAACAGTAATTCTTGATAGAAAAGATTCTATCTAGACTTCTGTCGAGCTTTAATGAGCAGCACATTCTTCACTTGTTTCTTGGTTAGATTTGCATGGCTTCAATACTAAACTTGAACACTTGTTTCTTGAAGTACTAAACCTATCATAGATCTACTCAATTACAAGTAAAGTGGGTTTTGTCAAAAGATTAGCCAATTACATAAATATGTCCCTAACAATCTCCCATTTGGCAATCCGTGACAAAACCACAACAAACAAATGTATCATGAGAGAAGTTTTAAATCACTAAAATCATAATCATTTATTGAAATACAAAATAAATCTAACCCTAACATAAACTCTTGAAAAACTTTGCAAGAAGAGAGTTCACTGCATGGTAGACTTTCATAGCCTGTCTTTCTGAAACATTTAAACAAAACTCATCAAGGCATCATGTGTGAAACAAAAATAAGGATTGCATATATAAATAAACATGTGTATAAAGAGAGAAAAGGAATAACACATGTAGAGATAGGTGAAGAAAAACATACATCATATATATATATATATATATGAAAATAAAGTATAATGTACGTCAATAAATGGTCACAAGACCAGTATAAATAAGGCTAACGTAAAAAGAAAGAAAAGAAAAGTACATGTAAACCTCACTACATCCCTCAAGATCTATAAACACTCCCCTTAACAAAAATATCCTATACTGACTCTCCCCCTAAGTACAAGACTACTCTCAAACCCAAAATTACTCCTCTTTTTTGTCACGAATGACAAAGGGTAAGTCACTGAGAGATCGTCATCTCGTTATCATTGGAAGAGCTAGCATCATTATCCTCATCCTCACCAGCATCGTCATCCTCATTAGCCGAAGCCTCTGGAGAAGGAGATGGAGAGGGAGCGAAACCACCAAGGCGAGCCTGTCGGTGTGCTATACGACTTACATGGGTGTTCACTTGACACATCTCATTAGTGAAAGAGTCAAGGCAAGTTTCCATGCACTGACGCTGCACCGTGATGGCCTTGAGGGTCACACCTCCTGCTGTAGAGGTAGAAGGAGCCGAGAAAGATGGAATAGCAGAAGCTGCAGGATCAATCGTCTCCACATGTAGCTGCTTCGATTAAAGCTGGGCCTCACTCCACCGAACAGAACCAACGCTGATGGCATCCATGATGGTGAAGCAAGGAGAGTTAGGAATGTGGATGGAGAAGTGGTGAAGGATCCGTATGATAGCCGAAGGAAAGATAAGCTTATAACAGGTCACCGTATCCTGATACATATCGATGACAGATGTGATGAAGTGAGAGGGAAAGTCTATAAAAAGGTCCTCAAGAAGGGATAAAAGAAAGCAAGTAAGAGGCTCTGTGATAGAGTCACAGTAAGACAACGAAGTAAGAGTAAATCACCATATTAAGGAACCTTGGACCTTTTGCAAAGCCCGAGCAAGGGGTGTTTTGCTTCCCACCCCATATGGAAGGTGTCTCACAAAAGTGAGACAGAAGCTCGTATTTGGACACAATCGGAAGACGCTTAAAACTGGGGTAGTTAGGATGCCCTACCCACAGAACATGTAGTACCTTGGATATAGGATCCGGGGTAACTACGATACGTGTATCTCAAAATGTAGTGGCAAACCGAGGTACAGATGTATCAATACTGTGTATATTGGAGTAAAACTCCTGTATAAACATGATGGGACACCTCAAGGGACTCTTAAGTAGAGATTCCCAACCCCGAGTCCGAATGACGGTAGGGAGAGGAGTGTCGGAAAAATCCGACAGGATAACATGGCGCTTCAGATGAACGCCACATTCCTGAAAGTTCTCCAAGAAGTCCTTTCAGGCCTTCTCATCACGGAACTGAACGTGAAGAGAGGGGATAGGATCAGAAGAAGAAGACCCGGAACTAAGAGGATTTCGAGCCAGAGTGGATTTACGCACTTTAGGTGCCATGGTGTAGTCTATGAGAGAGAGAGAGAGAGAGAGAACACAATCACAACACAGAAACAAAGAATAGAAAGGAAAAAAAAAGATATGTATGCATGAAATATGCATGAACATGTGACGTGTAATATTTATAAAGCATCATGTGTAAAATCCAAACCTACCAGCACACAATCAACAATAAACAAACACACATCTAAAATGCATGAAACATTGTTGAAATGTAATAAGAATGCAATGTATGACTATATAACATCAAATCAATAACACCAAACCTAACAATTTCATAAAAAATCTCAAAAACCCCAAAACCTAGGTCTAAAATGCATGAATGCATGTAAATGAAGGTTTAAGAACACATACCGAAGGATTGAGGCTTAAGCTAGGCCAAAAATCACGTGGGTAGAGAGATAGGAGTGAAAGAGAAGTGTTTGAAGTGAGAGAGAGATTTTTTGTTGAGAGAGAATGGGAAAAATGAGGTCAGATTCGCACTCAACCTATATACAGAAATCGTAGCTCGATAGATCGAAGTATCTGTCGAGATCTGTCAAGCACTAAATCTCGACAGAAATGAATCTATCGAGGTGTTGTCAAGGATCTGTCAACGGCAAAAACACCTCAATGGATCGAGAATTTGTCGAGAATCTATTGGCCAGACAAAAGGTTCAGAAATATGGCTTGATGGATCGAAGAAGCTATCGAGAATCTATCGAGAAGAAGCCCAGAAATCTCGATAGATCAAAATTCTATCAAGATCTATCGAGAAAAGGAGAAAGAAGGGCTCGATAGAAGGGAATTGATTGAGGATCTGTCGAGGATCTGTCGAGAAGCTGTCGAGCTTGAAGAAATAAGGTTTTTCAAGATGGGAAAAATACATAGAGATGACTGCAACAAGCGAGCTACTCAAACATAGATCCAATCAACATATTAAGCTCTCAAAACATCTCTCAACATATATGCAAAACATTCAAGATCTAAAGCACACATACACACTAAGCAAGTTTAACCAATTTTATATTTCAAAAACAAGTTAAGATAGTTTAGTGAGCATATATTAACACATGTATTCCTTGTGATGGCCAAATCACATTGTACTTGCACATGTAGCAAAAATAGCAAAGAGTTTGCATGTTGTGTGTGAAAACATAGCAATCGTGCATAAGTGTCTCATATTATGACGATTTGAGATATGAGAAATTCAAATGCGCTCACACATAATCATAATTGTTTGATGGAGACTATCACCTTTAAGGTATATCATATAACTCCCACATCTCCTAGAAACACACTTGCAACTATATTTAAAAGCATTTTGATTCTTTTTGCTTTTGTATTCTTTGCATATTTTTCTTTTGAGCATAGCATGCATGAGCATATAAGAGAGAGAGAAGAAGTACCCAATTATGTAAGCCAAAACATCACAATTTTGCTATGCCGAAGCACACAGATGTTATACATGATTGTGGGCTTTAGTGGTGAGATGATTATTTATGTCTTGCTTTTAGAATTTTCTAGTTCTTCTTGTCAAAAAGAGTGATATAAGTGTTAAGATATAAGAGATTATTTAATTGTGCTCATCACAAACATGAGCTACAAAGTTCACTTGCTTAGTTTTGCATTGAGATGCTCATCTAAGCTACAAAAGATACAAAGTTTAGAAAACTTTATTTCAATAGTCATCTAAGGTACACAAGTACCAATAAACACAAACACACACCGTTTTTGTATTTTTTGTATTTTTTTTTTCTTTAGATTTTTCAATTTTTTTCCATTTTTATGAAATGAAAAAAAAAAAAAATCAAACAAAAACATGAAAGAAACATACAAACCATAAAACTAGAATGACTCAAAACAAGAAAGCAAAACAAATAAGTAATGCATAACCATAAGGGGAGAGAGAGAAAAAGTGACTAAATCACTTTGAGCATTTTTCCTTCCACAACTTGGAAGAACCTTTCCTTTCCGCGAACCTTTGATTTGGATGTAAGAGGGAAGAATTGAAATCGTTTAAGTTTGAAAGGAACATGAGGACCTTGAGAAGATCTCCAAGATGAGCAAAAGAGGATGAAAAATGATTATGGTTTCTGGACGAGAGCATACTATTGCTTTACTGAGTGGCTAACCACTTGTAGCAATTTGGATGAGTATGCCCTGAAACTCCACAATGATGATAGAAATGCGGCTTCTTTGGTTGAGACTTTTTGTTGTTTACTTTCTTAGTCCTAGGGTCTCTAGTCTCTTTCTTTTCAATCTTAGGGGGTGCTCCTAAAATAGATTTGCCTTTATCTAAGTTCTCACTAGCTATTTCAATTTTAAATTCATTGTTCTCAGAATTAACATTATTAGCAAGTGAGACAAACATAGTTGTACTAGAGGAGGCAATATTAGGAGAAGAGAAATCATACCCCAAACCAGTTTTATCAGAAGCAGCTTTCTGAAAGCTTAGCATCTCATCAAGCTTTGCATCTCATCAAGCTTTGCACTAGAAGTCCTCTCCAATTAAGCTCTAACCTGGGACAGTTCTGCTTCAAGCTTCTTTTTCCTTTTAGCAAGGACGTTGTTCTCAAACCACCAATGGTTTGATTTACTTCATCAACCTTTATAAAGTGCTCATCTCGATTTCTACATCACTCAGCTTCTTGATGGCCAGCCTATACAGTTTCCAATGCTTTTCAAAAACCTTGTCCAATTTTGCATAGGCTGTATGGATGTCATCTTGTTCATAAATTTTCTCAAACTTAGATACCACTAAGTCCTCTTCATCATCTACTGTTTCTGTAACCTCTTCAGTAGGATCAACTGTAGCAGTGAAAGCATTCAAAATTCCCTCGTTATCACTGTCATTTGACTCAATTTTAGGCTCGATATCACTCAAGGTAGTAGCAAGAGCCTTGCTTTTCCCCAATTGACTTGATATATGTTGGACATTCTTGTTTCATATGTCCAAAACCTTGACATCCGAAGCACTTTGGTCCGGAGGGAATAGTGTTCTAACTGCCATCCTTAGCATCCTTTTTTCCTTTGTCTTGGCTTTTGAATTGAGAAGAACTAGATTGCTTACAGTCCTTATCGAATCCTTTCGCATTGGCATTCTTCATGAACTTCTTGAATTGCCTAGTGATGTAGGACTTCATCTTGGAATCTTCATCATCTGAAGATTCATCAGTCTCATTACTTTTGGTCTTCAGTGCCATGCTCTTACTTTTGCTTTCTTTCCCAATTCTAGTTAAACCTAATTCATAGGTTTGTAAGTTGCCAACTAGCTCTGTCAAAGGAATATAGTCAATGTCCTTCGATTCTTCAATTGCTGTTATCTTGGCATGAGATCTTTCAGGAAGAGACCTTAGCACCTTTCTTACGACTTTGGGTTTGGGAATAGTTTCCCCAAGATTGAAGGTTGAGTTAACTATGTCCTTTAGCTTGGCATAGAACTCATCAAAAGACTCATCTTCTTCCATCTTTATCTTTTCAAAGCTAGTAGTGAGCCTTTAGAGTTTTGAATCCTTGACAACCTTAGTCCCTTCCTAGGTTGTCTAGAGGATGGTCCATGCTTCCTTTGTAGTTTTAGTCGAGGATATTTTCTTGAACTCCTCATTTGATCTTTGCATCATCCCAATCAGCCAGTGCTTCCTTTGGCTTAGTCCAACTAGTTTCCATAGCTTGCTACACTTTCTCATCTAAAGACTGAAAGAAAGCTCTCATGTGTACTTTCCAGTATGCATAATTAGTGCCATCAAATAAATGAGGTATAATAAGAGATTGTCCTCTATCCATGACAAATAGGGGTCAATGGATCACACAGCAAAGATTAAACCTAATCAGAGTGTGCTCGCTCTGATACCACTTGATAGGCCAAAAATGTATTGACCATTTTGGCAATTAATTAATTAATTATCAAAGTTAATTAATTAAGTCAATTTAACATGCAATAGCATGGTAGTACAAACAAATCACCAACTAAGTTAAATACAATGGAAAATAATTTTGACACAAGTGATTTGTTTAGGAATAGGGAAAACCATCGAGGCAAAATCTTACCTGGTGAATTTAAGGTCACCATTCCCGAGAATCTACTATTATCAATCACAAGCAATTACAAGTAAAAGTATTTCCAACACCTAATATCAACCTACAGTTGAACCATTACCCCAATACCCAATTGGACTTGTATTGTAGCAGCAATCTCTCCGTTCAATGCATGAATCCCAATACGTGACTAACCAATGATGCACAGATCCCAGTACGTGACTAACACACCAACTTGAGGAAGATTTTTGGTTGCAAAGCTCTTTAGTTCATCAATAGTGAAGACCAGGAAGCTCATTGGTCACAAAACCCTTGGCGTAAAGACGTAGTAGCTTCTATAGAGAATATGATGAACTAGAGTAATTTCTGTCTCCGGTCACAATATGCATGGATTATTCTTTTTCAACAATTCACATCCATTGTGATGGCTCTTAAAATAATCGTTATATATGTTTAGGGTTGTGAGAAAAGAAAGCCTACACAAATACTCAAGGATATGCATGTAATCAAATCTAGAAAACCTGATTTTGTAATTCTTGACAGATATAGCTTGTGTCGAGCTTTTATTGAGTTTTAGCAGTAATTCTCGATAGTAAGGATTCTGTCGAGCTTTAATGAGCAGCACATTCTTCACTTATTTCTTGATCAGATTTGCATGGCTTCAATGCTAAACTTGAACATTTGTTTCTTGAAGTACTAAACCCATCCTAGATCTACCAAATTATAAGTAAAGTGTGTTTTGTCGAAAGATTAGTCAATTACATAAATATGTCCCTAACACAGAGATTATAGGTACAAATGGTAAGTCCATGATACAGATTCAAGTGAAAGTTAAGAATAGTTTGCAAGAATGAATTACAAAGTAGATGCAAGTTAAGAACGGTTTGTAAGAATGAATCCAAGATACAGAGTAGTTGCAAGAACAGAAAAGATAGTTTGCAAGAATAGAGACAATTTAAGATGCAAGATGTAGAACAATTGCAAAGATATGAAATAAAGTTTGCAAGATAGTTTGCAAGAATAGAGACATAGATACAGTTGTAAAAGCATGAAACACAGATTACAAGAACAAATGGTAAGTCTAGGACACAAATTTAGGTGAAAGTTAAAAACAATTTGCAAGAATTAATTACAGTGCACATGCAAGTTAAGAACAGTTTGCAAGAATGAATCCAAGATATAGGGCAGTTGCAAGAATAGATAAGATAGTTTGCAAGACCAAAGACAATTTTAGATGCAAGATGAAAAAAAAAAAAAAAAATGGTATAAAATACAATTTGCGAGACAAATAAGCACAGTTATTAGATAAGAAGCTAAAATAAAGAAGTGATCTTACCTCCCATAGTCTCCAAGGTCCCACATGCTGGTGGAACACTGTTGGACTCACCATGTCCATGACCAAGTACATGTAAGCCAAATAGGCATCCCCCAATTTGCTCCCCAAACATCCTCGAAGTTCCAAAAGACTGCTAGGCACGACAAAGAGATGGTCTAGCTAGAGTTGGCAAAGAGAAACTCCCCCACCACATAGAGCAAGAATGCTCTGGCCATCTTGGACCTATCCCCCTTAGTCTCCTAAGAGTGGGAGAGGAAATCACCAGAAATCTGGTAGTATCAAATGGTCTCACCGGAATACCCAGTAGCTCTTTACCAAGTGCTGTCCCTGACACGCCCTTGAGGCTGATAGGAGGACCGTTGGCTTTTAGCTTGGTCAACCTACGAAAATCATAGGGAGTCATGGTCATCTTCCTACCAGTAATGTGGAAGGTGTGGGTAGTATCCCAACACCTCTCAGCCAATGCCTACACCAGCACCCCGCTGGTAGAACTCTCAAGATGACGAGCCTTGAGCACCTTGAAGCCGGCCACCCTCACCAAGGCCTTAGTCTCAGGCTAGAGTGTCCCGAACCACTCCATGATGGTAGTCATATTGCCCCAACCAGTAAAAGAAGGATGACTTTAAAATTGACAAAAACAAGTGCGTGATGGAAAAGCGTTAGAATGCATGATGGTATAAAACTGTTTGCAAAACCAAACATGCACGCGAATACTTGCGAGTATGAGTATGCATATTGGAAACTTGTGTGTGCATTTTTTATGAACAAATATGTACATGCATGCACGAGTATGTGTACGCATGGTTTTGGACAAGCGTGTGCATAAACGAGCATGCTTACGCATGGTGAACCTATAATTGTGTTCATTGCTATTCTTCAACCCCCTAGGATCAAAATCGATCCTTGACATTTTTCTACCCCACCTAAAGCATAAAGTTTTCATCTTGACCCTCCCTACAACAAAACTCAAGCATTTTCAAGTCCAAAAATAGATTAAAATGGAAGATTAAAGAAAAACTTGAAATAAGAAAAAGTTTGAAAAAATTATCAATTTGAGCAGTGCATTGTGAGATAGGTGTTGATCAGACTTGTAAAGGAGCCTCGTTTAGACGAGTAGCACCGATCCAGCGAGTGAGAATGAACATATTGCCAGAAAGGATGTAGGAGGTTTTTGGAGCCATTAGTTTTCTTAAGAGGATTTTTGAGAGAAAACAAGCAAGGATTTTAGATTTTGATTGAAATGGGAAGAAGAGAGGGGAGGCAAAAGTTTTGGGAGTTAGAGAGAATATGAAGAGGTAGGATGAATAAGAGATTAAAAAGAAGAAAAGAAATGCTTGTACCTGTTGGAAAATTTGAAAAGGCGGGAATGGCACTAGATGGCTAAATTACGTGTAGTTTAGTCCCAAAAAAAAAAAAAAAAATCTACAAGCCTTGAAAATTGCTGAAATATCCCTAGTGAATCAATATATCAAAGTTTGCACGAAAGCCCCTTGAAGAGTCAGAATTTACAAAAATATCCCTAGTACGTCTCGAAGAGCTAGAAATTACAAATGGGTCACTGATGGGTTAAAAAAAATGTCAGAATTTGCATAGAAGTCCCTTGAAGAGTAAAAATTACAAGTACATCCTCGATGGTACAGATTTTCCCCAGTGCAGTCCTAGAACGGATGAGTCTTAGTTTTGTAATTTGGTCCTTGAAGTGTACACTTCACAATTCAACCACCCCCCCCCCCCCCCCCCCAATAGTGAAACTCCCCAATTTGAAATGTGGTCCTTCTTAAAGGACACATCTCGGTTTTAATCTTCAGTGGAACATATTGTCTTAGATTCAACTTCCCTAATGGATCAAGGAGGTTAGGATTTGCACAAAGACCCCTCAAGGAATCAAGATTTGTAGGTAGGTCCCTAAAAGAGTGGATTTATTCTACCTTCACCTTCCTAAGGTTGGAATTCTCATATAAGACCTAAAAATCCCAAGGCAGCCCCTTAAGAGTGAGCTTTGCACTATGATTACAAAGAGACATTGGATTTTGTGCCTCTCAAAATTGAACATTTCACAAAGACCTTCAAAGGCCTTTACAGTACCTCAAAAGAGAAAATCCCAAAACATAAAAGAGATTGAGATAGAGGCAAGATCTACCTAGAACATAGAAGAGATTGAGACAGATTTGAAATACACCTAGAAAAGTTTGAGGCAAGAGCCATAGATTGACACCCTAGATAAGTTCCCCTTCTAGCTTGTAAGAGTACCCTTGTTTGATTTGTGTGATGTTTGTAGGTGGTGAAGTGATCTCCCTATCTTGAGGCCGTTAGACATGTTTATTTGTTTTTTTTATCTTTTTAGTGACTTTAGGATAGTGAGTCACTCGTCTTTTGTTTGAAAATTGGCATACCAGGCTTAGGGATAGTGAGCCTGTCGCTACTCATTTCTCGAGTACCACTAGCAGGAATTCCGACATACAAATCCCGCTTGACTCTTCGGAGTAGCACTTGCCCCAAGCTGTACGTTGAAAAAAAATGGTTTGTCTCCTTTTAATCTTGATCTTGTTTACGAATTTAATGAATCAAAAGATAGGCAACTATGAACACCTCATTTTGTTCCCCTAACGACTCAAGCTCTCATTCCCTAATGACAATATCACTAAAAGGTTTATGACTGGTCTAGGGCCCAACTATGAAAGTCTTTAACTTAGAGAATTTTTTGGTGAAAGAAAAACCTACCAAAGTCGTAAGTACTTGTTTGCATGTTTAAAGCATGTGTATGCATACTTCGACCATGTGCGTGCACCTTTGGGTATGCACGTGCATGTAGGGTTATAGATGACCTGTAAGGAAAGTTTTTAACATAAAAATCACGTAGAGTTAATCCCACATCAATTGGGAAGAGCCTTTTCTAATCACTATAAAAGGCCCTAAAGACACTTTTTCCAAAACACACTTGATGCACTTAAAATAGTGAATCAAAGAGGAAGTTTTTATTCTAAAAAAAATCCTCTAGTTAATTTTTTCTTGGTTAGTACCTCTTTTGTTCCAGACCTTTTTTTTTTTTTTTCATAGTTAGGTTCTGTTCAATTTAGTTTACACTTATTTAGGTTAGTATGCAATAACATAACATGTTTGACATCTTTGATTTCTAGATTGATAGTTAGGGTTTATATGCTTTGAATGAACAATATGAACATGCAATTGAATGTGGCCAGGCATTGATACATAAGTGATGTGGCCGTGGTACAATGATTTGTTTGCTTGATGATGAATATGTGAATGCAATGCTTTGGAAGACGAATATGCTTGATTTATGCCATGTGTATGATGTTATGCCTACCTCCCTTAGTTAGAATGATGACGAGTGCTACCTTGATAATGATATGATGAAGTGGATGATAGCATGTGTTGATATATATGTGTGAGAGACCGGCAAATTAGGTGCTCTCAAAAAAGAGATTTGGGTGCTTTTAAGGGTACCTCTCTTTTTGGGTAGCGGTGTGGAGTCGCCACTTATTTTTTTAATACCAAAAAAAAAAAAAAATGCAACTTTACATGACTGAAATGCTTCATTGTCATTGATTAAATAAAAATAAATACAAGCTTGATAAATTGAATCTTACAAGGCTTTGAGTCCTAGTTACAATCTACCAAAAGAATACATGGCTTTTTGTCCTAGTTACAATCTACCCAAAAATAAAAATAGAGATAAAGCCTAGATCTACCTATCCAAAGAAACTAAATTCGGAGGCTAGGTTACAGAATGGGAAGGTGTTAGACACCTATTTCACCCAGATAGAGTATGGTCTTCTAAACTCTAATGACCAGTGTACCCTTTATGCATGATATGAATGATATATTGCATACATGAGACACTCAACCAAACTAAGTCACATAAATCTCTATTTACGAAGGCATCCTCTTCTTTGTTAAAAAAAAAAAAAAAAATTCTAGATTAGTTTTTGTGAATAAAAAAATTGGTTTTTGATTTGTATGTAAAAAAAATAAAATCCGTTTTGGTATAAGTACAAAAAAAAAAAAAAAGGTTTTTGTGAAGAAAAATCAAATCTATTTGGTTAAGAAAATAAAATAAGGTTTTTTATTTTATTTTATTTTATTTTTAATATCAGATTTGTTTTGGTACAAAGTAAAAAAAATTGGTTTTTGGTCTATATGTAAAAAAATTAGATCCGTTTTGTAAGTTAGAAAATCAAGATTTGTGAAAAAAAAAAATCAGATCTATTTTTTATATTAAATAATTTTTTTTTTTAAAAAAAAGAAGAGAACTACATTCATGAAATAAACCTATGCTACTTGCATCAAACAAAACAAACAAAACATTACTACTAATGACTTTCTTTTTTTATTTCAAAATCTACTATGTTAAAAAAATTCAGATCTACATCTAAGGAAGATACAAATCAGTTTTTGATTTTGAAAAATTCAAATTTGTATTTAAGGAAGATACAAATCAGTTTTTGGTTTTGAAAAAGATGTGATAATAAGCAGATTTTTAAAACTCAAAAAATAGATCATGACAATAAAGACATCAAGAACATATTTCAAAAAAATATTGGCCATACATGTTACGAGTATTAGAAATTAAAACTAAAAGAAGATTTACTCATGCATCATCAAAATAAAAGAAACAGAAAAAAAGGGTAAAGAAAGAACCACCTCTTGCATGGACGTACTCTTCTTCTTTAGGGAATATTTTAGGGTTCAAAGAAATTTATTCAATTATCTTTGAAACCTAAAATATCTTGCTTACAAAAAAGAAATTGTTAAGGCTAGAGCCTCTAGAACATCTTTAACGTAAGAGAGAAAATAATAGAAATGAGAGTCGGAAAGAGGGGAAATAAGAGAGCGTGAAAAGTCTCCTGAATTTGAGATGTAGCCTCTATTTATAGAGGTTGGGAGGCTAAAAAAAATAGCTAAATGATCATAATACGAACTGGGACGCATCATTATCTCTAAAAAATCGAAAAGGATGAGTTTTATCTTGATCTAAATGCCCTTAAGCCGAGGCCTGAATTTGTGCCAATCAACACTTGAAAAGTGCCAAATGGCCCCTTTCGGTGCCAGTCCCTCGTTTGAGTTTTGATTCGTTTTGGACTCATTTTTTGAGATTTTTGAGTCGGGACTAGTAATTAAACACATTTTTAATCCATATTCTAAAAATTAAACTCTTTTTTTGATAATTCAGGTCTTTTTAGCAATGATTATTTTGTAGATAAATACTCTAAAAGGTCTTGATTATCCACAATCTTATTGTTATCTAATTATCCCCTTTGTTCCTATGCAAGCAAGCCTATCTTTGACACTTACTAACATCCAATCACAAAATTATTTAATTAATTTCAATTTTCTAGCCAGTCAGAATTAATTTAAATTAATGATGTGTGGTTGGTTCTACCTACACACAATGTATGCTGATCGTGCAAGCTTGATCATGTGATATCTTTCAATCCGGCGGTCCGATTTGGAAATCGGGCATACCTTCACGACCGTTGAATGTCAAGATCATTAATGCATGTAATGCAACCATGAACTTTGGGTATATGATTGGTCATTCTAGTCATCTTCCTTGATTAAATTATGGGTGCAAAATTGAGTGTCTATAATGTGTATGTGTTGATATATGCATGTGTTAGATGAATGCTAGGATGATGTTATGAATGAGATGCATGTGTGACATGAGATTGCAATGATGAGATGATGATATGCCATATTTAGATGAATGGTAGGTTCTGTGCAAGATGCATTTTAAGGTAGACTTAGTGTGTATGTGTGTATATAAGATGCCTATTAGGAGATTCTTAGATAGAATTAGGATGTGAAATACGGGCTAGGTGGGGTTAGGTGTCTAACACCTTCCCCATCCACATACCTAAACTTTAGACACGTGCTCTGGTAAGATCAGCTCTTTCATGAAGGTCACTATATATATGTTTCCTAGATCTAATCTAGGTGGTGAGTCCATCTTTCACCCTCCTCTCGGTCCATTTAGCAGAGGAGTACTCCCCGTCATGGGTGCTTTCGTCCACACTCAGTTAATCATAAGTTAAGAGCAAAAACAATAATTGAAAGGTTTTGAAAATGATTTAGATAACTAGTTTATGCTTTAGTAAAACAAGTAGAGAGGTTTTGAAAGATTAAAAAATGTGAAAAGGTGCTATGTGAGTGTTTAGATATGATGGATTAGGGTTTTAGAAAACATGGAGGAAAAAACTAAACTCTCTCTAGCTAGGGTTTTATTGGAGACATAAAGTTGGTATTTATGGGTAAACTAGAGTTTTAAGGACCTTTAAGAAGTCTTTAGACGTTTCTAAGGATCTGGGGGGTGGCCCAACCCAAAGATTGAAGTTTTAGGGTTCTAAATATGAACATTTAGATTTCTAGAATTAAGGGTATGCATGCGTGCTTACGAGAATTTGTGTGTGTGCCCCCAAAGGTGTGTATGTATGCTTGCATTTTCACTGCACTGATGACTAGACTTCAAATGACCATAACTTACTCATTTTAAATCTAAATTAAGCGAAATTTGTATTCAAATTGAAGCCAGGATGTCTATTTTCTAATAAAATAAACCTCACTAAAACATTCTTTGTAGTGCAAAATTTATGGTCAAAATAGTGAGCAAAGATTATTTTTTAGCATTTTTTTCAAAACGATTTGAGTATTTTTGAGTTGTGAATACTATTGAATTATTGAGAAATCTTTAATTACCATTGGTTGATGTATTTCAAGTGCATCATTAAGGCCGATGAGCAAAGGTTATTAATAGGTACAAACAGGGACGTAGCTAGCTTTGGACTAGGGGGGGCAATGGCCTCCCCTAAATTTTTTTAAAAAAATATTATATATATATATATATGTGTGTGTGTGTGTGTACTAATTTTAGCAATTTTGTTATATAAAATTACATTTTTTTCCCTTAAAGAATATAATTAATTCTTTTAAGAGTAATGCTATACTCATAAACTTTTTACAGCATTTTTAAAAACTGTTTTGGTAGCAAATTCTTATTGGTTCGCACGGGGACCCACCACTCACATCATTTTTTTACTTACTAGTAACCACTTATTACATCAATAATTTATAAAAAAGTTTGTAGCACGTATTTTCCTCATTTTAATAACTATAAAAAAATTTATAGATCTAAAATCTAAAACAAAATATACAAGCCCCAAAAAAATAGCTCAACAACAAAAATTACCAATACTAAAACTTTAAAAAAAAAATTAAGCTCAATTAACCAATTTTATTTAAAATAAACAACCCTTCCATTTAAAAAATTCTAAACAAAAATAATTTTGTTCTAACCAACACACACAAAAAAAAAAAAAAAAAAAAAAACTAAGCAGCTAAGTAGTGGCAGAGTCAAAGGTTGAAATAGTTGCACACAGTCAACAGTAAAGCCGCCCCCCTTAACTCAAAACTCTGGCTCCGTCCCTGGGTACAAAATGAGGTGTCTACACTAGGTCTACAACATTTTCACAACAAATCTTATGTGACAATATGTTATTGGTGGGTGAAAAAATGATGTTAATAATGGGCCCAAATTAAAATTATTAAAATCTTATCACATAGTTTTTTTTTTTTTTTTGGTGAAATTATTGTAAAAAAGTTGTGAATGTAGCATTACTCTTATTTTTGTTGACCCTAAATTCTTGTGATTCTCAAGTTAGGGTGTTCATCATTTTTATTAGAGTAGTCAAAATAGGTTAATTTAGTATAATTTCTTTTTAGAAGTATATATGCACATATTTTTGACTTAAACATGGAGCCTCTTCTGTATGGGCGGTTTAAATTTTCTTCTATGCCTCTTCAAATTGTATCTCCATTTGATCTCTTAAAAAAGAAGCTATTGAAGTTTGGATAAATAGTGCTGAAATTAGGATCATTTGGGTTTATATTATATTCAGCAAAAACATATGTTGGGTAAATTATTAACATAATAATTTTTTAATACATTGGAAATTTTTCTAGGAGGAGTACTTTGCACTCATCTCCAGTCACTACAACATGGCCCTTCAAGCCTTGGACTTTCTGTAATTTTGTTCCTCTACATGTGAATCACAAAGCCCAAGTTCTATTCTTGTTGTTATGTTTTGCCAAAGTGTTATTGTGTTGTCTTTGTGTTGCTTCATTGAAGTGTTGGTTTGGATGCAGTATAGATATGTTGTTTAGTTGTTAGTGCATTTTTGATAGGAATGTGAAAAAACTACTTTAGTGTTAAGTGTATTATTTCTATTATTATAAGTAACTTATCCAATGATGAAATGTTGTTTTTGTAACTAAACTACAGCTTAATGAAATTGAGTAAATCTTTTAAGAGAGCATTTATTTATTTAACAAGTTATATGTTTTTCACTAAATTTGTAAATGTCACTTCCAAAAAAGGGTTTTACTGTTTCTAATTACTTTCATACTATTAATAAATGTTTTGTAAAATTTAATGCATTATCTATTATAATGTGCATTTTCACTTGAAAATATCATGTGATGTAGACTCTTGTTCAAATGTTAGCTCACCTCCCTTTCTCCTCCTTTTTCAAATTAGTGCAGTGGATTCTCTTAATGCAAAAGTTGGTGACCATTGGAGCTATGAACTGAAGACTACATGTAGTAGAGAATAATGTTATAAAATTTGTTTTGTTGTGCTTTTTTATGGTTATAAACTCAGTAATCATGAAACTATTTGAGGATGTATTTGAAGTATTTATTTTCTCATATTTTAGTTTGATGAATTATTGAGAGATTGATATAGGATAGTTACAATTTTGAATTTGTGAAAATCATGTCCCATCCATGAATTGTGCTCTCTTCATTAGCAAATGGAGAGGATCTTTAATCCTTTGGATTTTCTTACCCAAGGTCTAGTCCCTAGTTCCTTAGTTCCCCTATTACTGATTTTTCAAGCTTAAACTTCAAAATTTTCTTTATGCACCATATTGTTTTTTTGGCCAGTAATATAGTCAAAACTTCTTTAATATGAGAATTCACTTACATTGATATTTGGTCATTGACATGGCTTCTCACATTCTTCTATTTTTCATAATGAAAGGATTATGAAAGTTGATGTTGGTATTTTTACCTATGGGTTTCTTGCTTCCATGTTGATTTAGTGTTGATTCATGTGCATTCGATTGTACAAATCTTGAAAATCTAATTATAGCCAAGAAATGTTGAATTGTATTGCCTTGGGAAAAGGAAAAAAAAGTGATATTTGTTTAGTTGTATAGCCAAAAAAATTGCCTTATTGTTTGCCCAATAGGAAAAGAAAAATAATGATATTTGTCATTAATCAAATGTTATTGTCTTGGGAATTTTTGGCTTTTTAGTGTTTTTTGGGTAACTTTGGACATTCTAGAGGTATTTTGGTAATATTGGATGTCCAAGGGTATATTGGTAATTTTGGAAGTGTAGGGGTATTTGGGTCATTTTGGGTATTTAAGGGTATTTTGGTAATTTTGGAAGTCAAGAGGATATTCGTGTCATTTAAGTATTTTTAAAAGTATGTGGGTCATATTTGGTTAAATGGGTGGGTTACTAAATTAAATGGGTTGGGTGGGTAATGAGTAATTAATTTATATATAAACGGGTCATAAATGGATAAATGTGTAATTACACATCCAACCGATTTATGACCCAACCCAAAACCCACTCATTTGCCACCCCTACTATATACTAGTGCTTCCCTCCTCCTCTTAAATTCTCAATCTCATTTCTTTTCTTTTCTTCTCTTCACTTCAAGACTTTAGCCTTCCTTGGTCAATGGTGACTATCGCTCTTCTTCTCTCACTTTTCTCTAAAGTTTGAGAGGTTTTGGGTTTATTATTGTTGTGGGGATGTTTGCTTCATTGCTTGATCATGGGGTTTGGTTATGAACAAGAATCTATGTGCATGTCTTGTGTTCATGTGAATGCTAATCTGAGTAGTGAGCATGTGTGCACGATTTTGTGTTCAAGCATAGGCATGTATGAGCAAAACTAACAGCAAAGTATGAGCTTTTATGTTCAAAATTGCATGCTTGTGTGAATCAAATGTTATGAAAATGTTCTAGCAAGCATTGCATAGATGGAAAGTAAAAATGCCATGGAAAAGATTCAGTGTTACCTCCCTTGTATTTTTGTTCATTTACCTTTGTTTCCCTACTATGCTTTGTTGATAATTGAAAAAGGAACAAACTTTAGATTAGGCATTGAACCTAAAAGGGAAAAGAAAGATACGAGAAAGTGAGAAAATATTGTTAGGATGTCTCTGCTCTATTCTTTCTTCCTTTGCTTTGCTTTGCTTTTTTATGTATCTTTTTTCTTTGCTTGGACTGGTTTTTGTTTGTTGAAGCTCCTTGTGGCTATTGTTGTCTGCTGTAATGGGGTTTCAAATAAGTGAGAAATGAGGGATTTTCTGGGTCCTCAAGCTCTGTTTTTTGGTTTGAGGAAGAAAGGAGGTTGCTTTTTAGGTTTGCTGTAGTAGTTTTTGGTTGTTATTGATTGTCGCTTCAGGTTGGTGAAGGAATGGACAGAACTTTTTGTGTTTAATTCTGTTTTTTCATAGTTGTTTTTGTTGGCTTCAAATGTATCAAAAAAATTGGATTTTTTATTTTTTAAATTTTTTATTTTTTTATGTGTATTTTGGGTTTTGTTTTTGGAGTTTTGGAGGGTGGAATGGCTGCTGTTTTGTGTTGGTGGAAATGGGAAAGAGGTGGAATTTTTAAAGGTGTTTTAG
The DNA here is from genome assembly GCA_030820535.1 of Quercus parvula. Classification (NCBI taxonomy): domain Eukaryota; kingdom Viridiplantae; phylum Streptophyta; class Magnoliopsida; order Fagales; family Fagaceae; genus Quercus; species Quercus parvula. The sequence goes on from JAUAME010000007.1 coordinate 29,311,146, forward strand.
GGGTTTTTTTTTTTTTTTTTGGTTCTGTTTTTTTGTTTTGCTAGTTGTATGGTGGTTGAGATTTTCAAGTTGAGTGATGACAGAGATGAGGGAAAAATTGGTGTGATGAAAACCAAAGAGGGAGCAATAGGAATGTGGTAGGTCAGATTCCTAGGACTAGGGATTTAGGTTTGACAGTGAAGCCAACCCGCCAAAATTGACTTGATCAAATCCAACTAGTCAGGCTGGGTCGATTTTTAGGGGTTGGGTTGCAATTTTTTTATTTTTTTATTTTTTTTATTTTATAGTTGGTTGGGTTGGTTTGGGTAAAAAAAAATTCACAAATCCGCCTAACCCAATTTGACCCACCTACATTTAATATATATTTAAAATTTAATAAATATATTATATATATATATATAAAATATTATACAAATATTTATTTATTTTTTTTGTCCCTCTTCCAAAATAAAATCCAAACCCTAATTGGTGTTATGCTTAGGATTATTTGATTATAAATTTGCTCTTATTTGTGGTAGTGTTGTTCTAATGCTAATATTAATAAATATCCAACTCGATTTAACTTGATCTATGTGGGTTGAGTTGGACTAAGTTTTTTTTAACCCACCATAGTGGGTTGAGTTGAAAAAATCTCTTAACTCGACCCATGCACATGCCTAACGTTTGAGCCTCAAGGCGGTTGTTGATTCTCTTTTTTATGTCCTTTAAAAAAGATAAAAATATAGGGTCCCTTAGGGTTTAGGGTATGTGGATAAGAATGGAAGTGGATAAGAATGTGATGTTTTACCCTTTAAGGTCGATGGAAATTTTCTAACAATTGGGACAGACCTTAATTTAATTACTTGTGCATCCATTTAGAACTTGAACTGCAATGCATTTAAAGGAATTGTGTCATCGGCTATAAATCAACACTCAATAATTCAATAAATCTTGACATGCCCATTAAATAAAAGAAAGTAATATGATTTAAAAATAAATCACATGCATGACTTAATTAAAATAAAGGGACCGAATAAGACAATCAAAAGACCCAAATAAAAAAAGGACATGTAATTTATGAAAATTAGTTATATGCCATAATCAATTCGATGTTCAAATAAAGAGACCCAAATGGTATATTTAGTTCTAATTTTCCATGGAAATTACACTAAAATTTTAGCACCCATTCCATAGAAAATTACAGATTTTTTTTTTCCTTACAATTAAATTGCAACGTGAATAATTTTATTCAATCAATGATATCTCATTCAATCCAAGTTCGATTTTCACCCATGACTAGTCAAATTAAAAGGAATTTCATGATCTTAACCACTGCTCAAAATTAATCCAATCACATGGTTAGATTTCAATTAAATTTAGTCAACGACATAAAAATTGATAAAAATCAATAAGAAATGGAATTTCACTATTAAAACCAAGAAATCCTTCATTTTTAGGCCAAAACTTTTACTGAAATTTAAAGCCGTACAAAATACAGTACCACCATAGACGAACGTACAAGTAAGTTTTTGTTTTTGTTTTTTTTGAAGCTCAAATATGAAAATAATGGTTTTGACCCCTGTAGACATCTCATTTTGTACCCTTCTGACTCTATCACCCATTCCCCAATAATGATATCACTGGAAAGGTCCACGACTAGTCTAGGGCTTAACTATAAAAAATATTTAACTTCGAAGATGTTTTTGTGAAAATAAAACCCGTAAGAGCCTTAAGCATGTGTGCATAGGTTCTTAGCTTGCGTATGCATGCTTTGATTATGTGTGCACACATGTAGGGTTGTAGAATGCTCTATAAGGAAAGTTTTAAAGGTAAAAAACGTGTAGAGCTAATCCTACATCGGCTCGGAAGAGCCCTGCACTCCTTTTTGATCAATATAAAATGACTCCACTGCCCTTTTCCCAAAACTGACCTCATTCACTAAGATAATTATTTCAAAAATTTGATTATCTATCTAAGATTAATGTTTATCTTTTATTCTCATGCACCAAATCACCCTTAAAGAAAAATACTTAACAATCACAAATATTCATTTAATTAATTTTAATTATCAACCAATCAAAATTAATTTCAATTAATCACACTTGATAGGTTTCACCCAAATGAATGCGTGCATAAGACCGTTAAAACTTGATTTTGTGATATCTTTCGATCTGATTGTTAGATTTGGAGATCGAATATATTGTTGTGATTGTTGAAATCTCAAGATCATTTTCATAATATGTGATGAATGAGTTATTGACTAAATTTGACCATGATTTTTGGGTATATAAAATGATCATGTTTTCCTCTTTCAATGTTAGATTGTAGGTGCGAAATGGAGTGTGTACATCAACCAACATCACGAAATTAAAACAAGTTTGACTTGATTTTTGATTGATAAAGCCTCTACCGAAGGGCAATTCAAAAGTCACTTCCAATTGATTGAACCTTGTTTAAATAACTATCAATTTTAGATATTTTCATCGATTGAAAGACAATCAAATGGTAGTTGAAATTTGTACAAACACTTTGAGTTTGAACATTTTTTTCTTTTTTTGAGAAATAATTTTGAACATTGAATAAGTCATAATAGACTAATGAATTTATACATTATCATGAAATTTACCAACTTAAAACCTAAAAAAATACAACCACATTTATATCTACCATAAAATTTCCCTATTCTACTTCAAAAAACCTTTTTTTTTTTTAAAAAAATTTATAGACAAAATTTGCTACTAATTTAAATTTATTCATAAGGGAAATAGTTGGAGGTATTATCGAAGGTTAAAACAGTGAAATCTCATGACTAGTCTAGGGCTTAACTATAAAAAATATTTAACTTAGAAGATGTTTTGGTGAAAATAAAACCCGTAGGAACCTTAAGCATGTGTGCATAGGTTCTCAGCTTGCGTATACATGCTTTGATTATGCGTGCACACATGTAGGGTTGTAGAATGCTCTATAAGGAAAGTTTTAATGGTAAAAATCGTGTAGAGCTAATCCTACATCAGCTTGAAAGAGCCCTGCACTTCTCTTTGATCAATATAAAATGACTCCACTGCCCTTTTCCCAAAACAAACCTCATTCACTAAGATAATTATTTCAAAAATTTGATTATCTATCTAAGATTAATGTTTATCTTTTATTCTCATGCACCAAATCACACTTTAAGAAAAATACTTAACAGTCACAAAAATTCATTTAATTATTTTTAATTATCAACTAATCAAAATTAATTTCAATTAATCACACTTGATAGATTTCACCCAAATGAATGCGTGCATAAGACCGTTAAAACTTGATTTTGCAATATCTTTCAATTTGACCGTCAGATTTGGAAACCGAATATATTGTTGTGATTGTTGAAACCTCAAGATCATTTTCATAATATGTGATGAATGAGTTATTGACTAAATTTGACCTTGATTTTTGAGTATATAAAATGATCATGTTTTCCTCTTTCAATGTTAGATTATAGGTGCGAAATGGAGTGTGTACATCAACCAACATCACGAAATTAAAACAAGTTTGACTTGATTTTTGATTGATAAAGCCTCTATCGAAGGGCAATTCAAAAGTCACTTCCAATTGATTGAACCTTGTTCAAATAACTATCAATTTTAGATATTTTCATCGATTGAAAGACAATCAAATGGTAGTTGAAATTTGTACAAGCGCTTTGAGTTTGAACATTTTTTTCTTTTTTTGAGAAATAATTTTGAACATTGAATAAGTCGTAATAGACTAATGAATTTATACATTATCATGAAATTTACCAACTTAAAACCTAATAAAATACAACCACATTTATATCTACCATAAAATTTCCCTTTTCTACTTCAGAAAACCTTTTTAAAAAAAAAAAAATTTATGGCCAAAATTTGCTACTAATTTAAATTTATTCAATTGGGAAATAGTTGGAGGTATTATGGAAGGTTAAAACAGTGAAATCTCACGACTAGTCTAGGGCTTAACTATAAAAAATATTTAACTTAGAAGATGTTTTGGTGAAAATAAAACCCGTAGGAACCTTAAGCATGTGTGCATAGGTTCTTAGCTTGCGTATACATGCTTTGATTATGCGTGCACACATGTAGGGTTGTAGAATGCTCTATAAGGAAAGTTTTAATGGTAAAAATCGTGTAGAGCTAATCCTACATCAGCTTGAAAGAGCCCTGCACTTCTCTTTGATCAATATAAAATGACTCCACTGCCCTTTTCCCAAAACAAACCTCATTCACTAAGATAATTATTTCAAAAATTTGATTATCTATCTAAGATTAAGGTTTATCTTTTATTCTCATGCACCAAATCACACTTTAAGAAAAATACTTAACAGTCACAAAAATTCATTTAATTATTTTTAATTATCAACTAATCAAAATTAATTTCAATTAATCACACTTGATAGATTTCACCCAAATGAATGCGTGCATAAGACCGTTAAAACTTGATTTTGCAATATCTTTCAATTTGACCGTCAGATTTGGAAACCGAATATATTGTTGTGATTGTTGAAACCTCAAGATCATTTTCATAATATGTGATGAATGAGTTATTGACTAAATTTGACCTTGATTTTTGAGTATATAAAATGATCATGTTTTCCTCCTTCAATGTTAGATTATAGGTGCGAAATGGAGTGTGTACATCAACCAACATCACGAAATTAAAACAAGTTTGACTTGATTTTTGATTGATAAAGCCTCTATCGAAGGGCAATTCAAAAGTCACTTCCAATTGATTGAACCTTGTTCAAATAACTATCAATTTTAGATATTTTCATCGATTGAAAGACAATCAAATGGTAGTTGAAATTTGTACAAGCGCTTTGATTTTGAACATTTTTTTCTTTTTTTGAGAAATAATTTTGAACATTGAATAAGTCGTAATAGACTAATGAATTTATACATTATCATGAAATTTACCAACTTAAAACCTAATAAAATACAACCACATTTATATCTACCATAAAATTTCCCTTTTCTACTTCAGAAAACCTTTTAAAAAAAAAAAAAATTTATGGCCAAAATTTGCTACTAATTTAAATTTATTCAATTGGGAAATAGTTGGAGGTATTATCGAAGGTTAAAACAGTGAAATCTCACGACTAGTCTAGGGCTTAACTATAAAAAATATTTAACTTAGAAGATGTTTTGGTGAAAATAAAACCCGCAGGAACCTTAAGCATGTGTGCATAGGTTCTTAGCTTGCGTATACATGCTTTGATTATGCGTGCACACATGTAGGGTTGTAGAATGCTCTATAAGGAAAGTTTTAATGGTAAAAATCGTGTAGAGCTAATCCTACATCAGCTTGAAAGAGCCCTGCACTTCTCTTTGATCAATATAAAATGACTCCACTGCCCTTTTCCCAAAACAAACCTCATTCACTAAGATAATTATTTCGAAAATTTGATTATCTATCTAAGATTAATGTTTATCTTTTATTCTCATGCACCAAATCACACTTTAAGAAAAATACTTAACTGTCACAAAAATTCATTTAATTATTTTTAATTATCAACTAATCAAAATTAATTTCAATTAATCACACTTGATAGATTTCACCCAAATGAATGCGTGCATAAGACCGTTAAAACTTGATTTTGCAATATCTTTCAATTTGACCGTCAGATTTGGAAACCGAATATATTGTTGTGATTGTTGAAACCTCAAGATCATTTTCATAATATGTGATGAATGAGTTATTGACTAAATTTGACCTTGATTTTTGAGTATATAAAATGATCATGTTTTCCTCTTTCAATGTTAGATTATAGGTGCGAAATGGAGTGTGTACATCAACCAACATCACGAAATTAAAACAAGTTTGACTTGATTTTTGATTGATAAAGCCTCTATCGAAGGGCAATTCAAAAGTCACTTCCAATTGATTGAACCTTGTTCAAATAACTATCAATTTTAGATATTTTCATCGATTGAAAGACAATCAAATGGTAGTTGAAATTTGTACAAGCGCTTTGAGTTTGAACATTTTTTTCTTTTTTTGAGAAATAATTTTGAACATTGAATAAGTCGTAATAGACTAATGAATTTATACATTATCATGAAATTTACCAACTTAAAACCTAATAAAATACAACCACATTTATATCTACCATAAAATTTCCCTTTTCTACTTCAAAAAACCTTTTAAAAAAAAAAAAAATTTATGGCCAAAATTCGCTACTAATTTAAATTTATTCAATTGGGAAATAGTTGGAGGTATTATCGAAGGTTAAAACAGTGAAATCTCACGACTAGTCTAGGGCTTAACTATAAAAAATATTTAACTTAGAAGATGTTTTGGTGAAAATAAAACCCGTAGGAACCTTAAGCATGTGTGCATAGCTTCTTAGCTTGCGTATACATGCTTTGATTATGCGTGCACACATGTAGGGTTGTAGAATGCTCTATAAGGAAAGTTTTAATGGTAAAAATCGTGTAGAGCTAATCCTACATCGGCTTGAAAGAGCCCTGCACTCCTCTTTGATCAATATAAAACGACTCCACTGCCCTTTTCCCAAAACAGACCTCATTCACTAAGATAATTATTTCAAAAATTTGATTATCTATCTAAGATTAATGTTTATCTTTTATTCTCATGCACCAAATCACACTTTAAGAAAAATACTTAACAGTCACAAAAATTCATTTAATTATTGTTAATTATCAACTAATCAAAATTAATTTCAATTAATCACACTTGATAGGTTTCACCCAAATGAATGCGTGCATAAGACCGTTAAAACTTGATTTTGCAATATCTTTCAATTTGACCGTCAGATTTGGAAACCGAATATATTGTTGTGATTGTTGAAACCTCAAGATCATTTTCATAATATGTGATGAATGAGTTATTGACTAAATTTGACCTTGATTTTTGAGTATATAAAATGATCATGTTTTCCTCTTTCAATGTTAGATTATAGGTGCGAAATGGAGTGTGTACATCAACCAACATCACGAAATTAAAACAAGTTTGACTTGATTTTTGATTGATAAAGCCTCTATCGAAGGGCAATTCAAAAGTCACTTCCAATTGATTGAACCTTGTTCAAATAACTATCAATTTTAGATATTTTCATCGATTGAAAGACAATCAAATGGTAGTTGAAATTTGTACAAGCGCTTTGAGTTTGAACATTTTTTTCTTTTTTTGAGAAATAATTTTGAACATTGAATAAGTCGTAATAGACTAATGAATTTATACATTATCATGAAATTTACCAACTTAAAACCTAATAAAATACAACCACATTTATATCTACCATAAAATTTCCCTTTTCTACATCAGAAAACCTTTTTAAAAAAAAAATTTTATGGCCAAAATTTGCTACTAATTTAAATTTATTCAATTGGGAAATAGTTGGAGGTATTATCGAAGGTTAAAACAGTGAAATCTCACGACTAGTCTAGGGCTTAACTATAAAAAATATTTAACTTAGAAGATGTTTTGGTGAAAATAAAACCCGTAGGAACCTTAAGCATGTGTGCATAGGTTCTTAGCTTGCGTATACATGCTTTGATTATGCGTGCACACATGTAGGGTTGTAGAATGCTCTATAAGGAAAGTTTTAATGGTAAAAATCGTGTAGAGCTAATCCTACATCGGCTTGAAAGAGCCCTGCACTCCTCTTTGATCAATATAAAATGACTCCACTGCCCTTTTCCCAAAACAGACCTCATTCACTAAGATAATTATTTCAAAAATTTGATTATCTATCTAAGATTAATGTTTATCTTTTATTCTCATGCACCAAATCACACTTTAAGAAAAATACTTAACAGTCACAAAAATTCATTTAATTATTTTTAATTATCAACTAATCAAAATTAATTTCAATTAATCACACTTGATAGGTTTCACCCAAATGAATGCGTGCATAAGACCGTTAAAACTTGATTTTGCAATATCTTTCAATTTGACCGTCAGATTTGGAAACCGAATATATTGTTGTGATTGTTGAAACCTCAAAATCATTTTCATAATATGTGATGAATGAGTTATTGACTAAATTTGACCTTGATTTTTGAGTATATAAAATGATCATGTTTTCCTCTTTCAATGTTAGATTATAGGTGCGAAATGGAGTGTGTACATCAACCAACATCACGAAATTAAAACAAGTTTGACTTGATTTTTGATTGATAAAGCCTCTATCGAAGGGCAATTCAAAAGTCACTTCCAATTGATTGAACCTTGTTCAAATAACTATCAATTTTATATATTTTCATCGATTGAAAGACAATCAAATGGTAGTTGAAATTTGTACAAGCGCTTTGAGTTTGAACATTTTTTTCTTTTTTTGAGAAATAATTTTGAACATTGAATAAGTCGTAATAGACTAATGAATTTATACATTATCATGAAATTTACCAACTTAAAACCTAATAAAATACAACCACATTTATATCTACCATAAAATTTCCCTTTTCTACTTCAGAAAACCTTTTGAAAAAAAAAAAAATTTATGGCCAAAATTTGCTACTAATTTAAATTTATTCATATGGGAAATAGTTGGAGGTATTATCGAAGGTTAAAACAGTGAAATCTCACGACTAGTCTAGGGCTTAACTATAAAAAATATTGGCGAAACTACAATGTTGGTCCCTGAAATTTACCTTGTGTGCGCAATTGGTCCCTCAAGTTTGAAATGAGCACAATTGGTCCCTCAAGTTTTAAAACTGAGTTGTATTTAGTCTTTTTACTAACTGCCGTAGTGGTGTTACTTACGTGGCTAACGGAATAATGACTTGACATTTTTTTTTAATGATGTGGCATTTTTTAATTAAAAAAATTACAAATTGTTTGGTACTGATTGGTTCTTAGTATTATGTTGGTGCCAACTTGTTAAACCAAAAAAAAGAAAAAATTGCTTGCAAAGTTGCTCACATTTTTCATACAAGTTATGAAAAATATTGGTTGACATTTACGGAGGCTTCAGCCTTCAGCGAGTGTTCCACCCTTGTGGCTTTTAAAACATATTTATTGGTTTAGTTATTATTATTTTTTTTTAAATGTTTATTGAAATCCAATTTATGTAGCGTCTATGTCTTCCTTTTACTTGATTTGATTTCCTTAATGAATTTTTCTTGTTGATGTATATGGAATGGCCCCTCTTCATGAACTGTCGTAATTAATCTTCATGAACTGCGGTAATTAATTTGACATTTTAAACAAATTTCCAATGTCTAGGAAGTGAAGAGAATGGAAGTAAACTACTTGCAGTATCATCCAATCCAGATGGCCTACCGTGTTACTCAACAGCTTATATGTTTGAAGTACTCCAGCCAAGATGAGGATTCAATTCGACAAGCATTGCAGGATCTAAAAGAGCAATATATTTTTGGAAGGATCTAGAGTTTGGTGTAAAGCACAATTCTGTATTTTGGTACCTACTTGGTACTGAAAGAACAATGTAACAGGTTTGCTATCTGGACCAGAGATGTATTGCCAAACTTTTGTAGAATAATCATTATGTCTGTGTTAACAGAAAGCCAGAATGTGCAAGTTCAAGTTTTAATTAAAAAAAAAGTGTAATTTTTTTAATGATGCGGCTAGGGTTTGGGTTTCTCCACTCTCTCCCATTCTCTCTCTTGTTTGGTACTAGGTTGTGAATCAAATTGTTTATTACATTTTTTTGATGGGGAGATTATTCCTTACGTGTAAATTTATTTTGTAATTTTTTAAATTAAAAAATGCCACATCATTAAAAAAAATGCCAAATCATTATTTTGTTGGCCACGTAAGTAACATCACTAACGGTAGTTAGTAAAAGGACTAATACAACTCAGTTTTAAAACTTAAGGGACCAATTGCGCTCGCTTCAAATTTGAGGGACCAATTGCGCACACAGAGTAAACTTGAGGGACCAACATTGTAGTTTCGCCAAAAATATTTAACTTAGAAGATGTTTTGGTGAAAATAAAACTCGTAGGAGCCTTAAGCATGTGTGCATAGGTTCTTAGCTTGCGTATGCATGCTTTGATTATGCGTGCACACATGTAGGGTTGTAGAATGCTCTATAAGGAAAGTTTTGATGATAAAAAACGTGTAGAGCTAATCCTACATCGGCTTGGAAGAGCCCTACACTCCTCTTTGATCAATATAAAATGACTCCACTGCCTTTTTCCCAAAACAGACCTCATTCACTAAGATAATTATTTCAAAATTTTGATTATCTATCTAAGATTAATGTTTATCTTTTATTCTCATGCACCAAATCACACTTTAAGAAAAATACTTAACAATCACAAAAATTCATTTAATTAATTTTAATTATCAACCAATCAAAATTAATTTCAATTAATCACACTTGATAGGTTTCACCCAAATGAATGCGTGCCCGTTAAAACTTGATTTTGCGATATCTTTCAATCTGACCGTCAGATTTGGAGACCGAATATATTGTTGTGATTGTTGAAACCTCAAGATCATTTTCATAATATGTGATGAATGAGTTATTGACTAAATTTGACCATGATTTTTGGGTATATAAAATGATCATGTTTTCCTCTTTCAATGTTAGATTATAGGTGCGAATGGAGTGTGTACATCAACCAACATCACGAAATTAAAACAAGTTTGACTTGATTTTTGATTGATAAAGCCTCTATCGAAGGGCAATTCAAAAGTCACTTCCAATTGATTGAACCTTGTTCAAATAACTATCAATTTTAGATATTTTCATCGATTGAAAGACAATCAAATGGTAGTTGAAATTTGTACAAACGCTTTGAGTTTAAACATTTTTTTCTTTTTTTGAGAAATAATTTTGAACATTGAATATGTCATAATAGACTAATGAATTTATTCATTATCATGAACTTTACCAACTTAAAACCTAACAAAATACAACCACATTTATATCTACCATAAAATTTCCCTTTTCTACATCAAAAAATTTTTATTTTTTTAAATTTTTATGGCCAAAATTTGCTACTAATTTAAATTTATTCATAAGGGAAATAGTTGGAGGTATTATCGAAGGTTAAAACAGTGAAATCCCACTTCAAATGATGAGTCTGAATCCGAAACCATAACCCACTATAAACTATGGGCGGAAGGGCCCAAGACCTCTCTCTTGACCCACCCACCCAGGTTACCCCACGCGGAGTGACCTACGTCCAATGTAGTCAAGAACTTCACCAACTGGCTGGACTATGGGCAAGTTTTTATTTTTTTATTTTTTATTTTTAAATTTTATTATCCTCTGAATATGAATTAAATAAAAGAAACAGAAATCAAACAACGAATCAGAAAGAGTAGGATGGTTCTTCTTCTTCCAGATTTTTATTTTTATTTTTCATTTTTATAAATTTGACTAATATTGGATTGAGTCTACGCTTCTACCGTCCCTGGAAAAAATTGAGGGTAAGATAATAAAAGGAATGCGAAGGTCACACGTCACTTTTATATTATTTAATTATGCTTTTATTAAAATAATAATAATATTTACTAGTATCTTTTTTTGAGAAACATAAGTAAGACATGCTTACTTATGTGGACATGATTCCTTCAGTGGACTCGATCCACAAAGTTCTTTTTGACTAGTATCTTATCTAAGAAAGTAAGAAACATCTTTAATAAGTTATATCCCACAAAGTTCAAAGGATTTATTTCCTTTACCAAGAATTCACTTAATTTCTCTTTGAATGGGTCATGATTTCTCCTCCACGAAGAAATTTCTGAGAACTTTGTTTAAGACATGATACACAAAAAGTACATAAAAACACAAACCACAACGATAAACTTCGTGAAATTTTTAATTGAAAAGAAGTTTATCTTTGTTTTTATTTTTTGTCAACAAGAAGTTTATATTTATACAAAATATTGATTTTGTTCATATAATAGATATAATTTCTTAGATACACACATTTGATTTCTCAATAAAAATTAAACACATAGTTGTGTTGACTAATAAAGTTTAAATATTTTTATACAATTAAATTCAATGTAATAATGTGTTTAAATTTAATTGTAAAACTTAATATATTTCAACTAACAAAAACAGTTTTTTTGTTGATAATTCGATGGTAACAACAATGGGGAAGTAAATATGAACATGGATTCTCTTTATAAAAGAGATTAGACAAAGCCGGGACACTATTCCTTAAGCTGTTAGTCTTGTGGTTAAGTATGGTTATGAGTACTATAAATAACAATATTATCAATAATAGTTTTCTTAAACTGTCATATAACGAAGCTTAGAGCTAAGCTTCGCCCATAAACTAGATAATATGCTGGGTTTGTCCACTCACTACGACTAGCTTTAGGGCCTTTGCTTCTTGTTACCTTAGCTTGGCTTTAGATAAATAAATACCATGTGACTTTTGTTATAATTTGGCCAAGTAACAAGTGGTAGCAATCCATATAGCGTAATTATATTTAGTTTTTATTTGCGAACACTTTATTTAGCCTTTTGTTAAAAATGTGACAAAGTATACTTATATTTATAAAAAAAATGTGAAAAAAAAAGTAGAAAAAGTGAAGTTTTATTTTTTTGGGGGTAATGTATGGTTATCCTAAGTATTATAAATAACAATATTATAAATAATAGTTTTTTTTCCTTATCATTACTTTTTTAATGATTAATAATTGAATACTTATTTCTTTTCTTTTTTTGATAAGAATTGAATACTTATTTCAATATATAGAAACCGCGTGTTTGATCAAAAAGTAAAATTACAAACCGCCGTGTACGTACCGCATATGATAGATTCTTTTCCTGCCAGAAGAACAAGAACAGTATTTGGTCCATGTTAAAGATATATTAGCCCATTAGTATAGGCCCAAGCCTAATTTTACTTTGTGTGCAAGTCAAGTCTCCTACTTGTACTAGAAGTCTATTAGTCTAGGGTTTAGTCTACTATATATACACATGTTATGATTCATTGTAACACAGGATTTGTACTACACTATAATATATTATTGATGTAGCCCTTTAAGATTTCCTCCGTCGATGTAGGCCGTTAGGCTGAACCACGTAACCCTTGTGTGTTATTGTGTTTTATGCTTTATGCTTTCGCTTCCGCATCTATACTAGTATATTTAACATAATGTATCAATGCTAATATTTAACATGGTATCAGAGCCACCTTCCTGTGGCCATGGTTTTCTGTCTTTACGGTATATTTAAGAGCAATCTTTGTCTTCCTCGGTGTTTTTTTCGCTGCGTTCATCTTCTTTGACTTCCTACTGCTGCCGTCAAAAATCTCCGATATAGTCAAGCCACCGTTAGAAGTCGCATCAACACTGCAAGACCATTGCCTTCCTCAAACTACCGTCACAGAGCCAAACTTCATTCAAGGGATCTTCTCAATCTTATCAAATCTCAAGATTTCATCAAGCTTCCATCTTGAGTTTGAGAGGGGGTGTTAAAGATATATTAGCCCATTAGTATAGGCCCAAGCCTAATTCTACTTTGTGTGCAAGTCAAGTCTCCTACTTGTACTAGAAGTCTATTAGTCTAGGGTTTAGTCTACTATATATATACATGTTATGATTCATTGTAACACAGGATTTGTACTACACTATAATATATTATTGATGTTGCCCTTTAAGGTTTCCTCCGTGGATGTAGGCCGTTAGGCTGAACCACGTAATCCTCGTGTGTTATTGTATTTTATACTTTATACTTTCGCTTCCGCATCTATACTAGCATAATCAACATGGTATATCAATGCTAATATTTAACAGTCCAAATGGAGTAGCTGACCTTTAGGACTTTATAAACTTTTCCCATATGGAGCTCTGTTAAGGTCATAATTAAGGACAACGAATATTCAGCAAAAAAATAATAAAGGACAACAAACAGTATATTCTTTGCTGTAATTCTTCTAATATTTTAAACCAAACACAACGAATCAATGACGTTCATTTGGATTACTTCGAAAATTTCCCTCAACTTGTTGGAAAGTAGTATTTGTTAACTTTGCCACAAGGAACGAGACAGGTTCATTGGAGATCAGAATTCCGTGCGCTGTCAACTCACGCAACCTCGTCACAAAGGAAAGAGTCTTTTTATGTAAAGCAAAGAAATTCATAACTTTTTACTGTAACTAATTTTAAGTGACAAATTGTGATTAATTATTTATAATTTTTACATCAGCATATCATTTTCTTTTTTGTTAATCACATTTAACCAAATGGAGAATTATGACAACAAGGTTACCCATAATCCTTTGCTTATATAAGTACTTAGTTTAGTGTTTCCTAGTACAAGAAAACAACAAACATTTTCATGTGGCCATTTCAAACACTTCACCATGTCACAATTCCTTAGCTATCTCCTCATCCTCTCCTTCTTCTTCTTCTTCTTCATCAACTCCTTAGGCACCAATTCTAGTCCTTTGTTAGCACTATGCCAGCCATACCTCTGCGGTGACGTTAACATCAGCTACCCTTTTTGGTTTCGTAATGAAATCGCCTCTGATCCGCAATATTATTGTGGCTACAAGGGGTTTGGCGTTAGGTGCCAGAACGACGAGGCCGTACTTGGCTTACCCGGTGACCGGAACTACTCCGTGAAAGATATAAATAATATCGGCCATACACTAACCCTTGTGGATATTGATGTCACCAGCAACCAAAGGTGCCCAAGACCACGTCAAAACTTTTCTCTAGAGATGCTACCTTTGAACTATTCTTCAATGGATTTGAATCTCAGTTTTTACTTTAATTGCACTCCCTACCCTCCAAATGTGCCTTTCATCCCGTGCTTGAGTATTAGTAGCAACCGGTCTTTTGTTTTTGTGGAGAATCATGAGACGGAGGGCTTTGATTGGTCAAAGAATTGCGAGGACAAAGTGGTGGTGCCAGTGAGACATATACAGACTGAGATTAATATTTTTGATTTGATTGATCGGTTTAGTGCGGCTATGAATGATGGCTTTGTGCTTGATTGGGGAAGTGTTAAGGACTGTGTTACATGTGAGAACTCTGAAGGGTATTGTGGATACAACGCTACGGCTGAGGAGTTCTTGTGCATTTGCAAAGATGGAAGTACACATAGTAACAGCTGCAAAGGTACGCTCCCTTGGTCAATTCCACGTGTCAAAAATTTATATTACATATCATAGTAAAAAGGTATAGAGAAGAAAACAGATACTGCTGAATTATTCACTATAACACCTTTGAATAATTAATTCAAAGGTATGATTGCGTGAACTACTTGTTCTCTTGTGGGAACCACATCACGTGAAGGTTTCCACCCAATAAATTCTTCTCTGCTTTAGGTTTATTTTTGTATCCTAGTGATAAATCGTTGTTTGGGTTGTTGTAGTTGCCTTGGAATGCATTTTGATAGATTTTTCTTACCAAAACCAAGCCCATAGATTTTTCAACTTCAATGAATGGTGTGTACATATAGAATATAGATTAAGTAAATATTACATGGATTGGAACCTTTGGATCCTATTGTTACTGACGGAGAAAGAAAAGTTTACCGTTTACTTTATTAGTTTATACTTAGAAAACTATAAGGTTTCATAATTTGAAACCTCCTTGAAACTATATGGTTTTCTTTTTTTAAAATTAATTTCACCTTAAATTTTACGACTTACGATGACATTACACTATTTAATCTTAGCCAACAACCCAACAAAAACATAAAGAAGTGTTCAACCAATTTATGTGAGTTAAGAGTGCAAAAATTTATTGTATAACATTCCCAGTCTTTATTATTACCTTACGTAAAAGTAAAAATTACACTAAGACTTCCCTTGTACAAAACTCTCACTAGAGATATGACTTACCAAGATCAACAACCAAGGCTTACAAACTTCTCTCAAATACATAGAATACATTGTTTTCCCTCACAACACTTTATTTTTCCCATTTCACATATTATTGACACTCCTAACAGTTTAATTGAAGATGATATGGAGGAAATAACAGTCAATAGATAGTTACCAACTTTGATGCACTGATACGGCATTTTTGCCATCATACCGGTTTCTGATATGTACCTAATACGGATACGGATTGGATACTACTACAACTGTACTAGGAGAATATCAAGTGAAAAGAAAAAGGATTTTTATTTTTAAAAAAATTCCAATACGGCTCGGATACACGAGGAATACATCCGAGATATAGTGAGTACCCCTCGGACACGCATGAAAGATTTCCAATTGTCAATCGGCCCGGATGGGTTAAAAGCCCTAATTTTCTCTCACATGATCAATCTTTCCTTTCTACTTTCTCATTCTTGTTCTTTGCTCTGGCTCTCTGAGCTAGCGTCTCTGCTTGTGGGTGAGTCAGATCGCAATTCTTTCTCTCTTGCCTTTGTGGGTTGTCAACGCCGGAGCTCTCCTCCTCCCCCTTTTTATCGATAAGTCTCTCAAACTCTCACTCTTTCTCCCTTGTTTCTCGCCTCGCCTTTGTTCTAAATCGGGATTGGCAATTTTTTTCTCTTTTCGTTTTGCTACTCAGTAACGATGTTTGTATTTTTTGGAAATACACGTAAGTGAAAAAGTGTGTGAAAATACGTGTAATCAATACTATTATTTAAACATTGAAAACTGTTGTTTAAATAACAGTAACAAACATGCCCTACATATTGTTTGTTTTGACTTGAGTATTAGGATTTAGGATATATATTTGCATTGTTGTGGGGTTTGTGATATATTAATTTATATAGTGATATACTGATATAATCATATAAATAATAAATATAATATTGTTTGTTGGTTGGTTATAGCCAATGTGGTATTGGTTGGTTATGTACAAAAATATTTAAATATACCTAAAAATAAATATTAATTAATTTTCATATCTTGATGTATTGTATTTTAGTATTTTCAAAAAATGTTGTATCTTCATACTTGTACCCGTATCGTACTAATACCTGTACCCATATTGGTGTATCATAGGTTACTAAGCAACTACCCTCAGGACTAACCACGTACATCATACATTTCAGAATTGTCCTTTGGGACCAAGTGCTTGTTGTTATGGAGCCATTCCATGCTTCGAGCACATTCTCAAAGCTTTCTTTGCATGAAATTGATTGGTAACTGCAATGGTAACTTCCATACAATGTTGCTATCATGTATTTTTCTTAGTTTCTTTTCTTCATTATTCTCTTTCCCTTTTTGTGAGACTCTTGAGGGTTGATCTTTCCCTCGCTTCTTTGGTCTCATACTTTCGCTTAATAGCCATTGAATTGTAAAATCTCCGATCTCCTTTTGCTAGGATTGCGACCTGCCTACCATTTTTTGTCATTGCATTCAATCATCGACCTTACAAGTTACGATAAATTTTTTTTCCCATTCAAAACACTCATAATTTGTGAGCTTATATATCTCAAACTTATCTCTCTCTCTCTCTCTCTCTCTCTCTCTCTTTTTAAAATTTATTTTCTACATTTTCCAACAAAAGGAATGAAAACATTATGTAAAATCTTTGATTTACTCATTTATTTTATTTGTTTTCGATTTTAAATATAGCAGTTTTTTTTTAAAGTTTATGTTTAAGTTTATTTTTAAAATTTTTTATAAGAAAAATATACGGATCATATTGGGTAAAGATCATAGGTTTTACAGCTCGTTTTAGTTTGACTTGGTTCTGACTTGAGAAATGACCAATTTGCCAAATATACTCAATGCTACCTCCCAAATTTGGCCAACACAACCCACATAGCTCAATCTTGTTTTTCCCATGCACACTGAACCAAGATGCTACATAATAAGGTAGCCTAGCCCTATCTTGCGCTGTTGCATAAACACAGCTTACCTACTATTTAACAATTTACCCTAGGTTAAGTACATGCAAGGCTATCATGATATAAATGCAAATTTTTTGTCCTACTTTCATATTCTACTTTCTACTTCACAAATTATGGTATGTCATGTTTATAATTTATTTTCTTTTTAAACATTGTTTATTTTATAAGTAAAATACATAAAAAAAATTAAAAAAAAAAAATTGTGATTGATGGAATATAAAGTAGAACAAAAAGGGTGGAACAGTACGAATTTGTATTCATCATGATACACCACACATGTTGCCTCCTACTTGCCAAGCCTTTACTATGGATCCATCTCATTTGTAGGCTACCACCACACTGCCAACTGAACATGAACATGTCGATGTCGCGACAAAAAATTCAATTGAGAATATAGGTTGCGTGGAAAAAAGAAGGGCTCAGCTCAATCCTTCACATAAGTGCCTTATTCACAATTCCAGCTTGGCACGGAGCTATCCTAATGCTCAACAAACTTTTTACATTTTTAAAGACTTTCGTGCTTGATTCTCAAAAACATTTTGTTATTAGATTTAAGGTCAGCTCTTACATGGTAATTACCTAGGCAATTACCTAATGTATTCAGCGATTACCTAAAATATCTCAAGCGAATGAAAGTCTTATAATTTTGGTCATATAGGCTTTCACTAACTTTCTTCTCAAAAAAAAAAAAAAAAAAAAAAAAAGGCTTTTAACTAGACAATGATAGTTTGAAAAGAATTGTATTATATTTTGAAGTTTAATAATGATGATTTAGATTTAGTTTTAGAACTAGAAACTTTTGAAAGTACTTCAACTGATATATATTTATGGTTTAAATTTATTTTTATAACTAAAAAAATTTCCAAATTTTTTTAAGTAAAATAAAATATATACTCCAATTTACATATATAAAAAACTAAATTCTTTGAGTCAGTTTCTAGGATTTTATTGAAAATATGTGTGTTTTTTTTATTTTTTTATTTTTTACTTAAACCTAAAAACTGATTTCATATTTATCATCCAACCAACAGTAGCTGGTGAGGGTTTTGATTACTTATTTATTATTATAAATATTCTTTTACTTGTTCTAAGGCTACATCCACATATTGTATTTAGTCATTACCATTAGTCATGCCCCAAATCCATATTCTAAACAACCGTCTTCATCAGCTATCCTGTGTGTTTGTGAAATGGAGCTGCTGAAATTGTTGTTCTTTGTTACACATGACCAAATCGTCTTCAAGAGATTGGAATTGATATTATTATGAGTTAAAATTCTATATTCCATGGTTTGATAGTCAGAGCCGTATGACTCCGTTGGTTATATAGTCAACATCCATATATATATCTCTGATGAAGACTTTGAAATTCATTGTATATGATGCCATTGAAATTGACTAGGGAGTTGCTAGGATGTCCATCAATTAACAAATTAAATGTTAAGATTCAAATATGTTGAAAATAATTTCAAGCCTTCAAAATTTATTATCAGCGTATAAATTAATTTGGTTATGTATTCTTTCTAGCCAAGTGGCATGCAAAGGCATGAAAGTAGGGGTCATATATGTCATTGTCTGGTGAGGAATGGTTATACATTAAATAATCTTTAGAGGTGAGATTTTATTTTTATTATTTTTATTTTTATATATTTTTTTAGTTACAATAGAATTTTAATCTATAATATCCATTCTATATATGATGATTACTCTTACCATCAAGTTAAGGCACCAATTGAATTTTAGTGTAATTAAGATTTAAAATCCATATCATGTATTTAATGATAAGAAACTTTATAGTTAAGTTAATTGAAACCTATCTTTAGAAGTGAGGTTGATCAGCACAAAATTGCATTGAAATTCAACTTGATCTCCGTGAGATGAAGTATAATTTTCAACCATGGTATTGACGAACAAGAAAAAGTGAATGTGTCCAATTGTGGGGAAGTCTCACGTTGGTTAGAAGTGGAAGTTGGTATGATTTATATATTTTTTAGTTAAATTTTTTCCTTTGACTGGGTATATATACTAGTTAATTAGTTAGTGTAAATATAGGTTAGATTTTCTAAGAGTAGTTGGTTTATTGGTAGATTTTCACGCTCGTATGTGTATTAAGTGCGTACCTTTTTTTTTAGGGTTGGCTGCTTTAAGGTAACTCATACAACATGTGACAGTCATGTTTAACTAAAAAAAAAAAATTAGCATGCTAACATCAATCTTAGAAGGTAAAAGCCCACAAAAGAAACGAAAAAAAGAAAAAAAAAAAAATTTACGGATAAGATATCTAGGAGGTTTTGTAGATTTATTATTATTATTTTTATTTCCTTCCTAAGATTTGCATAGTCATCTCTCTATTTATTAATGATCCTATAGGAATCATTGAAAAAGGTTGTTGAGTTAGGAAGAAATTATTCATGCCTTCGAACCAGGCATATAATATAACCTTCTTAGCTACTCAGATCTTCAAACACGGCGGTTAGAAAAATATCTCCATAGCTTTGTTAATTTTGAATTTCGATCCTTTTTTGAGTCATGTTTACTTAGTTAATCCACTGTAATACCTATCCAATTGCTAAAGAATATTTTTACGTATTTTCCTATATATTAACTTGTTTTGGAGAAGAGGTTTATGTATTTTTTGGAAGACAAAATTGTAAAAAGAACTACAAAAGAGAAGTGCTGATCTCGTCTACTAGGTGAACGAGCTATGAATTTCTGTAAAAGAGGAGATTCAACCCTGAAGTAATAACATCGGGGTGGAGTCTACCAAGAACCCTTCAATTCTTAAGAAAGAGAACTATAGATATATTTAAATATTCTAAGTACGAAGAGATAGAAAATTTGTGTGTACCTTTCTCCTTGTTGGCTTTTATAGCCTTCCTTTGTATAGAAAGTTGGGGGCTATTTATGGCTCCTCTATGGCTGTCAAAGTGACGTACTTGGGGTCTTTCATGATCATCGATTGACTCCTTCACATTTGTCTGGCCGTTGTAGTTCATCGGTTACAAATGAATTATGGCCGATCTTTAATGCTATATACTTGTCAACTCTTATACAAAGTAAAAAAGAGAAAAGAAAAGGAGGAATAAAATTGAATTCAAAGAGACATTCAAACATGCCACATCATTTATAGAAAAGTTTTTTTTTTTTTTTAAAATTGGCTATTTCAATATAACAGTTGTTTAATGTAGTGTTGAAATTAGCTAGGAAACTTTGTTGTTTTGTTTTGATAATACAATCCTAGCCAGAGGTTTGGCAATTTCGTTGCGTATATTGCCACCCTTCACATTCAACCAAAAAAATTGTCACGATGGTCTCATAGTCGAAGTCAATGGTCTTCTTTTTCTCCCTCTCTCCTGTACAAACTATTCTCTTCTCAAAACACTCAATAATAGGGCTATCGCTTTCTAGTTTTGGTTCAACATTCTGCTACTGCGTCATAAACATTAATTCTCTACCTGTTCTTTTCTTCATTATCTTCTAAACATGAATTCCCATTATCTATCTCTCTCTTTCATCATCATCCTATTCTTCTTCTCAACAGTACTACCACCATCTTACTGCACCGTCTATGAACCCTTTGTTAGGTGCAGTCGTCCCTTTGGGTGTGGAAGCATCAAAAACATTTCGTACCCTTTCTGGGGAGGTGATCGATTAGAATATTGTGGTCGCAAATCGTTCAAGCTTGAGTGCCACAACGATGAATACACGGTTTACAGATTTAAAGAGCTAGAGTTTCGTGTCCTAAACATCACCACATCTTCCATGACCATTGCAAGATTGGACCTTTGGGATACTCCTTGTTCTCGAAAGCTCCTCAATACCACCTTAAATTATACCGAATTCAATTACGCTTCAAACTTTCATAACCTTACATTATATTACGGCTGCTCTCCTTCATTAAACAGATCATTCCGAAATTGGTTTTCGTGCAGCTCAGAAACTGGAAATGCAAATAACGGTTTCTTAGTTGACAAGGAAACCTTCTTAAGTACCAAACCTCGGGAGCTTGAGAATTGCAACACAACAATTAAAGTCCCAATTTCACGGACTGCTCTCATTAACGGGTCTGAGGTTATAAACCAGGCACTTCAGAAAGCATTGAATCGAGGGTTTGATGTGCAGTACAATGCATTGCCAATAATCTGTAGGGGGTGTATGGAATCAGGTGGGAAATGCGGTTCTAACTCAACATATCCATTTGTCTGCCATTGCCATGACGGAGAGCAACCTTATTGGTGTCTAAGAAACGGTATGCATGCTCTTTCTCTTTTCACTTTCCTGTATTAGGTTTAAGCTGAAACATTCCTTGGTTTTGCTGGTATAGAACTTATTCTTAACTGTAAGTCTCATAATGTCATAGTTAACAGTTCTCTTTGAGCAGTCCGCATAGTACTAACAATTGCATGCATACCATTCTCATTTTTTCTATTTGCTTTAGGTAAATGTGTGTCTATTAGTAATCCATGGGCTTTATTTTATTTTATTTTTTTGTTTTGTTTTTTTGGATGGAATAGTAGCCCAAAGACTTGATCCTTGTGTATCTAATAGCTAGTCATACCAACAGAACACTTTAATAAGTTGTCATAATCTGTCGGGTGGTGGAATTATCTCTGTTCTGAGCAATTTCATTGATAAGACTTTCCTTTCTTTTTTGTATATTGTCTTATTGCATCTTCTTTCTTTGTATATAAGATGTGCAAGATAGTGAACCACCAGCCCTATAGCATTAAGCAAGTTCCAAGTTTTTGGTAGTGTTAAATATTAGCATTGATACACCATGTTAAATATGCTAGAATGGATGTGGAAGCGAAAGCACAAAGTATAGAACATAGTAACACACGAGAATTACGTGGTTTAGCCTAATGGCCTACATCCACGGAGGAAACCCTAAATGGCTACATCAATAATATATTAAAGTGTAGTACAAATCCTGTGTTATAGTGAATCATAACATGTGTATATATAGTAGACTAAACCCTAGACTAATAGACTTCTAGTACAAACAGGAGACTTGGCTTGCACACAAAGTAGAATTAGGCTTGGGTCTATACTAATGGGCTAACATATCTCTAACACCCCCTTTCAAACTCAAGATGGAAGTTTGATGAAATCTTGAGATTTGAAAAGGTTGAGAAGATCCCTTGAATGAAGTTTGGTTCTGTGACGGTAGTTTGAGGAAGGCAATGGTCTTGCAGTGTTGATGCGACTTCTAACGGTGGCTTGACTGTACCAGAGAGTTTTGACGGCAATAGTAAGAAGCCAAAGAAGATGAACGCAGCGAAAAAAACACCGAGGAAGACAAAGATTGCTCTTAAATATACCGTAAGGACAGAAAACCATGACCACAAGAAAGTGGCTCTGATACCATGTTAAATATTAGCATTGATACACCATGTTAAATATGCTAGTATGGATGTGGAAGCGAAAGCATAAAGTATAGAACACAGTAACACACGAGAATTACGTGGTTCAGCCTAATGGCCTACATCCACGGAGGAAACCCTAAAGGGTTACATCAATAATATATTAAAGTGTAGTACAAATCCTGTGTTATAGTGAATCATAACATGTGTATATATATATTAGACTAAAACCTAGACTAATAGACTTTTAGTACAAGTAGGAGACTTGGCTTGCACACAAAGTAGAATTAGGCTTGGGCCTATACTAATAGGCTAATATATCTCTAACATGTAGAAACTATATACGGTGAAATCATGTTAACAACTTATCATTCATTCGACAGTAGAGACCACAGCCAAAGTTGATACTTTCAGTCAATATAGTGTTCTTCTATTCTTAGTGACTTTATTTACCGAAAGCAAAAGTGAATGGCCCGAAAGGGGGAAAAAAGAAGGAGGAGGAGGTCAAATTAGTTCATTATAATATATATATATATATATATATATTCTTTATATTACTACCACATATAATGTTGCGTTCATAATGTAGAATGAATAGCATAGCAGGCCTTATTTGGAATTCTTATTTGATCATTAATGCTAAATAGCATAGCACGAGTAGGGCTGTCCACGGGTCGGTCCGGGTTGGGTTTGTGCCCAACTCGGAACCGACCCGCCGGAATCGAGTGACAAAAAAATGCACCCGCCGCCGACCGCCGGAGTAATCGGATCGGACGGATCAGACCATCAACGGGCGGTGGGCGGGTCGGTCGGGGTCGAAAATCCAGAAAACGGCGAAAACAGGCGTGAAAACGGTGAAAATAAACCCATGAAAACAGCGAAAATCCGGCCAAAATCTTTGAGGTTTCTCCAGATCCGGCCTAATCTAGGCCATTTTCGGCAAGATCTTGGCTAAATCCGGCGAAATCTCGCCGAGATCTTGACGAAAATGGTCTAGATCTCACCGGATCTACCAAATAGCGCCGGAAATCTTATGGGTCGGTCGGATCGGTTTGATCGGATTCTGGAGAAGTAAAACCGACCTCCGACCCTTCAAAATCGGGTTTTGGAGAAACAAACCCGTCGCCGACCGCCGGAGAAGTCGGATCGGTCGGCGGCGGATCGGGTTCGGTCGGCGGGGGCGGGTGGGTCGGGTTGGCCGGGTCTCTGGACAGCCCTAAGCACGAGTGCACAACCAACGCTTTCCCCAATTGACTGGGTCATACTTGTTGACTGGTCACGAATCATGATCGTCATCTTGTTCACTTTTATTGCTCTAATTTGGGCTTCAGAAAACCATTCTTTCACCTCTTTACAGCCTTATATTATAGGAGTAAGAACTATCTTAGTACCCAAACTTACAAAATTTTCTTCATCACGCATAATCTGCCTTATGGTTAATTATGACAAAAATTATGATTTTTTGTATGGTCTTAGAATTTTTTAATATTATAAGGTCCACGTTAACATCTTTAACTCATAAACAGTCAAAAAGAGGAATTGCTAGGAATATTTATGACTCAATCAATTAGGACTCTTCAAGCCAAAGCCAAAGCCAAAACCATAACCTTGTGTGGGAACTAAGAACAAATCAGACGACTTCAATTCAATGTATGGTTTTGAATATTTCTTGTGATATGCAAAATTGAGGATTATTGGGTTATAGATTGACCACAATTAATTAACTAATTACCCAAGTTGATTAATTAGATCAAATTATATGCAAATTCAATTAAGGCATAATCAAATCATCAAACTAAATTAGAGTGCAGTGGAAAATAAGTTTGATATGATGATTTGATCATAGTGATGGGGAAAACCCTTATAGGAAAAGCTCCACCTAGTAAATTTTAAGTCACCAATTTCGAAAAATTCATTAGCAAGAAAAAGCGGTTACAAGTAACAGAGATTTTATCCTTAGGCCTATCCCAAAATACTTACCTATAGTAGAACCTATTGATCTATATAGGAAGCTTAGATTCAATCTCCCAATTTGTCACTAACTGCACAACACAACTCTTTTGATTGTTGTAACTTTGCAAAGCTCTTCAATCCATACTTGGATGAACCGAATGTAAGTTGGTACAAAACCCTAGGCTCACACACATTGCAACAACTCTTGTTATGATTGTGTATCTCTTAATCCTTGATGATAACTATAAAATATATCTCTTATATGCTTTGGAACCTTAGTGCACAAATTCCTAAAAGACCCCATCATCATGGGTAGAAAATAAAACTTAACATTAAGTTTTCCCGAATCTTGATATATTGAAAGGAGTGGAGCTTGGTTTCAAGATTCATTAATTCTCAATTGAATGACTGGTATTGAGCTAGGTATCGAAACCTATAGATTCAACTTTTATTAATTAGCCTTGAATCTTCAATAACACCATTTGTTAACCACTTGTAAGTAACATTATGGCAAACTTAAGCTTGGACTCAATTACATAGAAAATGTGTTTTGATCTCGAATATAACAATACATAAATGCATGACCCTTCAATCTCCCCCTTTAGTAATTTGTGATGAAACCACAAGAGTAAAATGAATGTCCTAGAATACATTTTACTCAAGATTACTCAAAACAAAGTAACGTAATCTAAACACTTGAACTAATGAAGAACTTTTCAAGAAGAGAGTTCTAGTATCGATATGGCTTAGCAACCTATCTTTAATTGAAATGAACTAAACAAGATACATCAAGGCATCATGTGTAAAACAAGACAAGTCATAAAAAAAACTGCTCTAGTAGATACTCAACACAAGTAAGAGATATAGAAAGGAAAGAGCATGTGGAATAAAAGTGGAGCAAATGAAGATGAGTGGTGAGATGAATAGGTAACATCCACAACGGCACGAAAGGTAGCCTCCTCTTGCTAAGCTGGAGTCAAATAAGGCCTTTGGTTCTTAGCTCAAGAAGAGAGCTATGAGAAACTCCTAGAGATAGTGACCTTCCCAAGGGCACCTCAGGGAACAAAATGATTGGTAGGAGGGAAATAGACACTATGTCGAGTAAGGAAACAAGCAATGGTAGAGGGGAATACAAGTTTCTCACATTGTCCAGCACCTTGAAATGTCTCCATAATAGAGATAATCAATTGAGGGGGAAAGTACCATCCAATAAAAAATAAAGAAACCAAACATTAGACTCAGTGATGGTGTTATAATGAAAGGCCGGAGTAAGGACATAAGTCATGATCATATTCAACAAATGAACGTCCTAAACAAAATCACGAGTCACCATACTTAGGGTATAATCCTAAGTGGATGGTTGTCCATGGAAGATGGTAGCTAGTGCATCGAGAGAGAGGGATGCAAACACTGGTGCGTTAGGGTGTTTAGACTTAGCCACTCGTGGAACATGGACTAACTCAGAGATAAGCTTTGGAGTCACAAAGATACATGTACCTTGAACACTTGTAGTGAACATGGGTACAAAAGTATTGACAATGTATATGTTGGAGTAAAAGTCTTGAACATACACCAGTGGACATGTAGTGAGTTGTTCACATAGGAACTCCAATCCACAAGATTGGAAAGTCTTGGGTACTGCTATGTTTGACAACTTAGACAGAATAATCTGACGCTCAATGTGAGGCTGATGTAGAGTGAAGTTTTCTTTGAATGCATTTTAGGCGGTTCGTGTCATTGAACCGAAGAGAATCAAGAACGAAGGCAGAAGAAGAAGAAGCATGAGAGACAGGATTACAAATAGGGGTGCTCTTTTTAGGTGCCATGGGAAGATGCTCTAAGGAGAGAGAGAGAAAGAAAGCAATAAAGAGAGATAACCACACGAGATAAAGCATAACGTGAAAGAACGATGCACGAAAATGCATGAACATAATCTCAACTCATACGGGCAAAAACCCATTCCAACACTACGACACACAAGAATAATCAAGCACATAGTTTTATAGAATGCATGACAATAGGTAAAAATGTGTAGAGAATGTAATACATGGAAATATTATAGTTTATAAAAAGAAAAACCCAATGCCTAAAGATGAATAAAATAAATAAAAAAACCCCAAAAATTTCAAAACCTAGGTCTAAAAAGCATGAATATGTGAAAATGCATGAAAAATAAGAGGTTAGAGAGAATTATGAAGGTTTTGGAGATGAGAGGGGGCACAAATCAAGGTATGGAAGCTTGATTTGGTATTTTAGGTTGGTCGAGATAGATCAAGAGAGATTGAAGAAAAGACAAGAGAGAGAGGTTTGAAATGATGGAATCTTCTAGTATATATAGAAAAACGTGTCTCGATAGATTGAGGAGATATCAAAAATCAGATCTATTGAGATCAAATTATTAATAAATAGGTTGCGTTGCTCAACTCAATATTTGACTTTAGTTCTTTATTCAAAATTCTAGCTTGGCATGGTGCTGTCCTAATACTCAACAAGCTTTCTACATCTTCGAAAGCTTTTGTGTTTGATTCTCAAAATCTTTTTTCTTATTATTAGAGTTAGGGTTAACTCTTCCGCTATATTACTTAGGCAATTACATTATATGGCTTTACTAGACTATGATCGTTTGAAAAAGATTTGTAATATATTTTAAGTTTAATACTAATGATTTAGGTTTAATTTTAGAACTAGAAACTTTGAAATATTTTCAGCAACTAAAAGAAAATACTTCAATTAATGTGTTAAATTATATATATATAGGTTTTTTAATGTTTAAATTTATTTTTATAACTAATTTTTTTTAAAGAAGTTTAATAAGTAAAATAAAATACTCTAAATGACATATATAAAAAAACTAAATTCTTTGTGTTTGTGTCGTTTCTAGGATTTTATTAACAATATGTGTTTTCTTTTTTATAAGTATGACAATACTTTGACAAAAGAAAATTTTGAAAACTAAAATGGCTAAAACTTAAGATAAAGTATATAATCACAAAAAATTAATAAGTTGTATAATCCTATTATCAATTGAGAATGATATAGTAAAAAGTCAAAGTTAACTCCAAACTAGTTTAGAGGATTCTCCTCTAACTCATTAAGTGTCGATTTCGATCATCCAACCAGCAGTTGCTAGTAACGATTTTGATTACTTTTTTCTTTTTATAAGTATACTTTTACTTGTTCCAAGGCTACATCCATATATAGTACTATTAAGTCATTACCATTAGTCATGACCCAAATCCATATTCTAAGAAACTGTTTTCTTCAGCTGGCCTGTGTGTTTGTGGAACGGAATTGCTGACATTATTGTTCTTTGTCACACATGACCCCAAATCGTCTTAACGAGAATGAAATTAATGTAATTATGAGTAAAAATTCTATATTCCATGGTTTTATAGTCTGAGGCCTATGACTTTGCTGGTTATATAGTCAAGATCGATATATGCAAGTCTAATGAAGACTTTGAAAGTCATTGTATATGATACCAATGAAAGTGACTAGGCGAGTTGCTAGGATATCCATCATTTAATATGGTATTGAGATTCGAATATGTTTAAAATAATTTCTAACCTTAAAAAATTTTACTAGGCGAGTGGCATGCAAAGACATGAAATTAGGGGCCATATGTGTCATTGTCTGGTGAGATTGAACAACGCAAAATTGCGTTGAAATTCAGCATGTTCTACGTGAGATAAAATTTCATTTTCAACCATTATATATATTGACGAAACAAAAAAATTGAATGTGTCCAATTGTTGGAAAGTCTCACGTTGCTTAGAAGTAGACTTTGGTATGATTTATATATGTACAGATGTGCTAGTTTTTTTTTTTTCCTGGTTGAATGAACATCTTCACCTTATAGTGTAAGTATAGGTTAGATTTTCTAAGTGCAGTTTGTTTATTGGTTAGCTTTTCACGCGTGTAGTATTTGGGGCCAGGATTTTAGAGAGGTTGTTGAAGAGTCCCAATTAAATTGGTCAAGTATGGACATTTTCTAAGGTCAATTATACAGCATGTGACAGACATGTTCCAACTAAATTAGCAAGCATCAATCTTAGATGGTACAGGCCCACAATAGAAAAAAAGAAAACAAACTCTTAGGGATGAGATATTGGGCCTTTTTCATGATTTCTCTTTTGCAGTTTATTTATTTTTATTATATATTTTTATAGTTGATTTCCTTCTTAAGACTTGCATAGCCATCTCTTTATTTAGTTTTGATCCTTTAGAAATCATGAAAAAGGTTGTTGGGTTTGGAAGAAATTATTCATGCCTTCAAACCAGGCATATAATATAATCATCTAAGCCCCTAAGATCTTCAAACACGGCTGTTAGAAAGATATCTCCATAACTTCTTCATTTTTCATTTTAATTCTTTTCAGTCATGTTTACATAATCCATTACAAATATCTGTCCAATTAATAAAGAATATTTTTACTTTTTTTCCTTTTAACTTGTTTGGAAAAGTGGTTTAATTATGTATTTTTGATAGGTAAAACTGTAAAACGAATTTAAAAACAAGTTAACTGTAAAATTCATATAAAAAGGTGTTCAATTTTATGAAAGGTAAAAGAGAAAAAGAAAAGAAGAGAAGAGACGGAACACTATTTCCTCATTTGTATACAAGTTCAATTATAATACCAGAAACTCAAACACGTCACATCAACTTATTGAAAAGTTTAATAAAATTGGTAATTTCAACGAAAGAATAGTTTAATTGTAGTTCTGAAATGGCTAGGAAACTTTGTTGTTTTGTTTTGATAGCTTTGGCAGTTTCGTTGTGTCTTTCGCCTGCCTTGACATTCAACCAAAGATTTGTCACACTAGCTGATCTCATAAAGTGGAAGTCAATATTCTTCTCTCTCTCTCTTGTGCAAATACTATTCCGAAACCTCACCTTTCTCCTTCAAAACAAATGGTCAGCTTGTTCATTGTAAATAATAAAATTCATCTATCTATTATTATATCTATCGCTTTCTAGTCTTTATTCAACATTGTGTGGCTGCCTCATAAACATTGCTTATCTCCCAGTTCTTTTCTTCATTATCTTCTAAACATGAATTCCCATTATCTAGCTCTCTCTTCCCTCATCACCCTATTCTTCTTCTTAACAATATTACCTCCATCTTACTGCGACGCCGACGAATACTTTGATGAGTGCAGTCGTCCCTTTAATTGTGGAAGGATCAGAGACATTCCGTACCCTTTCTGGGGTGGTAATCGACCTGAACTTTGCGGTTTTCCAGGGTTCAACCTTACGTGCCGCGACAATGAATACCCAATTATCAGAATTGAAGACCTAGAGTTCCTTGTACTAAACATCAACCAATCTCTTCCTATCATGACCATTGCAAGATTGGACCTATGGAATAGTCCATGTCTTCCAAAGTTAAACAATTCTTCTTTGGATTTTATTAACTTCGATTATATCATCACACCAGCCGATCTAAACCTAACTTTGTTCTATAACTGCACTTCTCGAGTTAGAGGATTGGATGGAGCAAACTTTTCCTGCCCCTTTGGAGGAGTTGGTACTAATTACTTTGTAAACGAATCCTTCCCGAGGATCCACGAGCTTCGTGAGGAATGCAATACAAATATTACAGTTCCAATTTTACGGGCTGCTTTTATTGACGAGTCTGTGGTGGGAGCCCTGGCACTACAGAATGTATTGAAAAAAGGTTTTGAGGTAGACTACTATAATGCCTGGTCGATTGCCTGTGGGGGGTGTGAGGCATCAGGTGGGAGATGCAGTCCTATCGCCCCCCCATATCCATTTGTCTGTTTTTGCCGTGCTGGAGAGCAACCTTTGGTCTGTCCAAGTAACGGTATGCATGCTCGTTTCTCTTCTCACTTTTGGATTACGCTGAAACACATATTTCTTGTTCTTTGCTTAGTTTTGCTGGTATATGATTCACATAATTTCATAGTTTAACAGTTCTCTTTGGCTTTGGGTAGTCGGCATAGTTAACAATTGCATAGCATTATCATGGTTTGTAATTGTTTGCTTTACGTAAATTTGGGTCCATTTAGTAAGCAAAAGACTTGATTCTCATTTTGGTCTAAGTCATGCTTTAATAAGTTGTCATAATCTGTTAGGACGGTGGAATTATCTTTGTTTTGAGCAATTCCATTCATAGTGCCCCTCATACAGAAATCAAAAAAATTTGTGGCCTTAAGACTTTAAGCAAGATTGAAGATGGTGAATCAACGATCCTATAATATCAAGTTTTCACTAGAGTTTCCAATATGTTTAGGAATAAGTTCCAAGTTTTTGGGACAGATAATATATAGTAAAATCATGTTATCATCACTCATTACAGTAGACATCCCAATTCACAACTTAAAGTTAGTACTTTTAGTCTTGAGTGTTCTCTTTTATTTTAAGTGAGTTATTGTGATATTTGCCTGAAACAAAAAATGAATAGGTAGATTTTATTTATTTATTTTAAAATAGTCAAATTAGTTTTTTTTTTTTTTTTTTTTACAATAGGATTTCTTTTTTCTTTTTTTATAAAAAAATTTAATATTTATAATAAAATGGGAGATTTAAACTCTAAATATTTTGATAAAAAAAATTAGAAAGTAATAAGTGATTTATTTTTTTATTTTTTTATTTTTAAGGGGGGTTATAATTGAATTTTAAGACTATAGGCTCCCACAATTGTGTTCACTAAGTCATGAATAGCATAGCATTCCATCCAAATATCTTATTTGGAATTCGTCTATTACCGTGAATGGTAAATAGAATTACCAAAACTTTTCCCCATTGACTGGGTCATACGTGTTGACCGGTCTTCTTGACTTTTATTGCTCTAATGGCCCCACAGAAGGACTACGTTTATTTATTTTATTGAAGTAATCTTTAGGAAAACGACTCTATTAATGGGGACTCTACAAGCCATAACCAAACCCTTGTGTGAGAACTCACAACAAATCCTAGTGACTTCAATGTATGGTTTTCTTTTTCTGGTGAAACTTAATTGTATGGTTTTCAATATTTCAAGTGACAGGCAAAATTGTGAATATTAGTTACAAAGTCTTTAAATCATACTGTGAGAAGCGGCCTGGATTCATATGAGAGTTAAAAATCAAACTATAATTATAGTACTATTTACTACTTTTGTTTCATAAAAATACTAGTCAATAAATCATAGAATTTTTAGTTCCGAATTCTCTCAGAAAAGATAAGAATAAAATGTGCTCATCAATTATTTGAAATAAAACGACTGAATAAATTGTATCAAGTAAGGATTGATGAAAACTTCATTTCCTCTTCTTTGTGTATTTGATGATTTACAAAATGATGGTAGAATTTTTAAATTATTGAAACGCATTAGAAGCCTTGAATATTCTTGAACGTTTTCTAGATTTTTAAGCTTTTCTCTTTTTTTGTTGGAGCATTTTTATTTTACTTGTACATGTTAAGTTATGGACCTACTGATATATATATATATATATATATATATATATATATATATATATATATATATTTGGGATAAATTTGAATTCTATTCTTGTAACAAAACTTGTTGGATTATTTATGAAAACTCACTAATACAATCAATCACTCATAAAGTTAAAGGACAAGTCGCACTTAGATTTCTTGCTACGGTTTATGTTCATATTAAAGGCGATTAATTAAATTAGGCATTGTTTTTGTGTTAGTGTGTGTGGACAAAATACAAAATCTCGAGCTAGCACCAAACACTTTAGTCCAATAGATTGAGGTTAACATTATACTTGAGTTTATTCTTACGTGCTAATCTGCAATCACAAAATCCGCTGCAATCAAAATCATGTTTATCATAATTTTCTTCCTACTCTCCACTTTTCCGTTCAACCAAACAAGTCTTCACTCAAAGTCATCTACTCTTATTATTATAGCGTTCAAACATCAATGCCACAAATGCCCCTGCCTAATTTGTACAGACTTTTCTTATGCTCCATTCAACTGTTTGGTAGGTCAGTGTAGCTCTTTTTCTCTAGTACGTTTGACTCATATTTTACCTACTAATGCATATCTACTATATCATATCATCATGATGTCACCATTACTAGGCAATAGGGATATTGATGGTATGTTTAGTCTAAGACTATGTTTGTCCAAGTTTTTGTCCAAATCTCTTTCTTATCATCTACTCCAAAATTGTCAATACAAATGAAATTAAAACTTCCAAAAGAAAAACAAAAGAGATTGGTATTGGCCTTAATGATCCCGAATTGATAGAGATATTTAATAGATCAGACGAACTCTTGGTCACCTAAATACAATTTGGCTCGGTTTGAAGACTTTTCCAAAATATAATTTTTATAACCACTAATTTTTCTTTTTTAGGCATAGTTTTCTCAAATAATCTATTTTTAAAAATTTGAAGAAAAGTTGTATAAACTTTAATTCTAAGTCTAACCATTTAATCATTATCCATACTAATTCTTTTATTAAGTCTTCTAATGTAGAGTAATGTTGAACAACATTTTTTACAACTGATTTGACTTATTGTAATTGAAATGACATTACTTTTAATTGGTGTATCAACTTACTTTGGTAGTTGTTGGAGAGAACAAAATCTTTTTTCAATTCTTGTTCCTTTGTTTGTCTTTCCCCTCCTTTTCAAACTCCAATCATAAACCAAAAACAAAACAAAAGTAAATCTAACGCACTAGAGAACTTTCACACCCCAGTCATACCAACTACTTGGAATTTTTTCCTCTTAAATGTTTTTCTCCATTAACATCTCCCCTCTCTTCCTCTGTTTTCCTCTGCTTCTAACTTCCACTCAAATGGACTTCCAAAACCTTTCCATGTCCCCTAAACCTTCCCTTATATGCATTTTTTTCATCATCTTCACCTCCTTACTCAACTACATTCTATCCCTTGACCCAAAATTCCAAGCCTGTATCCCTTGTACTTGTGGAGGTGGCCCAAATATAAGCTACCCCTTTTGGATACTTCATGAACAAGAACCTTTCTGTGGCAACCCAAACTTTACAATCATCTGCAAAGACAAAAACCCAGTTCTTACAATTGCCAATGATGATTATATCGTTAAGGATATCTTTTACTCAAACCAGTCATTTCTCGTGGCCAACGCCGTGGTGTATGAAGACACATGCCCTGCTCCTTTGCATAATATTAGCCTTGGTCAAACTCCATTAAATTTTAGTTTGTACAATAGTGATTTCTCCATCTTCTACAACTGCAGTTCAAAGCCTTATTACACTGTATATGAATTAGACTGTGCTAGCAATAGTACCCATCATTCTTTTGCCGTTTTCCATAAGGAAGCATTGGAGCTTCATAACTATTCGTTGAAGTCGTGCCAGTCTTTGGTTGATGTGCCTGTGGATGTTGGAGTCAACTTTACAAGCTTGTTGCTAATGAATTACACTGAAGTTCTGAAGATGGGGTTCTCTTTGAACTGGAGTGCACATGATTGCAGCAGTTGTGAGAGAAGTAATGGACGCTGTGGATTTGAGAACAATGAATTTGTTTGTTTTTGCCATGACCGGCCTCATCTCAAAACCTGCAATGATGGTAATTCTGAAGGAAATTTCCTTATCATCATTGAGTAGTTTCTTCAAATTTTTCTATTGTATCTTCTAGACAGATTATAGGAAAACCATAGTGACCACTGATCAAAATTTCACTACTTCCCCCACCCCCCCTTATAAAAGTGAAATATTAGCAGTTTCTAATCATGCTTGCATACAGGGTAGTGATCTTGAAGTTTCCATTTCAATTTGAACTCTAGCTTGTATTATTTGGGCACCTAATAGGTCTAAATGAATTAGGCTGGATGAATGATTTGTTGGATTTTTCTTCAAGAGTAGAAAATGACAATCTGAATTTTCGAATGGCTAATTGGTTTAGTTTTACCTTTTTTTTTGCATAGTCTGTTCCTTTGATATTCTAGAAGTTCTTTAAGTTTTTATTCCCATCTAAATTCTGTCAAATCAATGAGTGCCAATTAAGTCACTTCTCACAAAGTAAAAAGATTTTAGCTTGGAAGACAAAACGCTACATTAACTACACAACAAACAAGAATCACTCTTTTTCTTTGTAACCCGTTTCTGTGGACATTTGGGATGAGCTAAAGCAGGTTCAAATCCAACCAATTTGCTAACAAAATTATGTCCCTGTAGTCATACATTTTCA
Organism: Quercus parvula; assembly: GCA_030820535.1. Classification (NCBI taxonomy): domain Eukaryota; kingdom Viridiplantae; phylum Streptophyta; class Magnoliopsida; order Fagales; family Fagaceae; genus Quercus; species Quercus parvula. The sequence continues at coordinate 29,346,333 of JAUAME010000007.1, forward strand.
AAGTGTACACACACACACACATATATATATATATTGGGTTTTGAGTTTGACTAGAATTTCTTTTCACTTCTCCTCTGGTCTATTTTGGTTAATAAAGAGGTGTTAGTGATAGATCAATGTGAAAGTATGTTGATTCATTCCCAGCTTGCCACCTTAACAATTTGTGAAAAGTGTTGTGTGAGAAAAGTTGTATACCTGGTATTGCTCTTTCGTTACTCTTTTCTGAAAACCTATTCTACCTGTGTTATACGTGATGCAACTGTGCTACATTCATTAACCTTAAAGTTTATCTTCCTTCTTGGCCTTGAGCATCTTTTCTTTTTCTTTAAGTTCAATCGAAGCACATTGTATATTTAAAAGCACACACCCAGTGCTTAGAGAAGTTACGGAATGAGCTTGTTATATTTCTGTTGTGATGTTATGAATGTTCAGACACCTCGTTCTTTTTGTTGCTTACTGTTAGTGTTGGAATTTAAAAGCACACACTAGTGCTTAGAAAAATAGGAGAAATACAAAAACACAAATAAATTAGAAAGCACCCAAGAAAACTCATTTTTCTGACTTGCAATGAGTGAGTAGATTACAGGTATTTATAGGTTAGGTGGATACTTTTAGCTCTTACATAATTTATTAATGACTAAATATATGTCTCTCTTTTACATGTGAACTATTTTAATTACATATATAAACAATATCATATATATATATATATATATATTATAAATATCTATTCAATATATTTATATTTATTCTGCCTTGGTTACAGGTAAGCGTAAGACGTGGATCAATATTGTTGCAGGTAATATATCAATTTTCATCCCTCACTTCTGTGCAGTGTTTGCTAAAATTCTCGACTTAGACTATGAAGTTGAACTGGTTGGAACTTCCTTTTTAACCCAGGTGTTGGCGCATCTCTCGTAGCGGTTGTTATAATAATACTGGGCGTCATATTCTTAATCCATCGTCGCCGCATGAAGAAGAAATATGATCCCTCAATCTTACTCAGTCGAAGCATCTCTTATGATCCCTCTGGAACGACAGATCAAGAGAGGGGAAGTAGCTACTTTGGAGTTCATCTCTTCACCTACAATGAACTTGAAGTAGCCACTAACAATTTTGATTCAGCCAAAGAACTTGGAGATGGAGGCTTTGGCACTGTATACTATGGTAAGATTGAGCGCACGCATACACAATCACAGCACTTCTATTTACTGCCAAAATGCTCTTGGTATCTAAACTTAATGTTATCAGCGATTTTAGAACTTGAAATTTAATGTAAGCACTTCTTTTCTTCAACAAACTTAAAAGTGCTTGATTTAAGTCCTAACAAATTTATAGTGATTACTTTTATTCCATATTAAGTAATGATGTTTCAATCTTTAGTTTAGTCATGTTATCTAAGGAATTAAAAGTGCTTGAAAATGACGATAGTTCATTCGCTTAAACTTGAAGATTTCTCTCTTCTGACCATACTTCTTGACTAGGCGTACTTCGTGATGGGCGTCAAGTTGCAGTGAAGCGCTTGTACGAACACAACTGCAGAAGAGTAGAACAATTTATGAATGAAGTTGAGATCCTTACTCGCTTGCGCCACCCAAATCTAGTCTCACTGTATGGCTGCACCTCTCGCACTAGCCGTGAACTCCTGCTTGTTTATGAATACATTCCTAATGGCACAGTTGCTGATCATCTTCATGGTGATCTTGCAAAACCCGGTGCACTCCCATTACCTACTCGAATGAAGATTGCCGTTGAGACAGCAACTGCTTTGGCCTATCTCCATGCTTCTGATATCATCCACCGCGATGTCAAAACAAACAACATTCTCCTTGACGACAATTTTTTGGTTAAGGTCGCAGATTTTGGTCTGTCTCGTCTCTTTCCCACCGATGTCACTCATGTCTCGACTGCTCCACAAGGTACTCCAGGTTATGTCGATCCAGAATATCACGAATGTTACCAACTTACTGAAAAAAGTGATGTGTTCAGCTTTGGGGTGGTTTTGATTGAGCTTATATCATCTATGCCTGCTGTTGATATCTCAAGGCATCGACACGAAATTAATTTGTCTAACATGGCTATGAACAAGATCCAAAACCACACGTTACATGAACTTGTGGACCCTTCTCTTGGGTTTGAATCAGACTGTACGGTGAAAAACATGATAACTGATGTGGCAGAGTTGGCATTTCAGTGTTTGCAATATGTTAAGGAAATGAGACCATCAATGGCACAGGTGCTTGAAGCACTAAAGGATATACAACATAGAGACTACATTAAAGATGAGGAGATTAATATTTCTGCAGATGATGTTGTGTTGTTGAAGAGTGATCCGGTACCACTTTCGCCAGATTCTGCGCTAAATTGGAATATCAGTGCGTCTACAACATCAAATGGCAGTCGTTAAGCTATGCTTCTTATTTTTCACTAAATATTTCTACCCATTATATGTCAAAGAAGTTGGTACCTGCGCCACATCTACTAAACATTGATAACTTGAATGAGAGTATGAGATGTACATATTATGTCAAAGCTGTCATGGATATGGATTCACTCCGTTTCATAAGTTTTGGTCAATTAGCTTTTTAGATGATTTATTCCTTTCTAGTAATTAAGAGTTCAAATAAAAAATCTTAATCATTTATTTGTTTATTTAATTATTATTTTGATTGTACATTAGCAATGCATGAAACATCATATGTAAAAATATAATAATAATTGATTATTACACGTTCGTTGTATGTTAAGTAGACACTTTTTCTTTATGCCAACTGAATATTTCTTCTTTGTGCCAAGTGATTTTGTTCTTTTCACCATGTTAGTACCATTTTTCTTCCCTCAAAATAATTTAGTTATTTTGGAGCTCTTTCCTTAGGGATTAAATAATAGAAAAATGTTATGTTCACAACATTTTCACAATACTTTTACAACAAATTATAGATAGCAAGTTTACTAGTTATTACTGGTGGACAAAAAATTATTTTAATGGTGGGTAAATAGAACCAATAACAACTTACCATCAAAAATTTGTTGTGAAAATATTGTTGACATAACACTTCTCTAAATAATAATGAATTTCTTCAAATTCTAATATCCTTGTAGAGATAAATCTTAATGGAATTATATGAATTTTGTTAGGATCAATAATGTTTAGTGTTGGTAGAATCTATGACATTGATATAGGTTGAAATTGAGTTTGTAATGTGTTATTGAAGATTGAATCAAGCAACAGTTCAACAATGTTGTTGGATTTAAAAGGACCCCTGTCAATTATCGAATTAATTAGTCCAATTAGATGCAATATTCAATCAAAGCAAAACCTTATTGCTAATCTAGAGATTAATGCAATGGAACATAAATTAGAAACTATGGGTGATTTATGGGTCATCTCTCTTGAAAAATCCACCAATAAGATTACAAGTAAAATGAATTAACACAATTCCAAATACCTATCTATAGTAAAACCTACTGATCCTAGCTTAGCTACTACTAGGTTGGACTTACTTCTTAGCCGACTTTTTCGATAGCTTGGGATCTGCCAATTGATGTAACTAACTTCAAGGTGCATGGATCTACCAATCGATGTGATTGACTTCTCAACAGCAATTCAAGATTGTTGTAGTGGTTGGTGCAAATGTCTTTGCAGCAACAAGCTTCAATGGCAAACTAGAAGTAGCTTCCTGAAAAAACCTAGCCACACAAATTCACAGAAACTTCTCTTAATGTGTATCTCTTATGTCCTTGTATCAAGCTAGGCATCTTGGGTTGAAACAAAATTTTCTATTCAAATTTCCCATAACTCGATAAGTCGAGGGGTATCAAGGTATCAAGATTAACTAAGCCTCGATACGTTGAGTAGGTATCGAGGTACAATTGAGGTACTTGCTTCAATTGTCTCTTGAGCAGTTTTCTTTTCTCTTCAATATGAATCTTTAACACACTTTTGGACACTAAAAACTAAGACTCAAAATACGGAAAAAATTGGCTTTTGCCCTTTTAAAAAAAAAACAATCTAGCATTTTTCCCTATTTTCCAAACTAATTAGGGAAATACCCCTCTTTTGAAATTCGATTTTCTCAAAATCGAGTTAAGCCCTATAGTAGCGTTTTTAAGGAACCTATAATGACGTTTTAAGGACCTATAGTGGCGTTTTTTAACCCGATTTCCATAAAAAAAAACGCCACTATAGGGCTCCATAAAAAAAGAAAAAAAAATTACATGTAACTCGACTTTAGGGAGATTGAGGTTAAAAACGCCACTATAGGGCTCCATAAATTATTTATTTATTTATTTATTATTATTATTATTTTTAACTCGATTTTGAGAAAATCAGGTTTCAAAAGATGGGCATTTTCTTAATTAGTTTGAGAAATTGGGCAAAATGCTGAATTGTTTTTTGGAAAGGGGCATTTGCCCATTTTCTCCCTCAAAATACATCATTAAGTGCATTTTAATCCATATTAGCTAATACTGAAAAATATGACTCTAACAAGTGCAATAATCCATGTGGTTAGAGAGTCCTGACATTCTAGTACAGTAAAATATTTTTGTTGCAAGTTCTCTACTAGTTTGTAGAGTCTAGGAAAAGATTTTTGCTCAAATGTAAAACTTCTCTTATCATAGTGGATTTTCTTTGTTATTGAAGGCTTTCCTCATAGTGGTTTTTCCTTTGGATTTTTCGTCTATTTTCCACTTCATCATCATATTTCTATCTCTTTATAAATGATTTTGTCACTTTTGTGCAATTGGTGACACCTTATTGAATTTGCATTTACGTGCTTTAAATTTCCTAACTCATATATTATAAATTGGCAAAATTGGATTGATTAAATTACTTGGTTAATTCACTTGTAATTCAATAATCAAGATCTAAAACTTAACATATTCCAATTTCTTTAAAAATAATCTAATAAAGAAGTTTCCCCAATTTCACGTAAGAATTACCTCTTGTACACTTGAAATCCAGGAGCTTACAAACTACTAAACATAATACAGTGTTATAAACTCTAACAGGTTAGTCTAATAGTTCTCAACCTCACATGGGATTCATGAAATCCTAAATTAAAAATTCCTACCCAATATCTTGGAAACACCCCCAATAAATTTATTCCTATAATTGCTTGATGTATAGAATAGAAGATTACATATACATGAAAGAATAATTTAGTACTTGAAGAGGTTTGGGCGCCCATGTTAGCGCAAAAAAGAAGAAAAAGAAAAAAAAAAGAAAGAACATTGTTATAAAGAATTTAATATTTTTATATTCAAATAAACAAATAGGGATAATTGTTCAAATCCACCATAAACAAATGGGTACTTTCACTTTGCACTCCAAAATATAAAAAACTTTCCATTACCGTCCCAATCAATCATCAAAAAATATACAAAAGCAGAGACCTTATGTGGGAAAGCACGAGGTTCTATCAAGTGACACATTATATATAAAGAAAATTGAAATGTTCTCAAGTGCCACATCTAAGATAAGAAAAAATTAAATAATGACTTTTTTGTTTTATTTGGTTCAATGTTTCAAGACTTTTCTATTAAAAAATAAATATTCTTTATATTCTTTGGTTCAATGTTTCAAAACTTTTCATTCAACACACATACATTCAAAAATCTTCACATTTTAATTCACAATTTTCACCTCTTCCACTTCTACTCCATTATATATACCCACCCATAACCTTTCATACCATCCCATGTCAAATACACACATGACCAAAAACAATGTCATTTACTTTCAATCTCTTGATGACACTTTCCTAACTCTAAATTTGCTATTTCATATAATCCTAATCAGTATGAGATGGCTACAACCAAGGAAGGGGGTTTGCATTTTATATTGAGTGACAACGGCAATTACGATTTTTATGCTAAGATTAGATGTTGTGGATTTATGGATTTTGTAAATGATGTGATTAACTATGGGTGTTTGGAATTTGTATTTTGTTTTAGAATTAAGGAGAAAGAGAAAGACATATTCTATTTTAGGTTCTAAGGAATTAGGAGCTAATGTATTAGAACTTCAATGTGTAATGTTGGCAAACCATGATCAAAATATTTAGTCTAGATTTAGGCTGCTCAAAGTGTGTTTTTATGTAAAGTTGGAATCGAGTGTATTGCTAGATTTATAGTGTAAATTTGCAAAGCTTGATCGATCAAAAATTAGACTCGATCGATTGAAGCTCGTGTAGATTGTTTTTCTATAGAATTTTCCAACTCAAGCCCAAGCCCATATGACTTGTAGGGTTTTATGTTTTGCTTTAAGTATATAAGGAAAAACCCTTAGCCACATTTTATTGTTGTTGTTTATGCTGTGTGTGTGAATCTTTTGTGAGATCTAAAGGTGTTTGCCTTCATACATACTTAGGGTTATCAAGATCGAGATTGATGTTGAGAGCTTGGTGATTGTTTTAGTTGCTGCATAAATAGCTTAAAGAAAACACATGGTGTACTTGTGGTTGCTGTGAATCCAAGAAAGAAGTAGTCCTTGGACTCGGAGTTGTCATGTGGTTGTGGTAGTAAGTTTTTTACTCGAGGTAGCAATAGGATGTTAGTGGTCTAAGTCGCTATTGTAAAACATCAATTCTTTCATAGTGGATTTGGTTTACCTTAAGGATAGCTAGATTAAATTCTCCCTAGGTTTTTTACCGGTTTGGTTGTCCTGGGTTATCATATCGTTGTGTTCTTTATTTTTCGCACTGTTTTAATGATATGATTTATCTGTGTTAACCTAGATCTGCATAATTTACCTAAGTTAATCACTTAGCTGAATAACTAGGTTAATCTGTTTGCATTTAAGAGGTCTAAAAACGTATAAGTGGTATCAGAGCAGGTTAGTTCTAGCATTTAGATCTTTTGATCTAAGAGTTGATCCTTGACCCTTGTTGTCATGGATTCTTAGAAGTACTTATTGCTAAAGTTCCATCTTATCTACTTTTGGTTTGTGTCTTTTGTTGCTTTTGTAAAATCTTCCTTTGAGTATCTTGGTATAATCACATGTGATAATAATTATGCATGCTACACTACTTTAATCGCCTTAAAGGCACGTGATTCTTGTCATTGGTATTTGGACAGTGGTTGTTTTAGGCATATGACAGGAAATAAAGGTTTGTTCAAGACACTCTTTGAAGGAAAGATTGGGACAGCCACGTTCGAAGATAGAAGCAAATCTGTGATCAAAGGCATTGGAACTGTGGACATTCTAGGGTTGCTGGTTTTTGAAAATGTCTAGTATGTTGATGGGCTAAAGGCTAACTTACTTAGCATCAGTCAGATTTGTGACAATGGACTGAATGTTCACTTCACTAAGTATGAATGTGAGATACTTGATAGAGGAGGTGACTATATGTGTATTGGTGTGAGGATAGCTGACAACTGTTATGGTATAACACCAAGTATAAGCAACAAGTGTTTTAGTGCAAAGATCAACCAAGTAGACTTATGGAATCAACAGTTAGGACATGCAAGTCACAAGCAATTAGAGAAGATTTCCAAGTGTGATGCAGTTATTGGTTTGCTTAAGTTTGAAAAGATAGAAAAGTGCATATGTGGACCATGTCAGATAGGTAAACAAGTGAAGTCCAAACATCCGTCTATAACTGAAGTTCAAACTTTAAGACCTCTAGAGTTGTTGCACATTGATCTCATGGATCCTGCCAGAGTTTAGAGTTTAGGTGGAAAGAGGTATATTCTAGTTGTTGTTGATGATTTTACTAGATATACTTGGGTTGTGCTTTTGAGAGATAAAGCTAAGGCTTCTGAAAAGATGATATATTTGTGCAAGAAATTGCAAGTTGAGAAAGATACTGTGATAGTCAGAATTAGAAGTGATCATGGAAGAGAATTTGAAAATACAAAGCTGGCTACCTTTTACAATGATCAAGGCACAAATCAAGAGTTCTTTTCACCTAAGACACCATAACAGAATGGAATAGTGGAACAGAAGAATAGGGTTGTTCAAGAGATGGCTCGTGTCATGCTGCATAACAAAAAGATGCCCAAGTCCTTCTGGGGAGAAGCAGTTAATACTGCTTGCCATACACTCAATCGGATGTATTTCAGACTTGACTCCAAGAAAACTCCTTATGAACTCTGGAGAGGAAAGAAGCCTATTGTCAAATACTTTCGGATATTTGGTAATGACTGTTATATTCTCCGTGATAGGGAGAACCTAGAAAATTTTGATGCAAAAAGTGACAAGGAATACTTTCTAGGATACTTTTCCACTAGTAGAGCATACAGAGTATACAATTTGAGAACTAAAACAGTCATGGAATCTTCAAATGTGATGATCAATGATGAATTGTGTTCAAAAACTCATTCAAAAAACACTCCTCCAGCTCAAGAAAAGACTATGGAAGTTGATGATCCTATTCTTGATGATTATATTGGGAAGCATGGTGATGAAGAGCTACTGTTGTTGAATGATGCTGTTTCAGTACCATCAAGTTTAGAACCATCTACATCGGTTCATGAAACTCAAGAAGAACAGAGTGAGCCTAGTCCTTCATCAGAACAAAAAAGTCCATCTTTTAGAGTAAAGCTAAATCACCTTACCACAAACATATTGGATAGTTTGAATGACAACATGAGATTGAGATCCAAGCCTTGAATTTAATTACTCACTCATGTTATCTATCCCAATTTGAACTGAAAAAGGTGGATGAAGCACTTCAAGATGCTGATTGGGTTAATTCTATGCATGAAGAACTTCACCAATTTGTTCGGAATGATGTGTGGGAATTAGTTCCTAGACCAAAGGGAGTAAATGTGATTGGAACTAAGTGGATTTTCAAGAACAAGTCAGATGAACATGGTATAATTATTCGAAACAAATCAAGACTTGTTGCTCAAGGATACACACAAGTGGAAGGGATTGATTTTGATGAGACTTTTGCACCAGTAGCAAGACTGGAATCCATTAGGATACTTTTGGACATAACAAGTCATTTGAATTTCAAGTTGTATCAAATGGATGTCAAGAGTGCTTTCTTGAATGGGATGTTGCAAGAAGAGGTGTATGTTGAACAACCAAAGGGTTTTGTTGATCCTCACAGACCGGAGATGTCTACAAGTTGAAGAGAGCCCTCTATGGTTTGAAATAAGCCCCTAGGGCATGGTATGATAGGTTAACCGCATATCTCATTGAGCATGGATTCAAAAGAGAATTTGCAGATACTACACTCTTCATACGAAAGGATAAGAATTATTTTGTAGTAGCTCAAATTTATGTTGATGATATTTTTTTTGATACTACTAATGATTCTTTTACTCAATCCTTTGCAGATGAAATGAAGAAGATGTTTGAAATGAGTATGTTTGGTGAACTAACTTATTTCTTAGGATTACAGGTGAAGCAAACGGATTCTGGAATTTACATCAACCAAGCAAAGTATGCTAGAAATCTTGTCAAGAGATTTGGATTTGAAAAGGCTGCACATGCTAGAACACCAATGGCTGCTAATGCAAAGCAAACCAATGATCCTTTAAGTGAGTCTGTTGATGTCACATTATATAGAAGCATGATTGGTTGTCTTTTGTATTTAACTGCAAGTCGTCCTGATATTGCCTTCAGTGTTGGTGTATGCTCTAGATTTTAATCTAATCCTAAGGTTTCACATTTCAGTGTTGTTAAAAGAATCATAAAATATGTTAGTGGAATTTGTGATTATGGATTGTTCTATAGCAAAGAGTCAAATTTGTCTCTTGCTGGATTTTCTGATTCTGATTGGGTCGACAATGCCGATGATAGAAAAAGCACCATTGGTGGGTGTTTTTATATAAGAGCCAATCTTGTTGTTTGGATGAGTAAAAAGCAAAATTTTGTTTCTTTGTCTACTACAGAAGCATAATATATTGCTGTTGGAAGTTGTTGTTCACAGTTTCTTTGGATGAAAAAGCTTTTGAGTGATTATGGGATATCACAAGACACCATGGTTGTTTATTGTGATAATTCTAGTACTATTGATATCTCTAAGAACCTTGTTCAACACTCTAAGACTAAACACATAGAGATTAAATATCACTTTATTAGGGATCTGGTTGAAGGGAAGATTGTGGCTCTTGAATATATCCCTATTGAACGTCAGAATGCTAACATCTTCACCAAACCTCTTGATAGAAGTAAGTTTGAGACACTTCGTCAAGTAATTGTTGTGATTCTATGTCCCTAATCATCCTTGGTTTTCATGGTCCTTGTGCTTCATCTCTCTATTCTTTGTGACCATTCCTCTTTATCGTTTTTCTTTCTTTGTTTTTTACTAGGATTTGCATTGCATAAAATTCATGCATTCCATGCTAGTTTTTTTTTTTTTTTAAAAAGGAGCATAAGCGAAGAAAGATGTGTTTTGCATTATTTTTCTTGCATTTGAAATCAATGTTGGCCATATTATCTTTACATAACATGTTTAGCTTGGATGAGTTTATTTTATTGCACTTTACTAGTTTGAGCTTTGTAGTGCATGTTGTGTGAGAGTTGTTTATAGTTTTTGATCACATGATCTTGATCTTGAAGTTACATACTTTTAATTGTAAGGACTAAAAAATTCTAAGAGAAAGACATAAATAACTATCTCATCACTGTTTATTAGCCAATCATGAACACCTTAGTGTATCATAAGATTTTGTGCTCGAGAAAGTGAAGCACATGCACAAAAAGAACATAAAGTTTAGCATTGGCTTATAATAAAATCCAAATTCAAATAAAATTTGTGTGTACATTATCTTGGCTATTTAATTAGTTTCAAATAAAATAAAATTTGTGTGTACATTATGAGGCAAATCAAGAAACTTACATGATTGTAAGCTTTTATTCTAGGAGATGTGAGAGTTATATGATGTAACTCTTTAGGTGATAGTCACTTTCAAACTTATGTGATGAATTTTGTAGAAATTATGATTGATCACTTTTTACTTATCACCTCACATATATCTCAAGCTTTTACTAGTTGCACACACTACACAAATTACTCTTTGCTAAACTTGGTACATTATATATTGTGTGTGATCTTGTTGTGGCCATCCGAGATTAAAAGTTCTTTGATTTTAATGCAAAATGTGTTTAAAGTTTGAGATTTGAGGACAAATTGATTGAAAATCTTGTTTTTGGAAGATCTGGGTTAAATTCAAGGGTTTTTGAAAAAAATTTCATCTTACACTCATGCATTTTATTCATAAAATATTGTGCTTTGAAGAATTTCTGCATTGAAATGCTCTGTTTTTCAAACATTTGATTTTTCTAGATTTTTGATCGATTGAACCTGTTGCTCGACTAATCGAAATTGCAATTAAAAATTTGGTTTGAATTTGCCTGGCTCGATCGCTGCTCGATCGATGCTGGATCGATCGAATGTGATTTTCGATCGATCAAACCTATTTTTCGACCGATCGAAAATTAGTCAGAGAGTTTTTTAAAACATGAGATTCTCGCGTGTTTTTCACTATTTCAAAAGTTTTCAAAATGGCTTTTCTCACTCTCTTCGACCGATCCAGATTCAACATCAATTTTTTGTCATTTTCCCTCAAATTTTCTTCGAGGTTTTTGTCTTCTAGCACTGGTAAGACCATTCTACCTTTTCTTTTTTGGTTTAATTTCATTTTTCATGCACTTTAGGGAAATTTTCGGACCTATTGGATTTTGGGATTTTTTTTTTTTGGGTTGTTTTTTTTTTCACAATTGATCAATGGGTTTTTGTAATTGGATGATGTAAACATGTTCCTCATAGTTTAATTTGATCAATTTGATGATTTGGGAAGAATTGAAATTTCTAGGGCTTGAAACTCACCGAATTGGGGATTTTGTTCAATTAAGCTTAATTTGGTGAAATTGGCTTGTGTTATTGATTCATTTTGTCATTATATACTGTTATCTAACTTGTGTAATGATAAATTGATCAATTTGTTGGGATTTTTGAAATTGGGTTTTTCAAAGTTGGGGTTTTTGTTCTTAAACTCTATGTTTAAGCCAATTCTGTGTTTTTAAAGTCTAATTGAGTTGTTCTCAATGCATTAGAGCATGCATCATTTGTTAATACTGTTTATGCGTCATATAAATTGTTTTTCTTGTGCTCTAACTATGTCTGATGCAGTCTGCCCTTGGTTTTTTTCTTTTGTCTCTTTTCTGTCTATCCTTTCCAATCCTTAGCATCATGGCTAGGAAGACTAGAGCCCATAGGACATCCACCTCCTCTTCTACTCCTTTTGATAGTGAGAGGTTTATTAGTGAGAAAAACCAGGAAACATATGAGAAGTTGAACATTCTTAGATTTGTGTGGGTTGAGAGAAAAGTTGTTTTAGATGAGCTTGACCCGGAGATTAGAAGAAATTTTGAGCGTTGGGGCTGGTTGCCTTTGATGGATATTGGCCATCCTCCTTTGACTACCTTGATTAGAGAGTTCTACTCGAACCTTTCTGTCCACTCCAATGATTCCAACACTCAATTTGAGAAGAGTTGGATACAGGGTGAAGAGTATGTCATTACTCCTTCGGTAGTGGCCTTTACTCTTGGGGTGCCTGAGGTACAGCATCCTGTATATCCGTATGATGAGTCTCCTCCACTTGATGACATTATGTCATTTCTAACTGGTACTTCCATCCAGTGGGGTATTGATCCTCGGATCACTTCTCATGAGTTGACCGAGATTCATTATCTGTTTTTCTAGATTTCTTGCCATTCTATCTAGCCCATCTCTCACTTGCACACCATTCCTATCAAGAGATGTGCATTTTTGTATGCCCTTGTCATAGATGCTCCTATGAGTTTTCCTCATCTTTTCATTTGATCCTTGGTTGAGGTTCATAGGAGTAGTTCTTCTGCTCATGTTCTTTTCTTTTCGTTTTTTTTTTCATTGGATTTTGTTGCATTTAGGTTTAGAGGAGTTTCCTGCTTCTGAGCCTGTACATATTATAGCTCCCATACGTGCCACCTTCCTTAGGCAGAAAGCTGCTTAGATACGAGCTAGCTCTAAATACCCTAGAGTTGAGTCTTCTTCGGGTGTTGCACCTCCTCCTCCTCCTTCTTCAGGTGATCCAACTACAGATGCATATGTTGATTCGACTACTGCTGCTGATCCTCCACCTTTTACTTCGGATGATTCTAGCATTTGTCATATGTTGGACACTGTCATGACCATTCAGGCGGCTTATGGTTAGCTTATGGTGGACATGCTCACAGAGTTTCAGGCTTTGTGTGCGGATTTGGTGAGCTTTAGCCGGTCTTCTCCACTACCTCCTTTTGATGATGAGTCTTGATTGCCCTTTGACAATTCGTAAAAAAAATGGGGAGTACATATGGATGGAGATAGGAGGAGATTTTTTTTTTTTTTTTTTTTTTTACATTGTGCTACATTGATTATTGATTTATATTTATAAGGTTATTCATGATATATATCTTTTTTTATTTTATTTTATATTTTTATGTTATATGAAATCAAGAATTTATTTTGTTTTACTTGTATTTTCCACACATGTGTTTGTGTGTTTGTTAAGTATTACAGAAATATACAGGTTGATTTTGTTGTGCCACTGTCTACACTTGCAATTGATAGATAGTAGTTAGGTTAAATTGTTTTTGGTTGGGCTGTTTTTGTAACTTTGAGCATTCTGTTTTGGTATGTGTTTTGTCATGGATTGTCAAAGGAGGAGTTTGTTAGGTTCTAAGGAATTAAGAACTAATGTATTAGAACTTCAATGTATAATATTGGCAAACCATGATCAAAACATTTAGTTTAGATTTAGGCTGCTCAAAGTGTGTTTTTATGTAAAGTTGGAATCAAGTGTACTGCAGGATTTATTGTATAAATCTGCAAGTTTCGATCGATCGAAAATTAGACTTGATCGATTGAAGCACGGGCAGATTGTTTTATTTGAAGAATTTTCCAACTTAAACCTAAGCTCATATGACTTGTAGGGTTTTATGATTTGCCTTAAGTATAAAAGGAAAAACTCTAACCACATTTTATTGTTGTTGTTTATGCTGTGTGTGTAAATCTCTTGTGAAATATAGAGGTATTTTCCTTCATACATACTTAGGGTTATTAACATCGAGATTGATGTCGAGAGCTTGGTGATTGTTTTAGTTGCTGCATAAAGAGCTTAAAGAAAACACAAGTGGTGTACTTGTGGTTGCTGTGAATCCAAGAAAGAAATAGTCCATGGACTCGGAGCTGTCACGTGGTTGTGGTAGTAAGTTTTCTACTCGAGGTAGCAATTGGATGTTACTGGTCTAAGTCGCTATTATAAAACTTCAATTCTTTCATAGTGGATTTGGTTTACCTTAAGGATAGCTAAGTTAAATCCTCCCTAGGTTTTTTACCGGTTTGGTTTTCCTAGGTTATCATATTGTTGTGTTGTTTATTTTCCGCACTGTTTTAATGATACGATTTATCTGTGTTAACCTAGATTTGCATAATTTACCTAAGTTAATCACTTGGCTAAATAACTAGGTTAATCTGTTTGCGTTTAAGGGGTCTAAAAACGTACATTCTATATCAACTTTTATTCTATAATATTCATTTTTTTATATATATAAATTTTATTTCTCATTAATTCAATTGAATAATTATTATGGATATGTGTGTGCAATTTACATAAAATATTACAGCATTATCTGTGTATCGCACAGGTAACTTACTAGTTGCACCTAAACATGGATATTTTATCCCATATTTTGAATGATGATTAAAATTAACGGTCGCATGTAAGTCACGTGATAATAAAATAATTAATTCTCCCTTCTACTCTTTTCCCAAGTTAATGTACTAAATTATTCTTAATTTTTCTATTTTCACATTGATAAAATTAACTAGCTCATTGTTCTTATTGAGGTTTACAAACTACTATAGATATTGACAAAACTGAAACCGGTTTTCCCAAAAAATCCCCAAACTCAAAGGTTGAATTAAGTTTTTTATAAGAAAATTATATTTACATTTTTAAACCATCATTGAACATAAAAACGAAAGTTGGAATTGGGATTCTCAAAAAGTCCCCTAAACTATCAAGCGGGTATTCCAAAATCTAAATAAACATGCTCAAAGAATGGAATTGTAGTTGAAAAAGAGTGACATATTGTTTCTTGAGATGTCACCAAAGTAGATGTGAGAGAGAAAAGAACACTGGGTGCTTGATGAAGCAACTGACCAAAGTGGTTTCGTGCACGAAAACCTCACCATGCTCTCACATGCGCCACGGTCTCTGCACTTGCTAGTTCATATTGATTCTAAACTGTGTTATGAACCAATTATATATATTTTTTCACCAAATAAAAAAATTGGATTAATTTATATAAATTCACCATGACCACCCCAATTGCATATTTTAAAAAATTGGATTGAAATCTTAAAAAAAAAAAAAAAAGGAAAAGAAAAAAAAGAAAAAAAGCGTGACTTTAATGTTTCTTGAGATACCAGAATATATGTAATGTCCCAAATCTAATGTATGATTTAGAGATGTGACAATTGGTGCACACCCATAAACTTTTCCACAACTTTACTGTATGGCGATTTGTGAGTGGTGGAAATAAAATAGTGGGTCTATGATTTCACCATTCACGAGTCGCCACATAGCAAAATTGTGGTAAAGTTGTAAAAAAGTTTGTGGCACTAGATTTACTCGTGCAATTAATATCCCACTTAATGTTGGAAATTGGTTTTTAAAAGGGATTCAATAATGAGTATCAATTACCACCGCACACTCTTGGTGCGTTGGTTACTCCACAAGTATAAGTGCTTGTAAGGTGTGGGGGGTAATAGTCAGGGTACAAGTCTCCAAGAAGAAACTTCACACACATATACATTTAAATTAGGTTAAAGTAAAATTTTTATTTTTTATATATATATATATATATATTTATATAAAAGTATCAATTCTTCCTTAAAAAAAAAAAAAAAAAAATTAATAGGTATGAATTCCATTGAATATTCTCTCATAAACGAAAGTTTTTTTTTTTTTTTTAGAAACTTTTTTGAGAAACAAAAGTTGGTTTTGCACACTCCCTTTCCTGTCTTATAATTGAGTTTTTCTTAGCTTAGATATCTTTCCCAGGTTAATGATTAAGGGACATTGAAGTGCACACTCCCTCTTTTATGTGAAAGGTACATAATAACACCAACACTTGTCTTCAAGGAGCCCAATCCTTAAATTAAATGTAAGATAATGATAAAGAAGTTATCAAGAAAAAAATGTATCTAGAGGTATTATTACATTGTATTAATATGTGGTGGAGGATTCTTCTGCGGGAGATCTTGGAGGTGACGATAAGAAAGGTTTTGGAGGGATTTGCAATGCTTCTAGGTTTCCTTCTAACATTTCAATTACTTTACTCATGGACGGCCTATCAGATGGATTTGTCTGTATGCACCACAAACCCACTATGATCATCTTTCTCACCATTGCAGTTTCCTCTATAGTCATATTAATGGGAAATCCTAAATTATTGTGCTGCTCAAGACGCTTATAAATCCAATGAGGAAAATATATCTCATTGGTATTACTCATTCTAACATCAATATTCTTTCTTCCTCCAACCATCTCCAAAATCATCATTCCATAGCTATAGACATCAGATTTGTGTGAAACTACTCCAAAGTTTCTACTAAACACTTCAGGAGCTATATACCCTATTGTCCCTCTAGCTACTGCCATTGATATGTTACTCTCGTTCCTTGGGGAAAGTTTAGCAAGTCCAAAATCAGAGATCTTTGGGGAAAAATTTTCATCCAAAAGAATGTTATGTGGTTTTATGTCAAAATGCAAGATTCTAGTATTGCAGCCACGGTGCAAGTACTCAAGCCCCCGAGCAATACCAATTGCAATTTGGAACAATTTTTCCAATCCTAAGGGAATAGTGGTTGTCTGCATGTTGTCACTGTGTATAAACTTTTCAAGTGATCCATTTGGCATAAACTCATAAATGAGAGCTCTTTTTTGACCTTCGAGACAAAATCCAAGAAGTGTGACAATATTAACATGGGAAGTTCTACTAATGCTTGCAACTTCATTGATAAATTCATCTCCATTTCCTTTTGATGCATTCAGGACCTTCACGGCTACGAGACGACCATTGAGTAGCTCTCCTTTGTAGACACCACCATAGCCTCCTTGACCCAGTTTAACCTTAAATGAATTGGTGAATTTCTTGACATCTGAGAATTTATATCTGCTTAGCAATAGTGGTCCGTAATTTCTAACAAATGCCTCAAGATCATGTTCATTCTTTGTTTTCTTCATAAAAAATGTTGTTGACGTAGTTGATCTCTTACTTCTAATACAACAAATTGTGATACTGGTAAGCAACACTCCAAGCCCTAAAGCACCAAGACCTGCAGCATAATTCGAAAATGATTTAGGTGGTGGAAGTTATATCCTCTTAAAATCTAAAACCTCCTTTTCTCAACGCCCTCTAAAGTAGCAAAATTAACACATGCAATTTTCCGCACTAAAAATTTCGGTCAAATATTGAGGAAAGATATTAAGTCTTTAGAATTTGCAAAAGAGCAAAAAATCCCTGTTATCAAAATATAAATATAAATTTTCAAGTTGAACGCACTTAATCTATTTTCCGTTGGCATATCTTACCTGCAATCAACCTTGTATTCATGCTCCTGCTATGTTCTGCAGAGAAAATATAGTATTTATTAGTAAATACATAATGTGCATATATATGAATTACTTGTGAATTTCTTGGGTTGCACTATATCACATTTCTTCTCATAGGCATAGAAAGATGATATAAACTTGAAGCGGAGAAAAATCACCCTCTTCCATCGAGCCAGCATCGTCCATCAAGTCAGCATCATCCATGTGATGAACGACTACAACATACATTAAATGAGTTCCCCATAAATCACATGAGTAACGGTTAACGCGCCAGACAAACAAAAGCGTAACCGCCGAACCAACAGGCAAAAGACCATTGGAGTCTATAACGCCTTTGCATTCATTACTGATGAGTGTTAATTTATCCAGATCATTTATCTCTCGACGGACAAATTAAATGCTATTCAATGCAAGGTGTAACATACGGACATCAATGACGGACAAAGCTATAAAAGATATTCAATGCCCCAGACAACTAAGGAGTAAAGTACGGGCACCAACGAACAAATAGCCATTGGCCAATGATAAAAGCTAGTCATTAATACCAATGTCTCCATATCTTAAGAATGCAAATGTTCATTCAAATAATGAAGACAAGGGCTATAAAAACCCACCCAAACCAAAGGCAAGGAGGTACACAACTCTCATCCCAAAAACTATTCCTAAGTTGAATTTTTTTGCAATATACTTAAATTAAATCTCATTATAACTTAATCATTGGAGGGTGTTTGGCAAACATCACATGTGTATCCATATTTCTCTATTTCATATCTTATTGTAGGTTTGTCTTTAGATGAATCCAACGCCTTCGTCCAGCTGTATTAAAAAGGAGTTCAACCGATGATTTTCAGCACCAAAAGCTATAAAGCAAGAGAAGAATAGCACCGAAAGGTTCGTCTTTGGATGAAGACAACGCCTTTGTCCATCTGTATCGACGAGGAGTTCACCTGACAATTTTTTTGGCATCATCAAGATTTATTCTTATTCACATAACCATTTTATTTCCTTAGAGTCTTGGCATCGCAAATGACGTAAGATCACTATTTTCTCTTTTCTGAAACGCAAGCAAAGCTACACAAGTCATTGAACCATTTCGTATTTGCATTAACTTTAGACCTAGCAAATGGGTCGGGTTGCATCAACTCAAGTCGGGTCCTATTCAAGTTCAGGCCAATCATGTTATAAATGAGTTAATCAAGTTAAAAGTTGAGCTGTATTTTTTTACATGCAGAAAGATAAATAATATGAAGAATATCATATTGTTTTTGTTTTCTTTTCAATATAAATAAGAGAACAATTAACAAAATCTCCAAAAATAAAATTTAAATAATATGAAATTCTTATGTTTACATAATCCAAAGTTTGGTAATGATATAATCACCATATATGAATGAAAAAAAAAAATACTAAGTTATCGATCTCCTCAGGTGTACATGTTCATGTTGCATGTAAAATAATAAGTTAAATTACCTAGAAGTATAACTAAATAAAAAGCTAGAATATAATCATTAATGAGAGTTCAATTAAAAAAATACAATCCATGTAATAGATTAAATCTAAGCACATAAATTTGAAACATGTAATTTGATTATTCAAAATTAAATAAATAAATAAATAAACGTAAAAGTGTTAAATATATAGCAACATACTTGAAAGGTTGTATACCACCTTACAAACTTGATTATGCTTTACAAAACCATGTAGAATTCAGCTTTCTTTCTCTATTATTATAATTATTTAAAACTTGAGTTTATGAAAAAATTAAATAAAAAAAAAAAAAACTAAGAGTCTGAAACTATGAGAAAAAAAATCAAGAGATTAAAAGAAAAACGATTAATGGGGGGGTGGGGGGATGGAGACGTTAGGGATTTTGTGGCATGAGAAAAAGACAAAGTTTGGCTACAAACATGGTTGTAGCAAATGATTACGACCTCCACTAAAAAAATTAGCATGGCTACATATTTTAAAATCGATCTAATCATTGGATTGTATGTTTTTATGTTTATAACACGCATGTCAAATTTTTTGTCAATAAGATATTATTTACTACTCGATCCATAAACCTATTTTTATGTATGATTTTATATTACAAAAATTTGAATTTAAACATTTAATTAATGACACAACTATTGATCTTTGATATTTAAAAATTTTTGCAAGTATTGAGAATATAAAATGAAATATAATCCAATAGTGAATTTCTCAAATGTCACATCCAATAGAGTTGTAGCTATTGGCTACAGTCAAGTTTTTAGTTTAATGTTGTTTGTTAGAAAATATGACAAGTAATTCCTTATATTTATTTTAAGTTTAATAATTTTTCTTTTGGTTGAAGTGTGGTGAGAGATTTGGTGGATGAATTGGTATTGAACTTAAACAATGTGGTGAAATGGAAAAAAATAAATTTCATGAGTAATTTTTATGTTATTTCATTGTTTTCTTTATACATAATTACATGTATTAAAAAAAATTATTTTCTTTTCTCTCAATTATATAACTAACCCATTTTTTTGGAATTGTCTATGCTCTTGGGCCTAGCGGAATTTTTTCTAGGCCCACTAAATCGATCCACATTTACCTATAATTGGTGTCTTGGTTTAGTGATAAAGAATTATCATTAAAAGTAGATGTTATAGGTTGAAACTTTCAAAAAAAAAAAAAAAAGAGCATAAGAATGTTGTGCAGATTTTTAATTTTTAATTTTTTTATTTTATGAAAATAATCGTAAGCAATTGTTAGAACCATTATTGGTATTTCTCCAAAAAAAAAAAATTTATTGGTGGAACACAAGATATAGTGTGCGTTTGGGAAGCACATTTTGCGCTTCCCAGCGGCACATTTTTGCTTTAAGTGGGTCCCGTGCATTGTTCACGGGACCCACAAATCTCTTTTTTTCAGCAAAATAAACATTAAAAATAGGTCCTACGATACTATTCACACATTGAAAAATTATTTTGCTATAGTATTTTCAGTTTTTAGTTTTCAGCAATAAACAGTAACTAAACAAACCCATAGTATGATTGATAGAGCATAAAATTGTTAAAATGAAAAAAAAAAAAAAAAAAATCCAGCATATGGTAAATTATAATTTGTAGAGTATAAAGTAGAATATAAAAGGAAGAACAAAAGTTTATATATAGGCTTAGTACTATTAGCTAAGAACAATTGAGAAATCAAATATATGTTTTAGCTTAGTACCCATTTGGATTGCGCATTTTGTGCGTCTGAGATCAGCGTTTTTTTTTTTTTTTTAGCGCATGAACAGTAAAATCACATGAATTTACTATACAGAGACAAAAATCACTGTTCACGCACTGTAGCAACACTGCTCAAGCATTTAAAAATATTAAAAATTGGTCACACGGTACTATTTACACATTTAAAAATTATTTTATTACAGTATTTTTAGTTTTCAATTTTCAATTTCAACAAAAATAAGTTCAATCCAAACGGATCCTTAATCTATGAAAGTGAGGAGAAACGAGCATGCATACCGTTACTTGACAGACCAAAGGTTGCTCTCCATCATGGCAAAAGCAGACAAATGGATGTGAGGAGGAGTTAAAACCACATATCCCACCTCAAGCCTCACACCCCAAACAGGTAATCGACCGGTCATTAAGGTAATCCACATCAAAACCTTGATTCAATACATTCTGAAGTCCCACAGACTCGTCAATAAGAGCAGTCCGTAAAATTGAAACTTCAATACTTGTATTGTATCCCTCAAAAAGGTCGTCTACAAAGTAATTAGCGGTATTATCTAAGCTGCAGGAAAAGTTCACTCCATCCAATCCGCTAACTCCAGAAGGGCAGCCATAGAACAAAATTAGGTTTTGATCAGTTGGTGTGTAATATTTGAAGTTATTAAAATCCAAAGGAGTATTGACGAACTTTGGAGGGCATGGACTATTCCAGAGGTCCAATCTTGCAATGGTCATGATATATTGAGATTGGTTGATGTTTAGTACAAGGAACTCTAGTTCTTCAATTCTGATAATTGGGTATTCATTGTCGCGGCACGTAAGCTTGAACTCTTCAAAACTGCAAAGTTCAGATCGATTCTCTCCTAAGAAAGAGTAAGGAATGTTTTTGATCCTTCCACAATCAAAGGGAATACTGCACTCAACAAAGCGTGCATTGTCGGTGCAGTAAGATGGTGGTAGTATTGTTAAGAAGAAGGAAAGGGTGATGAGGGAAGAAAGAGCTAGATGTAGATGATGGGCTTCCATGTGTTATGTGTAGGAGATCATAGATCATAGAGAAAAGTATATATAACGCAACCTAACGTTGAATGAAGACTTTTCTTTTGAGAAGGGTTGAACGAAGACCGGTAAGTCTGAAAGAGATTAAAGAGTCCTCTCCATAGACTGAACTTTAAACGGGATTAATCTGGACTCTGGAGCAAATTATCCCACTGACTTTTCCACACCATTCTTTTATGTCTGTGACTGATGTTTTATGGTTCACAAGTCCTAAAGAAAATGATTTTCCTCAGTCCCAAAAAGTTGCACTCATGGCCGAGTTGCTGAGTTCACCCGGTTATCGAAAATAGGATGAACCCACATTTAAATTTTATTCAACCAATTGGGCTGGCAAATTGGATTCAATTTCAACCATCTTTAAAATAAATCATAATAATAATAATTGATGGGACTGACGAACCCTTAGGCTTAGGTGAATTAATTAGACATCTCCGTCCACCACTCCACATCACTAGTGAATGAAGGTAGGCCATTTAATGTAGTATGCAATACCTTGGATGGTTATAAGACCGGCTGTATAGACCGTTGGAGGCCCATTAAAGCCTACATTACTAAGCTTGAAGGCGTTACCAAAAGAGGCATTAAAGCCACAATAAAAACCATAACGGCTAGATGCTGTAGAACCATATATAAGCATTCCATAGAATCAAAAAAAAAAGTACACACAATTTCCAATACAAAGATACGCCGTAGCTTTGATTTCTAATACTTTTCTTGAAATTTTCATACGCTGACTCTGTCATTGGAGACTCTTCGGCAAGCACCACACCGGTGACCACCTAAAGAGGGTTTTGTGCGACATTTTCAGGTACAGGGGCGAGGTTGCTGACTCATCTGGACGAGTCCACTTAACTGACGATTTCTGCTTCATCAGTTTGGCGCCGTTTGTGGGGAAGATATTTTCATGTCTAGGTTCGAGAACGTAGTCCCATTCAACTCACAAGTCCAGATGGAGCCCAACACTCCCTAGGATTCTACAGCATTTGCTCTGCAAATCCAAACACTTACAGCCAGCGTGGAAGAGCTTACCTGACAAAACTAAGAAATGAGATTGCGGTTGCAACAAGAGGAGAACTGGTCAGGGACCAACCAGGATGATGATGGGGACAACCAAAGAAGGGACGAACATCGACGACCTGCCACCCCACAAGAACCAAGCTTGGACCTCTTCTGAGAAACGAGATGGACGAGCTGAGGAGTGCAATAAAGGAAAAAACAGATCGAAACTTAGACCGTATAGTCAAGAGGACAGATTCACCCTTCACCACGGCAGTCCTAGAGTGCCCAGTTCCCTCGAAGTTTCGTCTACCACAACTCGAACCGTTTGACAGGTTGAAGTATCCTTTGGATCACCTTAACACCTCCAAGACAACTTTCGGTCTTTAGCAGCCCCTTGATGAGATATTATGCTGGTCCTTCCTAACTACCCTTAAAGGAGTTGTAAGGGAATGGTTCACGAAGTTACCAACTTCGTCCATTGATAACTTCGAGCAGCTGAGCAACTCCTTCTTACGCCACTTCGTCGAGGGATAACACCCAAAAAGGCCTGCAAACCACTTGTTTACAATTAAACAAGGAGACAAGGAGACCCTGAGGTCATACGTGAAGCGTTTCACTTGAGAAACTTTAAAGGTGGAAGAAGCGGATGACAAAGTGCAGTTGACGGCCTTTAAAGTTGGGTTGAAGTCTAGGGAGTTTGTGGTCTCGCTTATGAAGAATCCCCCACGAACGATGGTGGAAATGCTACTGAAGGCTCAGAAGTACATGAACGCTGAGGACGCTTTAGTGGCAATCGAAGAGGTAGAAAAGCCTAATGAGAGGGAGAGAAAGGGAGATGATCGGAGAGGACAAAAAAGGGAGCGAGTAGATCGTCAAAGTACTGAAGGGAATAAGAGGAAAGATGATAAAAATCCTTGGATGGTAAAATTCACTCCTTTAATTATGCCTGTTGATAAAATTTTGACATGGATTAAAGATGAGCACTACCTTAAGTGGTCGAGGCCATTACACTGGTTACCTAATGTTCGTGACAAGAGGAAATATTACCATTTTCATAAAGATCATGGCCATTACACAAAAGACTGCAGAGACTTGAAAGACTAGATAGAGGAACTCATACGAAGAGGGAAGTTGCAAAAAATTGTAAAAAATGGGGATTCCAAAAGGCCTAAAGACAATAGTAGGGACAAGCTGGAAGCCTCTCCAAGGGACGAAGGCCACAAGCCATATCATCAGCATAGTGCAATAAAAGAAATAAAGACGATCACAGGAGGGTTATCCATAAGGGGGTTGTTCGGATCCCTTAAGAAGTCATACTAGAGGTAGGTGAACAACATCCATAGGATACCACCCCTAAAACAAAGACGGATGGAAAGGGATATCTTGTTCTCAGAGGAAGATGCCAAAGGAGTGAAGCAGCTGCATGATGATCCCCTCGTTATCATGCTTATGATAGAAGGGTTCAGCATCAAGAGAATCCTTGTAGATAACGGCAGCTCCATGGACATTATCTACCTTTCCGCTTTTCAACAATTAAAAGTGGCTCCCGAAAGGCTACATCCATTTGACTCTTCACTTGTTAGCTTCAGTAGAGACAGAGTATATCCCAAAGGTATAATGACGCTGTCAGTCACAATGGGAGCTTACCCGAAACGATTGACTCGTCAGTTGGACTTCTTGGTGGTAGACTGTCTCTTCTCTTACAATATGATTATCGAGAGACCCACACTCAATTGGTGGAAAGTAGCCACATCCACCTATTGTCTCAAGGTAAAGTTCCCAATGGAAATTGGTGTAGGCGAGGTAAAAGAAGATCAAGTGTTGGCTAGGGAATGCTACCAAGCGAAGTTAGTTGCAAAGGAGAACCATACATAGATGATTAAGGAGAAAGAAGAAGAGAAGGTGGAAGCCCCGGAGACTGTGGAACTAGTAGACGAAGAGCCAACAAAGATGACCAGGACAAGGACGACCCTGAGTCTCGAGATGAGGACTAGGCTAGTCTAATTCCTCAAAAAGAACAGGGACGTCTTCGCATGGAGCCATGAGGACATACTAGGCATATCTACAAAGGTCATCCAACATAGGCTGAACATGGACCCTGAGAAAAAGCCCGTTCAGCAGAGACGACAAGTCTTTGCTCCAAAACGAAACAAAGCTATCACAGATGAGGTCAACAAGCTGTTAGAAGCTGATTTTATTTGGGAGGTCTACTACACCGATTGGCTTGCCAATGTCGTTCTGGTAAAGAAAGCAAATGGGAAATGGAGGATGTGTATAGACTTCACGGACTTAAACAAAGCTCGCCCGAAGGACAGTTTCCCTTTACCAAGGATAGATCAGCTAATGGATTCCATGGCAGGACATAAGCTACTGACGTTCATGGATGCATTCTTGGGATACAATCAAATGAAAATGGCAGAAGAAGACTAGGAGAAAACTACCTTTGTCACGAGCTAAGGGCTCTACTGCTACAAGGTAATGCCTTTTGGACTGAAGAACACAGGAGCAACCTACCAGAGATTGGTAAACAAAATGTTTAGCAAGCAAATCAGGAGGAATATGGAAATGTATGTAGATGACATGCTTGTTAAGAGTAAAGAGGAGTCTGCTCATTTAGAAGATCTCTAAGAGACTTTCACCATACTCAAGCAGTACCAAATGAAGTTGAACCCTAGTAAGTGCACTTTTAGGGTAGCGTCAAAGAAGTTTCTAGGGTTCATGTTGTCCCAAAGAGGGATAGAAGCAAACCTAGAAAAGGTACGGGCCATTCTTGACATGACGTCACCTAAGACTGTGAAGGAAGTCCAGAAGCTCACATGAAGGATAGTAGCACTCAACAAGATCGTTTCTAAAGCAACGGACAAATGCTTGCCCTTCTTCAAGACACTGAAGCAAGCTTTTGCCTGGATCGACGAATGTGAGAAAGCTTTCCAAGAACTCAAGCACTAACTGAGCAATCCACCCCTCCTAAGTTCATCCAAAGAGGGAAAAAATCTATATTTATATTTGGCAGTGTCAATTACAGTGGTGAGCACAGCCTTGATTCAGGAAGAGGACAAGATGCGGCTCCTAGTGTACTACGTCAGTCAAGCCTTCTAAGGGGTAGAAGCTAGGTACCTATGGATCGAAAAGATTGCATTCGCATTGATCATAGCTTTGTGCAAGTTGCGACCCTACTTCTAGGCGAACCCTATCTTGGTGATGACGAACCAACCCATCAAGAAGTCTATGAACAAGCTCGAGGCCGCAAGAAGAATGGTCCAGTGGAAAATCGAGCTTAGCCAGTTCGACATTGAGTACCACCCCAAGACAGCTATTAAGGCATAGGCATTAGTAGATTTCATCTCCGAATTCACCGTCCTGGATGAGGACAATGCACCTAACAAACCAGAAAGATGGACGGTTCAAACTGACAATTCGGTCAGCCTGAAAAAGGGGTGAAGTAGGGGTCATCATCATCACCCTAGAAGGAGAAACGCTTAAATATAGAGTTCAACTAAAGTTCCCAGCCACCAACAATGAAACTGAGTATGAAGGAATACTGACGAGGCTGAGGGTCGGGAAGGCACTAGGAGCCAAAAACTTGCTCCTCCAGAGTGATTCAAAACTGATAGTAGGGCAGATAAAAGAGGAATATGAAGCAAATGAGGAGAGAATGCAAAAATACCTCAGCTTGACGAAGCATCTAACACAGGAATTTGATTGAGTGGAATTCGCGCAGATCCCTAAAAGCCAGAACGTAGTAGCAGACGAGATCACGAAGCTAGCGTCATTTGAAGAGGGACCAACAAGTATGGACTTGAAGATGGAAATCCAGAAATGCCCCAACATTAAAGAAGTCTCTACCTTCGCAATCTAGAGTGTAAGCAGCTGGATGACCCTAATCTTATCCTTCCTCCAGGACCGAAGCTTTCCACAGAACGTTGAGGAGGCAAGGAAAGTCAGGAAAAAAGCAGTTAGGTTCACGATCTTAAATGACAACCTGTACAAGAGAAGCTTCTCCACGCCCTACCTAAAGTGCATCGACAAGGAAGAAGCCAAATACATTCTGGAAGAGATCCATGAAGGAATTTACGGTGACCATGTAGGCCCGAGGTCTTTGGTAGGCAGAGTGATCAGAACAGGTTACTTCTGGCCTACTTTGCAGACGGATGTAAGAGAGTTTGTCAAGAAATGCGACAAATGCTAAAGGTTTGGGAATGTTCAACGCCTCCTAGTAGAGTGACTAACGCTGATAGTCTCCCCCAAGGCCTTTTGCGTAATAGGGAATTGACATCATCGGCCCGTTAGCCCAAGGTAAGAGATAGGTAAAAATTTTATTAGTCGCTATTGACTATTTCACAAAATGGGTTGAAGCAGAAGCATTATCCACCATCACAGAGGCAAAGATCCAAAACTTCGTATGGAAGAACATAATTTGTAAGTTTGGGATACCAAGGACTATCATATCAGAAAATGGACGACAGTTAGATAGCCAAGGCTTCAGGGACTTCTGTTCAAGCCTAGGGATCAAGAACCAATTCTCATCCCCAAAACACCTGTAAGCAAATGGACAGACGAAAGTGACAAACCGGACACTGCTCAAGATCATCAAAGCTCGCTTGGATGATGCTAAGGGCACTTGGTCGGAGGAACTACCTAATGTCTTGTGGTCGTGGTCCAAGGGAAACTGGCCCAACCTGGGAAAGGCCATACTGGGTCATCTATTACTCTAAACAAGGTAGTTATCACCTGGAGACCTTGGACGGGAAGAAGCTGCCACGACTATGGAACATTGAGCATTTGAAGAAATACCACCAATAGATGTAACAGAAAATTTTATTCGTATTTGAAAGCAATAAAAGAACTATTCAGCCAATGGTCTAATATAATGCACACAAATTTAGAAGCCTAAAAACCAAAAATTGGCTAAGTAACAATATTCCACCTAGACGAATGTAAGTTACTAATGATGCCAAAATGACAAGATCCCTTACATGGGTGTAAGTCAGCCAAAAATTGGCTAAGTAATAAAATTCCGCTTAGACGGATGTAAGTTACTGACAATGCCAAAATGACAAGATCCCTTAAATGGGTGTAAGTTAGCCAAAAATTGGCTAAGTAACAAGATTCCGCCTAGACGGATGTAAGTTACTAACAAGTTCAAATGACAAAATCCCTTAAATGGGAGTAAATCAACTAGAAATTGGCTAAGTAACAAGATTCCGCCTAGACGGATGTAAGTTACTAACGATGAAAAAAATGATAAAATCCCTTAAATGGGTGTAAATTAATCAAAAATTAACTAAATAACAAGATTCTGCCTAAACAGATCTAGGTCACTGATGATGGGAATAAACTACTGATAGATGCAAGTCACTGGATGGTCAGCCAAGACCCCAAACTAAGGGTAAACGAGCAACGAGGTAAGCAGAGATCAGGCACAAACAAAAATATATCAAGCATAACAATGCAAGAGAATAAAATAGGTAAAACATAAAATAGTCAATAGACTTAAAAGCCTAAAAACACCGGGCAACCAATATTGTTCCAACATTAGAATTAAAGACCTAGGAACACTGGGCAAAATATATTATTCTAGCATTGAAATAAATAGCCCAAAAACACACTGGGCACCCCAAAAAAAAAAAAAAAAAAAAGGAAAAGAAAAAAAGAACATAAGTACATGCAGGGCTAAACAGTGGTATCTCCTTCGTCAGTCTCAACAGGTTCAAGGGTACTTCTTTTCGGAGCAATGATTGTAGCTTGGGCAGCTTAAGATGCCTAGGTAGCCTCGTCTACAGCCATCTCCTTATCCACAACTTCAAAGTCCAATTCCTCTAGGTATACACCGGTAGGATGCTTGACGAGGAAGCACCGCAAGAGCTCGAAGCCTTTGTAATACTAGCTGAAGAGCACAATATTGTACTCGTCAGTTTGTTGAAAGGCCTCGACGGACTTGGCATCGATCGTCTTCACCATCTCCATTGCAGCCTGGAGTTGCTCGTCCTTCTTAAAGGTTAGCTACCTCTTTGCTCTCAAGTCATCAGATAAACCCTTTGCCTTTTCTTTAGCAGTATTGGCCTTGTCCATGGCCGCAATAAGATCCTTCCTCAGTTTCGAAAGCTCCACCTCCAAACCCTTAGCCTTGGTCTTCGTGGACGAAGCTCTAGCCTCTTGACTCAAGTACTCCGAAGTTATGTGAATAGTTTTCCCCAGAACTTGAAAGGAAGATTCAACTTTCAAAAAAAAAAGAAAAAGAAGGACAGGCTGGACGAACATATTACCTGAACGAGCTTGTGGACATGACGATCCATTATCTTGTTGGGTGACACCCCAAAAAGGGCCTTGAGCTTGTCATTCGAGGAGACCTCCTCTACCCTTATCTACGCAAGATCAACGTCATCCCAAATGCTAGACGATCGCGAAGAGGCCTTCTCTTTCCTTTTGTCTGCCACACGAGCCTTCTTCTTAAGTGGTGTGATTTCTTCCACCGAAGTAGCCGAGGAAGCCACCCTCTTTGGTCCAGTAACAGTGGCAGTAGGGGTAGCAGGACTCCCCTGATCCACGACGCGAACCACCCTCTTCCCAAGGGCAGAAAGAGGCTCGTTCTTCTTCACTCATTTTTGCGTACATGTCTTGATTGAATTTTTTTTGTCATTTATACAAAATAAAAGAAGGGAAACACTTAAAAAAAGGAAAGGGAAAGAGAGGTTGACGAGGTATGATGGTACTCACTCTTCTCTTCAATGGCTATGGCCTGGAGAACAAAAGTAGAAGGTTCTGGATTGAGATAATGACGAGCTAAAGTTCGCAGGTCAACCAGATCATAAAAGTCATCTATGGTCTTCGTATGCTTCATGGCAACCTCCACATGGTCCTTGTATCTGCTTTTGAGCCTCGGACGCTTCGTAACTGCACACAATGAACAGAAAAGGTAGCGACAACAAAAAGAAAGAAAAACACAGAAGAGGGAGCATATAAAGGACAACGAAGCGACTTGCAGAGAAATGAGGCACCTAGACTCGGGGCTTTCCATTGACGGAATAACCTAGGGATGTTGCCCCAAACTTTGCCAAGAAGGGTCTCTCAATCATCCCCGGACATAGAAAAATTAGGACTTCTAGTATTTGAAGGACGAGGGCAGGTCAATGACGATCCTAGCCTTCTTGTCCTAGGGCATAAGCTTGTAGTAATCGTATTCCTTGGACTCCTTCAAACGGTACAGATAGGCGAATTCGTCCACCTTAATCACATCTCCCTTTGTGGACTCCAGCCAAATTTCCATATAGCTAACTACAATCCTCTACGAGTTGGGCATAAATTGCCCAAGAGCAATATTGAAGTGATTTAGGAGCTTCATTATAAAGGGGTGGATTGGAAATCTAAGCCTGCTTTGAAAAGCAGCCTCATAAAAACATACCTCTCCTGGCGAAAATGGCAAGCCCATTCCTCTTTGCAAGGAAGACGGATCCTAACCCTTTCAGGAAACTAAAATCGATCCTTAAAGCGGGAAAGGGTTTTAGCATCCAGGCCACACTCCTCATCTAGAGCAGAAAAAGCCCTAACCACTCTCGAGGTAGAGATTGTAGTATCTTCCTCCACGGGATCGTCACTAGATGACAACCCCGTCTCTAACTCACTAGACCTAACCTCCGACATAGCTTTCCGATCACTCACTAGGTCCTCAAACCAATTAGCGGATTCACGCAGGAAAGGGAATAGATCAGTTAGCACTAAGCTTAAGCTATTTCCCCCACCCACAAAATCCTCAAATAAAGGGTAGAAATTGTGAGAAATTCCTAGGGAGGCCCTTAAACACTCAAAAAGGAAAGAAACAGAGGGACAAAGTGCTCTCACCACAGAACTACTAAGCATGGAACTCAAAAAGCAATCGAAGAGGGGCAAGATCCTAAAGAAACCAAAAGCACAGAAAAAGGGGAAAATCAGAAACCCATACAAATGATCTACTCTATGAAAAATGAACCAAAGGAAGAAGAAGCCGTACCTTAAAAACGCAACCCCAAAAAGAAGCAAAACGCAGGAAATCGCAAGGAGTTCGGAGAAAACACAGAACAACAATAGCAGCGAAAGAAAGTAAAAAATGAAGAAGAAAGAGGAAAGGAAGGAAGTTTTAAAAAACTAAGCACACAAAACTTTAAAAAAAAAAAAAAAAAAAAAAAACAGCGGAAATCCGAGAGTCACACAGAGTGGAGCATTAAATCCACCACTTAGAACACGCCATGTGGCCATAACGCATCTGGCGTCGCCACTGTGCATTAAATACGAAGAGAAACCCCAAGAGACACGTCTAAGCAAGAAACCCTTCACCTCCTTGTGATCGTCACGACATGCAAGGACGACCATAGAGCCTGGGAGGGCAACTGATGGGACCGACGAACCCTTTGGCTCAGACAAACTAATTAGACATCTCTGTCCACCACTACACATCACTGACAAATGAAGGTAGGCCATTTAATGTAGTATGCAATACCTCAGACGGTTATAAGACCAGCTGTATAGACTGTTGGAGGCCCATTAAAACCTACATTACTAAGCTTGAAGGCGTTACCAAAAGAGGCATTAAAGCTACAATAAAAGCCATAACGGCTAGATGCTGCAGAACCATATATAAACATTCCACAAAACCAAAAAGAAGGTACACACAATTTCCAATACAAAGATACGCCGTAGCTTTGATCTCTGACTCATCTAGACGAGTCCACTTAACTGACGATTTCTGCTTCATCAATAATAATAATAATAATATTGGATTAGGGCCAAGCAACTATTTAAGCCCATTGTTAAATGAAATTAAAAGTCTTTATTTTAAGTTTTGTGGTAAAAAAGTATACCCCAATGACTTTAAGTAGAATAGCCAAAACTGCCTTTCTTGGCAAGTTCATTTTTTTGGGGGGGCATTTTCATCTGTAAAGATGTATATATATTTGTTAGGTTCTAGAATTTTAGAACAATTGGCAAATCGTAAGCACAAACTTGGCTAGATATAGATTCCGAAGTCTATAGGTTTGATTAGATAAAGTTCAAGATAATACAAGTCAAGAATCAAGAACATACAAGCTACAAAAAGAAGAATTCAAATTCTGAAGAGTTCGACCGATCGAGACTGAGCTTTGACCGATCAAAATACTGGTTTTGCAGATTTTAATTTAGGCCCAGTACTCATTAAGCCCAATAAGTGATTAGGATTTCAAATCTATTTCACATAGTATTTAAAATGAAACACTAAGGCACGTTTTAAAGGGACTTTGGAGGTGCTCTTGTGAGATCTAAAATGTACTGTGTCTTCTCCTATCAAAGTCATTACCAGAAATCATTCTCATACCATTAGAACTGGTAGATTTGAAGTTGCTGTAACAAGATCAACAACTGCTGATGATCTAAACCTTCAAGGGTAGTCTTGGAGTCATAAACTGGAGAGTTTGTGTTGATAAACCTTTGAGAGGGATCTCAAAGTCATAAGCGTGGGAGATTGTGTGCTGCAAATCCAAGAAAGAAGAGTCCGTGGATTCGGAGCTTTCACGTGGTTGTGTCAATAAGTTACTACTGGAGCTAGTAATAGATTTAAGGTTAAACCTTTTGTAAAAACTTCAATTCTCTATTAGTGGATTTGTTTGCCTTGATCTCATAATTAACCTAAATAATCATTTGGCTAATATAGTAGGTTAAACAATTTGTTTGAAGGGGTCTAAACAAACAAACAATATCTTCTCTGTCACATTAAGTGAGTCCTACGGATGAGTGGGATTCACCTGTTCTGAGTGAGAAGATACATATACTGGTATACCTATATAGTTTCAAGGAGGTTTCACATTATCAAACTTATAGTTTTATAAGTAAAAAGCAATAAATTAAACTGTCTCAGCAAAAAAAACAAAGTAATAAATTAAACTGTAAACTTTTCTCTCTCCGTCGGTAACAATAGGATCCAAAGGTTATAATCCATGTAATATTTACTTAAATCTCTTTCTCCAAAAAAAAAATCTCCTTCAATGAACGGTGTGAACACATATATATTACGTTTTTTTTTTTGTTTTGTTTTTTTTTTTTGGGTGTAAGGAAAAATCTATCAAAATGCATTCCAAGGCAACTAAAAGTCTACAACAACCCAAATAAAGATTTAGCACTAGGATACAAAATAAACCTACAGCAGAGAAGAATTTATTAGGTGGAACAGTGGAACCCTTCATGTGTTAATAAAAAGAAGTTTAATTATGGCTCTTAAATTTATATACTTGCCCCTCTTTCTAAAAAATTTACAAATTGACTCCAAAAAATCTAACAAATAGATAACAAGCAAAATCTATTAAAAAAAATGCACATATTTAGATAATAAGAAAAATCTTCAGAAAAATCATAAATCCAATCTAAGCAAAAACAATAACAACAAATTAATTACAAATCCTAGCAAAAAAAAAAAAAAAAACTCAATAACCTTTACCCAATTTCTCTCTCTCACTTGAGAGCTCTATGCCTCTCTCAAATGACTCAACCCTCATAACCATAGAGATAACTCATATGCCACATATTGATCGTTTCATCCATACATTAGTTAGACTTTGAAAATATTAAGACATGCCAATTAACTTGCAAAACTCTTGATTATAAAATCCTATTATTAACTTTTTTTTTCAAAAGAAAAAATACAAATAATAATTAATAAATTAATACTAATAATGCAACTTTGTCAATCTCGAGTATTGATATTCCAATTTTTTTAAATTTAAGAACAAAGAACTTTGACCCCCCTAAGTTTGAATCCTAGTTCCGTCCTATGGACCCATAAGAGAATAAGTAGATCATGCAATCATTCCTTTGAATTAATTATTCAAAGGTGTTATAGTGAATAATTCAGCATTATCTGTTTTCTTCTCTATACCCTTTTACTATGATATGTAATATAAATTTTTGACACTTGAAATTGACCAAGGGAGCATACCTTTGCAGCTGTTACTGTGTGTGCTTCCATCGTTGCAAAAGCACAAGAACTCCTCAGCCGTAGCGTTGTATCCACAATACCCTTCAGAGTTCTCACATGTAACACAATCCTTAACTCTTCCCCAATCAAGCACAAAGCCATCATTCATAGCCACACCAAACCGATCAATCAAATCATCAATATTAATCTCAGTCTGTATATGTCTCACTGTCACCACCACTTTCTCCTCGCAATTCTTTGACCAATCATAGCCCTCCGTCTCATGATTCTCCACAAAAACGTAAGACCGGTTGCTACCATTAATATCCAAGCACGGGATGGAAGGCACAGTTATTGGAGGGTCGGAAGTGCAATTAAAGTAAAAACTGAGATTCAAATCCATTGAAGAATATTTCAATGGTAGCGTCTCTAGAGAATCGCTATGACGTGCCCTTGGGCACGTTTGGTTGGAGACATCAATATTCACAAGGGTTAGGGTATAGTCGGCATAATTTATATCTTTCACGTAGTACCGGTCACCGGGTAATTCAAGTATGGCCTCGCCATTCAGGCACATAACGCCAAACCCCTTGTAGCCACAATAATATTGCTGATCAGAGGCGATTTCATTATGAACCCAAAAAGGGTAGCTGATGTTAACGTTACCGCAGTAGTGTGTTTGGCATAAAGGACTAGAATTGGTGCCTAAGGACTTGATGAAGAAGAAGGAGAGGATGAGGAGGTAGCTAAGGAATTGTGACATGGTGAAGCGTCTGAAACAATAGCACTTTTTTTTTTTTTTTTTGAGAAAGAGAAACAATAGCACTTGAACCGTTGTTTCCGTGATCCGGGTAAAATACTACTTTATATAAGCCAAACATATTTTGGTACTATGCTACCAGCACAAATAATTTCTCAATCTACATTCGGTCCACCATTCCGCGGCCTTTACCTTTTTTACTTGTTCCTTGGAATTAATTACGTTACGGGTCAAGAAAATTTCATCCAAAAATTCACGCGCTTTCTGTGTCTCACACAGAATTGGAACTACTATAGCCTCTATATACAAAAAGAGAAGGGAATGTGAGAAAATTTCGATTTTCAGTTTTTTTTTTTCCCAATTATTATATTTTCACAAAAACTTCACTCACTTTCACATAGATTTACAAATCTTATTTGGATCTATCACAATACAGTGTGTTTGGTAAAATAGGGACCCGTTTAGTGGAAAAGTTTAAATAATATTGTTTGTAGTTTTTTGGAATATATATTGATAAAAATGTGTGTAAAAATGTATATAATATTATTTAAAAATTGAATATCAGTTGTTTAATAACTCTACCAAACGTAGGTATCCCAAAACTTTCCATTCAATTGTGTCACAAAAAATTTCCACTCCACCATAGACTTGCGTGTATTGACCTGACAATGCAAGGAATTGTGGCCTTGCCAGGAAGGAATTTCCACTCATCCATAGACTTGCGTGTATTGAGTATTGACCTGACAATGCATGGAATTGTGGTCTTGCCAACACCTTCCTGGCAAGTTTAACAAATACTACCTAACACGTTGTGGAAAAGTTTCGGAGAACTTAAATGGACCTTCTGTTTCTCAAAAAAAAAAAAAAAGGACCTTCTTGACCTTTAATTGAAGAGCAGCTTATACCGTTTAAAATTTATTCTTAATTTTTTATATTTCTTTTTTCGGTTTTGGAATTTTTTTAATTTGAGTTTTATTTTCTTATTATAGAAACTTGTTTAGGAGTATTTTAGTCAAAATTGACTCTTTATATTAAATAATATTAATCCTATTAAATAATATTAATTAGGATTAGTTTAAGACTATTAACAGAGCAATACAAAATCAAATTCAACAAAACCAATGAATAACAGACACAAAAAAAAAAATCTCATTACAAATAATATCAGTAATTGCTTTTTTATTTATTTTATTCCAGCTAATTTTCATCACTAATCGCTAATTAACATATTTTTTAAAGTTCATCATTACTTGAATCGTTGATATATATATATATATATATATTTAAGGAAAACGTAATTCTAATTTCATAACCAAAATCACGGATAACGAATGAGGAGAATAGTAAGACCTATATTGCATAAAGTTAGCAGAAGTTGGGTTGGCATCACTCATAATAAAAAATAAAAAAATAAAGTGAAAATAAAGGTAGTAATTCTAGTCTTCTACAACCGCAACTTTTTGCTATAACTTTGATATAGCAGATTATGAGTGATTATCTATCACTTACACACCTAATTACTATTTTTTCTTCACTACTCACACACAGTTACTTCATAGTTGTACTAAAGTGGTTGTGTAACAGTTTGTGGTATTAAATTTTTTTTTCAAATAAAATTGATAATCAAAATTTATCTCTCACACATCTTTAAGGGTGATTTCACTTTTACCCTTTTTTAAGGGTTGATATGTTTATTAGAAGTATGAAGTCTTTGACCTACTATCACTGCACATATTTGGCATGATGATCATTCTACAAGTATAAATGCTTGTAGGGTGTGGAGGAAAGGGCCAAGGTTCAAGTATTTGAGAAGAAACTTCACACACATGTACATTAAAATTAAGTTAGAGTAGAATTTCTATCTTGTAAGAAAAAAAATTAATAAAAAAAGAAAAGGCTTTGACCTACTAACCCAAACCAATGACAATGGTATGCAATTGTCAAAAAGAAGTAAAGATCGATTAACTATGCCATTACGTGTCTCCTAAAAGAGATATCAATGAATAAGCATGCCCACTATGTGGCCTATAGGTAAGATTAGCCTAAGAAGAAGCACTATATAGTATATCCCATCAAAATTCAAAACCCAACCAAGAAGGAGAAGATGTATGTTTCAGCCTAATCCAGGAAAGTGAGAAGAGAAAAGAGAGTACATATTGTTACCTGGGCAGTTATAAGAGCGCTCTCCGTTGTGGCAAAAGCAAACAAATTGGTGCGTTACGTTAGAACCGCAATTCCCACCTGATTCCACACACCCCGACACCCGCTACAGGCAACACGAAAGGCATCGTAGTGCACTTCAAACCCTTGATTCAATGCTTCATGAAGTGCCGGGACTACACCCGGAGACTCATCACTACAAGAAAAATGCCTATTAGCGACCAAGAATTTTTTACGGATCCAAAAAGCCCTTTCAAAAAATCTTATTTGCAATGGCAAAATAAAGCCCTCGCAAATACTTGATAAAATGTGAAATATTTGTGACCAACAAGAAAAGTTATCGCAATTATGTGTTATAACCGTCACAAATACTAATATTTTAGAAGGAAATTTTTCCTCCATATTATTTGCGAGGGACAATAAAAAATCTCTCGCAAAAAGTGTATTATTTGTGACGGTTAAAAAAAGCCGTCACTAATACTAAATTATTTGCGAGGGCTAAGATCAACCTTCACAAATAATCATTAAAATGTCAAAATTTTTGGAGGGAAATGTTCCCACCAAATTATTTCCGAGGGACAATAAAAATCCCTTGCAAAAAGTTTATTTTTTTATGTGGGTTAAAAATATGCCCTCACTAACACTAAATTATTTGCGAGGGCCATGATTGACCTTCGCAAAAAATCATTAAAATATATATATATTTTTTGAGATAAAAGTTATTCTAAAATTCAAAGAAAAATAAAAAGAAACTTATAAACATACAGTACTTTGTATTCTTTAGATGAACCTTTTGTTTGCAATCTAAAAAAAAACCTTTTATATACATTCTATATAAGAAAGGTTTGTCCTTATTTTCTAACAATTGTACGCATAAAAAAATGATAGCACTTTCAACGTCAAAATGGTAGCCTAAAATTCAAGAATTCCAGCCTTTTATACTCTCTCTCTCTCTCTCTCTCTCTCTCTCAAAAGTGAATAAAAATTTCTTCCTATTAAAATAATGCATAAAAGATGAGTTTATAGATCAAATGGTAAATTACATCCAATTGGCATGCATATTAAGAACATATAGAACATGTAATCCAATGGTTAGATTTTCAAAATATGAATTCAATAATAAGTTATTGGATGATGTAACATTTTTTAAAGTTACATCACGTGTAAGTTGAACCCAACTCTATATTTCTTAATTCGATGTGAATTTTGACAAATCTACCGTTAGATTACATTATCTTCATATATATTTCATGCTTATAAAATTTCAAAGTGATCAAATATTAATTTTCATGTCATCAATCAATTGATTAAATTCAAGTTTTTGTAGTTTAAAATAATGCATAAAATATGAGTTTATAGATCAAACGGTAAATTACATTCGATTGGCATGAAAATTAGCATGCATGTTAAAAACATATAGAGTATGAAATCCAACAGTTGGATTTTCAAAATATGATATAAATAATAAGTTATTGGGTGGTGTACCATTTTTTAAAATTACGTCAGGTGTAACTTGAACCCAATCCTATATTTCTTAATTCGATGTGAATTTTGACAAATCTATCGTGAGATTACATTATCTTCATATATTTTTCATGCTTACAAAATTTCAAGGTAATCAAACATTGATAGCCATGTTATCAATCAATTGTCTAGATTCAAGTTTTAGTAGTTTTAAATAATGCATAAAAGATGAGTTTATAGATCAAATGGTAAATTACATCCAATTGACATAAAAATTGGCATGCATATTAAGACCATATAGAAAATGTAATCCAACGGTTGTATTTTCAAAATATGAATTCAATAATAAGTTATTGGGTGGTGTAACATTTTTTAGAGTTACATTAGGTGTAATTCGAATCCAACTCTATATTTCTTAATTTAGTGTGAATTTTGATAAATCTACCGTTAGATTACATTATCTTCATATATTTTTCATGCTTACAAAATTTCAAGGTGATCAACAATTAATAGCCATGTCATCGATCAATTGTCTAGATTCAAGTTTTAGTAGTTTGAAATAATGCATAAAATATGAGTTTATATATCAAATGGTAAATTACATCCGATTGGCATGAAAATTGGCATGAATGTTAAGACTATACAAAAAATGTAATCCAACGGTTGGATTTTCAAAATATGAATTCAATAATAAGTTATTGGGTGGTGTAACATTTTTTAGAGTTACATTAGGTGTAACTTGAACCCAATTCTATATTTCTTAATTTGATGTGAAGTTTGACAAATCTACCGTTAGATTACATTATCTTCATATATTTTTCATGCTTACAAAATTTCAAGGTGATCAAAGATTAATAGTCATGTCATCGATTAATTATCTAGATTCAAGTTTTAGTAGTTTAAAATAATATATAAAAGATGAGTTTAAAGATCAAATGGTAAATTACATCCGATTGGTATGAAAGTTGGCATGTACCTTAAGAACATATAGTACATGTAATCCAACGGTTGGATTTTCAAAATATGAATTCAATAATAAGTTATTGGGTGGTGTAACATTTTTTTTAGTTACATCAAGTGTAATTTGAACCCAACCCTATTCTTCTTAATTCGATGTAAATTTTGACAAATCTACCGTTACATTACATTATCTTCATATATTTTTCACGCTTACAAAATTTCAAGGTGATCAAAAATTAATAGCCACGTCATCAATCAAATGTTTAAATTCAAGTTTTTGTAGTTTTAAATAATGCATAAAAAATGAGTTTAAAGATTAAGTGGTAAATTACATCTGATTAGCATGAAAATTAACATGCATCTTAAGAACATATAGAACATGTAATCCAACGGTTGGATTTTCAAAATATGAATTTAATAATAATTTATTAGGTGGTGTAACATTTTTTAGAGTTACATCAGGTGTAACTTGAATCCAACCCTATATTTCTTAATTCGATATGAATTTTGACAAATCTATTGTTAGATTACATTATCTTCATACATTCTTCATGGTTACAAAATTCCAAGGTAATCAAAAATTAATAAGCATGTCATCAATCAATTGTCTAAATTCAAGTTTTTGCGGTTTTAAATAATACATAAAAGATGAGTTTATAAATCTAATGGTAAATTACATCCAATTAGCATGAAAATTGGCATGCATATTAAGACCATATATAACATGTAATTTAACGGTTGGATTTTCAAAATATGAATTCAATAATAAGTTATTGGGTGGTGTAACATTTTTTAGAGTTACATTAGGTGTAACTTGAACCCAGTTCTATATTTCTTAATTTGATGTGAA
Organism: Quercus parvula; assembly: GCA_030820535.1. Classification (NCBI taxonomy): domain Eukaryota; kingdom Viridiplantae; phylum Streptophyta; class Magnoliopsida; order Fagales; family Fagaceae; genus Quercus; species Quercus parvula. The sequence goes on from JAUAME010000007.1 coordinate 29,386,310, forward strand.
GTTTGAAAAATTTACCATTAGATTACATTATCTTCATATATTTTTCATGCTTACAAAATTTCAAGGTGATCAAAGATAAATAGTCATGTCATCGGTTAATTATCTAGATTCAAGTTTTAGTAGTTTAAAATAATATATAAAAGATGAGTTTAAAGATCAAATGGTAAATTACATCTGATTGGTATGAAAGTTGGCATGTACCTTAAGAACATATAGTACATGTAATCCAACGGTTGGATTTTCAAAATATGAATTCAATAATAAGTTATTGGGTGGTGTAACATTTTCTTGAGTTACATCAGGTGTAATTTGAACCCAACCCTATACTTCTTAATTCGATGTGAATTTTGACAAATCTACCGTTACATTACATTATCTTCATATATTTTTCACGCTTACAAAATTTCAAGGTGATCAAAAATAAATAGCCACATCATCAATCAAATGTTTAAATTCAAGTTTTTGTAGTTTTAAATAATGCATAAAAAATGAGTTTAAAGATTAAGTGGTAAATTACATCTGATTAGCATGAAAATTAACATGCATGTTAAGAACATATAGAACATGTAATCCAACGGTTGGATTTTCAAAATATAAATTTAATAATAATTTATTAGGTGGTGTAACATTTTTTAGAGTTACATCAGGTGTAACTTGAACCCAACCCTATATTTCTTAATTCGATGTGAATTTTGACAAATCTATCATTAGATTACATTATCTTCATATATTCTTCATGCTTACAAAATTTCAAGGTGATCAAAGATTAATAGTCATGTCATCGATTAATTATCTAGATTCAAGTTTTAGTAGTTTAAAATAATATATAAAAGATGAGTTTAAAGATCAAATGGTAAATTACATCCGATTGGTATGAAAGTTGGCATGTACCTTAAGAACATATAGTACATGTAATCCAACGGTTGGATTTTCAAAATATGAATTCAATAATAAGTTATTGGGTGGTGTAACATTTTTTTTAGTTACATCAAGTGTAATTTGAACCCAACCCTATTCTTCTTAATTCGATGTAAATTTTGACAAATCTACCGTTACATTACATTATCTTCATATATTTTTCACGCTTACAAAATTTCAAGGTGATCAAAAATTAATAGCCACGTCATCAATCAAATGTTTAAATTCAAGTTTTTGTAGTTTTAAATAATGCATAAAAAATGAGTTTAAAGATTAAGTGGTAAATTACATCTGATTAGCATGAAAATTAACATGCATCTTAAGAACATATAGAACATGTAATCCAACGGTTGGATTTTCAAAATATGAATTTAATAATAATTTATTAGGTGGTGTAACATTTTTTAGAATTACATCAGGTGTAACTTGAATCCAACCCTATATTTCTTAATTCGATATGAATTTTGACAAATCTATTGTTAGATTACATTATCTTCATACATTCTTCATGGTTACAAAATTCCAAGGTAATCAAAAATTAATAAGCATGTCATAAATCAATTGTCTAAATTCAAGTTTTTGCGGTTTTAAATAATACATAAAAGATGAGTTTATAAATCTAATGGTAAATTACATCCAATTAGCATGAAAATTGGCATGCATATTAAGACCATATATAACATGTAATTTAACGGTTGGATTTTCAAAATATGAATTCAATAATAAGTTATTGGGTGGTGTAACATTTTTTAGAGTTACATTAGGTGTAACTTGAACCCAGTTCTATATTTCTTAATTTGATGTGAAGTTTGAAAAATTTACCATTAGATTACATTATCTTCATATATTTTTCATGCTTACAAAATTTCAAGGTGATCAAAGATTAATAGTCATGTCATCGGTTAATTATCTAGATTCAAGTTTTAGTAGTTTAAAATAATATATAAAAGATGAGTTTAAAGATCAAATGGTAAATTACATCTGATTGGTATGAAAGTTGGCATGTACCTTAAGAACATATAGTACATGTAATCCAACGGTTGGATTTTCAAAATATGAATTCAATAATAAGTTATTGGGTGGTGTAACATTTTTTTGAGTTACATCAGGTGTAATTTGAACCCAACCCTATACTTCTTAATTCGATGTGAATTTTGACAAATCTACCGTTACATTACATTATCTTCATATATTTTTCACGCTTACAAAATTTCAAGGTGATCAAAAATAAATAGCCACATCATCAATCAAATGTTTAAATTCAAGTTTTTGTAGTTTTAAATAATGCATAAAAAATGAGTTGAAAGATTAAGTGGTAAATTACATCTGATTAGCATGAAAATTAACATGCATCTTAAGAACATATAGAACATGTAATCCAACGGTTGGATTTTCAAAATATGAATTTAATAATAATTTATTAGGTGGTGTAACATTTTTTAGAGTTACATCAGGTGTAACTTGAATCCAACCCTATATTTCTTAATTCGATGTGAATTTTGACAAATCTATCATTAGATTACATTATCTTCATATATTCTTCATGCTTACAAAATTTCAAGGTGATCAAAGATTAATAGTCATGTCATAAATCAATTGTTTAAATTCAAGTTTTTGTAGTTTAAAATAATGCATAGAAGATAAGTTTATAAATCTAATGGTAAATTACATCCGATTGATATGAAAATTGGCATGCACGTTAAGATCATATAGAACATGTAATCCAACGATTGGATTTTCAAAATATGAGAGTGATAGGGGAGTTAACCGAAAGCACTTCGTTCAAAATTTTGTTTTAAACTCAATTAAAAGGTTTTTCATTTTTTCAAAAACCCCATTGCAATGATTAGGACTCCCCCACCTTAAAATGTGATTGAGATAAGGAAAACATTGAGATTTTTATTTTATCTCGACATTAACCGTCGCTAGTCATGGGTTTTTTTAAAAAGAATTTAAAGTGAGGACATCCGCCCCCCCCCCCCCCTGAAAATCAAAACCATATATCAATTGTTTTGAATACAGAGTCCCAATCACATGTGATTGTGATTGCCGCCATAGAAAATTTAGGGTTCCCACTCAAAATTTTTCGGTTCCCATTAAATTAACTTTTGGTCTCCCACGTGTGCACACTTAAACTAAACACACACACTCTCTCTCTGTCTCTCTCAGTCACGAAAAAAAAAATCAAGCCTCACTCTCTCTAGCTCTCCCTCTCTCTCCCTTGCCGATCAACCTACCTTCGAATCGCTGTCCATCACGCTGCCGCTGTCCTCCGACCTTAGGCTTTACACCATCTAATCCACAGCTACAGCTTTTCCCACCCATCTTGCCGTCGCCGTCCTTCATCTCCACTGGCAATCGGGCCGATATAATCGGTCCTACCTCTGCTGTCAACACCAACAACCTCCACCACAGCCACCGCGGCCATCCCCGGACTCTTCCCCTCCCTCAGCCGCCTAAAACGCTCCTGAAGGTATACGAATCCCTAAACTTTTTTGCATGTTTTGTGCATTTATTTGCTTTGATTTTATTTAAGTTTGTGATATACTGATATTATACCTGAGTTTGTTAGGTTTTCAGCACATATATGGTATGATTTTGGACTTAGGCATTTGGGTTTGGATTGTTAAATGCTTGAATTTTGATTTAATTATTTCAGTCCAAATACTGTTCATTCACCCTTTATTTGTAACATGGTATATATTGTTGAACTTGGATTTATATTGCAATAGGAATTTATAGTTTTGTGTATTGTGTGCTTGGTCCATTGGATGCCTCTTAGGCCTCTTGACTAAAAAGTGGTGGTGGTGCTCTCTTATCTCTTTAACCTCTGTCCTTGGTGAAGGAAGGCGTTGAGCCAGGTTCTTTGTGTGGCAGTAGTGCTAACAAAAATTTGACCATAGGCAATCTTGTTAAGGGGAGTATACCATTGATCACTTGGTGTTGTGTGTGTAAGGCAAGCACTGAATCAGTGGGTCATCTTTTGCATAAATTTTATTTTGTAGACTTTTTGTACTTGTTATTTGTCACCAAGTATCTGATGCAATGAATCAATGGGTCATCTTTTGCATAATTTTTATTTTGTAGACTATTTGTACTTGTTATTTGTCACCGAGTATCTAATTTCATCAATAGGCTATGGTACTTTACAAGCTAAGTACTTTCTTTGGCAATGAATGTTGTCTGAGTTGTGTTAAGGATGTTTATACTCTACATGCTGTGTTTTTTTTAAAAAAAAATTTAGGTACTCTGTATGTTAGTGTGACTATGGCTATGCTAGACATGACATGAAATTCTTTGAGTCAAAGGAAATGGGACCCCATAATGTGACTGGTAGCAATATAATAGAAACTTCAGGGATTAAAGGGTGGATTGTATTTGTTTACTGCAAAAAACAATATCCAATCTTAACTGTAGTCTAGCAAGTTCTCCTATCTCATTTATTTTTCTAATATTCCATTTGAGTAGATTTCATATATATGTGCCATTAATGGCCTTAAATTACTTTTATGCTTCAGTCTTATGTAGTGTACCTAGGAGGGCATTCACATAGACAAGACCCTTCATTGATGGATCTTGATGGTGTGACAAATTCTCATTATGGTTTGCTAGGGTCTATCTTGGGGAGGTATATAATTGTATACAACTCTACAAACTCTCTGGTTTTTAAAGTAGAATAGAAGTAGCAAGTTCTATTGGATCCTATGCCACATGTCTATTATTAAAAACATTAGGGCCTTCTATTGGATCCTCAGCTTAAATAAATGAGTTGAAAATTTTGTCTTTTAACTTGCATAAGTTTGTCACATGTCTGTTATTAAAAACATAAGGGCCAGTGCCACACCATTGGCAAAGGCATTGGTCACAAGCAAGGCGTTCACTTTTTCCTTATTTTTTATTGATTTTTATTGATTTTTATATGTATTCGATTTGGTTGCAGTGTGTTTGGATCTGAGTGATAATTCATGTGTATTGGATTTTTGTTGTGTGGTTTTGATCTGTTGAGATCTGTTTGGGTTGCATGAATTGTTTTTTGTTAATTATGAGGATGTAGTTGAAATGAAATTTGCTTAGATTTGACCGGTTTTGATTCGAGTGATCTGTTTGGCTACTTAGAAAGTTGAAGAAAAAAAAAAAAAAAGAAGAAATTTTTATTTCTGTAATGTTATTCTCTGAATAGAAACAGTTTTTTGAGCTGGAATTTATTTTTGAAGGCTGTTTAAATTGCCAAGCAGTCTTAAAAATATAATTTTGAAAGAGTTGGAGAAATAAAAATATAATTTTGAAAAAAAGAAGAAAGTAAGATTGATTTTTTGTAACACGAGAAAGGATTATTGTGTATATTATGAAGACCCAACAAAAATAGGTAGCTTAAAGGTGGCCACTTTTACTTGTTGATGCGGGATGTTTATCGATCTTTGGACATGAGATTAATATTAAACTCATTGTGTTTTGTTGTTATACATATTTTATGTTATAACTTAAGTATATGTCACTTTATGGATGTGTAAGACTTTAGATTTGGAGTGATTCTTACCCGCAAAACTTACTCGTTGGCGGGTGTGTAAGGCTTTAGATGCTGATTTTAAAAGATATGGACTGTTTTCCATATTTGTTTTCATTTATAAGTAGAAACGAATTATGAAACTATTTTGTATGTTATTTGGATTTTTAAGTTGTTCTCTAATTTGTTGTTTAATGAGAAATTTCTTGTCTGAGCTAAGATTGTTGGACATTGCATTATTGGACGTTGGGATGGGTGTTGCGGAGAACATGTTTCAAGTTTGCTAAAATTCACAATATTTTTCTATTTCAAGGATTTCATTACTAGGTTGGGCATTGATTTAAATAGTACCCAAAAAAAACTATCATTGGCTTTTTCTTTCTTTCAATGAATGCTCTGAGAAAAGTAATGTGTCTTATGGATATAACTTCATGCAGATGCACTTGTTAGTTTATTAATAAGTTTTGTAAATATGCTTTAGGATTTTTTGTGCTTGCTTCTTTTTGAAAGCTGTTGTGATCGCTACTCTCTTGAAAGTTTTGGAGTTGTGTATAAAATTGTTCGAAATTTTCAAGTCCCAATCTGAATGGATTGCTTGGAAGGCAATCTAGTACAACTTCAGGTACTCCTATTCAGCTACTAACAAGAACATTGCTGTCAATTGGGAGGAAAAGACATTGTATGATTACTTGCTGTACCCCAAAAAGGTATGAATCAACTCAATATAAAAGACACTGCCATAATGTTAGAAAATGCAATGATCACCTTGCATGTGTGTGTATGCGATAGAGAGAGTAAACTGAAGATAGTTTATCTTACTTTGGGAATATCGCCTTGCATGTTTTAGAGAGCGGTTTTTCATTGGTGCAAGTATATGCATTTGTGTGTGATAAATTCTTTTGGTGTGAGTATAAGCATTGAAGTGTTTTGTTGTAACTTTGATAAACCAAACATGGTCTAATTCTTTTGTTTTTTGTTTTTGCAGTACATTCTTGGGACTAAGATGGTATTCCCCGGGCTGAAGAAACCACAAGATCGGGCTGACCTCATTTCATATTTGAAGCAATCTACTGCATCTTAAATACTCCCAGACTTTTAGTTCCCCAATTCCATTTTGCAGTTGTTGGAGATCCATTTTGTTTTGTTTTGTTATTTTTTATTATTATTATTTTTTTAAGGATGGTACTAGTAGAGATGAAGAGGACAACTCAATAACATGAGGGAGGTTGTAAACAGCTTGGAGGGTAACTCAGAGGAAGACTAGTATAGATTTTGTCATAATTCTAGTTGTTTAAGTTTAAAACAATGTTTAATTTTAGGATTTCTTTGTATATTCTATATTTTAAAGTTTGAACTTATATGAATTTTTATTTTTGAATAGATCAATTTTTAGTAATTATTGTACTATCGTAATATGATAGTTAAAAAAAATGATATAAAATAATTAAAAATAAATAAATAATAAAATATTTCAAAAATTATATAAAATATTATTACTGAAGACATAAAAATTTGGTCATAAATAATTTTATAGTGACGACAAAATCCCTTGCAATTTATAGAATAGTGATGCTACTTAATCCTTTGCAAAAACATTTTAAGCGACAGCTTAATATCGCCACTATTATTCCTAACTAATTGCGAGGGGTTAAAAGCTCTCACAAATAAATTTTAGCGACGGCATTATTTGTCTCTAAAAAGTATGTCGTTAATTTGAAATTTGCAAATAATTAATTGTGAGGGTATAAATGTCCTCACAAATAGTTGTTAACGACGACTACTCTCCCTCGCTAAAAATAAATCGTCGACTTTTCTCTTCGTTTGGTAATATATTTGTAAAGGCGAATTTGTTTTGTAACGATAGTAAATTGTCCTCGTAAATTATCTATTTGCGAAGGCATGGTCGCAAAATCACTTTTAACAACAAGAGCAAATACGACGGTCTTCGAGGGTCACATGCCCTCGCTAATAGCCTTTTGCGATGATATTTTAATTTTTGCGAGGGCATTTTACCCTCGCTAGTAGACTCTTTTTTTGTAGTATAATAGCATTCCGTGAAATTGGAACACGGATTTTTCTACTACATTTCTCTGGCTCCAGAATATGGATCCTTGCTAACGATTCGTTTACAAAGTAAGCATTATTATTTGCATCACTACCTTCCAAGCTACACGTAAATCTATTTTGGACCGGTATAAGTGTATTGACTTGAGGAGGGCAGCCGTAGAACAAAGTTATGTTCAGAACGGTTGGAGCGTAATCAAAGATACTATAATTCAAAACGGTATTGAGGCTGGTTTGAGGACAAGAACCATCCCAGAGGTCCAATCTTGCAATGGTCATGTTATTTTGAGATTCGTTGATGTTTAATATGAGGAACTCTAGTTCTTCAAATTTGATAATCACCCATTCATAGTAGTAGTAGCACTCGAGCTTGAACCCTTGGCGACCGCAATGTTCAGGTCGATTACCTCCCCAGAAAGGGTAAGAAACGTTTTTGATTCGTCCACACTCATAGGGATGACTGCAATCAACAAAGCGTGCATCGTCGGTGCAGTAAGATGGTGGCAATATTGCTAAGAAGAAGGAGAGGGTGATGTGGGAAGAGAGAGCTAGATGATGAGCTTCCATGTGTGATGTGTAGGAGAGATCACAGAGAAAAGAATAAGACGAGATGTAAATTTTTTGATAAGATTTTACGTTAATAACGCAGTACAACGTTGAACGAACTATGAAGAATGGTAAGTCCTAAAGAGATTCCAAGTCCTCTTCCTCAGATTGATTTCTAAATGGGAGGCACAATTTTCCACTGACTTTATCACACCATCAAAGTCCTAAAGAGAATGACTTTTCTCATTCTTCGAATGTTGCAACCCTGACCGAGTTGCTTAGTTCACCCAGTAATCAAAAATAGGATGAACCCACGTTATTATGAGTTTATCCAACGAATTGGGCTTCTTATAAGTCAGAGCTGGTAAATTGGATGCAACCTTCTTTTAAGGAAAAAATCAATTGAAATTAAAAAGTCTTGCCTTAAGCTTTGGGGGTAAAAAAAAAAAAAAAAAAAAAAAGCTTTTAGTAAACTTTGACCGTGCCTTTCTCTAAATCCAGCCGTTTGATTGTGACCATAATTTACTAGAATTATTCCTTCATTACACTCTTTGAATCCAATGATTGGCTTTCAAATCTAAGGATGGCGCATGATGGATATATATTATGTACCTTTATGACTATGCTCTCTCAATTTGATCATCTAATTGTTCTCAAATTTCATCAATATCAATATGTCATCATACTCTTCAATCCCAATGATCAAGATTCAAATATGAATTTCAAAAGTCTAGTAGTCTCGGGACCATCTATTAAGTTTAACCGGGTTTGACCAATTTTAACTAAACTTTGACCGCACCTTTCTTTAAATCTTGCCATTTGATTGTGACCATAATTTACTAGAATTATCTTTTCATTTCACTCTTTGAATCCAACGGTTAGATTTCAAATTTAAGGATGGCGCGTGATGGACATATATTATGTACATTTCTCTCAATCTTATCATCCAATTGTTCTCAAGTTTCACCAACACCAATATGTCACCATACTCTTCAATCCCAATGATCAAGATTCGAATATGAATTTCACAAAGTCTAGTAGTCTCGGGACCATCTATTAAGTTTGACTGGGTTTGACTAACTTTAACTAAATTTTGACCGCGCCTTTCTCTAAATCCAATCATTTGATTGTGACCATAATTTACTAGAATTATCCTTTCATTTCACTCTTTGAATCAAACGGTTAGATTTCAAATCTAAGGATGGCGCGAGATGGACATATGTTACGTACCTTTATGGCTATGTTCTCTCAATCTGATCATCCAATTGTTCTCAAATTTCACCAACATCAATATGTCACCATACTCTTCAATCCCAATGATCAAGATTCGAATATGAATGTCACAAAGTCTAGTGGTCTCGGGACCATCTATTAAGTTTGACCGGGTTTGACCAACTTTAATTAAAATTTGACCGCACCTTTCTCTAAATCTTGTTGTTTGATTGTGACCATAATTTACTAAAATTATCCTTTCATTTCACTCTTTGAATCTAACGGTTAGATTTCAAATCTAAGGATGGCGCGTGATGGACATATGTTATGTACCTTTATGACTATGTTCTCTCAATCTGATCATCAATTGTTCTCAAATTTCACCAACACCAATATGTCACCATACTCTTCAATCTCAATGATCAAGATTTGAATATGAATGTCACAAAGTCTAGTGGTCTCGGGACCATCTATTAAGTTTGACCGGGTTTGACCAACTTTAATTAAAATTTGACCGCACCTTTCTCTAAATCTTGTTGTTTGATTGTGACCATAATTTACTAAAATTATCCTTTCATTTCACTCTTTGAATCTAACGGTTAGATTTCAAATCTTAGGATGGCGCGTGATGGACATATGTTATGTACCTTTATGACTATGTTCTCTCAATCTGATCATCAATTGTTCTCAAATTTCACCAACACCAATATGTCACCATACTCTTCAATCTCAATGATCAAGATTCGAATATGAATTTCACAAAGTCTAGTGGTCTTGGGACCATCTATTAAGTTTGACTGAGTTTGACCAACTTTAACTAAATTTTGATCGCGCCTTTCTCTAAATCCAATCGTTTGATTGTGAACATAATTTTCTAAAATTAACATTTCATTTCACTCTTTGAATCCAATGGTAAGATTTTGAATCCAAGGATGGCGCGTGATGGATGTGTGTTGTGTACATTTATGACTATGCTCTTTCAATCTGACCATCCAATTGTTCTCAACTTTCACCAACATTTTTACAGCAAATTCTAAGTGGTAGGTTATTACTAGTTGTTACTGTTGGGGAAAAAAGTAATGTTAGTGTTAGGTTTAAATTTGAACCAAGAACAACTAACTACCTATAATTTGTTATTAAAATGTTGTGAATGTAACACTTATCATAAAAAAATGTGTGTTTGTTTTGTATTTGAAAACTTGAAATACATACTAGATTTGGAATAAATTAATTTAGTTTCTATACGTATCACTTCTCATTAAAAAAAATTGTGTTTTTATTGTCTTTGAAAACTTGAAATACATACTAGATTTAGAATAAATTAATTTAGTTTCCATATAAATCAAACATGCCGGGCAATAGTATAGTGGTTAGTTCCTAGGTGCATTAACTTTGTTCATGTGTTCGAATTCCCCTTGTTGCTCATTGATAAGAATTTTTGTCAGCTTCTCTTTCTTCTTTTTAGATGTATTTTGGTTGATAAGATTTTTTGTTAGCTTCTCTTTCTTCTTTTTAGATGTATTGTACCATATATGAAGTTTTTTTTTTTATTATTTTTTTTAAAGTAATAAAAAAGAAAAGATGTGAAGTTTGTATTTATCTTAGATGTATACACAAAAAACAATAAAGCAAACTATAAAATTATTTTATTCAAAATAAATTGATAAGGAGGTTGAAGCATGTAAAAAAGCACAAAACCAATGTCAGGTTAATAACAAAGTCTACAAGAAAATAGTACCAAGACAATACAACATTGAAAAGAAATAGTAAATGAATCCACAAATTATGTAAAAAATTATTACTAGTTTTAATTTGAATTCACCACAAAAATTATTTTTTTTACTTACCAATACTTGCTAATAATAATCTATTACTTAAAATTTATTATAAAAATATTGTGTAGAAATTTTCAATTGTAATTTTTTATTCCTTATATTATTTTTCCTTGGTTAGCAAAATAGTATTAAATATATTTTTTTTAAAAAAAACTAATTAGTCAAAGTACCCGTTTGGATTGCGCGTTTTGCGCGTTTCAGTTTCAGATTTTTTTTTTTTTTTTAGCGCATGAATAGTAAAATCACATGAATTTACTGTGCAGAGACAAAAATTATTGTTCACGCACTTTAGCAGTATTGTTCATGCACTGTAGAAGCATTGTTCATACATTTAAAAATATTAAAAATGGGTCTCACGGCATTATTCACACATTTAAAAATTCTTTTGCTACAGTGTTTTCAGTTTTAGCAATAATAAGTTTAATCCAAACAGATCCAAAGTAAGTAATAAAACCTAAAAAATAATAATAATCTATTACTTAAAATTTATTATGAAAATATTCTGTAGAAATTTTCAATTGTAATTTTTTATTTCTTATATTATTTTGCCTTATTAGCAAAATAGTATTAAATATATTTTAAAAAAACTAATTAGTCAAGGAAGGTGATAAAACCAAAAAATGATAGCCTACTTTTATTGTTTTTTCACTACTCCTAGCTTTTTAAGTTCTCCACTCAGACAGGTTAATTAGGGGGCGTTTGGATTGACAAATTTGGTAACTCAATTCTCAGTTTCCATAATTCATAACTCAAAAATGGTGGGACCCATAGCAAAAAAGTTGTTTGGCAAACGATAACTCTGTTTCCATAACTCTGTTTCCATCACTCAATTATCTGATTTTTGAGTTATGAATTATGGAAACTGAAAACATATTTTGGCTGTTTTCAGTTTCCATAACTCATAACTCAATGACATTTTTGTAATTAAACACACATGAGGGACCCGCAAACAGTACCAGCTGCAACTTTTGACCACTTTGACTTTTTTTTTTCCTGGATTGGCTGTTCGGTTCTTTTTTTTTTCCTGGGTTGGATGTTCGGTTCTTTTTTTTTTTTTTTTTTTTTCTCACTAGTTAGGTCTTCAGTTCTGTTTTTTTTTTTTTTTAATTTTATTATTATTATTATTATTATTTATATATATTAGCTTCGGTGAGTTTGGGTACTGAAAAAAAAAAAAAAAAGCTGCACCGACTGATAGGTATGGGCCCACAAATAGTGTGAAAAATATTGAGTGATGGAAATTGAGTGATGATGCCAAACGGGTGTGAAAAATTGAGTGATGAGTGATGGAAATTGAGTGATCAAAAAAATGAAGCCAAACAGCCCCTTATAGCTTCCCAGTTTTTACTTGTCCAGTCCTTCTTCCCGTGTTTAAATGAAAAAAATTTGAGTCTCTTGCTATCAAAATTTCACCTTGGTCATTGCATTCAATGGGTGTGAGACGTCCCATCATAGTTTATAGTAGCTGTAGGCTATATTATATATAGTCCACCTTGGTCTTTGCATCCAATTTTCAGGTCTGACTTGTTATGTAAAAGAAAAAAAATAGTAGCTATATAGGGTTGTAATAGTGACCAAAAAAATAAAAAAAAATAAATAGTAGCTATAGGCTACTAATATAGCAGGGAAGCATTATAGTTTATATTCTTAAGACATTTTTTAAGTTCTCACGTCTCATCTTCGCTCCCCAAGTTTGCACATAATCTATCTCATCTTCTTCTCAATGCATCCCAGATGGGTTCGGTCTTTTATTTATTTATTGCTTTTGACTGCAGTTTAGAAATACTTGAGAGAAATGATTGTTTGTATTTGGAGGGAAAATGGATTAGGGATGGGCCAAAAATTATATTTGGAGGGAAAATGGGAAAATGGGTATCAAATTTATTTTTTTGTATGTGCTTTTGTTTTACTTTTTTATTTATTTATTTATTTATTTATGAGAGAAAGGATTGTTTTTATTTGGAGGGAAAATCGGAATAAACAAAAACACCTAACATAACGGTTTTTGAAGTCCCATGATGAGTATAATCTCATGTCTTTCTCAGTCGTTACCGTCAATTATATATCACTCATCATCTCTCTCATTCTTTCTCACATACCCGCTAAACCTATAGATCCACTGCCGTTGTTCAGGTATTTTCTTTTTTAGTTACTTCTGCTTTTGTTCTTAGTGTTTGTCATTAAATTAATAAATATGTCTTTAATAAATAATGTATTAATTAAAACCCAAACTTTTATTATTAAAGTTCCCATCACATTTATTAACACCCTGTTATATTCATGTCTCTTAATTGACATTAATCAACTATAGTTTTGTTTTGCTAATCACCCTGTCATACTAATATTCAGGTCTCTTATCATTGTTATTTGGCCATGTTACATGTTGAAGATTTATATAGCAATTGTACTCAAAGAAATAACCAGAGACTATGTTGTTAGGATTTGATTTTTGGAGACAAAATTAAGAATGCACCCACATACATAACTATAACAACACAACTTGTTCAAAAACTCATTTTACATTTTGTTGAAGTGATAAATTGTAAGTGGTGAAAAATAAAAGTTTTATTAATGATGAATCTATGTAAAAGTGATTCATCATTACAATCTGTTCATCACTCACAATTTGTCATCTCAATAAATTGTGTAATTTTTATAACTCTAAAACTACATCATGGACTGCATCTTCGTGCCTAAAAATTCAAATTTAATCTAAAAATAATATTAAAAAAAATACTATGTCTATTATGTAATTATCCTCATAATTTCTTTAGACAATTTTTTGAAAAAGAATAAATTATTACGTAAAGGATTTAGGAGTCTATTTTCAATTTTTTATTATCAATTCTAGTAATTAAACAATAATGTTTTTGTGGGGGCCAATTGATCTCATAGGTACAATTTGCATTGGAAAGGGCTGGGCTTATGGCCCAATACCCAGTCCGAGGATAAGAGAGTATCTAGGGACGACCAGCAAAGGAAGAGATGAAAACTATACCCTAAAAAGAGGTAAACAATACCTATGTAGAATTTAACCGTGTTCGAGGATGATGACCACCTTGGACCCTCTGTCCGAGGTGGCCAGTAGACTTCTCAATCCCTTAAGGTAACGTTTCAGAAGGACTTTGCAACAAATGGAATAGGAAGATATCAGATAAAGGATAAGGATGAGGAAAAACAAAAATCAGGAAGTACTGTTACCTCTGCATTAAATGCTGCCCAGCTAACTCTCTGACCGCATTAATGTAGAGGTGATGCCTGAACAGTGAACAAGCAGCCTTACAGCTAAGAGTGGAAGGTTCAAGGAGAGGCAAGGGAGAACAGAGAAAAAGGACTTCCAACGCCTGACCCACACGTGGATGGCAGAACTGGTGTAAAAACCATAGTATATAATACGAAAAAGGATTCAAAGGAAGGGACAAAAGAAAAAAGACAAGAAAAAGGAGAGAGAGAGAGAGAGCAAAAGGTTGAAGAAACACAATAGTAAAAAGGAAGAATTCAGCATTCTTAGTCATAGTACTAGGACATGTCCGAGGATACTTCTTGCATGTGTGCGCATGTAACTTTTTCCTTTTAACGCTATATACCACTATCTTTATCCTAGATTCAGACTAGCTTATTCTCCCACTCTCTACAAATTTATTGTTCGGGCTTTTTGGGCATGGTTCCATTCCTGTTCTGGGTTCAAGTCAAAGTTGGTCCTTACAATTGGCGCTGTCTGTGGGAATTTGCTTGATCTGATCAGAAAGAGATTTTGGTTTAGTGCACAAAATGGAAGAGTCAGGTTCGCATCAACCAACGATAGGGCCACATCATGGCAATGGTAATCCGCACCAGGCAGAATCAGGAGGTTCACAACATAGCCAATCGGAGGTAAACCCTTAACAAAGGGGAGATCGTGAGAAAAATGGGCAAACCATGCACACTAATAGGAGTCAATTGCGTGGGAAAAGTCATGTGTCCCATGCAGAGAATGAGAAAGACATGCAACGTGAAATTGATGAGTTGAAGAAGAAGTTACGCCGTGCACGGCGAAGGCGATCATCATTTGAATCTGAATCTTCTTTTGGGGGTACAGAGGATGTCACATATAGGCAAAGATCCAGAACTCCGCCCAGCGAAACCTTCTCCGGTAGTGAGGAGCATAGTAGTTATAGGCGTAAGAGCAAAGGCACGTCGTGCAGGGGCCTTGGAAACAAGGCCATGAATGAAGCATTAAATCAAGTCGCTAAATCGCCTTTCACACGTCGGATTGAGGGTGCCAGCCTTCCTCGGCGATTTAATCAGCCAACTTTCTCTCTTTATAATGGTCGGACAGATCCAGTGGAGCATGTTAGCCATTTTAATCAAAAAATGGCCGTCCATTCAAAGGATGAGGCCCTCATGTGTAAGATCTTTCCGTCCAGCTTGGGTCCAATGGCGATGAGATGGTTTAATGGCCTAAGGGCAAATTCCATTGACTACTTCAAGAAAATCACCCAGTCCTTTGGCGCTTGCTTTATCACATGTAGCAGGGTCCCATTATCTTTAGGACTTTGCTGTCTATGTCTATACGAGAGGGAGAGACTTTAAAGGCTTACTCAGATAGATACTGGGAAATGTTCAATAAGATAGATAGGAGCCACGACGACGTGGCTATTAGTACATTTAAGGCTGGATTACCAGCTGAGCATGACTTGAGAAAGTCACTTACTGGCAAACCTGTTACCAGTGTACGCTTACTGATGGACAGGATTGACAAGTACAGGAGGATTGAGGAGGATCAGTTACAGGGAAAGGGGAAAGCGAAGGCGATCCCCCAGGAGAGGAGGGATTCCAGGTCGGATCGATCGCAGAATAATCAACCTCGGAGAGACTTTTCAGGACAATCTGCGCCTAACAACTCCCAGGCGGTCAACGTTGTGTTCCGGGAGCCAGTACAAAAAGTCTTAGAGAAGGTTAGGAGTGAACCATTCTTCAAATGGCCGAACAGATGGCTGGAGACCCAATGAATCGCAACCAAAACTTGTACTGTCATTATCATCAAGATCACGGTCATACTACTGAGGACTGCAAGAATTTGTGGGATCATTTGGAACAACTGGTCCGAGAGAGGAGGTTGAAGCATCTCTTGCACCATTCCAGTGGCCGAGGAGGCCAGACTGGTTCAGCATCTCAGGGAAATGCTGCATCGAAGCCCCCTCTCGGCACCATAAATGTCATATTTGCTGCCCCTAGAAGGACGGGATCTTGCCCTTCCAGGGTAATGTCGGTGTCTTGTTATTCTGATGATGAATGTAATTCAGCGCCAAAGAGGAACAAGACGAACGTTCCTCTAGTATTAAGCTTTTTCGGATGCAGACAAACAGGGAACCATACAGCCACATAATGATGCTCTGGTGGTTACCCTTAGAATTGGTGGGTATGATGTAAAAAGAGTTATAGTTCACCAGGGGAGTGCGGCGAAGATTATGTATCCTGATCTCTTCAAAGGGCTAGGTTTAAAATCTGAGGACTTGAGGAGCTACAACTCACCTTTGGTGGGTTTCGAGGGTAAGATGGTTGTCCCTAAAGGACAGATTAGATTGCCCATGCAAACAGGGACTGATGTGGTCGAAGTTGATTTTATTGTGGTAGAGGCCTTTTCCCCGTACACGGCCATTATGGGTAAGCCTTGGCTACATTCCTTGGGCGCTGTTTCATCCGCTCTTCATTAGAAGGTGAAGTACCCTTCTGGAGGTCAAGTGTTGGAGATAGTGGGAAGCCAATCTATGGCTAGGCAGTGTTTAATTGCGGCTATTCAACATAAACCAGAGAGTGACACCTCGACCACTAAGGAAAATGATTTATAGCAGTTAGGGGTCACGGCTACTCTGCTTAATGGGCCAGCCGACGAGGTGAAATGTGAAGGCTTGGATAAGGTGGTCATTGGAGATGTCCTTGAGAGATTTTTTTCAGGTTGAGGCCCAACTCCCCCTCGAGGAAAAAGAAGAGTTAGTTGAGCTTTTGAGAAGAAACGTAGATGTGTTTGCGTGGGATGCCTATGAAGCCCCTGGTTTAGATCCGAAATTCATTTGTCATCATTTGAATGTAAACCCCTCAGTCACTCCGAAAAGGCAGCCTCATCGGCGTCCTTCTAACGAACATGTAGAAGCAGTCAAGAGTGAAGTGACTAAACTTAAACAGGCAGGGGCTATTAAAGAAGTATTTTACCCTCAATGGTTGGTAAATACCGTGGTAGTCAAGAAGAAAACAGGGAAATGGCGTATGTGTGTAGACTTTACAGATCTTAACAAGGCTTGTCCTAAAGACCCATTCCCAATGCCTAGAATTGACCAGTTAGTAAATGCAACAGTAGGACATCCTCGGATGAGTTTTTTAGATGCCTTTCAAGGTTATCATCAGATACCATTGGCAACAGATGATCAGGAAAAAACAGCTTTCGTCACTCCTGTGGGGAACTACCACTATAAAGTGATGCCTTTTGGCCTGAAAAACACAGGGTCAACCTATCAACGGATGATGACAAAAATGTTTGAATCGCAGCTAGGAAAAAATGTTGAGGTCTATATTGATGATATGGTCATAAAGAGCAAATTAGTGTCCGAGCACTTAGCAGATCTTTCAAACATTTTTGAAATCCTGAAAAGGCACAAGTTGCGTCTGAATGCGTCTAAATGCTCTTTTGGAGTGGGATCAGGGAAGTTCCTAGGATACATGGTGACTCATAGGGGAATTGAGATAAATCCAGACTAGATTAGAGCAATTAATAGTTTGCAACCACCTTGGAATCCAAAGGAAGTGCAAAAGCTTACTGGAATGATGGCTGCTTTGAATCGATTCATATCTAGGTTAGCAGAAAGATGTAGACCTTTCTTTCTTCTATTACATAAGTGGAAAGAGTTTCGATGGTCCGAGGAGTGTGTCATAGCATTCCAAGAGCTTAAACATTACCTATCCCATCCACCTATAATGTCTAGCCCAGTGGTGGACGAAATTCTCTTTGCCTACATCGTCGTTGCCCTACATGCCATAAGCCTTGTACTCATACGGGTGGACAGTGGGATACAACGGCCAGTTTATTATGTGAGCAAGTCACTTAACGAGGCCGAGGTGCGCTATTTACCACTAGAAAAGGAGATATTGGCTGTGGTATATGTCATGAGGAAGCTTCCCCATTACTTCCAGGCGCATACTGTGGTCGTGCTAACTCAACTCCCCCTCAAGTCAGTGCTTAGGAGCGCTGATTATATAGGGAGAGTAGCCAAGTGAGGTACGATTTTAGGGGCTTTCGATATAAAGTACATACCTCGTACTTCTATAAAGGGGCAGGTGCTCGCTGATCTGGTAGCCGAATTTGCTGAATGTCCTAAAGAGGTGGAAATGGGAAGTGAAGCACTGGTTGAAAGGTTGGTCGGCATGGGAATTATATGTTGACGGAGCAGCTAATCAATGGGGATCAGGAGTGGGGCTAGTACTGGTGTCACCTGAGAAGATTACTATCGAGAAATCCTTAAGACTAAATTTCTCAGCTACGAATAATGAAGCGGAGTATGAAGCTTTGCTGAGGGGGATGTTAATGGTTCAAAAAATGGGGGGAAAGGCAGTAAGGTTTTTTTCAGACTCGAAACTGGTTGTGGGATAAGTAAGAGGTGACCTAGAGGCACGAGATTCAAGAATGCAGGAATACTTAAGTCAAGTCAGGAGTATACAAGAAAAGTTTGAAGTTTTTGACTTGTCTCATGTTCCTAGAAGTGGGAACACCCATGCGGATTCGTTGGCCACCCTTGCCACATCCTCGGCCCAGGATTTGCCTTGGGTAGTATTGGTGGAGGACCTATATACGCAAACTTCGGTGCATCGTGGCGCTCCTCGGATCCATCAGATCACGCTGGGTCCGAGCTAGATGGATTCTATATCACTATTCCTGGGAGAAGATGTACTGCCTGAAGAAAATTCTGAAGCTGATAAAGTGCGAAGGAAAGCTCCTTGGTTCTGGCTCTCCGAGGAAAGAAAATTATACAAGCGCTCTTTCTCTGGACCTTATTTGCTGTGTGTGCACCCAGAGGCGTCAAAATCACTTCTAGATGAATTACATGAAGGGGTTTGTGGAAGTCATACAGGAGAAAGATCACTGTCTCACAGGGTTCTTACCCAAGGATATTGGTGGCCAAACATGCAAAAAGAGGCACAAGAATATGTCAAGAAATGCGATCAATGCCAGAGGTTTGCACCCAATATTCACCAGCCTGGAGGGGTGCTCAAGCCTCTTTCTAGTCCGTGGCCTTTTGCTCAGTGGGGAACAAAAAAATCTCCTGGTCTGCACAGATTATTTCACTAAGTGGGTCGAAACTGAGCCTTTAGCGAATATCAGGGATGTGGATGTTAAAAGGTTCATCTGGAAGAACATTGTTACACGATTTGGGGTTCCCAACGTCCTCATCTCAGATAACGGTCTTCAATTTGACAGCAAGGCTTTTAGGAAGTACTGTTCTGATCTGGGGATAAAGAACAGGTACTCCACTCCAGCCTATCCGCAAGGAAATGGACAGGCAGAGGCTGTTAATAAGGTCATCGTGAACAGACTTAAAAAGAGGTTAGATGACGCCAAAGGAAGATGGGTTGAAGAGTTACCACACGTTCTTTGGACATACAGGACAACACCTCAGAAGTCTACTGGAGAGAGCCCCTTCTCAATGACGTATGGGGCTGAAGCTGTAATCCCTCTAGAGGGCGGTTTCCCTACTATGAGGTCTAGCGCATTCACCTCGGATGGAAGTAACGAACTGTTGAAAAGGAATTTGGATCTAATTGAAGAACGACGGGAAAACGCTAGGGTGCAGTTAGCCTATTATCAACACAAGCTGAAGCAAAGTTACGATATGAGTGTGAAGCTGAGACCGTTGGCCCTAGGGGACTTGGTGTTAAGGAAAGTTGTTGGAAACACTAAAAACCCTGCTTGGGGAAAATTGGGGCCCAACTGGGAAGGACAATATCGCATTACGTCGGTGGCAAGAATATGTGCATACTACTTAGAAGATTTAGATGAAAGAGTTGTACTTATCCTTGGAATGTAAATAACCTGAAAATGTATTACTATTGATAAGAAATGTTATACTACGTTTTCTTTTGCTTCTATTCATCTTAATGATCTGTTGAAATATTAAACAGAAACTAAGTTATGTAAGGTTCTCGGACCACAAACTTAGTGGAAATTAATATCCTATGACATCTGTTGAAATATTAAATAGAAACTAAGTTATGTCAGGTCCTCGGACCACAAACTTAGTGGAAATTAATATCTTATGTCATCTGTTGAAATATTAAACAGGAACTAAGTTATATCAGGTCCTCGGACCACAAACTTAGTGGAAATTAATATCCTATGACATCTAGTGAAATATTAAACAGAAACTAAGTTATGTCAGGTCCTCGGACCACAAACTTAGTGGAAATTAATATCCTATGACATCTAGTGAAATATTAAACAGAAACTAAGTTATGTCAGGTCCTCGGACCACAAACTTAGTGGAAATTAATATCCTATGACATCTAGTGAAATATTAAACACAAACTAAGTTATATTAGGTCCTCGGACCACAAACTTAGTGAAAATTAATATTGTATGACATCTTTGAAGTATTACACAGAGGCTGATTTGTACTGGGGTCACATACCGTCAGCTTGCTGAGAGTGAGTGTTCAGGAATTTTCCTTGGAATATAAAAGAGAAAAATCCTTTGTATCAATCCTTAGACCATAGTCATTGTAAAAGTAGTTATTCTTGCCATCTCAAGGGACACATTCAATAAAATACAAGTTGTATCAGAACCTTTAGAACGTGATCCATAATGGAAAATGTTAGTTTTTAAGCCAAGTGTTGTCTTATTTTATAAGTCATAGGTCAGTCTTACAATTATCAAATTAAAGGTCAATATATTTCAATATATTGACGTTTTGCTCATTATGTAAGTGTTGAGATATTCCCTGGAGGTGGTAGGACTTATTAAAGAGCTTGGTCAAAAAAGAAAGAAATATACTTTTTAACGGGATTCGATGATATGTTCTATCAATGTACTTCACTCTTTAATGACCTATGTGGAAGAAAGCATAAGAAGTGAGGTAAAATGAAAATCATACATTCAAATAGAATAATATTATTGACAAATATAATTAGGAACAAAGAATAATGCCTTATGTATTATGAAAATTTGTCCTTCAATAAAATTAAAAAAAAAAAAGGAAAAGAAAATAGTAATAACCAAGTTATAACCATTATAAATATCACAAAAAAAAAAAAAAAAAAAAAAAAAAAAAAAAAAAAAACTGATACAAAATTTAGGGTTTCAACTTCAGTTGAAGCTTGGGCTTGGGAGCTTGGTCAGCCACCTTAGGGGGGATCTCTTTCTCTTTACCCTTAAGAGACTCCTGCGCAGGTAAAGTGACCAAAGCTAACTGCTTCTCGAAATCCTGAAAAGTTGTCCCTGGCTGAGAGGCCTCAGTCACTTTATCCGAGGAGGGTTTCTTCTGGGTCTCTTTTTCTTTACCCTGTTCTGGCTGGTCAGTGGTAGGAGGATGCTGGGGTGGGGCTTCGTTAACCGGTTGGGGCACAAGAGGGGCTATCTCGGTCTGCTTAGGGACCTGCAGGGCTGAAGGAAAGATAATGCTTTCAGGTTTTCTTAGTTCAGACGAAGCTTCAACCCCAGCTTGGTTGAGAGCTTCTTCCCAGGTTTGGGCACAGTAGGCATGGCACACGGCAGGGACCTCTGCCCTAAGGGCGTCCTCGGTCTCAGCTACGCCGACATTGTAGCCATGGTGCTCAGCCTCATCCCTCTCCTTCTCGGCTTTGACTTTGTCCTCCTCAGCCTGCAATTTAGCTTTTTTGGCCAGGTTCTTAAGTTTGTTAGCCTCCTCCAGCTACTGCTTCAAGGCTGCCACTTGCTCTTTGGCCACAACCAGCTGCCCCTTAACCTCGTTGGCTAGCTTTCTTTGGCTCTTGGCCTGTGTCTAAGCACTCTTTAAGGCCGCATCAGAACTCTTCCTGGCCTGTTCCTCAGCTTTTAACTTCTGCTTGAGGTCAGCATTGCTGTCTTCAGCAATGGCTAGTGTTTGGACAGTAGTACTCCTTCTTTTTCTTTCATCATCCAGCTACTGTGAGATGGAGTGGTACATCTCCTCCATTCTGAAGGTGCTTTGAACAGCCTTTTTAAAAAAAAAAAAAAAAGAAGAAGAAAAGAATAAGTGTTATACCAAATAAAAAGAAAAGAAAGAAACTAAAGGGGGAAAAATACATGCCATGCCCAAAAACCGTTTGGCTTGAAGGAAGACTTCATTCCTCCTCAATCCTCGTAGCTCCACCATGTCCTTGGGGAGTAGGAGAGTTTCTTCCAGTACAGAGGCAACGTGGCAACCTATGCCCCCGTTATAGTCTCTGATGGATGCGTCATCAGTCATGGGCTCACCTCTGAGCATCGGGGCTGGGAGCCATGCTCGGGGTTTAGGCATCTGAACATCGCCCCTTTCTGATCCTCGGCTGGAGGCCTGGTTAGTCTTCTGTTGCTTAGTTGGCCTGTGTGACTCTTCTTCAATGGAAGAACTAGATCTCCCAGGTTCCAGCGTCTCCTTGCCCTTTGGTTCCCTTCTCCTCTTAGGGTCAGCTTGTTCGATCCTGGAGGGTGGAGGCGGCTGAGGAGCACGGGGAGGAGATTTAGGTAGGACAGGACGGAGTTTGGGTTGAGCAGACTTCCCAACTTCCCCCCTTCCTGGCTGGCTCTCTAGCAATTCTTGAAGGCTGCGTTGGGGTTTCCTCCGAATACCCATGTCTTCAGGTACGTTTGGTGATGGAGAGGATTGGTTAAAGACTTCGTAGTCGTCTGTGAGCGAGGTGAGGTCAACAAAACCTTCTTCCTCTTGTTCAACTTCCTCTTCCCCCTCTACTTGGTAAATGGGGGGGGGGGGAAGATGTTGCTGCTACTGCAAGGCTGGCAACGGGTAGTGGTTCTGTGTGTGAGGAGTATCTGGGGAGAGGAACGCCTTGTGGGACTACGAACCCTTCGTAGGCAACACTGATTCTTTGAAGCCGAGGATCCTTGGCCCTTATCACGCACGATGGAACTTGGAATGCGCGCGATATGGGGTTGTACCCAAGGATGAGGTGTGCCGCCCTTAGCTGACCGTCAGACTCGTTAACGTAAATCTCGGCCTAAAGAACCCTGTCTAAGCTCGCTTTATTAACTAAACGGAGTGAAGGCGTAATAGCTCTGGGATCTGCAATGTAAACAAAAGCAAGGAGGACTCATTTTAGTAATGGCAAACAGCAATGGGAGTACGAAAATTATGCAAGGTTAAATGTTAGAACTAACAGTTAGTCTCCCACCTGGTTCACCCTCTTTCACTGGACAAGGTAAGCCATCGTGCCATCACCCAGAGAAGATTAGAAAATCCTCCTTTAGTCCCTTGTTAGATACGGGGAGGCACTGGATCAACCTCACCTCGGATTGCCTGGATTTTAAATAATATCCTTGCCCTTTTAGGTGTTGTAGGTTGTAAATCCAATTTATATCGTGGTGTGTGAGGTTTAGGTTCATCCGCTCATTCAAAGCTTCTATACTCCCTAACACCCTAAACATATTCGATGCACATTGTGTAGGAGGCAGCCTAAAGTACCTAATGTAATTCCTAGTGAGGGTACCCATAAGAATGGTCATACCTCCTTCTATGAAAGCAATCATAGGGATGACCACCTCGTTCGTTTTCCTATCGTCAAACCACTCACCCTGTGCCGTGTATCTAACGCCCACATGTGGGGAGATGTTGTATTTAGACCTAAAATTCCTCATCCCCTCCTCGGTGTCTACTAATTCCTTAAACCTACCCATTTCCTAAAAAGTGCTATAAGGGAAATTTCGCAAAAAAAAAGAAAGGGAATGAAAATTGAAAGTAGTACAGGACGACTTACAGGTGTGTGAAATGGTCCTCGGACAAGAGTTTAGTATTTGAGAACATGCAGAGGAGTGAGAGAAAAAAAAGAAATATTAGGTTCAGAATACGGGCTCTAGAATAATGCAATCGTTTAAAGTGAAAAGAAACTGATTTGAAAGGTTATTTATAGTGATGCAAAAATTATGAGCGGGAATTCGCCCGCCCAAATTCTCAAACAGCTTATCCACCGTTGGATTCTCATCCAACCGTTGAACGTGGGAGACAAAGGAGTTGCCAAAATTAAATGAAGGCATGCCTTGGGCACTGAAGCGTCAGGGGTGAGTCCCAGGAGGGTAGACGCGTATTGTTATGATTCGACCTAACAATGCAAAGCCATAGGGGAGATCAGACGAAGATATCAAAATCCTCATTTTCTCCCGAGGAGCCGAAAAGCAAGATTTTGAGGGGCTATTGTGGGGGCCAATTGATCCCATAAGTACAATTTGCATTGGAAAGGGCTGGGCCTATGGCCCAATACCCAGTCCGAGGATAAGAGAGTATCCGAGGACGACCAGCAAAGGAAGAGATGAAAACTATACCCTAAAAAGAGGTAAACAATACCTATGTAGAATTTAACCGTGTCCGAGGATGATGACCACCTCGGACCCTCTGTCCGAGGTGGCCAGTAGACTTCTCAATCCCTTAAGGTAACGTTTCAGAAGGACTTTGCAACAAATGGGATAGGAAGATATCAGATAAAGGATAAGGATAAGGAAAAACAAATATCAGGAAGTACTTTTACCTCCGCATTAAATGCTGCCCAGCTAACTCTCTGGCTGCATTAATGTGGAGGTGATGACTGAACAGTGAACAAGCAGCCTTACAGCTAAGAGTGGAAGGTTCAAGGAGAGGCAAGGGAAAGGTTCAAGGAGAGGCAAGGGAGAATAGAGGAAAAGGACTCCCAACGCCTGACCCACACGTGGATGGCGGAACTGGTGTAAAAACCATAGTATATAATACGAAAAAGGATTCAAAGGAAGGGACAGAAGAAAAAAGACAAGAAAAAGGAGAGAGAGAGAGAGAGCAAAAGGTTGAAGAAACACAACAGTAAAAAGGAAGAATTCAGCATTCTTAGTCATAGTACTAGGACATGTCCGAGGATACTTTTTCCTTTTAACGCTATATACCACTATCTTCATCCTAGATTCAGACTAGTTTATTCTTCCACTCTCTACAAATTTATTGTTCGGGCTTTTTGAGCCTGGTTCCATTCATGTTCTGGGTTCAAGTCAAAGTTGGTCCTTACAGTTTTTATTTAATTTCTTTTTTTAATTAATATTTCATTAGTTATAATATAAAAGAAGTTTATCAAGAATAAATGCATGAAGAAATTATTGAGGAAAAGGAAAAGTAAAAATAAAATAAAATTACCGTATAAATTATTAAGAGAAAAAATTCCTTAGGTAGGGAATAAAGACATCAGTGCACTAATATACACCCTCTAGGTCATTGTCGACTCTTCTCAAATACCACCCACTGGGTCATCGTCGACTCTTCTCAAATTATCTACACGACTACACCCTCTTTCAGATCTTCTCAAATCTCAATTTTACCCCTCTCAATTCACACAAATTTCCAATTCCACCCGTCAGATTCAATTCCCATTTTAATTTCAATTTCTAGTTTTTTGCTAATCCCACCGATGAGTGAATCTTCCATCACTGTTTGAACAAGCTCGAAAGATCCATTCAACTGTCACAGACGCCAGTGCCGATCAGGTACACTCTCAATGTTGAACAGTTTGGTCTGTTTATTTCCCTTGGCTTCTTTGCCTTCAACCCTTGAATTCGTAATTGGGAAACATAATTGAGCATTGAAATTGTTTTTTTTCTGTTGTACTTTGCAGGTTAGTGATTTGGGAAACGTAATTGGGTTGCTGCTACAAAGCGTGTAAAGGTTAGATATTCATTTTTTTATTTTATTTTATTATCTCCATAGTTATTTTGTGGTTTAAGGGAGTTCAATTACCACATTCACATTCATTCAATTTCTACATTTTTTGAATGTCTGTCTATTAATGACAAGTAGAGATGAATATTGGAAATAGTGTTTATTTTTGCTACTTTTTTCATACCGGACTGAAATACAAACAAAAAATTTTAGATCTAATAATCTCTCTCCTTTCTCAATAACTTACTAATTTGCTCTTGCTCTTGGGTCATTGCCGACATTAACACGGTGCCGTTGTCGCCACCACGTTGCCTGTAGCCTATGTAGCACGGGTGCGTTTCGGGATTCGGGTGCGGGTGTGGGACTCGGCAATTTTTGAAAAAGGTGGGTACGGGTGCGGCGAGACTCGGCGATTAAAAAATATTTTTATTTATATTTTTAATATATTGCTAAGCATATTTTTTCATATTATACAAACATATACCAAATTTAAGAGCAATAGTAGATAATAACTAAAAACATGATTTTCATAAATTAAACACGACTCACAAGATTGAAACTAAAACATTCCATGATGTTTGGAAATTAGAATACAACTCACAAGTTCGAAATTAAAACTAAATAAAAGATAACCAATAAGATAATCAATAAGACAATCAACAAGACAATCAAACACCAACTTCTTCATCATCAAGATCAATAGCTTCACTTCGAACTTCACTTTCACTAGTAGTAGCACTAGTGTTAACATTCTCAATAACCATGGCCTCCAACTCTGGCTCATCAAGTGTAAGGGTTGCATTCTCAAGAATTCCAGCTCCTCCATGAATGTCACCCTCATTCCAAGAGTCTCTTAAAATATCCCACATCTTTGTTGCTGTATTTACATACTTCACATTGCGCCTTGACAAGAGTCGAAGATTAGAATGCACATATACTAGATCTTCAGCACGTGCAGGAGCCATTTTGTTCCTTTTTAAGGAATGAATGAATTTGTATGTGTTCCAATTCCTCTCAGCACATGAGGATGAACAAGGTTGTCCAAGAAGTTTCAAGGCAAGGGATTGAAGAGTTGGAAATGCGGAGTCATGGTACTGCCACCAAACCAAAGGGAGTAAGTCCCACCTATCTTTCAAGGCATCTAGTGAAGGAAACCTCCCTCCTGAAAATGCAGCAAACTTAAACTTCACCACCTTTAATTCACTCTCATCTTCAAAGTATCGATCCAAACACTTGCTCCTTTCCATAGAAATTTCATGATCCCGATGTGAAGCGATGCGTTTTGGATTCTCCGAAAGCCATTTAATGGAGTAATACCTAGTTAAAGATTAAAAAACAAATATAGATGAAAAGTGTGTTTTACTAGAAAGGGAAACTAAGGAAAATAGAAAATAAATGTACTTACTTAGGATTTAAGGAATGAGCCAATCAATGTAGTGGTGTACAATTCTTAGTCCATCGATCAATAAGTATATCATACACCACACTCCAAAATGAGCTATACTCATTATCTTCCAAGCCTTCGTGTCGATATATTGTTGCATTCACCTTCTCTATCACTGAATCCCACATCTCATACACAAGATGAAGACAAGGCTTATCTGTGTCGGCTATTCGTAGCATATCATAAATAGGTGCTGTGAATTCAAGGATATAATCAACTTTATCCCACCAAAGATCACTTAGAATCATATCTTTCACCTTTTGAGCTTTTCCAACATCATCCTCTCTATAAGAAGCCAATTGCTCACTAATAGCCATGGCTTGAAGGCATCTTTTTATCAACTTCAACCTTTTCAACATTATAACAATCGAAGCAAATCTAGTATCAGCAACTTAGAGCAATTTTAATGAACAAAATTCATTAAACATTGCCAACCTCATTGAATGGTTCATAATAAAAACACGTATGAAGGATGCATCATCAGCAATACGTGTAATCCAACTACATTCCTCATATGTAACTTCATTCTTTTCAGTGTTTTTTGCTGCACAAATATTCTTCAAAGCTAGATTGAGAGTGTGGACAACACAGGGTGTCCAAAATATTTTAGGATACTCACCTTCAATAAGAGTTCTAGCAGACTTCATCACATTAGTATTATCAGTGATGACTTGGACAACTTTTTCATGTCCAATCTCTTTTATAGCATCCTTCAACACCCCAACAATATAATGCTTGTCTTTGAACTCACCTGACCCATTAATTGCCTTTATAAATACTGGACCTCCATCTGATACAGCCATAATATTAATAAGAGGCCTCCTTTGTGGATCTGACCATCCATCAGAAACTATGCTTACACCATTTTCAAGCCAACAGTCCTTAATTGGCTTCAAAAGCCTTTCAACATGAGCTCTTTCCTTTTGCAAAAGTGTTGTCCTCAAAGCATTGTATCCAGGAGGAACATAACCTGGAATGCTATGAGTAGCAGCATATGCATAGGAATTACGATAATATGGGTTCCTTGCAAAGTTAAATGGAAGCCCACCAGTGTAAAACATCCTAGCAATTCTACTATCCAATTCATGTCTAGCATTATCCTGGAATGCTTTCTCAATAGGAGAAATCCCAGCCACCTTCCTCCTCTTACCATCAACCGGGTTTGTACTATCAGTATCACTCCCTTCTTGTCTCCGAAATGAGGAAATAGGTATAGGTCCACAACCTGGGAGAGGTGGGGATAAGGGAATTCGACTTCTTTCTTCTCTCTCTAACTTATCATTCTCAACTTGATCATGCATTCGCTGCATTTCCTGCCTATAGCTCGGTGTCACAATAGGGCATGCTTTAATACCTTTATTGTTTATTTTTAATAAATGAGCTTTTACCCTAGAATAGGATCCCATATAAACTACACCACAATAGTTGCACTTAAAGTATGTGTTTCTACCTTTTTTAACACAAGCACCGGGTGGTTTTTCTACTTTAGTCACATACTGCCAAAGAGGACATTCAGCATTTGACACTTCTTGAGATGAAGTTTCTGTGCTAGTAACTTCATCCATTGCAAATTCAATAGATTCAATTTAACCTACAAATAATAACTATTAAGTATTAACTAAATAAATTAATAATAAATAAAACCCAAGTTTATATATTCACAACACAGATTCACAAAACCCACAACACAAATTTCACAAAACACACAACACAGATTCACAAAACAGATTCACAATGAGTAATAACTATTAACTATTAACTAAATAAAGCTAAGATTGAAAACTAAGATTCACAAATCACATATTCATAAGTCACAAATCACAAATCAAAGATTAAATTAAACTAAGATTGAAAGCTTTATAATGATACCTGAGTTAAGAATGCGTGAGAGAGAGCTAAAGAAAGAATGAATTGATGCAGCAAGGGAGACGAAATAGAGGCAGAGAGCAGAGAGCATAGAGACAAAGTGAACTTAGTGAAGTGAGACGAAATGTGAGGAGATGTGTTTTGGCGTTTTGAGTGAAACTGGCCTAAAGTAGGGTTAGTATTAAGTCAAACGGTGCGTTCTGCCATTTTTTTTTTTTTTTTGGATAAAACCTATTTTCGTCCTTACATTTTTACACGATTCTCACTTTGGTCCCTAACTTTTTTTTTCACCGCTTTTAGTCTCTAAAATCAAAAAAGTGATCTTGTTTTTGTCCCTACCGTCAGTGCCCTAACGGCAAAATCCTTGGTGGCAGACGAAACAGTCTAGTAGTTGACGTGGCGCTGACGTGGCACTGATGTGGCGATTAATTGGTATTTTTATATGCCATGTCAGCATTTTAATTCTTTTTTAAAAAGTCATGTCAGAAAATTTAAACTAAAATAAAAAAATAAATTAAAAAAAAAAACTTAAATCTAATTAAAAAATGATTTAAAAAAAAATCTAATTAAAAAACAAACACAAACACTCAGTAAATCCCTAAATTCACAAGCCTAAACCCCTAAACCAAAACAAACAAAGAAGAAGAAGAAGAAGAAGAAGAAGAAGAAGAAGAATGTTGAGCAGCACTGCAGCAGCAGCAACTCATCCTTTGCCTTGGCTCTGTCGACTGCTCCGTCGACTCCACCACCGTCTCCAAATACACCGCCTTCAACGACTCTCCGATCTCCACACCGTCGTTTCAGTCCAGCTTTTCGATTAGTTCCGGCACCTAGAGCGTCGTCTTAGTGACCCAAAGATAGAATGAGTGAGGCGACCATGACCGACCTCACCTTCATCCATGACTAGTCTCACTTCCACTGTGGTCAGCTCTACACATCGATTCTCAAGTTTGAACTTCCTGGGTTTTTTTTTTCGTTATTTTCCACCTCCACCGTGGTCAGCTCTTCCTGGGTTTGTTGGGTGGCTGGGACATGGTGGTGGCTGGGATTGTGGGTTGCGATTGGTGGTTGGCCGGCTGTTTTTTTCTTTTTTCCCTCTCCAACACGTGGATTTGTGTGGTCGGTGGAGTGGAGGTGGGTGGTTTTGTTCCGATTTGTTGGTGGTGTGGGGGGTCAGTGGAGTGGGGGTGGGTTGGGTTTTGCCAATTTGTTGGTAGTTGTTTGGGTTTGCTGGGATGTGAAATTTGGAGGCTTAAATTTCATTTTACTGGGTTTGAATTTAATTTTTTATGTTTTAAATTTGCTGGGTTTGTGTTCTTGTTCAAATATATAATGTGTTCATGTTTAATTTATCAATTTTACTGTGTTCATGTTCTTGGATTTGGGAAGAACATGAAGAAAATTTCCTATTAGTATTTAATTTAATTTTTTCTTCTTGTTTTTGTTTGTGTTTTTCTGATATGGGTTTGAGTTCTTGGTTGTTGGTTTGGTCTCTGAAGAACACGAAGAACAAGTTGAAGAACAGGAAGAACAAGTTGAAGAACATTAATATTAAGAAAAGACAATTTTAATTAAAATTTTAAATTAATTAGATTTAAGGTTTTTCTTTAAATTTAATTTTTTTTAAATTTTTTTTCTAACGTGGATTTAAAAAAAAATTAAAATGCTGATATGGCATATAAAAATGTCAAATAATATTTTTTAATAATATTTTAATCGCCACATCAGTGCGACGTCAGCGCCACATCAACTACTAGACTGTTCCGTCTGCCACCTAGGACTTTGCTGTTAGGGCATTGACAGTAGGGACAAAAACAAGATCGCTTTTTTGATTTTAGGGACTAAAAGCGGTGAAAAAAAAAAGTTAAGGACCAAAGTGAGAATCGTGTAAAAATGTAAGGACAAAAATAGGTTTTATCCCTTTTTTTTTTTCTTTTTTTTTTGAATTTCAGCCTGAATCGGCCGTTTCGGCCAATACGGCCGATTCAGGCTCGAGTCGGCTCGCATCGGCGTGAGTCGGCGAAAACCACGTGGGATCCACGTGGCACGACGCGGCCGGACGCGCGCGCAGCGGCGTCCCCTGCGCGTCGTCGCGTCCTGCCGCGTCGGACGCGGGTGCGGCACCTCTGGTGCCGCATCTGTGCTTCCTAGCCTGTAGCAACCCATTTGGCGATCTTCTCTTCAGCTTCTCTTGTTGTTTCTTCTTCTCCTCCTTCTTTGTCTACTCAGACATATGTTTCTTCTTCTTCTTATTCTGCTTCTTATGTTTCTTTTTATTTTGATCTTTAACTTTTGTTGTTTTATGTGCTTGACAAATGACAAGCAGTGAAAATTCACTAACAACCAACGTGAACTTCATTCAAAAATTCAAACTCTACTTTTATTTATTTAATATAACATTATAACTATTTAATACTTACTCGATTTGTGTGCTCTGCCCACACATCATAACACTACTACAAGTACAATGATTAGGATTATTTATTTAGGGTCTATATTAATACGAGTCCGGTTAATGTGTGTCCTTAAGGTATATATTAAAATTTTTATTTTTAGAAACATTTTTTTGAGAAAAATTTTCAATTCTCGAGAAAATTTTTTCTAAAAATAAAAATTAATGTGTGCTCTTAAGGTACATATTAGTAAAATCCTATTTATATTATTATGTAATACATCAATATCAATTTTTTTTATTTATTTATAAACATCAATCTCAATTCTATTATATATATATATATATATATATATATATTTTTTGGCTGAGAATAAGTACTTGCATGGAGATCATTGATTCACGATCAGATTGATTGGGTTGGGTTTAATGCTTGTTTGTGGGGTTGGGTATATTGGACATATATTATATAAAGTCTAAAGATGGGCTGTCATTGGTTATTTGGGTTTTGATTTCCCTTTACTAGTGGAGGGTCTTTTCAAGGAAATCTCCAGGGCTCTTTGTTTTGAGTCTTGTCGATTAAAAAAACACTTTAATGATTCTTCTCACCTTGATGCTTCTGTCTACTTGTTTTTAGGGGATGGCTTTTTTTTTTTTTTTTTTTTCTTGTGGGGGGGGGGGGGGGGGTGGTGGGGGGCGCAATATTTTAGACACAATAGTCATTAGAGACTAGAGGACACAAATGAAGTAAATAAAACAAATATAAAAGATAGCTAAGATAGGAAGAGCTATCACATCAAGAAAAGTCCCATTATCATTAATGGTTTTCCATATGTGGTGTGGATTGTAACTAAAACTTGGTGATTACATCGAAATTGAGAAATTTTGCTATTAATGTCTGTCTAAGTTTGTTAGGATATATGTGATTCACTTATTAGGAACATATGTCACTATTTTATGTAATTGACTTATCTTTTGACAAAACACACTTTATTTGCATTTGGATAAATTTAGGAAGTGTTTAAATACTTCAAGAAACCATGTTTCAAGATCAAGTGATGAAACCTTCAAGTGTGTCCAAGAAAACAAGTTGAAAGTG
This sequence comes from Quercus parvula, assembly GCA_030820535.1. NCBI lineage: Eukaryota > Viridiplantae > Streptophyta > Magnoliopsida > Fagales > Fagaceae > Quercus > Quercus parvula. Next base: position 29,419,039 of record JAUAME010000007.1, read on the forward strand.
CAGAGTTACTAAAACTCGACAGCTAGCATGTGTCAAGGTTTAAGGAAGTTGTTCAGCCTGTGTGCTCGATACCTGCTTGATAGCTTCTCGACACTTCCTATCTATCGAGGTTTAAGAATTTAAGAATTTTGATATGATTTTCTTGGAATCTATGAATTTGTCTTTGGGTCTTCTTTTCTCCTAACTCTAGATATATAAAAGGATTGTTTTAAGGGCCATCAAACTATTCACAAGTTGTACAAGTATTGAGCAAAATCTGTTCAAGCAAATTGTGACCAGAGATGAAGTTCTTGTTCGAGTTCATCTCTTTCTCTTGAAGAAGTTGCTGTGTATGTGCATCGTAGGGTTTTTGTGACCAAGAATTTTCTTGATCTTCATCGTGTGGATGAACTGAAGAACTTTGCAGCTAACAACCTTCTTAGTTGGTTATTGAAGTCGCGTACTGGGATCTGCGCAATTAGTTAGTCATGTACTTAGGAGCCGTGCATCAAAAGGGGGAACTGTCACTACAGAACAAGTCTAATTGGGTATTGGGGTAAGGGTTCAATTGTAGATTGGTAAGATACTTGGTATTCCTTTACTTGTAACCGCTTATTGTGGTAATAATGAAGTTTCGGGAGTGGTGACTTGAAAATCACCGGGTGGGGTTTTTGTCGTTTGGTTTTCCCCATTATTTTATTGGTGATTATTTATTTTCTGCTGCATAATTATTTTATTGGTGATTTGTTTATGCTACCACGCATTTGCATGTTAATTTGATTAATTAATAAACTTGACTAATTAATCAATTAATTCATCACAATGGGTCAATTCGTTTTTGGCCTATCAAGTGGTATCAAAGCAAGCACACTCTGATTAAGGTTTAATCTTTGCTATGTTGATCCATTGACCCCTATTTGTCATGGATAGAGGACAGTTGTTAATCATACCTTCTTTATTTGATGGCACTAACTATGCATACTGGAAAGTACTCGTGAGAGTTTTGGAGCAAGCACACTCTGATTAGGGTTTAATCTTTGCTATGTTGATCCATTGACCCCTATTTGTCATGGATAAAGGACAGTTGTTAATCATACCTCTTTTATTTGATGGCACTAACTATGCATACTGGAAAGTACTTATGAGAGTTTTCTTGCAGTCTTTAGATGAGAAAGTATGGCAAGTTGTTGAGATAGGCTAGACCAAGCCGAAGGAAGCGCCGGCCGACTGGGATGATGCCAAGATCAAGGCGGCAAACTTCAACAACAGAGCGTTGAATGCCTTATTCAATGCAGTCACCAACGAGGAGTTTAAAAAGATATCCTCAACTGAAACTGCCAAGGAGGCTTAGACCATTTTTCAGGCAACCTATGAGGGTACAAAGGCTATCAAGAATTCAAAACTTCAGAGGCTCACTACAAGTTTTGAAGAGATAAAGATGGAGGAGGATGAGTCATTCGATGAATTATATGCCAAGCTAAAGGACATAGTGAACTCAGCCTTCAATCTTGGAGAAACCATTTCTGAACCCAAGATTGTAAGGAAGGTGTTTAGATCTCTACCCAAGAGATTTCATGCCAAGATCATGGGGATAGAGGAATCAAAAGATATTGACAAGATTCCTTTGACTGAGCTGGTTGGAAACTTGCAGACTTACGAGATAGGGTTAACAAGAATAGGTAAGTTGGGTAAAGGTAAGAACATGACTTTGAAGGCCAAGAGTAGTGACACAGACAGAAGAGTCTTCCAATGATAAAGATTTCAAGATGAAGTCCTACCTCACCAGGCAGTTCAAGAAGTTTATGAAGAATGCCAATGGAAAGGGCTTTGACAAGGACTATAGACAATCTAGTTCTTCTCAGTTCAAGAGTCAAGACAAAGGGTAGAATGATGCTAGGGATAGTGATTAGTACACTGTTCACACAAGACCTAAGTGCTTTGGGTGTTAAGGTTTCGGTCACATAAAACATGAGTGTCCTACATATCTCAAGAGTATTGTGTCTTACTGCTACTTTGAGTGACACCAAGCCTGAAGATGATTATGACAATGAGGATGACGAAATCTTAAATGCCTTCACTGCCATTGTTAATCCTACTGATGGGATTATTAAAGATGTGATTGAAGAAGAGGAATTGGTGGAATCCAAGTTTGAGAAAATGAATGATCAAGATGACATCCATACAGCATATGAGAAACTGTACAAGTTTTTTGAGAAGCATGAGAAACTATATAGACTAACTACCAAGAAGCTCAATGATGTGGAACTTGACTATGAGGAGTTTTCCACAAAATTTGATGAAGCTAATCAGACTATTGGAGCACTGAGGTTCGAGAACAATTTCTTGGTTGAGAAGGCCGAGAAACTTGAAGCGAAGCTATTTCAAGTCAGAGCTCAATTGGAGGGGACTTCAAGTGCAAAGCTTGATAAGATGCTCAGTCTTCAGAAATCTACTTTTGACCGAACAAGTTTAGGGTATAGTTTCTATTCCTCCAATATTGCTTCTACTAGTACTACTGTTTTTGCTCCTCCAAGCAATAATGTTAAAATTGAGAACAATAATGTTAAAACTGATTTAGCTAGTGAGAACTTAGACAAAGGTAAATCTATCTTAGGAGTACCCCCTAAGCAAGATAAGAAGGAAGCGAAGAACCCTAGGGCTAAAAAGGCTAACTCTTAAAAGTCTAAACAAAAGAAGCAGCATCTCCGTCATCATTGTGGAGTTGCTGATCATACTCGACGAAATTGCTATAAGTGGCTAGCCATTTAACAAAGCAACGGCATTATAGCATCTGAAAGCTAGAATCAGCTTCAATCCTCTCTTGCTCCCCTTGGAGATCTTCTCAAAGCCCTCATGTTCCTTTCGAACTTGAATGGTTTTAATTCTTCTCCCTCACTGCCGGTTCAAGGGTTTAATCAAAGGAAAATTTATTCCAGAGTGTGGAAAGAATATAGCTCCAAGTGATTCTATCACTTTTCTCTTTCTCTCTTCTTGTTTTTGTGTGTGCATTACTTATGTGTTTTGCTTTCAAGTTTTGAGTCAGTCTAGTTTTTATACTTTATTTTGTTTAATATGTTTTTGTTCGGTTATTTTTTAGTTCTTCTTTGTTTTGTTTTTCATATAGAAAAAAAATTGAAAAATCAGAAAAATACAAAAACAGTGTGTGTGTTTTGTGTTCATTGGTACTTATGTACCTTGGATGGCCATTGAAACAAAGTTTTCTAAACTTTGTATCTCTTGTAGCTTAAATGAGCATCTCTACGCACAACTAAACAAGTGAGTTTTGTGGCTCTTATTTGTGATGAGTAAGATTAAGTTATCTCTTGTACTTAACACTCATATCACTCTTTTTTATGGAAATAACTAAAAAATCCTAAAAGAAATGCATAAATAACCATCTCACCACTGTTGCCCGTCAATCATAATATGACACCTGTATGCTTCGGTATAGCAAAAGTGCAGTGTCAATGACATTTGTGTGCTTCAGCATAGCAAAATTGGAATGTAAAATGCTTACCATCATTGGGTATCTCTTCTCTATCTCTAATATGCCCATGCATGATTTGCTTAAATAAAAATATGCAAATAAAATAAAAAGCAAAAAGATCAAAAATGTTTTAAATATGATTGCAAGCGTGTATTCTAGAAGATGTGGGAGTTATAGGATCTACCTTAAAGGTGATAGTCTCCATCAAGAAATTATGATTGTGTATGAGTTAAAGTGATTTTCTCATATCTCAAATCGTCATAACATGTATACATTTATGTAATCTTGCGATGTTTTTTCACACACAACATGCAATATTCTTTGCTACTCTTGATACATGTGTAGGTACAATGTGATTTGGCCATCACAAGATTTTACATGTGTTAATGTATACTTATTAAACTGTCATGACTTGTTTTTTGAAAAATAAAATCGGTTAGACTTGTGTGTGTGTGTGTGTGTGTGTGTGTGTGTGTGTGGGATCCATGTGCTTAATATTGTTGTTGAGAGATGATTTTGAGAGGTTTATATGGTGTTTGGATCATTTTTCGAGTTGCATGTAGGATTGTATTCATGTCTGTGTTTTTCACTTTTTGAAAAATTGCTTTTAAAAGCTAGCTTGACACCTCCTCGATACCTTGCTATCTGTCGAGCTTCTTAAATACTTCAAGAAACCATGTTTCAAGATCAAGTGTTGAACCCTTCAAGTTTGTCCAAGAAAACAAGCTGAAAGTGCAGAGTTACTAAAGCTCGACAGCTAGCATGTGTTAAGGTTTAAGGAAGCTATTCAGCCCGTGTGCTCAACACCTACTCGACAGCTTCTCGACACCTTCTATCTGTCGAGGTTTAAGAATTTTGATATGATTTTCTTGGAATCTGTGAATGTATCTTTGGGCTTTCTTTTCTCCTAACTTTAGACATATAAAATGATTGTTTTAAGGGTCATCAAATTGTTCACAAGTTGCACAAGCATTGAGCAAACTCTGTTTAAGCAAATTGTAACCGGAGACGAAGTTCTTGCTCGAGTTCATCTCTTTCTCTTGAAGAAGTTGCTGTGTATGTACACCATAGGGTTTTATGACCAAACATCTTCTTGATCTTCAACGTGTGGATGAACTGAAGAATTTTTCAACCAACAACTTTCTTAGTTGGTGATTGAAGTCGCGTACTAGGATCCACGCAATTGGTTAGTTACGTACTTGGGAGCCGTGCATTAAAAGAGGGAACTGTCACTACAGAACAAGTCCAATTGGGTATTGGGGTAAGGGTTCAGTTGTAGGTTGGTAATATACTTGAGATTGCTTTACTTGTAACCACTTGTTGTGATAATAGTAAAGTTTTAGGAGTGGTATCCTGAAAATCATCCGGTGGAGTTTTTGCCGTTAGGTTTTCCCTATTCATAAACAAATCACCGTGTTATTTATTTCCCACTGCATAATTAGTTTATTAGTGATTTGTTTGTGTTACCACGCATTTGCATGTTAATTTGATTAATTAATAAACTTGGCTAATTAATCAATTAATTCATCACAAGGGGTCAATTCGTATTTGGCCTATCAAAGTTGTTAATTGTTTGTTTGTTTATTTATTTACTTTCATTCAGATCTTGCAGTTATTTATGAATCCACTGAAAGTATAGCTGTCTTAAAGGTTGATTTGGCTAATGCAAAGAAGCATCTTAGTGCCCTCAATAAACAATTGCATCAGTTTTGGTATCGGTCAATAGTGTTGCATCACATAATTTCCCTGTTAGATCAAATTGAGGGCATAGCTAAGGTTTGTCCAACCTATTTCCAGCTTTAAGATAATATCAGATCCAATAGTATTGCATACTTTTGGTCAATGTTACATTTCAATTACCTGATTCTTGCCCCACCCTTTAATTCTACATCTATGCCGCTATGCTTGGATCTTTTTGTACTAGAGTTGCAGTTTCATATCATATCCATACAAACATGCAGACATTTTTTAAAGTAAGTTATATACATGTGAGCATGCATTAATATGCACACATTTATGCATGCTATAATACGTCCTTAATGACTTATTCTTATCATTACTTAAAAAAGAAAAGAAAAGAAAAGAAAAGAAAAGAAAAGATAAAAGAATTTGTATCTTGCTTACGTGGAATTTGGGGTGTGTAGTAAATTATTAATGGAATTTCTTAGCATTTTATGGGTATTGCAGCTTTTAGTGTGTTTTGAAAAATTAACTCCACTATATTGTTTGCAGCTTAAAAAAAAAAAAAAAGTCTGTTTGAAATGAAGGAAAATGGTGTTTTAGGGCATTTTCCTTGTGAAACGAGCCACTTAAACAAAAAGCATCAATTCACTGTGCTTAAGATATTTATCAAAGAATATATATGCATCACTATTATTTGCATTCAAATGATGCATGGTCATATAGCAACAATACTTCCAAGGTTAAATTTCTACCAATACATGCAGTGTTTAATAACGACTGATTGCCTCACCATTTAATTTCATGAGTTGTAGAATTTATGGTAAGGATATATTAACTAGGCATTAAATGATGGAGATTGCAAAGTTTTTGTCTTCTCCAATTCAATTTCTCAATATTTTCTTGACACAACAAGAATGATGAGAATTTGAATAATGAGTATTTTTCATCAATTATCTTGCTTAGATCTTTCAACTGAAATTGGAATAGGTTGAGAAAAGTATCAGTCTTAAAATAAAAGAAAATTCTATAACTTTTAATGATTGAACTCTTAGAAAAATTCTTAATTTGGATTGTTCTTTTATGAAGAGTTTTTACTTATAAAGCAAGAGTATTGCTGAAAATAGTCTATTATGATTGTTGTTGTTTCAATAACAAGCAATTTTGTTTATATTTTTTAATTGGTTTTATTTTTGAAGAAAATTGGGTTATACTTGGTAAGTAGTTCACTTCTTTTACATCTATGAATTATGATAGAGACATCATAATAGAGAACTTGTTTAACTCATTAACCCACTTCATCTCAAGTAAGAATGTGTTTGTTGAAATTATGATAGGGACATCAAGATGGATAAAAGTTGGATGCATTAAACTGATAGAACTAGTACACGATATAGTGAAGGTGTTAAGCAGTTCATTAACATGGCATGTGGTCATGCGGATCAAGTTGGTAGGATTAAGTGTCTATGTCGTAAATGCACAAATCGGTATTATCACCATATAAATGCGGTGGAGACTCATTTGATTGTGAATAGATTTTATTTGAATTACACTGAATGGATATTTCATGGAGAAGAAGATCCATTTTTTAAACATATGCAAGTTGAGCATAATGATGATAATTCACAAGCAGAGGACATTGATGATGTTAGAGAAATGTTAGACGACATTTATAGGGGGACATTTCCAGATGCAAATATAGGTGAATCCTCCACTTCTCTAGGTCCATCAAACAATGATTACAAAGCAAGACCTTTTGATCAGTTGTGGGAAGATGCCCAACGTGAGCTTTATCCAGGTTGCAAGAAGTTTTCTAAACTCTCTTTTTGTATGAAGCTGCTTCATATAAAGGCACTTTGCAATTGGAGTGATAAGTCGTTTGATTTGATGATTGACTTGATAAAGCAGGCCCTCCCGAATGGGGAGTCATTGCCAAAATCGTATTATGAAGCAAAGCAGTTTAGGCGAGACCTGGGTTTTAGCTATGAGTTGATACATGTATACAAAAATTTATGTACACTTTTCTAGAAGGAACATGCTGATAAAGAAGAATGCGCAAAATGTCATACTCCAAGATGGAAAGAGGACAACGGTAAAGGTAAAAAAATTCTTCGGAAGGTCTTAAAGTATTTCCCAATTAAACCAAGGTTGCAGCGATTGTTTATGTCGAAAAATATAGCTAAAGACATGAGGTGGCACAAAGATGAGCGACTTGAAGATGGAGATTACCTTAGACATCCTGCCGATTCAATAGTATGGAAAAAGTTTGATAAAAAACATGCTTGGTTTGCTACAGATTCCTGCAATGTGCGACTTGGTTTAGCAAGCGATGGGTTCAATCCATTTGGTAACATGAGTACATCATATAGCATGTGGCCAGTAGTACTTATGCCATATAATTTACCTCCATTGAGGTGTATGAAGGATTCGTATATGATTTTGTCCTTACTTATTCCTGGACGTAAGGCACCTGGAAACAAAATTGATGTGTACTTGCGGCCGTTGGTGGATGATTTAAAAGAATTATGGAATGAACGCATCAAGATGTATGACGCATCAACGCAACATTCATTTAAGTTGCATGCAGCATTATTATGGAATATAAATGATTTTCCTGCATATGCGAACTTATCTGGGTGGTCTACCAAGGGAAAGTTAGCATGTCCCATATGTAACGAGAATACAGAGTCGAGTTATTTGAAGTCTAGTCACAAATTGTGTTACATGGGTCATCGTTGATTCTTACCTCTAGAGCATAACTGGCACCAAAAAATAGAATTTTTTGATGGAACTAAAGAGCATAGGATAGCCCCTAATGAATTATCAGGAGATCAACTATTGCAACAACTAATGAATGTTCCAGAAGTGCAATTTGGAAATGATGAAGCTACAAGAAAAAGAAAGCGCATGAAGATTGAGTTGAATTGGATAAAGAAAAGTATTTTTTTTTGAGTTACCTTACTGGTCAACATTGAAACTAAGACATAACTTAGATGTCATGCATATTGAGAAGAATATATGTGACAGTGTCTTAGGTACATTGATGTATGATAGTGGAAAAGGGAAAAATAAAGACACTTCTAATGCACGGAAGGATTTAGAAGATATAGGCATACGTAAAGAATTGCACTTACAGAAAACTGGTACATCTACAAAAATGCCACAAGTAAAGTATACATTAACAAAAGCTGAGAATACAAGATTCTGTGATTGGCTAAAAAATGTGAAGTTTCCTGATGGGTATGCATCTAACATTGTAGATGCATGAATACCATAGTTTTAAAAACCGAATTGGACCGGCCGGTCCAACCGGTTCAATCGGGAATCGGCCTCCAATTCGGTCCGATTATGGTAAAAAACCAGAAATGAACTTAAAACCGATAAATAGTAAAAACCAGTCGGTTCAACCGTAAAATCGGAAACTGGCGTGGTCGAACCAGTTTTTCAAAATACAGAGAAAATGACTTTGTTTCTCTTGATTTCTTCCCCATTCGACCTCTCTCATTGGTGCAGCAGTTACTTTGTTGCTGTGAATGATGGGAATGAAACAATTTTTCTTCCTCATTTTGAGAATCTTAGATCTTGGCAGAAAGGTGAGAGGGAGAGATAGATTAAAGAGAGAGACGAATGAGAGGTTATGGACTTTCAAATCTCATATTTGTTTAAGGAGTTGTGAGAAGCAATGTGAGAAAATGATTAGGAAATATCTCAGATCTGTTTGGTTTGGGCGAGGAGTGAGGATGAACTGCCAGGCTTGAAGGAAAGAGCAATTTAAATTTGCCACTAGTACTTCTTCAGAGAGAGAGAGCTCTGAGTAATTTTCTAACTTCTTCTAGATCTACTTTTTAAAGAGAGGCAAACAAGAAGACTTTATGTTTTTTTAAAAGTTTAGCATCAACGTGGTTGGATGTTGATTGACCATGTTGATGCTTGATGGTAAGGTGGGAGACCACTTTGTGACTTCCATATTCTTATTTACACTTTGTAAATAACAGAAACAGTGGCTTGTTGCATTTTGCAAGACAAGCATAAAATATTTACATAATAAATACTAATATCTTTGGGAGAAATATTTAGGTGTGAAATTATGTTAACATTGGTAAATATTTTTCTAAATAAATAATGGTTTTGTTAAAACTTAAAAGTAAATAAAATTATATATGAATATAAAACCTTAAACCCGTTTTCATAAAACTTGAAAACCATAACCTTTTTTATTTGATAGTTTGTTTAGGTTAATTTCTTTTAATTTGAGTTAAATTTGACATAAAAATACTTCTAAAATGTTTTATATATATATATATATATAGTAAATATTGACAGCTATAAAATTATTATATATTTAAAATTATTTTTTATAATTATATATTTATTAATTAAATTAATTATTGCGTCACTGGTTCGACCATCGGTCTGACCCCGGTCAGACCTAAAAATCGGTAATCAGTCTTTTTTACGATTTTTTTACCGGTTCGGTTTTTGAAACCATGGTGAATACCAATGAGGGTACGATTTTAGGAATGAAAAGCCATTATTTTCATGTACTTTTACAACGATTACTTCCTGTTGCAATTCGTTGATATTTCAATAATAATATACGTACAACATTGATTGAATTGTGTTTATTTTTTAAGGACTTATGTTCACGAACATTAAAGTTAGATGTCTTAAACCAAATGAAGGAAGACATTGTTGTGATTTTATGCAAAATGGAAATGATATTTCCACCCACTTTTTTCGATATAATGGTACATCTGGCTCTTCATTTACTTTGAGAGGTAGAGCTTGCAGGCCCTGTTCAATTTCGCTGGATGTATCCAATTGAAAGGTTTCTTGGTAAATTAAAAGCGGTTTGTGCGAAATAGAGCACATCTAGAAGAGTTAATTGTTGAGGGATATTTTATCTATTGAATGTTTGACATTCTGCTCCATGTATCTTCATGAGATTGTGACAGTATGGAGTTGTGTGGAACAAAATAGTGACAGGTGCCAGGGGGAAAGGGATGTAGGCTTGTTTGTTTTTCACAACTAGTACGTCCTTTAGGAGTAGCAAAATATGTAAGACTTGACGATACGCATCTCACTTGGGCTCGATGGTATGTGCTTAGCAATTGCTCAGAAATTGATTCGTACAAAACATAAGTATTTCATTGAATTTTTTTTTTTTTTTTCAATTTACATGTTACTTAGCAATAAAATGAAGTGCTTATATGTTTTTATTATGTAAGTGTTATCTGAAGATCCATTGATTTGTTTTTAAGAAAATTTTCATGTTACTTGAAAATAAAATGAAGTGTTCTTACATATTTATAATGTAATCAGCATTATTTGGAGATTCAGGGAGAAGGCATCATTGACATTGATCATAAGCATGAAGTTGAATTCGAAAATTGGTTCAAAAATCGTATATGTGGGAGTAATGCGACAAATGTGTCAAAAGAATTATATAGTCTTGCATGCGGATCTAATGCTCTAGTTGTAGTTTACCAAGGTTGCATTGTGAATGGTGTTAGGTTCCACACAAAAGACCATGAACATACTTGTTGTACTCAAAATAGCAGTGTCTTTGTTTCGGGTGAAGATGGTGGAACAGAAACTGACTACTATGGTGAGTTGAGGAATGTTTTGGAGCTAATTTACTTGGGCAATAATCATGTATATTTATTTGAGTGTGATTGGTGGGACACTAGGGATGGAACAGGAGTGCAAGGGATGAGCATTGTACAAGTGTGAATACATCTCGTACATGGTATCATTCTAGCCCATTTATCCTAACATGCCAAGCTTCACAAGTTTTTTACTTGAATGATACCAAATTGGGCAGTAGTTGGTGAGTGGTGTAACATATGATGCATAGAAACATGTATGATATTCCCATAGACAAAGAAAGTGTATGAAGAAAATGAAGAAGATAATGGTGATGCAGTATACCAAAAAAGTGAATGTATTGGGGTTAATGCAACAGTTCAACAAGAAAATGATGAAGACTCAACTTTGTTACATAGCAATGGTGTGCCAGCAATAGATTTGGGGGACTTAATACCTGTTGATGATGTATATGTGCAACTTGATGAAAGTATGTTCATCAATGATGACTTGTCTAATGAGGAATGGGATACAGATTCCAACAATGAAGAAGAAACATATAGTCATGATGATATTTCAAGCTCAAATCAGGAAAAAGATTTATCTAGCAATGATGAATCTATTGGAGATCTTGGGGATGAAGATTAAGTTGAATTTTGATGCAGGTTAAGTTTTGCTAAATACATAAGGCTTTCATATCTTCTCAAGTTTTGTCAAAAATGCAATCACACCAAATTCATATAGAGATTGAGAGTTTAAGAAGACTTTAGCAGCTTTTCTTATAGCTTTGTGGGTGTGATTGTAGATTGAGAGTTTAAGAAAACAGATGAACATTTTTGACATCTTTTAATGAAAAATTAAATGGAAAAAGGAATTATGGAAAACACTCTTTGTGATAATTGAACTATCATAACATTTTAAATTGTTACTTTTCTTTCACCTTCTGTTTAATTTAATGACTTTATTGCCTCCAAGCCATTTGCTGAAGAGTTAACTTCTGTTGGGTCTTGTTTTAAAGGTTATGTTGAAAGTACCAGTGGCGGTTCATCTTGAAGGCACAAATGTGATCAGAAAAGAGCACGATCTCACTCTTTTGTTCAACTTGTAAGTCCAAGACAAACAGAGTTTTGATTTTTATTTTTTATAGAAGAAGAAACTAAACTCAAAGTCTGACACTTCAACTTTGGGGAGTGTCAAAGTTCACATTTTTCCTGGTTGTGTTAAATTGAGGTACTTTTGATGATCTCTCTTGATTTTACCTTTTAGGTATTCCTTAATTTTGGTAAACAAGTTGTGGGTATCTTTGGAAATCAGCAATTGTTTCATGGTTCAGTTGTGGGTCTCTGTATCTTAGAGTTTCATGGGTTTTGAATGATTTTTGGAGTTTTTGTGTGTTTTGGGTGTAAATGATTGGTGAATTGTAAAAATGGTCTTAATTTAATTTGAGTTATAGAGTACTTTTTAAAAGGAAACTAGTTTGGAAATACTGAGAAAATTGGATATGAAATTTTAGCAGTTACTTTTCTTTTCTTTTTCTTCTTTGTCTTGTTCCATGTTGGCTCTTGTTTTATGTTTTATTCATTGCAACAAGTTTTAGCTTGGTTGCATATCTTCATGAGGAATTCGTTATCATTTGATTAGTATTTGAGTGAATAGATTGGAGCTTTTATTATGTATATGATATTGAACTTGGGTATTATTTTCCCTTATTAATAGTTATTGATTGAGCAATTGTTATGCTTATATGAGTATTTGTGATTGAACATTTTTTATGTGCATAGGATTGTGCTTTGTTATTTCCCAACAGGTATCCATGTAAAATTTAGAATGTAAATTTTAAAGGAAAAAAAATGTAAAATATTATTAGCGACGACAATGTCATCGCTAATATTTTATCATATCATTAGTGATGACAAACAATATCATCGCTAATATGCAATTTTTAGTGATGACATGTTTGTGGTCACTTATATATCATTATTTGTGACGATAGCAAGCGTTGTCACTAGTAATGACATATTAGCGACAACAAAAATGTTGTCGTTAATAATAATCTACTAGCGACGACAAAAAAATTCGTCACTACAAAATAAGCTAGTAGCAACGACATTTCGTCTTGGGGTTTCGAGTTATTTATGATGACAATTGTCACTATTAGCGATGACTTTGTCGTCGTTAATAGTATTGTATTTGTGACAACATTAATATCGTCACTAAAAAACCTTTTTGTTACCACTTTCGTTTAACGAAAGTTTGCAACGACATTTTTTGTCACCAATATAATTAGCAACGATATATAAAGCATTAGTGATGACTATATGCCGTTGCTAAAGACCAAATTTCTTATAGTGTAGACACTCCCTCTCTTTTATGTAAGAAAGGTACATAGTAACACCAGCACTTGTCTTCAAGGAGTCCTCCTTAAATTAAATGTCAGATAACAATAAATAAAAAAATAAAAAAAAAATTAAGAAACAAATGTATCTAGAAGTATAATTTCATAGTATTAACATGTGGTGGAGGATTCTTCTCCAAGAGATCTTGGAGGTGAAGATAAGAAAGGTTTTGGAGGGATTTGCAAGGCTTCTATGTTTCCTTCTAACATTTCAATCACTTTACTCATGGATGGCCGATCAAATGGATTTGTCTGTATGCACCACAAGCCCACTAAGATCATCTTTCTCACCATTGCATTTTCCTCTATGGTCATATTATCGGGAAATCCTAAATCATTGTGTTGCTCAAGTTGCTTATAAATCCAGTGTGGAAAATATATCTCACTGGTATTACTAATTCCAACATCAATGTTTTTTCTTCCTCCAACCATCTCTAAAATCATCATTCCATAACTATAGACATCAGATTTGTGTGAAACTCCTCCAAAGTTTCTGTTGAACACTTCAGGAGCTATATACCCTATAGTTCCTCTGGCAACGGCCATTGATATGTTACTCTCATTCCTTGGAGAAAGTTTAGCAAGTCCAAAATCAGAGATCTTTGGAAGAAAATCTTCATCCAAAAGGATGTTATGTGGTTTTATATCAAAATGCAAGATTCTAGTATTGCAGCCACGGTGTAAGTACTCAAGCCCCCGAGCAATACCAATTGCAATTTGGAACAGTTTTTCCAATCCTAGGAGTGGAGTGGTAGTCTCAATGTTGCCACTGTGTATGAATTTTTCAAGTGATCCATTGGGCATGAACTCATAGATGAGAGCCCTTTTTTGACCTTCGAGACAAAATCCAAGGAGTGCGACAATATTAACATGAGAAGTTCTACTAATACTTGCAACCTCATTGATAAATTCATCTCCATTTCCTTTTGATGCATTCAGGACCTTCACAGCCACGAGATGACCATTGAGTAGCTCTCCTTTGTACACACCACCATAACCTCCTTGACCCAGTTTAACTTTAAATGAGTTGGTGAATTTTTTTATGTCCGAGAATTTATATCTAGTTAGAGCTAGTGGTCCGTAATTTCTGATGAATGCCTCAAGATCATGTTCATTCTTTGTTTTCTTCATAAAAAATTGAATTGACGTAATTGATCTCTTTCTTCTAAGCCAACAAATTGTGATACAGGTTAGTAACACTCCAACCCCTAATCCAGCAAGACCTGTAATATAGTTTGAACATGATTTAGTTATATCCTCTTAAAATCTAAAACCCGCTTTTCACACTAAAAATTTCGGTGAAATATTGAGGAAGTATATGACATCTTTGGAATATGCAAAAGAACAAAAAATATAAATATATTTTCTCAAGTTTTATGAACGTAATCTATTTTTCATTGGTATCTTACCTACAATCAGCCTTATATACTTGGTCCTGGTATGTTCTGCAAATAAAATATAGTATTCATTAGTAATTAGTAATACATAATCAAGAGATATGTATAATCAAGAGATCATTGTTCTTTCTTTAGTTTTGTATTTCCTAATCTTTTTCTCTCTAGGTTTTTCGATCCCTTTTCTTTGGTCCCCTTTTCACGTTATATACCATGATTTTAGTACCATTCTTACCATATACGTGTAAATTGGGTTGTGGGAGTTTCTTCCTATCCCATTTCACACCTCCCTGAACCTTCTACCACCAGCTATAAAGTTGCTTGTTCACTGTTCAGGTATCATCTCCACATTAATGCGGCCAGAGAGTTAGCTGAGAAGCATTTAATGTGGAAGTAACAACTCTTACAGATATTTGTTATCCTCTACCCTCATCCCTTATCCCATATTCGATCCTCCTGTCATAAGGTTCTCTTAAAGTAGTATCCAAGGGGATAGGAATGTTTCAAACCACCTCGGAAACCCTTTCCGAGGTGACTTTTCACCTCTGATAGGTTTAGGTTTATTATAAATAACTTTTAGCTCTTCCTGCAATGCACTTTCCACTTCTACCTTAGTTGACCATCCTCGGATATGTCTGCGTCCTCGGACTGGGTCATTGGGCCACAGGCCCAGTCCATTCAGCCTAAACAGTACTCCAGAGACAACTGGTCCCCACAGTTGGTGTCTCCACAATTTGCATTTAATTTGGCCTAATTAATTAACTTGGATAATTTAATAATAATAACAACAATAAAAACAAAAACAACAACAATAATAATAAAAAAGTTAATTCACCTAGAAATATAACTAAATAGAAAGCTACAATATAATCATTAAAGAGAGTTCAATTTAATAATAATAATAATAATAATAATAATAATAATAATAATAATAATAATAATAAGACAATCAATATAATAGATTAATCTAAGTTCACATGTAATTTGGGTATTCAAAATAAATTGAGAAAATATAGTGTTAAAATTATAGCAATATTGAAAAAGTTGTATATCGCCTTACTGACTTAATTACGTTTTACAAAATTATGTACAATTCAACTCATTTTCTCTATTCTTCTAATTATTTAAAATTTGAGTTTATAACAAAAACTTAGAGTTAAAAAAAAAAAAAAAAATGAAGAGATCGTAAGAAAAACTAATAGTGGAGAGATGGAGGCGTAGGGGATTTAGTGCCATGAGAAAATACTGCATAAGTCATTTTTAAAATTTTATTTTAAGTTTAATTATTTTGCTTTCAGATGAAGTGTCGAGAGAGATTTGGTGGATGAAGTGGTGTTGAGCTTAAAAAATGTGGTGATATGAAAAATATGATGAACATAATTTTGTTCGCAAATTGGTTGGATTTGAACTTGGTTAAGCTCATCCCAACCCTCCATAGAAACAGGTCTACAAAGAAAAAGAAGTGATTCCTGTTTGGTTGTGAAGTTAAAAAGAAGTGATTCATTGAAGTGACTTAATTGACATTCATTGATTTGGCAGAATTTAGATGAGACTGAAAACTAAAGAACTTCTAGAAGATCAAAGGAACATACTACGCAAAATAAAAGGTAAAAGTAAAACTAAACCAATTTTCTAGGTATCTTTTGTGAAAGCTTCTAGATATCTGTAAAACTAACCAATTAGTCATTAAAAAACTCAGATTGTCATTTTCTACTCCTGAAGAAAAATCCAAGAAATCATTCATCATGCCTAATTCATTCAAACCTATTAGGTGCCCAAAATAATATGAGCTGGAGTTCAAATTGAAATTGAAATCTTCATGATCTCTAACACTGTATGCTAGCGTGATTAGAAACTCCTTAAAAAAAAAAAAAATCTATAAAAAAATTGTGCTCACTATGGTTTACCTATGATCTGTCTAGATGAAACATAAGAAAAATTTGAAGAAAATAATCAATGATTATAAGGAAATTTCCTTCAGAAGTACCATCATCGAAGGTTTTTAGATGAGCTTGGTCATGGCAAAAACAAACAAACTAATTATTCTGGAATCCACATTGTCCGCTACTTCTCTTGCAACTGCTACAATCATGTGCATTCCAATTCAAAGAGAACCCCATCTTCAAAACTTCAGTATAATTCATTAGCAAAAAGCTTGTCAAGATGACTTCAATACGCACATCCACAGGCACATCAACCATAGACCAGCACGACTCCAACGAAAAGTTATGAAGCACCAATGCTTCCTTATGGAAAACGGCAAAAGAATGATGGGTACTGTTGCTAGCACAGTCTAATCCATATTTAGGGTAATAAGGCATTGAAAGGCAGTTGTAGAAGATGGAGAAATCACTATGATGATACAAACTAAAGTTAAATGCAGTTTGAACAAGGCTAACATTACGCAGAGGAGCAGGGCATGCGTCCTCATAGACCGCGGCATTGGCCACAAGAAATGACTGGTGTTAAGTAATAGATGTCCTAAATGATATAATCCTCATTGGCAATTGTTAGAACTGGGTTTTTATCTTTGCAGATGATTGTAAAGTACGGGTTTCCACAGAAAGGTTCTTGTTCTTGAGGTATCCAGAAGTTTAACTTACATTTGGGCCATCTCCACTAGTATGACTGTATGAGGGACACAGGCCCGAAATTTTGGGTCAAGGGATAGAATGTAGTTGACTAAGAAGTAGAAGATGATGAAAAAAAAAATGCATATAAGGGAAGGTTTTGGGGACATGGAGAAGTTTTGGAGGTCCACTTGAGTGGAAGTAAGTAAGAAGCAGAGGAAGAGAAGGGCCATTAGAGCAATAAAAGTCAACAAGATTGGATGATCGTGGCCAGTCGACATGTATAACCCAGTAGTAAATGGGGAAAATTTTTGTGGCAGTTCTACTTAGCATTCATGATAAAAGACAAATTCCAAATAAAATATGGGTTATGTGAACAAGTGTCCTTAGGACAATTATTATTAAACCATTTTTTGGAAAGTTTTTATACCACTTTTCACTTTTATGAGAAATTGAAAAAATTGTCAAAACATTAGAATATGTTTGGCAATTGTTTTTTCTCTTTACTTTCTGTTTCCAAAAACATTTTTCTATTTTTGAAATTAAAAGATTTGTTTGGTAATAAAAAATGGACAGAAAACAAAAACTGTTCTCAAAACTCAATTTGTAAAGGAAATTGAAAACATGCAAAAGTTGTTTTCAGTTTTTAGTTTTCAAAATTTAATGAAAACATGCATTTGATTTAATGAATCTATCTCATTTAATGAGTTAGTATTTTCTATTTTTTTCTTCAAAAAACTATTTTTTTAATTTCAACTAACCAAACATGTTTTTGATTTTAAAAATACAAGAAAATTGTATTTTCTTTATATTCCCAATAATAAGTTTTTGAAAAATAGAAAATAAAAACTATTACTAAATATAACTTTAATTCCTTTTTCTTTTTTCCTATAAAAATTTTCCTAAAATAATTTACTAATAAATATCCTTTGGGCATTCGCTAATATTTCCCATAAAATATTAGGAAGGACTTAATATGCTATTCATATTTTTGACATTATGCCCTACTTGGGAAATAATAATAATAATAATAATAATAATATTTGAGTATACATGACTTTGTTGACTTATTTGTGAAAATATTTGATGATAGTCTTGAACTTAATTGATACTTTAATATATTTTCAACAAAATATTTAGAATTTAAATCTCTTATCTATTATAACTATCAAATTTAAAATTATAAAAAAAAAAACTGTATTCACAATTCAATCAAAGACAATATCATATGAACTAATTTGACTTTTTTTTATTTTTTTATTTTTTTTTATTTGTAATTCTTTGTGGCAGTTATTTTTGTTTTAGGTAAATGTCATAATAACTCACTTAAAGAAGGAGAAAACTAGAGACCGAAAGTAATGATAACATGATTTCTTTCTACCAAAAACTAAGCAAAGAACAAGAAATATGTGTTTCAGCCTAATCCAAAAGTGAGAAGAGAAACGAGCGTGCATACCGTTACTTGAACAGACCCTTGGTTGCTCTCCATCACGGCAAAAACAGACAAATGGTTGTGTGGGGGAGGTAGAACTGCATATCCCACCTGATGCCACACACCCCCAACAGGGAATCGACAAGGCATTAAGGTAGTCTACATCAAAACCTTGATTCAATACCTTCGTTAGTGCCAGGGATCCCCCCACAGCGCCAGTGAGAGCAGTCCGTAAAATTGGAACTTTAATATTTGTATTGCATTCCTTAAGAAGCTCGGGGATCTTCGGGGAAAATTCTTCCACGAAGTAATTAGCTGTATTACCAGTAGCACCAACTCCTCCTAAGGGGCAGGGAAAGTTTGCTCCATCCAATCCTCTAACTCGAGAAGTGCAGTTATAGAACAAAGTTCGGTTTAGATCGGCTGGTGTGACATAATCGAAGTTATTAAAATCCAAAGAAGTATTTTTTAACTTTGGAAGACATGGACCATTCCAGAGGTCCAATCTTGCAATGGTCATGAAAGGATGAGATTGGCTGACGTTTAGTAAAAGGAACTCTAGTTCTTCAATTCTGATAGTTAGGTATTCATTGTCGCGGCACGTAAGCTTGAACCCTGGAATACCGCAATATTCAGGTCGATTAACACCCCAGAAAGGGTACGGAATGTTTCCGACCCTTCCACAATTAAAGGGACGACTGCACTCATCAAAGTATTCGACGGCGTTGCTGTAAGATGGTGGTAATATTGTTAAAAAGAAGAATAGGGTGATGAGGGAAGAGAGAGCAAGATAATGGGAATTCATGTTTAGAAGATAATGAAGAAAAGAACTGGGAGATAAGCAATGTTTATGAGGCAGCCACACAATGTTGAATAAAGACTAGAAAGCGATAGATATAATGATAGATAGATGAACCCTCTTATTTACAATGAACAAGCTGACCATTCGTTTCCACGGAGAAAGGTGAGGTTTTAGAATAGTATTCAGGAAAGAGAGAGAGAGAGAGAGAGAGAGAGAGAGAAGAATATTGACTTCGACTTTGTGAGATCAGCTAGCGTGACAAATCTTTGGTTGAATCATGAATGTCAAGGCAGGCGAAAGACACAACGAAACTGCCAAAGCTATCAAAACAAAACAACAAAGTTTCCTAGACATTTCAGAACTACAATTAAACTATTGTTTCGTTGAAATTACCAATTTTATTAAACTTTTTTATAAGTTGATGTGACGTGTTTGAATGTCTGGTATTATAATTGAACTTGTATACACATGAGGAAATAGTGCTCCGTCTCTTCTCTTCTTTTCTTTTTCTCTTTTACCTTTCATAAAATTGAACAACTTTTTATATGAATTTTACAGTTCCACTTGTTTTTTAATTCGCTTTATAGTTTTACCTATCAAAAATACATAATTAAACCACTTTTCCAAACAAGTTAAAAGGAAAAAAAGTAAAAATATTCTTTATTAATTGGACAGATATTGCAAATTTGTAATGGATTATGTAAACATGACTGAAAAGAATTAAAATGAAAAATGAAGAAGTTATGGAGATATCTTTCTAACAGCCGTGTTTGAAGATCTGAGGGGCATAGATGATTATATTATATGCCTGGTTTGAAGGCAGGAATAATTTCTTCCAAACCCAACAACCTTTTCCATGATTTCTAAAGGATCAAAACTAAATAAAGAGATGGCTATGCAAATCTTAAGAAGGAAATCAACTATAAAAATAAAAAATAAAAATAAATAAACTGCAAAAGAGAAATCATGAAAAAGGCCCAATATCTCATCCCTAAGAGTTTGTTTTCTTTTTTCTTTTTTCTATTGTGGGCCTGTACCATCTAAGGTTGATGCTTGCTAATTTAGTTGAACATGTCTGTCACATGCTGTATAATTGACCTTAGAAAATGTCCATACTTGACCAATTTAATTGGGACTCTTCAACAACCTCTCTAAAATCCTGGCCCCAAATACTACACGCGTGAAAAGCTAACCAATAAACAAACTACACTCAGAAAATCTAACCTATACTTACACTATAAGGTGAAGAAGTTCATTCAACCAAAAAAAAAAAAAAAACTAGCACATCTGTACATATATAAATCATACCAAAGTCTACTTCTAAGCAAAGGAGACTCTCTCGGAACGGAAAGACAAAAGCTATTCTCGTGTCTATCTAGCTCACACATATAGGCCTGGGTATTAGTGGTGAGGAATAATATATAATTAGTAGGAGTGTAGAGCGTAGAGGATCGAAAGGTGAGGATCTGCCAATGCCATCATCATTAGGAGGCACAGTGATCGAGATAATGTGCCACGTGGAATGTGGGACCCAGAAACTGAGTGGGAGGGGGTGAGGGGTGGGGGACTGTAGTCCGCGTTTCACGGCACAAGGAGACGAGTCTGATGGGGACGGGACCTGCTGCTACCGCTCAGAAGCGCCTTGCAGATATGTCAGTGATACGTTACGTCCGTTTTTTTTTCTTTTGTTTTTTTTTTTTTCTCTTGGACGTGGTGGTGGGTCCGATCTCAGTCTCTTTTTAATTCTGGGTTGACAGTACCAATGAAACACTCTCATCACACAGACCACTACTCTTCTATGCCCTTTTCACCCATTACTTTAGTTACTCAACTTGTTGAGTCTTTTTACTGAATATGGTAAAAAATGAAGTTTATTTGTAATATACGTACTATTTAAATTTATTTGAAAAAATAAGGAGAGAAGTGAATTTCGGTAACAATAATATCGAAATTCTTAGAAAGAGTAGGAGAGAAGAGAGAAGAGAGAAGAGAGAGGAGATAGGAGAGAGGAGAGAGAAATGATGTGATAGACAGAGAGAGAAAAATAAATTTCGACAATAATATTACCGAAATTGGAAAAAAAAAAAAAAACTGAATTGTGACAAGAGTAATGTTACGGCCATACGCTATTTTACCATATTTTTTACAAATGGTTGTTATGGCCAATTTTTTACTGGTTCTCATTAGTGCATACTAATAACATCACTTTTTTATTTACCAATAATCACTTATCATATCAACAGTTTATGAAAATTTTTGTAAAAAAGTTTATAACTTTAGCATTTTGCCAAAAATGAATGTTAAAAAAAAAAAAAACCTCAATTGTGGCAATTGGATTGCTGAAATTGGAGTAAAAAAAATTAAAAAAAACCTTGATTGTGATAAGATACAGCCACACTTTTGGAGGACTAAAGTATCTCTGTCATTTTACTCCAAAAAGTGTGGCTGCATTAATCTTACCACAATCAAAGGTTTTTTTTTTTTTACTCCTTCAATTTCGGCAATTCAATTGCCACAATTGAATTTTTTTTTTTTTTTTTTTTTTAAATCATTCACTTTTGGCAAAATGCTAAAGAGTTACAAATTTTTTTACAAAAACTTTCATAAATTGGTGATACGATGAGTGATTATTGATAAATAAAAAAGTGATTTGTTGGTAGGCACTAATGAGAACTAGTAAAAAATTGGCCATTACAACAGTTTGTACAAAAATGATAAAATAGCATGGGGCTGTAGCATTACTCTTGCCACAATTCAATTTTTTTTTTTTTTAATCTTCCAATTTCAGCAATATCATTGCTGAAATTTCTTTTTCTCTCTCCTCATCCGTCACATTATTTCTCTCTCCTCTCTCCTACTTTTTCTCAGAATTTCGGTATTGGTGTTGCCAAAATTCACTTCTCTTCTCATTTTCCTAAATAAGTTTAAACAGTATACATATTACAAATAAATTTCATTTTTTGCAATATTTAGCCAAAAAACTCCAACTTGTCCTCCTCATTTTGATGCTTTTTTGTTTTGCTTTTGCTACGATTTAAAGGCAGTTTGGTAACGGACACTTAGTTAGTTAGTACAGTAAAATGATGCTTTTACTTTTAGTTAGCAAAATTAATCATGTCAAACTAAGTTAGTTAGTACAGTAAAATAGTGCTTTTACTCTAGATGTGTTTGGTAGGATGAATTTTAGGGAGAATGAAACAAAAAAATTAAATAAATAAGGAGAAAAAAAAAAAACCCAGATATTTCGTTTTGACGTCCTAAAATGACATTTCGGTTAATTTCAATGTTTCATTTTCAGGTGAATTTTAATTAGCTTAATTATTAAAGTTTTTTTATTGTCCAATAGTAATGCTAGGATTATTTTTTTTTATTTTTTTTATTTTTACATTAAGCTTACAAATTTATTTTAAACCAATTTAAAGAACCAATTCAGACCTAGCATAGTTTGAACCTCACATAGGTTTTTAAAGCCCACTACACATTTATTGCAACATTAGTGTGTAAATTTTATATAGTAAAACTATAAAACTTGTAGTACCTTTAGTATTTTTTATTGTCAAATAAAAAATCTAAGATTCAAACCTTGTATATACTAAAAACTTATTGATATCTTTGTTTGATAATAAAAAAATAATCATTATGGAACTAGTACCATAAGTTAAAATTACATTGTATTCCAATTAAATAAATAAAACCTTACGTTCCCTTTTGATTTCGTTAATTTTTTTGGTTGGAGTTCAAGCTCCTTATGATAGTAAAAGTAATATAATGATTTGTAGTTATTTTATAAACTACCACTTATCCCTAAACCTTTTTACTATATGTTTCTCACATTGAATTCTAACATTTTGAACTTCTGAACAGGACATAGGACAAAAAAATATTGATAAATTTCCACCTATCCTAAAAATGTATGCTTATGAAAAATAATGAATTTAGACACTTTAAGTCTTTAACTATATTTTCAAAGTGGGTGCAACTGCTGGAATTTCCGGAAGTTGCAAGTTGTGACCCATGCTAAACTTACAATTGGAGCTACCGGCCAATGGGAAAGAGTGGGAAACCCATCCTAGATCTATCCAATTACAAGTAAAGCGCATTTTATCAAAGGATTAGCCAATTATATCAAACTAGCGTTTAACCCGCGCAATGCGCGGGATCATTTTACGATTTAAAATAATTTGCATTCAACATAAACTTAGTTCTCCCATTTCCACTGCATACATTCAAACTTAAATAATGTAGTATATTTAGACATATAGTATCCAATATTCCCAAAAAATGTTAAAACAATAGTATCTTTGAATCGCGTCATGTGTGTCATTCCCTTCTCAAAAGGGCCACTTGGAGGAACACATGAAATGAGTTCGAACAAAGGGAATTCTCCATAATGCTCCTAATGCAATATATTCAAAAACATTTAATATTTCCTATAGAAGAATATTTTCATTTTTATGAGCTTCCACACCTAAGGGAAAATAGCGTTTATCTAAAAAAATGAATTTCTCTTTAAGAAAATAAAACTTAACTTACATTTGAGCATCATGTCAAGCTTTTGACAGTGCATATTAAAAAAAGTGAAGAAATTGCACCCTAGAACTACATGCATATTTAGTAGAGGACCACAATCAAACGTTATTTTGATCCTTCATAAATTTTGAAAAATTGCTCAAAGAAAGCTTCTAAATAAACCACTATAGGCAATATTTTCCACACCTAAGGAAAATAGCATTTATCTAAAAAAATGAGTTTCTCTTTAAGAAAATAAAACTTAACTTACATTTGAGCATCATGTCAAGCTTTTGCAGTGTAAGAAGATTGACATAAAAATCTGAACTTGGTGCATATTTACAATGAATTAATTGCCTATAAGCCTCCTTTAACAACCATCTACTCTAGGAAAAAAATTTGTTGTTTTTGTAACCAAATATAAACATCAATATTTATGCCAAATCAATATCTAACTTCTTGTTTCTATTGAAATGAAATTGTTATTTAACTGGAAAAAAAAATGGGATAATTTTCAAAAATATTATCTATTTAAACAACATATAAAGTGAAGAAATTGCACCCTAGAACTACATGCATATTTAGTGGAGGACCACAATCAAACGTTATTATGATACTTCATAAATTTTGAAAAATTGCTCAAAGAAAGCTTCTAAATAAACCACTATAGGCAATATTTATCACAAAGATAGACACCTTCTAAATGTGTACATTCTACAAATTTCAAAAGTATGCATTCAATAGGTACTATGCCATTAGAACTAAAATCAAATGTCATATCAAAGAACTTCAGCTTCATCTCGAAGCCATAAACCAAGCATAATTTAAGATATAGAAACTACAAACTAACTTTTTTGTAAATTAATCCAAGGACTTGTACACAAATATTTTCTACATTAGATACTCCATCCATATACTTAGCTTAAATTTAGAAAAATCCTTTCCCTGACTCATTGAAGGTAATTCGTAAAAGAGGGAAAAGTGAGTTATTTAACCAAATAAAATTTAAGCGTCATATTGTATAGTCGTTGCCCTCGGCCTCATCAATAATAGAAAGATAACCAAAACCAACCTAGCCCAAATACCCAAAATGGCATAAGTTTCATGAAAATGGAAATGACTCATTATAACATTTATCCTCAACTCCAAAAATTGCAAATGACTTCAATAAAACAAAATGGAAGCACCAATTCACTTGAAGTTAAATAAGGACAGCACTAAGAACTAAAAAAATCAAAAGAACATGTTAGACTTAGGAAGCACTAATTGGATATGCTGCTTGTGATTCTCTTTCAATGTTTTATAGAGCATTAAGCTCCACCACAGGAGATTTTCATCTGTATAGAAACAAAGGAAGACAATTAAATGAGAATTAAAAATAAAATTGGAGGCCTTTCATTAAACATCTAGCAAATATAGTAATTTGTTCTTATTTGACATAATCCTTATGGAAAAATAAACAAAAGATACGGTTTATAGAGTCTAAGTATTATTTGCCAACTCAAATCCTATAGTCTTGGCCTGATGTGTACATAGCAAAATGATCAAACATTTAGATGCTAACCAATCAAATGTCTTCACCTAAGCACATCCCATTTTCTAATAATTTGGATCAATTGGTCTACATGTTAAAGGTCTTCATAAACTAAGGCAAAAATAAGAAAATCAAGTAGATCAATGGTATAATGAAATGAAAAAAAGTAAGATGTTTCAATGTTGGTTGAGCTAGAAATGATTCAACATATTTAATAAATATTTAGCAAAGGTGTACCAGTAAAACATATTTAACAAACTTTTAATACCAAGTAGTAGACACATTCTCATACGAAGAGATTATAAGTTAATACAGATTATGGGCTCACCTTCAAATAATGGGGAAACCATATAATTTGTTGCTCCCCACGTAATGGAGACACCATTCTAAGTTAACCAACTAATGAACCACAATGAATAAAAGAATGAGAACGTAGAATATTTGAGAATCAATAAAATTTAAAAGAAAATATTTGATTATAGAATTTTGAAATAGAAAGTGAGAGGAAAATAAATATAAAAATGTTGGAGATG
The DNA here is from genome assembly GCA_030820535.1 of Quercus parvula. NCBI lineage: Eukaryota > Viridiplantae > Streptophyta > Magnoliopsida > Fagales > Fagaceae > Quercus > Quercus parvula. The sequence continues at coordinate 29,444,940 of JAUAME010000007.1, forward strand.
GGTACTACACTGCATATTTAAATTTTCAAAAAGAAAATAAAAAAGAGAACAAATAACTTAGGAACCAAAAAAATACCATTTTATCAAATCATATCATTCACTAATAAGAAATATGTTGCATCAATACAATTTTCCATTAACATAACATTTATCCTTGGGGCGGGCAAGAGGTTGAGTTTGACATGGGTTTGAGGAGGAAAAGGGTCCTGGCATTTTGGGTTTTGAGTCTATGTAGGTCATGATGAAGAATGCAAGAAGTGATGTAAACTATACCAATTTTGTTTAAACCAACAACTTGTTGTAGTAGTTTAAGGAGGTCACCTACCATATCCAAAGAAGTATCATCCTTTACTGCGTCCTTCCCAAGCTGAAACTCTATTTCTTTCTTTTCATTTTTTGTAAGGATGCCTATCTTGTTTCTGCAAATTGTTGTGACTTGGCCCATTGTCTCAAAAGCAGATAATTTTAGACTTAATATGTGATGTTTGGATTCAATTTTTCCCGCCCCCATACCATGATAAATCTAAATGATTTATTCATTTATGAAGAATGAATAAGAACAAAAGTTCTCAAGGATGAAATCTAGAAGATATTACATAACATGTACATAGTTGTTTTCATAGCTATGTGATGGTGTGCTTACTTATTGCAGATAGTATTGCCCCACAATTTTCAGATGAATAAGCAGCAGTCCTCCTAGAACTACTCAAGCATTTTCTATCCAAACAGCAACCTAATTGTATGTAGTTGATGGTCTTTACGTTAGAAATATTGTTCTAATGGTAATGGTAACTACATTTTAGTTAAATAATGGAGAAACCATATAATTTGTTGCTACCCATGTAATGGAGACACCATTTTGCGTTAATTTTTTGTTTTTATTTTTGGGCAGTGAGTTTTGTCATTTTAGCAGGGCATAAATAGTATGTGTATATTGTGGTGATTCTTTTATAAAATTTCTGCCAAATTATCTTTAGCCCTCAATAGTTAAAAGCAAATTATTCACCCGGGAAAAAAAATAATAAATAAAAAAATAAAAATAAAAAACCACTTAATTTGTTTCCACGTGTCAATTAGAAATTGATACATCATACAGCCAACATCAGTATGAGCAACAATAAAGAAACCCAATGAATGCAAGCTATGTATCTGCAAGAGCTTTCAACCAACTTTTCCCACATTTAATTGTTTCTAATCCCAAACAAAATACATAACAAACAAAAATAAACTATAAAGTCATCAAGTTAGAAATATAATTAATCAATTTTCTTTCAAGAATTTTATCAAACATAATGGATTTAGAATAAAATATATACTTACTCCTAGGATCTTTGTAATGTGAATCCACTATAGATGTTTCGCCTCCATTGGAGTTTTGATAGTGACCCAATCCATATAGATACATGGGTTTGTGCTATGATGGCTTCTCCCTCACAGATTTTTCTACATGCCCAACGAAAGCAGATTATTTAATCAAATCAGTCTTAGGCTATCCAAACAGTATCAGATTTGACAGCTTTTCTTAATCACATCAGCATGTAACATATTTAAAACTAAACCACTCACCTAAAGACCAACTAATAGATATATATTATTCCATTTCAATATTCAGATAGTTGCTCAAAACCATAACCATCAATAAATATAAGACACACAAACTAAGATTACTGTGTCTATGGAAAAAAAATAAAAGACAAAATCATAAAATAGAGAGAGAGAAAAAAAAGAAAAGAAAAAAAGAAGACCCAACCATGGATGGAGTTCCCATTAAGATATTTTGACATCATAATGCTTCAAAATTGGTTAAGATTTCCATGACCTACAAATTCACATTTTACCGTACAACTTAAGAGGTCCAAACTTAATTAAGTAGATAATTATGTCCAAAAAAGAGATTAATTGATTTGAAGAAAGAAACAAAAACCAATTTGATGAAGCAACCCAACTCAAGTTCCAACTTCCAACCCAACCAAATCTTAATCAAAATTAAAATGAAATCAAATCTTAAAAAAAAAAAAAAGTGAGAGAGAGAGAGAGAGAGAGAGAAAATTTAATGACTTGCATCAAGCAAAGGACTTAACTCTGAAGAGAAGCAAATAGTTTGTTTTGGGCTTTAATTTGTAGAAAGAAATAAAATTCCAGTTAATTACTACAGCTGTAACAAATATAAAAAAACAGCCTAAGGTTAATGACTTTCATCAAGCAAAGTAAACATATACATATGTGGCTGTATATGGAGAGCAGCAACATTATTAAAAAAGCAATTTGCAAATGAAACTAATACATATTGCTGCATTCTCTCTAAGTGCAAGCTTTCTACTAAAAAAGGCCATATTGTTCCTATCCCTAAGAATATGAGTCCACTTACATTGCGCATTACATATGATCTTCCTATTACAATAAAGTGGCTAAAAAGATATAGAACAATAATAATGGTAAAAATAATCAAACATGCAGTGATGCTAGAGACTTTGGGCTTGGGTTGGAAGATGTTGGTTTTGATTGAATTTTGAGAAGGGAGAGACATGAAGAGGAAATAAATGGGTAATTATTCTGTTTATAAAGAAAAGGAAGAGGACGGATAGATATAGCAAAAGCAAATAAAATTTGACAAATTTATTAATGGGTGAAAAGTAATGGATTTGCAGAATAGGAAGAGGCTGAATAGGAGGAGGTGAAAACTAAAAAGTGATGGGTTTGTGTAATTGAGGGAGACAGTGGTTCGAGTATGGTAAAAAATATGAAACTATTCTCACAAAATCTAATTATATATTACAATGTCCTTAAAATAAAATAAAATAAATTTCCAGCAAACATACAAAAAATAAAATAATAGATGCAAGAAACCATTGTTTGCAAGGGACTAAACTAAATGTTGTGGTGGGCATAAATTGCAAAGTGATTTGTTGGAAATTTTCTTACATTCAACTCTCTATACCTGCAAATAAAAATACAGTTTAAATTAAAAAAAAAAAAAAACAGTGGTGTTCCAATGAATCTTATGTAAGGTATGGACTTTTGAGCAAAGGGAACCATTCAAATTGAACGTGATCTAAGATCTACCAACTAAAAGTGGATTTAATGATACACACTGCGATTTTGAGTCCATCAAAGCAACAAACATACATGTATGAACATCACAACACAGATAGCAATATAACAATCCAATGCACAAAGTAAATTTGAATGATCAAAACCCACTCCGGATCCAACCCCATCAATCTATGATTTCAGTTTCTAATTCACCCATATTCCAATTCTACGCATCAAGTATTAAAATAATAATAACAATTATATGCAAACTTAGAACCAATAAAAAAAATCAACAGGCATTAAATGTAAATGTTTATACGATGATCAACCTAACAAAATTTTCAACACACAAAAAAAGAAAAGAAAAAGAAAATAGATTATGAGAATATCAGAAACCTTAACAAATCATACCCAAACCTAAAGCCTAAATTAAAATAATTTCAATAACAATATATATACACATCGCAATCATTGTAGAAGTATAATTTATTGGAACCTGATAGCGGTCTTTAATAAGGTTTCAGTGAAAATTAATATTGATTGCGATATTTGCACTGTGTGTTTGTTTTACAATTTTTGGGAAAAGAAATCAGTACCTTGATTTGATGAAATTAGAGACTCTAGATTGTGGAAAGATTCCACTTCATCTCTGGGGAGAAAGAAATTGAATGATTTAATTCCAAAATAGACGAATTGAAAAAAATCTATTACCGAAAAAATTAAAAAAAGAATAGTCACATATTAAAACCTGCTTTCCTTAGCCCTAATTTTTGAATCCAAATCTAGAACCCAATTGAAAAAATTGAAAGCATATAACAGATCTAATTTACCTAAAAAAAATCAGAGAAAGAATAGAACCCATCAGAGGTGTTGTTTGTGGGCAGAGGGGACTTTTACTCTGATCTTAGTGAGAGAAACAGAGAGGCGTTCTCTTCTTTCTCCGTGTCCCAGGATCGCCTCTCTCTTTTTCTGTTTCTTTGTTCGTGTCTTCATCGCCTCTCTCTTTTTCTGTTTCTTTCTCCATATATTCATCGCCTCTCTCTTGATTTCATTGCCTCTCTCCCTAGTCCCCATTCCGTGCCTTCTCTGTTTACCGTTCTGCCAAGGTTTTGGGTCTACAAAATTGTTTCTTGAAACTTTTTGATTTCATAGCCTCTCTTTCTCTGCTTCTTTCTCCGTGTACTCATTGCCTCTCTCTGTTTCTATCTTGGTGTACGTCTAGGTTTAGAAGAGAATTGGGTTTTGTTTTGTGGTAAAGGTGTTTTGGGTCTGCAAAAACTTTTTTTTGAAAGTTTTTGATTTCATCGCCTCTCTCTTTCTTTGTTATTCTTCGTGTCCGCATCGCTCCTCTCTATTTCTATCTTGGTACACATCTAATTTTAACCGGATAATTTTTTGATATTTATAATGAGAAGCTTTTAAATGGTGTATAGCATTGTCAACTAATATAATGTATCGCTTTTTAAAGTTATACGTGTCTGAATTTTAGATAAACAGTTATCCTATTTGTCAACATCTCCTTAAATGTAGGAATCCACTTTCTCTCAGCTATAGATATATAGATATAGATATAGATATGTCCCTAACAGAGCCAATATATTTATATATTTAATATTGTCAAAAAATTAAAAGTAAAAAATAAATAATAAAAATAATGATGATGTGGCCAATGATGTGATAGATGAGAAGACACAACAAGAGTGTAGTAACAAAAATGCAATATGAAGATCCAGTTAAAGGCAATTAAAGTGTATGTAGTAAAAAATAAAATTTAATTATATTTTGTTTATCTTTTTTTACAAATTATTTTCTTTCATTTCGATAGGTGAAGTGTTCAATTTTAGACATAAAGTCTACTTTTTTCCTACATATTATTTTAAATATTAAATTTATAATATGGTATAGTCTCTTAGAAATTTCTAAGAAATATGCAGTTCCAATTTCATGTATCTATATTAGTAAACAAAACTCAATCAATAGTTCGAAAACTACTCCTACAATAAGAAAAATTGTAAATATAATAATCTATTTTAAGAGAATAAAATTTTTGAATAATATATTTGAAACTCAAACAGTTTAGTTGTATAGGAAAAACAAATTAGGAAAATAAAATGCATAATAATATAATTTATCAAAATATGGACCGCCTAAAAAATGAATAAGATCAATCAAATAAATCCAAATAATAAAATGATGATATATTTTTTGAGATAGATAACTGAAAAATAATTTTAGAAATTGTTTAAGTTTTTGAGAGAACAAATTATTTTCCACAAAATTTATAGAACAAATTATATATTATACTATAATTAAAATAAAATTATCTATTCCCACGCATCACATGTGTTTGTGATTAGTTTGTATTTAAAAAAGGAAACGTGGTACATTCTGCACTAGCAAATTACAAAACCCATAAAATACTAATTATGTTATAATTAAGAGCTATTTCCCCAAAATTTGTAACTAGAACTACAATAAGAAATTTCTAATCCGGTCAAAACTTCTTCAATAATTTGAAATACCCTTTATTGTTTAATAATTGAGTTTCTCTTTGCTTAGAGATTTTTCCCAAGTTAGACATTAAGGGACAATGAAGTAGACACTCCCTCTCTTTTATGTAAGAAAGGTAAATAGTAACACCAGCACTTGTCTTCAAGGAGTCCTCCTTAAATTAAATAGATTGTTGGGAAATTAAGACCCTGATTGATAGAATTAACAAGTTTTAAACCCAAGTTATTAATTAGATTTATTATGAATAAAACTTGTTAAAACAAACAAACATCAATATCAGGTCAAAATCATGCAGCGGAAAAATAAATAAGACAAGATATGATGACCTAAGAAAACCAATGAAATAAACTAGTTTCATAGTAAAAAACCTAGAGGGAAACCTTCCCGAAAAGCAATTCCCTATAGTAAAGAGAAGTTTCAGATTTAGTACAAAACCTTTGTTCCTAGACTCTACAATCCCCGTAGATGAACTTACAGCAGAAATTTTCTACCGCTTCAGAACCTCTGAGTTCTTCAATATATGAACACCACCCTTTTTGCATGGATCCTAGTATGTGACTAACTAATGATGCACGGCTCCCAGTACGTGACCAACACACCAACTTGAAAAAGATGTTGGCTGCAAAGTTCTTCACTTTATCAACAATGCAGATCAAGAAGCACTTGGTTACAAAACCCTAAGGCGCAAAAGATGCAGTAGCTTTTTTCAGAGAGAATAAGGCATCGGTCACCTTTTGCATATGTTCTCCTTATATACTCTTATGTGACGGCCTCAAAAATAAGCATTATATATGTCTAGGGTTAGGAGAAAATAAGTCCTAAAGACACATTCACGGATTCCAAGAAAATAGATCAGAATTTCTATTTCTTTCTTAAATCTCGATAGATAGGAGGTGTTGAGTAGCTTCGAGTACACAGGTTGAACAGCTTCTTAAATTTCGACACATGCTAGCTATTGAGCTTTAATGAATTTGCACTATTTAGCTTGTTTCTTGGACAGACTTGAATGACTTTAACACTTGATCTTGAAACCTTGTTTTTTGAAGTATTAAAAACACCTAGATTTACCAAATTACAAGTAAAGTACGTTTTGTCAAAGGATTAACCAATTACATAAAATAGTAACATATATTCCTAATAAATGAATAACATATGTCCTAACATAGATAACAATTAAAAAAAAAAAAATTAAGAAACAAATGTATCTAGAAGTATAATTTCATAGTATTAACATGTGGTGGAGGATTCTTCTGCAAGAGATCTTGAAGGTGAAGATAAGAAAGGTTTTGGAGGGATTTGCAAGGCTTCTATATTTCCTTCTAACATTTCAATCACTTTACTTATGGATGGCCTATCAAATGGATTTGTCTGTATGCACCACAAGCCCACTAAGACCATCTTTCTCACCATTGCATTTTCATCTATGGTCATATTATTAAGAAATCCTAAATCATTGTGTTGCTCAAGTCGCTTATAAATCCAATGTGGAAAATATATCTCACTGGTATTACTAATTCCAACATCAATGTTTTTTCTTCCTCCAACCATCTCCAAAATCATCATTCCATAACTATAAACATCAGACTTGTGTGACACTCCTCCAAAGTTTCTGTTGAACACTTCAGGAGCTATATACCCTATTGTTCCTCTGGCAGCGGCCATTGATATGTTACTCTCATTCCTTGGAGAAAGTTTAGCAAGTCCAAAATCAGAGATCTTTGGAAGAAAATCTTCATCCAGAAGGATGTTATGTGGTTTTATATCAAAATGCAAGATTCTAGTATTGTAGCCACAGTGTAAATACTCAAGCCCCCGAGCAATACCAATTGCAATTTGGAACAATTTTTCCATTCCTAAGAGTGGAGTGGTAGTCTCAATGTTACCACTGTGTATGAATTTTTCAAGTGATCCATTGGGCATGAACTCATAGATGAGAGCTCTTTTCTGACCTTCGAGACAAAATCCAAGGAGTGCGACAATATTAACATGAGAAGTTCTACTAATACTTGCAACCTCATTGATAAATTCATCTCCATTTCCTTTTGATGCATTCAAGACCTTCACAGCCACGAGACGACCATGGAGTAGCTCTCCTTTGTACACACCACCATAACCTCCTTGACCCAGTTTAACTTTAAATGAGCCGGTGAATTTTCTTATGTCTGAGAATTTATATCTAGTTAGAGCTAGTGATCCGTAATTTTTGATGAATGCCTCAAGATCATGTTCATTCTTTGTTTTCTTCATAAAAAATTGTAATGACGGAATTGATCTCTTTCTTCTAAGCCAACAAAATGTGATACAGGTTAGTAACAGTCCAAGCCCTAAAGCAGCAAGACCTGTAATATAGTTTGAACATGATTTAGTTATATCCTCTTAAAATCTAAAACCCGCTTTCCACACTAAAATTTCGGTGAAATATTGAGGGAGCATATGACATCTTTGGAATATGCAAAAGAACAAAAATATAAATATATTTTCTCAAGTTTTACGAACGTAATCTGTTTTTCATTGGTATCTTACCTACAATCAGCCTTATAATCTTGGTCCTGGTATGTTCTGCAGAGAAAATATAGTATTCATTAGTAATTACTAATTAGTAATACATAATGTGCAAATGAATTAATTTCAAATTTCTTGTATTGCACTTTATCACATTTCTACTCATAGGCATGGAATAAGACTAGCCTCATCACATGTGCTTTGCACATGCGATGAGGCTTTTTTTTTTTAATGTTTAAAAATGAAATAGAGATAGTGTCCTAAGTCTTAGGATCTTATCTCTATACGTGTGTGTGTGTTTTTTTTTTTTTAATTAGTTATTTGTATATGAGAAAGGAAAAAGTATAAAACTTAGGATCCTTTTTTTTTTTTAATTGCCAATTACTCTTTCAACCAATTTGTGCTTTTAAATTTAAAATTATTTAACTAAAAGATAGAGGTATTTTAGAGAGTTTAAGAAATTGTGTGAGGATATTTTAGTATACAAAATGATGAAACCTAAATAAGGAATCTTGTTATTAGTCGTATAGATAATAGAAACTTATTCTTATTCACATAATAACTAAATTATTCCCTTAAGGAGTCTTGGCAAGCATCACCGATGACGATCACTATTTGTTGAAGTCTATCAACAGTGATGTTCTAATAATAGAATACAAGCAATGCTACACATGTCATTGAACCATATCCCATTCACACTAACTTTAGAACTAGCAAACAGGTAAGGTTGGGTTAGCTCAGGTTAGGTCACATATAGGTTCAAGTAAAAAAGGGGTCGATTTAAACAGGTTGTAAGCAGGTTAGGTCGATTAGGTTACGAATCAGTTAATCAAGTTACATGTTGAACTATATTTTTCATATATATGTAGGAAAATAAATAATAATTGTTATGGTCATATTTTCTATGTATTGGCTTATTCTTTGACAAAATGCACTTTATTTGTAATTGGGTATATCTAAGTTGGGTTTAATGTATCAAGAAGTATGTAAAGTTTACATCCTAAGTGGTATCATTGAAGACATGATACCACTTAGGACATATGTGATTCACTTGTTAGGAACATATGTCACTATTTTATGTAATTGGCTTATCTTTTGACAAAACCACTTTACTTGTATTTGGGTAGATTTAGGATGTATTTAAATACTTCAAGAAACCATATTTCAAGATCAAGTGTTAAAGCCTTTAAGTCTGTTTTCTTTAGTAAAATAGCCAACTGCATTTGTATTTATAGATTGTATCAACAGATTTTAGTAACTTAATAAAAGAGGGTTGAAATAACTAAAGTTTGTTGTAGTGTCTTTGTTAACAACGTGCCCAACACAGTCCTGTGGCAATTAATTAATCATCTGCTACCCTTTTTGGGTTCATAATGAAATTGAAAGCACCACTGATCAGCAATATTGTGGCTACCCGGGGTTTGGTGTTATGTGCTAGAACGGCGAGGCCGTACTTGGATTACACAGTGATAGGTACTATGTGAAAGAAATAAATTATGCCAACTATACTCTCACCCGTGTGGATATTGATTTCACCACCAACCAAATGTGCCAAGGCCACGTCAAAACGTTTCTCTAGAGACGCTACCATTTTAGTTAGTTTTTATTTTACTAGTTAGGGCAGCACGTGCAAGACACATGTTTGCCGTGAGAAAAAAGGACTGTAGTAATTCAGGTCAATTCTAGATTTTATTTGTATTACGAAACAAAGATATAAATCATTTGATTTTTAAAGTATATAGAGATTTACATTAATTAAAAGAGACATTAATTTTAAGAATTTTGATAATTATGTCGTAAAAAGTTAATTTCATTCGTTTAAGAATTTTGATCAACCACAAAGTTAGGGTAGCTATTTAAAAAAAAAATATTTATTTAACTATAATAGTTTTTTACTACCTACTTGCTAAAGACAATATATCTATTCTCTAAAAACTTCTAAGAATGATAACGAATATCATCATCTTCTAACAATAAAAAACTAAGTTTCGCTAAGAATTTAAAAAAAAAAAAAAAAGCTTGTGTCATCGAATATCATCATTCTAACTTTCTAAAATTTTTTATCATTTAAAACTCAAAATACATAAAGAAAATTTTTAGGATGTTAAAATTTAGCAGGAGTAATTTAGACGTTATACAATAAAATATTTTAAGAATCATAAGCTTTCATTAGAGTTTAAATGAGAGAAAAACAATATGACATATTTGCTCTTTTCCAAAATATTAAGGGAAAAATTGTTTGATTTTAAATTTTAAGGAAGAATTGTAAACTACCCCAAACATTAAGGATGAAAAATGTTTTTTTCCTAAATTTTTTGTTTTTGTTTTTGTGTGCAAAACTATGTGTTTTTATTTAAAATAGTGTGTAAAGAAAAAAATATACAAAAAGTCAATCCAAGAAAATTGTATGTGGAATAGTGAATTTTGGCTCAACAAAGTTGATTAAACCAACAAAAAATTTCTAAAAACACAACAGAATGATGCAACATTTTCATAATACCTTTATAATTTTGTTATACTTTATTTTAACTTGTAAAGAATTGACATCTCAGTAGTTTTGAAAATATTGTGACAATATCAAGATGTCTTAACATTTTTCACACAAAAAAATGTTATGTCCATGACATTTTCACAATAAATCATAAGTAATAGGTTACTACATGTTGTTATTGGTGGGTAAAAAAGTAGTTTCATTGGTAAGTTTAAATTAGAACCAATAACAATTTACCATATTTGATTTGTTATGAAAGTGTTCTGAAAATTATTGTGGACAAACCAAAAATAATATAGCAAATATACACAACTTTATGCATTCAAAAAAAAAAAAAAAAAAAAAAAGGCCATCAAAACAGTGAAAGTTAAACAAACCAAAACTACTGAAGCGAAATTACTGTAACTTTTCTCATTCACTTTTTTTATATAATATATATATATATATATATATATATATATATAGAAATATACATTGCACTTACAATGTAAATTTATATTGTAAACGCATAAAAATTGGTAAATGTTGTACACATTTGTAAAATTTGTATTTTTTTTTTTCAAATGTATATAATATTTGCTACTTTTTGTGTCTATACAATGTTAGCTTACATTACAAGTAAAAAGTAAATGTATAAAATTCTTTTAAAAATAATTAAAAAAAAAACTCAAATCTAGTTAGTGAATTTGAGGGAAAAAAAGGAGGAAAAAAGCAAGTCACTAAACCAAAAATACTGCTCATAACACTATTTATGAGCCTATTCGCTTTTTTTTATATATAGAATAAAAGAGCACAAATCGATGACTAAAAAAAAAAAAGCGATGAATAGTACATATTGAACAAACCAAAAGTACTTTAACTTTTACACATTCACCCAACAAGTGTCAGAACATTTTCACAAAACATTTATTTTCAGTTGTGATTGGTCACAGTTTCATATTTTATTATTTTATTTTGACTTATAAGAAATTGACACCTCAATAATTATGAAAATATTGTGAAATTTGTTGTGTCAATATAACAATATATAAAAGGAGAAAAAAGTATAAACGAAAAAAAAAAAAAAAGAAAAAAAAGAAAAAAAAGGAAGAAGAAGACAAAGTAGCTCAATAAACCAAAATGGCAATGTAGAGGCATTGCCTCTTTTTATATAGTTAGTAGAAGTAGAGAGAAGTAGAAGTTAAAATAAATAAATAAAAAATAGATAAAGTGGCTCAATAAACCAAAATGGCATCGCCCCTTTTTATATAGTCAGTAGAAAAAAGAGCACAAATCGATGACTGGAAAAAAAGAAAAGAAAAAAAAACATATATTGAACAAACCAAAAGTACTGTAGTTTTTACACATTCACCTAATAAGTGTCACATCATTTTCACAAAACATTTATTTTCAGTTGTGGTTGGTCACAGTTTCATATTTTATTATTTTATTTTGACTTATAAGAAATTGACATCTCAATAATTATGAAAATATTGTGAAATTTTTTGTGTTAGTATAATAATATATATGCAGGTTCTTATAAATATTTAAAAGAAAAAAAAAGTACAAACGAAAAAAAAAACAAAAAACAAAAAACAAAAAACAAAAAACAAAACGAAACACTGTAGCTACTGTAGCTATAGTGCCACTTGAACAAAAGGGGGGGGGGGAATGGCTCACTACACAAAAAGGGACACTGTAGAGGCATCGCCTCTTTTTATATAGTTAGTAGAAAAAAGAGCAATGACTGGAAAAAATAAATAAATAAATAAATATTGAACAAACTAATAATACTGTAGTTTTTACACATTCATCTAACAAGTGTCACAATATTTTCACAAAACATTTATTTTCAGTTGTAGTTGGTTACAATTTCATATTTTATTATTTTATTTTGACTTATAAGAAATTGATACCTCAATAATTGTGAAAATATCGTGAAAGGAAAAAAAAAAGTACAAATGGAAAGACCGAAAAAAAAAAAAAAGTCTGTAGCTATTTTAGCTATAGAGCCACTTGGTGTTGTAGCTACTGTTCCAAAAAAAAAAAAAAAAAAAAAAAAAAAAAAGACAAACTAGCTCAATAAACCAAATGGCATTGTAGAGGCATTGCCTCTTTTTATATGGTTAGTAGATGTAGATAGAAGTAGAAGTTAAAAATAAAAAAATAAAAGACAAAGTGGCTCAATAAACCAAAATGGCATCGCCTTTTTTATATAGTCAGTAGAAAAAAGAGCACAAATCGATGACTGGAAAAAAAAAAAATTTGAACATGCCAAAAGTACTGTAGGTTTTACACATTCACCTAACAAGTGTCACAATATTTTTACAAAACATTTATTTTCAGTTGTAGTTGGTCACAGATTCATATTTTATTATTTTATTTTGACTTATAAGAAATTGACAGCTCAATAATTGTGAAAATATTGTGAAATTTGTTGTGTCACTATAACAATATATATAAAAAGGAAAAAAAGTACAAATGGAAAGACTGAAAAAAAAAAGTTGTAGCTATTGTAGCTATAGTGCCGCTTGGTGCTGTAGCTACTGTTCAAAGATTTAAATAAAAAAAAAGAAAAAAAAGAAAAAAAAGAAAGAAAGAAAAAGTGGCTCAATAAACTAAAATGGCATTGCCTCTTTTTATATAGTTAGTAGAAAAAAGAGCACAAATCAATGACCCCAAAAAAAAAAAAAAATTTTGAACAAACCAAAATTATTGTAGTTTTTACAATTCACCTAACAAGTGTCACAACATTTTCACAAAAAATTTATTTTCAGTTGTGGTTGGTTATAGTTTCATATTTTATTATTTTATTTTGACTTATAAGAAATTGACACCTCAATAATTGTGAAAATATTGTTAAATTTGTTATGTCAGTATAACAATATATATATATATATATAAGGAAAAAAGGGTACAGACAGAAGGCCCAAAAAAAAAAAAAAAAAAAGCTGTAGCTATTGTAGCTATAGTGCCTCTTGGTGTTGTAGCTACTGTTCAAAACTTAAAAAAAAAAAAAAAAAAAAGTGGCTCAGTAAACCAAAATGGCACTATAGAGGCTTGCCTCTTTTTTATATAGTTAGTAGATTTATTTTAAATTTTTTTAATGCCTGCCACAAACAACTTCAAAAAATACCTTTAAATTTTAGAATTTGAATTTTACTACATGAAATTTCATTTTGCTTGCATAAGCAATCCCTTCATTCATATTATCTGCTAAGTACCACATAAACTTACTACACGTGTTTAGTTCATTCAATAAAATGATGTCTCATCATTTTTATCATACCATGTCATTTTAATTTTTTTAGCTACTAAAATGACGCTACGTCATTTTATTGGATAAAATAAACACACTTGACATATTTATGTAATACTTAGTGGAAAATATGAATAGAGCTAATGCTAGCGAAATAAAACTTAAGTAAGTAAATTAAATCAAATTTCTGAAATTTTAGAGTACAAAATCTAAGCTAACACCAAACTTTAAAAGGGTAGTTTACAAGTAACCCAAAAAAAAACATTATCTCTAGGATTTTTGAACCATTGTACCGCGTTTTCTCATGCACATATGCAATGCTGTGAACGTGTGAAAAGGTGGGTGGAAAATTCTGTGCCTCCGGTCTTTTCCCGTTCGAAAAAGAATATGAGAATAGGACCTTTCAGTCTCTTTAGTTAAGTGCTAACCAGTCTTCGTTCAACGTTATACTGCGTTATTAACATTACCTCTCACCTTATTCTTTTCTTCATTATCTTCTAAACATGAATTCCCATTTTCTATCTCTCTCTTTCATCATCACCCTATTCTTCTTCTCAACAATACTACCACCATCTTACTGCACCGTCTATTAACCCTTTGTTAGGTGCTGCCGTCCCTTTGGGTGTGGAAGCATCAAAAACATTTCGTACCCTTTCTGGGGAGGTGATCGATCTACATATTGTGGTCGCAAATCGTTCAAGCTTGAGTGCCACAACGATGAATACACGGTTTTCAGATTTAAAGAACTAGAGTTTCGTGTCCTAAACATCACCAGATCTTCCATGACCAGTGCAAGATTGGACCTCTGGGATACTCCTTGTTCTCGAAACCTCGTCAATACCACCTTAAATTATACCGAATTCAATTACGCTTCAAACTTTCATAACCTTACATTATATTACGGCTGCCGTCCTTCAGTAAACAGATCGTTCCAAAATTGGTTTTCGTGCAGCTCAGAAACTGGCAATGCAAATAACGGTTTCTTAGTTGACAACATAACCTTCTCAAGTACCAAACCTCAGGAGCTTGAGAATTGCAACACAACAATTAAAGTCCCAATTTCACGGACTGCTCTCATTAACGAGCCTGAGGTTGTAAACCAGGCACTGCAGAAAGCATTGAATCAAGGGTCTGATGTGCAGTACCGTGCCTTGCCGATAATCTGTAGGGGGTGTATGGAATCAGGTGGGAAATGCGGTTCTAACTCAACATATCAGTAAAATAAAAAATACTGACATACATAACAAACTAAACTCTTTTTTCCGTTTCTAGGATTTTATTGATCAATATGTGTTTCCTTTTGTATAAGTATGGCAATACTTGATCAAAGAAAATTTTGAAAACTAATATTGTAAAAATCTTTCTTAAGATCAACTATTTAATTATAAAAAAAAAAAAAAAAAATAGATTAGATATATTATTGATTAAAAATAATATATTAGCAAAATCAAAAGTTTAGTTTTAAACTAATTTGAAAGAATCACTTCAAACCTACAACGTCATGTGATTTGTTAAAACAAAATTACTTGACTAAAATTACATATAAATAGTTTCACTAATTACTATATAGTTGGTTGAATATGGACAAATTAGTTTAAAGCTAAATTTTTCCCCAGTATTGAATTGTTGACTCTTTACTTACATCAAATAGCCGATTCCATATTATTATTAAACCAGCAGTAGCCGTTAAAGGGTTTGGATTAAATCTTTCTTTTTATAAATATACTTTTACTTGTTCTTAGGCTACACGAACATTAGTATTAAGTTATTACCATTAGTCATGACCCAAATCCATACTTTTACTTGCTTTCTGTCATTCTCATGGGGGCCGATATGCATGGTTCCGGTTCCACATGATAAAATCTCTTCACTGCTTTTAGTTTAGGTTTATTTTACATTGTATTACAGTTTGGCAGTCTCCTTTTCTTCATTTGATTGTTGATGGAATCATTGCGGTATGCACATATACGCGAAGGGAAAAGGGGAGGAAGAGGCCATACTTAATGCCTAACGGAGACCGAGATTAATATTAGTCAATAGTGGTTATTTTGACCAAGAGTGGGTCAAGGGGTCATACTGATGGAGACCGAGATTAATACTAGTCATTAATACTTGTGAGGGATTTCACAATTCGCTCAAATACCAATGGACTTGGTCTGCGATCGAATGCTATAAACGATTTGTGACCTCTCATTCTTTACCAATTGGTCGTTGGATGAATTGTTAAGGCACACAATCCGACAATACTCAATAGTGGTTATTTTTCTACGAAGGGTGGGCCTGACTAGTTATTTTGTGTAGGTTAAAAAAAATATTGAAAAGAATTCAATTAAGAGTTTATTACAGTTTCATCAAAGACAAAAAAAAAAAATTAGCACAGAGTCAATCTTAACTTTTAATTAGCTCAATTAGTAAAATTATATTTATTAAATAAGATATCTAGATTTAGGTTTAATTCTTACTTACACAAAAAATTAATTGGTATCTTTGTTTAATATTAAAGAATAGTCATCATGCACTGCACATTATAGGTCAAAATACAATCTTTTATGCTAAAGAAGATTTTAATATAAAACTAATTTATCCAAAACTGGTTAAAAATCTTTTGTTCTAATGTGAGTAATCTACTATATATATATATATATGCTTCACTAGACTCAATATAATAATAATAATAATAATAACCGCATAACCGCATAACATTCTATAATTTATGGAGAATATAAATTTCTATGAAAAAGAAAAAGAAAAAGAAAAGTGGAGTATAAAAATGTTTATTGAAATATTCATATTGGCACATATGATTTTTATTCGGAAGAATTATAAGGGAAGGCTAGATACTAGTGCATACTTGGTTGTTGCACACAACTATACCCACACACTTTGCACTAAGACCATGACTTTAAGTCACGATTTCAATCCAAAAAGTGCTCAGTTATGTGTAAAAGCTAATGTGAAATAAACATTGCTCTAAAAAGTACTTGTATTAGATTATTCTTTTCTAATCATTTCTAGCTCTTCTGTGTTCCCTCTCTCTCTCTCTCTCTCTCTCTCTCTCTCTCTCTCTCTCTCTCTCTGAGAATTCTAATACATCTCATCTTATTCTTTTCTCCATGATCTTCTACACATAGACGCCTTTCTTGCTTTGTCTTCCCTCGTCACACTTTCCTCCCCCTTGGCAATTGTACCACCTTACTGCGATGACGATGAGCACTTTCTGGAGTGCAGTTGTCCCTATAACTGAGCATAAAAAACACTTTATAACCTTTATTTTTGGGGAAGACAATCAACCTATATTTTGCAGCCATGACGGTTTGAGCTAAAGTGACAAGAAAATCAATTCCGGCCTGGTTTTTAAATTTGAAGGACTAAAGTTTGCGTACTAAACATCAACCAATGTCGTCATACCTTGACCATTTCAAGATGAAAAATACTAAAGTTATTACTGGGATTCAACTATTGCCTAGATTCAATTATGTGAAAAAAAAATATGCATTTTGATAGGATGGCAAGAAATTAGTTCATCTCCAATTCGTCCATAAGGATCGTCCATGTCCAAGAGAGCAGATAGGATCAGGTACCACTCAAGGAGACTAAGAAATGTTATTGAACGAGAATATGATTTATAACTGACGAGGTCTCCCTTGGACAATAATAAGGTAGTCCGTGGACGTTGTCCATGGATGGACGATAATGAAGTCGTCTATGGATGTTGTCCATGGACAATGATAAAAAAACCATGGATGATTCGACCGTCCATACAGTGGATGGACGAATGTGCAACACTTGGGAAAATCCGACATGTTGGAGCGGTTAATAAACCCATGATTATCGCCCTAAATTCCTCGAGTAGTTAATCTCCGTTAGCAGTTTTTAGCCGTTGAGGAAGTTATATCCGAACTCTTTGGCTTTTGTGAATCTTGGGGAAGTTATTGAGGAAATAACCACCCCAAGGTCTCTATATAAAGGACCGGTCTAAACAAAACGATGGTAAGTACATTTCTCGGACACTTGACTCCCAAAAATAAGTTAGAACTTTATCCTTGTGAGACTGACTTAGCCATCGGAGGGTGTTTGGTCGGTCCACTCCGGCCCCCTTTCTGATTGCCTGTTCATTTTGTAGGCCTTCCATAACCATTGGTAGTCCACCGAAGCCGGAGCGTTCAACCTACTGATTCTATGCAGCATCAGTTGGTGCCGTCTGTGGGAAGAGCAATACGTTTGCAATTTGTCTTTCTACGACAAAGGGTTGAATGGTTCGAACCAGGTCACGGGGTACCAATCCAGGCCATCAAGAGAGTAGGGATGCTTCAAGCCATCCCCAACACGACCGTCAGTCAGCCCTAGTGATGCCACAATCCTCTGTTCAACACATGCATTCTATGGCAGCCACTATGGCGAAGCTAATACGACAGAATCAAGAATTGACTAGGGAGATTAATTTGAAGAAGTAACACTATGAAGGGTACGCTGAAAGTCAAGCCCAAAGTCAGGAAGATAAGGGAGATGCTGAACCAGAAAACCAATCAAGGGGTACCACATCTAGAAGGGTGCCACAACTGGAAAGGGAAATGGATCAGATGAGAAAGATTATGGCTAAGATGAGGGAAAACATGAGAAGGACGAACCCAGTAGAAGATCTAGTCCACCGAATGGATTCTCCTTTCACGATTTCCGTCAATGGACACCCTTTGCCTCCAAAGTTCAAGATGCCTTCACTGGATTCGTACGATGGAGCACATGACCCCTTTGATCATATTGCAACTTTCAAGACTACCATGCACCTCTAAGGAGTCCCAGATGAGATTATGTGTACAGCCTTCCCTACTATTCTCAAAGGGCCAGCGCGAGTGTGGTTCAGCAAAATACCCCATAACACAGTAAGTTCTTTTGAAGAATTAAGTAAGTTATTTGTCAATAATTTCATTGGAGGGTAGAGGCACAAACGTTCCTCGTCCAGCCTGTTAATCATAGAGCAAGGGGAAAATGAAAGCCTGCGCTCCTTCATTACTCGGTTCAACAGGGAAGCCTTGACTGTGGACGAGGTTGATGACAAGTTACTCTTGGTGGCCTTCCATAATGGGGTTAATTCTGATTTATTCATCCATAAGCTATATGAGAAGGAGCCTCAATCCATGGCCGAACTCGTCCATTTGGCCCAAAACTTCATGAATGCAGAAGACGTAATTATAGCTAAGAAGAGGAAGAGAGTTGAGAGGATGGAAGCCAATCCTGCACGTCACTCTGAACAAGGTCCTCATCCAAAGAAGGGATGAACGAAAGATAAGAAAGATTGAGATAGTAGGAAGATAGGCCCCCCAACAAGGAATCAGAATTATACACCCTTAAATGCCCCACTCGATCAGGTGCTCATGCAGATCAAGGACGATCCTTCCTTGAAATGGCCAGAGAAGATGAAAGGAGATCCTAATAAGCGCAATAAGAATAAATATTGTCACTTCCATAGGGATCATGGGCATGACACGGACGAATGTTATGACTTGAAACAGCAGATTGAGAATCTCATCAGACAAGGAAAGTTGAGACATTTTGTTGGAAGGGATCACAAAAATGAGAAGTTGAAGGCAAAGATGGAAGAATCGTTACGGCCCCCATTAGGAGAGATAAGGGTCATCATCGAAGGGACTTCAGCAGGACAAACTTCCAAATCAAAGAAGACGTATCTTAAAGTGGTGCAAAATGTCCAATTCTCTGAACGGTCCCCAAAGACGAGAGGAACTGACGAGCCAACTATTTCCTTCACCAACGAGGAAGCTGAAAGAATCCATCATCCACATGACGATGCAATCGTCATTACCTTACTTATCGCAGATTACACAACTAGAAGGGTGTTGGTGGATAATGGAAGCTCAGCGAATATATTGTATTATCCAGCCTTCCAGCAGATGAGGCTTGGACGAGACTTACTTCGTCCAGCATGCTCGCCATTGATAGGATTTGGAGGAATAAAGGTACAGCCTATAGGCACCGTTACGCCGCCTGTAGTGGTGGGGTCATACCCATAGCAAATAACCAAGTCAGTCAATTTCGTCGTGGTGGATTGTTCGTCCTCGTATAATGTTATTATTGGAAGGCCAACTCTAAACAGTTGGAAGGCAGTAACATCTACCTACCATCTATCAGTCAAATTTCCTATGAAATATAGGATAGGACAAGTACAAGGAGATCAGTTGGCAGCAAGAGAATGTTACTTAGCCATAATGGCTTTAGACGAGCAGGTGCAGACGATGAGTATAGAAGAGAGAAGGTTTGTGGCTGAACCCATTGAGGTATTGGAAGACATTCCTCTAGAAGAAGGTAATCCCGAGAAGTTTACCAGAATTGAAACAAGTATGAAAGAGAAGACGAAGCAAGACCTCGTCCAGTTCTTGAGAGAGAACATTGATGTTTTTGCATGGAGTCATGAAGATATGCCGGGGATCGATCCAAGTGTTATCACTCACCATTTAAATATGTACCCGTCTTCCAAGCCAGTTCGTCGAAAGAAGGACTTTGCTCCTGAGAGAGACAATGCTATCAAGGAAGAGGTTTAGAAGTTAACCACAACGTAATTTATTCGGGAAGTCTATTATCCGAATTGGTTAGCTAATGTGGTGATGGTTAAGAAGGCAAATGGCAAGTGAAGAATGTGTGTAGACTTCATTGATTTGAACAAAACTTGCGCCAAGGATAGTTATCCTTTGCCACGCATTGACCAACTAGTAGACTCAATAGCAGGTCATCAGTTGCTCAGTTTCATGGACGCCTTCTCAGGGTATAATCAAATAAAGATGGACGAGGCAGATCAAGAGAAAACATCCTTCATCACCAGTTAAGGGTTATTCTGTTATAAGGTGATGCCCTTCGGTTTAAAGAATGCAGGGGCAACTTATCAGAGATTGGTTAATCACATGTTTTGTCCACAGATAGGATGGAATGTAGAGGTGTATGTTGATGACATGCTGGTCAAGAGTTTGGACGAGGAGAAGCACCTGGACGACCTACAGGAAACCTTTGATACTCTTAGACGACATCAAATGAAGCTGAATCCAAGCAAATGTGCATTCGGAGTCTCCTCAGGGAAATTTCTAGGATTCATGGTTTCACAAAGGGGAATTGAAGCAAATCCAGATAAGATCCAAGCAATATTGGACATGGAACCTCCAAAGAATATCAAGGAAGTCTAGTCTTTAACAGGACGAGTTGCAGCACTAAACAGGTTTGTCTTTAAAGCTACAGATAAATGCTTACCCTTCTTTAAAATTCTTAGAAAGGCGTTTGAATGGACAGACCAGTGCCAAAAGGCCTTCCAGGACCTTAAGGTCTACCTTACCACAGCTTCGCTGCTAAGTCCATCTATACCAGGTGAGGAGTTATACTTATACTTAGCAGTATCCCCGCATGCGGTAAGTTCAGCATTAATTAGGGAAGAAGGGAAGGTGCAGAAGCCTGTATATTATACAAGCCGAGCACTGAGAGGAGCAGAAGGACAATATCCGCTAATGGAGAAATTGGCTTTAACATTAATAACGGCTTCCAGGAAGCTAAGGCATTACTTCCAAGCATATGTAATTGTTGTTATGATGGATCATCCACTCAAGAAATCGATGAACAAGTTGGAAGCCGCAGGACGATTGATCCAATGGGCTATCGAGCTTAGTGAGTTCGATGTCAAGTGCCAATCAAGAAATGCAATAAAAGCTCAAGCCCTAGCAGATTTCATTGCAGAATTCACTCCATGCCATGTAGACTTAGACGAGAGGGAAGATAATAAAACATGGGCCGTCTATGTGGATGGATCGTCTACACTACATGCAGGAGGAATCGGGGTTGTTCTGAAGTCCCTTGAAGCGACACGCTGAAGCGTAAGGTTCTTCTGTACTACCAAACAACCAACAATGAAGCGGAGTATGAAGCTTTCCTTAAAGGCCTGGAGTTGGCTAAGTCGCTAAGGGCGAAGTCAGTACTCGTCCAAGGAGATCCACAATTGGTTATAGGTTAAGTGAATAGAACGTATGAGGCCAAAGAGGAGCGAATGAAGAAATATCTCAATAAGGTGAGACGCCTTATCAAGAAGTTCAGTGAAGCTCATTTCGTCCAAATTCCAAGGGAAGAGAATATGGAAGCAAACACTTTAGCAAAAGAAGCATCAGTGAGTGAATTGATGGACAAGTTCGATGAAATCCAATACATGCCAAGTATAGATCTTCCAGAAGTGCAGCAGATAGGGGGCGATGAAAATTGGATGACCCCAATAGTTGGTTACCTAAAAGAAGGGAAGCTTCCACAAGGAAGAGATGAAGCCCGTAAACTAAGGATCAAATCAGCCAAGTATGTCCTGATGGACAAGGTGTTATACAAGAGGTGTTTTTCCCAGCCTTACCTGAGGTGTTTAGCCCCGGATGAAGCAAACTATGTACTGAGAGAAGTTTATGAAAGAGCATGTGGCAACTATTCCGGAGCTAGATCACTCGTTCACAAGGTCGTCCGTGCAGGATATTACTGGCCAACCATTCAGGTTGATGCTAAAGCATATGTCAAGATCTGTGATCAATGTCAGCGATTTAGTAACGTCCCTAGACAGCTGTCGGAGTACCTTACCCCAATGATGGCCCCATGGCCCTTTGCATAGTGGGGGTTGGATATTTTGGGTCCCTTTCCGATAGGGACCAGACAAATGAAATTTTTGGTGGTAGGGATTGATTACTTCACGAAATGGGTGGAAGCTAAACCCTTGGCGAAAATTACACAACAAAATGTTAAGAATTTCGTCTAGAAGAGTATTGTGTGCAGGTTTGGGGTACTGAGGGTGCTTGTGTCTGACAATGGACGACAGTTTGATAACACACCTTTCAGGGATTTTTGTGAATAGCTTGGAATCAACAATCATTACTCCTCACCTTCCCACCCACAGGCCAATGGACAGGCAGAAGTAGCAAACCGATCCTTGTTGAAAATCATCAAGACTCGACTTGAGGGGGCAAAAGGAATATGGCCAGACGAGCTACCCGGTGTTCTATGGGCTTATAGGACAGGGCTTATGGAAGTGAAGCAGTTATACCAGTAGAAGTACACATGGCCAGCCACAGGGTGAAGGAATATCAAGCTGAAGAAAATGAGGTATAGCTTCGTCCTAACCTTGACCTTATAGACGAGGTTAGGACGGACACAGAACAGAGGACAGCAAGGTACAAGAATCTTATGGCAAGACAGTATGATGCCATGGTGAAGCCTAGGCGCTTCAATATTGGGGATCTTGTCTTAAAGAGGGTTACCTTGGCAACAAGAAACCCAGCCTATAGGAAACTGGGGCCAAATTAGGAAGGACCTTATAGGGTTATCAACTATAAGAGGCAAGGATCCTATTATTTGGAAGCTCTGGATGGACGAAGGCTAGAACATCCTTGGAATGTTGAGCACCTAAGGAAATACTACCAGTAAATGATGGCTCTGGACGAAGGTGGCCACAGACAAGATACCTAGACGAGTGGAATTTGCATTCTTGTGTTTGTTTACTACTATATGTTTGAGTTTTTTAATAATCCCCTAGAAAGTACATTAGTGTTCTCACTTTTGTGCTATGCTTGGATGAGTTTGTGTTGTTTTTATTCCCTAAAGGCACTAGCTCTCAAGCATGTGCCATGACTCTGGATGAATGATTTGCATAAGTTTGGATTTTCAGATATATATATATATATATATGATGCATTTTCAAGTATATACATAATTGTATGGGAATCCTTCATTTTCTGTGCATTCATCCAGAATGATCCATGAGAGGCAAACAAGCATGGACAGATAAATTCCTTGGACGCAAGGATGTATCGTCCATGAGTTTGCCTTAAAAGGAAAAATAAACACCAAGGTACACACGTCCAAACCATGGACGAATTGAGACGGGATGTAATCCAAGGAACATTCGTCTAAGCCATGGACGAATTGAGACTGTGCCAATCACAAACTTATTGTCCAATACATGGACGAATAAAAGATGTAAATCACAAACCCATCGTCCAAACCGTGGACGGGTGAAGGTTGTGAAAAATAAACCCATAAACAAATCTAACCATCATAACAATTCAGTGCATGGACGAAAGATTACTGGGAACCATTTTGCTAATTTCATTCGTAGACGAGTTTCACTTAGCAAGCACAAAGGATTCATTTTACTCTGTTTTAGTGATGTAAAAAGAAATTCACCTATATACTCAAGACGGGGTAAAATGATTTTCTAAGTGGACGAACCACATGTCCACACAAGGGATATGGGCATTATAAACAAAAGTTCATACATAAAGTTTTAGAAATATTCAAACACAATGGAAGATGTAAATGAGAAACATTCATTCATTCATAAAATTTGAAGAAGGGTGGACGACCAACGTACCAAAAACCCTTAAGAGTTATATTAAAAAACAAAAATGAAAAACTGATCGTATGTATGACTCGTCCATAAACTTGGATGAGATAATCGTACTTGGATAAATTTGAATATAAAGCAAGCAACAGAGCCCAAAACAACGGGCATTTCTAACAAAGATAAATTTTACTTGGGTAAGCCACTAGAGGCGTTCCCCCCAGACTTGGAGCTGTCCTGAGCTACTTCGTTATTGGCATCGTCCAGTATGTTGACATCCTCAAAGCTTATCTGCAGCAAGGAGCTTTCAGTAGCAAGGGGAAGCTTGAATGAATCAAAGTCCAACTCAAGATATGTCTCCTTTGCATTAGCACGAAAGTCTTCATAGCCAGCTGCATAGTGACTGTCTAAAGCTTTCTTATACTCGTCAGACTTCTTAAAGGCTGCAACTGCTTCTCCACGTGCTTTCTCTAAGGACAAGACAAGCTCAGCAATTTGCCCCTCGAGATAGACGATACGAGTATCTTTCTTTATGTTGTCAGCTTTAAGTTGTTCCACCTCGTTTTTTAGCCTTGTCTCACTTCCTTGCAAACGATTAAAATCTTCAGTCAACCTGAGCACCTCCCCCTTCTTTAACAAAATATCGTTGTTCAGCTCCTTAGTTTTGTCCTTAGCCGTCTTAGCCTCCGCAGCAAGCTCTTTAGCCTGGCAGGTTACTGTGTAAAATTTTGACATAGCCTGTTCATGGACGAATGGAAGTTAATATATATATAAAAAAAAAAAACACACACACACACACACACATACACATAAGGACGGGCAAAACACTACCTTAAAAAGGTCATGGATTCCAGAGCGTTCAAATTCTCTCACTGACATGTTGTAGCATTCATTGACTTCATGGTTAGTGACAATCCCTTTGAACGTCCTCCATGCGTAGTTCTCGTCCAGCACCAAATTAGAAGGACGGCCAGATGGCTCAGACGGACTAGGCTTGCGAGAATTTTTGACAGAAGGGGAGGAAGATCAGTCTGGACGGGATGAACTGTTTGGACGGGCTCCACACCAACAGGGGGATCGTCCAGGTTCACCATCAGGGGTGTGAACTTAGGAACCTTGGGAATCGAAGTCTTAACAGGCTTCTGCTTATTGGCACCTCGGCGACTTGGGAGGTCGTCCAAATCCACAGCACTGGATATTGACTTAGATTTCCTCTTCCCTCCTTGGACGGAAGTTACTGGGACCACTGGAGGAGCAGCAACGTCTTCGTCCCCACTGGTCATAGTTTTTTCTTTGTTTTCCCTCATTGTAATTATCCCTGGGACGAGGAAAATCAATTTTTTTTAAAAAAAAAAAAGAGAAGAAAAAGAGAAAAAAGTGAAGTGATGTGGATGACACTTACTTCAGCAAGTAGTTTCCTCGTGACTAAGATTCTCAGCAATAGGTAATGGACTAAGCCCCCAAGCTGCTAGACGGCTGAGAGTAACGAGATCGTGAAAAGTTCTCCTAGGGAAGGTACGGACTTCGTCGATCCAGTCTAAATAAACTTTGTCCAAATGTGGATGAACAACAGCTGCATCACCAAAGGAAAGAGTTAGGCGAAAGAAAGATAGAAAACGTATGAGAAAACATAAAATAAAATGGAAAGGAAACATACCCTCAAGACGAAGACGACCTAGAGGGCTGGTAAAAGGTGCGAAGAGGGGATTACCCACATCAGCTGGGTCCCCAGCCCAATTTCCAGAAATAATGAAAAATTCTTTTTTCCAAAGTCTGTCAGACGAACTACGGCCCTTTATTAAACTGTAATAAGAGCCTCTAGACGAGAACTAGTAAAAACCAGCAGACTTCTTTATCTCCGAGGGCTTATAGCAGTAAAGGAACTCGTCCACCGTAATTGGACGGTTCCCTTCCAACGCCTCACGCCATAGCACTTGCATGGCAACTATCGTCCTCCAACCATTGGGGTTGAGTTGGTTAGGTCCAATGTCCAATCTATGGAGGAGGTCTCTGCAAAAGGAATTTAAAGGAAACCTAAGACCAGCTAAAAGATAGGAAGCATATACTCCTAAACCAGAGGAAGGAGAACAACACCATTCTCCAGCCTTAGGTAAACGAGGGTTAAACTCCTTAGGAATTTGATATCTATCTACAAGAGTTTTTAACTTAGCAGTGTCTAAGGTGGATGCTACCTCTGGGGCACAGCTATAAATGACATCTTCCTCATCCTCTTCCTTGTCTTGAGGAGGACTAGCTGGCTATCTGGACGAGCTAGCCCCAGATCCAGAAGCCATCCTACGTTGTAGTTCCTGAAATTCCCCCAAAGGAATACCAGGTACCCCAGACGAATAATGTTCGTCGGAGGAGTCATTGCAGGGGCAACAGATAGGATGGCGAGAAATTACGTCAATATCCTGGACGACCCTTTGAACGAAGGGGCAACTGATAGGATGGTGAGAAATTAATTCATCTCCAATTCGTCCATAAGGATCGTCCATGTCCAAGAGAGTAGATAGGATCAGGAACCACCCAAGGAGACTAAGAAATGTTATTGAACGAGAATATGATTTATAACTGACGAGGTCTCCCTTGGACGATAATAAGGTCGTTCGTGGACGTTGTCCATGGATGGACGATAATGAAGTCATCTATGGACGTTGTCCATGGACGATGATAAAAAAACCGTGGATGATTCGACCGTCCATACAGTGGATGGACGAATGTGTAACACTTAGGAAAATCCGACATGTTGGAGCGGTTAATAAACCCATGATTATCGCCCTAAATTCCTCGAGTAGTTAATCTCCAAACTCTTTGGCTTCCGTGAATCTTGGGAAGTTATTGAGGAAATAACCACCCCAAGGTCTCTATATAAAGGACCGGTCTGAACAAAATGATGGTAGGTACATTTCTCGGACACTTGACTCCCAAAAATAAGTTAGAACTTCATCCTTGTGAGACTGACTTAGCCATCGGAGGGTGTTTGGTCGGCCCACTCCGGCCCCCTTTCTGATTGCCTATTCATTTTCTAGGCCTTCCACAACCATTGATAGTCCACCGAAGCCGGAACGTTCAACCTACTGATTCTGTGTAGCATCACATTTTAAAATCTTCTTTACCTAGTAGAAATGTTCCATAAAGGAACACAAGAAGTTTTCAAGTATAATTTCAAAATTATATTTTTTCCATTATGTAATGAGTACTATATTTTCTCTGCAGGCCCTAGCAGGACCAAAAAATTGAAGCTTATTATTGGTAAGATACAATAGAAAATGATCATTTAGAACTAGAGAAAATATGTTTTACAGTTTCACCAACCATTATTGGTATTGCTCATTCTAAAAATGTTTTTAGGTAATTTTTCCTCCAAAGTTCATTCAATTTTTTGTGTGTAGACAATTGCATTTCTCATTCTTGGGGAAGAAGGCTTTGAGAAGAGGGTTATGGCCTTGATGGTAGGAAGAAGAAAGGGACTCGTCGAAGAAATTTCTTAGAACAAAGATAATTCCACCACCCTGATAGATTATATGACAACATATTATAGATTTCTAACATAGATGCTTTTGTTAATTGTTGACAAAATCAACCGGAATTTCAAATTTTGCTCTCTCTCTTCTTCTCTTTTTTTTTTTTTTTGGGATTAGAAAGTTGTATAAACTTGAGATTTTGTTTTGTGATCATACTTCCCTTGTTTACTTACACACAATGAATTTCTTTTCTCGTATATGTTTGTTCTATAGGGATTAGATTTAGGAATGATTAACTTGTTAGTGAATTACTGATTGTTATCAGACACCGAGCTATTGACAAATAAGCCCCCCAGCCCCCCACCCCCCCCCCCCCCCCCGCGGCCATTTTTTTAATAAAATATATATATATATATATATATATATATATATATATATATATATTTAAGTGATATTTTAGAATCTGCCCCAAGAAAATTCTTCTTGTCTCCCAAACATAGTCCTCGGCAGGCGCCCCTTAAACTAAAAAAATTGGGTACTAGCCCATTATTAGTCCTTCAAAAAAAGAAATTAGGTTGATAGATCGTCACTTCTATTAATCAAAAAATAATAATCTAAAAAATTAATCAATATTAATAAGACAATAAATAAACAATTTTATGCTAATGTAATTGTCATTCAAATATAATATAAATGTCAAAATTTCAATTTTAAATTTATTTTTTGCATACCTACTTGAACTTACTCAATAAAGGATTATTTTAAATACATAAAATTTAGAATAAAACTTAGGTACAGTACCTTAGTTGTTGTTTCTTAGATTCCCCTCTTAAGATTCAGCCATGTGACTGTTTAACAAAAAAATATATTTCCATCTCATGAGAAAAAATCCACATGGCATAATTTTAAGAAGGGAACCTAAGAAACAACACCTAAATACTATACCTAAAATAAATTGACAAAATAAATCAATATAAAATTGCGAATAATATAACAATATTTTTGTATTCGTACATCAATGCATTCAATGTTTTAGAAAAAATTATGTAGAGTTCAACATTTATTTTCTTATTTTGTTAATTAGTTAAAAATTGGATTAATATCAAACATTTGGAGTTTGAAATTGTAAAAAAGTCCAGAGATAAAAGGCAAAAATATTAGTGGAGGAGCTACATTTAATGTAACTGTATGTCTATAATTGCAGAAGGGAAAATATTTGGATTTATTAATAAGTGTTAGGACGTATGTGATTCAATGTTAGGAACTGATGATACTAGGAAAAAATTACAACTCTATACTCGTCCATGATGGGTCGTCCTGATCTACGACCTCAACTCATGAAAGTCAGGACGAGGAAATCTCGTCCTGAGCCGAACAGGAAGGACGAGATTTTAAGTGATCTCGTCCTTAGCCAAACCTCGTCCTGACTAATCTGGGCGATGGACTTCACTAATTAGACATGGGACATCACACCTTTTCGTAATCGACAAAATTGATGGGAACCGTTGCCAACGACGGTTAGATCGACTAGGCCAAACGATACGGTACCAAAAACAGTTATAACTTACTGTTAAAACCGTCAACTTACATGAAGGGAGACGACTGTTCCGTGGGTGTGCTATAAAAGCACTGATCTACGAACAAGGTAGATGATTCAGAACTTCCATTCACTTTTCCTCAAAAACAAAAATCACAAAGATACTAACTTGGCCATCGGAGGATTTTTGGCCGGCCTCCACCGGTCACCTTTGATTTTAGTCTTTGTTTTCAGGACTTGCTAGCGACCTTTGGTAACGTCGAAGGCAGTTTCAGCCCACTAATCATCCAAGCATTATCAGTTGGCGCCGTCTGTGGGGAAGGTTTAATTATTACATAGAATTTTTTAGATTTTGAAATTCTATAAGTTCTTTTACTGGTAAAGGGCTGAAATGGTTCGAACAAGATCAAGGGTTACCAGTCCAGGCCCACAAGAAAGCAGGGACGCTTCCAGTAATCCTCGCCGCGACCGCCAGTCAGCGCCCGCCATGCAGCCATCTTCTGTCCAGCATATGTAGTCCATGGCTGCTGCCATGGCAGAGTTAACCCGTCAGAATCAAGAACTGACCAGGCAACTTAATTCAAGGAGACAGCATCGTGACGAAAATGTCGAAGGGCATACCCAGAGTCAAGAAAATACAAGGAACGCTGAACCTGAGAGCCAGTCAAGAGGTACCACTTCGCGAAGGGTACCCCATCTGGAAAAAGAGATGGACCAAATGAGAAGGGTCATGGATGAGATGAGAGAGAATATGAGAAGGGCAAATCCAGTGGAGGACTTAGTTCATAGGACTGACTCCCCTTTCACTGCACTCATCAACGGTCACCCTCTCCCTCCGAAATTCAAGATGCCTTCCTTAGACTCATATGACGGGACGCGTGACCCCTTCGACCACATTGCCACTTTCAAAACTACGATGCACCTCCAAGGGGTTTCGGATGAGATAATGTGTAGAGCTTTTCCAACCACCCTCAAGGGGCCCGCGCGAGTGTGGTTCAGTAAGATACCCCCCAATTCAGTAAGTTCCTTTGAAGAGTTAAGCAAGTTATTTGTTAACAACTTTATTGGGGGACAGAGGCATAAACGTTCCTCGTCCAGCCTGTTGACCATAGAACAAGGAGAAAATGAGAGTCTGCGGTCCTTTATCACTCGCTTCAATCGAGAAGCTTTGACAGTGGACGAAGTAGATGATAAGTTGCTACTGGCGGCATTCCACAATGGCGTTAATTCCGATCTTTTCATTCATAAGTTGTACGAGAAAGAGCCACAGTCTATGGCAGAGCTCGTCCATTCGGCTCAGAACTTCATGAATGCAGAAGACGCGATTATAGCCAAGAAGAGAAAAAGAGCTGAAAGAGGGGAGGCAAATCCTGTACGCGGTACTGACCAAGGACCTCGTCCAAAAAAAGGACGTGCAGAAGATAAGAGAGACCGAGACAATAAAAAAGTGGGCCCTTCAGCGCGAAATCAGCAGTACACACCGTTAAATGTCCCGCTTGAGCAAGTTCTCATGCAAATCAAGGACGAGCCCTCTTTAAAATGGCCAGAGAAATTGAAGGGAGATCCCAATAAGCGCAATCGGAATAAGTATTGTCGCTTCCATAGAGACCATGGGCATGACACCGACGAATGCTTTGACCTCAAGCAGCAGATTGAAAATCTCATTAGACAAGGGAAATTGAAGAATTTCCTTGGACGAGACTACAAGGATGAGAAGCTGAAGACGAAGGTGGAGGAGCCATCACGCCCTCCGCTTGGAGAAATCAGAATGATTTTTGGGGGAAGTTTAGCAGGCCAGTCATCCAGATCAAAAAAGACATATCTGAAGGTAGTGCAGAATGTCCAACTTTCAGGACGATCTCCCCGGACGAGGAATCAAGACGAGCAAGCTATCACTTTCACGGACGAGGATGCATCAAGGATACATCATCCTCATGACGATGCCATTGTTATTACCTTGCTCATCGCTAATTATTCAACTAGAAGGGTGTTGGTAGATAACGGGAGTTCGGCGGACATCCTGTATTATCCTGCCTTCCAGCAGATGAACCTCGGACGGGAGCAGCTTCGTCCGGTGTATTCGCCCTTGGTCGGTTTTGGTGGAATGAAAGTACAGCCCGTCGGTACTATCTCCTTACCAGTGGTAGTGGGAGCGTATCCGCAACAGGTAACGAGAGATGTCAACTTCATTGTAGTGGATTGTTCATCATCCTATAATGCTATAATTGGGAGGCCGACCCTAAATAGCTGGAAGGCAGTCACATCCACTTACCATCTGTCAGTTAAGTTCCCTACTGCACATGGGGTAGGAGAGGTCCAAGGAGATCAGTTGGCCGCTAGAGAGTGTTATTTAGCCATGCTGGCTATGGACGAGCAGACTCAGACGATGAACATAGCAGAAAGAAGAATCGTGGCAGAGCCCATAGAAGCATTGGAAGAAATTCCCTTAGACGAGGAAAATCCAGGAAAAAGTACCAGAATAGGGGCAGATTTGGAAGGAAAGATTAAGAAGGGTCTTATATGTTTCTTGAGGAAAAACATTGATGTGTTTGCTTGGAGTCATGAGGACATGCCGGGCATAGACCCGAATATCATTACCCATCGTCTGAATGTACATCCTTCCTTCAAACCTGTGCGACAGAAGAAAAGGGTATTCGCTCCGAAGAGAGACAATGCTATTAAAGAAGAAGTACAGAAGTTGACACAGGCAAAGTTCATTCGAGAAGTCTATTATCCCGACTGGCTGGCTAATGTGGTAATGGTCAAGAAGGCGAATGGGAAATGGAGAATGTGTGTGGACTTCACCGATTTAAACAAGGCCTGCCCTAAAGACAGTTATCCATTGCCCCGTATTGACCAGTTGGTGGATTCTACGGCGGGACATAAGCTACTTAGCTTTATGGATGCCTTTTCCGGATATAATCAGATAAGGATGGACGAGGCGGATCAAGAAAAAACGTCATTCGTCACTAGTCAAGGCTTGTTTTGTTATAAGGTAATGCCATTCGGGCTGAAGAATGCAGGGGCAACATATCAAAGGTTGGTCAACCACATGTTCCGTCCGCAGATTGGGCGGAATGTGGAAGTCTATGTAGACGATATGCTGGTGAAAAGTCAGGACGAGGAAACTCATCTGGACGACCTACAGGAAACGTTTGATACACTCCGGCAGTACAACATGAAGTTAAACCCCAGCAAGTGTGCTTTCGGGGTGTCGTCGGGAAAGTTTCTGGGCTTTATGGTCTCACACAGGGGAATTGAAGCTAATCCTGATAAAATCCAAGCAATACTGGATATGAAGCCTCCGCAAAATGTTAAAGAAGTCCAGTCACTCACCGGACGGGTTGCAGCCCTTAACAGGTTTGTTTCCAAAGCCACTGATAAATGTTTGCCTTTCTTCAAAGTTCTTAGAAAAGCATTTGAGTGGACGGACGATTGTCAGAAAGCCTTCGAAGACCTGAAAGCATACCTTACATCTGCCCCATTGTTAAGTCCATCCGTGTTAGGAGAAGAGTTATATCTGTATTTGGCTGTTACCCCGCATGCTGTAAGCTCGGCTTTGATCAGAGAAGAAGGAAGAGTGCAGAAACCGGTCTACTACACCAGTCGAGCACTTAGAGGAGCAGAAGCGCGGTACCCGCAGATAGAAAAGTTGGCTTTTGCATTGATCACAGCTTCTAGGAAACTAAGGCACTACTTCCAAGCTCACATAATCAACGTCTTGACGGATCACCCGCTGAAAAAAGCAATGAGTAAGTTAGAAGCTGCGGGACGATTGATCCAGTGGGCAGTCGAGCTCAGCGAATTTGATATCAAATACCTGCCAAGGCACGCGATAAAAGCTCAGGCTCTCGCAAATTTTATCGCAGAGTTTACTCCGAGTCACAGTGAGTCGGAAGTGGTGGAAGTCAAAAAATGGATCATTCATGTGGATGGCTCGTCTACACAGCATGCAGGAGGGATAGGAGTTGTGTTGCAGTCCCCTGAGGGAGATAAGCTGACGTACAGAGTACGCTTGCAATATCAAGCAACTAATAATGAAGTTGAATATGAAGCCCTTTTGAAAGGTTTGGAACTGGCCAAGTCCATAGAAACTGAATCAGTACTTATTCTAGGAGATTCGCAGTTAATCATGGGTCAGGTAAACGGGACATGTGAAGTCAAGGAAGAGCGAATGAAGAAATATCTTGAGAAAGTACTGCAGTCAGTGAAAAAATTCAAAGAAGCTACCTTTGTTCAAATCCCAAGGGAGGAAAACGTGGACGCAGATGCACTAGCAAAGGCAGCCTCAGCAAATCAATCTATGGACGAGTTTGATGAAATCCAATATCTTCCAAGTATAGACATTCCTGACGTGCTGCAAGTACAGAATAAGGGAAGTTGGATGGCCTCGATAATATCATATTTGAAGGACGGAACTCTCCCGGAAGGCAAGGACGAGGCCAGGAAACTTAGAGTTCGATCAGCCAGGTACATCCTTCTGAACGACATACTGTACAAAAGAGGTTTTTCACAACCTTATCTTAGATGTTTGTCGCCAGAAGAGGCCAACTATGTGTTGAGAGAAATCCATGAAGGAGCTTGTGGGAACCATTCAGGAGCCAGATCACTTATACATAAGGTCGTCCGTGCAGGATATTACTGGCCAACTATTCAGGCAGATGTTAAAGCCTATGTGAAAGTGTGTGATCAGTGTCAGCGATTCAGTAACATCCCCAGATAGCCATCGGAATACCTCACCCCCATGATGGCCCCATGGCCATTTGCTCAATGGGGTCTAGATATCTTGGGTCCTTTCCCAGTTGGAACCAGGCAGATGAAGTTCTTGGTTGTAGGAATTGACTATTTCACTAAATGGGTGGAAGCTGAACCCCTAGCGGGCATCACACAACAAAATGTGAAGAACTTCGTCTGGAAAAATATTCTATGCAGGTTTGGGGTGCCCCGAGTGTTGGTATCCGACAATGGACGACAATTTGACAATTCACTCTTCAGGGATTTTTGTGAACACTTCGGAATTCAAAATCATTATTCTTCACCAGCCCATCCCCAAGCAAATGGTCAAGCAGAAGTTACAAACCGATCCTTGTTAAAAATTATCAAGACTCGTCTTGAAGGGGCAAAGGGAGTATGGCCGGATGAGCTGTCGGGTGTATTATGGGCATACAGAACGACTATCAGAACCCCCACAGGGGAAACCCCTTTCAAGCTGGCCTATGGAAGCGAGGCAGTCATACCTGCAGAGGTACATATGGCCAACCATAGGGTGACTATGTATCAGGATAAGGATAATGAAGAACAACTCCGTTTGAACCTTGATCTTATAGACGAGGTAAGGACAGACGCAGAGAAAAGAACGGCAAGGTACAAAAATCTCATGGTTAGGCAACATGACGCGCTGGTTAAGCCGAGGCGATTCAACATTGGAGACCTCGTCTTGAAGAAAGTCTCTTTGGCAACCAAGAACCCAGCTCATGGGAAGTTGGGGCCCAATTGGGAAGGACCTTACAGAATTATCAACTCTAAGAGGTAAGGGTCCTACTATTTGGAAGCCCTGGACGGGAGGAAGTTGGAGCATCCATGGAATGTTGAACACCTGAGAAGGTATTATCAGTAGAATACCAGCCTAAATGAAGGTTCCCCTGGACGAGTGTGTATGAGATGGTTTATTATATGTATTTGCAGTGTGTTCTATAGTGTTATTCTATTGTTATTATGGTATGGTTATGGACAAGGTGGTGGATTTGCTTGTATGTACTTAGCTTTCTATAAGGCATTAACTTATGAGTATGTGCCCCGCTTGTGAACAATATTTATGTTATATACATAGTGTTGTGTGAATCCATAATCCCCATATTGCTCTTGTTTAAATTTTTGTTTTTGTTCAAATCCGCCACTCCATGGACGAGAAAAGTCTCTGGACGACAGAGGTGAAACGCCAGTATGCCCTTCATTACAAGGTATACTCGTCCAAATATAAGACGAGATAAAAACCTTGGGCAAAAGATTTGAGCACTGTCCAACCCATGGACGAAGAAATATCCAATATGTCCAACCCATGGACGATGAAATGCATACGTAAAAACTTGTCAAAAATACTCGTCCAGAACATGGATGGGGAAATGAATATATCACCAAAACAATCCAACATGTGGACGAGGAAAAGGTGAACAAGTTTAAAGACGTAATGAAAAATTACTATCCCGTCATGCTTTTTCGAAGACGAATTAAAACCGGAGTTGATAAAAATTACTCCTATGGACAAGCAAGAACTTATATTAGTAAGAAAAATTCTCGTTCACATAAACAAAGGAAAAAGAGTTGATCAAATTATTTTAAGGGCGGACTAATAAACGTCCAAACACCCTAAATTTGTTCAAAGTCTCGTCCCAAAACCATGGACGAGACAAATGTACTTGAATTACATTTCCTTAAAAAAAAAAAGAAGCAACAGAAAGTAAAAGTCTTCATGCAGGAGGGGGTAGTGTGCTGGCATCGTCCTCGATGTTAATGTCTTCTGAGCTTGTTTGAAGGAGAGAGCTAGTGGCAGCACTAAGGTTGAGCTTTATGACGCTGAAATCAATGTTGGGGAAGTTCTCTGCAGCGTCCAGCCTGAAGTCTTCGAACCCAGCTGCGTAGTTCTTGTCCAGCAGGTCAGTAAATTGCTTGGACGACTGGAACTCTGCAACTGCATCCTCCTTCGCCTTTTCAAGAAGGGTGTTTAGCTCATTATTCCTTTTCTGAAGGTCCTCAAGACGA
This sequence comes from Quercus parvula, assembly GCA_030820535.1. NCBI lineage: Eukaryota > Viridiplantae > Streptophyta > Magnoliopsida > Fagales > Fagaceae > Quercus > Quercus parvula. The sequence continues at coordinate 29,480,835 of JAUAME010000007.1, forward strand.
GTGTCCTTTTCAAGGACATCCGTCTTGAGCTCTTCATTAAGGTCTCTGAGCTCTTTAGCCTCTTCCCTGGCCTTGGCAGCCACCTCAGCCCACACTTTGCTCTCTTCCTTAACCTCCTTTATTCTCGTCTCCAAAAGCAGCCTCGTCCTGTCCAGTTCAGTGGCCTGCCTGGACGCGGCAATGAACTTAGACATGGCCTGCGCGTTGAAATTTATGAGTCAGTATCATTAATTAAAGACGAGACATGTACATATAAAACAAAAAAGCAGCTTAAGAGCTTACCTTGAAGAGATCATGAACACCAGAGTGCTCAAAGTCTTTCAAGGACATGTTGTAACATGCACCCACGTCCACATCAGTCACTGCCCTTGAGAATCTCTCCCAGGCTAAGTCCTCATTTCCTAAAAGGTGTTGAGGAATTTCCTTGGGAGCAGTGGACAAGGTGGGTGCATGAATCGTGGACGACACCTTCCTGGACGGAGGATCCTTGGGCTCAGGATCAAGAGAGAGGATCTGCACAGGGGGCTCCAGACTGGAGGCAGGAGGAGACTTCGCACCTTGAAGTCTGGAAGACTTGTGCTTTTTATCTTTCCCTCGTCTGCTGGGGAGGTCACCCAAGTCCACTTTAGAGGATATGTTTTTCCTCTTCTCCCCTGTGGGTGGACGAGGTTGAGACTTAGCTCCCTCGTCCACAACCTCCTTGCCCTTGTTCTCCTTCATTGTTGCCATTCCTACAAGGAAAGACGTTAGTTTTCCTTAGAAAAAAAAAATATATATATATAAAATAAATATATATAAGCAATGAAAGTAACTTACGTCTGCGAGTAGTAATCTCGTGTGCAAGGGCTTCAGTAGAAGGTATAGGACCTAAGTCCCAAGTGGCAAGACGCTGAAGGCAAACTAACGAATGGAACGTCCTGTCGGTGTATAGACGAGCCTTCTGGATGCGCTCAATGTAAAACCTATCCAAGTGAGGTAGTCTAGCACCTGATAAAGTAAAGGACGAGGAAAAAGAGTTAGGATTTTTGAAATGTAAAAGATATTAGGAACAAAATAAAGTTGAGGCACATACCTTCAGGACGAAGGTTTCCCAGTTCCCCATTGTATGAAGGGAATGGGTCCCTATCAACCTCAATGGGGCGTCCAGCCCAGAAACCTGAGACGAAGAAGAACTCCGTCTTCCAGTTCCTATCAGAGGTGACTAGGGATTTGATTAGTCTATAATCTTTTCCCCTGGCTGTAAACTGATAAAAGCCAAGGGACTGGTTAATCTCGGAGGGCTTGTAACAGAAGAGAAACTCGTCCACAGTGAGAGGACGGTTCCCCTCAAACACCTCCCTCCACAAAACTTGCATGGACACAACCAACCTCCATGCATTTGGGTTAAATTGACAAATTCCTAAACCTAACCTAGACAATAACTCCCTAGTAAAACTGTTCAGAGGTAACCTAAGCCCTCCCAAAAGGTAAGCCTCGTAAATACCTATACCAAAACGAGGCTGACAGCACCACTCTCCACGGACGGCTAACCTAGGGCTAAGCTCGTCTGGGATTTGGTACCATGTTTTGAGTAATTCCAGTTTCCTATCATCTGTCTTTGACTCTATACTTATAGCACAACTATACACTACTTCTTCATCCTCGTCCTGAACTGTGGATGAGGGGGCACTAGTTCCGGCTTGAGCCCCGGACTCAAACCTCGTCCGTAGCCCTTCTTGGAGAACCTCTAAGGGAACCCCAGGAACACCAGATACGTACTCGTCCGTAGTGTTCCCCCCACTACTACTACCACTACTACTATCACTGTCACTAGACCCACTAAGACTACTATGGTCAGAATACTCGTCTATGGCTTTATCTACACTATCGCTAGACGAGGAAAGAACAATTGACATTTTATGGAAAGTTTATAAGAAAACTAAGGACGAAGTTAGGAGTATACCTGGATCTAGGACGAGGGAAACTTATGGACGCGGAATACTTCTAGGAGAGGCTCTAAGACGAGAGTAATTGAACACGGAAATTTCAGAAATGAGAGGGGTAACGATGGAAATCAACTATTTATAGGCAATGGGCCCTGACATCTGAAACGACACAAACGAATGAAAAGGAGACACGTGGCATTTTCCTCGGTTAGGCAAATCGACGTAATTTCCTGCGAGTTAAATTGTGACACATGTCACCAATTTGTCGCAGGATACCCAGAAGTCAGATATCTCTGGACGACCCGTGGACAAGGGGGCAACTGATGATACTAGGTAAAAATTACAACTCTATACTCGTCCATGATGGGTCGTCCTGATCTACGACCTCAACTCATGAAAGTCAGGACGAGGAAATCTCGTCCTGAGCCGAACAGGAAGGACGAGATTTTAAGTGATCTCGTCCTTAGCCAAACCTCGTCCTGACTAATCTGGGCGATGGACTTCACTAATTAGACATGGGACATCACACCTTTCCGTAATCGACAAAATTGATGGGAACCGTTGCCAACGACGGTTAGATCGACTAGGCCAAACGATACGGTACCAAAAACAGTTATAACTTACTGTTAAAACCGTCAACTTACATGAAGGGAGACGACTGTTCCGTGGGTGTGCTATAAAAGCACTGATCTACGAACAAGGTAGATGATTCAGAACTTCCATTCACTTTTCCTCAAAAACAAAAATCACAAAGATACTAACTTGGCCATCGAAGGATTTTTGGCCGGCCTCCACCGGTCACCTTTGATTTTAGTCTTTGTTTTCAGGACTTGCTAGCGACCTTTGGTAACGTCGAAGGCAATTTCAGCCCACTGATCATCCAAGCATTATCAGGAACATATGTCACTATTTTATATAATTATTTAATCCTTTGACAAAACGCACTTTACCTGTAATTGTATAAATTTAGGATGTATTTAATACTTCAAGAAACAAGGTTTCAAGTTCAAGTGTTAAAGCCATGCAAGTTTGTCCAAAAACCAGGTCAGAAAGTGTTGTTTATTAAAGCTCGATAGCTATCATTTATTAAGGTTTAAAAAACTATGAAGCTCGTGCCTCAACAGCTAGCTTGGTAAATGGCTATCTATCGAGGTTTATGAAGTTTAGTTTTTCAGGACTATTTTTAATCCAATACGTGGATATATGTTTGGCCTTTCTTTTCTCACAACTCTAAACATATATAAGGATTATTTTAAGGCTGTAAAAAGGTTTTCGCATAATTACACGAGAAAATTTCACAAAAGTGAAGAAGTGTAACCGGAAACCTAGCTGCTATGTTTTTACACCATAGGGTTTTGTGACCAAGCAATGATGAACTGAAGAACTTTGCAGCCAACAATCTTCTCTAGTTGGTGATTGAAGTTGCGTACTGGGATCCGCGCAATTGGTTAATCATGTGTTGGGAGCCATGCATTGAAAAAGAGAGATTGTCATTACAGAGTAAGTCCAATTGAGTATTGGGGTAAGGGTTCAACTGTAAGTTGGTATAAGGTACTGAGATTCCTTTACTTGTAACCGCTTCTTTTGATAATAATGGATTTTCGGGAGTGGTGACCTTAAAATCACCCGGTGAGGTTTTCGTCGTGTAGGTTTTCCCCATTCGTAAACAAATCACTGTGTCAATTTATTTTCCGCTACATACATAGTTTAATTGGTGATTTGTTTGTACTACCACACGCTTTGCATATTAATTTGATTAATTAATAAACTTGGCTAATTAATCAATTAATTCATCACAAGGGGTTAATATGTTCTTGGCCTATCAAGTGGTATCAGAGCAGGCACACTCTGATTAGGGTTAATCTTTGCTGTGTGATCCATTGACCCATGTTTGCCATGGATAAAGGACAGTCTCTTATTATACCTCCTTTATTTGATGGGAATTTTCTTACAGTTATTAGATGAAAAGGTGTGACAAGCTGTGGAGATAAGTTGGACCAAGCCTATAGAAGCGCCAACCGACTAAGATGATGCTAAGATCAAGGCAGCAAACTTCAACAGCAGGGCATTGAATGCTCTATTTAGTGCAGTCACGAATGAGGAGTTCAAGAAGATATCCTCCACTGAAACTACAAAGGAAGCATAGACCATCCTCCAAACAACCTATGAGGGAACTGAGGCTGTCAAAGATTCAAAACTTCAGAGACTCACTACCAGCTTTGAAGAGATTAAGATGGAGGAGGATGAGTCGTTCGATGAGTTCTATGCCAAGCTCAAGAACATAGTAAACTCGGCTTTTAATCTTGGGGAAACCATTCTTGAACCCAAGATTGTGAGAAAGGTGCTCAGATCTCTGCTTGAGAGATTCCATGCCAAGATCACCGCGATTGAGAAATTAAAGGATATTGACAAAATTCCTTTGACAGAGTTGGTTGGAAATCTGTAGACTTATGAGTTGGGTTTGACAAGGATTGGGAATTCGAGCAAGAGCAAGAGCATGGTCTTAACACTACAAAAAAATCGTCCTGTCCCAGCGTTTTTTTCCCAGCGTTTTTACAAACCGCCGTAATAAATAAGCCTATACCAGTGCTTTTTGTCGGCGCTTTACAAAGCGCTGCCATAGGAGGCCTATAGCGGCGTTTTTCAAAAACGCTGGTATAGGAAGCCCAAAAGCGCTGGGATAGGTCATTCTGATAAGGAAATGAGAAAAACCTGTCCCAGCGCTTTTAAAAGCGCTGGGACAGGTCTCTCCATTCCCTTATGAAAAGAGGCCTGTCCCAGCGCTTTTGAAAGCGCTGGAATAGGGTCCACCTATTCCAGCGCTTCTAAAAGCGCTGGGATAGGTCATTCTGATAAGGGAATGAGAATGACCTGTCCCAGCGCTTTTAAAAGCGCTGGGACAGGTCTCTCCATTCCCTTATGAAAAGAGGCCTGTCCCAGCGCTTTTGAAAGCGCTGGAATAGGGTCCACCTATTCCAGCGCTTCTAAAAGCGCTGGGATAGGTCTCTCCAAAACGCTGGGATAGGTCATTCTGGTAAGGGAATGAGAAAGACCTGTCCCAACGCTTTTAAAAGCGCTGAGACAGGTCTCTCTGTTCCCTTATGAAAAGAGGCCTGTCCCAGCGCTTTTGAAAGCGCTGGAATAGGGTCCACCTATTCCAGCGCTTCTAAAAGCGCTGGGATAGGTCTCTCCAAAACGCTGGGATAGGTCCCTCGCACCACTTAAAAATTTTCAGACTTCCCACTTATGTTTTTCACCTTCCCACCACTTTGGCCTCTTGTTTTTGGTCTCCCTCTTCTTTGCTTCAGATTTTTCCTCTCACCCACATTTTCTCTCCCTCTCCCTCTCCCTTTCCTTCTTCCTTAACCCATTTCCTCTCTTCCTCTCTTCTTCTTTACTCAAAACCCACAATTTTTTTTTCTAAAATTTCAAACACAAAAATATTACCCAAAACCACAAACCCTACCCAAAGCAAGGTAAGTCTCTCTAGCTCTCATTTCTATTTTGTAGCAATGTTTGTATATATATTTGTTATTAAATTTCTGGTATTTTATTTTTGATTTTGGTTGAAGTTTGGTTTGGGTTATGTGTATATTTATGTGTAACTGTTGGTTGATTGTATGGGTTTTAGTTTTGGTTTTGGTTAAAGTTGAGTTCATTTTGTGGCTTTTTATTTTTGATTTTGGTTAAAGTTTGCTTTATTTTGGAGGAACTATAGGTGGCAGTAGTGCTAACAAAAATTTTCTCTAAGATTTACATTAGAAATTGTTAACCTACCTCTGTACAAAGTAAGGTAAGTCTCTCTACCTCTCATTTCTATTTTGTAGCAATATTTGTATTTATATTTGTTGTTAAATTTCTGGTTTTTTATTTTTGATTTTGGTTGAAGTTTGGTTTGGATTATGTGTATATTTTTGTGTAACTGTTGGTTGATTGTATGGGTTTTAGTTTTGGTTTTGGTTAAAGTTTAGTTCATTTTGTGGCTTTTTATTTTTGATTTTGGTTAAAGTTTGCTCTATTTTGGAGGAACTGTAGGTGGCAGTAGTGCTAACAAAAATTTTCTCTAAAGATTCGAATCAGTTCCTTTTAGAATTTCTTTTTTAACGTTCTGTTTGGTCAGTGGGAAAAATGCACGAAACTGAGATTTTGAATGTTGAGTCTTATAAGAATTTTCTCTTCTACCAAACAGCAAACATGGACATTTGATTGTTTATGTTGAATATTCATTTTTCGTTGTTGTTCTAGGCATTGTAAAGAAGTGGAGTCCCTAATGGTGATCGAGACTTGTGTGTGGTTGTGATTTGTGTGGAGATGGACAAGAACAAGAGCCGTACCGATTTGCTCGCTGCTGGCTGCAAAAAAGGTCCTTGTTCATTTACTATGTTTATTCATTCTATGTCGTTTGGGATTTTTCGTGTTTGAAACTGTTGTTCATCCGTGTTTGGTTGCTTAGAAATTGTAGGAAAAAAATGGATATAGGTTTTGTTTCTTTGGTTTTATGATATTATCGAATTCATAATTAAGTTAATTTTGTATTATAGTTAAGTTTTAGTTCGATAACTGTTTGGGGGCAACGGAGCTGGTTACTTTGTTTGAAGGAGTGGAAATAAAAAAAGTAGAAACGAGGTTTTTGCAGCTGTGTTTTAGTTTTTGCTTTTGATCCTAATACTCCCTTAACTTCTTGCTTGACCCTTAAGAGGTTTTTGGTTTTCTGTTATATATATAATGATAATAATGACTAATTATTTTAATCTACATTTTTATTATTGGAGATTGGATATCTTGTTTGTCTACTTTGTCAGTTTTTTTAATTTAAGTGGTGATGCATTTGTGGTACTTAAGCTAGGTTGATTTTGCTTGGTTGCTTCTTGATGCAACATGCTTTTGAGTAGTCTTGCTCTTTATAAATTTTTTATATTTTCCTTTAGAAGTAAAATCTTATAATTTATAATTATTCCAAACTATGTAGCTGGAATTCTGTTTTTCAGTTTGCTCGTGTGGTCATCTTTCACATAGCACTTGTATATTTGTCTTCTTGTCTTGTTTCTATTGATGTTTTCTTGCTTATAGTGGAACTTGGTTATGTTGTGCTAGCAGCTCTTTTTCTAGTTTGGATTGTCACATTGTCTATATGCAGGAAGCAAGATGTTTTTGTTTGGGTGCTTCACAACTTAAGCAGCTGAGTTTGGCGATAAACTCCCTTTTTCTTCCCCTTTGTTTTTCCCTCCTTCAAGCACAATAATTTTAAGGATACATTTTTGTTGTTTTAATTTTGTCTAATACTTGGGTTTGTGACTGAATTTTCTAGGTTTCATTTTCGAGAAGAATTATAATTCCAAGTCTTGCAAAGTGAGGGTTTGAAATTTCTATTGCAATTTTTCTTCCTTTGTCTTGTTGTCTTATTTTATTTTTGGTCATTATGTGTTGGCAACTTCAATAATGAATTCACAGCTTAATCTGGCAGTGCTTAGTATTGTTGTAGTCCACAATTTTAATCGTAGTGTGTCTTGAGGGAACCCTTTTGCTTTCTCTTCTCCTGGCATTTGTGGGCTTTCTGGGAGTTACATTGGTATGCATCGTAATTTGTTAAATTGGATTGTTGCTACTTGATTTCCTTGTCCCCCAATATCTAGCAACAGAGAAGAGCTTGGCTTTCTAAGTTAGAAATGATTTATCTTTATATTTTTGCATTCTTTGAAATATAGTTGTTTTTTCATTTGTTGTTTTGCAACTCCTGTGATTCTCTATGCATGTTAAAATTCTATTACTTATATGTATATAGAACTGTTTTTTTTTTCTTCTGCTATACTTGGCAGTTTAAGCAGCCAAGTTTGATTAGGTTGATAAATTCTCTTTTTCTCCTGCTTTCATCATTCTCTTTTGCAATCATGAGAACTTAAAAAACTTTTTGCTTGTTTAATTTCATTTGAAATATATAGTTCTTTCATTTGTTGTTCTGCAACTTTTGCAATTCACATGTTAAAAATCTATTCTTTGTTTGTCTACAGGAACTAGTTTTGTTTTTTAATTTTTTTGTGTTTGTGCTTAGCAACTTTAATAAACTGAACTTTTCATTTGGTGATAAGCTCCATTTTCTGCCTGCTTTCATTATTCTCTCTTGCAATCATAAGAATTATAAATTTTTTGTATTGTTTTAATTCTTTTTGATACTTGTGCCTGTAAATTCTTTTCTTAGGCTTTGGTTTCCTTCACATCCATAAATTCATGTCTCACCTAGGGAGGGCTTGAAATTTCCCTTGCAATTCTTCTTGTTTCTGTGTCTTCTCTTGTTTAAATTTTGGTCATTTAGTTTGAATGTGGTAATGCCTGTTGATGTTGAGGGACTGGTAGATTAACAAAGTTTTTGACCTTAATATGGTTGCCAGGGAAAATAATACAGCTTTTTTGGTTCATCCTATAACACAAGTTAGGCTTTCTAGGAATGACTTGGTGCATGGTTTCTTTTTAAGGCATTTGTTGAGGGACAGGTAGATTAAGAATGGTCCAGGTATGATTTCATTCCATTTATTTAATAGATTTGGGTGCATGGTTTATTTATTTATTTTTAAAGGTGTTTGTTGTAGCAAGCTTTTGTAGATCAATTTTTTTTTTTACTACAATTCTGTAGATCAATATGTTTCTTCTATTGGAGCATAATACATGAAGTTTCCTTTCCCTTATTGTTGGTTGGCCGGTAATTATGGGTCTAAAATTTATGACTTTTTTCCAGTTCTCTAGATTTCACTTTTTGCGCATACATTGTTTAGTATATTGTTCCCTCAAAAGGAATCGTTGTTCTTTGTTGTACCAAACTTCTGTAGAGATCAATTGTTGCTAAATGTGGTTCAATTTGGGGCCATTTTATGTTTGCAAGGTCATCGCTTATTTGAATGTGGTAATTTCTCTTATTGGTATGGTGCAGGTAGATTGATGCTAATCTTGTGGTTGCCTAGGTTGAGTTCTTCAGGTTATTGGTTTGTCCTGTGATTGGCATGACTTAGGCTTTTTGTGAATCAAATTCTTTTAACTTACACATTTGGTCTTAGCATTATTATTGTAAAAAATCTGTGAATCAAATTCTTTTAATCTATGTTTTTGGTTTTTGCATTATTATTTGTAAAAATATGAATTGTGGTTCATTACAGGTGTTATAAAATATGTATTGGAAAATATGTATTGTAGGTATATTTCAGGTCTATAAAATTAATTTTTTTTTAAAAAAAAAAGGACCTATACTAGCGCTTTCAAAAGTGCTGGCATAGGTCCTTTTAAATTTTACTGATTCAAGACCTATACCAGCGTTTTTGAAAGCGCTGGAATAAGTACTACCTATGCCAGCGCTTCAAAAGCGCTGGTATAGGCCTTCCAAAAGCGCTGGTATAGGTTATATTCACATTTTCATAAAGGCTGTCCCAGCGCTTTTAAAAACGCCGGAACAGGGTTTGAAAGCGCCGGGACCTATCCCAGCGCTTTTGAAAAGCGCTGGTATAGGTCTGCACGACCCTATCCCCACATTCAAAAAGCGGCGGTCTGAAGCGCCGGGAAAAAAAACGCCGGGATAGGAATTTTGACCCTATCCCAGCGCTTTTTGGGGCTATCCCAGCACTTTTCAAAACGCTGGGATAGCCCCGTTTTTTTGTAGTGTAAAGGCCAAGAGTAGTGATACTCAACCTAATTGCTACAAGTGGCTAGCTACTCAAAAAAGCAATAGCATGATTGCATCGGGAGATCAGAATCAACTTCCATCCTCTTTTGCTCCTCTTGGAGATCTTCTTAAAGCCCTCATATTCCTTTCGAACTTGAACGGTTTCAATTCTTCTCCCTCACCACCGGTCCAAGGGTTCACTCAAAGGAAATGCTCTTCCAAGGTGTGGAAGGAAAAAGGGCTCCAAGTGATTCTGTCACTTTCTCTTTCTCCCCTTCTTGTTTTTGTTTGCATTACTTATGTGTTTTGCTTTATTGTTTTGAGTCGGTCTAGTTTTATGCATTGCTTTGTTTAATTTGTTTTGTTTGTTTTCTTTTCAATTTTGGTTTATTTTTTTTTTCATATAAAAATTTTAAAAAAAATTGATAAATTGAAAAATACAAAAACAGTGTGTGTTGTGTACATTGGTATTTATGTACCTTGGATGACCATTGAAATAAAGTTTTCTAAACTTTGTATCTTGTGTAGCTTAGATGAGCATCTCTATGCACAACTAAGTAAGTGAGCTTTATGGCTCGTGTTTGTGATAAGTAAGGTCAAGTGATCTCTTGGACTTAACATTCGTATCACTCTTTTTGACAGGAAGGACTAGAAAATCCTAAGAGAAAGGCATAAATAACCATCTTATCACTGTTGCCCGCCAATTATGAAATGACATCTGTATGCTTCGACATAGCAAAAGTGTAATGTCAATGACATTTGTATGCTTTGGCATAGTAAAAGTGCAATGTCAAAAGCTTAACATTAGTGAGTATTTCTTTTCTCTCTCTTATATCCATGCATGATTTGCTTAAAAAGAAAATATGCAAAGAAAAATAAAAAGCAAAAAGAACAAGATGCTTTATATATGATTGCAAGCATGTAGTCTAGGAGATGTAGGAGTTATAGGATGTACCTCGAAAGTGATAGTCTCCATCAAACAGTTATGATTGTGTGTGAATTAAAGTGATTTTCTCATATCTCAAATCGTCATAACATGAAGACACTTATGCAATCTTGCAATACTTTTCACACACAACACGCAAAATTCTTTGCTACTCTTGATACATGTGTAGGTACAATGTGATTTGGTCATCACAAGGAATACATATGTTGATGTATGCTCACTAAACTGTTTTAACTTGTTTTTGAAATATAAAATTGATTAGACTTGTTTAGTGTGTGTGTGTTTTGGATCTAAATGCCCATCATTTTTCCTTGATGAGAGATGATTTTGAGATATTAAAATGTTGTTTGGACGTTGGTTGAGTTGCATGTTTGATTGCATTTATGTCTATGTTTTTCTCTTCTTTGAAAAACTACTTTTATGCAATCTCGACAGCTCCTCAACACCTTTCAATACCTATATTATCTATCAAGCTCTTCAGTTGCTTTTTATCGCGATCTCGACACCTCTCGATAAATAGGTGGATCGATCGAGAAAGTTTATGTCCCCTCGATTGCTCCTCGACAGCTACCTCAATCCATCACACTTGTTTTATGTCCCCTTGATAGCTCCTCAATAGCTACATCTGTCGAAACTTTTAAAACTTGACACCTCTCGACATCTATTTATCTATTGAGAATTATTGAGCTCCTATATATTCACTCAACGCAATCTAAATCTCATTTTGCTTGATATCTCTCGATCTCTCTAGACTCTTCACCTCCCTAAACCTCTCTAATTCACTTCAAACTTCATCCTCAAGGTGTTTTCGGCCTAAATCAAGGTTTTCTTCACTTGGTAGAGGTCCCAATCCTTTCTTTTTCTTGCATTTCATGCATATGACCTAACTTTTTGGGATGTTTTGAAAATTTTGGGGTTTTTCAAAATCAAAGATGTTTTTGCAAAATTTTTGGGATGGTTTTTGTGTTTTTGATTTTAAAACATCTTGCATTGAATCTCATTTGCATTATAACAATGTTTCGTGCATTCTTAGATGTGTGTCTACTTTGTTGTCAACTTGTGTGTTGGTAGGATTGGATTGGGCTGAGCCCATGATGTTTTTACTATTGCATATCACATGCTCATGCATTTTCATGCATACGTCCTTTACATTCTATATACTTGAACTGTTTTGGGACTTTTCTGAGTGTTTCTTTCTCTCCCCCCTCACTCTTTAGTTTACATTAGTATGTCATGGCACCAAAACATAAGTCTGCTCTGTCTCGAAACGCTCTTCATTCCGGGGCATCCACTTCTTCTTCTGATCCTACTCCCTCACACGTCCGGTTCTGTGATGAGAAGGCCAAGACAGACTTCTTTAAGAACTTCTCTAGACAAGAAGTTCATTCAGAACACCAAGTCATTTTGTTAGACTTCTCCAACACTAACCTACCCACTGTCATTCACAGTAAGGGATGAGAGTCACTGTATGACATCCCAATCACCTGTCCATCCATGCTGATACAGGAGTTTTACTCCAACATGCATGGATTTGATTTTTCAGTACCTTAATTTTCCACTCGCATTCGAGGTATACGCATTGTGGTCACACCAGATATTGTATCCAATGTGCCCCACGTCTCGAGGGTAACGCATCCTGACTACCCCGATTTTGATCGTCTAAGGACTATGTCCAAAGACGAGCTCATTTCCGCTTTTTGTGAGCGTCCATCCAATTAGGGTGATCATCAATTTACTCCATGTTCGACCTTTGCTAAAGGTCCTAGATTCATGAACATGATTATGACTTTTGTTCTGCATCCTTTTTCTCACTATAACTCTATTACCGAGCCTCGTGCTCGATTTTTGCTTTCTTTGTTAGAGCATCTTACTATAGATTTTCCCTCTCATTTTATTTTTTCTATTCTAGATGTGTATAGGGATTCGACAACCCGTGATAAGCTCATCTTCCCTTCAGCTATCATGAGGATTTTACACCATTTTTTTGTTCCCTTTCCCGTGTCCGACCACTTCCACATTATGTGTGTCATTAACGCTGCTACCGTTAAATAGAGCGAAGCGCAATTTCGATTGAGGCTATCTAGTACGATAGCTCCTCCCACTCCTTTGGCTCCATCCACCTTTGCTCCCTCTACTTCTGTGGGATGCGAGACTCTGGATGCGATCATGGCATAGCTTCAGCGCATGGATGCTCGCCTTGATAGACTCACTACTGAGATATATCAGGTGAACACTCGTGTCAGTCGTATTGCTAGATGGCAAGCTCTCCTTGGTGGCTTTAGCACATGGGTTTTTGTCGTGTAGATTTTCCCCATTCGTAAACAAATCACCATATCAATTTATTTTCTGCTACATACTTAGTTTAATTGGTGATTTGTTTGTGCTATCACGCGCTTTACATGTTAATTTGATTAATTAAAAAACTTGACTAATTAATCAATTAATTCATCACAATGGGTCAATACGTTTTTGGCCTATCAATAAGGATTTATAAATTTTACTACATAAGTTTTGCAAGCTAATGAGTCACTATTCATAAAAAAAATTAGTCAAACATTAATTTATTATGTTGTTGAAACCCACTAATCACATCTATTGTTACATTAATTTGTATATTTTTTTAACAAAAATTGTAATAACATTATCATGTTTACAATAACACTATGTACACACCTGTTTTTACACTCAATTTCGTAAGATACTAATTTTTGCAACTAGGAGTGATTAACCAAAAGTGTTGAGTTAGGATAAATTGAATTGAAAAAAAGTGTCCACCACACATAAATGCACGTATTAATATTTTATAAAATTGAATGTGGGATTAATTGTCCCTAGAATCATTTAATTTTAATTTCAAATATAGAATTTAAGTGGAACCCACTGAGAAAAGACAAAAAGACGAACCCCATTTCCCACCTGATTCCTCACTCCCCACAGACAACCGACATGGCACTGTATTTGTAATCGACATCAAACCCTTGATTCAATACTTTCTGAAGTCCCTCCACAGCTCCACCCACAGACTCGTTAATAAGATCAGCAGTCTGAAAAATTGGAACATGGATACTTGTATTGCAATCCTCGTGCTGTTCATCCGGATTGCTCGAGATAGATTCGTCTACAAAGTAAGCGGTATTATTTGTGGCACCAACACCTAAGCCGCGCCTAAAGCAATTCTGGACTGTTCTGTTGAGTTGTGCGGGGCAGCCGTAAAATAATGTTAGGTTATGAAGGGTTGAAGCGTAATAATCAAAGTTGGTAAAATCCAAAGTGGTGTTGAAGAACTTTTGAGGACAAGGACTATCCCAGAGGTCTAATCTTGCTATGGTCATGATATGACGAGATTGGTTGATGTTTAGTACACGGAACTCTAGAGCTTCAAATTTGATAACAAAGTATTGACTGTTGTGGCACTCGAGCTCGAACCCTTCACGGCCGCAATATACAGGTCGATTATCTCCCCAGAAAGGGAAAGAAATGTTTTTGATGCTTCCACACTCAAAAGGGACGACTGCACTGCACAAAGTGTTCATCATCGCCACAGTATGATGGTGAAAGTAATGTTAAGAAGAAGGTGAAGGTGACGAGGGAATATAGAGCTAGACGATGGGCATCCATGTTTGGAAGATTTTGGAGAGAATATTAGGGTGAGAAGAAATATTAATAACACTGTATAACGTTGACTCTCTCGAGTCCTACAGTGGTTGAAAAGTCTTCTCCTCGTATTAAATTTTTAAGAGAAACCCTATCAACCTAATAATTGTAACACTATTTTCACAACAATTGAATTGGTAAATTCCTACTAGTTTTTATTTAAATCACTAATATCAATGTTTTCACAACAGTTTTTTTTTTTTTTTTGACAAAAAATATTTTCACAACAATTGAATTGAGAGTTTCTACTGATTTTTATTTGGGCCCATATTGATTTTACTTTATTAATTGTCCGTTTGGATTGAGGGGGAGGGAGGAGGACTAGAGTAGAGTAGAGTAGATTTAGTACAAAATTAGCTTATTTTTAGCCTACACTACTCTACTCCCCTCCACTCCCCCTCCTTCCCCCCTCCATCCAAACAGGCCATAAATGTTATTCATAACTTGCCACAATTGGAAAATATTTTGTGACATTAAATTATTGTAACTTGAGAACTATTGTTCGATATAACAATATTTAAAAAGTTATTCTAAGACAACAACTTATTCTATATACTTTCACTTTCATATAAATTTACCACTTTTTCTCTACAAATTATAGTCAGTCACATAGAAAAACTATGACAAACTTTGTGGATAAAAACCCTTCAATTATGGCCAAAGCAGCTCTTCAGGCTCATCCCCACTTGCTCTAAGTTTTGTGGTAAAAAACAAGAGCCAATGCCTTTTCATAGAACAACTCAAACTTCTTCTTTTATATATATATATATATATATATATATATATATATTTATTTATTTATTTATTTATTTTTCAGCCCACTTCTACTTTGTGTTTTCAAGACTTAAAAGTAAAGTTTGGGTATTGGATTGTTTTCATTTTGATTTTTTATACGTAAAAATTTTTATTTTAATTATTCACATTTGATTCCATTTTTATATCAGCTCTATTGACTAATTTCATTAGTAATTTGACCGTTAAGTACTTTTAATGTTGAACTATTTCTTAAATACGAGTTCTAAAATCCTGTGTAATGCAGAAATTTCAATTTTTTAGGGGACAAAACCCTTTATTATGAACAATTAGATTACTATGCTCTTTTGTGCTTTGAAGAAACAAAACAATCACGGTCTGTGCACTTGTGCGTTCATACTAGAGATTCTAATCAGTGTTACGAATTATGAACCAATTATATATTTTCCCTCTAAATAAAAAATATGGATTAATTGCATAAATTCACCATGACAACCCTGGCGAGTACCGAAAATATAGGATCGTCCATACAACATTAATTGTACAGCCATAAATGGCTTTGTAACCAATGAGCTTCAACGGTCAGCAAGGTCAATCATGAGCCAGATAAGCCTCCATTTAAGCTCAAACATACGTTACTCAATAGCCAAAAAGCACCAGGAGAAAGGTATGCACATTCAAACACATAGAATTGCATTCTGATTTTTTAAAAGATATGGAGGAGAACTCTACTGACTTAGTCATCGGAGAACCATTGGCTAACGCCACTCCGATGCCTTTCTCTCATCTTTGTAAGGAACATCACCTCGTTCAGAGCCCAAACGAGAACCATTGGCTAACGTCACTCCGGTGCCTTTCTCTCATCTTTGCAAGGAACATCACCTTGTCTAGAGCCTAGACGAGGTCCTCAACCAACGACCATTTTTGACATCATCACACCCCATTTAAATATTTTACAATTTGGACTGGAAATTGTAAAAACTTGCCATGACTGCCCCCAAATAATGGCCATTTGTAAGTCATGTCACCATAAAAGAAATGAATTCTCCTTTCTTTTCTTTTCTTTTCTTTTTCCTTTTTCCAATTTTTGTAATAAATTATCTAAATTATATAATTTTATATATATATATATATATATATATATATAGAGGGTAGAAACGCATGGAGTTCATAATATTAAATAGAAATAAGTCTATTACAAACACTTTTGCACTCCCCCCCCAACCCAACCCAACCCAACCCAACCCAAAGTAAAAATAAAAAAATAAAAAATTATGGAAGTGGAACGACCACTCTTGATAGTTTAGCAAATGAAAAAAGAAAAAAAGAAAAAGAATTAGAGGCAGTTTTACAACTCCGTTGTCATCTTTTTAACAAAGGGGACAAAGTTTGTCCAGTTTTCAACCCTAAAAATCTTTTCATTCATCCTGAAAAATGTAAATGATGTTATAAATTTTGACTGTGGATGGTAACAGTTTGCATATATTTGCCATAATTCGGCATAAATGATGTTAATTAAACTGAATTTAAAATCTTAAAAAAGGAAAACAAAAAATATTTGTATTAGATTGGCATTGAATATAAATGAAAATTAGAACTGAGATTCTCAAAAAATCCCCCAAACTATAAGTGGGTTATCCAAAATCCATAGAAACAAGCTGAAAGGATGAAATTGGAGTCAGAAAATAAAAAGAAGTGACTTAATGTTTCTTGAGATGTCATAATAGATGTCACGTCTCAAATCTAATGTATGACTCAAGGCTATTTACAGGTCGGGTCGGCTTGAGTTTGGGCCTGACGTGTACTTTGCCTGATTGGGTTGAGTGACTGAAAATTTGACCGGTAATTGAGCAAACATTCGGGTTGGACCAAGGGTGCATGGTGGTGTTTTCCAAAGATTTAAAACTTGTATCCATACCCCTAACTTTAGGAGGGATGTAAAATCTCTATTTTGCACTTTCCAATAATGGCATGTCACATCACATTATTGAATAAATCCGAATTTGATAAGGCTATGATACTTCTCAAAAAAAAAAAAAAAAAAATTTTGATAAGGATGTAATGCAAAACGTATGGTTTACATCATCCAATAAAAGTTTACCCTATAAGCATTTTATATAAAACTCAATACATCTTACCATATACAGTTACATCTCAATAAACTCCAAATTTCACAAACAGTTTCAATTTCAAATTAGACCAGAACCTGAACTCAAAATCTCATCGTCTTCACCCAACCTCCACTCCACCGCACATGCCGCCATAGTCTGTCGGATTTGTTGTGAGAATGGTTTCATGATCTGAAGATTTATTTTTTTCTTGACATTTTCTTCTTCCCTTGCTCTTTACTCATTCAAACGCCACACCAAGAAACAATCCCAAATGCCCAAACCAAGCCAACCACTTTTCCAAAACAGCAAACCCAGATACAATCTGAAATGCCCACTTGAAAAACACTATCAAGACCACCAAACCTAACACTTACTACGCCTTCTATAAACTCTAGCTTGATTTGATAAAAGATTATAAAAATAAATTATAAATAAATAAACTCAAACCCATCAATATTTCATAATCCAAACTTCTAAACCAAACCAATCAAGAAAAACCCAAAATTCAAGATCAAACCATGCAAATTGCAGCTTTGGCGTATTTTTCCAGACTCCGGCCACAACTTCTGTGGCTTCTTTGGCTAGCGGCATCTTTGACGGGTTGGAGGCTTGTTGACTTCTTAGTTCGGGCTTTAATTTGTTGGCTTTTGATTTTCTAATGGGTGTTAATGAGGATGTATTGTGTGTGTCAATCCTTATTTCATTGAGTGTTTAAACTCTATAGGGAATTGGTGTAAAAAGTAAATCCTTTTATTTATATCCTCCAATGAAACATAAAGGTAAATTGTAAATTACTTCCTTAAAGTTTTGAAGTATTTAGATTTTACATCTTGAAGTTTTAGAATTTAGATTTTACCTCCTGAAATTTGTGGGTGTTTGGATTTTACATCCAAATATTTAAGAATTTGGATTTTACCCCCCTAAAGTTTAGGAGTGTTTGGATTTTACACCCAAAATTCTGAAACTTCAGAGTGTAAAATCCAAACACTCACAAACTTTTAGGGAGTAAAATCCAAATACTTCTAAAATTTAGGGAGTAAAATCCAAATTCTGAAACTTTAGAGTATAAAATCCAAACACCCCCAAAATTTATGGGTGTAATTTATAATTTATCCATTTATAAATTACCAACAGAGTGCTTGCTTGGATTTGCAGCGATGGTATTGTTTGATTGTGTCTACTGCTAGAAAACCAAAAAAGAAAAAACCCCAAATATAATATAAATACAGAGAAGAACATGGAAGCTTGAGGTACTAAGAACATTGGCATCCGGGGTTGTATAAAGTTTCTATTTTACAACCTAAAATATTACTTTATTTATTATACCATCCCATTTTACAATACACCTAAGATCTTAATTTTTATTTTTCCATACAACAGAATAAAAAAATATAACTATACCATAAAATATTATAAATCTGTCATTTCTCTACCTTTCTATCCCTTTTCTCTATCCAACACCACCTTCATAGTTTCAAATGCAAGCCCTAGCCACGAACCACCAAAACTGAAGCCCAAGCACCACAGAAACAACCCCGTACCATCAAAACAACATAATCCACACCAATTCGAACAAGCTTCAACCACTGAAACCGATTCAACAACCCACAATAATTCAGACCTTGTCACCACCGAAAGGACCCACATCGGTTCAATACCGGAATTGAAACTCACCACCAATCTGTACCCAACAACCATTGAAACCAAGGACAGAACTAGGTGGGGGCCAAGGCCCCCCAGTCTTAGAATATTTGATTTGCATGAAATATATACAATAAAGTATCTACATATTTAGCCTTACTTTTATGTTATTTTGTGACTGATTATATAATATCTTTGTGTTGCATGTAACAAGGGCTTTACATGCAAAGTGGGGTTAGGCCAATTGATTCAAGCCAACTTACATCCAGCCAGGCATGAATTCAAGAGAAGACCAACCCAATTAAATTTAAGTCCAATTAGAGCAAGGAATCAAAGGAAATTTGCACCAAATCCAAGTCCAATTCGAAATAGGATTCCAGCCTGCACATCAGTATTTTTGGCATTACATTCGGGTCAGAAGTCCAATTGAGATGATTCAAGTTGGGCTGGAAAGTCAACTTAAAGGGCTACAACTTTGTAGTTTACCAAAAGTCCGAATTATGAAGTTAAATGGGCCAAAATCGTCGGTTAAGTGAAGCCTAAAAATCTGGGATTTTCTCCAAACGGGAATTCAACTTGTAATAGGATTCCTTTACCTATTTAAAGGCTCTTTAGGGCAAAATTCAAGGAGACTAGTGCTAGGGCTGGGGGCTGAATGTATAGAGAGCTGTAACTACCTCTTCCATAATAGTTAGTTTTATTTTATTTGTCTAGTTTAATGTTTAGTATTTTATTTTTGTGTTTTCTTTCAATTACTATGAGTAGCTAAATTTATAATTAGGGTTGAGGATGAAACCTTGTTAAGGATTATTAGTAATATTTATGTGATTTAATTTTTCCCACAATAGTTGTTCTTTAATGATTAAATTGTTCTTGCTTCATATCAATTGACTAAGATAGGATTCTAGATATGAGTTCAATCATGTTTTTCTCATGATTTAGGATTTGTCTTAATTAAGTGAATGCTTGGTTTATTAATTCTTGATTATAAAATTGGATATCACTTGTGATTTGTCTGTCAATGGATATAATTTATGATTTGATTTTTAGAATTGGATATATCTTGTGATTTGTTTGGCTATTGATACAATTGATGATTTGATTTTATATTTAAGAAGCGAAGAAGAACATGCTTTAGATTTTTAAACATAAGTTTTAATGATGATATTTTCCATGATAGCAAGATTGATTTCTAGATTATCATGTAGTGAGATGTGAAAAATTAATGATCATAAATATATGCTGATATGACTTACAAGGCAGATTCCAAAACCTTAATTCTTTTCTCTTGATTGTTTACATCTTTTTTATTGCTTTATATCTTTTGCTTAGTTTAACCATTTGTTTAATTTTATTATTTTCTTAGTTTATTTAATCTCAGAAAAACCAATTTTTATTAAACTAGATTATGATTGATTTGGTTAATGTTTAATTAATTTTCCTACGTTCATTCAAGTCCCTGAGGGTTTGACCTCGTTCTTGTCAAACTATACTTCGGTACGGTTCGTACACTTGCGAGTACTTTAAAATTTCACAACAAATATGTTTGGTTGGGTTGACTTGAGAGAGGATGGAAAAAAAATCGAAAATAGGAGAGAAAATAGGTAAGAGTAATGTTTGGTTGTGAGAGAGCGGGGAGAGAAAATTGTTAGGGCTCGGCTATTTTCACTCTAGACCCACCAAAACTCAATCTTTCAAAATTGGAGAGAAAATGAGAGAGAGAATTGTGAAAAAATGTTTGGACCAGTCCGCCAACATTACAAACTCCACTGTGTCTACTCTCTACATCTATGCTACCATTGTTTTGGCTGACATCAAAACTGTTTTATCCCAATTTTTTTTTTTTGTTTTTTCCTAATTCTACTTGATAATGCTTGGATGATCAGTGGGCTGAAACTGTCTTCGACACTGCCAAAGGTTGCTAACAAGTCCTGAAAACAAAGACAAATCAAAGGCGACCGGTGGAGGCCGGCCAAAAATCCTCCGATGACAAAGTTAGTCTTTTTGTGATTTTGGTTTGAAGGAAAAGTTTACAGAAGTTCTCAATGAATCACCTTGTTCGTAGATCAGTGCTTTTATAGCACACCCACGGAACAGTCGTCTCCCTTCATGTAAGTTGACGGTTTTAACAGTAAGTTATAACTGTTTTTGGTACCGTATCGTTTGGCCTAGTCGATTTAACCGTCGTTGGCAACGGTTCCCATCAATTTTGTCGATTACGGAAAGGTGTGATGTCCCATGTCTAATCAGTGAAGTCCATCGCCCAGATTACTCAGGACGAGGTTTGGCTAAGGACGAGATCACTTAAAATCTCGTCCTTCGTGTTCGGCTCAGGACGAGTTTTCCTCGTCCTGACTTTCATGAGTTGAGGTCGTAGATCAGGACGACACCTCATGGACGAGTATAGAGTAGTAATTTTTCCTAGCACCATCAGTTGCCCCCTTGTCCATGGGTCGTCCAGAGATATCTGACTTCTGGGTATCCTGCGACAAATCGGTGACACGTGTCACAATTTAACTCGCCGGAAATTACGTCGATTTGCCTAACCGAGGGAAGTGCCACGTGTCTCCTCTTCATTCGTTTGTGTCGTTTCAGATGTCAGGGCCCATTGTCTATAAATAGTTGATTTCCATCGTTACCCCTCTCATTTCTGAAATTTCCGTGTTCAGTTACTCTCGTCTTAGAGCCTCTCCTAGAAGTATTCCGCGTCCATAAGTTTCCCTCGTCCTAGATCCAGGTATACTCCTAACTTCGTCCTTAGTTTTCTTATAAACTTTCCATAAAATGTCAATTGTTCTTTCCTCGTCTAGCGATAGTGTAGATAAAGCCATAGACGAGTATTCTGACCATAGTAGTTTTAGTGGGTCTAGTGACAGTGATAGTAGTAGTGGTAGTAGTAGTGGGGGGAACACTACGGACGAGTACGTATCTGGTGTTCTTGGGGTTCCCTTAGAGGTTCTCCAGGAAGAGCTACGGACGAGGTTTGAGTCCGGGGCTCAAGCCGGAACTAGTGCCCCCTCGTCCATAGTTCAGGACGAGGATGAAGAAGTAGTGTACAGTTGTGCTATAGGTATAGAGTCAAAGACAGATGATAGGAAACTGGAATTACTCAAAACATGGTACCAAATCCCAGACGAGCTTAGCCCTAGGTTAGCCGTCCGTGGAGAGTGGTGCTGTCAGCCTCGTTTTGGTATAGGTATTTACGAGGCTTACCTTTTGGGAGGGCTTAGGTTACCTCTGAACAGTTTTGCTAGGGAGTTATTGTCTAGGTTAGGTTTAGGAATTTGTCAATTTAACCCAAATGCATGGAGGTTGGTTGTGTCCATGCAAGTTTTGTGGAGGGAGGTGTTTGAGGGGAACCGTCCTCTCACTGTGGACGAGTTCCTCTTCTGTTACAAGCCCTCCGAGATTAACCAGTCCCTTGGCTTTTATCAATTTACAGCCAGGGGAAAAGACTATAGATTGATCAAATCCCTAGTCACCTCTGATAGGAACTGGAAGACGGAGTTCTTCTTCGTCTCAGGTTTCTGGGCTGGACGCCCCATTGAGGTTGACAGGGACCCATTCCCTTCATACTCTGGGGAACTGGGAAACCTTCGTCCTGAAGGTATGTGTCTCAATCTTTATTTAGTTCCTAATATCTTTTACATTTCAAAAATCCTAACTCTTTTTTTCTCGTCTTTTACTTTTATCAGGTGCTAGACGACCTCACTTGGATAGGTTTTACATCGAGCGCATCCAGAAGGCTCGTCTATACACCGACAGGACGTTCCATTCCTTGGTTTGCCTACAGCGTCTTGCTACTTGGGACTTAGGTCCTATACCTTCTCCTGAAGCCCTTGCACACGAGATCACTACTCGCAGACGTAAGTTACTTTCATTGCTTATATTTACATTTATTTTATATATATATATATTCTTTTTAAAGGAAAACTAACGTCTTTCCTTGTAGGAATGGCAACAATGAAGGAAAACAAGAGTAAGGAGGCTGTGGACGAGGGAGCTAAATCTCAACCTCGTCCACCCACAGGTGAAAAGAGGAAACACATCCTCTAGAGTGAACTTGGGTGACCTCCCTAGCAGACGAGGGAAAGATAAAAAACATAAGTCGTCCAGACCTCAAGGTGCGAAGTCCCCTCCTCCCTCTAGTCTGGAGTCCCCTGTGCAGATCCTCTCTCTTGATCCTGAGCCTAGGGATCCTCCGTCCAGGAAGGTGCCGTCCACGATTTATGCTCCCACCTCGTCTACTGCTCCCCAGGGAGTTCCTCAAAACCTTCTAGAAAACGAGGACTTAGCCTGGGAGAGATTCTCAAAGGCAGTGACTGATGTGGACGTGGGCGCGTGCTACAACATGTCCTTGAAGGACTTTGAGCACTCTGGTGTTCACGATCTCTTTAAGGTAAACTCTTAAGCTGCTTTTTTTTTTTTTTTTTTTTTTATGTATATGTCTCGTCTTTAATTAATGACACTGACTCATAAATTTCAACGCGCAGGCCATGTCTAAGTTCATTGCTGCGTCCAGGCAGGCCACTGAACTGGACAAGACGAGGCTTCTTTTGGAGACGAGGATAAAGGAGGTTAAGGAAGAGAGCAAAGTGTGGGCTGAGGTAGCTGCCAAGGCCAGGGAAGAGGCTAAAGAGCTCAGAGACCTTAATGAAGAGCTCAAGACGGATGTCATTGAAAAGGATACTCGTCTTGACGACCTTCAGAAAAGGAACAATGAGCTCAATACCCTTCTTGAAAAGGCGAAGGAGGACGCAGTTGCAGAGTTCCAGTCGTCCAAGCAATTTACTGACCTGCTGGACAAGAACTACGCAGCTGGGTTCGAGGACTTCAGGCTGGACGCTGTGGAGAACTTCCCCAACATTGATTTCAGCATCATAAAGCTCAACCTTGGTGCTGCCACTAGCTCTCTCCTTCAAACAAGCTCAGAGGACGTGAACATCGAGGACGATGCCAGCACATTACCCCCTCCTGCATGAAGATAGCTTTATTTTCTATTACTTTTGTTGTTGTTTGTTTTTTTTTTTTTTTTAAAAAGGAAATGTAATTCAAGTACATTTGTCTCATCCATGGTTTTAGGACAAGATTTTGAACAATTTCAGGGTGTTTGGACGTTTTGTAGTCCGCCCTTAAATAATTTGATCAACTCTTTTTCCTTTGTTTATGTGAACGAGAATTTTTCTTACTAATGTAAGTTCTTGCTCGTCCATAGGAGTAATTTTTATTAACTCCAGTTTTAATTCGTCTTCAAAAAAGCATGATGGGATAGTGATTTTTCACTACGTCTTTAAATTTGTTCACCTTTTCCTCGTCCACGTGTTGGATTGTTTTGGTGATATTCATTTCCACGTCCATGTTATGGACGAGTATTTTTGACAAGTTTTTTTTCGTATGCATTTCATCGTCCATGGGTTGGACATATTGGATATTTGTTCGTCCATGGGTTGGACGGTGCTCAAATCCTTTGCCCAAGGTTTTTATTTCGTCTTATATTTGGACGAGTATACCTTGTAATGAAGGGCATACTAGCGTTTCACCTCTGTCGTCCAGGGACTTTTCTTGTCCATGGAGTGGCGGATTTGAACAAAAACAAAAATTTAAACAAGAGTAATATGGGGATTATGGATTCACACAACACTATGTATATAACATAAATATTGTTCACAAGCGGGGCACATACTCATAAGTTAGTGCCTTATAGAAAGCTAAGTACATACAAGCAAATCCACCACCTTATACATAACCGTACCATAATAACAATAGAATAACACTATAGAACACACTGCAAATACATATAATAAATCATCTCATACACACTCGTCCAGGGGAACCTTCATTTAGGCTGGTATTCTACTGATAATACCTTCTCAGGTGTTCAACATTCCATGGATGCTCCAACTTCCTCCCGTCCAGGGCTTCCAAATAGTAGGACCCTTGCCTTTTAAAGTTGATAATTCTGTAAGGTCCTTCCCAATTGGGCCCCAACTTCCCATGAGCTGGGTTCTTGGTTGCCAAAGAGACTTTCTTCAAGACGAGGTCTCCAATGTTGAATCGCCTCGGCTTAACCAGCGCATCATGTTGCCTAACCATGAGATTTTTGTACCTTGCCGTTCTTTTCTCTGCGTTTGTCCTTACCTCGTCTATAAGATCGAGGTTCAAACGGAGTTGTTCTTCATTATCTTTGTCCTGATACATAGTCACCCTATGATTGGCCATATGTACCTCTGCAGGTATGACTGCCTCGCTTCCATAGGCCAGCTTGAAAGGGGTTTCCCCTGTGGGGGTTCTGATAGTCGTTCTGTATGCCCATAATACACCCGGCAGCTCATCCGGCCATACCCCCTTTGCCCCTTCAAGACGAGTCTTGATAATTTTTAACAAGGATCGGTTTGCAACTTCTGCTTGACCATTTGCTTGGGGATGGGCTGGTGAAGAATAATGATTTTGAATTCCGAAGTGTTCACAAAAATCCCTGAAGAGTGAATTGTCAAATTGTCGTCCGTTGTCGGATACCAATACTCGGGGCACCCCAAACCTGCATAGAATATTTTTCCAGACGAAGTTCTTCAAATTTTGTTGTGTGATGCCCGCTAGGGGTTCAGCTTCCACCCATTTAGTGAAATAGTCAATTCCTACAACCAAGAACTTCATCTGCCTGGTTCCAACTGGGAAAGGACCCAAGATATCTAGACCCCATTGAGCAAATGGCCATGGGGCCATCATGGGGGTGAGATATTCTGATGGCTGTCTGGGGATGTTACTGAATCGCTGACACTGATCACAGATTTTCACATAGGCTTTAACATCTGCCTGAATAGTTGGCCAGTAATATCCTGCACGGACGACCTTATGTATAAGTGATCTGGCTCCTGAGTGGTTCCCGCAAGCTCCTTCATGGATTTCTCTCAACACATAGTTGGCCTCTTCTGGCGACAAACATCTAAGATAAGGCTGTGAAAAACCTCTTTTGTACAGTATGTCGTTCAGAAGGATGTATCTGGCTGATCGGATTCTAAGTTTCCTGGCCTCGTCCTTGCCCTCCGGGAGAGTTCCGTCCTTCAAATATGATATTATCGGGGCCATCCAACTTTCCTTATTCTGTACTTGCAGTACGTCAGGAATGTCTATACTTGGAAGATATTGGATTTCATCAAACTCGTCCATAGATTGATTTGCTGAGGCTGTCTTCGCTAGTGCGTCTGCGTCCATGTTTTCCTCCCTTGGGATTTGAACAAAGGTGGCTTCTTTGAATTTCTTCACTGACTGCAGTACTTTCTCAAGATATTTCTTCATTCGCTCTTCCTTGGCTTCACATGTCCCGTTTACCTGACCCATGACTAACTGCGAATCTCCCAGAATAAGTACTGATTCAGCGTCTATGGACTTAGCCAATTCCAAACCTTTCAAAAGGGCTTCATACTCAACTTCATTATTGGTTGCTTGATATTGCAGGCGTACCCTATATGTCAGCTTATCTCCCTCAGGGGACTGCAACACAACTCCTATCCCTCCTGCATGCTGTGTAGACGAGCCATCCACATGAATGATCCATTTTTTGACTTCCACCACTTCCGATTCACTGTGACTCGGAGTAAACTCTGCGATGAAATCTGCAAGAGCCTGAGCCTTTATCGCGTGCCTTGGCAGGTACTTGATATCAAATTCACTAAGCTCGACGGCCCATTGGATCAGTCGTCCCGCGGCTTCTAACTTATTCATTGCTTTTTTCAACGGATGATCCGTCAGGACGTTGATGATGTGGGCTTGGAAGTAGTGCCTCAGTTTCCTAGAGGCTGTGATCAGGGCAAAAGCCAACTTTTCTATCTGCGGGTACCGCGCTTCTGCTCCTCTAAGTGCTCGACTGGTGTAGTAGACCGGTTTCTGCACTCTTCCTTCTTCTCTGATCAAAGCCGAACTCACAGCATGCGGGGTAACAGCCAAGTACAGATATAACTCTTCTCCTAACACGGATGGACTTAACAATGGGGCAGATGTAAGGTATGCTTGGATGATCAGTGGCTTTGGAAACAAACCTGTTAAGGGTTGCAACCCGTCCGGTGAGTGACTGGACTTCTTTGACATTTTGCGGAGGCTTCATATCCAGTATTGCTTGGATTTTATCAGGATTAGCTTCAATGCCCCTGTGTGACACCATAAAGCCCAGAAACTTTCCCGACGACACCCCGAAAGCACACTTGCTGGGGTTTAACTTCATGTTGTACTGCCGGAGTGTGTCAAATGTTTCCTGTAGGTCGTCCAGATGAGTTTCCTCGTCTTGACTTTTCACCAGCATATCGTCTACATAGACTTCCACATTCCGCCCAATCTGCGGACGGAACATGTGGTTGACCAACCTTTGATATGTTGCCCCTGCATTCTTCAGCCCGAAAGGCATTACCTTATAACAAAACAAGCCTTGACTAGTAACGAACGACGTTTTTTCTTGATCCACCTCGTCCATCCTTATCTGATTATATCCGGAAAAGGCGTCCATAAAGCTAAGTAGCTTATGTCCCGCCGTAGAATCCACCAACTGGTCAATGCGGGGCAATGGATAACTGTCTTTAGGGCAGGCCTTGTTTAAATCAGTGAAGTCCACACACATTCTCCATTTCCCATTCGCCTTCTTGACCATTACCACATTAGCCAGCCAGTCGGGGTAATAGACTTCTCGAATGAACTTTGCCTGTATCAACTTCTGTACTTCTTCTTTAATAGCATTGTCTCTCTCCGGAGCAAATACCCTCTTCTTCTGTCGCACAGGTCTGAAGGAAGGATGTACATTCAGACGATGGGTAATGATGTTCGGGTCTATGCCCGGCATGTCCTCATGACTCCAAGCAAACATATCAATGTTTTTCCTCAAGAAACATATAAGGTCCATCTTAATCTTTCCTTCCAAATCTGCCCCTATCCTGGCACTTTTCTCTGGATTTTCCTCGTCCAAGGGAATTTCTTCCAATGCTTCTGTGGGCTCTGCCACGATTCTTCTTTCTGCTATGTTCATCATCTGAGTCTGCTCGTCCATAGCCAGCATGGCTAGATAGCACTCTCTGGCGGTCAATTGATCTCCTTGGACCTCTCCTACCCCATGTTCAGTAGGGAACTTAACCGATAAATGGTAAGTGGATGTGACTGCTTTCCAGCTATTTAGGGTCGGCCTCCCAATTATAGCATTATAGGATGACGAACAATCAACTACAATGAAGTTGACATTTCTCGTTACCTGCTGCGGATACACTCCCACTACCACTGGTAAGGAAACAGTACCGACGGGCTGTACCTTCATTCCACCAAAACCGACCAAGGGCGAATACACTGGACGAAGCTGCTCCCGTCCGAGGTTCATTTGTTGGAAGGCAGGATAATACAGGATGTCGGCCGAACTCCCGTTATCTACCAACACCCTTCTAGTCGAATAGTTGGCAATGAGCAAGGTAATAACAATGGCATCGTCATGAGGATGGTGTATCCTTGATGCATCCTCGTCCGTGAAAGTGATAGCTTGCTCGTCTTGATTTGTCGTCCTGGGAGATCGTCCTGAAAGCTGGACATTTTGCACTACCTTCAGATATGTCTTTTTTGATCTGGATGACTGGCTTGCTAAACTTCCCCCAAAAATCATTCTGATCTCTCCAAGCGGAGGCCGTGATGGCTCCTCTACCTTCGTCTTCAGCTTCTCATCCTTATAGTCTCGTCCGAGAAAATTCCTCAATTTCCCTTGTCTAATGAGATTTTCAATCTGCTGCTTGAGGTCAAAGCATTCGTCGGTATCATGCCCATGGTCTCTATGGAAGCGACAATACTTGTTCCGATTGCGCTTATTGGGATCTCCCTTCATTTTCTCTGGCCACTTTAAAGAGGGCTCGTCCTTGATTTGCATGAGAACTTGCTCTAGCGGGACATTTAACGGTGTGTACTGCTGATTTCGCGCTGAAGGACCCACTTTTTTAGTGTCTCGGTCTCTCTTATCTTCTACACGTCCCTTTTTTGGACGAGGTCCTTGGTCAGTACCGCGTACAGGATTCGCCTCCCCTCTTTCAGCTCTTTTTCTTTTCTTGGCTATAATCGCGTCTTCTGCATTCATAAAGTTCTGAGCCGAATGGACGAGCTCTGCCATGGTTTGTGGCTCTTTCTCGTACAGCTTATGAATGAAAAGATCAGAATTAACGCCATTGTGGAATGCCGCCAGCAGCAACTTATCATCTACTTCGTCCACTGTCAAAGCTTCTCGATTGAAACGAGTGATAAAAGACCGCAGACTCTCATTTTCTCCCTGTTCTATAGTCAATAGGCTGGATGAGGAACGTTTATGTCTCTGTCCCCCAATAAAGTTGTTAACAAATAACTTGCTCAACTCTTCAAAGGAACTTACTGAATTGGGGGGTATCTTACTGAACCACACTCGCGCGGGCCCCTTAAGGGTGGTTGGAAAAGCTCTGCACATTATCTCGTCCGGAACCCCTTGGAGATGCATCGTAGTTTTAAAAGTGGCAATGTGGTCGAAGGGGTCACGCGTCCCGTCATATGAATCTAAGGAAGGCATCTTGAATTTCAGAGGGAGAGGGTGACCGTTGATGAGTGCAATGAAAGGGGAGTCTGTCCTATGAACTAAGTCCTCCACTGGATTTGCCCTTCTCATATTCTCTCTCATCTCATCCATGACCCTTCTCATTTGGTCCATCTCCTTTTCCAGATGTGGTACCCTTCGCGAAGTGGTACCTCTTGACTGGCTCTCAGGTTCAGCGTTCCTTGTATTTTCCTGACTCTGGGTATGCCCTTCGACATTTTCGTCACGATGCTGTCTCCTTGAATTAAGTTGCCTGGTCAGTTCCTGGTTCTGTCGGATTAACTCTGCCATGGCGGCAGCCATGGACTGCACATGCTGGACAGAAGATGGCTGCATGGCGGGCGCCGACTGGCGGTCGCGGTGAGGATTACTGGAAGCGTCCCTGCTTTCTTGCGGGCCTGGACTAGTAACCCTTGATCTTGTTCGAACCATTTCAGCCCTTTACCAGTGAAAGAACTTAACAGAATTTCAAAATCTAAAAATTCTATGTAAAGATTCCCCACAGACGGCGCCAACTGATAATGCTTGGATGATCAGTGGGCTGAAACTGTCTTCGACACTGCCAAAGGTTGCTAACAAGTCCTGAAAACAAAGACAAATCAAAGGCGACCGGTGGAGGCCGGCCAAAAATCCTCCGATGACAAAGTTAGTCTTTTTGTGATTTTGGTTTGAAGGAAAAGTTTACAGAAGTTCTCAATGAATCACCTTGTTCGTAGATCAGTGCTTTTATAGCACACCCACGGAACAGTCGTCTCCCTTCATGTAAGTTGACGGTTTTAACAGTAAGTTATAACTGTTTTTGGTACCGTATCGTTTGGCCTAGTCGATTTAACCGTCGTTGGCAACGGTTCCCATCAATTTTGTCGATTATGGAAAGGTGTGATGTCCCATGTCTAATCAGTGAAGTCCATCGCCCAGATTACTCAGGACGAGGTTTGGCTAAGGACGAGATCACTTAAAATCTCGTCCTTCGTGTTCGGCTCAGGACGATTTTTCCTCGTCCTGACTTTCATGAGTTGAGGTCGTAGATCAGGACGACACCTCATGGACGAGTATAGAGTAGTAATTTTTCCTAGCACCATCACTACTTGTTTAGTATCAATCTCAAAGTTCTTTTTTTTTTTTTTTTTTTTTTTTTTTCCATTTTCTTTTTTAAAAAAAGTAATAAATATAAAAATAAAGAGAAAAAATATAATATGTTTAGTTTTTTAATTTTTATAAAATATTATTTCAATAATTTAAATCGATAAATAAGTAATATTTTATTACAAATAAATTGCTTATTATATATTATAAAACACTTCTTCTATCTTCTTACTTTTCTCTCCAACAACAACAACAGCCAAAATAATAATAATAATATTAATAATTATTATTATTATTATTGTGGGGGCCAAAACTTGAGCATTTGCGTTGGGCTTAAAGTCCCACTTTTTAATAACAATGCGTCCGAGGAGAAGAAAGCATGGGAAAAGGCCCTATAATAGATAATAGAGCAAATAAATATCCAGGGGTGTTGGTCTGAGAGGGTCATCTTCCTCGGATCTGACATATGTCAGTAAAGTGAACTTCGTCTTACCTTAGACCACCTTCCAGGAAGCTCCAGCAACGAAGATAGACTTTAAATGTACAGGGAAGGGATAAGAACACAGAAATATCTAAGGAAAAAGCTGCTACCACCGCATTAAATGCATTACAGCAGCTTTCCTGACCGCATTAATGTGGAGAAGACCTCTGAATAGTGTTTTCAACCACTTTTACTCCCAGAAAATCAAAAGGCTGTGGGAGAGGAAACAGAAACTCGAGTACGAGGCTAGATAATAGACAAATGGACCGTGGGATTGAATAAAGAAGGACTATATAATAGAGTAAAGCCTCTAGAAGGGTGGGGATCGGAAAATATTAAGGAAAAACATTGAGGAAGATTCACTGTAGCACTAGGAAGAACACCATCAGAAATAGCCAATTTATCCAATAACTTACTCCTCGGATACCATCAAAAATAGCCAACTTATCCAAAAACTTACTCCTCGGACTCGAGCTCAACCTTTGATTATGTGTTTTATCCTCCTCGGACAGACTCATAACCCCTATTAACCGTTGTAAAACCCATCACCAGCCCAGTTCTTTCACCCACTCTCTCATAAATTTACTGTAATGGGCTTATTGGGCCCATATCCTATTCCATCTGGGTTTGGGCTAAAATTTGTGACCCTACAATTGGCGCCGTCTGTGGGGAGAATTAGTGCTAGTAAGGTTTATAACAGTTATGGCGGGTTCAGGACCACATGAGATCAGTCCACCCCATTCAGAATCTGTTAACGTTCATCAGCAAGATGAGCTCCATAACCTTGAATATGGAAATCACGTAGGTAACCAGCAAGAGGGTAGCTCGCAGACGCTCCATGCTGGTAGAAGTGGCTATCGACGAAGGAGTCACTTGGTACATGAGCAAGCTAATGAAAAGGATTTGCAACGAGAGATTGAAGATCTAAAAAAGAAACTTCGTCGTGCACAACGAAAACAAACCCCTTCTAGCTCTGATGTTTCTTCCAACGATGAAGGAGATGCCAGTTACAGGGAATGCTCAGAAACCCCACCTAGTGAATCTTATTCTTATGAGGAAGAACATTCTCACAAGAGGAGGAGAAAGAGTCCATCTGGGAGAGGGGTAGGAACTAAGGTCATGAAGAAGGCTCTGAGCCAAATTTCTAAGTCCCCCTTTACTCGGGGAATAGAAAAGGCAAAGCTTCCTAGACGTTTCCATCAACCTACGTTCACCATGTATAATGGACGTACCGATCCCGTGGAGCATGTAAGCCAGTTCAAACAGAAGATGGCAGTTCATTCTCAGGATGAAGCCTTGCTGTGTAGAGTGTTCCCCTCCAGCTTAGGACCGATGCTGATGAGGTGGTTCGATGGGTTAAGGACTAATTCCATCAACTCTTTCACGAAGCTTACTCAATCATTCTGTTCCCGGTTTATTACGTGCAGTAGGGTTCCTCAACCCTTAGACTCTTTGCTGTCTATGACAATGAAGGAAGGAGAATATGTGAAGTCGTATGCTGAAAGGTATTGGGAGATGTTCAATGAGATCGATGACGATTTTGATGAAGTCGCTATTAGAACCTTCAAGGTCGGCCTCCCTTCCGAGCATGGTTTGAGAAAATCCCTGACAGGTAAACCTGTCACCAGTTTGCGACAACTAATGGATAGGGTGGACAAGTATAAAAGGATAGAAGATGATCAACAACAGGGAAAAGGGAAAACTAAGTTTATCCCTCAAGAAAGGAGAGATTTTAGGTCGGATAGATACAACAATAACCAGCCGAGAAGGGATTATACCGAGCAGCAAGGATCAAGTAACAATCAGGTGATCGGAGCTGTATTCTGAGAACCCGTGCATCAAGTCTTGGAAAAGGTTAAGAACGAATTCTTCTTCAAATGGCCCAATAAGATGATGGGAAACCCAGAAAAGCGAAACCGAAATCTCTATTGTCAATACCATCGAGACCATGGTCATACTACCGAGGATTGCAGAAGTTTATGGGATCACTTGGACCAACTTGTCCGAGAAGGCAAATTGAAACAGTTATTGCACCACTCTAGTAGTTTGGGTGGTCAGACTGATACTCGGCCGGAAAGGGAGAATCCTTCAAGACCTCCTCTCGGAACTATCAATGTTATTTTTGCGGCGCCTGGCAGAACGGGATCATGCCCTTCTAGAGTAATTTCTGTGGCTCGCCTGTTTCCTGAGGATGGTAGCCACGAGCCGAAGAGAGCTAAACTAGATCGGTCCCTAGTCATGGGATTCTCAGACAAGGACAAGATTGGAACTATTCAGCCTCATGATGATGCCCTAGTGATTATTCTTCGAATTAGAGGTTATGATGTGAAGAGAGTAATGGTGGATCAAGGTAGCGCGGCCGAGATCATGTATCCTGATCTTTTCAAGGGGCTGAATTTAAGAACTGAAGATCTGACGCCTTACAATTCTCCCCTAGTAAGTTTTGAAGGGAAGGTTATTATCCCAAAGGGACAGATCAGACTACCAATGCAGACCGGTTCGGAAATAGTGGAAGTCGATTTTATCGTAGTGGATGCATATTCTCCTTATACAGCAATTGTTGTCAGACCTTGGCTTCATACTTTAGGTGCGGTCTCTTCCACCCTACATCAGAAGATCAAATACCCATCCGGAGGCAAAATAGAAGAAATACTAGGTGATCAAACCATGGTGCGACAGTGCATGATCGCAGCCATTCGACACAAGCCTGAAGTAGAATTTGTGACTCACGGAGAGGAGTTATAGCAGTTAAAACCCCCAATGTTACCTATTGGTGGGACATCCGATGAGGTGAAATGTGAAGATCTTGAGAAAATCACAATAGGAGACGATCCAGAGAAGTTTTTTCAAGTCGGATCCCAACTACCTTAGCAAGAGAGGGAGGAACTAGTAGAGTTCCTTAAACGAAACATTGACGTCTTTGCCTGGAATACTTACGAGGCTCCAGGGGTGGATCCAGACTTCATTTGCCACCACTTGAATGTTAATCCGTTAATAACTCCTAAAAAGCAGCTCCCCCGTCGTCCATCCAAGGAGCATGCAAAAGCAGTCCGTCAGGAAGTAACGAAACTCAAACAGGCTGGGGCTATCAAGGAGGTCTTCTATCCCGAATGGTTGGCAAACACGGTAGTGGTCAAGAAAAAGAGTGGAAAGTGGCGAGTGTGTGTTGATTTCACAGAGTTGAATAAAGCTTGCCCTAAAGATCCGTTCCCCATGCCCAAGATCGATCAGCTAGTGGACGCCACTGTCGGCCATCCTCGAATGAGTTTCTTGGACGCTTTCCAGGGTTATTATCAGATACCTTTGGCCTTGGAT
Organism: Quercus parvula; assembly: GCA_030820535.1. NCBI lineage: Eukaryota > Viridiplantae > Streptophyta > Magnoliopsida > Fagales > Fagaceae > Quercus > Quercus parvula. The sequence continues at coordinate 29,514,965 of JAUAME010000007.1, forward strand.
GATCAAGAAAAAACTGTTTTTGTTACTCCAGTTGGGAATTACCATTACAAAGTGATGCCATTCGGCCTAAAGAATGCAGGTTCCACTTATCAGAGAATGATGATAAGGATGTTCGAGTCATTATTAGGAAAAAATATTGAGATTTATATAGACGATATGGTGTTGAAAAGCAAAATGGTGTCGGAGCACCTAGAGGACCTTCAAGTTGTCTTTGAAATTCTTAGAAGCTATAAACTACGTCTAAATGCTTCCAAATGCTCATTTGGTGTAGGATCGGGCAAATTCTTGGGTTACATGGTTACTCACAGGGGAATTGAAGTTAGTCCCGACCAGATTAAGGCCATCACCAATATGCGAACTCCTCAGAACCCAAAAGAAGTGCCAAATTTAACTGGTATGGCCGCCGCTTTGAACAGATTCATATCTCGATCAGCAGATAGATGCAGACCTTTCTTCTTATTGATCAACAAATGGAAGAACTTTGAATGGACAAAGGAGTGTGCCGAGGCCTTTCAGCAACTCAAAGACTATCTAGCACGACCACCGGTCATGTCTAGTCCTGAACCAGATGAAGTTCTTTTTGCCTATATTGTTGTAGCCTCATGTGCAGTGAGTTTGGTGCTAATACGAGTGGATAACGGTGTACAGCGGCCAGTGTATTACGTGAGTAAATCGTTGCATGAAGCGGAAGTGCGTTATCTACCATTAGAAAAAGCTATCCTGGCAGTGGTGCTTGGCACGCGTAAGTTGCCTCACTATTTCCAAGCGCATACAGTGGTGGTTCTTACACAACTCTCGCTAAAAACCATACTCAGAAGCACTGATTACACAGGAAGGATAGCCAAGTAGGGTACAATTCTTGGGGCTTTCGATATCAAGTACATGCCTCGTACCTCCGTGAAGGGACAGGTCCTCACTGACTTGGTGGCAGAATTCACCAAACTTGAAGTAGATGAATTACTGGCAAACAGAAACAAGGATGAAAAATTGGTTGATACGATCTCCCAATACTGCCCTCCGACATGGGAAGTACATGTAGACGGAGCATCAAACCAAAAAGGCTCAAGGGTTGGATTAGTACTGAAGTCTTCTAAGAAGGTTATCATTGAGAAGTCGTTGAGGTTAGACTTTCCATCTACGAATAATGAAGCTGAATATAAAGCTCTATTGGATGGAATGGCCATGGTCCAAAGAATGGGAGGGAAGTCCATAAAACTCTTCTCGGACTCAAGGCTGGTTGTCGGTCAAGTAAAAAGGGAATTCGAAGCCAAAGATGAAAGGATGCGGGGTATCTTAATCAAGTTAAAATTATGCAGTCGAAATTTGAATCCTTTAGCTTACTGCACGTCCCTAGAAGTGGCAATGCGCATGCGGACTCGTTGGCCATGCTTGCAACCTCCTCGGCACAGAACTTGCCTCGAATAATCCTTGTTGAGGACCTACGCAAACCCTCGGCAACAGTAAACATGGTTCAGATTAACCAAGTGAGAGCGGGTCCGAGTTGGATGGATTCCATCATGCAATTCTTGAAGGAAGATATTTTGCCTGAGGAAAAAATTGAAGCTGACAAAATACGAAGAAAGGCTACTAGTTATTGGTTGTCGAAGGATAGCAAGCTATATAGGCGTTCCTTTTCAAGACCTTATTTGCTATGTGTTCATCCCGACCAAGCCGAATCACTCTTGGAAGAGATGCATGAAGGAATCTATGGAAGTCATACTGGAGGCCGATCCTTAGCACATAGGGCCATTACTCAAGGTTATTGGTGGCCAAATATGCAGAGAGAAGCTTTGGAATACGTTAAAAAGTGTGATCAGTGCCAGCGGTACTCACTGAGTATACACTAACCAGGGGGAATCCTCAATCCACTATCTAGTCCATGGCCATTTGCTCAATGGGGTTTAGATATCGTTGGACCATTTCCTAAAGCAGTGGGAAACAAGAAGTATCTCATAGTCGGCACAAATTATTTTACGAAGTGGGTTGAAGTGGAACCCCTAGCCAACATTCAAGATGTGGATGCAAAAAAATTCGTCTGGAAAAGCATTGTTACTCGGTTTAGCATCCCTCATATGCTCATCTCGGACAATGGACTCCAGTTTGATAGCAAGATGTTCAGAAATTATTGTGGTGAACTGGGAATTACTAACAGATATTCTACTCCGGCTTACCCCCAAGGGAATGGACAGGCTGAAGCTGTGAATAAAGTCATATTAAGTGGATTGAAGAAAAGATTGGATGATGCAAAAGGTAAATGGGTGGAAGAACTTCCACACGTACTCTGGATGTACAGAACCACGCCTTGTAGGTCCATTGGAGAGACCCCTTTCTCAATGACTTACGGAGCTGAAGCTGTCATCCCTTTGGAGTCTGGGTTCCCGTCGATGAGAACTAGCTCGTTCAACCCAAAAGACAACGATGAGCAACTAGCAAGAAGTCTAGACCTGATTGAGGAAAAGAGAGAGAACGCAATGGTTCAGTTGGTCCATTATCAGCAGAAACTAAAGCGGGGTTATGATGCCAATGTAAGGATAAGACCTTTAACTCCTGGTGACCTGGTACTACGTAAAGTTGTGGGCTTGGCAAAAAATCCGGCGTGGGGAAAATTGGGGCCGAATTGGGAAGGACCATATCGTATCACCTCCAACGCTGGCATGGGAGCATACTTCTTAGAAGATCTGGACGGGCTTGTAGTACCCCGTCCTTGGAATGTCAATAACTTAAAGAGGTTTTATTATTAATAAATGTTTATTTGATCAATATTTGCTCTTTATGTGAAATGTGTATGCCATTCTTGTAGTTCTATTAAGTGTTTAAACTTAAATCCAATCATGCATGGAATCCTCGGACCAGATGATTTTGGGTTAGTTAACACTCTTGTAGTTCTATTAAGTGTTTAAACTTAAATCCAATCATGCATGGAATCCTCGGACTAGACGATTTTGGGTTAGTTAACACTCTTGCAGTTCTATTAAGTGTTTAAACTTAAATCCAATCATGCATGGAGTCCTCGGACCAAATGATTTGGGTTAGTTAACACTCTTTCTCAATTCTATTAAGTGTTTAAACTTAAATCCGATCATGCTTGGAGTCCTCAAACCAGATGATTTGGGTTAGTTAACACTCTTTCTCAATTCTATTAAGTGTTTAAACTTAAATCTGATCATGCCTGGAGTCCTTAGACCAGATGATTTGAGTTAGTTAACACTCTTTCCCAGTTCTACTAAGTGTTTAAACTTAAATCCAATAATGACTAGAGTCCTCGAACCAGATGATTTGAGTTAGTTAACACTTGTTCTAAGTTTCTATAAGTATTTAAATTTAAGTTTAAGCATATTACTTAAGTTCCCATTTGGGTTAGTCATATTTATTGTTACCTTGTTACTATTGAAAATGCTTACTTGGTTCATGTATTGACCCAGGTTCTGGACCTTTTTAGTTAAACTAATCTTCTAATGTGCTTTATTTGCCTAATATAATCATACGTACAATTCCAAAAAAAAAAATGATGATGAAAACAGAGGAGTTCACCACTAATTATCATGACTTGTAAAGCAAAAGGAATATATTTTCATTGATAATAAGAGTGAAGTGCATGTTTCTTAAAAAAAAAAAAAAATACAGAAACATTAAACGAAGAAAATAAATTTACTACTAAAACTAATGTCCTAAGCTTATGCCTTGGGAGCCCCTGGGTCAGCAACTTGCTTGGACTGAGAGATGGCGGTGTCTGAAGCCTTGCCTTTACCCTTATCTTGGTTCTTATCCTTGCTCTGGGGAGCTTCAACTTTTTTCCCTTGGCCAGTATCTTGGCAAGAGTTTGTTGGAACTTCCACAGGAGTAGGAGGGGCTTGATCTGTTGTAGGAGCCTCAGACACTTGGGCAGTTTGTTTTGGAGGAGGAGAGCCAGAGTCTGGGAGCTCGCGGATGTCCGAATCATAATAGATGCTCTCAGGTCGTCTTAGACTGGAATCAGCAGGGATCCCAGCGGCATCAAAGGCTTTACCCCAAGTGATGTCGCAGTAATCCCTAGCTACGGCAGAGAACTCCTCTGTAAGCCTGCTCTGAGTCTCCTGTACCCCTAGGGCATACGCAGCCTGCTTTTCGGCCTCAGCTGCCTCCTTTAGTAGTTGGGCAGCCTCCCTAGCCTTGTGGAGTTCTTCGCGGAGATCCGTCACCATCTGCTTTTCTATTGCCAGATTAATTTCGCAGTAGTGCAGCTCCTTACGAAGATCCTCAGCCTGTCTCTCAGTTGTTTTCAGGCCTGCTTCGGCGCTATTTTTGTCCCTGAGAGCTTGTTTCACCTGCTCAGCCAGTTGTGCTTGTTTATCTTTCAGTGCACCTAGCTGAGCCTCTACAGTGTCTCGGGCATCCAGGGCAGACCTCGTCTTATTGCGAGAGTTCTTTACCCACTCCTCGGCCACGAAAACTTGTTGCGTGACCTAGTAAGTAAAAAAAAAAAAAAAAATTGATGATACTTCTGTTATAAAATGCAAGTAAATATAAATAAAGTGAGCAGAATAGCTTACCATAGCCAAGTCCCTTTTTAGGGAAAGGAAGAGGTCCGGATGGTTAAAGCTCCTGTAAGCTGCCATATCCTGAGGGAGGAGAAGGGGCTGCTCTAGAGTCTCAGCCAACAAGCCAGCATGCCCCCCGCGATAATGCCTAAGCGTGGCATCAAACGCGATGGGCATACCATCAACTTCCAACACAGATGACCAAGTACGTGCAGGCCGACGTACTTGGGCCACCAGGGCATCCTCTCGATTGTCCATGGAGCTGGACCTTCTGCTCCTATGTTCCTGCTGTGTTTGTTTGGCCTGCTTGTTTCCTTTAGAGGGGCCCAACTCCCCCTCAACGACAGTATCCACTGGCCTTTTCCTCCTTAGGTCTGGGTTAGGATTCAGCCCAAGGTTAGCAGGAATCTGATGTGGAGGAGGAGGATTTGCAGGAGGTTTGGACTTATTCTTATCTTGAGGGGATGGCGCCTTATTCCTGTTCTTTATCAGTTCCTTCAGGCTTGGACCGGTCTTGGGGGCCATTGCTTCCTCCTCGTCTGAAGTGTCGGCAATATAAGTTACCACTTGGGCAGGGGTTTGCACACACAAATGCTCGTCTGCCCCCTCTTCAGCCTCCGATATAAGGATTGTTTCCTTTTCAAACTTGAATCTGTCAATTTCTTGTTCAAGGGAAGAAGAGGAAGCTGTTCCTTCTCCGATAATAGCTTTTCCAAGTGGAACTTGTTGTAATGGTTGGGCAGCGAGAGGTATCCCTTATGGGATAGGATGATCGACGGGCAGAAGATTGTATGGAGCAAGGAAATTTGGCCGAGAGACGTCTATACGTGCCAAACGGTGATCGCCTGCTCGGATAGAATTGCCGATGTCTAGAAATGATCTAGAAATTGGCTTAAAGTCCAAAATCAGGTGAACTACACGAAGTTGCCCATCGTTGTTCACAAAAATTTGTGACCTGAGCAGGTAGTTAAGTGTTGGAACGTTGATTAGGCTGAGCTTTGGGTTGGTATACAATTTATCTGTCAAATGAATGAATCAAATAGTTAAGAGCCTCGGCAATACAAAAATAACTAAATAAATAAATGTAAATGGATTAAAATGATATTTAAGTGCAGTAAAGTAAAGCCGAGAACTCCTTAAATCTAATGTTAGAAATCCTAGATCTAAATTGCTCTACCTGGCTCTCCTAGCTTGGTTGGGCAGGGTAGGCCGTCACTCCAAGGGCTCGATAGGATGAGGTAGTCATCTTTCATCCCTTTGTTAGATTTGGGGAGGCAGAAGATCAACTTGACCACACTGGAACAAGACTTAAGGTAAAATCCTGCTCGGGATTCTATATGGCATTCGTATAAGTGAGCGACGTCATACCAAGTCAATCCTAGTCCCAAATGTTGGTCCAAAGCATCAATTGATCGTAGGACTCTAAAAAAATTGGGAGCACATTGGTGGGGGCAGAGTCTATGGGCACGTAGGTAATCCCTTGTAATCCTACCCATGGGGACGGTCATGCCTCCTTCTATGAAGGCAATCATAAGGATTACGACCTCTCTTACTTTTCGGTCAAACTCCACCCCTTCTGTAGTGCAGTGTCGTACCACTACTTCTTGGGAAATGTGGTACTTTTGTTTGAACAACTCTATCAAGGCCGGAGTCTTTACTAGACGCTCAAATCTACCCATTTTTAGCTTGCGAAGGGTAGAATGGTTAGCCGATGAGGTTAGCCGAGAAGATGGAGGAAGTTTGAAGAACGAAACTTACGTGGGGTAAGATGCGAACTGATCTTCTTGTCTCTGGAGGATCTTTGAAGTCTCTTTTATGAAGGTATGATAAATGGTCTGATGAGTAAGGAATGCAAAGATATGAACGCTCTGAAATTGCAAACTATGATGAAAGGAGAAAAGAGTTACGTTTAGAAGCTTTTATAGTAGAAACCAAAAATGAAGGGGACGCAATCCCGCCCAAATATTGAAGGGAAAACCTGAACTGTTAGATGAGAATTCCACCGTTGGATGTCTGGAGCGTAACGCGGCCCAAAGCGTTTAATGATGTTGTGTGAGTTCCCAAGCGTTAGAAACTCTCGCGAAATGACAGAAATGACTCTTCCACGTGCCTGGGTTCGAATATCCTTGTGGTCTTAAATGTAATTGTGGATAAACATTAAAATTATATTTTTTCTCCTCGGATGAGAGGGAAAAATTAGAATTTTGAGGGGCTGTTGTGGGGGCCAAAACTTGAGCCTTTGCGTTGGGCTTAAAGTCCCTTTTTTTAATAACAATGCGTCCGAGGAGAAGAAAGCATGGGAAAAGGCTCCGTAATAGATAATAGAACAGATAAATATCCAGGGGTGTTGGTCCAAAAGGGTCATCCTCCTCGGATCTGACATATGTCAGTAAAGTGAGCTTCGTCTTACCCTAGACCACCTTCCAGGAAGCTCCAGCAACGAAGATAGACTTTAAATGTACAGGGAAGGGATAAGAACACAGAAATATCTAAGGAAAAAGCTACTACCACCGCATTAAATGCATTACAGTAGCTTTCCTGACCGCATTAATGTGGAGAAGATATCTGAACAGTGTTTTCAACCACTTTTACTCCCAGAAAATCAAAAGGCTGTGGGAAAGGAGACAGAAACTTGAGTACGAGGCTAGATAATAGACAAATGGACGGTGGGATTGAATAAAGGAGGACTATATAATAGAGTAAAGCCTTTAGAAGGGTGGGGATCGGAAAATATTAAGGAAAAACATTGAGAAAGATTCACTGTAACACTAGGAAGAACACCATCAGAAATAGCCAATTTATCCAATAACTTACTCCTCGGATACCATCAAAAATAGCCAACTTATCCAAAAACTTACTCCTCGGACTCGAGCTCAACCTTTGATTATGTGTTTTATCCTCCTCGGACAGACTCATAACCCCTATTAACCGTTGTAAAACCCATCACCAGCCCAGTTCTTTCACCCACTCTCTCATAAATTTACTGTATTGGGCTTATTGGGCCCATATCCTATTCCATCTGAGTTTGGGCTACAATTTGTGACCCTACAATTATCTCTTTACTTTTCTATCCCTTCAACCAAACACACATGAGGGAAAATAATTATTTTCCATCGTCTCACCATTTTCTATCTCCCCAACCAACTAGGTCCTTGAGAAAAAAAAATGTGTATATATATATATATATATATAGAGAGAGAGAGAGAGAGAGAGAGAGAGAGAGAGAGAGAGAGAGAGAGAGAGAGGTATTTTTTTTATAATTTTATATTTAGGCCCCCTCTTTCAAAACTTTTGAGCCCCCTCCCCTACAATTTTACATTGATTTAACTAAAATAACATTTGCATCAATTGTAAAATAACATAAGACCCCAAATTTGACCAATTAACCCAAAATTACACTCACATTAGTTTATGTATCATTCTGCAAAAATACATTTGTGCTATAGTAACTGTGCAAATTTACACAATTACTGTAGCACAATGTATTTTGCAAATTTATATAATTACTGTAGCACAAATGTATTTTTGTACAATGATACATAGACTGATGTTGGTGTATTTTGGGGTTGATTGTGAAAATTTACACTATTACTGTAGCTATACAAATGAATGTTTTAGAAATTATTTAGATTGTGGATAGTGGTTTCATGATTTTTTTAAACTTATACTCCAGCCCCCTAACTCGAAATCCTAAGTCCATCCTTGCACCAAAATAATCCACCACTTAAATTCCGTAACCACCAATTCAACCCAACCAAAAACAGTTGAGAGAGAGAGAGAGAGAGAGAGGCAAATATAGACAGAAGAGGGAGAGATAGAGAAAGAAAGGGAGAGTTAGAGAAGAGCGGAGATAGACAGAGAAGAAAGGGAGAGTCATGGAAGAGAGGAGAGAGGGGGAGAAAGAATAAAATATTAAATTTTACGTTTACAATCGGTGAACAGTGAGTTGTATATACAAAAACTTACTATAACTAGATGGTATAATATTTTACATATACCAACCCGAATGGTTGTAAAATAGCAATTTGGAGGATTTTACACCCCTCAATGTTAATACTAGCAACAAAGCCAAAAACACCTCCATTCACGCATGATGGAGATCGATCTATTGATTAAAAAGGATTCGTAAGTTGAGACCCTAATTTGAACATAATTCTCTACCCATCCCAAGATCCTTAAAATTTATCCCAGCTCATAACTAGACATTATATCTCTTTCAGTTTAAATAATTGTTTAGAAATGCTAAAGAAACAAGGTTCTTATTTATTTATTTATTTAATGTGAAGAAACTAGGTTCTTAGTCGTTTATTAAGCTCACAATTGGATGACTCCTAATAAAGTAATAGTATTTTGGATATAATCTTCAAGCGATATATGTCATAAACAGAAGAAATATAATGATTAAATATGATCATAGAAAATTTTTGTTTTTCATATTCGGACCAAGGTCACTTGATCACATTTTATCCAATGATTAAAAATGATCACAAAATTTTTTTTATGAAGATGATCAAAACATTTAGTCTAGGTTTAGATTTGCTGAATGTTTGTTTTAATGTAATTTTAGAATTGAGTAATTGTAGGAAATTACTATTCAATTTCTGCAAGGCTCGACCGATCAAAAATTAGACTTGATCGATCGAGAATCGTGGATCAAAAATTTTCTACAAAATTCTCAAACCAACCCAAGCCCATATGACGTGTAGGGTTAAGTGTTTCACTCCAAGTATAAAAGGAAAAATCCTAATTGCGTTTTAGAAGTCTTTGTTGAGTTGTGTGTTGAATCTTTTGTGAGATCTAAGAGGTATTTACCTTCAAACACACACATAAAACTATCAAGATCAAGATTCACATCAAGAACTTGATGATTGCTTCAGTTGCTGCATAAAGAACTTCCAAGAAGATCTGAAACCTTTGAGAGGTGTCTCAAAGTCACAAGTAGGAGAACTTGTGGTTACTGTAGATCAAGGAAAGAAGTAGTCCGTGAACTTGGAGCTGTCATGTGGTTGTGGTATTAAGTTTTCTACACGAGGTAGTAATAGGATGTTAGTGGTCTAAGTCTTGTTATACAAACTTCAATTCTTTCATAGTGGATCTGTTTTTACCTTGAGGATTGCTATGTTAAATCCTCCCCAGGTTTTTTACCTGTTGGTTTTCCTGGGTCATCAAATTTGTGTGTTCTTTACTTTCCATGTTATATTTGTTTTACACATATTTGTTTAACCTAGATTTAATTAACAAACTTGTTAATTAACTTGGCTTAATATTAGGCTAAACATATTGTGTTAAGGGCTCTAAAAACTAACAATATCTAAAAACTGAAACGTAGCATTTACTCTTGCTACGCTCCCATTGAGCCACATCAGTGGCCATATCATCTACTTATTTCTCATTTCTCTCCACTACTTCCAACCATAACATCCCTTTTACCTTTTCATTTTTCCACTACTCTCAACCTTAATGTCACTCTTCATCTATCTCTTCCTCTTCCTTTTATTTTAACTATTCTTATCTTCATTCTATTACTATAAATATGACATTTTCTCTCCTATTTTATACATATTTTCTCACATGAAAAAAGTTATTACTCTCTCTCTCTCTCTCTCTCTCTCTCTCTCTCTCAAGTGTTTTATTTTTATGTGAATTTTTTATTTTTTGTATCTCTACTTTAGATTGATGTATTTATGACTTCTTTAGAATTTTACTTTGGGTTGCAATTTGATTTTGTGCTTTTAAGTTATTATCTCTTTTTTTTCTTTCCTATGATTGTTAAATGTTATTCTATTGCATATAAATATAGTTGTTAATGCCCATTTTTGGCAAAAAGGACTCAATGGCAAAAGAAGCCCAACAATATGAAAGAGATGGAGAAAGAAAACAGTAAAGTAAAGACCATTGGGCCAGAATGGTAGGAACAATGGTCTAGAGGCCTAAAAATAGTAAAATGCCCCCAAAGAAAGCAAATGGGCCCAAAGGAGCCCCAAAGAATGAAGTAGTAAGCCCATGGGAATCATAAAAAATAGAAAGAAAGCATAAATGGGTAGGACGAGCCCAAAGAAAAGAATTAGTAAATGAGATTGGTTCAAAGGCTAATAAACCCAAAGGTAAAAGATGTGGTAGTCGGGCCGGGAAGCCCAAAAGATTTAGCAAAATCCCATGGGAATGTAAGTAGGAAACAATGAAATGGGCCAAGGATGCCCTAAAGAATGAAATGGGCTGTGGATGCCTAAGAAATAAAATGGACCGGGGAAACCTAAGATGTTATATGAATTGGCCGAGTAGGAATACTAGGCAGTGTAAACTAAAAGAAAGAATAACATATGAAACTAGCACGGCAGGTATTTTAGCCCGCAAGCCCAAAAGTAGTACAGTAAGCAAGGGTAAATGATATCACATTAGGAACAATGCAATGGTGTGGCAAGAGCACCAACCAGCCCACGGACAAGAAGTGGAAGGAGACATGGGTTGAATTAAAGAAGAAAGCCCACACCTAGGCAATGCTCGGCCCGAAGAAGAAATGAGATGCAAAGAATGAAGACCCTAGAACTCATCCATGCCACAAGAGTTAAACAAGCACTAGAACGTGCAGTGAAATCAGACAAACCTATAGGCAATGGTAAACGCATGAATGTTAGAAAAGCAATGGACTCATATGGAAGTGGAGCATGCAAGGCTCAAGCACCACCTACATGTACCTAGCAAATACAGGGGAGGTGAGCCACGGGTCTGAGGTAAGAGAGGGTGTGGTCTGGCGGTGGGGAAAAGGGGGAATCCTATTTTGGAGTTCTTGCTCAAGCTTTTTTGGGGAAAATGTCCTACTCGGATGACACACCACGTCCCACTAGCACCAGCCCAACCAAGCAGAGGGTGTTAACGGAGCCAGGCCTAAGCCACAGCAACAACAAAGAACTCTTGCGAACAATACCAACCTTTTTATTGAAGTGTTGGAGTCTGTGCAACATTCCTAGCAATAGTTGATTGAAGAGATTCGCCAAATGAAGACAGACAAGTCAAAAGAGAAAGGAAGCAAGCATGACCTAGAGCATGCGGCAGACAAAGAAGAAACCACCATAGGGGGTGGCCCACAAAACGTAGAACAGCGTTTCATTACCATGGCCAAAGTTGTGGCTTTCCTAGAGCAGGAAAAGGCCAAGGTGCCCAAGGAAATATTCTATGCACGAAGGCCTCCTTATCCGTTGAGAATACTCAGTAAGCCATATCCTGAGTGTTATGAGCTGCAAACTTTTGCACAATATAATAGTAGAATGGAAAGTGCTATCAAACACGTGAATAAGTTTATTGACACCCTTGGTCCCTACGCAACAGACAAGGATTTGTGTCTTCGAGAATTTTCTAAATCCCTATGTGACCAAGCGTACACCTGGTACACCAATTTGAAACCAGGATCAATCCCGACATGGGACGATATGGTAGATGTATTTTGCACCAAGTATTTTCATAGAGAAGATACAGTAACACTTGCAACTCTGCAAGCAACCAAGAAAAGGGGCGGCGAAGACCTAATGGAATACATTAAGTGGTTCAAGGACATAGCCCACGACTGCTATGACCACTATAAAGAAAAGACATTGGTGGAAATGTGTATAGGTAACATGATCATGAAGTATAGAGCTGTCTTGGAGAACCTAGAGATTTTCCAATTTGTGCAGCTATTGTAAAAAGCAAGAAGACTACCCAATCAGTAAGGATAAGTTCTGATAGGCCCAAGGAATGGAAATTCGCACCGCAGGCTATAACGGTATCTATCGGCGAAAAGAAGAGGAAATCAGATGGGAGGGAGTATGAGACTCCGCCGCCACTACCATGTACACCAAAGGAGCTAGATGTGCTCTTGGATAAATGGATTGCAAATGGGGTCTTCAAGCCCAATTAAGTTTCCAGGGAACCCACTAAAGAAAAGCGAAGGGACCCATGCTTATACCATCTGCACAATTATGAGCAACACCCCACTACAGAATGTTGGGCACTCCACAGATTAGTGTATTACAGAATCAGAAAGGGAACTCTCGAATTGTCCTAGCTAAAAGTTCAAAAGCCCTCTTGGCATTCTGCGAGGGATTAAGATCATTGGTCTCGAGTTGGTTGAATTGGATGAAAAAGGCAGCAGTTTTACTCGCTAGATCAGGAACTGTGGTAAAACTGCTACTAAATTGAAACTGAAAGGACAGAGCCACCTCAATAGGAGTCAGGCCTAGGAAGAAATATACGGTAAGGAACGATTTTAGAAGGGATAGACAAAGTGAAGGGACGAATCCTACAGTGAATATTAGAGAAGATGCAAGAGAAAGAAAATTACTAGGAGGACCCGTAGGAATAGGGCCTACAGTAGTGGCAAAAATAGGGACTGTAGACATTGCCATGTCTGCTGTAGGCTTGGGCTCCTCAAGAATGTTTGTTGCTAAGAAAATTGATGTACGGAATAGTCAAAGAATTGTACCATGAAATTACAAGAAGAAAAGAAAAAGAAGATCTGTTAAGGACAAGAGACACATACCCATAGCCTTAGTCTCATGCTTACCACCGCCATGATCCTCATCAGAATCAAATACCCTCATCCTAATGACAAGCTTGTCCTCAGAATCCACAATGACCTCTTTGGACCCCTTGTTAGAAGACGGGTTTGCATCAGGTCCTCAGGTGGTAAAACTAGGAATGGATGAAGGAGTAACTACCAAAGAGGAGCCATCCTTCACGCCCTAGGAGAGGGCAATGAAGGGATCACTGGTAGAGATAACAAGAGAAGTGGCAGGAGAAGCGCTCCTAGTCTGAGATGCACTTGCAAGAGTGGCTTCTTTCTAGGGAGTAGGAATCTTAGCAGGAACAGGAACAGACTCACCAACCCTCTTGGTATGGGTACTTTCCTTAATAGGGAAAGGCTTAGGTGAAGGAATTGGAGCCTCGACAAGAGCTCCCTATGTAGCAATAGAAGCAAAGGCCATGGCCTCAGCCACTCTGTCCGCCCCTCAAAGGAACCCTCTATGGGCATGCCCATAGCAGTAGGAACATCCCTACTCGTTGGGTGATAAACAAAAAAGGGCTCGAGATCAGCCTAAAAGAAAGAGGAGAAGAGAAATAAGAAAGACAGATGTTAGGGCAAGAAGAAGAAATAAATAAACATGAAAAAAAGAAAAGGAGAGAAAAGACATAGCAACACGTGGCAATGAAAATGCATGTGAATGGAAGGAATGTACCTCCAACTCGGGCTCATCAAGTTATGTGGGGCTGGTGGCAGAAGTGACCTCCTTATTCTTAGATTGCATTAAAAAAAAAAAAAAAAAAAAAGGTGGAGGAGAGAAAGAGAGATAAATGAGTATGTATGTGGAGTTAGCCGCAAGAAAGCCTCATGAATAAGTAAAAGAAAGAAAAGGCAGATTTTAGAGATAACATACTCTCCTCTCTATAGTGGTAGATGAAGCTAGTGGAGATGTCTTTCTCTTGCTGCCGTGGGTCCTCCTGGAAGGAGAAGCATCCATGGATGGCCTTGGAGTGGAAGGCTTGGGCTTGCTTGCAATAAAGCGCCTGCTAGAACGTGTACGAGCAGAAGGCGGAGGAGAACCCTCAAGGAGTATGTTACCAATCGGAGGAAGACCACCCTCATATGGAATGATGTTAGAACAAGTCTTAGAAGAATCATCATCTCTCTTGGCAAACTTGGGCTTAGCGGACCAAAACACCGAACCCTTCTTCGTAGGAGCGGGAAGGTTCGCCACCTTCACCTTTTTTTCCCAACCCATAAGGTACTCACAAGCATATAGATACCACCCTTTCTCCATCGCCTGCCAGTCAAATATGGTGGACCTACTCTGTTTTCTTGCATATGCCACTACGGACTTAGTTTGAAGCAACAATCGCAAATTGGAAGAAATGATGGCACGAAGACCATCAAGGGGAATGAAAGGAAACCCACGGCCATCCAACAACTCTTGGCCAAATGACATCATCACAGCTTGCCAATACTCATGCATCATAGCTATACAAAGACCCTCTCTCTGTGAACTCGGAATGGTGACTACTGTGAAATGCCTGCTCCAAAACTCAAAAGCACTAGGCCGCAAGAATTGCCAAATAGGAGCAGTGGACTCTAGAAAGGCAGAGAAATCATTAGGAATGTCTTGATCCAACCTAGACTACCTCCTCGCTCTGTTGGTAGAATAGTGTACAAAGTGGATACCCTTATTGGTAAGGTAAGGCAGCCACCCATCATTAGTGGCTGCCAAATACGTAATCCCCCATTCATCAAAGGCAGTCAACGGGGTGGTGGTCCCAGCAATGTCAATAAAAGGACCCATAACTGAGTCAGCACATGTAAAGCCAGTGCCCAAGTTCCTGAAGGCCGTCTAACAAAAACCAACACCTTTATCAAAAAAACTCAATGACAAGATGCCTAAACAGCTTCAACCTAACCCAGTGGTAAGCTGATGGAAAATCAAATACAAAACAACCACAGAAATCAGTAATAACCTTCAGACAAAAGCAGTACTTCTCTTTGGCAAAACGAACAAACTATATGGCAGGAGCTTGCCTGCCTTTCATCACTCTGCAAAATATCCAACTACACATATAGATAACCCAAAAACATAGGGGCCAATAGCAGACTCACCCCATCAAAAATCTTTATGGCCAATCGAAAATAAAGGGGTTTTACAGCATAATGAGGGTGAGAGCCAAAGATGAAGTTACAGAGCTAGAAAGTGACAAAGGCCGCATGACGGACTACATTGGAAGCCTTAGAGAAAGCACCAACCCATTGTGACAACTTTTTGTTGCCACTCATCCCTTTCTTCAACTTGTCCTCCACAGCCTCCTCTTTGGTGGAAAGTTCAATATTGCCCGGGTCCACATCACCAAGAATGGGCAACAACAGTTGGTTCACCACATCCTCCAAGGTAACAGTAATCTCACTGCAAGAAAGGAAGAAAGTATAGGAGACGCTACACCATCGGTGGACCAAATGACGAAGATTGAACAAGTCCCTATTGTGAGAGACCACAGGGGGTGCTCTCAAAAAAAGAGATTTGGGTGCTTAAGGCACCTCTTTTTTTGGGTAAGTGGTGTGGAGTTACTACTTATTTTTTTTATACAAAAAAATAAGAAAAAATAAATATAAGTACATGTTCAAAATACTTTGAATGTCATTGATAAAAAAAAGTACAATTTGGTCCTAGTTACAATCTTTGCAAAAGTTACAAAGTATTGGTCCTAGTTACATTCTACCAAAATCAAAGACAAAACACTAGTCTACCTATCCTTCAGGGGCTAGGTTATGGAATGGGAAGGTGTTAAACACCCATTCCGCCCTAACAGAGTCTGGTCTTCTAGACTCTAATGACTATTATATACCCTTTTTGTATGATGTTGAATGTTATGTTATAACACACATGACAAACACTTGACAAAAATTAATTTAAACCAATTTGTCTTATGAACATGTCCTCTTTTAAAGAAAAATCATATCTGTCTTCATGTAAGTTAAACAAAATAAGATTTGATTTGTAAAAATCATATATGTTTTTGTAAGTTGAAAATTGGAATTTGATTTGTAAAAATCAGATTTGCTTTTGTAAAGGGTAAAAAGAAAGATTTTGTTAAGAAAAATTAGATCTTTTTTCTTGTAAGATTAAAAAAAGAAAAAAAAAGGTATTTGATTTGTAAAAATCAGATTTGTTTTTGTAAAATAAAAATAAAAATAAAAATAAAACCTTTTATAAGAGGATTCACATTAATGAAACAAACTTACTATGCATTCATCACTTATTAAAAGGAAAGAATTTAACCTTACTCTTAATTTTTTTTCTTTGAAATTTCAATATCTGCAATTTTATAAATAAAAAAAATTAAAAAAAAAACTTTTTCAGAAAAATTTAGATAATTTTTATGACCAGAAAAATATAGTTCTGTATCTAAGGAAGATACAGATCAGTTTTAATGTTTGAAAAAAATTAGATCTGCATCTAAGGAAGGTACAAATTAGTTTTGTATTTGAAAAGAATTCAAATTTGCATCAAATGAAGATACAGATCAGTTTTATGTTTTTTTTTTAAAAATTCATATCTGCATTTAAGGAAGATACATACTAGTTTTATGTTTTTTTTTTTTTTTTAAAAAGTCATGATCTACATCTAAGGAAGATACAGATCTATTTTGATGATCACTAATAGATTTTGAAATCAAAGAAAAAATTAAAACAAACAATCAACTAAAGAAAATGTTAAAGAAAAGTTCAACTAAATATCTAAGCATAGCAAATATGAATTAAAAACAAGGCATAATAAAACCAAACATGTTAATCAAATTCATGCAATGAACAACCATGATATATTAACTAATGGAAAAGAAAAACAGGCAGAAGAATATAATTAAATACCTCTTGCATGAGCGTGCTCTTCAATAGAAGAATATTTTTGAAATCAAAGAAGTTTTCACCTCTTTGATGGCTAAAATACTTTACTTACAAAAAAGAAGTTCTTAAACCAAAAGCCTCCAGATTGTCTTTAATGTAAAGGGAACCAAGAAGTCAGAAAAGAAGAGCCCCTAATTCTAATTTTTTCCCTCTATTTATAGAGGTTGGGTTGCTTAAAAAATAAGTTCAATGAGATCAGATACGAATTGGAATACGTCCTTATCTCTAAAAAGTCGAAAAAGATGGGCTTTATCTCAATCAGAAAGCACCTAGTCTGAGCTGAGTGTTTAGGCTAATTAGCACTTGGGAAGTGCCAATTAGCACTTGCCATGTGCCGATTAGCACTCCAAGAGTGCCAACAGGCCCTCTTGGGTGCCAAGCCTGCGTTTGGGTTTTGGTCCAATTTGGACTCTTTTTAAAAAAATTTTGAGTTGGAAATTGCACATAGACGCGTTTTTAATCCATATTCTAAAAATTAATCCATTTTTCTTGAAATTCATGTCTTTAACATGATAATTATCTTGTAGATAAATATTCTAAAAAGCTTTAATTATCCACAACTTCTTTGTTATCTAATTATCATTTTATTCCCATGCAAGCAAGCCTATTTTTGACACTAACCAACAACCAATCACAAAATTATTTAATTAATTTTAATTGTTTAACCAATCAGAATTAATTTAAATTAACGCATGTGGTTGGTTCCAGTGGCGACTCTAGGAATTTTGTCCAGGGTGTTCCTATTCCACTTTGAAAAAATTTCGGGTCATTTCGGTCTATTTTGGATGTTTTAGGACGTTTCGGTAAATACCGGCCGAAATTCAAGATTTGGCCAGCATGAAGTTTGTGCTTAAAAAAAATATATATATATATATTCTTAAAACCAAAACAAATTTGCATTTTGTACACCAAAAAACCTTAAAAGGAAAAAAAATGAAAAGAAAAGAAATGAACAAAAGTACTTGTACAATAAACTATAAGTTCATTTGAAATATTAATAAAATTATTAATTATTGTTGTTTAGTTGTTTCATTAATTTGTTTGTCTTTTATAAACTATAATTTGTTATATTTGTTGTTTCATTAATTATAAAATTATTAATTGTTGTTTAGCCTAACATAATTTAATTTGTTTGTCTTTTATAGTGTATTGGTTAATTAAATTATTAATTATTGTTTATTAGTTGCTTTCCCCAATTAATTATTGGTTAATTAAATTATTATTTATTAGTTGCACTAGCACACAGCCATGTGCACATAACACTAAAAGAGCCAGCCATGTGCACATTACACATCCCAGCCAATCAAAAAAATTCACAATCATAAATCACAATACACATTACACTAAAAGACAATTAATATATCACTAACACCAACAGTAACACACACCAACACCAACAGATAAGATAAAGCCAAATTCAAAAGGTCAAAAAACAGCCAAATATTAATAAAGTTCAAGCTTCAACAGTTCAGCCAATCACAGAATCAGATAAAGTATTAAAGTTAGCCTTAAAGAATAAAGAGAGAGAGACAGTGATTTTAGATAATTTAGATAAAGAGAGAAAGAGTGTGAGAGACTGAGAGAGAGTCGGAGAGAAAAAGAGAGAGAAGTTAGTAAAATGAAATACCTTGAGAGAGCACCACCGGAGCAGGGAGGCTTGAAGGCTAAGGCTGAGGCAACGACGACCAACGAGCGATCTCCGATGAGGGGTGAGCGAGTGATGACGACATGACCGATCTCCGACGAGGTGACCGATCTCCATTTGTTGCTTTGGCCTGGACCGATCTGCTCTGGAGGGGCGTTGCTCTGTCTTTAGGTTTGCTTTAGCCTTTAGTGATTTATGATTTAGTCATTTGAGGTTTCTAATTTAGTGATTTGCTCTGTATTGGGTTTTTTTTTTTCTTTTTTTTTTTTTTTTTTTGAGAATCCGTGGGTTTGCTACCTTTGTAATCTGTTGGGCTTACTGTGGGCTTGATGTTAGGCTTGCCGTTCGTTGTTTTTTTTTTTTTTTAGAGCTCTATTACAATTTTTTTTTTCCAGATTTTAGTTCAAAATTTTTTTTTGGGCTTTTTTTTTTTTTTTTAATTTGAGGGTGTTCTTGATTTTGATTGAGGGTGTTCCTAATTTTTTTTTAAGGGTAAACAAATTTTTTTTTCCAGGTAACGTGGCGCCGCCACTAGTTGGTTCCACCCAAACAAAATGCATGTGGACCATAAAAAGCTTGATCATGTGTTATCTTTCGAACCGATGGTCCAATTTGGGAATTGGAAATGTCGTCACGACCGTTAGAATCTCAAGATTATTTTTATGATATGTAATGAATGAATTAATGCATGCAATGCAACTCTAAAATTTGGGTATATGAATGGTCACTATAGCCATCCTCCAAGATTAACTTATGGGTGCAAAATCGAGTGTCTACACCTATAGTTAGACAAGCAATGGGATGAAACGATGACCTTCAACACGCCGGCCTGCCATAGCGCCTCCATAAAACCCGTATCGGACAACTCTTCATCTACCCACTCCTTCCAACCCAAAGAGGAACCCGACCTAAATTCAAAGAGAATGAGCATGGGAAGCGATGTCCCTTGGCGTATCAAGATTGGAAATGGAAGAAGCCAAAAAGGCCTAAGACACCTTCATATCGCGATGGCAAATGGAGAGCCACACACAGCCCTTTGGCGGAGGTAGATAATCATTGGGCATCGTAGGAAAATGAGTATGGGCATCGTACCATGGGTTGATGAGGGGAGGGCACTTGCTATTTCGGTTGCAACCCCCTTCATCCTCCTTTGAATGGTCCAATTTGAAGAGGGGAGCCTCTTTGCCCATGATTTTGGCAAGAGGATCATCGGTAGCAACTTCTTTCCCCTTACGGTGTGAAGGACCCTCGCCTTTCGCCGGCATCATGATGGGTTGCTTTATTGGAAAAGATTGATGGAGAGATTTTAGGAAAGAAGACACGGTCAAAAGAAGGGAATGCAAAAGGCATTCTGAATGGATGATGGGAAAGGGAATAAGTTTAAGTGTTAATGACAATAAAGATGACGTGAAGAGATGTAATGGGTCAGCCGTCAAAAGAGGCAATGTATTAATGAAGCAGAGCCGGTTTTTTAGAATAACTGCAAAACTAGGAAATTCGAAGAGACAACATTGTTCACAACAAGAAAGAAAATAAGGCGGGGCCCACTGTTCAAAAAAACCCGTGAAAAAAAAAAAAAAAGAGAGAAAAGAAAAGAGAGACTTTTTCTTTTCTTTTCTGTTTGCACATGAATCGTAGGAGTAGTTCATATATGCTTAGAAGGCTAAATCTTGATGCCCATTTTTGGCAAAAAATGCCTAATGGCAAAAGAAACCCAACAATATGAAAAAGATGGAGAAAGAAAATAGCAAAGAAAAGACCATTAGGCCAGAATGGTAGGAATAATGATCCACAGGCCTACAAAATAGTAAAATGGCCCCAAAGAAAGAAAATGGTCTCAAGGGAGTCTCAGAGAATGAAGTAGTAAGCCCATGGGAATCATGAGAAATAGAAAGAAAGCAAAAACAGGCCAGAGGAGCCCAAAGAAAGGAATTAGTAAATGGGATTGGTTCAAAGGCCAATAAACCCAATGGTCAAGGATGTGGTAATCGGGCCATTGATGCCCAAAAGACTTTGCAAAATCTCATGGGAATGTAAGAAGTAGGAAAGAATGAAATTGGGCCAATGATGTCTCAAAGAATGAAACAGGTCGTGGACCCCAAGGAATAAAATGGGTTGTAGAAACCCGAGATGTGATATGAACTGGCCTAGCAGGAATACTGGGCAGTGTAAACTAAAAGAAAGAATAACATATGAAACTAGCATGGTAGGCATTTCAGCCTGTAAGCCCAAAAGTAGTACAGTAAGTAAGGGTAAATGATATCACAACAGGAACAATGCAATGGTGTAGCAAGAGCACCAGCTAGCCCACGCATAAGAAGTGGAAGGAGACATGGGCCAAATTAAAGAAGAAAACCCACACCCAGGCAATGCTCAGTCCGAAGAAGAAATGAGATGCAAAGAACAAAGACCCAAGAACACATCAACGCCATAAGAGTTAAACAAGCACCAGAACCTGCAGCGGAGTTAGACCAACCTGTAGGCAATGGCAAACTCATGAATGTCAGACAAGCAATGGACTCATATGGAAGTGGAGCACGCAAGGCTCAGGCACCACCTACCTATACCTAGCCAATAGAAGGGAGGTGGGTCATGGGTTTGAGGTAAGAGAGGGTGTTGTCTGGCGGTGGGAAGACAGGGGAAGCCTATTTTGGAGGAAATATCCTTTGGGGATGACATACCACCCAAAAGAGGCAAACATGAGGTGGAATCACTACTTTTGTCCAAATGAGAGTGCAAAAGGAAGTAGAAAACAAAACAAAAACTACTTTTATCTAAGAATGAGGCATGACATGCCAACACAGTATAGTGGTGGTGACTAAGCAGCCAGTAAACCAGTGAGCAGTCCTGGAAGGACACCTATAACAAGCCAAAAGTAGTTAAGGAGTAAAAATGGTAAATCTTGTCACAACAAGCAGTATAAAAAGCCATAGACATGCACAGTAAACAACAACTAAGGAACACGGAAAAAAGAGAGAAAAAAGAAAGAAAATAAGGAAAACAAGTAAGGAAAGAGAGAAAACAAGAAAATCCGAGAGTAAGGAAGAAAATAGGAGTGATAAGGGTAAAAGCATGCACCAATAGGCTACCCATTTTTCTCCCTCTCAATAGTCCACTCTCTAGCAAGTCAAGAATCTGAAATCAAGCCACTTAGGTCCATTTTTCCAAAGTGAGTAACTTCTACGGCAGGATTCTCCTCTAAGGTTACCCACATTGGAGACCGATTCCCTTATTGGACTTGAATTTACCAAAGGGTCAACTTTGTTCCTTTAGCAGATTACTCTTCCCTTATTTTATCATGGCTGATTAAGGACTAACATATCTTTCTTGTTACTAATCTATTCATGCTGTAATCACGTATTAGCGTTGTTAGTAGAAAAATATTTTAGTTAAAGTATTTTGGTTATCCTACTGTATTATGTTTTTCCTGCTATAACGGTTTGTAATAGTGTTTCCTACCCTGGGCATGTTACACACCCAAGATTGCTGCCAGGGCTTTAACTTGCGCACAAGTTGGCCTAGGGAGTGTTTCAACTAGGCCATTCCTGACTCTCCTACCTAGAATCATAGGGCCTCAATACGACAAGAACAATCCAACCTAAGACGCAAAAAAAGCCCATGACAATAGTTTATAAGAATATAATGTTATTCTATTATATACCATGACTTGGATAATTTGGTGTTTAACTTATTACTATATTTTTTATTTTGATACTTCTTTTTCTCATTTTATTTTCTATTTCTTTCTCAAAAAAGGCGATTACACACACACACACACTCTCTCTCTCTCTCTCTCTCTCTCTCTCTCTATATATATATATATATATTATTTATTCTTTTTTTATGAATCATTGTATTTTTGTATATAATACTATTTTGGGTTAATATGATTTGGTAGTGTATTTGATTTTGTAAAGTTTTCCGTCACAAGTCTTCTCTATCCCTCTTTTAGCTTTTGTTTGATTTTTTTTTTTTTTTTGACATAATACTTAGTTATTTTGGAAGTGAGATTTTGAATTTATATCAAAATACAATGTTGACTTTTTATTTGAATGTGTCTATCAACTATTAAAATTAAACCGCCCAAGATGAAAATGTATAGTCAATATTTTAATTTTAACTTTTCATTGATTTATTATTTAGTTATAACATTAAAATTAAAGTAAATGAATATGTAAAGTTAAAACTGCCTAAGATGAATTTGTAAAGCCAATATATTTATATATTTAATATTATCAAAAAACTAAAAGTAAAAAGTAAATAATAAAAACAATAATGATGTGGTCAATGATGTTACGGATGAGAAGACTTAACAAGAGTATAGTAACAAAAATGCGATACCACCGCACACCTTTGGTGCGGTGGTCACTCCACAAGTATAAATGCTTGTGGGGTGTGGGGGGTAAAGGTCGAGGTTCAAGTCTCTAAAAGGGGGCTTTACACACATATACACTTAATTTAGGTTAAAATAGAAATTCTATCTTGTATAAAAAAAATTTAAAAACAAAAAAACAAAACAAAAAACAAAAAACAAAAATGTGATATGAAGATCTAGTTAAAGGCAATTAAATCTTAATAAATAAAAGTGCATGTAGTAAAAAATAAAATTTAATCATATTTTCTTTATCTTTTTATACAAATTATTTTCTTTTAGTTTAATAGGTGAAGTGTTCAATTTTATACATAAAGCCTACATTTTTTCTACATATTATTTTAAATTAAAAATTTATAATATGGTATAGTCTCTTAGAAATGTATAAGAAATATGCAGTTCTAATTTCATGTATCTATATTAGTAGACAAAACTCAATCAATAGTTCGAAACTACTCCTTCGATAGGAAAAATTATAAATATAATAATCTTTTTTAAGAAAATGAAAATTTTGAATAATATATTTAAAACTCAAACAGTTTAGTTGTACAAAAAAAAAAAAAAAAAAAAACAAATTAGGAAAATATAACGCACAATAACATAATTTATAAAAATATGGACCGCATAAAAAATGAATAAGATCAATCAAATAAATCCAAATAATAAAATGATGATATATTTTTTGAGATAGATAAATGAAAAATAAGTTTAGAAATTGTTTAAGTTTTTGGGAGAACAAATTATTTTCCACAAAATTTATAAAATTATTCATTTTTTAGGATGTCCATATTTTTATAAATTATGTTATTTGTTAGTGCCGAATGTACCATGTGGGGGTGAAAGGCCAGGGAGTCCATATTTATGTATATGTTGGGCCAATAGTCTAATCTGAGGACTCTAAATAACCTAAGGATGGGAAAACACTTCCATAAGGATTTGTGTTAGTAAGTGAAGAAATGAAATTCGATCAGAGCCACCCCGAGAGTGGTCCGAGAAAGAAACCCTCCTCGGTTAGGCAAGGCCGAGGACAAAGGGTATGGTCTGCCATTAAGAGCGACATTCCAGACCATTCCATGGAAGAGGATAAGTATTAAAAAGGAACAGGACAAAGGAATGCCTAGAAATATCTAAGAGAAAGCTGCTACCATTGCATTAAATGCTCTGCAACTAATTGAACCGTGCTTTTCAACCTTACAACTACTTCCAAAGACTTTAGGGAGGGGTTGATGGGACAAATATCAACACTATCAATCTAAATCTACACGTGAACAGTGGAAATGAAAGGAGGATAGTATAAAATAGAGGAGAAAGGAAAAAAGAGGGGATCCTAGAGTAACCTGGGGGCCAGACTTGTAACAAAGTCTTAAGAGTAATATTTAAGAACCAATCTCCTCGGATAGAATCCGAGGACGTCTTTCCCTAATAAACTTATGTTATCTTTCTTTCTTTATTATCCAAATCTATTTGTTGATCATCTATCTCGCAAAGGCCCAGGTTTCCAATCCATTCTCTACAAATTTATTGTTTGGGCTCTTTTGGGCTTAAGTCCATATCTCTGTTATGCTAGAAGCCCAAATTTTGACCTTACATACCACATTTCCACAAAAATTTATAAAATTATCTATTCTCATGCCTCGCGTGGGTTTGCAACTAATTTGTATTTAAAAAAGAAAATGTGGTACATTCTGCACTAGCAAATTACAAAACCCATAAAATACTAATTATTTAATAATTAAGAGCTATTTCTCCAGAATTTGTCACTAGAACTACAATAAGAAATTTCTAATCCGGTCAAAACTTCTTCAAGAATTTGAAATACCCTTTATTTTTTAATAATTGAGTTTCTCTTTGCTTAGAGATTTTTCCCAGGTTAGAGATTAAGGGACAATGAACTAGACACTCCCTCTCTTTTATGTAAGAAAGGTACACAGTAACACCAGCACTTGTCTTCAAGGAGTCCTCCTTAAATTAAATGTCAGATAACAATAAAAAAAAATTAAGAAACAAATGTATCTAGAAGTATAATTTCATAGTATTAACATGTAGTGGAGGATTCTTCTGCAAGAGATCTTGGAGGTGAAGATAAGAAAGGTTTTGGAGGGATTTGCAAGGCTTCTATGTTTCCTTCTAACATTTCAATCACTTTACTCATGGATGGCCGATCAAATGGATTTGTCTGTATGCACCACAAGCCCACTAAGATCATCTTTCTCACCATTGCATTTTTCTCTATGGTCATATTATCAGGAAATCCTAAATCATTGTGTTGCTCAAGTCGCTTATAAATCCAATGTGGAAAATATATCTCACTGGTATTACTAATTCCAACATCAATGTTTTTTCTTCCTCCAACCATCTCTAAAATCATCATTCCATAACTATAGACATCAGATTTGTGTGAAACTCCTCCAAAGTTTCTGTTGAACACTTCAGGAGCTATATACCCTATAGTTCCTCTGGCAACTGCCATTGATATGTTACTCTCATTCCTTGGAGAAAGTTTAGCAAGTCCAAAATCAGAGATCTTTGGAAGAAAATCTTCATCCAGAAGGATATTATGTGGTTTTATATCAAAATGCAAGATTCTAGTATTGCAGCCACGGTGTAAGTACTCAAGCCCCCGAGCAATACCAATTGCAATTTGGAATAGTTTTTCCAATCCTAGGAGTGGAGTGGTAGTCTCAATGTTGCCACTATGTATGAATTTTTCAAGCGATCCATTGGGCATGAACTCATAGAAGAGAGCTCTTTTCTGACCTTCGAGACAAAATCCAAGGAGTGCGACAATATTAACATGAGAAGTTCTACTAATACTTGCAACCTCATTGATAAATTCATCTCCATTTCCTTTTGATGCATTCAGGACCTTCACAGCCACGAGATGACCAGTGAGTAGCTCTCCTTTGTACACACCACCATAACCTCCTTGACCCAGTTTAACTTTAAATGAGTTGGTGAATTTTTTTATGTCTGAGAATTTATATCTAGTTAGAGCTAGTGGTCCGTAATTTCTGATGAATGCCTCAAGATCATGTTCATTCTTTGTTTTCTTCATAAAAAATTGAACTGACGTAATTGATCTCTTTCTTCTAAGCCAACAAATTGCGATACAGGTTAGTAACACTCCAAGCCCTAAACCAGCAAGACCTGTAATATAGTTTGAACATGATTTAGTTATATCCTCTTAAAATCTAAAACCCGCTTTCCACACTAAAAATTTCGGTGAAATATTGAGGAAGTATATGACATCTTTGGAATATGCAAAAGAACAAAAAATATAAATATATTTTCTCTAGTTTTACGAACGTAATCTATTTTTAATTGGTATCTTACCTACAATCAGCCTTATATACTTGGTCCTGGTATGTTCTGCAGAGAAAATATACTATTCATTAGTAATTAGTAATACATAATGTGCAAATGAAATAATTTCAAATTTCTTGTATTGCACTATTTTTTTTTTTTTTTTCTGTAATTAGTTATTTGTACATGAGAAAGGAAAAGGTATAAAACTTAGGAACCTTTTTAAAAAAATAGTCAATCACTCTTTCAACAAATTTGTGCTTTTAAATTTAAAATTATTTAACTAAAAGATAAAAGTATTTTAAAGAGTTTGAGAAATTGTGTAAGGATATTTTAGTATATATAATGATGAAACCCAAACAGGAAATCCTGTTATTAGTAGTATAGATAATAGAAACTTATTCTTATTAACATAATAACTATATTATTCCCTTACGGAGTCTTGGTAAGCATCACCGATGACGATCACTATTTGTTGAAGTCTATCAACAATGATGTTCTAATAATAGAATACAAGCAAAGCTACACATGTCATTGAACCATATCCCATTCACACTAACTTTAGAACTAGCAAACGGGTAAGGTTGGGTCAACTCAGGTTCGGTCACATATAGGTTCGAGTAAAAAAGGAGTCGATCTAAACAGGTCGTAAGCAGGTTAGGTCGATTAGGTTACAAATCAATTAATCAGGTTACAGGTTGAACTGTATTTTTCATATGTAGGAAAATAAATAATAATTGTTAGGGTCATATTTTCTATGTATTGGCTTATTTTTTGACAAAATGCACTTTACTTGTAATTTGGTAGATCTAAGTTGGGTTTAATGTATCAAGAAGTATGTAAAGTTTACATCCTAAGTGGTATCATTGAAGACATGAAAATTGATTAAAGAAACAAGTGAAGAAAAGTTATTTCAATAATTCTTGACACTAGTCTTGACACTAGCATTTATCGAGATTTAATGAAAAATGTTGATCTATTGAGATTTACAATTTCAGAATTCTCATATCTAAATTTCTGCCCATAATGAATTGGATTGATAGGGTTTCATCCTCCACAACCCTAGACCATATAAAAGATTTATTTTAAAGTCATCAACGACACAGAGACTCAATTAGAGAACTCATACACTCTATGAGAAGTTATTGTGTTTTGTGCACCTTAGGGTTTTGTAAACAAGTGTTTCCAGATTTTCAACGTGCTTTGAAGTAAAGAACTTTGTAGCCAACAACAATACTTTAGTTGCTTGGAATTAGTCCCATATTGGGATCCGTGCATGTGAGAAGTCTTCTACAAGAACAAATCCAATTGGAGATTGGTGAAAAGGTTCAACTGTAAGTTGATATTTTGGAATAGTTTAGGGTAGTGGTAAGATTACTTATACTTGTAACCACTTGTAGTTGTAAGATTAGTGCATTCTTAGGAGTGGTGGTGACCTGAAATTCACTTAATAGGATTTTTGCCGTGCGAGAAGTTTTTCCCATTCATCAACAAATCACCATATTATTTTATTTTCCACTGCATATTAGTTTATTTGGTGATTTGTTGGTATCTTCACGATTTGCATTTAATTTGACCTAATTAATTAACTTGGATAATTTAATAATAATAACAACAACAAAAACAACAACAACAACAATAATAGTAAAAAAGTTAAATCACCTAGAAATATAACTAAATAAAAAGCTACAATATAATCATTAAAGAGAGTTCAATTTAATAATAATAATAATAATAATGGATTAATCTAAGTTCACATGTAATTTGGGTATTCAAAATAAATTGAGAAAATAAAGTGTTAAAATTATAGCAATATTGAAAAAGTTGTATATCGCCTTACTAACTTAATTACATTTTACAAAATTATGTACAATTCAATTCCCTTTCTCTATTCTTCTAATTATTTAAAATTTGAGTTTATAACAAAAACTAAGAGTTAGAAACAAACAAAAACAAAAAAACAAACAAAATGAAGAGATTGTAAGAAAAACTAATAGTGGAGAGATGGAGGTATTTGGGATTTAGTGCCATGAGAAAATATTGCATAAGTAATTTTTAAAATTTTATTTTAAGTTTAACTATTTTGCTTTCACATGAAGTGTGGAGAAAGATTTGGTGGATGAATTGGTGTTGAGCTTAAAAAATGTGGTGATATGAAAAAGTATGACGGACATAATTTTGTTAGCAAATTGGCTGGATTTGAACTTGGTTAAGCTCATCCCAACCCTCCACAGAAACAGGTCTACAAAGAAAAAGAAATGATTCCTGTTTGGTTGTGGAGTTAAAAAGAAGTGATTCATTGAAGTGACTTAATTGACATTCATTGATTTGGCAGAATTTTGATGAGACTGAAAACTAAAGAACTTCTAGAAGATCAAAGGAACATACTACGCAAAATAAAAGGTAAAAGTAAAACTAAACCAATTTTCTAGATATCTTTTGTGAAAGCTTCTAGATATCTGTAAAACTAACCAATTAGTCATTAAAAACCTCAGATTGTCATTTTCTACTCCTGAAGAAAAATCCAAGAAATCATGCATCATGCCTAATTCATTCAAACCTATTAGGTGCCCAAAATAACATGAGCTGGAGTTCAAATTGAAATTGAAATCTTCATGATCTCTAACACTGTATGCTAGCGTGATTAGAAACTCCTAATTTTGATTTAAAAAAAAACTATAAAGAAATTGTGCTCACTATGGTTTACCTATGTTCTGTCTAGATGAAACATAAGAAAAATTTGAAGAAAATAATCAATGATTATAAGGAAATTTCCTTCAGAAGTACCATCATCGAAGGTTTTTAGATGAGCTTGGTCATGGCAAAAACAAACAAACTAATTATTCTGGAATCCACATTGTCCGCTACTTCTCTTGCAACTGCTAGAATCATGTGCATTCCAATTCAAAGAGAACCCCATCTTCAAAACTTCAGTATAATTCATTAGCAACAAGCTTGTCAAGTTGACTCCAATACGCACATCCACAGGCACATCAACCATAGACCAGCACGACTCCAACGAAAAGTTATAAAGCACCAATGCTTCCTTATGGAAAACGGCAAAAGAATGATGGGTACTGTTGCTAGCACAGTCTAATCCATATTTAGGGTAATAAGGCATTGAAGTGTAGTTGTAGAGGATGGAGAAATCAATATGATGATACAAACTAAAGTTGAATGGAGTTTGATCAAGGCTAACATTACGCAGAGGAGCAGGGCATGCGTCCTCAAAGACCACGGCGTTGGCCACAAGAAATTACTGGTTTGAGTAATAGATGTCCTGAATGATATAATCCTCATTGGCAAATTGTTAGAACTGGGTTTTTGTCTTTGCAGATGATTGTAAAGTACGGGTTGCCACAGAAAGGTTCTTGTTCTCGAGGTATCCAGAAGGGGTAACTTACATTTGAGCCATCTCCAAAAGTATAACTATGTGAGGGACACGGGCCTGAAATTTTGGGTCAAGGTATAGAATGTAGTTGACTAAGAAGGGGAAGACGATGAAAAAAAAATGCATATAAGGGAAGGTTTTGGGGACATGGAGAAGTTTTGGAGATCCATTTGAGTGGAAGTAACTAAGAAGCAGAGGAAGAGAAGGGCCATTAGAGCAATAAAAGTCAACAAGATTGGATGATCATGACCAGTCAACATGTATAACCTAGTAGTAAATGGGGAAAATTTTTGTGGCAGTTCTACTTAGCATTCATGCTAAAAGGCAAATTCCAAATAAAATATGGGTTATGTGAACGGGTGTTATTAGGGCAATTGTTAATAAATTATATTTTTTTTAAAAATTATACCACTTTTATGAGAAATTGAAAAAACTGTCAAAACATTAGGATATGTTTGGTAACTGATTTTTCTCCTTATTTTTTGTTACCAAAAACAATTTTTATTATTTTTTAAACTAAAAAACTTGTTTGGCAACCTAAAATATATAGAAAACAAAAATTGTTCTCTAAACTCAATTTGTGAAGGAAACTAAAAACATACAAAATGTTATTTTCAGTTTTTGAAATTTCAAAATCAATAAAAAAAACGCATTTTATTTAATAAATATATTTCATTTAATAAGTTATCATTAGAGTTCAAATTCTAGTAACAATATATTTTAGTATTTTCTATTTTTTTACAAAAAAATTATTTTTTAATTTCAACTAACTAAACATGTTTTTGATTTCAAAAATACAAGAAAATTGTTTTTTTTTTCTTTATATTCCCAAGAACAAGTTTTTGAAAATAGAAAAAAAAATGTTACCAAACATAACCTTAATTTCTTTTTCTTTTTCCTATAAAAACTTTTCTAAAATGGTTCACTAACAAATATCTTTAGGGTATTCGCTAACATTTTCCATAAAATATTAGGAATGACCTAATATGCTATTCAAAATTTTGACATTATGTCCTACTTGGGAAATAATAATAATAATAATAAAATTGTGGGGGAGTAAAACCAAGGCCCGTGATCGAGGCCCAGGAACACCGTTTCATTAAAAGCACGCCCGAGGGGGAGAAATCGTTGAGGCCTGTTGTAGGTAACAGTGAGGCGCGTAAGTGTCCGAGGAGGTTGGTCCGAGAGGAATACCCTTCTCGGATGTGACGACTATTGGAGAGAGGGGCTTCGGCTCTCCTTTAATCCACTTTCCAGCGAGTCCCAGAATAAAAGACAGACTACCGACGTGTATGGAAGGGATAAGGATGCAGAAATATCTTGAGAAAAAGCTGCTACCACCGCATTAAATACATCACAGCTACTTTCCTGGCCGCATTTATGTGGAAAAGACCCCTGAACAGTGTGGAAAGTCTCCTTTATCCCCAGAAAATCAGAAAGCTGGAGAAAAAGGAGGGGAAACTCAAGTACCGTGCTAGATGACAGACAAGTGGACGATGGGATCGAGCAGTGAAGGACTATATAATGGAACAAACCCTTCATAACAAGTGGGGGGGGGAGAGAAAAAAGAAAAAGAGAGAGAAAAGAACGGGAAGAACATTGAGAAATCGCTACTGTAGCATTTAGAAGGAAATAACCTAAAAGAAAGCATCTTGTCTAAGTTCATACCCCTCGGACTTGATCAGAACCCATCAAAACTGCCTTAACCTTACCCCTCGGACCTAAAATCTTAGCTTATTCGTGCGTTTTAGCCTCCTCGGCCAAGTACCCTACCCCCAATAACTGTCGCAAAAATCCGTTGGCCCAATTCTTCAACCCACTCTCTTACAAATTTATTGTATTGGGCTCATTGGGCCCATTCCCTGTTTCCATCAAGGTGTGGGCTACAACCTGTGACCCTACAATTGGCGCCGTCTGTGGGGAGAATTAGCGTCAGTAGAAATTTGCAACAGTTATGGCTGGTTCAGGACCACAACAGGCCAGTCCGCCTCACGCAGAATCAGTAAATGTCAGGCAACCAGACGAACTTCCCAATTTCGAACAAGAAAACCACGTAGATAATCAACGTGAAGGTAGTTCACGGACGACCCATGTGAGGAGAAGTGGTTATCGACGAAAGAGCCATCTGGCGCAAGAGCACGCTGATGAACAAGACTTGCAACAGGAAATAGATGATTTGAAAAAGAAGCTTCGTCGAACACAACGAAGTCATATCCCTTCGAATTCTGATACCCCCTCCGCCGATGAAGAGGAGGATGGTTACAGGAACTCATCAGAAACTCCTCCCAGTGAATCTTACTCCTATGAAGAGGAACGCTCTCACAAAAGGAGGAGAAAAAGCCCGTCCAGGAAGGGAGCGGGGGCTAAGCAAATGAAGAAGGCCCTGACCCAAATTTCTAAGTCTCCCTTTACGCGGGGAATAGAAAGGGCAAGGCTTCCCAGACGCTTCCATCAGCCTACGTTCTCTATGTACAATGGACGCACCGATCCTGTAGAACATGTGAGCCAGTTCAGACAGAAGATGGCGGTTTACTCTCAGGACGAAGCTTTGCTGTGCAGAGTGTTTCCTTCAAGCCTAGGACCGATGCCGATGAGGTGGTTTGACGGATTAAAGACCAATTCCATCGGTTCCTTTAAAAAGCTCACTCAATCATTCTGTTCCCGGTTTATCGCATGCAGCAGAGCTCCCCAACCCCTTGATTCGTTGCTGTCAATGACAATGAGGGAAGGAGAGACTGTGAGGTCATATGCCGAGAGGTATTGGGAAGTGTTTAATGAGATTGATGGGGACTTTGAGGAGGTTGCTGTCAGGACCTTCAAGGTTGGCCTTCCCTCTGAACACGGTCTGAGGAAATCCCTGACTGGGAAACCGGTTACCAACTTGCAACAATTAATGGACAGAGTGGACAAGTATAAGAGGATAGAGGATGATCAGCAGCAGCAACAGCAAGGAAAAGGAAAAACCAAGCTCGTCCCCCAAGAAAGGAGGGAATTCAGGCCAGACAGGTACAATAACAACCGGCCAAGAAGGGATTATGCCGAGCAGCAAGCGTCCAGCAACAGCCAAGTAGTTGGAGCTGTATTCCGAGAGCCCGTGCACCAGGTCATAGAGAAGATAAAGAACGAGCCTTTCTTCAAGTGGCCCAATAAGATGATGGGGAACCCCGAGAAGAGAAACCGAAATCTTTATTGCCAATATCATAGAGACCATGGGCATACCACTGAAGACTGCAGAAGTTTATGGGATCACCTTGACCAGCTTGTTCGGGAGGGTAGACTAAAGCAGTTGTTGCACCACTCCAATAGTTTGGGTGCTCTTACAGATACTCGGTCAGAGAGGGGGAATCCTCCAGGACCACCTCTCGGAATTATTAATGTTATTTTTGCGGCGCCTGGTAGAACAGGGTCATGCCCTTCCAGGGTGATGTCAGTGGCTCGTCTGTATCCCGAGGATGACACTCACGAGTCAAAGAGAGCTAAATTAAGTCGACCCTTGGTCATGGGATTCTCTGACGAAGATAAGATTGGAACTGTCCAACCTCACGATGACGCCCTAGTAATTACCCTCCGTATCGGAGGCTATGATGTAAAGAGGGTAATGGTGGACCAGGGCAGCGCAGCCGAGATCATGTACCCCGACCTCTTTAAGGGGCTGAATCTAAGAGCCGAAGACCTGACGCCCTATACTTCCCCATTGGTGAGTTTTGAGGGAAGGATTATAATTCCGATGGGACAGATCAGACTGCCGGTGCAAGCCGGAACGGATATGGTGGAGGTCGATTTTATAGTAGTCGACGCCTACTCTCCCTACACGGCGATTGTTGCAAGGCCTTGGCTTCATGCCTTAGGAGCAGTCTCTTCCACCCTGCATCAGAAGATCAAGTATCCCTCCGGGGACAAGATAGCAGAGATATTGGGTGATCAAACCGTGGCACGGCAATGCATGATAGCAGCTATCCAACATGAGCCTAAAGCAGAATTTGGGGCTCGAAAAGAGGAGCTATAGCAATCAAAGCCCCCAGTGTTGTCCGAAGAAGGGTTATTCGAGGATGCGAAATGTGAGGATCTTGTAAAGATCATGATAGGGGATGACCCTGAAAAATTCTTTCAAGTCGGATCTCAACTACCCCAGTCAGAGAAGGAGGAATTGGTAGAGTTCCTCAAGCGGAACATAGACGTCTTCGCGTGGAATGCTTATGAGGCTCCGGGGGTAGACCCAGACTTCATTTGTCACCATCTGAATGTTAACCCAGCAATAATTCCCAGGAAGCAACTCCCTCGTCGGCCGTCTAAAGAGCATGCAAAAGCGGTCCGACAGGAAGTGTTGAGGCTAAAAAAGGCAGGGGCTATTAAAGAGGTGTTCTATCCTGAGTGGCTGGCCAATACGGTGGTGGTCAAGAAAAAGACCGGAAAGTGGCGAGTATGCGTTGATTACACAGATCTAAATAAAGCCTGCCCTAAAGATCCATTCCCCATGCCCAAAATTGATCAGCTGGTAGATGCCACAGTCGGCCATCCTCGGATGAGTTTCTTGGACGCTTTCCAAGGTTATCATCAGATACCTTTGGCATTGGACGATCAGGAAAAAACTGCTTTTGTCACGCCAGTAGGGAACTACCACTACAAGGTGATGCCTTTCGGCTTGAAGAACGCGGGTTCCACTTATCAGAGAATGATGACAAGGATGTTTGAGTCGTTATTGGGGAAAAATATGGAAATTTACATAGACGACATGGTGGTGAAAAGCAAAAGAACATCTGAACACCTTGAAGATCTTCGAGCTGTCTTCGAAATTCTCAGAGGTCATAAACTACGTTTGAATGCCGCCAAATGTTCGTTTGGTGTCGGATCAGGCAAGTTCTTGGGTTATATGGTCACTCATAGAGGAATTGAAGTTAACCCCGACCAAATTAAAGCCATCATCAATATGCGAGCTCCTCGGAATCCGAAGGAAGTGCAAAAACTAACTGGAATGACTGCCGCGCTGAACAGATTTATATCTCGATCGGCGGACAGGTGCCGACCTTTTTTCCTGCTGATCAACAAGTGGAAAGGCTTCGAATGGTCGGCGGAATGTGACGTGGCTTTCCGACAACTTAAAGACTATCTTGCTCGGCCTCCAGTCATGTCAAGCCCTGAGCCGGACGAGGTCCTTTTTGCTTACATTGCAGTGGCCTCCCATGCAGTAAGCTTAGTGCTAATAAGAGTTGATGATGGAGTGCAACGGCCAGTGTACTACGTGAGTAAATCATTGCATGAGGCAGAGGTACGCTACCTTCCGCTGGAAAAGGCCATACTAGCAGTGGTGCTTGGCACACGCAAGTTACCTCATTATTTCCAGGCGCACACGGTGATTGTTCTTACTCAACTCCCATTAAAGGCCGTACTTAAAAGTGCAGATTATACGGGAAGGATAGCCAAGTGGGGCACAATTCTGGGAGCTTTCGATATTAAGTACATGCCTCGCACCTCGGTTAAAGGCCAGGTACTGGCCGACCTGGTGGCAGAATTCACCGAACCAAAGACAGAGAGCCAGCTAGCATCAGAGGGAAGAGATGTAAAATTAGCCTTTGGCATCACCAAATGTCCCCCTCCGACATGGGAAGTGCATGTAGACGGAGCATCAAACCAAAAAGGAGCGGGCATTGGGCTAGTATTGACATCTTCAGAGATGATCACCGTTGAAAAGTCGTTAAGGTTAAACTTTCCTGCCACGAATAACGAAGCAGAATACGAAGCCTTACTAGAAGGAATGGCCATGGTCCTAAAGATGGGAGGAAAGTCCATTAACCTTTTCTCGGATTCAAGGCTAATAGTGGGTCAAGTCAAGGGTGAATTTGAAGCCAAGGATGAGAGGATGCGAGGCTATCTCAGCCGAGTGCAAGCCTTACAAATGGAGTTCGAATCTTTCAGCTTGTTGCATGTCCCAAGAAGCGGCAATACGCATGCGGACTCCTTAGCCACTCTTGCAACTTCCTCGGCACAAAACTTGCCCCGCCTAATCCTTATTGAGGACCTACACCGACCCTCGATAATAGCAAACACAGTACGGATCAACCAAGTAAGAATGGGGCCGAGCTGGATGGATCCCATCGTCCAGTTCTTGAAGGATGATATTCTACCCAAAGAGAAAATGGAGGCCGACAAAGTAAGAAAAAAGGCTCCAAGCTATTGGCTGTCGCAGGATGATAAGCTATACAGGCGTTCCTTCTCTGGACCTTACCTGCTCTGTGTCCATCCCGATCAAACGGAATCACTCTTAGAGGAGATGCATGAGGGAATCTGTGGAAGTCATACTGGAGGCAGATCCTTGGCACATAGGGCCATTACTCAGGGTTACTGGTGGCCGAATATGCAGAGAGAAGCTTTGGAGTACGTCAAAAAGTGCGATCAGTGTCAACGATATGCACCAGGTATACACCAGCCCGGAGGAATCCTCAATCCGATATCTAGCCCATGGCCATTTGCTCAGTGGGGCTTAGACATCGTCGGACCATTTCCTAAGGCTGTGGGAAATAAAAAGTATCTGATAGTTGGTACTGACTATTTTACCAAATGGGTTGAAGCAGAGCCCCTGGCTAATATCCGAGACGTGGATGCAAAAAGATTTGTCTGGAGGAACATTGTTACTCGATTCGGTGTCCCACATGTACTCATCACAGATAACGGACTCCAGTTTGACAGTAAAATGTTTAGAGACTACTGTGGAGAATTGGGCATCACTAACAGATATTCTACTCCGACTTACCCCCAAGGGAATGGGCAGGCTGAAGCTGTAAATAAAATCATACTCAGCGGATTGAAGAAAAGACTGGATGAAGCGAAAGGCAGATGGGTGGAGGAACTCCCACATGTACTTTGGACATATAGGACCACACCTCGGAGGTCCACCGGAGAGACCCCCTTCTCAATGACCTATGGAGTTGAAGCAGTTATCCCCTCGGAGACTGGGTTCCCAACGATGAGAACAAGTTCATTCAATCCAAAGGACAACGATGAAAACTTGGCGAGAGATCTGAACTTGATCGACGAGAAAAGGGAAAACGCAATGGTCCAATTGGCCCATTACCAACAAAAGCTGAGGCAAGGTTATGATGCCCATGTCAAGGCAAGGCCTTTGGTCCCAGGTGACCTGGTACTGCGAAAAGTCGTGGGTTCAGCAAAGAATCCGGCTTGGGGAAAACTAGGGCCAAACTGGGAAGGACCATACTGCATCACCTCCAACGCAGGCATTGGAGCATACTACTTGGAGGACTTGGATGGACTTGTAATACCTCGCCCTTGGAATGTCAATAATTTGAAAAGGTATTATTATTAATAAACTTACGTTTGATCAAAATTTGTCCTTTATATTCAATATATATAACTCCTTCCATACCTCTCGACATTCTGTGACGTGTTTAAACTTAAATCCAATCATGCATGAGTCCTCGGACCGGATGATTTGGGTTAGTTAACACCCTCACTGCTCTTTGAAGTGTTTAAACTTAAATCCAATCATGCATGAGTCCTCGGACCGGATGATTTGGGTTAGTTAACACCCTCGTTGTGTGACGTGTTTAAACTTAAATCCAATCATGCATGAGTCCTCGGACCGGATGATTTGGGTTAGTTAACACCCTCACTGCTCTTTGAAGTGTTTAAACTTAAATCCAATCATGCATGAGTCCTCGGACCGGATGATTTGGGTTAGTTAACACCCTCGTTGTGTGACGTGTTTAAACTTAAATCCAATCATGCATGAGTCCTCGGACCGGATGATTTGGGTTAGTTAACACCCTCGTTGTGTGACGTGTTTAAACTTAAATCCAATCATGCATGAGTCCTCGGACCGGATGATTTGGGTTAGTTAACACCCTCACTGCTCTTTGAAGTGTTTAAACTTAAATCCAATCATGCACGAGTCCTCGGACCGGATGATTTGGGTTAGTTAACACCCTCACCGTTCTGTGAAATGTTTAAACTTAAATCCGATCATTCACTAGTCCTCGGACTAGATGATTTGGGTTAGTTAACGTCCAAATTGTTCCGTGAGGTGTTCTCATTTAAGTCTCATCTCTATTTTTAACGTTCAAATATGGACAAACGAATGTCTCAGATTTCCCACTTAGTTGTGTTTAGCTAGTTTGTCAATTTCCAGGTCTTCTTAGTCAAGTTAGGCGTTCGTTTAACACAAGTTCAAAAAAAAAACGCAATGACAGCAAAGAGATTTACTACTACTTGCTATGATACGTAAAACGAAAAGAGTACACTTTCATTAATGACTGAAACAAAGTACAAATCCTTAAAATAATTATAGAAAACAAAAGGAAAACGTTAACATAAATGTCCTAGGCCTTGGTCTTGAAGTCTTGGTGGTCTTGGCGGTCGGCTACTTGTTTGGATTGCGAAGGGGCAGCATCCAAAGCATTACCCTGGGAGGCCTCAGCGCTTTCCCCCTGACCAGACTCTTGGAGTGGGGCTGTTGGGATTTCCTCAGAAGCTGGAAGATCTTGGTTGATCATAGAAGCTTCAGACACTGGGGCTGGCTGCTCTGGGGGAGGAGAATCGGAACCTGAGAGCGGTTGGATTTCAGGATCATAATACACGCTCTCAGGCCTCCTAAGAGTAGAGTCAGCAGGAACCCCAGCGGCGTCAAGGGCTTTTCCCCAAGTGACGTCGCAGTAGTCCCTGGCAACGGAGGCAAACTCCTCAGTTAATCTGCTCTGAGTCTCCTCCACCCCCAGAGCATAAGAAGCTTGTTTCTCAGCCTCGGCTGCTTCTTTCTGTAGCTGCGCAGCTTCCTTGGCCTGACGGAGCTCTTCACGCAGACCTATCACCATCTGCCTCTCCGTCTCTAAATTGATCTGGCAGAGGTGCAGCTCACCGCGAATAGTCTCCGCCTGCTTCTCCATATTATTCCTACCAGCCTCAGCGCTGGCCTTATCTTGGTTAGCCTTCTTCACTTGCTCGGCCAACTGCTTCTGCTGGGCTCTAAGCACGCTTAAGTCGTCCTCCGCAGCATCTCGGGCCTGGTAAGCAGCCCTCGTCTCATCGCGAAAGCGCTTTGCCCATTCGTCGGCCACGTGCACCTGTTGCGCGACCTGTTAAGCAAAAAGAAGAAACGTCTTAAACCTAAAAAAAAAAAAAAGGAATAATAATAACACATAAATAAGATTTTTTTTTTTTTTTTTATATATAACCAACTTACCATGGCTAAGTCCCTTTTCATCGAAAGGACCAGATCAGGATAGTCAATGCTCCTGTACGCCGCCAGGTCCGAGGGAAGGAGGAGGGGTTGTAGCAGAGCGTCGGCCAGATGACCTGCATGGCCACCTCTAAAATGCCGAAGAGAGGCGTCCATCCTAATGGGGCCGCCATCGACCTCCAACTCGGGTGACCAAGTTTGTGGCGGCTGACGAACTCGGGCCGCAGGTCTCTCCTCGTGGCTCTCCACGGAGTGGGACCTCCTGCTCCTTCGCTCTGGTGCAGGCCTGGCCTGTTTATTGCCCCTTGATGGGCCTAACCCGCCCTCCTCGGCAGGCTCCATTGGCCTCTTCCTTCTTAAATCTGGATTCGGTTTGAGCCCAAGATCAGCAGGAACTTGGGGCAGAGGGGGAGGAGGGTGTGCAGCCTGTACGGACTTGCCTTTATCTTGAGAGGGCGGCCCCTTATTCCTGCCCCTCATCAGTTCTTTCAAAGACGGCTCGGTCCGGGGGGCCATGTCTTCCTCCTCGTCAGTTGAATCGGCAATGTAAGTAATCACCCGATCCGGAGGGTGCACGCTTGACTGCTCGTCCTCCCCTTCCTCGGCCTCCGATATGTGTACTCTTTCTTCTTCGAATCTGAACTCGTCAATCTCAAGTTCAAGAGAGGAGGAGGAAGCTGTCACCTCTCGGAGTACGGCCCCACCAAGCGCTACGTCGCGTAGTGGTTCGACGGCAAGGGGGATCCCCTGTGGAATGGGGTGGTCGACTGGAGGAAGATCGTAGTCGGCAAGGAAGTTTGGCCGAGACACGTCAATGCGGGCCAAGCGATAGTCTCCCGCTCGGATAGAGTTGCCGACGTCTAAAAAAGACCGAGAAATTGGCTCAAAGTCCAAAATGAGGTGGACCGCTCTTAACTGCCCGTCTTCGTTCACAAAGATCTCTGACCTCAGCAAGTAATTCAATGCTGGGACGTTGATTAGGCTCAGCTTCGGATTGGTAAGGAATTTGTCTAGCAAAGAAATAAACCACGTTACTAAGCCTCGGCTATAAAAAAAAAAACGTGCAATAAGCTATACTCGCATAAAATAACTAAATAAATGAACAAAGGATACGGAACAATCCCTAGTGCTAAAGTTAGAAATCCTAGGTCTAAAGTGCTCCACCTGGTGTCCCGGCCTTGGTTGGGCAAGCTAAGCCGTCGCTCCAAGGCCCCGACAGGATTAAGTAGTCGTCCTTCATCCCCTTATTTGACTTGGGAAGGCAGGACACCAGCTTCACCACATTGTTACGGGACTTAAGGTAAAAACCCGCCCGGGACTCAATATGGCCTTCGTATAGGTGGGCGACGTCGTGCCACGTCAGTCCTAGCCTCAGGTGCCGGTCCAAGGCGTCGATTGACCCTAATACTCTAAAAAAGTTGGGGGCACACTGATGGGGGCACAACCTATGGGCGCGAAGGTAGTCCCGTGTGATCCTACCCATGGGGACGGTCATTCCCCCTTCTATAAAGGCAATCATAGGGATGACCACCTCTCCCCTTTTCCGTTCGAACTCCACCCCCTCTGTGGTGCAATGGCGCACCATCACCTCCTGGGGAATATGATATTTCTCCTTGAACAGCTCTACTTTGGCCGGAGTGTTCACTAAACACTCGAATCTACCCATGGTTAGTCTCTATAAGGTGCTATGGTTAGCCGAGAAGGTTAGCCGAGGATATAATGGTAGTCGGAGTGCGAATCTTACGAAAGGATGAACGCGGATTGCTTCTCTGATCGCCGGAATCAAGCTCTCTCTTTCTTGTGACGGATTGGTAGGCGCCTGGATACGAACACGGAAGTTGTAAGCTCTAATAAGGAACCGAAAGTAATGCCTGGAAGCTTTTATAGTGGGAAATGGGAAAGGGAAAAGCCACAATCCCGCCCAAATATTGAAATGGCAATCTGGACCGTAGAATTCGTATTCCACCGTAGGATACCTGGTTGAAACGGATTTCCAAGCATTCAATGATGATTGTGCGAGTTCCCAAGCGTCAGAAGCCCTTGCGAAATGGCAGAAATGGCCCCTTACACGCGCCTAAATTTAACTACAATAAAGGACTACATCGTAATTACATTTATATATCAAAATCCTAATTTTCCTCCTCGGATCAGAAAGAAAAATTAGAATTTTGAGGGGCTATTGTGGGGGAGTAAAACCAAGGCCCGTGATCGAGGCCCAGGAACACCGTTTCATTAAAAGCACGCCCGAGGGGGAGAAATCGTTGAGGCCTGTTGTAGGTAACAGTGAGGCGCGTAAGTGTCCGAGGAGGTTGGTCCGAGAGGAATACCCTTCTCGGATGTGACGACTATTGGAGAGAGGGGCTTCGGCTCTCCTTTAATCCACTTTCCAGCGAGTCCCAGAATAAAAGACAGACTACCGACGTGTATGGAAGGGATAAGGATGCAGAAATATCTTGAGAAAAAGCTGCTACCACCGCATTAAATACATCACAGCTACTTTCCTGGCCGCATTTATGTGGAAAAGACCCCTGAACAGTGTGGAAAGTCTCCTTTATCCCCAGAAAATCAGAAAGCTGGAGAAAAAGGAGGGGAAACTCAAGTACCGTGCTAGATGACAGACAAGTGGACGATGGGATCGAGCAGTGAAGGACTATATAATGGAACAAACCCTTCATAACAAGTGGGGGGGGGGGAGAGAAAAAAGAAAAAGAGAGAGAAAAGAACGGGAAGAACATTGAGAAATCGCTACTGTAGCATTTAGAAGGAAATAACCTAAAAGAAAGCATCTTGTCTAAGTTCATACCCCTCGGACTTGATCAGAACCCATCAAAACTGCCTTAACCTTACCCCTCGGACCTAAAATCTTAGCTTATTCGTGCGTTTTAGCCTCCTCGGCCAAGTACCCTACCCCCAATAACTGTCGCAAAAATCCGTTGGCCCAATTCTTCAACCCACTCTCTTACAAATTTATTGTATTGGGCTCATTGGGCCCATTCCCTGTTTCCATCAAGGTGTGGGCTACAACCTGTGACCCTACAAAAATATTTGAGAATACATGACTTTGTCGACCTATTTGTGAAAATATTTGACGATAGTCTTGTAACTTAATTGATACTTTACTATATTTTGAACAAAATATTTAGAATTTAAATCTCCCATCTATTATAACTATCAATTTTAAAATTAAAAAAAAAAAAAAAAAAAACCTGTGTTCACTATTCAGTCAAAGACAATATCATATGAACTAATTTGACTTTTTTTATTTATTTATTTGTAATTCTTTATGGCAGTTATTTTTGTTTTAGGTAAATGTCATAATAACTCACTTAGGGTCTGTTTGGTTAGAGAGATGGAAAAGTGGGAGGATGGAAAATTATGAGAGGATGGAAAAGTGGGAGGATAGAAAATATTTACATTTCCCTCTTGTGTGTTTGGTTGGAAGGGTGGAAAAGTAAGAGAGTGGAAAACTCTTTTGTTTGGTAAGAGAGAAAAAAGGAATAATGGAAAATATAATTTATATAAATTGACTATTATACCCTTGTTACATAATATGTAAAAAATAGATTTATTTATACTAATTAAATAATATAAAATTTACCACATTATATATATATAAATTTCCAGTTTACCAAAAAAAAAAAATTTATGTTATTATTTTTATTATTATAATGTAAAAATTACAATAACATACACCATCATTTTTACAAAACATCCACAACAATTTATCTATTATACATATTTTTTATTAAAATAATATTTCTCTTCCCTTTTCCTTTTATTTCCCAACTACCCCCCACCTAACCCCTCCTCCTTTTTCTGATTCATAATACCACTCTTTAGTCCTCTCTTATCTCTCTATCTCCGCCTCTCTTTCTTCTCCCTTTTTTTTTTTTTTTTTTTTTTTTTTTTTGAGAATCTTTTGCTTTCCTCTTCTTCTTTTACAATTTGAGTTTTATGCTTTTATTATAGATGAAATTTCAAGTTGGGTTTGATTAAGGGCGTGATTTTGGGCGGTGAAATTTCTTCTCCGGTTTGGGTTTTTCTTCCTCTTCTTCAGCATCTTCTTCTTTCTTTCTTCTTCTTCTCCTTTTTCTTTTTTCAATTTCGGTTTGATTATTTATATGAATTTGTATATGGGTTTGATGAATTTGGATCTAGATTTAGAACGATTTTGATGATT
Organism: Quercus parvula; assembly: GCA_030820535.1. Lineage (NCBI taxonomy): Eukaryota > Viridiplantae > Streptophyta > Magnoliopsida > Fagales > Fagaceae > Quercus > Quercus parvula. The sequence continues at coordinate 29,557,981 of JAUAME010000007.1, forward strand.
TTGTGGTGTGTCTGTGATGATTTTGAGTTGGGTTTCCCGGTGGTTATATTCTACCGCGCTGAGTTGTTGTAGGCGTTGGGAGAGGGCATTATGGTAAAAGTGCAATGAGGAAGTTTTCTCTCCTGGCTTTTCGGGAGGAAAAAATTTGTGGACCCGGGAGAGAAAATTTTCTCGGGGGTTTTCCACCCTTCCTATTTTCTCTCTATTCCCAAACGGAGGAAAACTCAGTTTTCTACCCTATTTTCCTTCCTATATTTTCCATTCTTCCTAAATTCCACCCAACCAAACATAGTGTTAAAGAAGGAGAACACTAGAGACTGAAAGTACTAACTTTGGGTTTTGAATTGGGATGTCTACTGTCTGATGAGTGATGATGACATGATTTCTTTCTACCAAAAACTTGGAAGTTGCTCGTAAATATATTGGAAACTCCAGAGTAAAATTAATGTTATAAATTTGGTGACTCACTATCTTCATTCTTGCTTAAAGTCAAAGGGCACAAATTTTTTTTTTTTATTTTAAAAAATCTATTTCCATATATATAAGGGGCATTAAGAATGAAATTGCTCAAAAGAAAAATAATTCTACTGGTCTAATAGATTATGACAACTTAAAGGGAAAATTACACTTTTTCATTTTAAATTCTATCTTATTTTACACTTTGTCCCCATGAACTATTGAAATGCACAATTAAGTTTTCAAAGTTATAACTTATAAGTCTGTTTAATATCCCTTTATGGTCTATTTTGGTGTTAAATATGATAGAATTAAATATTGAAAAACCAATTTACCCCTCTCTAAAACAGTTAGCAAATAATTATATAGGTATTTTAATTCTAATTTCCATTGGATTTAATACCAACGGGCAATAAGGGGTTAAGTGTTATAATGTTTTGGATTTGAGGGGTTTATATCATGTGTTTTGATATTTCAAAGGGTAGAGTATAAAATGAGCAATAAGTTAGGGTAGAAAAATATAATTTCCCCCAACTTATTAAAGCATGTCTTAGACCAAAACGAGGATCTAGTCTTTGCCTACTAAATGGACCCACATATACCTAAAGCAAACAAACCATGAGAATGATATGCAATTGTTAACTATGCCTACTGCCCAAAGCCAAAGAGAACTGTTAAACTATGACATTATGTGAACTATAGCTAAAAATAGGAAACTATGAACCAGAAAAACTAAGCAAAGAACAAGAAATATGTGTTTCAGCCTAATCCAAAAGTGAGAAGAGAAACGAGCATGCATACTTACTTGAACAGAACAAAGGTTGCCGATCTCCATTACGGCAAAGACAGAGAAATGGATGTGAGGAGGAGTTAAAACCGCATGTCCCACCTGAAGCCTCACACCCCAAACAGGTAATCGCCCAGGAATTATGGTAGTCCACATCAAAACCTTGATTCAATACATTCTGAAGTCCCAAAGACTCGTTAATAAGAGCAGTCACTAAAACTGAAACTCTAATATTTCCATGGCATTTCTCAAAAAGCTCGTGGATCCCAGTGAAGGATTCGTTTACAAAGTAAATAGCGGTATTATCTAAGCCGCAGGGAAAGTAATTCGCGCCATCCAATCCGCTAACTTCAGAAGGGCAGCCAAAGAACAAAGTTAGGTTTTGATCGGTTGGCTGATAATCGAAGTTATTAAAATCCAGAGTGGTATCGACGAACTTTGGAGGTGGAAGACATGGAATATTCCAGAGGTCCGATCTTGCAATGGTCATGATATAATGAGATTGGTTGATGTTTAGTACGCGGAACTCTAGTTCTTCAAAACTGATAATAGGGTATTCATTGTCGCGGCACGTAAGCTTGAACGCTGGAAAACCGCAATAATCAGGTCGATCACCTCCCAAGAAAGGGTACGAAATGTTTTTGATCCTTCCACAATCAAAGGGACGACTACACTCAACAAAGCGTTCATCGTCGGTGCAGTAAGACGGTGGTAATATTGTTGAGAAGAAGAATAGGGAGATGAGGGAAGAGAGAGCTAGATAATGGGAATTCATGTTTAGAAGATAGTGAAAAAAAGAACTGGGAGAGAAGTAATGTTTATGACGCAGCCTAACGTTGAACGAAGACTTCTTTTTGAGAAGCGTTGAACGAAGACTGGTAAGTCCGAAAGAGATTAATGATCCCACTCCACAGATTGATTTTTAGACGGGATTTTTCTGGACTCTGGAGGCAAATTTTCCCACTGACTTTTCCACACCATTTTTTTTATGTCTGAGACTCTGCCGTTTTATGGTTCACAAGTCCTAAAGAAAATGATTTTCCTCAATCCCAGAAAGTTGCACTCATAGCCCAGTTGCTGAGTTCACCCGGCTACCAAAAATAGGAATAATTTTATTCAACCAATTAATTGGGCTGGCAAATTGGATTCAATTTCAACCATCTTTAAAATAAATAATAATAAGCTATTTACGCCCATCCTTAAATGAAATTAAAAGACTTTCTTTTAAGTTTTGTGGTAAAAAAGTGGACCCCAATGACTTTTCGTAGAATAGACAGAACTGTCTTTCTAGGCAAGTTCAATTTTTTTGGGGCAATTTCACCTACAAAGCTATGACTTTAGCCGAACTACTTCAAAGGTCTGCTCGCCTCCACTAACACGGAAGAATATACCCTGATTCGGGTATATATATCTTCCCGGTCACAGTAAGTGGTCCCACTGATGAGTGAGATCCACTTGCTATGAATGAGAAGATATAACATAGTATACTTTCTCTTGTTAACATTAAGTTAATAATGAAATTAATTTTAGAGATAGGTTATTTACTGTGTTTATCAACAAAAATGAGAGCATTATTCTCATACACTTATGATTATTGTACATCATCTATTCACATCAACTATTTCATATTTTAAATGTAGACATCATGCCTAAAACTATGGATGTTATATTAGCAGAGTATACATTAACAAATGTGAAAAGAACAATTACAAAAATAAATAAATAACCAATAGGAACAGAATAATTACTATACAAATAAGATTTATTGCAACAAAAAAAAAAATAGTGATAATAAATCATTATTGGTTTTTCAAGTTAATTTTTGTTGCAACAGGGACTTTCAATTAAGAGTGTTACTTTAAGACCATTGTTTTCAATTATCTTTTTAAAATACCACTCAAACCAATTTAGAAATAAAATTTTTCCTTGAAGTAATATTACTTGTACATATATCCCTAATTGACATAATTTTTGTTATACACCAATATATCTGGTTCCATTCATTTTTGTCATTCTTTGACTTGTCTATCAATTCCCACATCTCTCTGAAATAAAAATTTTAGAAACCAAGTAGTTTGTTGATTTATTTATTTTAGACACATAAATGGTTTAAATATAATAGAAAAAAGAGAGGAAACACAGAAGAGCTACTGAGCTAGATATTATAAGAAAAGAATAATCTAAAACATTAATATCAATAGATTTTTTATATAAGTAAAAATTGAACCTAAATCTAGATCTTATTTGATAATAAATAATTTTCCTAATTGAGCTAATTAAAAATTAAAACTGATTCTACATTAAACTCTTAATTGAATTCTTTTCAATATATTTTTTAACCTATATAAAATAACCAGTCGGACCCACCCTTGGTAAAAAATAACCACTATCGAGTATTGAATAGTATTAATCTCGGTCTCCATCAGTATGAACCCTTGACCCACTCTTGGTCAAAAATAACTACTATTGACTAATATTAGTATCGGTCTCCATTAGGCATTTGTATGGCCTCTTCCTCCACTTTTCCTTTTGCCTATGTGCATACCGCAATTATTCCCATCAACAATCAAATGACGAAAAGGAGACTTACAAACCGTAATACAATACAAAATAAATCTAAACTAAAAGCAGTGAAGAGAATTTATCATGAGAATTAAAGAGAGCATACCTTTGCAGCTGTTACTATTTGTGCTCTCATCGTTGCAAAAGCACAATAACTCCTCAGCCGTAGCGCTGTATCCACAATACCCTTGAGATCTCTCACATGTACCGCAATCCTTAATTCCTTCCCAACCAAGCACAAAGCCATCATTCATAGCCCTACCAAACCCACCAATCAAATTATCGGTATTGATCTGAGTCTCTGTCACTGCCACCACCACTTTCTCCTTGCAATTCTTTGACCAATCATAGCCCTCCGTCTCATGATTCTCCACAAAAACATAAGACTGCTGGTTGCTACCAATAATATTCAAGCACTGGATGGAAGGCACATTTATTGGAGGGTAGGGTGTGCAATTAAAGTAAAAACTGAGATTCAAATCCATTGAAGAATATTTCAATGGTAGCGTCTCTAGAGAAACGTTATGACGTGCCCTTGGGCACGTTTGGTTGGTGACATCAATATCCACAAGGGTTAGGGTATAGTCGTCATAATTTATATCTTTCACGTAGTACCGGTCACCGGGTAATTCAAGTACGGCCGTGCCGTTCAGGCACATAACACCAAACCCCTTGTAGCCACAATAATATTGCTGATCAGAGGCGATTTCATTATGAACCCAAAAAGGGTAGCTGATGTTAACGTTACCGCAGGAGTGTGTTTGGCATAAAGGACTAGAAGTGGTGCCTAAGGAGTTGATGAAGAAGAAGAAGAAGAAGAGGATGAGGAGGTAGCTAAGGAATTGTGACATGGAGAAGTGTCTGAAACAATAGCACGCGGACCGTTGTTTCCGAGATGCGAGTAAAATACTACTTTGGAGCATTCGTAGCAGCTATTATATAAATTATGTCATCTTACTCCTTCAAATGTCTACTTTATTATTTTCCCACGTCATTTTACAACTTTTTATTTATCAAATGTTTTATAATTCAATTTTATATATTAAAATAATATTTACTATATATTAAAATAATATATTTATCCAAAACCAACAAATATACAAATGCACAATCAATGACAGTCGCCACCACCCAAGAACCAACAACCACCACTACAACCACCGCCACAACAACAACCACTGCCACAAACTACATCCACAATCACCGGATCCTCCAACAAATTCCAAATCCAAAAACCTCAAAAAAAAAAAAAAAAAAAATCAAAATCTTCAACAAAACTCCAACCCAACAGATCAATCAATGGAAAAACTCAACCAACCATCGGCGGTGAGATCGGCAAAAGCAAAAGCAACAAAATATCAAATCCCAATAAAGCTGAGATTCAGAAGCAGAAGAACATACCCTTTTTCTTGGTTCAGTCCAAGCAACAAAACCCAGATTCGGTAAGCTCTAAAAGTCAAATCTGAAATCACCCACCAGATTCTTCTACTCCACAGAACCCAGAAAAATTTTAAAAAATAATTAATATCTAAAAAAATAATCTTCTGGGAACAATTACGCCTTGACTCGTGGAAAAAAGCAAGAGAAGAAAAGTCCAACGGAAGTGAAGCTTCTGGAGAAAGAAGAAGAAAAGAGGAAGAAGAAAAGAGGAAAAGAGAGTGACAGAGCTGGAGTGGCAGAGAAAGAAAAAAGAAAAAAAAAAAGAGAGAGAAGAGAGAAAGTAAAAAAGGATGAGAGAGAAAGAATAAAAAACTCTTTTTTTTTTACCATTCTTGTCTGTATCGTTACAAATTTGTAACGGTACTGTTTACTTATTGTAAATTTTATGAGATTTAACACATCTGATAAAAGGGATTTTTGGTATTTGATGTGACAAATGTACATTTGACATTTGGCATATTTAGAGCATTAGCATTGAAAAATGCTAATGCCATATCTAAGGAAAATTTAGCATTTATAACCTTAAAATCATCTACATCAAAAAATGGTAAAGGCAAGTATTGTAAATTTTTTGCAATACTTGCTACAGTGCAATTCTAAAGATAGAATTGCACTGTAGCTGTATTGTAAAAAAAATAAGAATATTTTATCTCTACTCTCTCTCCTCTGTCTCTCATCTCTCTCATTTGTCTGTGCTTTTCTCTCTCTCTCATCTCTGCTCTCCATTTTCTCTCTCGTTTCTGCTCTCGATCTGCTCTCTCATCTCTCTCATTTTTTTGAATGGATTTGGTCCGATGGCTCCAGTGATGTTTTTTTTGAATGGGTTTCCTCTGGTGGCTCCGGTGATGATGTTTTTTTAATGGGTTTGCTCTCTCGTCTCTGCTCTCCATCTTCTCTCTCGTCTCTGCTCTCTCATCTCTCTCATTTTTTTGAATGGATTTGCTCCGATGGCTCCGGTGATGATTTTATTGAATGGGTTTGCTTCGTGGCTCCGGGGATGATGTTTTTTGAATGGGTTTGCTCCGGTGATGATTTTTTTTGAATGGGTTTGCTCCGGTGATGATTTTTTTGAATGGGTTTGCTCCGGTTTTTGATCGGTGGCCTGGGTTTCAAATCGGCGGCGTGGATCGGTGGCCTGGCCTCGGTTTTTGATCGGTGGCCCGGTTTTTGAATGGGTTTGTGTTTGTGTGTGTGGCTTGGCTTTGTTGCTGGGTTGTGTTTGTGTGTGGCTTTGTTGCTGGGTTGATGTATGTGTTTGTGTGTGTGGGTGTGGTGATGGGTTTGGATAGGTTGATCGGTGTATAATGGGTGTGTGTTGTGTGTTGAACCGGTGATGGGAGGGAGAAATAAAAATGGCTGTTGAAAAGCCCAGGAAAATGAGGCTGAACGGTTGGGTGGGAAGAAATAATAAAGAATGGGTTAAAAAATAATATTTTAATAAAAATAGAGTTTTTCGATGTAGAGGAATTATAAAATGGTATGGTATATTGATAAAGTAGTGTTTTAGAATGGTAAAATAGAATAGCATTGACATTTTTCAATGCTAGTGCTCCACACCTGCACATTTACCAAATAAGCCAAAATATTTTGGTACTATGCTATAATGCTACCAGTACAAATAATTTCTCAATCTACATTGGGTCCACCATTCTGCCTTTACCTTTTAGACTTGTTCCTTGGAATTAATTACGTTACGAATAAAGAAAATTTCATCCAAAAATTCACGCGCTTTCTTTCGCATTTATTACTAATCTTATTTGGATCTATCACAATACAGCGTGTTTGGTAAAATATTACAAAAAATTTCCACTCATCCATAGACTTGCGTGTATATTGACATGACAATGCACGGAATTGTGGTCTTGCCGACTCCTTCCAGGCAAGCTTAACAAATACTATCCAACACGTTGCGGAAAAGTTGCGGAGAACTAAAATGGACCTTCTTGACCTTTAATTGAAGAGCAGCTTATAAAGTTTAAATTTTATTCTTAATTTTTTATATTTCTTTTTTTGGTTTTGGAAAATTTTAAATTTGAGTTTTATTTTCTTATTATAGAAACTTATTTAGGAGTATTTTAGTCAAAATTGACTCCTTATATTAAATAATATTAATTAGGATTAGTTTAAGACTATTAAAAGAGCAATACAAAATCAAATTCAACAAAACCAATGAATTACAGACAGAAAAATCTCATTACAAATTATTTCAGTAATTCATTGCTAATCTTCATCATTTTTTTGGGGGGGGGGGGGATACCAGCAAATTTTCATCACTAATTGCTAATTAACATATTTTTTAAAGTTCATCATTCTTGGAATCGTTGATTTTTTTTTTTTCTTTTTTTAAAAAGGAAAACGTAATTCTAATTTCATAACCAAAATCACGGATAACAAAAGAGGAGAATCGTAACACTTATATTGCAGAAAGTGAGCAGAAGTTCGGTTGGCATCACACATAATTTTTTTTTTTTTTTTTTTAAGTGAAAATAAAGGGAGTGGTTCTTGTCTTCTACAACCACAACTTTTTTTGCTATAATTTTGATATGGCAGATTGTGAGTGATTAGTTATCACTTGCACACCTAACTACTATTTTTTATTCATTACTTACACACGGTAACTTCACAGTTGTGATAAAGAAGTTGTATAATAGTTTGTGGTACTAAATTCTTTTTCAAATAAAAGTGATAATCAAAATTTGTATCTCTCATGCATCTTTAAGGATGATTTCACTTTTACCCTTTTTTTTAGTATTGATATGTTTATTAGAAGGATCAAGTCTTTGACCTACTACCGCTGCACACCTTTGACATGATAATCATTCTACAAGTATAAGTGCTGATAGGGTGTGAACTGTGAAGGCAAGGGTCAGGATTTAAGTATCTAGTAAAGAGTTTCATACATATATACACTAAGATTAAGTCAAAATAGAATTTTTATTTTATAAGAAAAAAAAAATCAATAAAAAAAGAAAAGGCTTTGACCTACTAACTCAAACCAATGACAATACTCAAGCACGGGATGAAAGGCACAGTTGGAGGGTAGCTACTACCATTGAAGAATAGTTCAAAGGTAGCATCTCTAGAGAAAAGTTTTGACGTGGTCTTGGGCACCTTTGGTTGGTGGTGACATCAATATCCACAAGGGTTAGTGTATGGCCGATATTATTTATATCTTTCACGGAGTAGTTCCGGTCACCGGGTAAGCCAAGTACGGCCTCGTCGTTCTGGCACCTAACGCCAAACCCCGGGTAGCCGCAATATTGCTGATCAGAGGTGATTTCATTATTAAGATACCAAAAAGGGTATTCGATCGTAACGTTACCACAGACGTGTGGTGCGCACTTAGTTAACAAAGGACTAGAAGTGGTGCCTAAGGACTTGACGAAGAAGAAGGAGAGGATGAGGAGGTAGCTAAGGTATTGTGACATGGTGAAGCGTCTGAAACAATAGCACTTGAACCGTTGTTTCCGTGATCCGGGTAAAATACTACTTCATATAAGCCAAAATATTTTGGTACTATGCTACCAGCACAAATAATTTCTCAATCTACATTGGGTCCACCATTCTGCCTTCACCTTTTAGACTTGTTCCTTGGAATTAATAACGTTAACGAGTAAAGAAAATTTCATCCAAAAATTCACGCGCTCTCTTTCGCATAGATTTACTAATCTTATTAGGATCTATCACAATACAGCGTGTTTGGTAAACTAGGGGTCCCAAAACTTTTCCATTCAATTCTGTATCACACAAAATTTCCACTCATCCATAGACTTTGCGTGTATTGACATGACAATGCACGGAATTGTGGTCTTCCCGACACCTTCCAGGCAAGCTTAACAAATACTATCCAACACGTTGCCAAAAAGTTTCGGAGAACTGAAATGGACCTTCTTGACCTTTAATTGAAGAGCAGCTTATACATTTTAAATTTTATTCTTAATTTTTTATATTTCTTTTATCGGTTTTGGAATTTTTTAAATTTGAGTTTTATTTTCTTATTATAGGAACTTATTTAGGAGTATTTTAGTCAAAATTGACTCTTTATATTAAATAATATTAATTATGATTAGTTTAAGACTATTAACAGAGCAATACAAAATCAAATTCAACAAAACCAATGAATAACAGACAGAAAAATCTCATTACAAATTATTTCAGTAATTGCTAATCTTCATCACTTTTTTTTTTTTTTTTGGGATACCAGCAAATTTTCATCACTAATTGCTAATTAACATATTTTTTAAAGTTCATCATTCCTTGAATAGTTGAATTTTTTTTTTTTTTTTTAAGGAAAACGTAATTCTAATTTCATAACCAAAATCACGGATAACAAAAGAGGAGAATAGTAAGACTTATATTGCAGAAAGTGAGCAGAAGTTCGGTTGGCATCACTCATAATTAAAAAATAAATAAAAATAATAATAAAAAAGTGAAAATAAATGGAGTGGTTCTAATCTTCTACAACCACAACTTTTTGCTATAATTTTAATATGACAGATTGTAAGTGATTATTTATCACTTACACACCTAACTACTATTTTTTCTTTATTACTCACACACGGTCACTTCACAGTTGTGATAAAGAAGTTGTATAATAATTTGTGGTACTAAATTTTTTTTCAAATAAAAGTGATAATCAAAATTTGTATCTCTCACGCATCTTTAAGGATGATTTCACTTTTACCTTTTTTTTTTAGGATTGATATGTTTATTAGAAAGATCAAGTCTTTGATCAACTATCATCGCACATCTTTGGCGTGATAATCATTCTACAAGTATAAGTACTTGAAAGTTTTTAGGAAAGGGTTAGGATTCAAGTATTTAGCAGGAAATTTTATACACATGTACACTAAGATTATAATAGAGTAGAATTTTTATTTTATAAGAAAAAAAAATCAATAAAAAAAAGAAAAGGCTTTAACCTAGTAACTCAAACCAATGACAATAGCATGCAATTGTCAGAAAGAAGTAAAGAACGATTAACTATGCCATTACGTGTCTTCTAAAAAAAATCAATGAATAAGCATGCCCACTATGTGCCCTATAGGTAAGATGAGCCTAAGAAGACGCCCTATACAGTATATAACATCAAAATTCAAAACCAAACCAAGAAGGAGAAGATGTATGTTTCAGCCTAATCCAGAAAAGTGAAAAGAGAAAAGAGAGTACATATTGTTACCTGGGCAGTTATAAGAGCGCTCTCCGTCACGGCAAAAGCAGACAAACTGGTGTGTCACGTTAGAACCGCAATACCCACCTGATTCCACACACCCACTACAGGCAACACGCAAGGCATCGTAGTCCACTTTAAACCCTTGACTCAATGATTCATTAAGTGCATGGACTACACCCGCAGACTCATCAATAATAGCATTCCGTAAAATTGGAACACGGATTTTTCCCCCGCATTGCGCAAGGCCCGGAAAATGGAACTTTGCTAACGATTCGTTTGCAAAGTAAGCGTTATTATTTCTATCACTACCTTCCAAGCTGCACTTAAATTTATTTTGGACCGGTATAAGCGTACTGACTGCAAGAGGGCAGTCGTAGAACAGAGTTATGTTTAGAACGGTTGGAGCGTAATCAAAGATATTATAATTCAAAACGGTATCGAGGTAGGTTTGAGGGCAAAAACCATGCCAGAGGTCCAATCTTGCAGTGGTCATGTTATTTTGAGATTCGTTGATGTTTAGTATGAGGAACTCTAGTTATTTAAATTTGATAATCGGGTATAAATCGATGTAGCACTCGAGCTTGAACCCTTGGCGACCGCAATGTTCAGGTCGATCACCTCCCCAGAAAGGGTAAGAAACGTTTTTGATTCTTCCACACTCATAGGGACGACTGCACTCAACAAAGCGCGCATCATCGGTGCTGTAAGATGGTGGCAATATTGCTAAGAAGAAGGAGAGGGTGATGAGGGAAGAGACAGCTAGATGATGGGCTTCCATGTGTGATGTGTAGGAGAGATCACAGAGAAAAGAACAAGATGAGATTTAAGTCCTTTTTTCATTTTTTGATGAGATGTAAAGTTAATAACGCAGTACAACGTTGAACGAAGACTGGTGAGTCCTGAAGAGATTCCACTGACTTTGTCACACCATTACTGTTTTTCTCCTTCCCCGAGTTGCGGAGTTTACCCAGTTATCAAAAATAGGATGAACCCACCTTTTTATGAGTTTATCCAACGAATTGGGCTTCTTATAAGTGAGAGCCCAATAACTTTTAGTAAAACAGCTCAAACAGCCCGGAGCCCCTTAAGAGCCCAAGTTCATTTTATTGGCATTTTCACTTACAAAGCTCTGACCGTGGTCGAACTATTTTGAAGGCCTGCTGGCTGCTGCTCGCCTCCACTAGCTAACACCATTGAAATTTATGTTAGAATTATTATGCCATTTCATCTTTGCTAAATGTTCATCACTAATTGCTAATTACCATTTTTCTTTAGATTTTGGTTACTTTAATCATTGATATACGGCTTCCATGTACTAACAGAATAACAAATAAAAATGGTTCAATTTTTTTGAAGTAACCTTCAAAAAATGTATAATAATCTGCACACTTAACTTGTTTACTTGAAAAATTATAACATATTAGAAGGAACTTCAATTTTTTCATAATTTTTAATTTAAAATACAGATGGTGCCACAATTCCAGTGTCCACAGCTTATAATTATGGCCATTTTTTTTTTTTTTTAATAAAAGAAAAGTGATAACACTAAATAATGAGTAACATAAATATCCAAGTTAAAAAAAAAAACAAAAAACAAAAATCCCATAAAAACCAAAAATAATAATAATAATAATAACATAAACAAAAACAAATCATGTACTACATTTTGGCAAAAAACCAGAAATCATAAATAATAAATGGATAACCTTAGTAGTAGTCTTAAGCTAACTACTGCATCGACCTGCACACTAACCAGTCTTTTGAAAGAAACTATTTCTTGACAGTATTTGAATGATATTAAAGTACCAAATGGTTATGCCACGGATATCTCATATCTATTTCTTGACAGTATTTGAACGATATATTAAAGTACCCAATGGTTATGCCAAGAATATCTCATATCGTATTTAATTTAAAATACGTAAGATTTTTCGTATAAAGAGAAAGATGATAAAAATGTACCTAGAAATATATTTGCATAATTGGTGAAAGATTCTTCTGCAAGTGTTTTGTGGAGAAGACAAAACAGGCTTTGGAGGGATTCGCAGGCCTTTTATGTTTCCTTCTAACGTTTTAATCACTTTACTCATGCATGGCCTATTAAATGGATTTGCCTGTATGACTGTATGCACCACAAGCCCACTATGATCATCTTCCTCACCATTTCATTTTCTTCAATGGTCATATTACTTGAAAATCCTAAATCATTGTCAATTTCAACAGCTTCAGGAGGATTCTTGGTCCATACAATAAGTTATCATTATAATTGATGGGACCAACGAATATCTACATCTCCTAGACTAGACCGCTAAGAAGGATGAAGTCGTCTTGACGAACTAAGGGATTAGTCACTCCTGACGAAGACACGGGGTCATTCAATATAGTCTATACGTAAGTAATCTGGACAGTTACAAAGCCAGTCATGCAAACCATTAGAGCCTATTAAAGCCCCATTACTAGGCAAAAGCATTACCAAAAAGGCATTAACCACCAACAACGGCTAGAATCCAAGGCAACCAATATAAGGCCCCCACATTGTCAACAGATGGTACATAAGGATTCTTACAAACACTCATTGATATACTACTATTCTATTTCTTTGAGAAAGCATTTTTCTTTCTATTATGACTTGGGCATCGGAGATGTTGTGGCAAACACCACACCGGTGACCACTTTGGAAGGAACAGTCTTCTCATCTATGCAGGTACTCAAGTGAGAGTTCATACCCCTTTGGATATGTTTAACTCGACTGACGAGGTCACGCCTCATCAATTTGGCGCTATTTGTGGGGATGAATTTTCGTATTCAAATTCAAAAACGCAGTTTCCATCAACTTCTATATTCAGATGGAGTCCAACCAAGATTCCGCAGCCCTGGCTCAACAAGTCCAGGCTCTTGTGGCCACTGTCGAGGAGCTTACCAAACAAAATAAAAAAATGAAGCTACAGCTCCAACAGGATGAGAATCGGTCCAAAGGCAATCTAGAAGATAAAGGAGATAGTCATAGGAGGAGTGACCGCCAAAGTCCTACTTCTCCAGATGAATAGAATTTAGATCTCCTTCGAGAGATGAGGAAAGAGATGGACGATTTGAGGAGTGCCATCAAAGAGAAAACAGACCGGAGTTTGGATAGACTGGTCAGGGCAACTGATTTACCTTTCACTATGGCAGTCCTGGAATGTACAGTGTTGTCGAAATTCCAGCTACCTCAGCTTGAGCCGTTCGATGGGCTTAAAGACCCCCAAGACCACCTCAACACCTTCAAGACGACACTAGGTCTTCAACAACCTCCTGACGAGATATTGTGTCGATCCTTCCCCACCATTCTCAAAGGAGCAGCAAGAGAATGGTTCACCAAGCTGCCAACATCGTCCATCGATAGCTTCGAGCAGCTGAGTAACTCATTTTTGCGTCATTTCATTGGAAGAAAAAGCCCTAAAAGGCCGGCAGACCATTTGCTCACCATTAGGCAAGGAGAAAAAGAGACCCTAAGGTCGTATTTGAAACAATTCACTCGGGAGACCTTGGAGGTAGACGAAGTTAATGATAAGGTGCAATTGACGACCTTCAAAGCGGGAATGAAGTCTAGAGAGTTCATGGCTTCACTCGCGAAGAATCCCTCTAAGACGATGGCAGAGATGCTCCTAAAAGCACAAAAGTACATGAATGCGAAAGATGCATTAACTGCCATAGGGGATGTAGAAAGGCCAGGAGACAAGGGAAGAAGAGACGACGACCGCAGAGGGCAAAAAAGAGAACGTCCAGATCGTCGGACTAGCTATGGGGGTAAGAGGAAGGACGACAGAACTCCTAGGATAGTAAAATTCACTCCCTTAATTAGGCCTGTTAATAAAATTTTGACACAAATTAAGGACGAGCACTACCTCAAATGGCCAAGGCCATTGCATTCATCACCTAACATCCGTGACAAGAATAAGTACTACCAGTTTCACAAAGATCATGGCCACTACATAGAAGAGTGCTGGAACCTAAAGGAACAGATAGAGGAATTGATATGGAAAGGAAAGTTGCAGAACTACATGAAGAAGGGGGAGTCTAGAAAGTTCAGCGACGGCAATAAGAGCTGGCACGAGTCCTCATCCAGGAATGAGGACCATCTATTCCAACCTCCACAGGATATGATCGAGGAAATAAAAACTATTGCAAAGGGGCCCTTCACAAGAGGGTCATTCAAGTCCTTTAGAAAAGCATGTCAAAGGTAGGTGAACAGTGTCCACATGATACCCCCGTTTAAGCAAAGACGAACAGACCAAGACATGTCTTTTAATGAAAGAGATGCTAGCAGAGTAAAGCAACCCCACAATGACCCCTTGGTCATAATGCTCACTATTGAGGGATTCAACACTAAAAGAATCCCCGTGGATAATGGTAGCTCCACAGATATCATCTACCTTCCTGCTTTTCAGCAACTAAAGTTAGATCCAAGAAGATTACGTCCATTTGACTCCCCCCTCGTCAGTTTCAGTGGAGACAGGGTATATCCCAAGGGCATTGTAACGTTGACGGTAACAGTAGGAACCTACCTGAGGCAGTTGACCCGTCAATTAGACTTCTTGGTGGTAGACTACCCCTCATCTTACAATGTGATTATCGGAAGGCCTACACTCAATTGATGGAAGGCAGCCACGCCCACCTATTGCTTGAAGGTAAAGTTCCCAACGGAGAATGGGGTTGGTGAGGTCAAAGGAGATCAAGTCCTAGCTAGAGAGTGCTACCAGGCCGTCTTGGTTGCAAAGGAGAACCACACATGGATGATCGAAGAGAGGGAGGAAGATAAGGTAGAAGCCCTGGAAGAAGTAGAGCTAGTGGAAGGAAAGACGACAAAGACAACAAGGATAGGGATGACATTGAGTCCTGAAATGAAGTCAATGCTTATTTAGTTCCTTAAGGAAAACCTCGACGTTTTCGCATGGAGCCACAAGGACATGCCTAGTATATCCCCAAAAGTCATCGAGCACAAATTGAACGTGGATCCCGAAAAGAAGCCCGTCTAGCAAAAACGACGAGCCTTTGCCCCTGAATGAAAGCAGGCCATCACAGACGAGGTTGCAAAATTGCTAATAGCAGGCTTCATACGTGAAGTATATTACTCGAAATGCCTTGCAAATGTCGTCTAAGTGAAGAAGGCAAATAGGAAATGGAGAATGTGCATAGATTTCACAGACTTGAACAAGACTTACCCAAAGGACAGTTTCCCCCTACCAAGGATAGACCAGCTAGTAGACTCTACAGCCGAGCATAAATTACTGACGTTCATGGACGCCTTCTCGAGATACAACCAAATAAAAATGGCTGAAGAAAACCAGGAGAAAACTGCTTTCATCACAAGTCAAGGGCTCTATTGCTATAATGTAATGCCCTTCGAATTAAAAAACGCAAAGGCAACCTACTAGAGGCTGGTTAACAAAATGTTCAGCAACCAAATTGAGAGGAACATGGAAGTGTACGTGGATGACATGCTCATCAAGAGCGAGGAATAGACACGTTTGGACGATCTGAGGGAGACCTTCGCCATGCTCAAACAGTACCAAATGAAGCTGAACTCTAGCAAGTGTGCCTTTGGTGTAGCCTCGGGAAAATTTTTGGGGTTCATGGTGTCCCAGAGAGGAATAAAAGCGAACCCAGAGAAGGTGAGAGCCATCCTCGACATGGCTTCACCCAAGATCGTCAAAGAAGTCCAGAAGCTCACAGGGAGGATCGCAGAACTCAATAGGTTCATCTCTAAGGCGATGGACAAATGCCTGCCTTTCTTCAAAAATTTGAAATAGGCTTTCGCCTGGATCAACGAATGCCAGGAAGCGTTCCAGGAGCTAAAGCGTTATCTGAGCAATCTACCCCTCTTAAATCCGTCTAAGCAAGGAGAAGACTTGTACTTGTATCTAGCAGTATCAGCTATGACCGTGAGTGTAGCCCTGATTCAGGAAGAAGACAAGAAGAAACTTCCAGTTTACTACGTCAGTCAGGCTTTCCAAGGTGCTGAGGCCAAATACCCGAGGATCGAAAAGATTGCATTTGCGTTGATAGTAACCTCACGTAAGCTACGACCATACTTCCAAGCAAACCCAATCCTGGTAAAGATAGATCAGCCCATCAAAAAATCCATGAACAAACCCAAGGTGGCAGGAAGAATGGTTCAATGGGCAATTGAACTCAGCCAGTTCAACATTGAGTACCACCCCAAAACGGCCATCAAGGCACAAGCATTGGCTGACTTTATCGCCGAGTTTACCATTCTAGAAGATGACAATGCCACCAACAAGACAGAACAGTGGACGATTCGGACTGATGGTTCGTCAGCTCAAAAGAGAAGGGGAGTAGGGATCATCATAGTTACCCTCGACGGAGAAATGCTCAAGTACGGAGTCCAACTAAGGTTCCTAACAACCAACAACGAGGCCAAATATGAAGGAATACTGACGGGGCTGAGGCTCAGAAAGACACTTGGGGCTAAAGACCTACTCATCCAGAGTGATTCGAAATTAGTAATAGGGCAGATTAAAGGAGAGTATGAAGCAAAAGAGGAAAGAATGCAAAAATACCTCAAGCTAACAAAACATCTAGACAGGAATTTGATAAACTGGAGTTTGTGCAAATCCCAAGATGTTAGAACATGGCGGCAGACGAGATAGCAAAGATGGCCTCGTTAGAAGAAGGGCCAACGAGCATGGAGTTAAGAATGGAAGTCCAAAAACGCCCTAGCATCGAAGAAGTCTCAACATTTATGATCCAGAGCACAAATAGCTAGATGATGCCGATCGTATCTTTCCTTCAAGACGAGCGCCTCCCTCAGGACGCCGAGGAAGCCAAGAAGATCAAGAAGAGGGCAGCTAAATTTACAATCTTGAATGACACCCTATACAAGAGAGGCTTCTCCATGCCTTACTTAAAGTGTGTCGACGAAGACAAAGCCAAATACATCCTAGAAGAAATCCACGAAGGAGTTTGTGGGGACCATGCTGGCCCTAAATCCCTGGTAAGCAAGGTCATTCGAACAGGTTATTTCTGGCCAACTATGCAGGTGGACGCTATAGAGCTTGTCAAGAAATGTGACAAGTGCCAAAGGTTCGGAAATGTCCAGCGACTTCCAGCAGAGAAACTGATGACGATAGCATCCCCATGGCCATTTGCACAGTGGGGAATCGATATCGTCGGCTCATTGCCCCAAGATAAGGGTCAGGTAAAATTCCTACTAATTGCTATTGATTATTTCACAAAATGGGTTGAAGCAGAAGCTCTAGCAACAATTACCGAAGCCAGGATCAGGAGCTTCGTGTGGAAGAATATAATCTGTAGGTTTGGGATTTCAAGGACGATCATAACGGAAAATGGGCGGCAGTTCGATAGGCAAGGCTTCAGAGACTTTTGCTCAGGCCTAGGCATCAAGAACCAATTCTCATCCCCAGGGCATCCATAGGGGAACGGGCAGACGGAGGTGACAAATCGGACACTGCTCAAGATTATCAAAACCAAGCTAGATGACGCGAAGGGCGCCTGGCCAGAGGAATTGCCCAATGTCTTGTGGGACTATAAAACCATAGCAACGACCCCAACTGGAGAGACACCATTCAGACTCACCTATGGCACTGAAGCAGTAATCCCGGTCGAGGTAGGAGCAACCAACATTAGGCGAGAAGTACTGTGCAAAGAAAACAATGACGACCAGTTGCGAATCAACCTGGACTATCTGGACGAAGTAAGAGACAAAGCTTACAGCAGAATGACGATATACCAACAGAAGATGGCCGAATACTACAACAAGAGGGTAAAACTCAGACGACTAGATATAGGCGACCTCGTCCTGCAAGGTCACCACGGCAAGTAAAGACTCTGCCCAAGGAAAGCTTGGCCCCACGTGGGAAGGTCCCTACTGAGTCATCCATTACTCCTGGTAAGGCAGCTATCACCTGGAAACCCTAGATGGACAGAGGCTCCCGCATCCATGGAACATTGAGCAATTGAAGAAGTACTACCAATAGACACAACAAATAAATGTATTCATTCCTGAAATTAATAAAAAAATTATTCAACCCAAGTCTTTGTGCAAACAGGTCTAGTCTACCAAAAGAAAAAGGCTAAGTAACAAGATTCCGCCTTAACGGATGTACGTTACTGATGAAGCCATATACATGACAAGATCCCTTAAATGGGTGTAAATCACAAAAGAAAAGAAAAAGGCTAAGTAACAAAATTCCGCCTTGACGGATGTACATTACTGACGAAGCCATATACATGAGAAGATCCCTTAAATGGGTGTAAGTCGTAAAAGAAAAAAGGTTAAGTAACAAGATTCCGCCTTGACGGATGTATGTTACTAACGAGGTCCCTAAAGGAATATAAGTGAGACAAGAACCTTGCAACAAATCAAAACAAGATTCGGGTTGAATGTAAGCTCCTAATAGTTCACCAAAACCCTCGACGAGATCCCTTAAAGGGGGGCGAGTTGCAAGAAGTCAACTAAAAAACAGGACTTGCGCAGATGAGAAACAAATCACTGACAAAGAAAAATGAAAGGCATAGCTTAATCTTTTTATTAAGTACATGACATGGATGCAAGCATATCATGAGCCAATAAGTATGCAATCACAAACGCAAGTAAGTACGCACTCACAAATTTAATTAAAGCCCAAAAACAACGGGTAGTTACCATTGTTTTCCACATCTAATAGCCCATAAAAACTAGGCGAATAATGTTGCTCTCAAAATAAGACTAAAAGGAAATTGTTCCAAAATTAGATTTACAAAATGCCCTAAAACATAATGGGCACCCGAAGAAACAAAAAAGGAAAGAAATTTTTTTTTCTAAGTGTTAGGTTCAAACGTTAGCAGCAGCACCGTCAGTGTCGAGGGCATTCTCGAGAGCGTCAATCTTGGTAGCTGAAGATTGGGCAGCCTCATCGGTAGCCATTTCCTTATCTACCTCCTCCAAGTCGAGCTTTTCCAAGTCCACTCCAGAGGGATGCTTAATGAAGTATCTCTTCAAAAGCTCAAACCCCTTGAAGTACTAGCTAAAAAGTACAGTGTTGTACTCCTCGGTTTGCTAAAAGCCCTCGACAGCCTTGGCTACAATCCCTTTGATCCTCTCCTTGGCAGCTGCAAGTTACTCGTCTTTCACCTTGGTCAACTCTCGCTCAACTCTAAGCTCTTCAGTCAAACTCTTGAGCTTTTCCTTGGCCAAGTTGGCATCGTTCATGGCAACTATCAGCTATTTCTTCAATTTCAAATTTTTTGCCTCCAAGGTCGTCATATGGTATCGCGCAAACTCAACCTTAGCCTCCAAAGCCTAATACTCTGAAGTGAGATGAAGACTCTCTCCCAACACCTAAAAAAAAAAGAAAAGAAAAGAAAGAGAGAGAAAATATATATATACATTAAAAAAATAAAATAAATAAATAAAAAATAAAAAAAGAAGAAAAAGAAAAGACGAACATAAGGAAAAGTTACGCAGGTAACTGGACGAGCTTATGGAGATGACGCCTCACAACTTCATCGATTGGCACCCCCGAGAACACCTTCAGGTCATCTGTGCTAAAGACATCTTGAACTCACGCCATGGAAACTCCAGCATCATCCTAGATGCTAGGGGGTCGAAAGTCAACCTTCTCCTTCTGCTTATCCCCAGTCCTTAGCTTCTTATGTTGGGGAGTAAGCTCCTTCACTGAAGGGGTCGACGACGCCATCCCCACCATCACAAAGGTCAGGGTGGAAGGGAGCGCTGCAAGAATGGGGGCACCTCTCTCCGTTATACAAACGGACTTAGCCCGAAGGGCAGACAACGACTCGTCCTTCTTATTCCTCATCTGAGCATACATGTCTTTGTTAAACTTCGTCGTCATTTCTGCAAGAAGAGAACACTTGTTAATATTTATCCAAGTAAGCACCAAGGGGGCAACACTGACGAGCCTAACACTTACTCTTTTTCCATTCAATTTCTATGATACACAGCACGTAAGGGGATGGGTCCAGACATAAGCAATAGAACGCAAGAGTTCGCGGATCTACAAGATCGTCCCAACTTTTAACCGTCTTGGCGTATTTTATCGCCTTTTCAACACGACCCAGGTACTTGCTTTTGAGTTTAGGCCGTTTCTTAATTGCACAAAGAAAAAAGGAGGTTATGGACAACCATTTAAACTGAAAAAAAAAAAAAAAAAAAATCAATAGACGATAAGGAGTATTGACACACCTAAGTTTGGGGTTCCCCACTAACGGAGCAACCTTGTGATATCACCCCAACCCTCGCTAGCGAGAGTCTCAAAGTCATCCCTAGACACGAAAAAGAAACGGGATTTCTAGTACCTGAAGGACGAAGGTAAACCCCTTACAGTCCTAGCTCTCCTCGCCCAAGGGACCAGCTCATAATATCCGTACTCTTTTGATTCCTTCAAATGGTAAAGATGGATGAGTTCACCGACCTTAATCATGTCCTCGTTAGCGGCCAACCATATTTCCATACAGTTGACAACTATCTTCCATGAATTGGGCATAAGCTACCCGGGAGCAATTCCAAAAAAAGCCTAAAAGCTCCATTATAAACGAATGGATGGGGAGCCTGAGCCCACAAGTGAAGGCAGCCTCGTAGAAGCATACCTCACAAGGGAAGAAATGGCAAGCCCGATCCTCGTTAGTGGGCCGACGAACGCGAACCCGCTCTAGAAATTGAAACCTATCCTTAAATCCACCCACGGTGTCAGCGTCTAGCCCACACACCTCCTCGAGGGCATGAAAAGCCCTAACAACACGAGGAATAGAGATGGCTATATCACCCACCTCTAGGCTGCCGCTAGACGACAACCCAGTCTCTAGCTCACTGGATCTCATCTCCGACATCCTCTTCGTCTCACCCTCAAACCAAGCAATCGACTGGCCAAGTATTGGGGATAGCTCTTGTTAGGTTCTAAAGACTTAGGTTTTATGTATTTAGAATCCTAATTTATATTGTTGGCAAACCATGATCAAAACAATGTATTTAAGTTGTTTTAGAAGTGCTCAAAGTTGGTTCTTTGTTGTAAAGTTGGAATAAACTACTGTGCAAATTAAAAAACTGTTTCAGTACATTTCGATCAATCGAAAATCGTATCTGACTTTTTTTATTTAATTTTCCAACTCAGCCCTAAGTGTTTTATTAGGTTTTGGGTTTCTAATTTACCCTAGGTATATAAGGGAAACCCTAGCCACGTTTTAGTGTTGCTCATATTGCGGTTTATGTGAATCTCTTGTGAGATCTTTGAGGAGCTTTCCTCCACATAAACTTAGGGTTTTTAAGGAGAAGATTTTTCTACACCTTGATGATCATTCCAGTTATTGCCATTGAAGCCTTAAAGAAAACACAAGCGGGTGCGCTTGTATTTGGTGGAGAATCCAAGAAAGAAGGAGTCGGTGGATTTAGAGCTTGCACGTAGTCGTGTCAGTAAGTTCTACTGGTGGGTAGCAATAAGAAGTCGAGCGTGGAGGCTTGTAAGTCTTATTGTATGAACTTTGATTCTTTCAAGATAGTGGATTCAAGTTTACCTTGAGGATAGCTAGGTTAAATCCTCACCAGGTTTTTACCGGTTTGGTTTCCTAGGTGATCATATCTTTGTGTTATTTATTTTTCCGCTACTTTACTTGATATGATTATTTAATTGTATTAACCTAGATTTGAATAATTTAACTAAGTAACAACTTGGCTAATTACCTAGGTTAATCCAATTGTGGTTTTAAGGGGTCTAAAAACTAACAAGTGGTATCAGAGCAGGTAGCTCTCTTATTGTTGATCTTTTAATCTTTGAGCTAATCCTTGACCCTTGTTGTCATGGAACACGGACACTCTCTGGTTATTCCTCCTCACTTTGATGGGAATAATTATGCTTATTGGAAAGTAAGGATGAAAGCATTCTTGAAATCCATTGATGAGAGAGTCTGGAACTCCGTTGAATATGGATGGGAGAAGCCCACTACTCCTGTTAGTGAGTGGCAAACTTCTCAAAAAGAAGCAGTTGTGTTTAATAGCAAGGCTATGAATGCTATCTTTAACGCTGTTTCTATAGAGGAATTTAAGAGAATCTCAAATGTTGAGGTTACTCATACTGCTTGGAATATCCTCTAGACTATGCATGAAGGCACAAAGGCTGTCAAAATCAATAAATTACAGCAATTAGCTTCTAAATTTGAAAGCATTAGGATGTTTGATGATGAATCCTTTGATGAATTCTATGCTAAACTGAATGATATTGTTAATTCTGCTTATAACTTGGGTGAAATCTATGATCAACCTAAAATTGTTAGGAAGATTCTTAGATCCTTAACTGATAATTTTAGACCCAAGGTGACTGTCATAACTGAAAGTAAGGATATGGACTCCATTCTTGTTGATGAACTTGTAGGATCTCTTCAATCTTATGAGTTGGACCTACCCAAAACTAGCAAATCCAAATCAATAGCTCTTAAGTCAGTTGATGATGTAGAGGTTGGTGGATTTGATGATGAGCTCTCTGCTACAGAGATTGATTACCTTGCCAAGAACTTTAGAAACTTTCTCAGAAATAACAATAGAAAGGCAAGAGGTGCGAACACTGCTGAACCTAGAAATTTTAGGAAGAATGATCCCACTAAGGTGAACAATAATGACAAACCTAGAGAAAATGTAGGTCAATCTTCTAATAATTCTATGGGTCCTTAGTGTTTTGGATGTCAAGGGTATGGTTACATGAAATCTGAATGTCTTACTTACTTGAAGTCTAAGGGTAAGGCTATGGCTGTAACCCTTAGTAATGGTGAAGTTTCTGATGATGAGTCAGAATGTGACGATGATGAAAACTTCATCGCTTTCACAGCTACTGCTGTAGTGAGTGAAAGCATATCTGCTGAAGAGAATCCTTCTAATGGGGAACTCTCTGAAAATGTAGATCTTCAAGAGGCCTACAATAAACTTTGCAAAGTTGCTGCAAAGGATGCTATGAATGTTGAACTTGGCCTAAAGAAAATTGAATCTCTTGAGCTTGATAAAAAGAATCTACTTGTTAAACTGTTTGATGCTAATGAACTTTTGAACAATGTGAAAACTAAGAATATGTTATTGCTTGATAAAGTTAAATCTTTGGAACTTGATTTATCTGTTGCTAGATCTGCTAGTTCTAAACTTAATCAACTGCTAGGTGTTCAAAAGTCTCCTTCTGACAAATCTAGAATAGGTTTTGTTGAAAGCATCTTTGTTCCCGCTCCCCATTCCACACACTTTGTTCCTTCATCTTCTTCTGAACCTTCTGTGAGTGAAGTTGTAAGTGAAATTGTCAAACCCCCTGTGAGTAAGGTTGTCAAACCTATAGAAGTTTCACCATCTAGGAAGATTAGGATTGATCTGAAAGAGTCTAAACCTAAGGAGTCTACCCTTTCTAAGGACAAGATGCATGGTAAGCCTACTTGGGTGTGTCATTTTTGTGGGAAGTCTGGACACATTCGTCCAAACTGTTACAAGCTGCAAGCTGCTAAGAGAGCAAACAAGCCAAAAGTGCTAGTGCTTTAAGCACAAGATCCTATAGCACTTATTGGTGAATTGGTAAAGGCGCTCAACCATTATTCCAATCTTGGAGTTGGAAATCACTCTAATGTGAATACAAACTCCAATGCTCGTGATGCATCTAAAAAGTTTTGGATACAAAAGACTCAAACTAACTGAGTCTTTCTATCATGGTCCTTGTGCTTCATTGCTTTTCCTTTGTGACCATTGTTCTTTGTTCCTTGGTTTTTTGTGTTTTTCTCTTTTGTCTCTAGGAGTTGCATTGCATTACATTTATGCATTTCATTCTAGGTGTTTTTTTTTATTGTATATATATAAAAAATATATATATTAAAAAAAAAAAAAAAAAAAAAGGAGAAAGGAAGGAAAAAGGAAGCACATTGTTGTTCTTGCACTTTTCTCTTTGTTTTTGAAAACAAGGTTGGTCAATTTATTTTCACATGACATGTTTGCTGTTCTTTGTTTAGCTTTGATGAGCTTATTTATTGCACTTCACTAGTGGAAGCTTTGTAGAACATCTTGTGTGGGAAAGATGTTTATGATGTTTATCACTTTGTCTTTATCTTGAAGTCACATGTTATTTGACTGTCGGACTTGAATCTTTTGAGAAAGGCATAAATAACCATCTCACCACTGTGCACTAGCTAATCATGAACACCTTAGTGCATATCATAAGATTTTGTGCTTGAGAAAGTGTAGCACATGTACAAAAAGAACATAAGGTGAAGCCTCAGTTTAAATGATAAATCTTTTAAATTAAAAATTGGTGTGTACTATTAGGCTGACTGTTAAATCACTTAAATTAAAAATTGGTGTGTATATTATGACGCAAATTTCAAGAAACTTACATGATTGCAAGCTTATGTTCTAGGAGATGTGGGAGTTATATGATGTAACTCTTTATGTGATAGTCTCTTTTAAATTTTATGTGATGAATTTTGTAGACTTTGTGACTAATTTCTGTTCACATATCACCTCACATGTATCTCAGGCTTTTGCTAGTTGCACACACAACACAAATTACTCTTTGCTAAACCTTGTACATATAATTGTGTGTGTTTATGGTCTGACCAACCACGTTTGAAAAATACTTTGAGTTTTATGCAAAACAGTTTTGTTACTTTAAAAAAAGGGGGAGATTGTTTAAAATCAAAGTTTTTGCAAAATTGGGTTTAAAACTTGTGTTTTGGGAGAGCATTTCATCTTATACTCATGCATTTTTATATCTTATATTCAATGCTTTGAGGTAAGTTTTCAAAAAATCAGGTTTTTTTCTAAAAAGCCTTTTTTTTTTTTTTTTTTTTTTAATTTTGATTGATCCAATCTAATTTTCGATCAATCGAAATCTTGTTTAAAAATTTAAGTGAGATTCTGCCTGGTTCGATTAATCGAACCTGTTTTTTGATCAATCAAACATCGTGTTTCAGGTTTTTTAAAAACAGTTCGTTGACTGTTTCAAACATCTTTTTCAAAAGTTTTTCAACTTTTTCTCTCTCTCTCCGACTTGGCAAGGCTGCACTCAAATGTTTTGTCATTTTCTTCCTCAATTTTTGCAAGGTTTTTCTCCCTCAAGGCCGGTAAGACCATTTTATCCCTCATTTTGTTCTTATTTTCATATTTTCATGCATATTTTCATGCATTTAAAGGGTATTTTTGAACATCATTAAATTTGGGATTTTTGGTGATTCAAGGCTATTTTTCTGATATTGATCATTGGGTTTTGTTAGGATATTGTTATATTCATGATTGTTGTTGGTTAATTTGATCAATTTGGGGTTTTATGAAGAATTGAAAAATCTAGGGTTTATGTTGAATCCGATTTGGGGATTTTGTTCAATTGGGTTGAAATTGATGAAATTGGCTTATTGTTTTGATGTAATTGATCATTCTAATCAGTTTTCTAACTTGTGTAATGATCAATTGGTCAATTTATTTTAAAAAATTAACAAGTGGTTTTAAATTTTTTGGGATTTTAGTTGTGAAACTCTATGCTCAAGCTAATTTTGTGAGTTTGAACTTAATTTACTGCTTTAGCTCATGCATCATGTCATTTCATCTGTTCATGCATCATATAGTTCTTCTTGTTCTATATTTTTTTTATGCTAACTTGTAGTCTGCCCTTGGTTTTGTTTTTGTTTCTTTTTCCCATTTTTTTGTTGTGTGCTCTTGTTCCTTTATTCTAGCACCATGCCTAGGAAGACTAGAGCTAATAGGGTCCCTCTACCCCTTTTGTGTCTCCTTCTGGGGTTCAGTTTTTTAGGAATGAGCGTTCGTGTGAGGCTTATGAGAAACTTAATAGTAAGCGTAAGATTTGGGCTAAGCGTTTGGTGATTCTAGATGAGGTCGATCCAGCCACTAGGGCTAATCTTGAGTCTAGAGGTTGGTTGTCTCTTTTGGAGATCGATCATCTACCTCCGACCGCTTTGATTAGAGAGTTCTTCTCTAACCTCTCATGTCACGTCTATAATTCTAACACCGTTGTTCGGAGTTGGATATGAGGTGTTGAGTTCACCATTACCCCTAGGGTAGTGGCTGAGGCTCTTGGGGTTCCGGTCATCTCTGATCCTGTCTATCCCTATGATAAGTCACCTCCTATAGATGAGGTCATGTCACACATCACTGGATCATCTATCCAGTGGGGTTCTGATCCTCAGATCACGTCTTTTACGCTTTCTAAGACTGCATATTTGTTTCTTCGAGTTGCGTGTCATTCTTTGTGGCCTATTTCTCATCTTCACACCATCCCTCTAGAGCAATGTGTGTTTCTCTATGCTTTTATGTCTAGTGCGTCTATCAGTTTTCCTCACTTATTTCTTCGTTCTTTGAACGAAGTTCATAGGAGTTCTGCCATGGGCATGCACTGATATATCCTATTTTCATTCATAGGATTCTTTTGTTTCTTGGTCTAGCTGATTTTCCTGTTAGTAAGCCTGTCCATGTTGTTGGTCCCCTAGGTGCTACATTCCTTCGACAGAGGGCTGCTCATCTGAGAGCTTATCCTTCGGTCTCTCGAGGTGCATCTTCTAGTGGTGTCCCCCCTCCTCCCTCTTCTACAGGTGCTGCTGAGACTTCTGGTGGTGCTGTTGCTGCTACTGATGTTCCTCCACCGACTACTTCGGATGATTTCAACATTCGACGTACGTTGGATCATGTCTTAACCATTCAGGCGGCTCAAGGACAGGTTTTAGTGGACATTCTGGATGAGATTAGAGGTTTGCAAGCATATTTGGCATGGTTTCGGAGTTCTTCGTTGCCACCTCCTTTTGATGATAGTTTTTTATTTCCCTTTGGCATTTCGTCACAAAAAGGGGGAGTATACATATGAGATGTTTTTGGCATACTTGTACCTGTTTTTGTTTTTAGGGAGAGTTTATTTTTGATTGGTTGGAGCTTGTGGAGTTGTTTAGATTGTATCTAGGTGCTTCACTATGTACTTTATCTTTTTAGCTCTTGCCACATTATTTTTACCGTGTTGGGTTATTCATGTTAGGGGGAGTATTTTTTTTGTGTTTCTTGTTTCAAACTGCTTATTGATTTATGATTATGAGTCTTCATTATTATATATCTTTATTGTGTGTTGTTTGAAATCAAGATTTTAATTTTTCTTTACTTGTATTTTTTTCCACACATGCGGTTATGCATTTTGTTTAAGTGTTTCAGGAAATATATAGGTTGATTCAATTAAGCTGCTGTCTACTCTTGCAACTGATGGATAGTAGTTAGGATTGAATTTAAGATTTATGAGCATTATTTTGTAAAGGGATTTTACTTGTAAACTTTGAGCTATTTAAGTTGTGTTTTGTCACGGATTGCCAAAGGGGGAGTTTGTTAGGTTCTAAAGACTTAGGTTTTATGTATTTAGAATCCTAATTTGTATTGTTGGCAAACCATGATCAAAACAATGTATTTAAGTTGTTTTAGAAGTGCTCAAAGTTGGTTCTTTGTTGTAAAGTTGGAATAAACTACTGTGCAAATTAAAAAAACTATTTTAGTACATTTCGATCGATCGAAGCTTAGGCTCGATCAATCGAAAATCATATCTGACGTTTTTTTATTTGATTTTCCAACTCAGCCCTAAGTGTTTTATTAGGTTTTGGGTTTCTAATTTACCCTAAGTATATAAGGGAAACCCTAGCCACGTTTTATTGTTGCTCATATTGTGGTTTATGTGAATCTCTTGTGAGATCTTTGAGGAGTTTTCCTTCACATAAACTTAGGGTTTTCAAGGAGAAGATTTTTCTACACCTTGATGATCATTCCAGTTGCTGCCATTGAAGCTTAAAGAAAACACAAGCGGGTGTGCTTGTATTTGGTGGAGAATCCAAGAAAGAAGGAGTCCGTGGATTCGGAGTTTGCACGTAGTCGTGTCAGTAAGTTCTACTGATGGGTGGCAATAAGAAATCGAGCGTGGGGGCTTGTAAGTCTTATTGTATGAACTTCGATTCTTTCAAGACAATGGATTCAAGTTTACCTTGAGGATAGCTAGGTTAAATCCTCCGCAGGTTTTTACCGGTTTGGTTTCTTGGGTGGTCATATCTTTGTGTTATTTATCTTTCCGCTGCTTTACTTGATATGATTATTTGATTATATTAACCTAGATTTGAATAATTTAACTAAGTAACAACTTGGCTAATTACCTAGGTTAATCCAGTTGTGGTTTTAAGGGGTCTAAAAACTAACAGTTCTCCTATGAGCACATTCAACCCACAACCCGCAAAAATAAAGTCTCCAACCAAGGGAAGGAAGTCACCAGAAACACCTAAGGCGGCCTCTAAGCGAGCAGAAAAGAAAGAGACCAAGGGGCAAACTACTCTAACCTCAGAGCCACTAACCATGAAAAGCTAAGAAGGGGTTGAATCCTAAAATCCCAAAAACAAAAAACAACAACAACCACAGCAAGGCAAAGAGAAAGGAAAGATCAGAAATTTATAAACAAATTATGAAGAAAAAGGAATAAAGGGAGAGAAAAAGAAGAACATACCTTGAAAATAAGCAGCTTAAAATAGGAGGAGAAAATCCATAGGATATCACCAAAAGCGAGGTCAGAACGGTTACACAAGTAATTAAGGAAGAAAACAAAACTCAGAGCAAATGATTAGAGAAATAGGAAAAGTGAAGGAAAGGAAAGTTTTAAGCCCAAAAAACTGAAAAACAGTGGGAAACCCAAAGGTCATGGGATTAACTCCACTAATCAGCTTGCGCTAGGTGACCACATCACGTGTGGCGCCGCCACTACGCATTTAATTTGTAGCGAAACTCCAAGAGTCATGGACAGCTCAAGAAAACCTTTCATCTTCTGTGGTCGTCATGACATGTCATAGCAACCACAGAAGCTGGGGGGCAATTGATGGGACCAACGAATATCTACATCTCCTAGACCAGACCGCTAAGAAGGACGAAGTCGTTTTGATGAACTAAGGGATCAGTCACTCCTGATGAAGACACGAGGGTCATTCAATACAGTCAATAAGTAAGTAATCTGGATAGTTATAATGCTAGTCATACAAATCGTTGGAGCCTATTAAAGCCCCATTATTAGGCAGAAGCGTTACCAAAAAGGCATTAACCACCAACAACGGCTAGAATCCAAGGCAACCTATATAAGGCCCCCACATTGTCAACAGATGGTACATAAGGATTCTTACAAACACTCATTGATATACTACTATTCTATTTCTTTGAGAAAGCATTTTTCTTTCCGTTCTGACTTGGGCATCGGAGACGTTGTGGCAGACACCACACTAGTGACCACTTTGGAAGGAACAGCCTTCTCATCTTCGCAGGTACTCAAGTGAGAGTTCGAACCCCTTTGGATACGTTTAACTTGACTGATGAGGTCACGCCTCATCAATAATAATCTAATATCAATTATTTTACAATCTATTTCAATGACAAACATAAAATAAATTTTATTACAATGAATATATCGTTACAATAATATAATTAGAATTATTTTTTATTGCAATAAGATTTTTGAAGTAATAGTATATTATTACAAAATATTCAAATCAATAAATTGTCTATTGCAGCAGTATATATATATATATATATATAATTGTATCAAAATTCTTATTAAAATATTAGGAGTTTATTGCAATGGAATTTTTTTTGTTGCATATATCTATTACCTCAAGTTTTATTGCAACAACTCGCATCGAACATTGCAATGACGCAAATGTTACTGCAATGATTTTTTTAATTGTAATAAACGTTTTTTCTTGTATTGAAATAAAAAAACCAAAATGTATTACTTAAAACAAAAAAAAAATTAAAATAAAATAAAAACATAATAGAGCATCTTCAAAAGCATTACATATATGAATTTTTTATGAATAAAAACATTAAAACGCTACTATTATATTGTGCATGTTAGAGTTCATATATAACACATCCTTAATTTAATTAATCTATGCTAGCTTTTTCGATGATATGGGTAATAAATTAAAATCTTTAGCTTGCCAATCCTTCATCGTATGAGACACCAGTAGAGGGCAACCATGATTCTCTATAGAAAAACAAAGGGACTATAATGCTAGGCTTGAAAAGAATCTAAAACAAATGAACACTTAGACACCTCACCCACTTCTCTGTACTTGCACCTAGCCAATGATTATTGTACTCTCCATAAAATAAGGTCGTTTCAAAGCTCTCAATCCATTGTAGCCACCCTTCCCGCACTATGAAATCGCTCATATAAGATTGCATAAACACTGGTCTAGAATAAGGCCTCTATGGTCTGCTCAGAAGCCTTTGTTCTTATTTGGACTGTGATATCCTTGGCTGGTGATACATACATGTATTTGGAATTATGAGTCCATTAGACTAATTGTAGGAGTAGTTTTCTATGAAAGGGACCAGTGTTTGTGTAGTTAGTGTCCATACGGGTGACACTAGAAGAGGTGGGATGATGAAAATATATAGGAGCTAACAACTAAGTGATTTGAGAAATAAAAGGTACCATTAGTAATTTAGTTTATTTACTATTGTTTTATCAACATTAGAATTTGGTATTTGTTGTTGTTGTTATTATCTTTCATTTATTGTAATGTTGGAGTTTGTTTTAAGTAGTTAGAGTCCTAATAGGTTGGGTAGTTGAGTCATTGTAGCTCACGTTGTGGGTAGTTCTTTGTTGTTAAATTGTAAACGTTATGGAGTTCTTATTTTTCGATTGTTAAGTTGTAGCAACTGCTATAAAACCGGCCAAGTATTATTCAATAAAAATATATGAAATATTTAATCAAATTAAATCTTAATTAGTTTCTAGAGGCTAAGATTCTCTCGATCAAATCCAAAAGGTTCCCAGAGGTTAGGATTTCCTCTGTCATTGCATGTGGCAAGATCTGTGATGGCAGAAATTAAATCTTATTTGTTGTTGTTATTATCCCTTTTTTTTCTTTTATTCTTTTACTTATCAATTGTTTCATTAAAAACAACCAAAATTTTATCTCATTTTCTCTAAATATTTATATCTTCTCTCCCCTAAAATTGTGTACGTATCAGGTAGTGATTGTGTTAGATTGTCCAAATAGTGCTTCTCTTGATCATATATCATATACCACTTATTTGGCACTCATGGTAGAACTAATAGTTAAAGTGCAAATATAGGGTATCTTGGTATCCCCTAATGCTACAACGATAAAAGACTGATAGGTTGGACTTGGATAGAAATGCCACAACTTGGCCTCCTTCAATTTTGGTACTGCAGTTTTCTTGAATTTCATGTTCACTACAATGAAGTTTTATCATCAACAGCTGCACAAGAGAATATAGAATATGACAACATTAAAATAAATATGTTTGTGATACTATATAAATTCTTAGCATCTTATCTTAGTCTTTGCATACAGCTTAGTTTTTAGGACTAATGGTACCTAGCCAAATTAGTTTACCTTGTATAGAAATCAATTTGATGTACAAAATACATGTGAGATTAGCACAAAATATATTCTTTTTATAATTTCAAAACAAGGTGGTAATTGTTCAATAAATATTTATTTAGGATAAATCTTGTGCTAAGAGGAAATAAAATAAAATGACATGTTGATATTTGTTAATTACCGAATGTTGCTGATCCCTTTGTAGGCCAACCAGTGGCTTTGCTTTGATCAACTAAGATGATAGTCAAGTCGTTACCATCACCAACCATCATTCTATTCCATTTGTCATTTGGGATAAACATGTATTCCTTATAGGTAACTTCCTTGATATAGACCACAAAATGTTTGATCTTATAGTTGGTGCAATTTTAATTGCATCTGTGATGGTTTTGTAGTGACCAGATCCATTAGAAGCCATTATAATGTTTATTGAAATCTCACTTTCTTGAAAGAGTTTCCAGTCGTTTGAAGTAAACAAGGATTGAAAACCGTCATTGACTACATATTATTAGGTGATTGTTACACAGAAGCCAACTAATTGATAACTAGCATGGTTACTTTCTCTAGGCTCATTGCTATGCTTTCTTTCAAGACGGTGCTCGTGTTAGGGCCAACAAGTTCATCATTGCATGTGGCAAGATTTGTGATGGCAAACTCATCCAAGTTTGGAGATCAATCTTTAGATTGTTAGTGCCAAATTTTGTATATGTGATGGAACTTTGCATGTTAACGAATATCTTCTCTTGCAAAAGAAAAACTCACGTTAATCAAAATTTAAAAATTTAGTTCCAATGTTATTGAATAACTAAAATTTTTCATTTATTAAAGAATAACCTGGTGGCTTTTGATCTTTATAGGTCTATTATTGCTTTTCAATTTCAGAAAACTCTCTTATTATTGAACAATACATTATTCTTTTTTACTCCCCTTTTTTTCTTTGTTTACATCAACATGTATTCTCAATCTAAGGTTCCAACTTTTATTTTAAATTTAAATTTTTAGCAACCTAGAATAAAAGTTTTGTACTTAAATTGGGTTAATTGAGTGACCAAATAAGTGGACCAATTAGGGGGAAAAGAAATGCAACACACTCCATACTAATAAGTAGCACAATAGGGTTTCCAAAAAAAAAAAATCAAACTCTAGAGTTTTTGTTTGCTTTCACCTATAGATTGGACCTATATAACAAACCAAACCCTAATATTGTTTTGAGGTTAAATTTTAACCCATGGTTTTCTTGATACTTACTACTTGTCAATAATTGCAGATAATTTTCTTAATTAATACTTACTATATCTCAGTAATAGGCTAATTCTAAGGTTCTATATATAACATTTTCTTTTGTCTTGTAGTATAGCAAACTTGCATCAATGGCTTCCCTAAATTCATGCGTCATTCAGTACAAGAAAAAAGTTTATTGCAATGGAATTTTTTGTTGTAATAAATTTAAAATTATTGCAATAAAAGTTTTGTTAATTTTGTTGCAATAAACTCAAAATTATACTAATAAACACTTATTGCATCAAAAAAAGTTTTTGTTACACCCTATTGCAATAAAGTCTATGGCAATAAGTTTGACAAGATAGTGATTTGAAATAGTGAGGTTTTTATTTTGTGAGACTCTGTGAAATTTTAGCACATGCAGGTAGTGAAAATTTGGGAAAAATAATGTGCAAGAGGGGATTAGCCATTGCAACAACAAATTTAGTTGAGATAAAGGCAAACATTACTTTAAAAAAAATTATTGAAATACATAATCTATTGCAACAAATTATTGCAATAATATTATATAGATGCAATAAATTAATGCTTTTAAATTGCTATTTCAACAAAAGTTACTCTAAACTTATAAGAAGTTCCTATTGCCACTATAACTTCCTTTTGTTGCAATAGCTTTATGGCAAATAAAGCTTTTTCTTGTAGTAATTTGCCACTTTCTTTTCATTAGGTATATCTTTTCCTTCACATGTTATAACACATTCAAACATTCAAAATATAGAATTACTAAATATACGTTGTAAACAAAAGTACCAAATCCAAAATACATTAGATAAGTTCTAAATGACAAAATTTAGGTACAAAATTGGTTATATCCTAAGACTACAACTTTACTTAATATCTTTTTATTGGAGGTAAATTTTAACAAATCAACCATTGGAATACATCTTCTTCTTATAAACTCCATGCTTGCAAAATTTCTAGGAAATTAAAGACCAATAGTTATGTTATTAATAAATTGTTTAAATTGCAAGTTTTTGTAGTTTAAAATTATGCATAAAATATAAGCTTATAGATTATATAATAAATAATATTCGATTAATACAAAATTTGACATGTGTATTAGAAGAGTAAAAAACATGCAATTCAATGATTAAATTTTCAAAATATGTAGTAATTTTTATTTTATTGAGTAAGGTTATAATTTAAGGCTACAACCAATTCTGTAACTAAATTTTCTCCAGTTGTAAATTAATTTGATCAGAGCCTATTTTCAATTATATGTTTGTTTTTATTTACAACTTGCCTGCCTAATCTATACCGATTCACCCATTCTATATATCTAGCAACCATATATCTTACTATTTCCAATGTTTACTAAACACCATAACAAAGTCTTTACCATGCATGTGCATTTACCATGTGAGATAAAGAGAAAGGGGTGCATTTTCAATGTGCCTAGTAATCTATGCCGATTTGCCCATTCTAACAGACTACATTAGACACTTCAACTTGTGAGAGACCACACCCTCGGCCCGTTTTTATAGGGTGTTGGGCCAAATCTACGTGAATGGGTGGAATCGTGTTACTGCCTCTCAAAATGGAGGTTTAACTGATTTTATTTTTCCCTTTAGATTAAGGGTTTTACAATGGAGTCGCCGCTTATTTAATTATTAGAAAAATAAAAAAACCATAATTGAAAGATTCCTCATTATATTAATTTGAAATTGAATTTACATTGATCATAGGAAAATTACATGACTTTGATCCTAGATACAATCTAAGATAAAGTACATGGTTTTGTATCCTAGTAACAATCTAGAAATTTAAAAATTACATGGATAAGCATTTAATCTACTAACTCTTGATCTAAGTTCGGAGGCTATATTACAAGGTGGGGAATGTGTTAGGCACCCACCTTACCCGGTGAAACCGGCCTTCTAGATTATGGTGGCGAACATTCATATTATATCATCCAATATGTCAATCAATTTACATGTTGAATTTAAAGTGTGTACATGTGATAACCCTAATTTAATTTATTAAGCATTACATTTGGATTGAAAAATAAATTCTAGTGAATGTGTGTGTATGGCGATATCCTAAATTCAAGGATTTGAAAGAATTATGAAACAAACATGTTTTTCATATTTTTTATGTGAATTTAAGATCAAAACTAGTGTTTATGCATGAACATGTGATAAACAACCAAGAACATGTGAAAAAAATATAAGAATATTTAAGAACATTTAAATATATTCAAGAGAATTTAAATAATTACTAACATGCTTTAATCCTAAATTCTCATCATAACAACACAAAAAACAAGTTAGGGAAAGAGATTATACCTTCATACAATATCCATACGGTGGAGAAGGAGACTCTTAGTATAGGTCCTAAGGGTGGAGGAAAAGAAAAGTTAGGAGAGAAAGAGTGAGTCTCAAGAATATTAAAATATGACAAAACTACTCAATTTCACTAGAACTCAAGAGAGGAGAAGAGAGGGGGTTTTGTGTGTCTTGGAATGAAGGAGAAGGGGTTTATTTAGTAGTGGTGGAGGAAATATGAATGAAAGGTCATTTAATGAGAGTTGACAAAGAATCATGAACTTAGACCTCATTTTAGCCTTAGGGAAAATCTGGTGCATTAAATGGAAAGATTGGTGAGAGTGAGAAGCAAGTCAAAATTCGGTTTTCCCGTAGCTACTGTAACAGCCTGTAAAGCCAAATTTTTATAATCATATCTGATTCAATTCTGATCGGAATTGTCTCGTTCTTATACTCAAATTGAAGTCCCGGATGTGTAGTTTCTGTGAAAATTAACCTCATTCATAGATTCAAAATATTCTAAGAGATATTAATGAAATAGTGAGCAGAGGTCATTTGTTAGAAAATTATTTCAGCACAATTAACATTAATATGTCCCAAATTAGCTCCCAATTAACATTAAATGGCTCTAATGACTCCTATTTCAGATTTAATTGGTTCCAAATTTACCCTAATTAAAAGATAATTGCACAAATTACTCATTAAATAATCAATGCTTAATTATCTAGTTAATTAGGTGTATGTAACCCTACCATAAAATGTAGTCCTAACCAATCAAATTATGACACATCATCGTTCTCAAATTGATTATACTTATAACCAATTGAAATCAATTGTTCATAATCATATATAGTCGGACTCAATTTGTGATAGTGCATCTCGGCCATTAGAACTTGATTTGATGATAATTTTCAATCTGATGGTCCGATTAGGGCTTATAACCAGTCGATTTGATCGTTACAACATCAAGATCATTTTGGTGAAATGAGATTAAGGATCTAGTAACCAGAATCAAGATGAATATTTCCAAGGTGAAATTACCCTTTTACCCTCCATGTGAGGTTAAATGCAGGTTGCAAAATGGGGTGTCAACAAAATGCCCCTCATTGGCAGAGCTTCAAAAGCGAATGTCAATGTATGAAAGAGACACCTAACTTTGCAATCAGAATTTAACCGTGATGAATGCATGTAGATAAAAATGCAGATGGTCATGTTGTGAATCAAAATGTGAACCGAGTCTCGAGGGAGATTGCCTACATACCTCTTGGTGGGGGGATCAGGTCCAAATGTAGTTCATGCATGCAATTTTTTTTTTTTTTTTTTTGGAATGAGTACAAGACATGCTTACTTGAGGTCAAGAAAATATGGAGATTCTAGTCATGTGTTTCTGAGGACCAAAGGTTCTGGATCCTAGCTTATGTTTTCAGAGGACCTAGGATTTTTGGGTTTTGGCTCATGTTTTTAGAGGACCAAAGGTTTGGGATCTTGGCTCATGATTTCAGTGGACCAAGGGTTTTTTGGGCTTTGGCTTATGTTTTTAGAGGACCAAAGGTTCTGGATCCTGACTCATGTTTTTAGAGGACCAAATGTTTAGGATCTTGGCTCATGTTTTCAGAGGACCAAGGGTTTCTGGATCCTGGCTCATGTTTTCAGAGGACCTAAGATTTTTGGGCTTTGACTCATGTTTTCAAAAGACCAAAGGTTTGGGATCTTGGCTCATGTTTTCAAAGGACCAAGGGTTTCTGGATCCTGGCTCATGTTTTCAAAGGACCTAAATTTTTGGGCTTTGGCTCATGTCGATGTGTGTGGCCTTTTACACTAGTACCTACAAAATAAACATTTTCAATTAGTAACAAAGTTATTCATTGACAAGAACTAGGCATACCTGGTGAATGCCCCTAGTTTGGGACATATTCCATGCTTCGATGTATGTTGAAGGTGAACAATTGACTTGATGTTGCACCACTGGAGAACATGGAAGAGGATCAGAGCTTTCTATTCTTGAAGAAGAATTTAAAGAAGATTTTTTTTTTTTTTTATGGGAATTTTGAATTTTTTTTTTTTTGAAAGATTTGGAAATCCTGAAATTTTTGAAGGAATTGAAAATTTTGATTAATGAATTTTTTTTTGAAAAATTTGAAAATCTTGAATTTTTTTCAAGGAATTGAAAAGTTTGATTGATGTTTTTTTTTTTTTTTTTTTTTGAAAGCAACCTAAGAAGTATGAGCCCAATGCCCCTAGTCCTAAGGCCTTTTTTGAAAATTTCCTTCTTCTTTTTTTTATTTTTTTTTATTTTTTGGGAAATATGAAGATTTGTTTATTATCAAAAAGTGAAGAAGATAAAGATGAAGATGAAGATGAAGATGGAGTAAAAGTGATGAAGATTTATTCATGATGGTTTTTTTTTTTTTTTTTTGAAAAACCTATCCTTTGAATGAGAATAACTTTGGCTGGAAGTTGATGTGGATTGCTAGGTCCTTGCTTAATTCCCACAAAAAGATAATTTCAATTTAGCAATGGATTTATTTATTGAAATGAATTGGAGGTACTTACCCAATGCCTCTAGTTTGGGGCATATTCCATACTTAGATTGAAGCTGAATTCATTTGATGTTGTGACCATTGGGGAACATGAAAGAAGATCATGGTCTGCCATCCTTAGTTCCTGCAAAAAAGCTTTCTTTCTCTAGCTTGTTAGAAACCAATTATCGTGAAAACATTTTTTGCCAATTTCCTTAGTGTGGACATGCTTACAAACAAATGGATTAATGCCTCAAATGAAAACATACTTCCATGCAAGAAGAACATATTTGCACACAATATAAATAGGCCAATGCTCCAAGTTTAAACATGCTTAATGCAAACAAATGGGCTTAACCTAACATGCACCCAAACAATTTTGTCACATTGTTTGGACTTCTAGCCCTAAAGTTGTTTGGGTGATTGAAACCGAGCCTTTGAGAGGCTGCCTACGTACCTCTTTCATAGAGGATCAGGCCAAGATGTAGTTCAAGAGAATTAGATTTTGAAAAAGAATGATTTTTTTTTTGGGGGGTGGAAATGAGATTTCTCTTTCTTTCTTCTTCTTCTTCTTCTTCTTCTTCTCTCTCTCTCTCTCTCTCTCTCTCTCTCTCCTTTTTTTTTTTTTTTTTTTTGGTGAACAAGAGGTGATCCTTTGAACAACCATTTTGGCAAATCAAAGTGTTTAAGAATCAAACAAATCTCTTTGATCAGGAAGGATCAAGATCATTAAACTCATGTAATCAAATTTGCTTCATCCTTTTGAACATCGTCAGATTAAGTCTCCAAAGGCAATCAAGAAATGAAATATGATAATGTTTATGAATCACATTGTTTGGTGCAAACAAGGAGAGTGCTCTAAGTTTGAAAGTTCTTTTGAGTCATTTAGAGAATTTGAGAAATTTTTTCTCGGACATGTCATCCTGTGAGGTTTGACAATTTTAAGCATTTTTCCTTTTTAATTCAAGAGAAAATATTATTAGAGTTTAAGATGCACCTACAATTAGCAAGACTTCAAGGAGATCTTATTTATGGGTTGTAATGTAAGCCGGGTTTGGGTTATGAAATGAAAGATATAAAAAGGCTCAAAATTCCCTATGATGTTCCCCCAAGTATGCATTACTCAAAAATCAAGTATTGGAGGAGTTTTCTCATTTCTTTGTTGTCATCTTCTCACTTGTTTTCATTGGTCACTTGTATCAACATTTGTTTTTAAGCTCATTCATCTTGAATCATACCTCTAGACTTTCATCTTGTAAAATTCTTCTCTTTTTAGGTTATATCCTCAAGTTTCCAACTTGGTAGGATTTCCCAATTTTTCTTTTTTTTTTCTTCTTTTCTTTGGCCCTAACTTTTGCCTAGACCGCCTTTTTGGGTTTTCAGCTTAGCAGGCCTCTTTTCTTTTTTCTTCTTCTTCTTTTTTTTTTTTTTTTTTTTGGCTTTGTTTCATCTCTTGATTAAATGAACTTTTTAGGGATCTTTTACCTCCTTTGTTTTTCTCAGCTTAAGTCATTTTGATGCACTCTCTATACATCTTTCTTGCCTCGATGCGCTTACACATTTCTATGCTTGGTGAATCTTTTCCTTTTTTGATGAACTCTCTTTTAGATGAATCTTGTATCCCTCTTGACACGATGAATTTTAGGCTCTTCAACTTTACGAACATTTTTTTTTTTTTTTTCACATTGATGGAATTTCATTTCTCTTTTCTTAATTGTGTGAAACCTCATTTTTCTTTGATGATCTCTTGTCATTAGCCTAATGAATTCTCCACTTGTCTTTCATGTCTTCTAGGAGAGATTTATCAATTAGCTTCAAAGCTAACAAGGTTTACTCCTCCTCAACATGAGATTAAAGCATGCATACTTTGGATTTTTCCATCCGAAGTTTAGATTTTAATGGGTTCATGCGAAAAAGAGGCTAAGTGTTTAAAGACTCAAATGGGCTAGTAATGGATAATGATCATTCTATGTATTAAGGTATAATCTTATTTTACCAAAGACGGCCTCATATCCCTAGTAATGCTTGCTTGTAGGCACAGTGACTTGAGCTCTTTTAATAAATTCCTCTTAAAAGAAAAAGTATAAATGCTCTATTGGAGACAAAAAAAATTTCAGAAATTTGGAATAAATGCATGAGCTTTTTGAATTTTCTGATGGATAGATTTTCTTTGATTGCCTTGTAAGACAAATTCTTCTTTTATTCAAAGTAATTTAGCAAAAGTGTTTACACGAATCAAATGAAATTAATCATTTCTCAGTACAAGTTGATTTTTCAAGCCTTTAATCATCACAATTTACAAAAAGTTTTGTCCAAGGGATCCTCATGTACCATTTTGAAAAGAAGACTTTAAAGAATCTTGAAATCTTTGGAAAAAAAAAAAAGGGCCTTTTTCGAAAAGTCACTAAGAAGTCCAATGCCATTTAAAGTTTTTTTTTTTTTTTTTTTAAAGGGTGCAATGCCCCTAGTCCAAAGACTTTTTTCATTCGAAAAATTTTCTCTTTTTTTGGGAAAGATTTGGAAATATTGAAAAAAATTTTGATTTTTTTTTTTTTAAATATATATACACAAACAAAGCTCATTAAATGCTACATGAAATTTTTGAATTCACAAAAACATAGAAACATGGAGTAAACAAACAAACTTTAAGCTTAACCATGAACCACCATGGTTAAAGGTCCGAACGGTACAATTTGTCCCTATGAACCACCATGGCTTAACCATGATGATCCTTATCATGGTAAGTGGTAGGTTCACCGCTGGGTATGTGAGTCTCAGGAAGACCACAATCCACGGCTAATACTACCAGGCTTCCAGGCTAGCACACAAATAAAATAAATTTCATTCAAGCAAATGATGCATGACATGCAATATAATGACATATTAGACATGTTATATACAAAAAGCAGTAAACAAACAATGACATGGTTGACCATCATAACCTAATTGAAACTTAGCCCTTAATATCCCTAATAGAGTCGCCATTGTGAGAGACCACGCTCTCGGCCCGTTTTTAAGATGTTTTGGGCTAAACCCTCGTGAATGGGTGGAGTCGTGTTATTACCTCTCAAAGTGGAGGTTCGATTAGTTATATTTTTCCCTTTAAATTAAGAGTTTTATAATAGAGTTGCCACTTATTTAATTATTGAAAAAATAAGAAAATCATAATTAAAAGATTCCTCATTTTATTAATTTGAAATTGAATTTACATTGATCATAGGAAAATTACATAACTTTGATCCTAGATACAATCTAAGATAAAGTACATGGCTTTGTTTCCTAGTTACAATTTAGAAATTTAAAAATTACATGGATAAGCATTTGATCTACTAACCCCTGTTCTAAGTTCGAAGGTTATATTACAAGATGGGAAGGTGTTAGACACCCACCTTGCCTGGTGAAACCGATCTTCTAGACTATAGTGGCCAACATTCATATCATATCATCCAATATGTCAATCAATTTACATGTTGAATTTAAAGTGTGTGCATGTGATGACGCTAATTCAATTTATTAAGCATTGCATTTAGATTGAAAAATAAATTCTAGTGAATGTGTGCGTATGGTGATATCCTAGATTCAAGGATTTGCAAGAATTATGAAACAAACATATTTTTCATATTTTTGATGTAGATTTAACATCAAAATTAGTGTTTATGCATGAACATGTGATGAACAATCAAGAACATGTGAAGAACACATAAGAATATTTAAACATATTCAAGAAGATTTAAATAATTACTATCATGATTTAATCCTAAATTCTCATCATGACAACATAAAAAACAAGTTAGGGAAAGGGATCATACCTTCATGCAATATCCGTACGGTGGAGGAGAAAACTCTTGGTAGAGGTCCTAAGGGTGGAGGAAAAGAAGAGCTAGGAGAGGAAGAGTGAGTCTTACTCAATACCTTGAGTCTCAGGAAGACCAAAATATAACAAGACTACTTAACTTCACTAGAACTTAAGACAGGAGAAGAGAGGGAGTTTTTGTGTGTCTTGGAATGAAAGAGGGGGAAGGTTTATATAGTAGTGGTGAAGGAAATATGAATGAAAGGCCATTTAATGAGGGTTGACAAAGAATCATGAACCTTGACCTCATTTTAGTCTTGGGAAAAATCTGGTGCATTAAATGGAAAGATTGGTGGGAGTGAGCAGCAAGCCAAAATTCGGTTTTCCTGTAACATCTATATCAGCCTGTAGAGCCAATTTCGAATAATCATATCTGATTCAATTCTGATCAGAATTGTCTCATTCTTATGCTCAAATTGAAGCCCCAGCTGTTTAGTTTCTGGGAAAATTAACCTCATTCACAAATTCAAAATATTCTGAGAGATATCGATGAAATGGTGAGCAGAGGTCATTTGTTAGAAGATGATTTCAGTACAATTAACATTAATATGTCCAAAATTAACTCCCAATTAACATTAAATGGCTCCAATCACTCCCATTTCAGATTTAATTGGTTCCAAATTTACCCTAATTAAAAGATAATTGTACAAATTACTCATTAAATAATTAATGCTTAACTATCTAGTTAATTAAGTGTGTGCAGCCCTATCATAAAATGTAGTCCTAACCAATCAAATTATGACACATCATCTTTCTCAAATTGATTATACTTATAACCAATTGAAATAAATTGTTCATAATCACATATAATCGGACTCAATTTGTGATAGTGCATCTCGGTCATTAGAACTTGATTTGATGATAATTTTCAATCTGACGATCCAATTAGGGTTTATGACCAGTCGATTTGATCGTTACAACATTAAGATCATTTTGGTGAAACAAGATTAAGGATCTAGTGACCAAAATCAAGATGCATATTTCCAAGGTGAAATTACCCTTTTACCCTCCATGTGAGGTTAAATGCAGGTTGCAAAATGGGGTGTCAACACAACTAAGTTTTCAAATATAGCAAGTCTTGATATAACTGATTTTTTACAATTATAAATGATTTCTTATGAAGAGTAAGTTGGTTTCTCTCTCTCTCTCTCTCTTAAATGTGGTTTTTGTTATGTATAGTCCCCAATTTTAAAATGTAAAAATTTATTCATTCTATCTTTTCTAAGTTTATGTGATTAACAAAATGTTGAGGCATCCCACTTTAAATATCAAAATCAATTCAACTTAGGACTCAAATCAAACCAATCCCATATTTAATGAACTAAAATCAAACTGATCTCTTATTTTAAGGGATAAAAAATGCAAGTGAGAAATGGATGGAAAAAAAATAAATTGACAAAATGTAGATATATGGACTAAATTATTATATTTTGAAAATTTAAAAATATATAAACATTTTAAAATTAAAGAATCAAAAAATGTGAAAGAAGAGAAGTGGTGGGGGTTTGGGAGAGAAAAGGAGAGGGAAGGGCAGGTGAATGTGGATGTCAAACCTTTTGTTTTTGTACAACAATTTACAAATTTTTACCAAGAGCTTTTCGGTGAACAGAAGATATTTTTAAATTTGACCAAATTTTAAAATGAAACAAACACCTAAAAATGCAAAAATTAATGTTCACGGGAAAGCATTTTATAGCGAAATCAATGAGGTTTGAATAAAAGAGTAATGTTTCTTGAAAGTCTTAGGGCCTATCTGGTTAACTGAAAAATAACTATTTTTTGTTTTCATTTTTAGTTTTAGTGGGTCCCACCATGAAAAAACTAGTCTAGTTTTAATATTTGTATTCAGTTTTCATTTTCAATATCCTAAAAGTTGGATTTAAATACAAAAAATGAATACAACTTTTCAGTATTTTTATTTTCTATGAATATGAATACAGTTGCATATTCGTAAATATTGTAAAAACACA
The DNA here is from genome assembly GCA_030820535.1 of Quercus parvula. Classification (NCBI taxonomy): domain Eukaryota; kingdom Viridiplantae; phylum Streptophyta; class Magnoliopsida; order Fagales; family Fagaceae; genus Quercus; species Quercus parvula. Next base: position 29,601,679 of record JAUAME010000007.1, read on the forward strand.
AATTTACTTTTTTTTTAGTGATGTGATGTGTGTGAGTGAGAAAATTTACTTTAAAAAAAAAATAGAAAATAATGACCGAACTCGGGTATGATGTATTTAAATATAGAAAATAATTGCTTTTTCCTATATTTAAATTTAGAATTTGAATATAGAATAAAGAAAATGAAAAGTGGATACACCACATTTTGAAACCAAATAGGCCCTTAATATCTTATTTCTCGGTTTGTCCTTAATTTCTATAGATTGAGATTTTTTTTTTTTTTTTTTGGGTTTACTAAAGGATTCATCTGCATGAAACACTAAAAACATAAAAATAAAAATAAAAAATTGTTTTTAAAAAATGTTTTACGTAAATGATTTTTTTATGCATTTCTTTAATTTTTATTAAGAAGGGCCATAAACTCGTGTTACCCCATAGGCCCCAGTCCGAAATTTTATACAAGCTTTATTAACTCAAACCTTTATGATTTATGACCCAAATACATTATGCTCGTAAATAAAACTAAGTCAAACCCAGGCCCATTAAGTTATGCCCAACAAGACATAAATATTTTATATACTATTGTACATTTTATCCCCCATATTCCATATAACAAAACTTTTGACCTAGAATCTTTTTAGAATAACTTAGCAAATACAGTAGAATGGTTAGAGCAAACATGGGAGTCTTTTTTGCATAATTATGGAAGTCACCAACAATTGCAATTATATTAACTCACTCCTTTAATAGAATCCTTACTCAATACGGGTGGAGATAACATCTTTAGGAAGACTGTAATTGAGGTGTCCATATAATATAGATACCACTTAACCCAAAAATTTAAGTCATCAATGGATTTAGTCCTAATTATTTTACATTACCCACTAACTCTTATCATTATTATCTGTTGTGAGATTTCATTACTTAATAATAACAGGCCACTGTTCCAACACTCGGGGATAATAGCATACCCTTCAAGAAAAAAAAAATAATGATAGTATTGGTTAAACGATTATGTATTATAACTATGCAAAACTCAGAAATAAACACAGTTTTTAAATACTATTATCTTTTAAATATGAGTAATATTACGTCCATAACGTTTTTGCACAATTCTTAGATAGTAAGTTATTATTAATAGCTTTTGTTTGGATTCAATACTAACATAACTTTTTTATTTATAGTAATAGTTTGTCACCTAATACTTATTATGAAAACATTGTGATACATCAATGAAAGTATTAGTCTTTAAAAAACTAAGTCGAACCCAAGCCCATTACTTTTGTCTTATCTCTTCCTTTTTTAACTTTAAAAGGGACTAGCTCGGCCCAAATTTGGACTGACCTTGAAAGTTCTGCTGGGCTGGCCTTATAAGCTGACACAAAGAAACCCATGGTCCATGGCCACCACATTCCAATGGGCTTGAAACAAAGTTAATAAGAAATTTGAAAATATGAAATAGGACCAAAAAAATTGTGAAATTGCCCTTTGCAATCAATCTGTTACATTGATTATGAATTTAATTACACAAACTACACACAATTATTTTTACTAAAAAAAAAAAGCACTTTCAAACCTCGTAAATTTTCAGCACTAATGCCCTAACACTATAACTCCTTGAGTGGCATTGGCTGCATTGTCTATATACACCTGACAATGATTCACCTTCAATTCCCACTAAGGAATGACTTTGAAGCTGAAGGTGTTAATTCACCGTCCGATGATGACTCTGAAATGTTATAGTTGATTCCAATATTACTACTGGGCATGCTAACATATGTCCAGTCACTGCATCCAGCCTGATCATTATTCAATTCGTACCCCATATCAATAGTTCTATCAACAATGTATTCTTGTTGCTGAAATGGTTTCAACATCATCAGTTGATGATTTGGATATTGCTGCATCATTTCGCCTATAATTTTCAAATATATGTTACTAATGTCAAACACAATAATTATGTTTAGATACGCTACAATGAATTGGCTTGAATCCAATATTATTGTACACTAAATCCATTGAGATACGAACATGTCTCAAATGCTTGACCGGTCTAGTGCACAAGAACATTGGACTCAATCCTTACTTACACAACATAACTTGCAATAATAATTTAAAACTACCTTGTGTTAGTAAGACAGTCTCATTCATATTTGCATCCACCTCTTCTAAGGAACTCCAATTTTCGTATGCTTGCCTCACCAATCTCTCAATATAGGTCTGCAAATGCCAACAACAGCACACCCATATTAGTGAAACACAATTATCCATTACTAACAATTTTTTTGCACAAAAATATATGTTTAATTACTATAAAAGAAAAAGGTTAGCAAATAGTAGTCATACCCTATCAATATTGCTTAGTTCCCTGGAAGTGTAGTCTTGTCCATCAATCACAGCCTTGAGAACTTGGCATATTGGATTGAACATGACAAAATGATTATTTCCCCGTAAAATGTACTGTTTGTTGCCCAAAACGCAAGTCCTTGCATGCTTTATCGTGACTTCCCACATTTTCTCAGACATTCCGAGACCTAAAATCTGTTCGCAAAATAACCGAAAAAAAAAAGTGTTTTTAATTATTTGGAAGCAAGAAGATACAAGTCGGATTGAGCTTATTATTGCTGAAAATGAAAATTGAAAACTGAAAGTACTGTAGCAAAATAATTTTTAAATACGTGAATAATATCGTGGGACCTATTTTTAATATTTTTTAATGCATAAACAGTGATGAACAGTATATAAATAGTGAATCATGTGAGGTTACTGTTCACACCTAGGAAAAAAAAAAAAAAAAAAAAAGGCAACACGTGAACTGAAAACGCAAGAATCAGGACAATCCAAACACTCACATATTCTATCTAGGATTTTTATTTGTGATGAACTTGAAATGAAAAATGGAAATTACATACCCTTCGAAGTGATTGAGGGTTCACAATAGACAACTTCAAGAAGTCTTGTACAGTTTTAATACCCTCAGATTTCAATTTAGTATGGAAAGCTCCATCTTTTCCGATCTTCTCTAGGCGCCAAACATCGTCATCCAACATCGGTGGATGATGCTTTTTGTACACTTCATAAGAGAATAAAATTTAATCAGTACATGTATTTCTTTTTTCTTTTTCTTTTTTTCTTTTTTGGGTGCTTTTATGCTTTGACGAACTCAAAAATTGTTTCGATAAAAATGAAGAAAAGTATTAAAAAATTCAAAATTCACCACTCTAATTTTATAAAACAAAAGTTTTGTTTACTTAATCAAAAAGAGAGGCAATTTAATGAGGGTAAAAAATTTTGATGGGTCTCATGTGAATATAAGATAAGATTTGCTGCAATCTGATTGACAAAAAGTCTATGAATCCATTGACCTAAGTCCACGGCCGGCAAAACGCGTAGAAAAAAATAAAATTAGAAGAAAAATAAAAATAAAATTAGAGAAACAAAAAAGACAAACCACAAATCAGATGGTAGGGATCCACATGTGGGGTTTTGAATAAGTGGCTCAAATGTCCCAACTTGCAGTTGGGACCATATGTTATCTTTTCCCAAATTATATTTTACTTGTAGAGGAAAACTATTAGCTGTTTGCTGACTTAAAAGTATTTCATTTGGTTTGGTGAGAGAGAGTGAAATGGAAATTCACAATCAAGTGCAAGATAAACATGATTTTTTTTTCCTAGAACTTTTGAAATAATTTATTGTAATTGAAGCAATATTATCTTAATTAAATTTAATACTAATATTACTTTTATTATTATACTAATTACAACTAGTAATATAAATAGTTATGAAAAAAAATATATTGTGATTCTAAACTTATATATGTGTGTGTGAAAGGAAGAAAAAAGTTGTCTATCTTTTTTCCAAGTGTGGGCCTTGATAACACCGGCCACTTCAATAAAGCAAATGATTGAAATCATAAGACTAACAAGGCTATTACACACAAAACATAAAGTAGTGAAATATGGTTTGAATGTCTATTAATGGAAGAAGTCTCCATCTCCTATAACACTTTGGAAGAGTCAGGACATAGAACAAAAAAGGGTCAGCAATTCTCAGTATTGGACCAAATTAATAGGTTTGGTGGTGATTTGATCATCACTATGGGTTTGACTGATGACCTAGATCCCCCCCCCCCCCCCTCTCTCATTTGTGTCTCTATGATTGGTATCTACCTTGATTAAATAAATTGAATAAATTTTATGTGTACAACAAGTTCATGAAAATAATAATGATAAATCAAACAAGCTGATGTAGTGGTCAAGCTCTAATAGGTAAGGTAAATATTTTTGCAATTATAATAAGGTCATTATTGTGATGAATATCTTATTATCCCTTTTGAAATATACTAAATAATTTTGCCACCTAGACTTATACTATACACTAAACTCTAATCAATTTTAATGAAAATAAAAAATTTAATCATATTATGGATTCATCATTTATATTTCATTACTATAAGCTAGATACTTACATTCTCCACGATGATCTTTGACAACAAAAGGTTCAGTCATGGCTTCACAAATTCTAACATCTCCATTGCTTCCTGGAACCACTCTTACGCCAACTCTAAATTTTCGGCTCCGGATCCAGCTCGAATTGTCAGTAAATTCTATATCTCCAATTGGTGCAAAACCATCCCTGATGGTGACATTTAGCTCTCCAGTAAGCAATGGCCGCCTTCCGGTTCTCTCCTTCACAATGTTGTTGTTGAATTCTTCACTAGTCCAAGTTTCCCTATCCCCCTGAGGGAAGTCTCCATCAACAACAACAATTTCAATCTTGATTGGTTGAGGAAGAATTATTGGAACATTTGGATTGGCATTGTCTACCACAAGTATTTGAAGTGGATTGTTGTCACAACTTCCAATCTTGCTTCCGGTGAATATGGGGAGTGAAAGCTTGTTACTGAACTTTAGTTTCAAGCTTGATGGCTCTAGAGCTTGAATTCGCAATGAAGGGGACCTTAGCAAGGAGCGTGTGCTGCGTCCTAGAACATGCTCCACCTCTTCCTTCACCTAAGAACATCAAGTGAATTTTCATAAATAACTACACAAAAAGAACTAAATTTGATGGGTAAAATTCAATACTTTCTAGAGTACACTGACATGATATATATATATATATATATACTATATTCTCATATGAATGATAAGTTTCATTAATTAAATTCTTAATGAAATTAAACAACTTATATGAAAGAAAAGAGTACTGCATCATTGTAGTTCAAGAATAGTAAATAATACACCAAGTTGAGCACCATATTCCCTCATCAATACAACATATTGATTAGGGTTTATAGTTTAAAATACACCAAGTTGCTTGTTCACTTGAACAATGAATAAACAACTAGAACACATCCACTTACTTAAGAAATATATAAATTACTTTCTAATACTTTAATTACGGCCAACATATTAAGATTCAAACTTATGATCCACCATCCATCTCATTCAAGTTGCACCTGTTGGCCTCATGTGACCGGAACATCCATGATTAATCATATATACACATACATAAACTCGTTATTGTGGAGCATATGTAAGTGTATATATAAGGATGATTTATATATTAGGGTAAGAATAAATAAGCATAACATACCACTCTTCTAAGCAGAGGTTCCAATGTTGAGAAAAGATTCTGTAGTGAATTCACCATAACCACTTCTCCAATAACTCTGTCAAGATCGAGAAGATGAAATAAGAAGCTAAACTCTAATATATACCTAGTGCAATTTAAGAAAGCATCTTCTAAACAAAAACAAGAATAAAACTTCAAAGAATCAATAAAGAAACTATATTAAAAAAACATAAAACTCTAAGTCTCAACACTTACGAAGCAAAAGAAGGTCTAGATTTTATCTTTTTCTCCGGTGGCTGATCTTCATTTGATTCAGATTCATTAAAATATCTTTTGGCCGCCATTTTTTTCTCCAAAAGAATCAGAGTGAGAGATAAGAGAAATGTTGGAGGTTGTAAAGAAGTTCAATTTCAAGAATCAAAGAGAGAGATGTGTTGGAGGTAGGAATTGGAGGGATAGGGAAGACAATATCTATAGCTTGTATATATATATATATATATATATATCTAAAAGGTTTAGAGCAAAAAAAGGGAATTAGAAATAAACAAATAATAAAAAAGAAGTTTCTTGGAATGATAGAGGAAACAGCTGGGTAAGGAGAAACGCGGTGACCTAGGCTGATGTAACGACTTTGACGTCAACTTCCCTTGCCTTTATGAAGTCAACCTGTCCCTCTCTTTCTCTCTCTAAAAGCTTTTGGTTTTGTGGAATGCGGACCAATGTATGTGTAAAAATCTCACGCCTTGGATTAAAGGGTATGTAACACTTAAACTGATCGAACCAATAGATCCATAATCTGGTCAAAGTTCTTCATTTCTCGGAAGGATCTGATTAGATATTCCAGTAGGGACACCCTCGATTAAGAGTTGGGTCCCAAAACTCTACCAACCAACTCTTTATGTCTCGTTCCTGCCGGTGAAATTTCTGTTGCTCGTATCATTATTTTCAAGGAAAATTCTAAGTTCTCGGGACAAATGACGTTTTTTTCTCTCATATTTATACATATTTATAGTAGACTTTTAATGGGTAAATTCTATCATTATGAATATAGGGGAATGAGTATCGTACTCCATATTTCAAAAGTATCTAAAAATTACTCTATAAATCATATTAACTTGTGTTTTTAGAATAATTGTTAATAAACAATTTTTTTTTTTTAAAATTTATACCACTTTTATGAAAAATTGAAAAAACTGTCAAATTATTAATTTCTTTCTATTTTTTTATAAAAAAAATTCTAAAATGGTTTACTAATAAATGTCCTTTGGGTATTCGTTAACATTTCACTTACACTATTATCAGAAATTTTATACTTCATATACACACAAAAAAAATTGTCACTTGTTGATATGAAAATTTTTTTGTAATAAATAAAAATGTAATGTCAAATGTGGATCCATAAAAGAATTAACAAAAGTTTGCTAGATTAACAAATGTGAAAAGCTTGTCAAATTTTTTGTGCATGTAGCATTATTCTAACATCATTATTGGATTACAATTATCCTCTCATCGTCACTTCTTTTTTTTTATTTTAGATTTTTTTTTCTAGAAGATAGAGATGAATCAAAACATCTCCTTCTTTGTTAATATTGAATTATTCTCCGATGTAACTTTAAGTAACGTTATACTATTTAATAACTTTTTATTGAAGTAATAAATTGAAAATCTCACTGTTAGATTACAAGTTCTTTATGTTTTTAACACGCATGCCAGATTTCATGTCAATCAAACTTTATTTACTATTTAATCTATAAACTCATTTTTGATGCATAATTTAAACTATAAAAACTTGAACTTCACACATTTGACTTATCAAAAAGTTAGTGACCCTTGATTGTTTTGAAATTTTGAAAGTATAAAAAATATACGAAAATAATGTAATCTAATGGTGAATTTTGTCAAAATTTACTTTCAATAAAAAGATATTGAGTGGTATAATATTGCTTAAAATTAAATATGTGATGTTTATATATATATATATATATATATAAGATAGAAATTCTACTCTTATATAATCTATATATATGTAAAGCTACCTTCTAGATACTTAAACCTCGATCCTTGCTCCCCACACCCCACAAACGCGTATACTTGTGGAGTGACCATTATACCAAAGATGTACAGTGGTCACGCGAAGTTACAATGGTCATGTGAAGTTTTTTTTTTTTTAACTTGTACTCTATTTTATTTATCATTACTAGAATTGTAATACCAAATCATGCAACTTTTTTTTTTTTCTTTTTTAAGTAAACTTAGGAATGCAACTTGCTTTATGGACTCTACTATTCCACTAATAATTCCCTATGAATAATGCAACTGATGTAATATTTTTCACAACATTTGGAATAATAAGTTACAATGGTCCCCACACCCCACAAATACTTATACTTGTGGAGTAACCATTATACCAAGGATGTACAGTGGTCACGTGAAGTTACAATGGTCACGTGAAGTTTTTTTTTTTTTTTTTTAACTTGTACTCTATTTTATTTATCATTACTAGAATTGTAATACCAAATCATGCAACTTTTTTTTTCTTTTTTAAGTAAACCTAGGAATGCAACTTGCTTTATGGACTCTACTATTCCACTAATAATTCCCTATGAATAATGCAACTGATGTAATATTTTTCACAACATTTGGAATAATAAGTTTTTTGATTTTCATATAGAACTTGATACCACTTTATCATTTACAATTAATACTATGTTTTCTCAACCGTCACAAAATAAATTTAAAAGTTCATGTGTAGTACAAAGAAAAAAGATGACCTATCAAAAATAAATGATGAAAAGGAATAAAATTAATTATATAAATAAAAATAAAGAACCTTTGTGTAGTTAATGGAGAGAGATTTTTTAGATTTAAAAAGAGGGTCATCCCATTGACCATTACGTATCTCATCCATACAGATGATATTAAAAGAATGTTTTATGTGATGATAATAATAATAACTAATCATTAATATGTACAGAAAAATTTATAGAAAATATAATTATACAACACAAGTAAACCATAAACTATTTAGAAACATCAAACGTAATTTAATCAAAATTAGTTTGGTTAATTTCGATTATTTTATTCTTAAAAAATAGTTCTAATTGGTTAATTTTATATTATAATAATGATGTTGAAAAATATGGATTTCACTTTCTTTCTCTTTTTTGCTAATAAATATGGATTTCATTACTTGGTTATGTAACTACTATTTGTTGTTGGTTAGTTGCATTATTAGTTTATATTCTATTATGTAGTTACATCCTTCTATTATTATCATCAGTTACATCCACTTTAGCACGTGTATGATAAATTTAGGTCATTATAAATACATAAGTTATAATGCAACTTGTTGCATTGTATCTCATTCTTCTTAGTGAAATAAACTATTCCTCCATTTCTACCCAATATTGTGTTTTTCGTTTCTCATCTTTCTTTGTTTGGAGTTATCAGTTTCTACTTCAAACCTATATATTTGCATAATTCACTTTCTATCATAATAAGCATCCAAGATCTTGACATGGCTTCCTCTTCTACTATCTAGTTCTACTGCAACTAGTTATTATTCCTCAGCAAACCTTACTCAACAATGCCTATCGTCCTTCTATCAAACGTATCAAACCTAATATCTCTTAAACTTGATCACGCCAAATACATCCTTTGTAAAAATCATATTACTTCCATTTTAAAAGTTTTTCCAATTAAACATCATTAATAAATCATAGCAATGTCCAAACATATTTTCGAGAAATAAAATTGATGATGAAACTCCACACGAAGATCCATTATACCAACAATGGATGGTTAGAGACCAAGCCATCCTCACACTTATAAATGCATCAAGGTGATTAACCTCCTGAATTTGATAGAGAATAAGAGATTTTTTTATTTTTTATTTTTTGTTAATTTTTTACTTAATTCTCATTAATGTCTTCCACATACATAAATAGTCAAAGATGAAATAATCTCATCATAATATAATTCTTGTCTAATGAAGTATGATTTTTTAGGTTTTTGCAACCACCTTTTCATAGTTGTAAATGATATCTAAGATTTTTTTTTTTTTTTTTTTTAAAGTATCTATGTTTATATATATAATTTCCTAAAAAACCTATGTGAATTTTTTTTTTTTCATTCTACTTATAAATAATCAAATGACATTGTGGGGGAACGAGGATCCAAAGCAGTAATAAAGTGGGCAAGGTTGTTTTCGAGGAGGGGAGTTTCGTGAGAAGTCTTTGGAGAAGAACTATTTTCCTAATAAAGGAGTTGGGGATATCGTCGTTGAGAAAAATACCGAGGACCAATGACTCCATATTAACCTCGGATGGTTAAGAATCAAGCATGCAGGGAGAATGGTGCAATCCCAAGGGAGACAAAGGTAACTTGATATAAAACAAGGAAGATAATTCTCTTCATCCACATTAAATGCACCACAACCACTTATCTGACTTCATTAATGAAGAAATGACCCTGAACAGTATTCCACACAGCTCATATTCTAGTGTAAGAACCTTCTAGCAAGGCTTTGATGAAACAATTGTTAGGAGATTTTAATCATAGCTCTCCAGATGTAAGATCTAGATGCGTTCTTGCTAAGTTATATAAAGTCAAGAAGCGTCTGGATCAATGGGGAGGTGAGATTTTTGGTATAAGAAAAAAAGGAGAGAGAACAAAACCGGCCATTATACCTTCTTTCTTGGACAAAACCCGAGGACAAACACTTATTCAGTTCTCAATCTATTTAGTTAATTGTCAAGCTACATGATTGTCATTTTTTGTTACAAAATTGGGTATTTCACATTGATCTTGTATCCCATCTCTAAAATTTATTGTGTGAGTAGCACGGTTTCTTTCTTTTCTTTTTCTGCCCGCCACAGACATGTTTGGATATCAAATCTTTAGATTAGCCTTTTTAACTTCATACTTTAATGATTATATATTGATTACTTTTATTTATATATTTTACTTGTATGAAATATATACTTATAATCTTTTTAAATCAAGCAACTTAAGCATAAAAAAACTTAGACTAATTCTAACACCACACGCGAAACAAAGCTTTGACTAATTCTAAAAACACACTCACACACGAAACCAAGCTCAAGAAAAAAAATTATAACTTGTATTTACATTCATATAGTGCCTCTATGGTCTCTACCAAACTCTGGTGAAAAGGAAATGTCTCAGACATATGCAACATAAAGGAAGATTGATAACATTACATCAACATTGCCTAAATCTGCCTGGAGATAATTATTATTATTATTTTTTTTTTTTTAAGAAAAGTAAAAGGAAAATGAAGGAGGAAGGAAGGAAGAAAGAAAAGAAGAAGAAAAATATCATGCTATATTTAAGTAGACTGCAGGTCAACTCCTTGTACTGTTTAGAAATTTTTCTACAATAGCCCACACCCATTAGATGAAAAATGGTCTCAAAGTCATTTGCCCCAATGAATCAACATTTCGAAGTAATTTCGTTGCATATTCTTCACAAAAATAGGATATTACTAGTCCACCATGCATATATAACCTCTAAAATATATCAGAATAATTCATACACGGTTAGCAGTCATAGCATCATTAATATCTCTGTTGCTTGACTTCAACACATGTGCCTTATCATGATGTTCATGTGTGGAATAATAGAATAGATAAACGACTGGTTCAGATGAAAGCAACAACAAAAAGAAAGAGTTCAGACATATCATTGGCCCACTCTCTTTGGATGTTTGTTGAAGGCTTTCTCAGGCATGGTGGGTCACTCCTATGTTCTTTGCACTGTTGGGATCCCAAATCCTCATATTATACCCCGCGTTCTTGGTGACCATCTTTACATTCTGATTGGACTTAAAGGGAGAATCAAAAGTGCATAAACCTTTATTCACCATTGTTTGACTGAATATTATACTAAGGTTCATAATATTGTAATAATGGAATAGTACTATAAACGCGGTGCAGAAGCATGGGTAAAAGTTAATTCCACGAGGGTACAGGGAAACTTCCAAGCAGTGGCGGAGCCCGGATCTAATTTGAGAGGGGCAAAAATTACATTTGACAAGGACATTTATACACGTGTAAGCGAACATATACATATAATATTTAAGATCAATTTGCAAAATAACAATTCACTCATGTATATGCTAAGCCATATTTAAATGCAAGAAAATTCCCAATAAAATAACATATTCATCATATTATATTTATCTATTTAGGAATTTATTTACATGAATAATCCTTTTAAAATTTTAATTATAAAAAAAGTTATAACTCTACTTACGAATTGAAAGATTTTTAGTTGTTAGATAGACATAAAGTTCAACTTATGTAAATTTCTATTATTTTTGTAAAGCTATATGTAATAGGTCTATTTATTTTAGCTTAACATGCAAACTTATTTTTGAAAAGCCATCCTATTTATTAACCATTTATTTATACTACAATACAAGAAATGCATTTAAAAAGTTACCAAAGAAAGAGAGTAGAAAAATCAAACAATATGGGGTTTTAAGTTAGACACGCATCAAGGTATTTGTTTGTTTGTGTTTTTTCTTTTAAATTTTTTTATTATTATTATTTAATAATAGAATTGGATTATGTTAATATAGGATGGGCTTATATTTTAAGATGGCAAAAGTGGGCTATGCTCCCAATCATCTCATGCAAGCAACTGATTGTTTACAGTTTTATAACATTTCATTAGTAATAGTTCTATCTTTTTACCTCAAATGCATCAACGCAAGTTAAGTAAATATTAACAGTTTTTTTGGGTGGGGTTGGGGGGCAAGTGCCCCCTCTCGACCCCCTGGCTCTGCCCCTGCTTCCAAGGTTGAATACCTATAAGGACTCTTGTATTTTTCATTAAACAATTTTGATCAAACTACATGGTTACTTCCTATACTTTAGCATACTTTAATGATTCATGAGTGATTTTAATCCCTGAAGCTTCTTAAGACTTTAGAGTTTTGTAGCTGAAACTTCCAAGGTTGAATACCCATAAGGACTCTTGTATTTTTCATTAAACAATTTTGATCAAACTACATGGTTACTTCCTATACTTTAGTATACTTTAATGATTCATTATCGATTTTAATCCCTGAAGTTTCGTAAGACTTAAAGTCTTATAGCTTAATTGATTCTTTTTTATTTTCTATCAAAGAAGTCTGGGGTTCATATCCCCTCTCCCATGACTATTGAATTAAAAATAATAATAATCTTGAAGTTTAAATTATTTATTGTTTTTGGCCCCTAACAAACTTGCAAGTTGTCACTTCTTAATTTCTAAAAGACATAAAGTAATCAACTTTAGTCCCTAACAAAATTAAAACATTTATTTTGAGTCTTGAATTAACCTATTTAATGGAGTGATAACGTGTCAGTTTTTAGTTTAGTCATATAATATAAATGACTAAAAGTTATCATTTTAAACTTTAGATATATTTTTTATTTTTTTGAAACCAACTTCAAAGATTTCAAATTGATCAAACTTTAGGAACCAATTTTCCAACATGGTTTTAAAAAGAAAGAAAAAAAATGAAATTTATTGCTAATTTTTGGTATTAAACTCTAATTTATGATAGAGTAATATTAGAAATGTATATTTTTTGGATTAATTCTTTTAAATTCATTTCTGGATTCTAGATTATGTTTTTTTTTTTTTTTTCTCACACTATTTAATTTGTTTGGCATTTCTATTTAGTGCAATTTGTTTAGCACTTTGAAGTAATTATGTTGTCAAAATATAACATAACCAAAAAAAAACCCTAAAATTAATTAGTCAACTTAACATAAATTACCATGAATCGGAAAAGAAAATCGTGAAATATATGTGTTAATTGAAACATGGGGCAATTCTATCTTTTTTTCTCAAAAAAAAAAAAAAATAATAAAATTGAAACATGGGGTAATAGAAGTTTCAAAATTTAAAAATTAGAATTGCAGTTAACTATAATTTGTTTAAAACAATTCACTATTTTTTTTTTTTTTTTTTGGTTTTAATATGAATTCACTATGTTTTTTCTAAGGAAAAATATCTCAGTATATATTAAGGCACACAACAATCCATTCTTTTTCTTCCATTTTTGAGAAACGACAATCGATTCATTAGTGATTGGCATTTAAATACAGTGATAGATGATCTAGTCCGTAGACCCAATAAACGCTAAACTAATCGTAAAGACTCCAAAGTCCAAAGACCCAGTCCGTGGTACTAGTCCTCCTCAAGATTATTATTCTCGTCTTGATTGATTAGTGATGGAGCCTTAGCCCCAATTCTAGCAGTCAAACAAACCTTTGTCTTTATGATTTACCGACTTAATATAGAAAAGGCACAAGGGTGAAACCAATTTTTAACACAAGTTGAACCAGGATTTTAAGAATGACCAAAATAATTTCTTTTTTACTAATTTCAATTTTCTTGAATTTTGTGTAAGAGTTTCAGAAAGTGGGATATCAACATTGGAGGTTAACAATACTTATCATCGACATTTACTTATAATTATTTGTATTTTATATTTTTAGAATGCCAAATATTATATAGGTTCATAGAAGAAAAAAACTAGTCTATCAATAAACTAAATGATTGCCATTTTTTTAAAAAATTAACATAGTTACATATTTTTAAAAATTACCCATTGAATTGCACGTTTTTTATATTTTTTAACACGCATGTCAAATTCGTGCCAATCTAATTTTTTTTCTATGTGATTCAAAAACTTATTTTTGATGTATGATTTAAAACTACAAAAATTTGAAATTTAAACGTTTGATCAATAATAAAGCCTATTGATCTTTTATCTTTTGAAAAATTTGTAAGTGTGAAGGAAATAAAAAGTAAATGTTATTTAATGGTAAATTTTTCAAAATTAATATCTTAATAAAAGATATTAAGTGGCATTGTAGTAATTAACTACAACCAAATAAAAAGATAGATTTGCTCATTAAGAATCTAAGGATATGTTTGGTAAACTATAATAAGCGCTGAAATATTATAGTTATTCCTATGGTTTAGTTATTCTTTAGTTTGATTATGTTTTTATTACAAGGAATAATCATTCCTTATGAATAACTATTCTTCAAAATGAAGAATAACTATTCATTTTTAAAATGTTGTATTAGCTATTCCTTAGTAAGTACAATAATTTCAAAACTTAATATATTTCCAAGTAAACAAACTTTCCATATACATCTAATAATTAAAAATAAAAAATCATAAAAAATAACACATATCTTTCTTAAATTTAAAAATAACCATTTTTAAGGAAATATAATTGTATGAGTAGGAAATTTCCAAAAATAAATGTTAAGCTTCATTCTAATGTTATAACTCACAACCAAACTAATGAATATATTTAGTTATTACATTGTAACACATTTTATTCATTGTAATAAAGATTACAATTCCTATTGTAATTCTCATTTAGTATACCAAACGTACCCTAAGATCTCTATAGTTCTTTTTCAGCATAAGTAAAGATCACGTCCTAAAATCAGAAAGATCTGAAGTCTTGGGGTTCTCTTACAAAAGAAAGAGAGTTGCTGAGTTGGTATTTAACAATGTTTCTTAGAGTTGTTAAACAAGAAAAATGACTGAAATTTAAGAAAGAAAAAAAAAAACCTAAAGAAATGTACTTAAACTACTGTATCTACGTTTTATCAAAAACCTAATGCACACATGATTTGCTTATATAATTTCGTCCAATTCTATACAAGGTACTATGTTTAATTGCGCGTGTGTTGGTTTTTATTCCATCCACTATCCATGTGCACAACAATTCATAAACCTCTATTACAACAACTCCACCATATAATCTCTAAAATTTCAATACTATGCAGACACGGTTAATTAACAGTTAAAGCATATCATTAAATTATGTTGTTCAACATTCATTCAGCCAAAAAAACAAAAATATTCTGTTGTTTAACACATGTTGCCTTATCTATTGATGTTGATGTGTGGATTAAACTTAATAAACTACTGATCGATGCAGATGTAAAGAACCAAAAAAAAAAAAAAAAAAAAAACCTCAGATGTGCAGTAGAATACTATTGGTCTAGGTCCACTTTGTTTGGATGTTTGTTGGGGGCATAGTGGGTCACAACTCACAACTCGCTCCTACTTTTGCAGATTGCACTGTTGGGATTCCAACTCCCCAGGCCGCCGCGTTCTTGGCTTGGTGACCATTTACATTCTGAAAGGACTCTTTAAGTTTAAGGGGGGAATCAAAAGTACATGAACTCTATGCACCATTGTTTGACTGAATATTATATTAGGGTTCATAAAGATTGTAATATTCGAATAGTACTATATATAGTAAATACGCGGTGGTGCAGAAGAACGCTGCACAAAATATTAACTGCACAACGATGAAGCCAAACTTCCCAGGTGCATTCACCCAAAAAAAGGGAGAAAACTTCCTAGGTTGAATCTTGAATGTTGAATACCCAAAAGTTCTTTTGTATTTTTCATAAAGGAATTTTGATAAAGACATATTGTTGAAGTCTAGTCAAAAGATGATTTGAATCTTGAATGTTAAATACCCAAAAGTTCCCTTGTATTTTTCATAAAGCAATTTTGGCAAAGACATATTGTTGAAGTCTAGTCAAACAATGATTTTAATCTAGTCATATTTATTAAAAGTTTTGTATCTTTCTTTATATTTTTTAGTTGAGAAAAAAAATTTTGTATCTCAATTGTCATTTTATAGTATTTTTAAATGATTATTTTTAATCCCTAATAAATTTTAAATTGGTTGCTTTTAATCACTAAATAACAATATAAAGTAATCAACTTTTGTCCTTAAAAAAATTAAAATGTTCACTTTTAGTTTTTAATATGTCTAATAGAGTGATAACATGGTAGTTTTTAATCTGGTTATATCATTTGAGAAAGTAAAACAACAATCATTTTAAACTTAAGAGATTAAAATTGCTCATGTGCTAAAATTTCAGAACAAACAATATATTTAAGCCGATATTTTTCCATAATGATTTTCAAAAGAATGAAAAAATAAATATATTTCTGAATTTTATTAAACTCTAATTTATAATATAGAATTGTATTGGAGTTAAAGGTTTTTTTTTTTTTTTTAATCACTTATTTTCATTTCGTTTTGGGATTCTCAACCATGTTTCACACTATTTATTATTGTTTGGCACTTTGAAATAATTATGTTCTCAAAATGTAACCTAACCCAAAAAAAAAAAAAAAAAAAAAACACATGAATGACTATGACTCCGAAAAGAAAGTCGTGACATATATGATATATGTATTAATTGAAACATGTAATAATAGAAATACCAAAAATTTAAATGGAGAATTGTAGTTAACTATTATATTTGAAAAACATCCTATCAAATATGTATTTATATATCAAGGCACGCAGCAACCCATTCCTTAGTTAATGTAGAATGATGACTGACGATCAGGAAAACGTTAAACTAATCATATAGGCTCCTAAGACCAGATTGTATTATTAGATAATAAAGATTATTCTCGTCCTGATTAGTGATGCAGCCTTAGCCCCAATTTGTAAGCCAAATCTTGCCTTCATAATTTTCCAACTTATTATAGAAAAGGCTCAAGGGAGTTGAACAAGGAGTTAAGAATGAGAAGCAAATTAAAATTTAAAACTAAATTAATAAGTGAAAGAAAATTGGATTCTTAATACATTTCATCATGTTAATCAACATGATGATCATATATACTAATAACACTTCACACCTTATCGATTTCAATTTTCTAAAATTTTGTGTAAGAGTTTTTAGAAAGGGTGCGATACATTGGAGGTTAGCAATACTAATCACCAACATTTGTTTATGGATTATTTGCATTTTTTCTATTGAAAATGTCAAATATTATATAGGTTCGTAGGAATTTATAAAAAAAATAAAAAATAAAAAATAAAAACCCTAGTCAATCATTCATAATTGTACGAAACATTGATAATGATATATATTCTATTTGAGAAAATAAATTAATCAAGATCTATTTCTATGAAAAAGTCAAACCCATTCAAAACTAAATGAATTAAATTTGAATATGTTATTTAGTTTTGTAATATGTTTGATCTTTGGCCTTTGCTCATATTAAAATTAAGCAAAATTAGACCATCAAAATTTGAATTATTATTAATGCTCAATTTTTGTCTAACCCGATTACTACCCTACTTGAAAGAAAGATGTGAGTAGAACCCAAAATTTAACATTTTTGCATTTGGCTGAGTTCGTAAATGGAAAATTCTATTTATTTATTTATTTATTTTTTTGCATTACTAAACCCGAAATTTTTAAACACCCAAAGAAAAACTTATATGATTAACCTATATAATTTTTAAGAAGGTTGGAGCCATATAGAAAGAAAGAATAAGATAATGTTACAAATTGCTTACATGATTAGCTTATATGATTCCCTCATATTGATTCTTAACAACAATAACAACAACAACAACAAAATCCCTCCTATTTTATAGAAGTTGCTATGCGTAATTATTGGTTGTTATTCCATCCACTATCCATGTGCACAATAATAATTCATAAATCAAGTCATCTGAATTAAAAAAAAAAAAAATTTAATGTTATATTAATAGAAAAAATAATCATTATAATTATTCTACAACATGTACTTCTTATTGTGCCCTAAACCCATTCGTGTATGTATAAATGAATGATCAATAACAGCAGCAACAACAACAACAACTACCTATGCAAATCAATTAAAATTTCATTAACTTTGGAGCAAACCTCAATAACCTATCCAAGGCATGGGCGGTGAACTTTCTTGCAAACAAATAGCAAGTATTGGTGATCTTTCCATTGTACTCACATTCGGTACCATTATTCCTTAGTGTCTTCAAAAATTCAACAGTCACATGTGTTCTTATGAACTTAGATGGATGGGGCCCACCCTTGGACCAGTCAACCCAAGTCAAAGTCCTATTTGAATTCTTCTTCCAAAACTTGATACTAACAAATGTGGGCAAATAGTGTTCATCCGAATAACAAGAGGGCTTGCAATATCTTCCAAATACTGCATAGTATTTCTTGTCTGAAATTACCTCAATGGCAAGGTCACGGTCCATCTCAAACCATTGTGAGCCTTTTCTCCATTGCTCCAGCTTAATTGTGGGTGCCATTTTGTGATCATATCGGCCTTGGCCCACTGGGCCTGGTAAATCATAAGCCTCCACAAAGGACTTTTCTGAGCCCATGAGATATTTGTAGATGGTAGGGAAATTGAATAGAGGAATGCATGACTCCGAGAGAAGGATAAAACGTTGGTTGGATATGTCCAGCAGTGCGTTGGCGAGCAGGCGTCGCTCCGCTTCTACCATGTTGAACTCTCCCCATCTCACTGCCTGAATCATTGTAAGTAGAGGGTTAATATTTGGAAAAATGCTTAAAGTATTATAAATTTCATTATAAAAGTTCAATCTGGTATTAAATGTGATCGTGTCATTTTAACATCATAATAAATAAACGTTAATTACTTTTGAAAAACTCTAAAAAATACTTTTTTTATGAATAAAAATGCTATAGATGCTATTATACAAAATGACATGACAATGAATGTAATGAGTGGATTTCAAAACCATAATATATAAATGCCTGAATTAATTATTTTTGTAATTGCTAATGATATATTAGTTTGTAAATTATATGTAATAAAATTTTTAGTATCCCCTAAAATCGCTCATTATTTTTTTGAGTAATGCTGTATACATAAACCTTTTTACAAATTATTGATATATCAAATTCTTACTAGTTTCTCATTTGTGCCCACAACTAGCATCATTTCTTTGTTTTCCAATAATCATTCACCATATTAATAGTTTGTAGTTTTCACATTTCCCAATATATGTGTTTTTTTATGATTAGCAATACTTCATTTGCAAGGTTCATGCAGTAAATTTCATAGAATTCCTACCCTTACTCTATTATTTGTGGTGCAAATTGCAAATGCTATATTTTGCAATAATAGAGCTAAAGTACCCCCCAAAAAAAGATTTAAATAATCAGGACCAAGTTGAAAATTCAAATTGAGCCCAATAATGGGCCCATATTGAAAGTTAAAAGGCCTTGAGATATATACCATGGAGGGTTGGTCCAGAAAATGTTGCTTTTCTTTGGTTAACCGAAAGAAAAAGAAGAACACTTTGCTTCCGACATCTCTAATTTTAGGAACATAAGGACTGAGCGAATAAAAGAATTTAGAAAAGTTGGTTGGGGAGGTAGAAAGTTAGGGTGTAGGAGAATGAGGATAAATGGAATTTTACTTTATATAGTTGCAAAAGGAGTAGAATCAAAGCAATGAATGAAACAGATTGCTACCACAGCGTAAACCCGAAGGCAATAATAATACATTAACAAGGACACGAAATTCACTGGATTCGACCAAGTGATAAAATAGAGTAGCATTGTAAAGGAGAAGGAACTGACTGGGCATTAATTCACTCTTTGTTTTCCATTATATTTATAGGTAATTCTTGGGTAAATTAATTGGTGAGGAACGTTGAGTATTAGTTGGAAAACCATTTTACCTAAAAATAAAGTAAGAACCTAAATCATCCAGCTGACTTTATGGGTAACGTAAGTATAAAAACATCCAGAAATATAATTTATGATGAAGTAAGAACCTAAACAATGGGATAATCCAGCTGACTTTATGGCTAATGTAAGTAAGATTACTCCATTTGATGACTATTGAAGAAAAATAAAATATTTCTAGAATAATTTATCAGAAAATAAGGAAAATAAAAAATAAAAGCAACAGTAATCATTTAAATTGGGATAATTTATGATAAGGCACAGGGACGGCCCAAGGCCCCTACCATACAAAACTTCAACCCCAAGGAAAAAGGACCCATGCCCCAAAACTTTATGACAGTAATCACTCTTTTTTAACACACAAGAAGAGGAAAAAATGTCTTTAATAAACTGATAGTGATGTACAGTTAAAATAGTTAGTATTCTCAAAAAAAAAAAAACAAAAGTAGATAGTTGAAGTTCATCAATTATAATTATTAATATATAACTTGCGCATATGCGCAGTACAATTAATAAAAATTTACAATTACACATATATATGGATTCAAATTATACTCTCTCTCTCTCTTTTATTATTTTATTTTAATTTCTTTTGGATATATACATGAGTTTACTCTTTCTTTCTTCTTTCTTTTTTTTATTTATTGAGTTTTTGATGATTTATTTATGTAGACCTTTCGTCTTTTGCACCTCATTAACTAACCTAAAACAAAAATTAAAAAAAAAAAAAAAAACTTAAATAGGATACTTGACGCAAAATTAGACAACAATTGAAATCCAATTTATAATTTAATTGAATTTTCTCTTAGCTTTACCTATTAATATATATATATATATATAGAGAGAGAGAGAGAGAGAGAGAGAGAGAGAGAGAGAGAGAGAGAGAGAGATTAGCACATCATAATATGAACATTTTGTAGTATTTTTAGTATTTTCTTTTTCATTTCTAACGATGCTTCCAAAATACAAGACTAATAGAAACCTAACCCAATTGAAACCCTAAAAAGTTTCCAAAAAAATATTGCAAATGTGTTAAATCATTAATGATGATTAATCCTTGTAAATCAATCTCCTACAAAGCTACACACCAAATAAAATCTATCCCTTTTAAAAACAAGATAAAAAATTAAAAATTAGATTACAATTTTACATAATTACGTCTCGAGAGAAAGTAAGTATCTTTTTAAAATAATAATATGTTTATATTTCTTTTTGTTATAATTTTGCTTCAACTATAATATTCAATTCTCTATATAAAATTAACCTTAGTTTAGTTAGTATTATTTATCAAATTATATATTTAATGCATCAAATTAATATCTTACCCCTAAATTAAAATTTTAAGTTTGATTACCAAAAAAAAAGAAAAGAAAAAAGAAGGATTTTAAGTTTAGGTATATTCTACTTAAATTATTATTTGACTTTCTCAAATTGCACTCCACAAGTTATCCCCTGATAACTCATGCGGTCACGATCAGTTCGAATAATGAATATTGTTCATAATGTGTCCAAATATGATTAGCCAAATTATAAGTCACAGATTAATATTGTTCATCAAGCCTGACATGTCTTCAGAAACCCTTACTTACAAGACAACTTAGGTACAAAAACGTTTTAATCAGGTATTTGATTCTAAAAAACAAAAACAAAAATTAGTATTAGAAAACAAACGTGAAGACCAGTACGTATTAGTGGTGGAGCGATGACCAAAAATATATTATTGTAGAGCAGAGATGTTCCTAGATACAACCTAGGATTGATCGACGTTATTGTTGCCTACTGACTCATGATGATTTGAATATTAAACGAAGAGACATAAGATCATTAATAAATAGTTTAAACAAATAAACCTATTAATATAATTACAAGACAAGATATTCACCGAAACTATCAACTAGTTTATTTGATAAAGTTTCATGAAGTCCATCTTTGATGGGATTGAAGAATAACACAAATTAGCTCTAAACTAGTTTAAAGTTATCTTCTTCAACTCACTAAGTGTTAATTTATAAATAAAACAAAATTAGAGTTTGACCACAACTTGTATTCAATATATTTTTATTGAATATGAATTTTGATAAATTCATTATTGAATTGCATTTTCTTATTAAATTTTTCATACATGTAAAATTTCAAGAAGATTAAAGATTAATAACTATTTCATCAATCAAAATTTTAAATTCCATGTTTTTGCAGTCTTAAATTTTGCATAAAAAAAATTATTTATAGATCAAATAGTAAATAACATTTGATTGACACGAAATTTAACATGTGTCTTTAAAACATAAAGAACATATAATCTAACTATTAAGTTTTCAAAATATGTAACTATATTAATGTTTTAGTGCAAACCTCTAGCCATTTGTTGCCAAACTTTGTTCTTAAAAAAGTCATATAACTAAAACTATACATATATGGTCTTTTTAATCGTGATACAATGAATTGAAGGAAAATAATTACAAACCAAATTTGAGCTAAATTTCTTTCATTGAACAATTCAATAAATGAGAAGGTGTAATGTCTAATCCATAAAAAATTAATCTCTAATATGAGACTAGAAACATAACAATGATTCTTTACACCTGGATGGAGCAAGTGAACAGTTGGTTCTCAAGTATATAGAACCAACTGTTCACAGGTTCTACAATTTTTTAAGAACTCATATCTGGATGAATCAACATTTTTTAAGTTTTGAATGTAAAATAACAACTGAAAAGTGTTTATACCCCATTGCTAGTGCTCTTATATACGTAACAAATGCTACATCACATGCTGATACGGTAAACGAGACGCTCCCATTTCATGGACCCAAAGATATCTTGGGTGTGTTTGGATTGAACTTATTTTGCTGAAACTGAAAACTGAAAACTGAAAACACTGTAGCAAAATAATTTTTAAATGTGTGAATAGTGCTGTGGGACCCATTTTTAATGAAAAAATTGATAAAAAATGAAATTTGTGGGTCCATGAACAGTGCATATATGCACTGTTCACTGTAGAAAGTCAACATTTGCGGTTACTGTTCATTGAACAGTAACCGCAATACTCCAAAACGCGTGGAAAAAAAAAAAAAAAAAAAAAAAAAAAAGAACAAAACGCAACTTGAAAACGCAGACGTGGAATCCAAACGATACCCTTATATTAATGTGTTTTCACTTTCATTATTCACGCGGTATCACGTGCATGTAATAACTAATCTCCATCACAAGGCATGCTATGATTCTATATATAAATAAATAAATAAATATATATATATATATATATATATCCTATCACATTTTTCAATTAACGAGGTGCCCCTTCTTGATCTCAACATAAAGAAAATTCAACTCTACTTTTATTAAAAAGCTGTAGAAAGTACAAACCCAAGGCAAAAGAAAAGGTAAACCATTTTGTTTACAAATGGCCCTACAGTAGTAATTAAGATGAATTTATTGTTTTATTAAATAATGTTATTATGTATTTTTTTTTTTAAATTAAAGCCAAATTATACGCATATATTATAAATAATAAAATAATAAAAAAGCACACACAACAACAGTGAATTTTTATGTGTAAACTTATAAAACTTTAACAATGAATTTTTATGAGTAAACTAATAAAACATTAACGAGTATTTTTTTTTCTTTGAAAAGTGTGCATTAAGTTTGGCACTGCTAGCTCCAAGATAAGCGCAAACCCAAGACTTGCATTTGGGGTTATATAAGTATATATGTACACGTATAAAAAAAAAAAGTATATATGTACATGTTTGGAAACCTACGAAGGAAAAATGGGATGTTATATTGGATTGAATTCTGTATTCTTATTCTGATGCGCTGGAACAGGTAAAATGCACTGCAGATTTAGACCCAAACTTTAACTGTGTTGACAAGTTCTTGCGAGTTGTATATATTATTATTATTATTTGCTGAAAATTCTATATATTAGTTGGAGGGTGCTTTCCTCGAAATTGACATTTATGAATAGTAACTCTCTATAGTATGCGGTTGATTGATTTTTTTTTTTTTTAATTAAAAAAAAAAAACTCTCGCTTCGTTAAAATACATGAATAAGTGCAAAGAATATGTATGTATGTGCATGCATATCTACTGACCTTACTTGGGATCCTCCGGCCATGAAAAACCGAACCTTGAGGCACTGTTCCGTTGAAAGAAGGATTTGGATGCACATATATAGAATAGAGACCTTCGTGTCCTTTAAAGAACAACTCCCAAAGTGGAGCTAATGGCATAGCCCCTTTTGTCAAAAACATGAATGCAACTTTTGGTGTGCGATTGAAAGGTAATTCACGTATCCTAGGCACCATGGAAGCTCTCCATAGCAACTCTTTGTCCTTCATATCGTGCATAACATCTGGTGGTTTTAAGTATTCTTTTAATCCAACTCGGGTGAGATTCTTGGTTTTCAATGAAATCAGGACAGGGGGTGATGTTGGAGATAGGAACTGGTTGAGCTGCAAGTTGAAGGGGAAATCTTTCAGATAGAAACTGAGTGTGAGTCCGAGGGCTAAACCGGAGCAAAAGATAAGAAAATAAGAGACAAGGTTATGGACGTGCATTTGGGCATTGAAGAGCTTTTGAATTGAGGTTGGCGAGGCTTGTTGTTGTTGTTGTTTATTCTTCATTTTGAGAGACAGAAAGGAGTGAACAAAGGATGTTGTTTGTTTTCCAATGAAGCAAGGTTAAGCTTTTTAATGGAGAGAGAGAGAGAGAGAGAGAGAGAGAGAACCGGTAAGCTTCACGAAGCTTGGGCCTCTGTACTCAAAAGAGATTCTTGAATTGTTCTCCGAACATAACTATATATTATATTTATAATAATTAATGAATAGCCGTGACTTACATTTTATGTTTCCCGTTAACTTTTAATTGGGCTCCTCTTACTTGTGTTTTGTATATTTCTTTTTTATTTTGTTTGTGATCTTGTTAATGGGTGTTTTTAAAGCATTTGTTAATAGGTTATTTTAGGAAAAAATTGATATTATTTTGATGGAAAATATAAAAGTTGTGAAAAAAATCAATTACTTTTTTATTTTCCCATAAATTTTTTAAAAAAACATATTTCTTAAACAAATACTATTAGAACACCTATTAACTTTTCTCTCCTCTTGTTTAATAGAATTTATAATAATATATGAAAATGCTCGAACCAACCAATAAATCAATAATTAAGTTGAGTGCACAATTCAGCAAAAAAAAAAAAAAAAAAATTAAGTTGAGTGCACAATTCAGCAAAAAAAAAAAAAAAAATTTAAGTTGAGTGCACAGACTAGCAACCCAACCCAAAGTCACCAATATCATGAGTTGGGTAGTTATAACTTGTATAGATGGGGAAGATGCATGCATTGAATGGTGAGTGAAATATGTTTCATTTTGGACTTAATGACATTAATTATTTTCGTTCTTATTATCAGCATTTTTTTTTTTTTTTGGAGAAAGTAATTATCAGCAATTAGGACACGAAATCTTGTCGAGTAATTATACAATTAATAAAAATTGCATCGAAGCCCCTAAAATAATATATATTGTGGTTGCTCCCACTAGGTGCCTCCTTAGCCCTTTCATTCTTTTTCTTTCGATTTTTTGATAAATTATACTTTTGTCCCATAAGTTTTATTGAAATGGTAATCTCCCCTAAATGTATTTATATAAAACACTTCCTCGAGTTTTAAGTTTTATATAAATACAGTAAATAAGTTCATAACTTCTCAATTCTCACACTATTACTTCAATAAGAGTTTTTTTTTTTTTTTTTTACTCATTTATAGAAATCTCAAAGGAGAGACTATTATTTATATGAGTAATTTTTAGGTACTCCCGGAGCATAGAGAATGGTGCTCCCTCATCTCACATTCATGGTGAATTTTGCTCATTAAATTCATGATGGGGTCTACCATGAATGTGAGAAAATATAATATAATTTTAATATACTCTAGGACTACCTAAAAATTTTCCTATTTATATAAACCTCAAGGGAGGGACTGTCATTTGGTCCATATTCACTGGCGGCTCCACATGCAAGGTAGGGTGGTCACAGGACCACCCTGACTTGCAAAAAAAAAAAGTATATATACACTTGCTAAAAAAATATTCTATGCTAAACTAACTTATTATAACTACCCTAATAAAAATGTTGAACAACCTGACTTAAGAATTACAAAAATTTGGATTCAACAAAAATAAGAGTAATATTACATTCTAATTCACAACATTTTTACAATAATTTCATAACAAACTCAATGTAGTAAGCTGTTTCTAATTCTAATTTAACCCCAATATTGATATTATTTTTTTACCTACCAATAACAGTTTTTTGCATAAAATTTATTGTAAAAATGTTATGGACGTAGTATTACTTCAAAATTAATTCTACTCCCCAAAAATAATCCTTAATCCCTTTTATAATTTTTTTTAAAAAAAATCTTAAATAATAACAATAAATATTAGCCTAAATAACAACAAACATAAACCAAACAAAAACAAGACAAGACCAAACAACAACAAGTGAACAAATTATTCAACAAAAGCCTATTATAAAAAAAAAAGAAAAAAAATTGTTAATCATTCAAATTTATAGATCGTTCAACCTACTCAATAAAATAATCTATAATTTCATTTTTCCTTAAAAAATGGTACTAAGAAAAATATTGTAGTTGTGAGTTCTTTTTTATGGTGACGACAATTATGCTCTTTTTGGCTTTGCAATCGTAACAATTTTGCTCTCCTTAGTGACTCGACTCGCAATTGTAGCAAATATTCAAGTTATCGCATTATTAGATTTTGTATAATTTAAATTTCTTAATAACCACCCTAAAAAATATTTCTAGAGCCGCCACTATCCCTATTCCATAGTTTTGATAGGAATATTTTTTTAGAAAAATTGAATATTCTATTAAGAAATCCAAGCATGGACTTATTTATCACATTTATAAAACCCTTAGAGATAAGTGTAGTTTATACATATATTTGAGGAGGGATATTGTTTTGATAAACTTCAAGGGGGGTTTGGTATGTTTATACAAATTTATGACCTATTATATCTGTTATTATTATTATTATTATTTTTTTTTTTTTTTTTCTGGTATGATCTGTTATTCAATTTCAATCATACGTCATTGAAATATCAACTCTAGTTTTTATATATATAATCTTTTATTAACCAGCACATTCCATAGCATAATGCTAATTAGTAATTACATAACATTTTAAATTATTAGTATATATTTCAATTTCAATCATATACCTATATGAACGCTACACCAAATCTATCTTGTTTCTCATCCTGCAGTTGTTTGTTGCCAATGAATGCATGATGTGAACTCAAATCTTCTTTGAATGGACAAGATAACTCAATTTGCGTTTTCTGAGAGTTGTAGTATCAGTGAGATGTTCACATCTAAATTCATGTTAATCTACCTGTCTAGTTTGTCAATCCGTACGTGGCCGAGTTTCAGTTGTCTAAATGATCGAGGGGTTTGTTTTTTTGGTAAGTTCCTTTATAAGTTCTCAATCAGTTTAATATTAGATCCTTACACAAAATTGATGCGAAAAACTTCTATATCAAAACACCATACCGACAACATATATCACTTTCTTACGTGTTGTGTAAGCCATGGATCTACTTTGTCTTCGTGTAAAGGATTTTAAAACCTCGAGTACAGCTAAATCCAATAAAATTGGATTCGGATCCATTGATTCATTAAAAAAAAAAGTACGACTAATAAGAATAGTAACTCGTTTTTAGTTTGATCAATTTTTCACCCATACCAAATTTTGACTAGATTCAGGTTAAAACCAAACCTATCATAACCCAACCTGTTTGCCAAGTCTTTATTATGAAATTTAAACTTAAAATTTTTTTAATTGGCCCATTTTCAATGTATATTTCAATATTTATATGCTAAAGTTCTATATGATAGATGTAAATACTAATGACATAGTTCGTCAACTTGTTGTATGTACATGACTACATGGTAGTTAGGTTAAAAAAGAAATTATGATAATATTGGTCGATAGTTATTCACTAATTGTACGCTTGGGTGCGATTAACATGCATTGCATCAATGGCTAACGAAGTTGGTTGTGGTGTTGGGGTGAAAATAAGAATTAGATATTCATGAACACAATGATTAACGTGAAAAGCCCCATAAGAAATAGGGTAAAAAACCATGGTTTGAGTAGAGAAATCATTTGCTCCCAGATATTGTATATTCAATTGAAAAGACTACACTCTCTTGGGTACAAAATGCTCACTTGTTTTTCTTCTCTTACTACTCACTTCGTTTCTGGTGCCTTACTTCCTCCTTTGGTGAGAGAAAGTATCTCCTAAGACGGGCCCATGAGATCTATGTCTCATTGACATGTGTTAGTGAGACATGAGTCTCATGAGCCCGCCTCATACAAGATTTTTCCCTTTGGTGAAAGTTAGTCATTCTCCTTTTATAGGCCAAGTGAGGTGCTAATCCTTCCATAGGTGCTGAATGCCTATGGTTACTACTATATTACAAAATTGTGTACAACATTCTTTGGTTCCTTGTGCCACGCTATTCTTTGCTGGCAAGTTAAGCAACGGTCCTTGGTATTCAGTTGGAAATTATTAGGGTTTTTAGACTCCTTAGTTGATTTTACAGGGTAATTAATCAACTTTAAATAATTAACCAATTATGACTTTAGATTGATTTCCAAGTTAATTTTCATATGTTAAATATGTCACTAATAAAGCAATAAAATAGTAAATCCAACGAAAATAACAAAAGACAACAATATGGTAACCTGGGAAAACTGATGAAACTAATTGTTCTATAGGGAAAAAACTAGGAATGATTTAACCTAAACAATCCTTAAGACAATATATCCATTAATAGAACTGAAGTTCGTATAATAGACTTAACTCTAAATCTATTGCTGCCTCATATAGTACTTACTAACATGACTGTTCACAGCTCCAAATTCACAGACTTAGGACTGTTGCACATGAACTCCCCTGTTAGTGACTTTAAGATCCATGCTCAAAGATTGTAATTAGTAACTGTGGTTAACAGATTTAACACAAACTTTTCGTTTATGACTCCAAAAAATCCACTTGAAAGTTTAAACCAACAACTATTGTAGACTGGATTGTTTTATGGCTTCATACAAGATCTGCACTATGGCAACACCAACACTGTATTGATTTTTCTCTATATGCTCTTGAATTCTCACGGGTTGAATAGATGGAGACTTAAATCCACTTTCTGAAAAAGTTTAGGGTTTTTGCTTCTCTAACCTGTTATTAAGTCATGCTTAATGAGCATTTATTTAGGCTCTCCATTAGGGTTACAAAAACTCACATGTACCATAGACTTAATAAATCACATCAAATTTGAAAAACTAAATCTGCGATTCTTGATTAGTCGAATTAGGATTTGAACTCATCTCGATTGCTTGAACTTGTAGTTGAACATACAGAAACTTAGTTTTCTTTAGCAAATATTGGGCTTTTGTCTTGGACTTTTTAGTTTACATTAAAACTTCAACAAAACTCACTCTTTTGTCATTTGTTGCCAACACGTAGTCCATTGGACCTAACAGAAATGGTATCCCCTATTCTCTTGTTTGTATTGGCATCTTGTGACCAATGAGCTTACATCATAATGATCTAGCCCTTGTATTTGTGTCTTACTGTACGATCATTTTTCTTATGCATTGTACCTTGCCTTGGCTGGGATGTACTATGGTCGTGCCTTCAGCCTAACTTATATATTTGACAATCTTGCCCTTGAGACTAAGAGGTATTTAAATGACAATTGTGTGATAATAATCCATTTCCAGTGGTCCACATGGAAGCCTGGGATGTGTATGATATTTCCCTGAAGAAAAGACCATTTACCCCTATTGCTCAAGTGTCTGACTATATAATATGAAAATTTTCAAATATAAATATATTCAGTATCAGATCTATTCATGTTTGCCAATTATTTTTTTGAGCTAATTCAATTATGTTAATTTATTACAATATTTTAAAAAACATTACATTTTATAGGTACAATTATACTTTTGAATAACTTAAATGAACCAATGAAAATAAGATATACCAAACAAGCACTATAGCATGCATGTTTTCATAAGTTCAGTATAAATTTTCCTTCTAATATTTTCTTGTTTTTCATTGACTAGTATTGATAAGGGCATTTTTGTCTAGAGAAGCTTTCCTCATCCATCTGGACGAACAAACTTCACTCACAGTTCTTCAGGATAAAATCCTCTAGTGACCCGTTTGCTTTTTGGAACCCATCAAGGACCCCTTTGGGTTAGCCTGATGGGTGACTCACGCACCCCATGAGTGAGGGCAAATGAACCCAACGGATGAAGAGGTAAGCCAAACAGGCAAATGCTCCTAAACTCAACAGTTGAGCCGTGGGTCCCGCAATACTTTTCACACACACCACTCATCAACCCCTACAAGGAAATAACTTGCACATCACGTCCAAAGATCCCTCCACATGCTCATACCCTTCCAATATGGGAAATAAGGTCTTGAGATCTCAAAACATTAACTCAATATCATCCATACAAGGAAAAACCCTATGCTCATGGGATCTTGGTCAGCCCTACACCACTATATAAGCAACAAACCTCCTCCTACCACAGGTACATGAAAATTCTCCTAGCTCTAGTATCCTTGAGTCATGGAGATTCTTCAGCCACTAACTTTACCATCGAAGGGTTTTTGGCCGGCACCCTACCGGTACTCTCTGTTGGTTCTTTGTTTTCTTGTTTTGCTGGTACCCAATTGATGTGTGTGAGGACTATCAACTCACTAATGATTTTTATGCATCATAATTTGGTGTCATCTATGGGACTTCGAGTGATTCGTCATATCACCGCTTCTAAGAAAAAAGAGTTATATGGTCCTGATGCGGTCAATGGCTACCATCAACTAGGAGACCGAGAACCCATCCAACATCTTGAAAAGACAAGTGCAAACCCTCGCCACCATGGTCGAGCGGCTCACCAAGCGCAATCAAGAGTTGGAGTAACAGCTGACCCAGAGGTAAAAATGACGCTATGATGACTGGCATGATGAACAGGACAATGAAAAGCAGAACAATAGCCACCCCCCGACGGGATATCGACAAGAGAGGGAAGATTAGGAAGAAAGCAACATTGCCAGCAGGCAAGAATGACAGGAGGATACCGATCGTCCATCTGAACTAGAATGTGGTGTGATGTGCATGGCATATGACATGCAGATGATGAAAGAGAAGATGAACATGATGATGAATGCCATGAGAGGGCAAGTGTCTACTAACCTGGATGAACTAGTCCAATGGACTGACTCACCCTTCACAGCACAAGTCACCTCTTTCCCTCTTCCAGCCAAGTTCCAGATGTTGTAAGTCAAAGTGTACAACAAATTGAAGGATCCACTCGGCCATCTAGAGACGTTCAAGACCCTAATGCATCTACAAGGAGTTCTAAATGAGATCATATTCAGAGCGTTCCCCACCTCGCTTAAGGGACCCGTAAGAGTGTGGTTCAGTAAGCTAACCCCCAACACCCTTTCTACTTTCAAGGAGTTGAGCGGACAATTTGTCACCCACTTCATTGAAGGACAGAGGTACAAAAGGTCTTCGACAAGCTTGCTGAACATCAAACAATGAGAGGACAAATGCTTGAGATCTTACGCGACTCAATTCAATAAAGAGGCTCTGCTAATTGATGAGGTTGACGACAAGGTTTTGGTTACGGCTTTTACTAATGGGCTCCAATTTAGAGAGTTTCTTTTTTTCCATTTATAAGAATGCCTTGAAGATAATGGATGATCTGTTATACAAGGCCACTAAGTATATGAATGCTGGGCAGATCGAAGAAAAAGGAAAGGCAAGATGACTCCTGTCAAGACAGAGGAAGGAAGTATGCTTAAACAAACAAACGAAGGGACAAGAGAAGATCAAGACCCCCACCTGGCAGGATGGCAAATTTCACCCCACTGAATACAACGCTTGACCAAGTCTTCATACAGATACAGAACGACCAAGTGTTAATGTTGCCAAACAAGCTAAAGGGTGACTCGAACAAAAGACCAAGGAACAAGTACTGCCGTTTCCATTGGAACCATGGGGTCTGGAACCCAACCGACAAGCTGAAGAGCAACTAAGAATCTCCCTTAAAGAGATACAGGTAATTGTAGAAGGAAGTACGATGGTCGGCTCATCCAAGAAAGCAAGAAAGACTTACTTGTGAATGGTGTAGAGTATGCAGATCACTAGTCGTCTGCCTAAACTAACAAAGGTCGAAGGCCCAACCATTAACTTCACGAAAGACGATGCCTGATGACTCCACCACCCTCATGACGATGCTTTAGTCATCAACCTATTAATAGCCGACTTTAATACTCGATGGGTCCTAGTAGACAATGGAAACTCAGTTGACATCCTTTATTAACCTACATTTCAGTAGATGAGTATTGAAAAGGAGTGGCTTCTGGCCGTTGGACATGCCACTCATAGGATTCAGTGGTACTAAAGTCTTCCCCGTTGGAACCATTACCTTACCAGTGACCATTGGCACTTATCCTCAGCAGTTCACCAAGGAAAACACCTTCTTGGTTGTCGACTGCTTTTCTGCCTATAATGCCATCATCAACTGACCTACACTCAACGCATGGAGAGCAACCACCTCTACCTACCACTTGCTAGTAAAGTTCCCAACGAAGTACAAGATATGGGAAGCACACGAAAACCAGATGGAAATTCACGAATGCTACATAGCTATGTTAGAAATGGATGATCATTTGTAGACGTTAAACATTGAAGAATGACGAGTCACGGTAGAGCCAACAAAGGCCCTAGAAGAGATCTCCCTAGACAATAACTACTTGAGATGGATCACTCGTATCGACACACAACCCAACCTTTGGTCTGCAAGGAGCTCACCCTCTTCTTAAGGAGCAACCTAAACGTCTTTGCTTGGAGCCATGAGGACATGTTGGGAATTGATCCAAGTACCATGGTTCATCAACTCAACGTCTCTCTATTCTTCCCTCTCATGTGGTAGAAAAAGAGAGTCTTCACCCAAGAAAGAGATAAAGTCATAGCTAAAGAAGTTTGCAAGCTACTAGAAGTAGACTTCATTTAAGAAGTATACTACCCAAAGTGGTTGGTTAACATGGTGATGATCAAAAAAGCAAATGGCAAGTGGAGAATGTGTGAAGACTTCACTAACCTAAACAAAGCCTACCTGAAGGACAGCTATCCACTCCTGCAGATCGACCTACTTGTAGACTCAACATCTGGGCACCAACTATTGACCTTCATGGAAGCTTTCTTTGGCTACAATCAAATTAAGCTTGACGACCAACCAAGAGAAGACTTCATTTGTCACAAGCTAAGGCCTCTTTTGCTATAAGGTCATGCCATTTGGACTGAAAAACGCAGGGATCAACGTATCAAAGACTTGTGAATAAGATGTTTGCCTAGAAGATTGGATGAAATGTTGAAGTATACGTGGATGACATGATAATGAAAAGCAAGAAGGACGATCACCACCTAGACAACCTTTGAAAAAGTTCGAGAACCTTCGTCTCTACAACATGAAACTTAATCCCAGAAAATGTGTGTTCGGAGTATCATCAAGAAAGTTTCATGGCTTCATGGTGTCTTAACAAGGCATCAAGACCAACATCGACAAAATTCACGCTATATTGGAGATGGCGCCTCCAAAGAACATCAAGGAAGTACAAAGTTTGAACTGGAGGGTTGCGGCCCTCAGTAGGTTTGTCTCTAGAGTGACGGACAAATGTTTACTATTCTTCAAAACACTAAAGACAGCCTTTGAATGGATCGACAAATGCTAGAAAGCCTTCAAGGAGCTAAAAGTATACCTTACGTCTCCAACGCTACTCAGTCCATCTAAGCTCGGTGAGGAACTCTCCTTCTACCTAGTAGTATCCCTAACGGCCGTCAGCTTAGCTCTTATTTGAGAAGAGGACCACATGTAGTTGCTCGTTTACTACACCTATCAAGCACTTAAAGGAGAGAAGGAGAGGTACCCTCCCATGGAAAAGTTGGCTTTTGCTTTAATTACAGTAGCCTGCAAGCTCAAACCGTATTTCCAAGCACTTACCAGACGGAGAAACCACTGCGGAAGACAATGAACAATCCGGATGCAGCCGAACGGATGGTCTTATGGGTAACCGAACTCAGTGAGTTCAATGTACAATACCGCTTAAGGATGGAAATCAAGGCCCAAGCCATGGCAGACTTTGTCGCCGAGTTCACAAAAAGGAGGACGAAGGCAGAGGGGCAACTCCATGGATGGTCTAGACAGACGGCTCATCCAACCGATGCACTGAAGGGATTGGAGTTGTCTTACAATCTCCAGAAGGGGATTTGATAACATGTGTAGTCTGCCTCCAATTTCTAACAACCAATAATGAAGCTAAGTATGAAGCTGTACTAATGGGCCTCGACTTAGCCGAAGCAGTAGGGGCATCATTAGTAGTCATATACAGTAACTCCTAGGTCATCGTGGGGCATGTCAATGGTGACTACGAGACCAAAGGAGAAAAAATGAAGAAATACTTAAGCATGGTCAAGTCAAGGGTATACCAAAATTTTTTGGTAAAATTCGTGCAGATTCCAAGGGAAGAAAATGAACAAGGTGACTATCTGGTTAAGGCGGCAACCGTAGAGCACATTTCCATCAACAATTAGGTATTATCCTTTGTCCAATATTCACCTGCCAATGATAAAATGGATATACAAGTAATACCCAAGGAAGACCACAATGCTTCCCGAAAGCTGAAGGTGCGGGCATCGCGTTTCATATTAATGGGAGACGTCCTTTACAAAA
This sequence comes from Quercus parvula, assembly GCA_030820535.1. Lineage (NCBI taxonomy): Eukaryota > Viridiplantae > Streptophyta > Magnoliopsida > Fagales > Fagaceae > Quercus > Quercus parvula. Next base: position 29,636,610 of record JAUAME010000007.1, read on the forward strand.
GAGGCTTCTTCTGTCCATATCTAAGGTGCCTAGCCCCCAACAAAGTAGATTATGTCATAAGAAAAGTTTATGAGGGAGCGTGTAGAAACCACTCAAGAGCACGATCGTTGGTTCACAAGCTCATACGCGTGGGATACTATTAACCCACCATGCAAAAAGACACCTAATCCTACGTAAAGGCGTGCGATAAGTGCCAGCACTTTAGTAACATTATATGATAACCGTCGGAACAACTCACTCTAATGAATGCCCCATGATCTTTCGTCTAGTGGAGACTTAACATTATGGGACCCTTCCCTATATCAATATGACAGCTCAAGTTTCTCGTCATAGGGATCGATTACTTTACTAAGTGAGTTGAAATAGAACCCTTAGCCACAATCACTGAAAAGAACGTCTGAAGCTTCGTGTGGAAGAACATCATTTCTCGCTTCAAAATTCCTAAAGTCTTTACCTTTGACAATGGAAAACAATTTGGAAACGACACATTTAGAGACTTTTGCAAGCAACTAGGGATTAAAAAACCACTACTTTTCACCTGCCCACTCATTGGCCAATGGACAGGTTGAGGTTACAAATCAAATTTTGCTCAAAATAATCAAGACTCGGCTTGAGGGGGCAAAGGAGATATAGCCAGAATAGCTACCAAGCGTTCTATGGGCATACGAGATGACGGCTTGAACACCTATAGGTGAGACACCCTTCTGCCTTGCGTTCAAGAGTGAAACAATCACTCCAGCAGAAGTGGGTTAACAAGCAATAGGGTAGCCCATCATGAAGGGAAGAATAAAGAAGGAATACATCTACAATTGGACCTTAGGAGGAAGTTAGGGCAACAGCTAAATAACGAATGGCACGTTACCAGGACCTCGTGGCCAAATATTACAACAACAAAGTCAAACCTTAGTGCTTCGAGGTTAGAGACCTCGTCCTAAGGAAGGTAATAATGGCCACCAAAGATCCCGCACAAGGTAAGCTAGGCCCCAATTGGGAAAGACCTTACAGGATCATCTACTACAATAGAAAGGGCACCTACTACCTGGAGACACTTGACGAACAAAGGCTACACCACTCCTAGAACACCAAGCACCTAAGGAAATACTACCAGTAGTGCAATAACTACAAACTATGTTACTGCTTTTCTTTTTAATTCTGTTAATTAGACCATTGAGTTTTTGTTTTTTGAGTTCTTGCTAAGACTCAAAAAGGCCTGTCGAGCAAGAATATCCACATTTTTGTATTCAGGTTATTTTTAATAAAGGAACTATTCTAGAAGAATTACGTGTCTACGGATAATGAGAAGTTGGCAAAAATCATAAGACCTACCTAAGGGGTGGACTGACAACTAAGGACACCGATGGGCGCCTAGACAAAAAAAAACAAAAAATAAATAAAAAATAAAATAGATTTGACTGTAAAAAAACAAAGGGTAGACACATAAGGGTCATCAAATAGCCCACAGCCCACAGCCCGACCCAGAAACCTGACAGCCCACCGGGCTAATGGGCAGCTCGGCCCGTTGTTATTGAGGCCCATGGGTAGCCCACTAACCCAGTGGGTCAGGACGTGGGCTAGTTTTTATGCCTACAGGTACCCGGTAGGCTAGCCCAGTAGCCCAACCCATTACCCAGCCCGTTGGCTAACCCAACAACTCATAATTCATAACAAAAATATATAGGAAGTGTATGAAGGATTGATCTTGAGATATTATAGAGGAATTTCTTAAGAGAACTCCTTTAACCACTAAGATACTCAAAGTAATTGTGCTAAACTTAGTTTACTAAATATATATTTTTCTAGTAGTCTAGCAAATTTGAATTAACCTTTTGACATTTTTTTTATTAAAGATAAAAAATAAAAAACTATTTAAAGCCTAAATTAAATAAATAAATAGGTTTCCATCAACAAAACAAAAAATAAAATAGTTTTGACTGTAAAAAAATTTGTAATTAAATATTAAATTCTTTAATTCTTTCATTTTAAAAAATAAATTGATTATTCCCTTATAAAAAACTGATTCTTTCCTTATAAAAATAAAAAAATAATATGCTAACATAAGCCTATGGGTAACCTATTAGACCCAACCCGATAGCCCAACTTGCTAAAGGCAAAATGGGCATTGGCCATTGGCAAGGTCATGGGCTGAGGTTTTCTCTTTTGGCCCAGCCTGACCTAGCCCGTTAACTAGTTAATAGCCCATTGTACCTATGGGCTAAGTAAAAATGGGTCAAGCCGGCCCGACTCGGCCCATTGACAACCCTTACGCCTAGTCATTTAGAAAAAACATAAGTCCTACCTATAGGGTGGATCGACTGCTAAGGACACCAACGGGTGCATAGTCATTCAAAAAAAACCATTAGTCCTACCTATGAGGTGGACCGACAAATAAAGACACTAACAGGTACATAGTCATTCAAAAAATCATAAGTCCTACCTACACGGAGGACGGATGACTAAGAACACCATCGGGTGCCTAGTCATTAAAAAAAAAAGAAAAAAGAAAAAAAAAAAAAAGATCAAAAAGCCACTAAGTCCTACCTACGGGGGGGATGGACGACGAAGGACACCAACAGGTGTCAGGTCCTTAAGAAATCCTAAGTCCTTCCCACAGATGGATGGATGACCAAGGACACCGACGGGTGTCAAGTCCTTAAGAAATCCTAAATCCTTCCCACATTGTATTTTCATTCATGCCAAAACAAGGCACCTTAATTGTTCACGAATTAAAATAAAAACATAAACAAAAATTACAAAAAATATCAAGTAACAAGGGCATCAGCTACAGGTGGACCGTCAGGTAAGGCTTAGTCCCCGGGTGGGGCTTGATTGTCGGTTGCAAGAACAACGATCGCTTCCTCAACCGCGTCATCGATATCATCTTCAACATCAACAACTTCATCACCTCTATGAGGGGTCATTGGAATGGACGCGTCAATCTGAACAAAGGAAAAGTCCAGATCAGGGTAAAGAAGGATAACCTGCTAGCGATAGTCCTCGAAACCCTCACCATACTGAGCCCCTAGCAGGTCGAAGAAGGGTTAGGAATCCTTAAACTCCTCTATGGCATTAGCCCTAACCTTGTCAACTTGATCACGAAGAGCAGCCACCTCGATCGTCAAGTTGGTATTGGATTTGGTCAACTCCTCGACCTGATAAGCAGCACCCTCAAGTTGGCTCACCTTGTCCTTCTAGGCATTTACTTCCCCATTGAAGGTATGGATGGCCTCCTTGTACACCTTCAACTAGTCTGTCCTCTCAGCCAAACAAGTCCTCAGAAATTTAACGACCATCTTTGAAGAACCAGCACCCATTGAAGGGCCTGTCGTCCTTTTCGGAGGGCGCTCTCCATCACCCAAGCTCTTCCTCTTCTACCTCCACCTTGGCCGATAGGACAAATGGGCCACTAAACTTGAGCTGAAGGGCCACTGCTTTCTTTACCTCCAAGGCCCTCTTCTTCCCTAGGTCCATCTTTGAAATAACAAAACCAACCAACATGTCAACACCAACGAATCAATAGGTAAGGGACGGACCAAGATAGGCAAAGGATGGGCAAAAGAAAACTTACACAAATGGGTTTGGGTGTCTAAGCTCCCTGCTTCATCCATTGGGACTAATCCACCACAAAACGCGTGCAAGCTATTAAGCGTGACCAACTTCTTCCAACTCCTCTCCCCGAAGGGGATAGCAAGGATGCATTGTAAGAAATCCTCTTCCTCCTCGCTAATCGTCATGCTCACCTAGGCTGAAAAAGAAAGCACGAAGGGTTAATATAAAGAAGTGAGTACAGAAGAATCAAGGTATGACCGACAACTCACTAGACTTATCTAAAATACCCCACATATTGTCATATTCTTCCTCTATGCTGTCCCACTCATCAGACCTACACACCCAATTCGAGCCTTCAACAAAGAAATACTTATTCTTCTAATCATGATTGGAATCGGGAACATCGGCCACTAATTTTAGCTATGGCTTACGAACAATGCAATTGTAAAAATCCTTCGAAGCTATGATCTGCTAAGGTTTATGATAGTAGAAGAATTCATCGAGGGTAAGGTGACAATAACCTCTACTCATTTGCCCTCACAACACCTCAGCCCTGAGGAAAATCCTCCAGGAATTAGGGTAGATATGGCTAATAGACACACATAAGTGGTCAACCAACCGACGGTGTAACTTTGTGAGAGGCAACCTTAACCCTACAAGGAAGATGGCTTCATAAAAGCTGATGTCTGCAATTCATCCAAAATAACACTTTTCTCTCTTCCCTGCCATCCTTAGAGGTATATCGTTTGGAATTTGAAAATGAGGACGTAGCCTACTAACCACTTCGTTTGTCATTTTAGAGAGGAAGTCATTCACCGATCAAATAGTAGAAAGGATGAATGGCCTATGGTCGTCACCCGACGAACTAAAAGCCTCATCCTCCTTTCCTCTTCTTCCTTCTTCACCTTCTTCTTCTTCTTCTTCCTCCTTCTCCAAGAAATGGTCCGAGGCTCCCTTTGTTAGGAGCCCGTAGGGTATTTTGTCATAGGGTTATAACCCAATGGATGAACCTTATCGTTTCCTACATCTAGACGGACTAACACTAAATGATCAATCGTCGCTTTCCTATCACCTGACATTCTCTCACCTATAAGCGATAAATGGAAACTAAGCATCTACTCACACGAAAACTAAATACTAGACCGACAGCTGGATGAGTATAAAAAAGAAGAGCGGAGAATGTCAACAAAGGACGCTACATAGCAACGAATCCCAATTATGGACGAATATGAGCTCTAGTGAGTGAGAAAGGGTAAAACAAACAGGAAAAAAAAAAAAAAGGATAGGAAGGGTATCAAGCTATTTATAGGATAAAGGGACGCGAGAAACAAAGCAACGCTACATTTCCTATCCACCATTTAGAAGCCACCACATGAATCCTCTAAATAGAACAAACACCAAGGGAAATCAATAAATAATGTCTCGATAAACTCCATCACCCATTGACCATCCTAACAAATAATGGAGTAGGGGGACAGTTGATAAGGGCATTTTTGTCCAGAAAAACTTTCCTCATCTGTCTGGACGAATAAACTTCACTCTGTTCTTCAGGATAAAATCCTCTAGTGACCCATCTACTTTTTGGAAGTCCCATCAAGGACCCCTTTAGGTTAGCCCTACGGGTGACTCACACACCTTGTGAGTGAGGGTAGACGAACTCGACGGATGAAGAGGTAAGCCCAACGGGCAAATGCTTTTGAAACCGATGGTTAAGCCATGGGTCCCACAATACTTTTCGTACACACCACTCATTAACCCCTGCAAGGAAATAACTTGCATACCACGTCCAAAGATCCCTCCATATGCTTATATCCTCCTAATATGGGAAGTAAGGCCCTGAGATCTCAGAACATTAACTCCATATCCTCCATACAAGGAAAAACCCTATGCTCGTGGGATCTCAGTCAGCCCTATACCACTATATAAGCACCAAGCCCCCTCCTACCACAGGTACATGAAAATTCTCCTAGCTCTGGTATCCTTGGGTACTTGGAGATTCTTCAACCAAACTTAACCATCGAAGGGTTTTTGGCCAGCACCTCATCGGTGCTCTATGTTGTTTTTTGTTCCCTTGTTTTGAAAGTACGCAATCAGTACATTTAAGGACGATCAACTCACTAATGATTTTTGTGCATCATCAAGTATGTTATTTTTTTTCTTAAAAATTTATGTATTTTGTTTCTTTTATAAGTGATTGTCTTTGATTGGAGGGACCTACTCGGGAGGCAATGGGAGATCCAACTGCAACATATATACCATGAAGCTAATGAATTTGCAGAATAATCTTGGTCTATAATATGTTAAACACTTTTTAACCTCTCCTTAAATATCAAAAAAAGAATGTCATAGCCAAAATGGGTGCATCGACACCATTCCAAAGTTAAAGCCAGTTAGAATTTTTTTTTTTTTTTCTTCAAAAGAAAGAAATTATAAGACACCACTCCAAAGTTCGTGAATTGTCATGCAATGTGTACCACGACTATATGAATATTGATGTGCCAAGTGAACAATTGATGGTGTCACATATTACACATGAAACCATGCCAATTTGTTAAAAAAAAAAAATTAATAACCCTAACGTCATTACTAATCAATCTTTCGTCACACAAAGTTTGGGTATAGTCAATGGACAAAATTGCCCTTTGCCCTTTTCTGGCAAATTATATAGCTTTATGCCCCCCCTTCCCAAACTAATTAGTGAAATACCCCTCTTTTAAAACTCGATTTACTCCAAATCGAGTTTAAAAAAAAAAAAAATTCTAGAGCCCTATAGTGGCGTTTTAAGGAACCTATAGTGACGTTTTAAAGACTTATAGTGGCGTTTTATAACTTGACCTCCATGAAATCGAGTTATAGGTAAAAAATTTACCTATAACTCGATTTCATGGAGACCGAGTTATAAAACGCCACTATAGTCCTTAAAACGTCACTATAGGCTCCTTAAAAAGGTCACTATAGGGCTTAACTCAATTTGTAGTAAATCGAGTTTTAAAAGATGAGCATTTCCCTAATTAGTTTAGGAATTGAGGCATAAGACTATATAATTTTCCTGAAAAGGGCAAAGGGAAATTTTGTCCTATTGTCAATAAAGTCCTTGTTTCTCTCTTATGTTTGAACTTTTAATATTTTTAAGATGCAATCTTTTTCGAGGCAGTGGTATCTTATAGACTTATACATCGATTAATCTACATTTATCTTATATGTCAACTTCGTGCGACATTGTATAAGATAATTTCACATATTAGATTAGTGGTCTTTTAATTAGTTTAAATAGGCAAAAAAAGTCAAATGATCTATGCTTCTCTAACGTTGTTGTTAATTCCTTCTCACTTGTTTATGGAGGGACCAATTATACAAGCTTAGAATTTTTCTTATTGTCAAATTTTCTAATTAATGTCGTGATAACAACATTGATGTGCGAGCATTTCCAATCAAAATTTAATTTCTAGATTTTGAGAGACTGTTCAATCTCAATTGAGGAACTATGGACCAATCATAAAGCACCTTTTGGAAATTGGAACTGCCTTTGAAATTATTGTCCAAGCCATGATGAGATCAAGGAAGATGATTTCGTACCATATTGGCTGGTACCGCCAAAATATTCCGTTCTGGTACCTTAATCGATACTGAAACAAGGCTAAATCGTACTGCTCCAAATACCAGGGTGTACTAGCTCGTTTCGGTTGTTCCGACAGATTTTGGAGCTTTTTAGCGGTATTTTCATTTCCGGCCGTTACAAATTTAAATGGGTTTTTTTGAAAAAACTTTATACTTACAGGAACTAATGGCCATCATTGAAGCATCAACATGCCAAATCATCAACAAAATCATCTTCTTCTTCGTTTTAGTCACTTAGATCTTCTTTTGAGCCATTGTAATCTCCCTTCATTTGCTCCACTTGTATTCTTTCTCTACACAGTAGACAGGCTTTGAATGTTTTATGTTTTACTTTGATGTTGTACTTGTACTAGTCAAGCTGTGGTGCTGCTCACCTTATTTTCTCTTGGTTTCTCCGCCAAAAGCTTAGAGCATTCTTATCAAACCTTGCATATGCTATAAATGCTATTTTTTAGCATCTTAAACCCAAAATCCACTCCATCAAACCTGGTAAATGTTATAAAATTTGCAATACTACTACTGTGCACTCTCATTTTTTAGAGTGCACTGTAGTAGTATTGTATAATATTTTATTAATTTATTTATTCTCTCTCTCTCTCTCTCTCTCTCTCTCTCTCTCTCTCTCTCTCTCTCTCTCTCTCTCTCACAACAAGATCATACATTTGAGATCGGCTTGGTGGTGAGGAGAATGGCGTGATGGCATGAGATCGGCGTGGAGGAGATCAACGTGGAGATCAGTGTGTTGTGTGTTTTCTTGTGGTTGTTGTGGCCGGTGTCTTGTGGTTCTTGTGGTGGTGGTTTCTTATTGTGACCGGAGCTGTGGCTGTAATGTATGGTAGGTATCAATGGTGCTCAGCGACGGTTTTGGCTGCGGTTGAGATTGGGGTGGTGGGTTTTGGTTAGGGTTGAGAACGAGGTGGGTAGGTGGTGGTGGAGGTGGGTTGCTGTGGCTGAGGCATGGGTCTTGGGTTTGATGGGTTTCTCTATCCTCCACCTCTCTCTCTTCCTCTCACGGTGAGGCTTCTCTCTCTCAAGTTTAGTTTAGTTGTTGTTGTTGTTCTTTTTTTTTTTTTTTTTGGCTATAGGGTTGATTTTTGGATGGATGCTGATTGTGGTGGCAATGGGTTGGCCATGGGTCTGGGTTTGCTATGGAATGTTGATGGTTTATGGTGGTGGTGGTGGCTGACAGTGGCTAGCCGTTGAGAAGAAAGTGGTGGAAAGAGAGAGAAAGTGGTAAAATATAAATAATATTATTTAAATGAAGTTGTAAAAAAAAATAGAATGTTTGATGTTTGGTGGATTGTAAAATGGTATGTTAAAATTGATAAAATAGGATTTTGAAGTGGTAAATGCTAAAATATTTAGCATTCTTGATGAAAATGCTCTTAAAAGGCTTTTATTTTATTTGTTTTTTCTAAAACTCACGTGACTCCTTGGTCCTTATCTCTTCTCTTTAATGCTTATTATGCTTTTCTTCTCTCTCTCTCTCCTTTTTTTTTTTTTTTTTTTTTTTTTTTGGTGAATGCTTATTTTGCTCTTTCAAATTTTCAATTACTTTTTTTTTTGGGTCAATTGCTTAGATGGGCAAGTGTCAACTCCTAGTGGCATTTAGTTTTAATTTGCTCTACTTAATAAATTACATGGGTCATAAATGAAAATTTAGCTATTCTTAAAATGTATTAATAAATTCTATAAGTCCTAAACAACATAAAAGGTATAGGTTCTAAGAAAATTATTATTATTATTATTATTAGTAGTAGTAGTAGTAGTAGTAGTAGTAGTAGCGGTAACCCCGAAACGGTAAACCAGTATAAACCGGTACTGAAATATTTTGTTCCAATAACCAAACTGAAACAGTCTCCAATATGATATTGACTCCCTTAGATAAGATAGACCGGGTTTTGAAATCAGTAAGTAATCCAAAACTAGACCCACTGCTAATTATTTCTCCATTGAGTCATCCAAATATTTAATCTTGTCCACTCAAATTGGATCATATCACCATCAAGATCTGCTCATTTGCATAGATCATAGGTAAGTTCTAGTGTGACGCATCCTCCTTTTCTCCAATTAAAATAATTCTAAAGAAAACGTGGGATTCTTTTCTTTATTTTTCACTGTGTTTGGTTCATTTCCAGGCCATGAAAGTTGGTCGCATACATGTTTTGGTTATGTGATTTTATGTAGTTGGTTGCATGTTTTGAATATGTGATTGCATGGTTTCATTTTATATTTTATATATATATATGGATCCTTATTAGCCACCGTTTTCGTTAAGTCAATAGGTTTGAATGTCAATACATGTATATATTTTTTTTCCTAAGCAATTGGAAGAATGTCGGAACAAGAGGAAGAGATACGTGCAAACCCCACGTCCATTCCAAAACGAGTATTTTGTCTATTAAAACAACGTAGGCAGGTTGTTGATTAATTTAAGAGCTTGTCAAGTAAATTGTCTATGTTGGATTGTAACCATTGGTGGAGAAAATTTTATAGTAAGGCAAATTCTTGGTGTGCCAAGCAGTTGACCTTTGCTAGGAGACTCCAATTGATTAAAACCGTGCTGTACAGTGTCCAAGTTTATTGGACCAATAACATATTTTTCCTACATAATTAAACGAGTGGTTAAGCTGCTTGTTAAACAAAAGCATAATGCCTATCTGTGAAATGTTAATGCTCCTGAATGCAATGGCTAAAATAGCTTGGGATGACTAACTTTTCCTAAGTATGAAAGAGGTTTGGGTTTGATTAAAATCCATGATCGGAATAAAACTGATATTATGCGATTGATTTGGAATCCCTTAGTAAATGCTGAATCTATTTGAGTTGATCGGGTCAAAGTGTATTTGCTTAAGGCAGGGTAGATCCCAGTGGGAGGTTTCGTTTCTACTTTGTAGTCACATAAAGGGAAGCTATGTTCTTGCTGAAGCATATTATAGGGAATGGTGAGAGCATTTTTGTTTGGCATGAAGATGGGCTTCTTGTCTAAAACGGAAAAATAAGGGCATAGAATTGTGTATGATCCTGCTAGTTGTTCTTTTGCAAAGCTGTCTTAGATATGGAGCAAGGATTCCAATTGGGGGGGCAAAGTATAGAACTATTTTTTTTTTTTTTGGGGTGAAAATTCAAATTCGCATCTAGTAATCCAGTTAGTATTAACAAAATATCACCAAATGAAAAGATACAATATAATTTTAGCTAAACACATTTCAATAAAATTATTTATCAAAATGGAATTCAACGTTTTTTTTTTTTAATCTTAGAAATCCTTTGTGATTGATTCGGTCCTAAATATGAAAATAATTTCACTTCTAATGTAGAAAATCATCTATTGTAATTGATTTAACCATAATCTATATTATATACTATATAATAAAAGTTAGATTTATAAGTCATGGTTGCGCCAAGTGACTACACCAAATTGCAGAATTTTTTAAAATTTTTTAGATTTTTCAATAAATTTATTCACTTAAGTTTTTAGATAAAAACAAAAAGTTTTTGATCTTTACCAACTTCTTTTGATAAAGTAACAATAAGTGTTCTAATGAACTTCTTTTTTTCTTTTTCTTTTTAAATTTTATAAAGTAACAATTTTACTAGCTTACGTTAGGTTTTTTTTTTTTTTTTTTTTTTTTTTTTGGGGTGGATAAACATTTATCCTACATCATCTATTTCCTAAAAATAAAGTAACAAATTTAAAAGTATTATTTTTTTCTTCTCAATTTTTTTTTTCTTTAGGAATAAATAACAAAAAAAAAAAGCTAATATTTATTAACTTTAATGTAAACTAAAAAAAAATTCTAATAACAACCTGTGGGAGCAATTTTTGCCTAAACCAAGTGTTGCACTTGTAGTCATTTTTGAAAGGTAAAAAGAGGAAAGGTATCTTTCCAATATGGGACTCTCTAAGTCAAAAATGACTACAAGTACAATACTTGGTCTAGGCAAAAATTGCTTCCACACAACCTAATAACGTTAACTATTTTTTTGGGATAAAGTAAAAAAAGAAAAAAATAATATGTAATTAGCATAAATTTCTTAATTACATAAACTCTTTTTTCTGAGAGCATTTTTGTTTGGCATGAAGATGGGCTTCTTGTCTTAAACGGAAAAATAAGGGCATAGAATTGTGTATGATCCTGCTAGTTGTTCTTTTGCAAAGCTGTCTTAGATATGGAGCCAGGATTCCAATTGGGGGGGGGGCAAAGTATAGAACTATTTTTTTTTTTTTTGGTGAAAATTCAAATTCGCATCTAGTAATCCAGTTAGTATTAACAAAATATCACCAAATGAAAAGATACAATATAATTTTAGCTAAACACATTTCAATAAAATTATTTATCAAAATGGAATTCAACGTTTTTTTTTAAATCTTAGAAATCCTTTGTGATTGATTCGGACCTAAATATGAAAATAATTTCACTTCTAATGTAGAAAATCATCTATTGTAATTGATTTAACCATAATCTATATTATATACTATATAATAAAAGTTAGATTTATAAGTCATGGTTGCGCCAAGTGACTACACCAAATTGCAGAATTTTTTAAAATTTTTTAGATTTTTCAATAAATTTATTCACTTAAGTTTTTAGATAAAAACAAAAAGTTTTTGATCTTTACCAACTTCTTTTGATAAAGTAACAATAAGTGTTCTAATGAACTTCTTTTTTTCTTTTTCTTTTTAAATTTTATAAAGTAACAATTTTACTAGCTTACGTTAGGTTTTTTTTTTTTTTTTTTTTTTTTTGGGGGGGGGGGGGGGGGGGTGGATAAACATTTATCCTACATCATCTATTTCCTAAAAATAAAGTAACAAATTTAAAAGTATTATTTTTTTCTTCTCAATTTTTTTTTTTCTTTTGGAATAAATAACAAAAAAAAAAAAAGCTAATATTTATTAACTTTAATGTAAACTAAAAAAAAATTCTAATAACAACCTGTGGGAGTAATTTTTGCCTAGACCAAGTGTTGTACTTGTAGTCATTTTTGAAAGGTAAAAAGAGGAAAGGTATCTTTCCAATATGGGACTCTCCAAGTCAAAAATGACTACAAGTACAATACTTGGTCTAGGCAAAAATTGCTTCCACACAACCTAATAACGTTAACTATTTTTTTGGGATAAAGTAAAAAAAGAAAAAAATAATATGTAATTAGCATAAATTTCTTAATTACATAAACTCTTTTTTCTGAGAGCATTTTTGTTTGGCATGAAGATGGGCTTCTTGTCTTAAACGGAAAAATAAGGGCATAGAATTGTGTATGATCCTGCTAGTTGTTCTTTTCCAAAGCTGTCTTAGATATGGAGCCAGGATTCCAATTGGGGGGGGCAAAGTATAGAACTATTTTTTTTTTTTTTTTGGTGAAAATTCAAATTCGCATCTAGTAATCCAGTTAGTATTAACAAAATATCACCAAATGAAAAGATACAATATAATTTTAGCTAAACACATTTCAATAAAATTATTTATCAAAATGGAATTCAACGTTTTTTTTTAAATCTTAGAAATCCTTTGTGATTGATTCGGTCCTAAATATGAAAATAATTTCACTTCTAATGTAGAAAATCATCTATTGTAATTGATTTAACCATAATCTATATTATATACTATATAATAAAAGTTAGATTTATAAGTCATGGTTGCGCCAAGTGACTACACCAAATTGCAGAATTTTTTAAAATTTTTTAGATTTTTCAATAAATTTATTCACTTAAGTTTTTAGATAAAAACAAAAAGTTTTTGATCTTTACCAACTTCTTTTGATAAAGTAACAATAAGTGTTCTAATGAACTTCTTTTTTTCTTTTTCTTTTTAAATTTTATAAAGTAACAATTTTACTAGCTTACGTTAGGTTTTTTTTTTTTTTTTTTTTTTTGGCGGGGTGGATAAACATTTATCCTACATCATCTATTTCCTAAAAATAAAGTAACAAATTTAAAAGTATTATTTTTTTCTTCTCAATTTTTTTTTTCTTTTGGAATAAATAACAAAAAAAAAAAGCTAATATTTATTAACTTTAATGTAAACTAAAAAAAAAATTCTAATAACAACCTGTGGGAGCAATTTTTGCCTAGACCAAGTGTTGCACTTGTAGTCATTCTTATAAGGTAGAAAGAGGAAAGGTATCTTTCCAATGTGGGACTCTCCAAGTCAAAAATGACTACAAGTGCAATACTTGGTCTAGGCAAAAATTGCTTCCACACAACCTAATAACATTAACTATTTTTTTGGGATAAAGTAAAAAAAGAAAAAAAGAAAATGTAATTAGCATAAATTTCTTAATTACATAAACTCTTTTTTCTTTTTGTTCATATCAAGTTATCAACTTCTTCACAACTTAAAATTATCTAATATAAAAGTGGGGGTATATATATACGGTTTGGTAAATTTTTCCCTTTTTCTACCGTACAATTTCTTGATGTATTCTTTCCTTCTCATACTTACCTTACCTATGAAACTTGCATGTATGTATTTGCCTTCTTCTTTTTGTTTTTTCACAAAATTCCCTTCTTTATTTTTTTTTCATCAAATTGAATATGTTTTGTGTGCGGGTTGCCTTTTGTTTAAGTTATTTTTGTTAACTTTGATCTAATTTATATGCTTATTATGGTCTTCAGAATCAATTGTATATCTTTCATGAAAACTAACAGATTAATTTTAACAAAAATTTTATTCATTTTTTGAAAGATCTATTTTCCAATATGTGTAGATCCCATTGGTAATCATGAGACCAAGATTTGAGCATCCAAAACCATGATAATGAGCATCACTCCACATCTATCCTTAAAAATGTTGGGAAATTTAGACCCCGGTTGAGAGAATTAACAAGTTTTAAATCCAAGTTGTTAATTAGATTTATTATGAATAAAACTTGTTAAAACAAACAACCATCAATATCATGTCAAAATCATGCAGCGGAAAAGTAAATAAGACAAAATATGATAATCCAGGAAAACCAATGAAACAAACTAGTTTCACACTTAAAAACCTGGGGGGAAACCTTCCCAAAAAGCAATCTACTATAGTAAAGAGAAGTTTCAGATCTAGTACAAAACTTTTGTCCCTAGACTCTACAATCCCCGTAGATGAACTCACAGCAGAAACCTTCTACCGCTTCAGAACCTTTGAACTCTTCAATATATGAACGCCACCCTTTGATGCACGAATCCTAATACGTAACTAACAGTACGCGACTTAATCACCAACTAGAAGAAGATGTTGGCTGCAAAGTTTTTCACTAAATCAACAATGAAGATTAAGAAACCCTACACATATACAAAAACATGGGCCGAAAATCAGATCTAAAAATCTAAATTCTCGTAACCTCGATCGATCGAGAGATGTTGAGGAGGTGTCGAGCTTTAAACTTCGACAGATACAGCTATCGAGAAGCTATCTAAGAGCTGTCGAGGATAAATAAGCTTTCTCGATTGATCCATTAGCCATCGAGAGGTGTTGAGCTTTAACCTCGATCGATCGAGAAGTGTCGAGCAGCTGTCGAGCTATTTGTCCGCAGGTGTCAAGCTATCTGTCCAGCTTTAGTGAACAACTTTTCTTCACTTGTTTCTTGGTCCAATCTTCATGGTTTTAATACTAGACTAGAACAATATGTTTCTTGAAGTATTAAACACATCCTAAATCTACACAATTATAAGTAAAGTGCGTTTTGTCAAAAGATTAACCAATTACATAAAAGAATGACATATGTTCTTAATAAGTGAAACACATATATCCTAACAAAAAAGATGGACTGTGAGTTAACTGAGAGGGAAAGAACGAGAGAGGAAGAAGATGAGCTCCAACGGAGCATAAAAAAGGTCAAGGAGTCCACAAGCGCCCCTGAGTTTGGCTTACCACCATCCTACAAGGACAAGCTCATGGGTGAGATACCGGGTGCTTTTGCCCAGGCATTTAATCTAAGCACTAGTAATGAAGTGTTTTCATTTGAACCTATGGATTTGGGAGACGTTGCGAAGGGAATAATAGTTGTGACACTTAATCCAGACACGAGGAGGGCCATTTGGGCGAGGTGGACACATGCCATCATAGTAAAAGTCTTTGGACGGACGATGGGTTTTCACTTCCTCCACGCTAAGATAAGGAACCTTTGGAAACCGATAGGTAGGCTGGACTGTGTAGATTTAGGCAAAGATTTCTTTCTCATCAAGTTTAGCCTCGTTGAAGATTATGATAACGTGATTAGAGGGGGGCCGTGGTTTGTGGGTGGGCTCTTCCTCACCATCAAAGCGTGGGAACCCAATTTCAGGCCTTCCAACGCCACCTACAATTTAGTCGCAGTGTGGTTGAGATTACCGAAGCTCCCATTTGAGTTCTACGACCCGGGGGTTCTCAAAAAAATCTGTAGTGCCATTGGTCCTGTGCTTCGGGTTGACTTTCACACCACAACGAAGGCCAGAGGGAGGTATGCGCGAATCTGTGTGTAAGTGGACTTGAACAAACCTCTCATTAGGAGCATCCTACTTGAAGGTATGATTCAGGAAATTCAATATGAGGGCATTAACACCTTGTGTTTCTCTTGTGGTCGCATAGGACACCGAAAAGAAAGGGTGTCCCTATTCAATTAAGGCAAACCTTTCTACCACCGTGCTAGAGCAGGAGCGCACATTTAGGGAAGAGGAAGTTGACATGATTGCAAGTAATAACTCCCAAGAGGTAGGAACCAGTAACGTGAACACGAAAGATGAGTATTGCCTTTGGGTACTTGTCAAACGGAAGAGAGTAGGGCCGAAAGGCAGTGCTTTATGTAATCCTAGTGAAAAAAGTTGATGTGGGCCCTGCACATGGGATTGTCCACCAGTCCGAAGGCCTTGTTTCTTATGTGACTTCTTCTAGTCCTAGAGGTAATGCTAGAGGGGCCCGTGGAACCATGGATGCTTTAAGGAGTAAGGGCAATATTGGCAACCTGAAACCAACCTCGAGTAGTGGGGTTAAGAAAGGTCCCATCATGTCTGAAATTGCCTTACCCCAGGGACCTTTGTTATTCTTTCTCCAAAAGCAAACTACTCCCTCAAAATTTATGTTTAGTTCAAAAAGCTCAGATAAGGCCTCAACTGCTCTAGACCAACCTAAGTGGACTGAGATTGACGGACCATCCTCACAAAGCCGCCAAACGCGCATTGCTTGTGCAGCAAAGGTCCAGGCTAGTGCTCATGGAAGTAAAGCCAAGTCAGGAATAGGCAATCCTCCGAAAAGGGAAAATCATGGTTCTTTCTCCAACTCTAATGGCACACGTAAGAGCAAGCCCAACCATGATTTGGGGATGGTTTGACTTGGAAGAAATGAAGGCGTGGTGTCTCATACTCCCCTTAACACCGAAGAGCAAAAGGATGGGTACCTACCTCTGTTGGATCTGGCTTGGTTGGAGTGGGAAAACCCCTAGTGGATATTCCCCTCAGATAGACCGTCGGTTGCAAAAGTGAAAGTTTTCAATTGGAGAGCCCTATCGCCACTTTCGTTGGCGCAAAGCTTGAGCGAATTAGGTCTGGAGGAAGAAGGCATGGGAAGGAGAATATGGATACCTACAACGATGGTGGTGAGGTGCTGAGGAAATGAAGTATCAAAGACCTTGGTCCTGATAGACCCATCAATGTTGAGGTTCAGTCTGATGCTATGCTCGAGGGAGAAGAATATGGGGTTTTTAGAACATGTGGCGACCTTTGCGAAGGGGGTGGATTGGCCCAGGAAGTTGTTGAGGGAAGTGGGATGGAGTTTGTTGAGCAGTGCGAAGGCTCAAACTCAGCCTAATTTCTGTTCCCATTCTCCATTATTTAGTCCAATGAAGATCATTCTCCGGAATTGTAGAGGGGCTTTAAACCCTCATTTTCATATGGTTTTGACGAATCTAATTAATACTCACTCTCCTTCCATTGTGATTGTCACTTAGACTAAAGTGGGAGGGGAAAGAGCAAAAGAGATTACTAATAGGCTTCCTTTTGATAGAGCTCTGAATGCAAATACAATTGGCTTCTCTGGTGGCATTTGGGTCTTATAGAACTCAGATGAAGTGGAAGTTACTCAGCTTGCCAAAACTAAGCAAGAAATCCACGTTGAAGTTAAGGCACGCTCCTCAAACCTTTCCTGGGTTCTTTCTTCAATTTATGCTAGCCCTATATTAGAGGAAAGGAAATTTCTATGGAAAAATTTATCTACTATTGCCCTTCTTCATCGTCTTCCCTGGCTAATGATGGGAGATTTCAATGAGTTACTTTCTTGTAATGATAAACTTGGTGGTAATCCCCTCAACCCTAGACGTGTTCAGATGTTTAAAGAATGTCTTGATTCATGTGGGATTGTGGATCTGGGCTTTCATGGACCAAAGTTTACCTGGGTATATAAAAGGGAGGTGGGTCACTTCATCCAGGAAAGGCTTGATAGAGGGTTTGCCAATATTGATTGGAGGGATTTGTATCTTGAAGCTGCTGTTCATCATCTGGCCCACACTCATTCGAATCATTGCCCTGTTCTTCTTAACCTTGATACCCCCCCCCCCTTCAAACCTCTCTCGACCTTTCCGCTTTCAACCTACTTGGATGTCTCATCCCCTGTTTCCAAAGGTTGTCAGTGATTCTTGGGAGGAAGAAAAGGCTTTGAAAGGTAACATTGAGACTTTTACTAAGGATGTGATAGTCTGAAATAAAGATGTTTTTGGCAACATTTTCCATAGGAAGAATTGGATGGAGGCAAGACTTAGAGGTATCCAAGCTAGCCTTGCTGATGGACCTAGTGATTATCTGTTGAACCTTGAGGAAGTGTTAAGGAAGGAGTACTTGGGGATTCTCCAGCAAGAGGAGGAGTTTTGACCAGTTAAATCCAAGCTTAATTGGCTCATTCAAGGTGATAGAAACACCAGGTTCTTTCACTCATCTATCCGGATCAAAAGAAAGAGGAACAGAATCGCTTGTTTAAAGGATAATCAGGGCAACTAGGTTCATGATGAAGGGGAGGTGGCTAGCTTGATTAGGAAAGGGTTTTATGATCTCTTCTCTACAAGTGTTGTGAGTGTGCAAAGAAACATTTGGAATATCCCTTCTTGGCCTTGTTTTTTAAATGAGGAGGATGGAAATGGGCTAACCATGGGGGTGTCTATGCCAAAAGTTAAGGATGGCCTTTGGTGTCTCAAACCCCTTAAAGCCCCGGGGCCTAATGGCCTCCATGCAGGGTTTTTCAGTCTTTCTGGAGCATAGTGGGTAGTTTTGAATTTGAAGAAGTGAGGAAAGCTTTTAGGGACTCTACCATCCCCCCGTACCTTAATGAAACTTTAATCACCCACATCCCGAACTCTTTTAGGCCAATTAGTCTTTGCAATACGGTCTACAAAGTAGTTACAAAGATTATAGTTAAAAGACTAAGACTGCTGCTTCCTAAGCTTATTTCTCCCCTTCAAACAGCCTTTGTTCCAAGAAGAATGGGATTGGATAACATGATCATAACCCAAGAGATTATTCACCCCATGAGCCTCAAGAAGGGGAGGACTGTCTATATGGCCATAAAAATTGATTTGGAAAAAGCTTATGATAGTTTGGAGTGACCCTTCTTAAGGGATGTTCTAAATCTCTACCAGCTTCCTACTTACCTTATAGATCTCATTATGAGTTGTGTCTCTAGCTCATCTATTTCAGTTCTCTTCAATGGTGGTAAATTGGACCCCTTCCTGCATTCGAGGGGTATAAGGCAAGGCAACCCTTTATCCCCCTACTTGTTCATTATGTGTATGGAGGTTTTAGGGTTCCTTATAAATGGAAAGTGTGAGGAAAAGTTGTGGGACCCTATGAAAGCCTCAAGGAACAGACCAACTTTCTCGCATTTTTTCTTTGCTGATGATCTTGTGCTTTTTGCCAATGCTAATTTGAAAAATTGCACAAATATTAGAGAAACCTTAGACTCCTTCTGTGATCTCTCGAGCTTGAAGGTCAGCCTAAGGAAATCTAAAGTGTTTTTCTCCCCCAATGTTGATCTAGATCAACGTAGTGAGCTTAGTGAAGTGTTTGGATTTAGCTCCACCCCTAACCTAGGGAAATATTTGGGGTTTCCCCTCATACACTCGGGTGCAACCTCCCAAGATTTCAACTTTGTCATTGAACGGGTTCAAAACAAACTCCAAGGATGGAAATCTAAGCTTCTTTCCATGGCCGGACGGGTTGTTTTATCTCAAGCAATCATTTCTGCTACCCCAGCCTATGTTATCAAAGATGCATTCTGTGTCAAAGAGTTCTTAGTAGCATTGACAAAATTAATCGAAATTTTGTGTGGGAGTCTACTGATGAGGTTAAGAAGATGCATATGGTAAGTTGGAAAAAATCACAAAGCCAAAAGCAAGGGGTGGCCTTGGTGTCCATGATGCTAAAGGAAGGAATGTGTCCCTAGCTGTCAAGCTTTGCTGGAGGATGGATCAATCCACCAATGTAAAGTGGGCAGAAGTTTTGCGAAAAAAATACCAAGTCAGACCCAATCGGAAGAGCAAAGCACACTCTAGAGTGTGGACAGCTGTGTTAAAGGGCAAAGAAGTATGTAACAAAGGTTCTAATTGGACTATTGGCAATAATAACTCCTTAAGCTTCTGTTTGACAAATGGATGGGTGCTGGAACGGTGAGAGAGCTCGTGGAAGGTCCTTTGAACCGAGGGGAGGAGTTATTAACTATCAAGGATTTGACTGTGGATGAGGGCTGGACTTTGGGCTCCCTTTCCTTTAACTTCCCTTCCTCCTTACTAAGGAACATTTTATCTACTCTCTTACGTAGATTCGCTGCGAGGGAGGATCAGAGAAGTTGGATTTCTAGCCCAAGTGGAGGATTTGATCCAAAAATGCTTATCTGATTGCAGTTTGAGAAGATTTTTTGGAGCTTGATTTTAATGGTAAATGGCTTTGGAAGCTCAAAACCCTCCCAAGAATACACATTTTCTTGTGGAAATGCCTCCACGATAGCCTGCCCGTGAAGAGTACCCTCACCCAGAGAGGTATTGAGGGCCTGGATGGGTGTGCTTTCTGCCCCGCTTCCAAGGAGACCACAATTCATGTCCTTAGGGACTGTCCGATTGCTACAAGGTTTTGGAGGATGTCCGGCTGCCCTCTCCCATTTGAGCCATTGTTTAGTGAGGACTTGGACACTTGGCTATGTTTGAACGCCAAATCCAATCTCATAACAGTAGGTAAAGATTACCCTTGGAGCTCCTTCTTCCTATTTGGAATTTGGCAACTGTGGCTTCAACGAAATAACAAAGCTTTCAAACAGCAAAATGCAAATCCAAACCTCCTTAAATTTGTTGAGATGCAGGTTAGAGAATTTATGTATTGTGTAGTTGATCCAGGCAAAGAGAGGGGTACAATTGAGAAGGAGGTCCGTTGAAGTAAACCACCAATTGGATGGCACAAATTGAACACTGATGGTTCATTGGTGGGAGCTAATGGCCTTGCTGGTTGTCGTGGAGTAATTAGAGATAGTAATGGCTGTTGGATTGAGGGCTTTGCAATGTCCATAAACACTACCTCAAGTATCGCGGCTGAACTTTGGGCTTTAAGAGAAGGCCTCCACCTTTGTGTTGATGCGCATATCCAAGCTGTAGAAATTGAACTTATGCATCTGCAGCAATTTCCTTACTTGCTAGCAATATCAGTTCTACCTCAAGCGAAGCTATCTCATGTGTTTAGAGAAGCTAATTTCTGCGTTGATGCTCTTGCGCGTATGGGATCTTTTGTTTCAGATTTTAATTCCCGTTTTGTTCCCCCCCCCCCCCCCCCCCCCCCCCCCCCCCCTCTCCCTGTGTTATCCCCCTTTTGCTGGCTGATTCAATGGGAATGTATCGGCTCAGATTATGTACTGCTACTCCTGATGTATTTGGTTCTTAGTTTTTCATAAAATTTCTTGTTTAGCAAAAAAAAAAAAGAACATCACTCCACAAAGAATGGAGACAGAAAATTGATTAAATATAAAAATGATGATGTAAAAACAATGGATATTTAAGTTGATGTGAAATCTCCATGAATTTAACTCTAATTCCTTTTTTTTTTTTTTATGTTTAAATATTAATATTGCTTGTAATTATTGAATTCAGAGTTTCTTTGTGTCTATATATTTATGTGTGTTATTGTGAATTTTGCTTTCAATTTTTTTTTTTTTTTTTAGTTTTATAAATTTGGTTAGTTTTAATTTGTAAATTCGGGATGATTGCTTAGGGTTAAAGTAAAAATATTAGGTCAATTTTAATCATAATTCATGCAATAGTAGGCTGTTAGAAGTTGATATTAATTTTATGCCTATTTACATTAATTAACATAAACATCTTAGCATGTTTAGTGTTGATATTAATTTGACACTTTGAGATGCAAGTACTTCATTATAATTAAATATAAATATTATTATGCCAGTATGTTATAATTATTATTTGTTGTTTCTCACCCTACTTTATCTTAATTGTTTCTCTTAAATCATTAATTAGTGTTTCTCAATAAAATTATTCATGTTATAAGTTTATGACCAAAACCGTGCAAAGCCCGGCCCGTTTATTACTAAAATATTTTAAAATTTTAAAACTTGTCATAATCTTTAAAATATTTTTGCTATTTTAATTGTTATTAAATTTAATTATATTATCAATGCTACAATAGTTTAGTTTAAGTAAAACTCTATTAGATATATGTTTCAAGAGCTTGAAAATTATACTTCAACTAAAATTCTATAACAAAAATTTCAACAAATATATAATATAAAATCATTATTATTATTGAAACCAAAACCTTTAACTTTTTGTTGACCTCTTCAGAGCTTGTTACATTATTATTATTATCTATATATAATATAAAATCAAAGATTAAAAAATTAATTATAATTTTATTTTAATTAGACCTCATGTTAGAATTATTAAGAAAAAGAAAAAAAATGACTCGTATAAAAAAATAAATAAAATAAAACTTTAGGATTAAGAAAAAAAAAAAGAGAGAGAGAGACTCTTGTTAGGACTCTATTTGCCACATCATTATTATTATCTATATATAATATAAAATCGAAGATTAAAAAAATCATTATAATTTTTTTTTTAATTAGACCTCACTTTAGATTTTTTTTTTTTTTTTTTTTAAATTAGGATTAAGAAAAGGAGAGAGAGACTCCTGTTAGGACTCTCTCTTCTCTCCTCAAAACCCTAGCAATTACCACCTCAAAACCCTTAACTTAACTTCACTTTAAGATTTATAAAAATAAATAAATAAACACGTGAGTTCTTTCTTTTTTATTTGCTTTCATATATGCCTGAGATTTTCTTTCTATCTTATTCTTTTATTATGTTTAGAATTGATTTCTTTTGAGTATTTGGGTTAATCTCCATATTTTGACAAGGTTTTTGTGGGTTTGGTTTCTAGGTTGAAATTTCTAATAATTATTTTATATTGTATATGGTAGATAAAACATCTCAATTTTTTGGAGAAAAATCAAAACTCCCAAGGAATGGTAAATTTTTATTTGGTATATTATATATGAATTTTTTGAATTTTAAGGGTTTTGTTTGGTTTTGAAGAAGAATTTGGGGATTCTATAAAATTTGGAATTTTTTTTTTTTTTGGACAAAAGTGATAGAATTATATTAATATATGAAAAGAACAAAAGGAAGAGACACAAGTGTCAGAGGAGTTTACATCAAACTTGACCTCACCTCCCACTAACTCTCCGTGACCCAAGAAAACTCCTTACCCAACAACTAGAAAAGTAATATATAGAAAACATCCCTACATGCAAAACGCACATAAGTGTCTTGGCTAGCCGTTGGCACCCCATACTAACCCAGGCGCTTGCATGTATATATCAGACAGCCAACACAGTGGCTAGCCACCTACTGGGGGACAAGTAATAAAAAATACAAAAAATATAAAGCTTATAAACTTAGGATAGGCACGCCAGAGGTGCTTGTGAACGTGGGAGGAGTTCGAACCTGCTCAAAGTGGAATTTGTTTCGAGCAGTCCATAGGGACCAGGTGGTTATGGCCCAAACCTCAATTTCCTTCTTTGGGAGTCTGTCCAACATCTGGTGAGCTAGGAGGTAGAAACACGGAGCTTCGGAGCTACTTTTCTGGATTTTGCCGCGGACTAGGGCCCATGTATTAAGGGCAAAGGGGCATTCCCAGAGAATGTGGCCAATAGTCTCATCATGTTGTCCACAGAGAGTACATAGAGGATCAATATGCACCTTTCATCGAAGTAGGTTGGCTCAAGTAGGGAGGACGTCAAAGCATGCACACCATGCCCAAACTCTGTTTGACAATCGCTTATCATGGCTAGCTAGAGAGTGTTCCCCTGCCCCAGGTCGGTGAAGTCGGAGAGCAACCTAGTATGCCATTTTGACTGAAAAGGTCCTGCTCTTGGTCTCCATCCACATAAGTTTGTCCCGAGACCTGGATTGGCTGAGTTGAATGTGTAAAATATCTTCTCTAGTGGAGGTGTGGAAGAGAGTCTGGATGAGAGAACGACCCATTGCCTAGTTACAGGATTGAAGAGGGCGCTAACTTTCAATGTTCGATCCACACCAGGTTTAAAACTAGGTGGTTTAGGCAACCATTTGTGGCTGTCTATACCAACAGTTTCACCATCCCCTATTTTCCATGTTGCACCCTCTGTAATAATATCTCTAGCCTAAAGGAGACTACGCCAAACAAAAGATGGATTGTTACCCACGTCAGCGTCCATAAATGAGCAAGTGGCGAAATATCGTGCCTAATAAATACGGTAAAACAGAGAATGCATTCCATGGATCAACCGCCAAGATTGTTTAGCTAACATAGCTAAGTTGAACGCATGGATATCCCAAAACCCCAATCCTCCTTTATTTTTTGATGAGCATAGTTTATCCCATCTAATCCAATGGATTTTTTTCTCATTCCTCGCCTGTCCCCACCAATATTTCACCAAGACTAAGTTTATTCCATCACACACTGTCCTGGGGATCTTAAATAGACTCATGGAGTAGGTCGAAATGGCCTGGGCCACTACTTTAGTCAACACCTCCCTCCCTGCTTTCGAGATGTGCTTTTCCTTCCAACCCAACACCCTATTGGCTATACGCTCTTGAATCTCCTTAAATGTACCAACTTTAGACTTTCCACCCACCATTGGTAGTCCTAGGTATCTTTCACAGTCATGCATGACTTGAGCACCCAATAAGGACCGAATTTCCTCCTTCACCTCAAGGCTGGTATTTCGGCTAAAAAATAGGGCAGTTTTCTGTTGATTGATAGCTTGGCCAGAAGCCACTTCATATTGCGCCAAAATGGATAGAAGGTTTTGACATTCCCTTGTTCGAGATTCACAAAAAAGTAGGGTGTCATCAACAAACAAAAGATGGGATATACGAGCCCCTCCACGACATGAAAGAAGACCTTGTAGCTGCTGAGTTTTTGTGGCTTTCTGCAGCATAGATGAAAGGCCTTCGGCAAACAAAAGAAAAAGATATGGGGAAAGAGGGTCACCTTGACGGATACCACAGGATGGAGTGATGAAACCTGTAGGTTCTCCATTGATGAGGATGGAGTAAGAGGTCGTGCATACTGTTTCCATTGCCAAGTCGACCCATTTCTCTGATAAGCCCAATCTAAGCATGATCTTTTTAAGGAACTTCTATTCCACTCTATCATAAGCTTTACTAATATCGAGCTTCACTGCCATATGGTCAACCTTGTCACACCATCTGTTTCGCATATGATACAACATCTCAAATGCCACAGTGGTGTTATCTATGATGAGCCTACCAGGAAAAAAAGAACTCTTGGAGTCAGAGATGACATTTGGGAGGACCATTTTAAGACGGTTGGCAAGCACCTTGGAGACAATTCTAGAGACTAAGTTGCTTAAGCTAATTGGGGTGAAAGTCCGTGATGCATTGAGGATTGTTCTTTTTTGGAATCAACACGATATGAGTAAAGTTCATCTTTCTAAGACACCTCCCTGAGTGTAGGACCGATAAAACAGCAGTGGTAACATCAAGCCTAACAATATGTCAGTATTTTTGAAAAAAGAAAGGCAACATACCATCCGACCCCGACGCCTTTGAAGGGTGCATCTGAAACAATGCTTGGCAAACTTCATCTTTGGTGTATGGCTATGTTAAGGTTTCATTCATCCCTTTGTAACAACCCAGTTGACTAAGTTGAGGACATTGTCCATGTGTATCGGGTTGGAAGTAGTAAAAAGCTCTCGATAGTAATCCTCCACAATAGCCTCAATTCTATTACCTTCAGTCTGCCATGCATCGTATTCATCAAGAAGACCCTCAATATGATTTGTGCGGAATCTATGGCTTACCCTTTGGTGAAAGTACTTTGTGTTCTTGTCATCGGTGGGGAGCTATATAGAGTGTGACCTTTGTTTCTAGAAAACTTCCTCATGGTGTAACAACTCGTTAATGTCCTTTTTCACTACAATGATTCTGTCCAGGTTGGCAGCATAGCAACCCTTAATGAGCTCCACCAACTCATGTTGTTTTTGGTCCAATCTTGTGCGAGTATTCCCAAACATTGCCCGACTTCAATTGATAAGATCAAAACGGCAGTATTTTATTTTTTTCAAAGAGGCGGAACATCAGACTCCCCATATGATAGCCCTGTGTCCAAGATGTTTGAATCCGCTCCTCACACTCGGCATGGGCCACCCACTTTTCCTCGAATCTCTGTATCTTCTTCCGCCAGGCTAGCTGTGGGCCCTAAGTCCCAAGACTTAGCTGAATTAGGTCATGATCAAAGTAGGATACATCGAGATGAGACACCTTTGCCCTAGGAAAAATGCTAGACCATTCATTGTTCGCACACGCCTTATCCAGACGCTCCTTTACAAAGTCATTCCCTCGTCTGCCATTTCTCCACATGAAAATCTTGCCTTGGTATCCTAGGTCAACCAAGCCACAATGGAGCAGTGTACTTTGGAAGGCTTGCATCATGCTTAAGGGTTTTGAAAGCCCCCCGTTCTTTTCAGTAGAGGACAAGATTTCATTGAAATCCCCAACGTACACCCAAGGCAAAGAAGCTTGGTTGTTCAAATGATGCATGAGATACCATGTTTCACATTTTCGCTGATCCTCCGGGTGGCCATACACTCCCATCAATCACCAATGAACTTGCATTGAAGTAGTAATGAGAGCATCAATATAGTTAGGAGAGACAGTATATGTAGTTAGTGGAACCTCATTCTTCCACAAGAGTGCAATCCCGCCACTTCGTCTCACGTTTGGGACTGCAGTCATGGAGTCAAACTACAGCTCCTGCAGGATAGGTTCCATTTCACTTACACTTAACTTTGTTTCCATGAGAAAAAAAATCTTACGTCCTTTTTTCCTCACCAGGTCGACAAAAACTTGAACTGCACGGCAGTTCCCAAGCCCCTAGCAATTCCAACTTATGGCGATCATTATGCTCAGTGGGGCTAGATCACAGCCTCCACCGTTATTATAGTTAGGGAACCAAAGTCCTCAAAAGTTTTAGATCACTTCTGTTTGTCCTCCACACCTATGGCACGCTTCCCAGAAAGAGCATGAAGGCTTCTCTTCGCTCCTACACCTGTCATGGCCGTCTCCTCCTCCATCATGGTCCTAAGCTGGTGTTGTACAATTTTTTTCCAAGTTGGTTGTTTTTGATGTGCCGCAATGAAGCCATCCATGCCATACATGTCCGTTGATGCTTCGGTGATAGGTCGTGGGTCAGTGTGGTGCTTAGACACGTGACGTGTAATGGGAGGTTTCATACATAACTGTGGAATGGTAGGGATAGGCTTTGGGATCATGGACTTGGTAGGAACCTCGTGGGTTTTGGTTAAGATATTCTCCATAAAATCTTTCTTTTCTGTCAGGTTCACCTTTCCAAGTGGGTACAGGTTCCAAAGCTGGTGATGGGACTCGTGATGTAATCGTAGCTGAGTCTACGACTAAGCCCCTAGATTGTGCTGACTTCCTAGTTGGTGCTGGTTCACATGCTGAGTCATCCCATCAGTGTGGTGGACTAGTCATCTTGGCATCAGTGGGGTCCCCACGACATCTTACACTGGCCTTCATCCACTCACCATACGGGTTGGGTTGTTGTTCCGGCCTGGGGTCATACAAGGTGCAGTTTTTCTTCTCATCACCCAAGTGTCCACATGCATAACAAAGGCCCACCAATCTTTCATATTTGAAAGCCACCACAAATCTGTCACCTTCTGGGTTAGTGACTGGGCTTCCCCGCCGAAGCGGGTGGTTGAGGGGAATGTTGATACAGATGCATAGGAACCTTGCTTAATCAGACTTAAACAGCTTGTTATCCACCATAAGCACGGTCCCAAGTTCTATCCCGATGTCCCTAGTAGTTTCTTCAGTCATGAGATCGAAGGGTAAAACCCAAACTTGGACCCATAGTGGGACATGCATGAAAACCATGTTATGCACCGCCATTCCGATTTCCCATCTTCGCGTCACCAAAAGGTGATTATCGAAACTCCAAGGGCCGCTGTCCTGCACCCACTGGAGTTGGCTTTCAAGCTTAAAACGGAATAAGTATAGTCCCTCACCAACATCAAAAATCTGGAGATCGCTACCGAGTTTCCATGCGAAGTTTCGATTGATATTTGCATCTCAGTAAATTGATCTTAATTCTTTACCTTATATGATTTTGCTTTATTGAGAATTTTTATTTGGGTTCATGTGATTTTTTGTTTGTTTAATTAAAGCTATGATTTTTGGTTGATTAATTATTTGTTTGGATTAATTTCAATTAATTATTTGTTTGGATTCAACATAAAAGATAATGGAATTAGGTGTTATAATTTTGTTATTACTACAATGTGTGTCTTCCTCATATCATGGTTTTTTTTTATATCTTTGTAGTTTATATTAGTTTTGAGTGTGTGTATATATATAACTTTTGGGAATTTTGCTTTATTAATTTAAGAATTGTAAATTACTTTGTAGGTTTCGATAGGTATGCACCTGCAATGAGATGTTACATAAGAAAATATATATATATATATATATATATATATGGTATTAACATTTTATAAAAATCTCTCTTACAAGCCAATAACATTCTATGCTAGACAACACTTCTAAACTATAGAAAAGCATAGAAGTTAAATATTTCTTCCAATTGTATTTTATTTAATTATGATAGTTCTTCTTTTTTTTTTTAAATGCTAACTAGCAAAATGTCTATAATATGCATATTATTGATCCAATTTTCTATTTCTAAATTTCTTAGATTTTATTATATAAATAACTTTTCCATGCATCGCACGAGTTAGTGACTAGTATATATATAAAACCGAAACCTCTAAAACTCTCACAATTTTCCATGTTAGAACAATATTTAAATTTACCTTTGAAACTCTCACAATTTTTCACGTCAGCATAATATTTAAATTTATTTAAATAAAATTATATAATTTTCCATGTCAGCACAATATTTAAATTTATTTAAATAAAATTATTTTTGTTTAATCCAAACTTAGCAATGAGTGAAACTCTATCTCTCTAATAAGTCCAACTTTTTTTGAAAGCAAAACCAACTTCATTCAAATAGCAATAGAAATAGAATCCAAATATAAAGCTTCTAAAGCCGATGGAGGGGAATCCTCCAACCAAACAATATCCTCACTAAGATGTCTAGCAAAACGAGCTAAAGAATGTGCTACCCCATTAGCAGTACGTCTAATACCCCGAAATTCCACATGTCACAACCTTCCAGCCAAGCAGCGAACATCATCATAGAGGGTCCCCAAGCGAGACCAATATATTTGAGCTGAAACAATAGACCGGATAACATTTGAATTATCACCTTCCATGATTAAGTCTAAAAACCCAGCATCTATCGCAAACTCCAAAGCTTGTCGACATGCCAAGACCTTTGCCTCTTCACTGTCCGTGACTACATGATCTTTCGACGACATTGCTGCCATAACCTAACCGCTATCATTCCGAATAATCACACCAACACCTGAGGCTAAAATATCTGTGAAGACTACAACATCAAAATTCAGTTTATACATCATTCCTTCAGGTGGCTGCCACGACTATGATGGACCAGTAGAAATAGGGATCGCTAGTTGAGTCTATGCCTCCTTATACTTCGCTAGGAAACTACAAGCTCGCACATTCAACATACCAGGTTCCTGTAGAATACCACCATGCACAACCCGGTTGCATCGATGCCAGAGCAGCCAGCTTTGCACCAGAAAAAACTCAAGTACATCCTCAGGCAGCTTACGCAATAAATCCTCAATTAATTATATCACAAAATCTTGGACAGTCAATCCTTTCTACCACATATGGTGTGAACATCCAGCCCACACGTCCTGAGCAACTCCATACTCCCACAATGCATGTATTATTGTTTTAGGGACTTATTTGCAGATGGGACACAGATCATTCTCAATAATTCGTCGCTACCGTAACCTTTCAAACGTTGGTAGAATATTGTGACAAGCTCGCCACACAAAGACTTTGATCTTATTTAGGATGTGAAGCTTCCAAATTCTCGCCCAAACTTCGCTGCTAGACCTCATATTGGACCCTTCACCCTCCTAGCTTGACTCTTTCAGTAGAATCCTTGCTGTATGATAACCAGACCTCACTGAGTATAGCCCATTTTTATTATGCAGCTAAACCATCACATCTAGTACACATCACCTACTCAGAGGGATCCAATAAATAGCCTCAGCATCATACTTGCTAAAAGCCATGTTTATGAAAGCACGGTCCCATTGGAAAGTAGTCCAATCTATTAGCTCTGACACATGCCACTCTTTCTCTACTTCATATGGTGGGACCAGAATTTTATTACTTGGATGGCAAGGCAGCCACTTGTCTGATAACACCCAAATGGAAGAACTCGTACCTACATGCTAGCAACACCCTTTCCTCAAGATAGGCTAAGCTGCAAGTAAGATCTTCCAAACATATGAGCTGTTTGGATGATCAACCACCTCCAAAAAAGTGTACCGAGGAAAGTATTTGGCCTTAAAACAACGATAGAGAAGAGAATCGTGGTCGGTCAACATTCTTAACCCCTGCTTCGCCAACATAGCTAAATTGAAACTTCGAATGTCTTTGAAGCCCATACCTCCCTCTTTCTTTGGCTAGACAAGGGACTCCCAACTCTTCCAATGTATGTTCTTATCATCCCCACATTAACCCCACCAAAACCTTACACACATCATATTTAATTCATCTCAAAGTTTCACTGGGAGTTGAAACACTCCCATCGTGTATGTAGGAATTGATTGGGCCATAGCTTTGATTAGGACTTCCTTCCCCGCTTTAGATAGCAACTTGCCCTTCCACCCCCGAATCTTCTTCCAAACCCTCTCCTTAAGAAAAGAGAAAACTTGATATTTTGACCAGCCAATCAACGTGGGTAAGCCCAGATAGGATTCAAATTTTTCCACTTCCTTCACCCCCAACGCATTTTTTATCCAATCCCTTTGCACCCTCGTTGTATTGCTACTAAAGAAGACAGAAGATTTTTCTAAGTTAATACATTGACTGGAGGCCACAGCACACAACTCTAAAACATCAGAGATCACCTGCACTTCCTTCTGCTTAGTTTGACAAAACAAGAGAGAGTCATCAGCAAAAAGCAAATGAGAAATAGTAGGGGCATACCGACTAATGGACACACCATGAAGCCGACCATTCTCCTCCTTCCTAGCCAACAGAGAGGTAAAGGCCTCAGCACAAATCAATAATAAATAGGGGGATAGCAAATCACCTTGGCAAAGCCCCCTAATAGGTCTGAAATTACCAAACGCCTTACCATTGAGACGGACTGAAAAAAGGGAGTAGTGACACAACTCATAATCAGGTTAATCCACCCTTGCGGAAAACCCAACTTGTCATCATTCTCTTCAAAAAAGACCACTCAACCCTGTCATACGCCTTGCTTATGTCCAACTTCAGTGCAAGCACTCCTTTTTTGACATTTTTCTGGCCATACATAGCATGCAAAGTTTCATAGGCCAAAAGCACATTATTAGTTATCAATCGCCCAGGCACAAAAGCACTATAAGTAGGTGAAATTAATTAGGGTAAAATCAATTTCAATCTGTTAGCCAGCACCTTAGAAATTATTTTATAAATAACATTACACATGCTAATAGGTCTAAAATCTGAAATTTTTTCCTAGAGACTTCACTTTAGGAATGAGGACAATATGGGTATAATTTAATTCAAGCAACATAATACCAATATTCAAAAAATCCAAAGCAGCATTAGTCACATCATTACCAACAATATGCCAAAATTTCTAATAGAAGAGAGCATTCATACCATCCAGTCCAGGAGCTTTAGTCGGTCCCATTTGAAATAGCGTCATCTGCACCTTATCAGCACTAAACTCACTAGACAAAATATTGAGCATATCAGAAGATATCTTGTGATTAACTGCATTAAGACATTCCTCCATCCGATCACACATCCCTAAAGAAAATATATTCTCAATATACTGGACTGCCACCTCTGCTACGTCCTCAATTTTATCAACCCACACCCCCTCAAAATTTTTAATGCCCTATATAAAATTTCTTTGACGCCATTGCGAGGCCTTAGAGTGGAAAAATTTTGTGTTTTTATCCCCAAACTTTAACCAAGACAAACGGGAACATTGTGCCCAATAAAGTTCTTGCTTAAGCAGAAGATCATCAAGTTATTTACTGGCTAACACAAACTCAAATCTGGTTGCTTTATTTTGGTCTCCTTCATGTAACCTTTCAAGCACTTTCTTCAACCTCTTAATATCCGCAACCTCAGGATTTGTCCTAGTCGAACCCCATGCATATAAATCTACCCCACAATGGTTTATTTTAGTGCTAACGCTGACCATTGGAGAACCTCCACATCCTATTCAGCCCCATGCTTCTTCAACCACATTCCCACAATCCTCATCTAATAGCCACTGTTCTTCAAACTTAAACCCCTGTGCAAGTATTGGCATATGATTTGAAGCATATGAAAATTTATGAGACACAATGCTCACTGAAAAAATATCAAGCCACTCCTTATTTGCAAACCCACGATCAAGCCTTTCTCTAGTATTTGCTGCACCAAGTCGGTTGTTGTTCCAAGTAAATTTATATCCTTGAAAGCCCAAATCAATCAAATGACAATCCTCCAAAGCAACCCCAAAGTCTTCCATCTATTTTACCGATGGTGGATGGATACTTAGCTTTTCCGAAAAGTGTAGAAATGCATTAAAATCACCAACACAGCACCACATAACGTTTACAAGTGAAGAAAGATGCCTTAAGAGAGCCCAAGACTTGTGTTTTTGATTCATTTTCGGCCAACCATAAAAACCAGTAAAAAACCATTGAAAGCCATTATCCTCTACTACTTTTGCCAAGACATGATTGTCTGTATAATTAATCACCTCCAACCGAAACTCTTCTTTCCAAATCAATGCTAACCCTCCACCAAAGTCGGGCTTTTTCACAATCAATTTATTTGGAAAAGCTAATTCTCGACAATGGTGCATAAAACCGTCTCTATCAAGTGTTGTTTCCATTAGGAAACATACAGTGGGAGCTTGATCCCTCACAATATCATGAAGGCTTTGAACTGTCCAAGAGTTCCCAAGCCCTTGGCAATTCCAACTTAACAGCCTCATTGTGCTCGGCAAGGGTGTTCCGACACCCCCACCGCTTCAGTTGATTGTGAAACATCCCCAGTTTTAACCCTCTTCCCTGCTTGCTCGTCCATACTGTGAAGACTTACCTGCTGTTGTGCTTGGTTTATTCATTTGCCCAAAATTGATTTTGCACCTCCTTTAATAACTCCACAAGCCCATAATCCATGCGGGCAAGTCTAGTCCATGTACATTGTTTATCAAGTCCCTAAGGCCTATTACTTCCACTCTCATTTGTAGGCCCATCCAATGCCCTCAGCCCATCCCTACTTGGCCCAACCACTTCATCCAACGTGCGTTTCTCCATAACGTCCTTACCCGTATACTGCTCTCCATGATTCATGAGATTTGCTAGTGAGATTTCTGAAGCAATCCCTTTATTTACGTTATCGTCATCAATGCACTTGTCAACTCCAACCCTAGTATCTGACTCACACCTTCCGCTGCCGTACGCAATCCCTACCACATCATTCTCCTATTGCTGGTTGGTCCTCCTTTCATCAGTCCCATGATCATCCACATCCCGAGCTTGACCTCTATGGTTTGGTGAACGAACACGACTTCCTAATGCCTTCATCCATTCCCTATACTGGCATGCTACATCCTCGTTACCCTTAGTTAACGCAAAATACTGAGCACAATGTTTAAGATCGTGACCAAGCAGCCCACAATGATGATAGAACAAAGCAAGTCTTTCATACTTGAACGTTACCCAAGTCCTCTACCCATTCGATCCTGTTAAAAAGGCCCCTCTTCGAATAGGTTTGGATATGGGTAGTGCAACCTTTACTCTCATAAAAAAGCCTAGGGTATCCTATTTCGGCCTCTTCTCCACTTCCTCAACAACCCCTAAACGGCTATCTATTTCCTCTGCAACTTTTGGAGAGACCATATCAAATGGGGGCCCTTAGATTTGCACCCAAAAGGATGCTGAATCAAACTTGACATTGCATGCAGTCATACCAGATTGCCATTGGACTAGCAATAAAACCTGATTATCAAATGTCCATGGCCCACCTCTCAAAAACCTCTCCATATCAAATTCGGTCTAAAACTTGAATTGAAAGAGATTTGCCTCGACTTCCACTACTTGGACTTTATTCTCCAAACCTCACGCTCTCTTTAGTTTACTTTGAGCAGCCCGCTTGTTAAACAATTTACAAGTGAGAAACTTCCCAATCAAACACTGAGAACAACTCTCAATCTCTTCCTGCCTGCCTTCATCAGAAATAGAGATAACTTCCTCCTCTTCTGTAGTCAATTTCATACTCTCCAAACTATGTATCACGTCGTCTGCCATAACCTGAGAAAAGCTAAGACCAAAGCAAATAAAAATCAAACCCATAGTAGAAACTAAGAGAGAGAGAGACTCGTATACCAACGAGAGAGAGAACTCCTACCCTAGAGGAGAGCTTTGTTTTTTCTTCTAATAAGTCCAACTTAAACTCAAACTCAAACTCAAATTCACAAAAAAAAAAAAAAAAAAAAAAAAAAAAAAAAAAAACTGATACTTCTAAAAAAAAAAAACCAAAAACACAATAAAAAAAAATTAATAAAAAGTTTCTCTTTCTCATATCTCTCACACTACCATCTCCTTCCCCCAAAATCCAAAACTCAGATAATCTCTCTTCTCATATCTCTCAAATGCTATCAACTACTTCCCCCAAATCTCAGATCTGACCATCTCCTTCAAACTTTTGGATCCGGCTTTGATCTTCGAAATCGGGACTAACATGCTAAATTAGACTTTTCAAGTTTATTAGCTTACTGCTTTTGACTGATTTTCATTTGTCATAGTCTGCCAATGTCATTAAAAAAAATAGTAAATAACTTTGTGGTTGTCAATTTCTTTACATTTATAGGTTTATAATATTATAAGTTTATATTATTATATTACCATGTAGTTGATTTCTATTTTTCTTTTTCTTTTTTTTAATGGAGATTTCCTATTGCCATGTTATTAAGTAATGAGAGAATGTTATAAATATCAAATATACATGATAGTGTTGCTTATTGTAAATTAATGTATTTGTCTTTGGTTTTGAGATTTGCTTAATTGTTTTATTTTTTATCTCATTGTATTTGCTTAGTAGTTTAAACTTATTGTTCATGCTTTTTTTTTTTCTTTCTTTCTAAGTTGACTAAATAATTAGTTTATAAAAATCAATATAAGGCACGACTTTGTTAAGTTAAAGTTATTCATTAAAAAAAAAAGTTAAAGTTAATTTATAAAATAAAGCATGCTTTTTTTTTAATCTAACCTAATTCATTATGTTTTCTATTCCAACTTATTGCAACTTTTTATTGCTCTCTTAATTTATTTGGGTTGGTTGAAAATTTATTTCATGTTCATGTTCATGTTGTTTAATTTGGTTTTGTGTGGAACTTTGTGGTCCTTAAAACCCTATATCAAGACCAGTTTTGGAGTGTGCTATATCCATAAAGGCATAAACGTGCATAACCAATAAGTCATTACTTGAGATGCTACGGGTGTAAACATGTCTAAAAAAGTTGTTTACAATTTTACAATATTAGAATATGCAATAAGATTGTCTATGCACAATTTGATTCCCAGTTTATACTCTGTTTGTATTAATTTGAGACAATTTTTTAAAATTTTCAGTTTATGCTCTGTTTGTATTAATATGAGACCTTTTTTTTTATTTGTTTGTGTCTGGATTTAATTTAAGTTTGATTAATATTTTTCATTTAGTAATTTAATATTTCATATCAAAGATATGAATTTTTGAGACTGGAATCTTAATATACAAGAGGAAGAAACAAGGAATTATTTAAATTTTCAAACAATATAAATTTCTCCTGCATCGCACAAATTAGTGACTAGTTTACAAATAAAATAAAAATATGTTTACTATCTCATTATATGTTCAATAACCTTCTAACAAAAAGTCAAATTCATGTTGCTAAGTAAATAAGAAAATAGAAAAAACCCAAAGCAAAAAACAAAACACAAAATCTATTGCCTAAAGAGCAGTGTCAACCATGTAGAATAGTAGTCATCTTTGTATTTATTACTCTCGGACAACCTCTCATCACAATTGGGTAACTCAAAACATTGAGTTACCCAATTATTCCTTAGCATGCCCAGACCAGGATGATAAGCATCAATTCAATCAAAGGACTCCATGCTTCGAGTCTCAATCTAAGGAAGTGGGAGAGATGATCTTTGCAAACATAAAAAAGCACCTGGTCAGTAAGAAGTATGATCTTTTTTCCATTGACAAGAGTTACAATTTCTCTCTAAAATCCCTAGCTGACTTCATCATCAGAATAACACCAGTAAACCCTCTGGAGATATATTGATTTCACAATAACATGTATAAGTGTTTTGTGTGACAATAGTTGAAGGGAAAATGCTATTATATATACACTCATTCACACACTTTCAAATTACGATCTCAATTCATTTTTAGTGTGTAAGAGTGTGTGAATTAGTGTACGTGTAACAAACACTACTTAAATAGACCCTAATTAATGTGCCCCATTTCTATTTTTAATTTACTAAATCTATATAAAAATTAAAAAGAAGCCCAGTTATATTATATAGATAGTAATTAAAAGGTTAAATCATAGGGATAGTTAATATAAGCTTAAATTGCATATTTGGTCCTCAAATTTAACTTTTGTTTAGAATGTTAAAAAAAATCACACTATTTGATAGATGAAAAAAGTTGACCTTAAATGTTGTGGAGTTTGTTACATGGTATGAATCCAATTTGTCACATCATCATTTTTCATCCATTAAATTAGATGTCAATAATGTTCTTTTTAAAATAATTTTAAAAGTATAAGAATCAAAAGAATTAAAGTGTTTTTAAATTATAAAAATGATTTTGAGCCAAGCTTTGTCGAGTAGTGCATGTTTAAGCTTAGCTCACCAATAAAAATCAAATACTCAAGCTTGGCTCAAGTTTGAGACAAGTCTAAAAATAATGTTTAAACTCGAGCTCGTGAGAATGCCAAAAAGCTTGAGCTTAATATCAAGCTCAAAGTTGAGCTTAAATCAAGCTTTTTAGCTTGGGATCCAAAAAATTTGCATTATCAAATACTTATATCACCAAAAATCAAGTAAAATAATAATAATAATAATGGGCAGTGGTAAGTGGTCTCATGTGGACTATGTTATTATTAAGATATTTATAATGTTATAATAATGAGTTTATTTAGTAAACATATATCAAGCTATAAATGAGCTTAAACTCGACATGTTTGTATTGAGCCTTATTGTTCATGAGCTTGTTCACAAACAATTTTTTTTCTTGGGCTCGGCTTGTTTATCAAACAAGTCTAAAAATAAGGCTCAACCTTGGTTTATTTATAAACAAACGAACAATAATGAGTTTTTTATCAAGTCGAGCCCGAGTTGTTCATAAACAGCTTGGTTCGTTTATAGTCCTAATTTTAAAAACAAATGTCAAAAATTGAGTACTAAAAATCTAATTCAACTTAAATATAATTGATAAATTAATTGTAGACTTGTATACAAATATTAAGTACTGAAATGTAGAAACTCTGATGCGATCTGCAACAAAGGTTGCAAAGTGTTTGGCATGAACTTCCTAGCAAACAAAAAGCACATAGAGGTAGTGGCATTGCCATTATAGGTGCAGTTAGTACCAAACCTTATTTGATTCAAGAATTCAATATTAACAGCTTGCCTGACAAATTTTCCTGGGTGTGGACCACTCTTAGACCAATCAACCCAAGTGATACTCCTATTCGAGTTCTCCTCTGGGCTCAGAATGTTCACTATCGTAGGAATATAGTGCTCATCCATGTAACATGGAGGACTGCAAAACTCACTAAATACAGGGTAGTACTTCTTGTCTGATATAATATCAATGGCTACCTTGCGATTGACCTCAAACCATTGTGACCCTTTTCTCCAATCTGCTATAGAAATTGTTGGAAACATTTTAGGATTGTATCGACCACGACCAACTTTTCTTGGGTCATCATATGAGCCTATAAAGCTCTTATTGGAGCCAATGAGATAATTATATATTGTTGTGAAGTTGAACAAAGGAATGCATGTCTCTGAGAGTAATACAAATCTTTCATTAGAGAGATCTAGTAGTGCATTAGCCAAGAGGCGCCTCTCTGCGTCAATCATTGTTGGTTTCCCCCATTCCACTGGCTGCAATAAGAGGGGAAAAAAATTCATGTAACTTATTTAATTATTTTTCGATAAAGTTGCCTGAAATTTAAGACATTATATCTCTATTGTTAAATAATTTTAAATGAAGAAAAAGAGTGTGGATATGACCCATTATATCACAAATTCCTCAAATAATTAATTGTTATACTTTCAATTATTTCTGAGTACTCCTCATCGAGAGTGTGATAGTGGTGCCAGTCACATCGTGATGGGAAAAAAATATTAAATATAAATCATGAGAAAAGGAGTGAACTACTTTTAATATCTTATTGCGGTTAAGTATGTTCTTTTAATTGTGGTGTCTCAGTTTTTGACTAAAGTATTATGATCCTTATTCATGAGATATACAGAAA
The DNA here is from genome assembly GCA_030820535.1 of Quercus parvula. Lineage (NCBI taxonomy): Eukaryota > Viridiplantae > Streptophyta > Magnoliopsida > Fagales > Fagaceae > Quercus > Quercus parvula. The sequence goes on from JAUAME010000007.1 coordinate 29,674,945, forward strand.
GTCTCATCAAGTTTTTGACTAAAGTATTCTAATCCTTTTTCATGAGATATACAAAAAGTCTCATAAATTAATAGTGTAATGAATTGAACTTAAGACTCTCGGGTTTACGTCATATCCTAAACCAATGAGCTTACCATCTGAGTACCCCCTTGGGGGTAATCAAGTAACACATTAGTTGGTGCATTAGGATGCATTTTTTATTATTATTATTACATTAAATTAAATTGGGTGAGGGAGATCAAATGTTAACCTCTCATCTTTAGGAATGCTAAGAGGCATGCCAACTGACCTAAAGATCATTGCCATCATTGGACACACTTAAAATATATGTATTTCACTTATTATGTTCACCGGTGCAAGGAGTTTCCCTTTTTTTTTAATTACTAATGGGAGTTTGGGTAAATTTCTTGTCCAAGATCCACCTTACTAGCCTTGGGTTTTTTTTTTCCCCCAAAGATCTACCTCGCATTTATTTTTTATAAATAAAAATTAAGTTTCTATAGTATTTAATATTGTATGAAAATTTGTATTCAGCTTTATGCAAACTTACATAACAGATAATATTTATTTAAAAATAAAAATCTAAAATGTTTAAAATTCAAACAAATTTTCCATTGTGTTAGTTCTTTTTCAGAATTCGTGAAGCTTTCACTTACACTTTTCTAGTAAATGCGTCCATGTTCAAATGTGTTAGATACATTAATGTTCAAGCCCAATTATATTATCCTAAGCAAGGCCCAAATCTGTTATATTATCCAAATTCATAATCATTATACTAATCACAAACGAAAAATATTAGAGGTATTACCAATTTTATTATCAAATAGATGTACATGTGTGATTATAAAAAAAAAAATTTTAAAAAAAAAAGATGTACATATGTGTTTACGTAATTTGGTTTCTATCGGATCGGACAAGGTTCCACTTCCATGTTAAGTGAAATTTAGAGAGAGCATTTCACATTTAGATTTATGTTGTACATTTCATAATGTAAGTCTAAATAAACAAATTTAAAATTGTAATATTTAATATGAACTATGAAATTGATCTATTTAAAATTGAGAAGATCTAACCCTCTTTAGCAAATATCAATTCTGCCCCCTGTTGAGCAGTTGACAGAAATGGCCTAACATCTATCTATATAAGCATAAAACTAAACAAATCATTTTTATAATTTATTTATTGGCAAGATCAGATTATATTAAAATGATCATCGCCAATTCAATAATGATGATATTAATTCTAGGATGAAGTTTTTATCCAAAAAAAAAAAAAAAAATCATCATCTAAATGGCGACCTAAATGAGTATCTCTATAAATCGCATAACCTATTTAAGAATAAGGAGATTTGTTTAAATTTTAGATAACATAATAATTCATGTAAACAAAATACACCTGAATAATTTAATCATTTGAACTACCATGTAATGGGTTCGAGAAAATCACTCTAACCCAAAAGGAAAACTTTGTCTATAATTTTAATAATAAACTGAATATTAGTTTAAGTAAAAAAAACTCACCTTGCTTGGAATTCTTCTTCCATGGAAAACAGAACTTGCAGGGACAGATTCATTATATGAGGGATGAGGGTGAACATAAATGGTATAACGACCTTCATAACCTTTAAAGAACTTCTCCCACAATGGTCCCAAAGGTATAGGCCCTTTTGTCAAGAACATGAAAGCGACCTTTGGGACATAATTAAAAGGGAACTCTCTAATACTTGGAAGCAATGATGCCCGCCAAAACAACTCATCATCATCCATGTTGTGCATGAGAGACGGCTTATCATTGGCAGCAATCCTACTTTCATTTGGTATAGTGGGTGGTGGTGGTGATGGTGGATGTACAGCTATTAGTACTGGCGGCGGTGGTGGTGATTGTAGAGCTATTAGTAGTGGAGGTGGTGGTGGTGGTAATGGTGATGGTGGTGACTGCTCTAGAATTGTTGCTGATAACGATGGCAATGACAGGGTTGTTTGAATGTAGAAAGAGAAGGTTTTAAGGTACAAACTAGTTGTGATTCCAATGGACAAACCAATCACAAAGAACACAAAATAGAAGACATGTTTTAACGATAAATATGAATTCTTTGTAACCTTTGGAGATTGTTGCTGTTGTTCAATTCCCATTGATTAATCTAAAGAAAATGGTAGAGGGGCTGTCTCTAGAATAGAATAGAGAGGCAATAAGGAAGAACCCAGTAAGTTTAATGCAGGATATGACTAATTAGAACACTTTAACCGAAAGTTAAGATGGCATGCATGTGTGTTGGTCTGATCTTGGGTATGATGAAGACGTTACTAGTAGCAGAAAAAGCACGAAACCTTTACGGTTTGTGTGTGTGTGTATATATATATATATATATATATATAGACACACAGAATTCGATGATAGAACCGGTCCAGGTCGAATTATTTAGCACTATGGGAGCTTAAGTTTGAGCAACGATCTCCTTATTATTATAATATAAACCTATAGTCAAGTTGGTGTGTTGTGCTAAAATATAATTGTGCTAATTAAAATGGGCAATACTTTCGCATCTACTTTATTTACATTCATTTTTTTTACATTTTTTTTCATGTTTAAAATGTGGACATTTCTAGTTCAATTGTGGATATTTGTGTGTAAAACAATGGGTGAAAACTAGTTTAACATGATATTTTTCTAATTAAAATATGCCACTAGTACTTCTTGTCCGTCTGCAATTTGAGTACTCACGTGAAGGCTTCAAAATTTTGACCTTAGAAATTCCACCAATTTGCTGACCACGTAATGGGACTTTGTGGACTACTAAGTTTGTTTATTTCGTCAATTTGGTAAACAGGGCCCATGAAGTTAGATACCAATTTACGCAAGGTTTTAAGGGGAGTAACATAATTTTAATATAGTGGCAAATTGACAAATCCATGATATAAAGACACTTTCGGTTATGGGACAGACTGACAAAACAATTTAAGATAAATTTGATACCTAACCGTTTTGTTCGCCGGATGAGGCGGAATACGGTCTATAAAGCATTTTTGTTGAACTTGTATTTTAAGTTGCTTTTAGGGGGAAAAAAAAAAGTTCAATCTTTTGTTTCATGAGAAACGGAGTAACTTAAGCAAAGCATTCCTCTCCTAGGATTTAGACTTAAGACAAAATAGTAAGCCCTGCCCAAGTTCTGATAAAAAGAACTTAGTTTTTTCCTTTTTTAAGATAGGTTGTTTGAAAAAATGGTATCCATTTTTTATAACCATTTCTGAATAAAATTTGAGGTTCCTAATATCCATTTTTGAACAAGGATATAAGCTTTTAATGGGGGTATATCTAAAGATATGGCAAGCTTTAGTTTTTCTTTTGGTTGGATCTTAGTCCTTATATGGAATGAGGGAATGGAATGAAATAGAAAGAAATAAAAAGAATAATTTTAGAATATTCTTCATTTCTCTCGTTTGGAAATTTTAATAGAGAGAATGAAAAGTCTTTTCTTTTATTTTGGAGTTTAAGTGGGAGGAAATTAAATAGTTAGAAGAGAACACGCATTCCTCTCTATTCCCTTAAAACCGCAAATTTTCATTCTCCCCGAAATTAGGAGGAATGAGAGGGAATGAAATTAAATTTAATGTTTTTTTTACTAAAAATCCCAAAATACTCCTATATATCCAACATTTTATTTTAAAATAGGAGTCTAATAGTAATATCGTCATAAAATGATTCCATTTCATTCCCTCTATGTTACTCTCAAACAAGATTACTTACATATTATATTCATTTTCATTCATTTCCATTCCTTTATTTTAAAACATTTAATCAAGGTTACCTAATTTTATTTCATTCCATTCTTTTCCATTCATTTCCCTTACTTAAATACATTACATCCCATTCATTTTCTTTCCTTTATGAACTCCAAACGAAGTATTAGGGTGAGTTATTTTAGTCACGATGTGAAAATTTTGTTATCTAACCTTTAGGCCAAATCGGCGTTTAGGGAGCCTATTAAGTGTAGGTTTGGATACACTTATTCTGCGTTTGCGTTTTACTCTTTTTTTTTTTTTTCTTTTCTTTTTGGCATGCATTTCAGTAGTCGTAACTTTTGACTATTCTCCCGTGAACAGTGCACCTGTACACTGTTCACAGATCTCATAAATTTCACTTTTCAACCATTTTTTCATTAAAAATTGGTCTCATGATACTATTCATCTATTTAAAAATTATTTTGTTACAGTGTTTTCAGTTTTCAATTTCAATAAAATAAGTTCTATCCAAACAAACCCTAAATATGTCAAACCTCGTTAGAGATGAAGTTAGGTGCTTTTTCTTCATCATATAGCAGAGCAACCAATGTCTTTTACTTGCCTGAAAGTGGCCAACGTGTGATTTATCTCATGGATCCTCAGATTTTGTAAGTGTCTCAACCCATTTAGCAAAATCCATGCTCTGGGTCCATTTAAAAAAATAAAAAATAAAAACCAAAGTAAACTCAATTGTACTCTCCAGCCACACTCCTTAAGTCCCCGATAAATTACATGGGCTTTGGCCACGCATAAAAGAATAAAATATTTTACAAAAATATGTATAGCGGTTCCAAAAATAAATAAAATCCCAAACAAAATTAATGTTTAAACTTCCTCCCCCAAAACAAAAGTCCCAAATACAGATTCAAAGACAGGGTTGGTTTGGGTTCGAGAAACCAGCTCAGTTCAGTGCGTTGCCATCATTGATCTCTCGTAATTATTAGTAGCACCAGTTTTTGGGTTAGGAAAGTGTCAATTCTAGACTTTCGACTTCGGTGGGTTGGGGGATGAGGAGCAAATAGGTGAAGAAAGTCAAGTCTAGGTTTAGTGCGTTAGGGCAACAACATTATAAACAAACCCAACCCACTTACCTGACTCCAGCAGAGAAACAGGAAACATGGCACAAATGCAGGGGAGAACATAATTATATGATCCATGCTAATTACTATTACTAAGCAACATATGAATAGAGACATCAATTTAAGCATTTCATGAAACTGTATCTCGGACTTAATTCTATATGCTGGATTGTATTATCTTATCTGACTTCAAAATTGCTCTCGAATTCATCTATATGAGCTTGTTGCTATGATTGAATCCTAATTTACATGTTACTTCATTATCCCTACAAATTAGACTTGAATAACAACAAAACTGTCCAAAAGTTCTGATCTTCTGAATCCTGATTGATTAGCAAGATGAAGTGAACCTGTAAGTGAATGCTGAGGAATCCACACTCTCGGCGAAATCTGATTTGGCTTGGCAAAATTGATACATTAGTTCAAACAAAGCCTGATATTGAAAACAATCTCTAATCCAGGGTTTGCTTTCCTTTTAATAATAACAAAAACAATACTAATAATATTAGTATAGTTCTTACAAACATAATTGTTTTTGTGCTTTCAGGCAAGGTAAGCTAAATTTCTTAACAGAAGAGGCCAATTCATTCAGGCTTTGAACAAACTAAAGAATCAACTGAGCCAAGCTTTACCTTACTCCACCTAACGGCTCAAAGTACACAATTTTAGTTTACTCATGTCCAGCTTATTTTATCAGAGCCAAAGTACTCCAAACATAAATGTCTGAATTCTAAGCAAAATACAGTTCAAACATAACAAGCATCATATCATACAAACATTTAAGTCAAACTACAATTTTGATCCTTAAACTACGCATCAAATTTCAATTTCATCCCAAAACTATCAATTGTTTTAATTGAGTTCATAGAGTTCTAAAAACTTTTCATATAAACAACATTTGCTAACTTGATAGATAGTTTTTGTACAATCCTTGACTTGTGATGATACGTTGTTTGGATGCTCCATTTTATTTCCCATTATGGCTGAACCTAAAGTAGTGCCCAAGAGTTTTTTTTTTTTTTTTTTTTGGTAAATACGGATTCAACATTAAACTAAGAAAGCGAAACAAGGCGAGAACTTGTCATCACCAAATTATCCATACAACAAAATCCATATCTTAGGATCTTCCCAGACTATCATATACATGTCACTTACAAATGACAATTACTGATTTGACAAGTTAAGCCAAGTAGCAGTCTCATAAAGTCAAAATAAATGAAAATACAAGGTTATAAAATTTTTACAAAAATAATAATATATTGTGTCCTCCCCTAACCTTGATTTTATAATATCAGTAATCGCCATCAATAATGGCAACATAAGGTGAGTACCATTGAAACTGAATTAAAACAATCAATAGTTGATGGATCACATTGAGATCAGATGGGTAGTTCAGGGATCAAAATTATGTTCATTTCATGATTCAAAAAGCAATATCAGAATTATGAGAATCTAAAAAATTCAGTTCTGAAGTCAAAAAGCAACACCAGAATTGCAAGAATCTAAGAGTTCATTTCATAAGTCAAAAAGCAATACCAGAATTGCAAGAATCTTTTCACACAGATTTTTTATCATTTACAAAATTTCTTCCTAGAAGATATCAAGAGATTTTGCGAACCCAGCATGGTATTAAAGGGCTATTGAGTAACCAATTGTAACCTGAATTAGGCACTGCTTTCAGGTTTGAAGTAACCTAAGGCTAACGCTCCAAGGTTAGTCAGTAACTCACACTTTGTGACTCAATTTATGTCTAGAATGAACCAAGAATATGAATAAAAGATAATGCAACCAGAATTCGAGATTCAATGATATTTAAAATACACCTAGAATACAAATTGGACAAAACTTAATAAAAATTTATAATTGATCGTGAGTTCTTTGCGCAGGTCCACTACTTCAAAAACTTAAGACATATCTTTTGCCAAACTTAGATTGCCAGACAGCAAGCCATTACAAACAAATACAGCAAAAGTTTGATACTTTGATCCCTCTCTCTCTCTCTCTCTCTCTCTCTCTCTCTCTTAATCCTCTTTTTTCAACTTATGCTTTTTTGTTGATTTGATTGGGTGTGTAACTTGTAGGATTTGAACACCACACCTCAAGAAGCAAATTTCCAATTAACATTAATGGAAAAGAATAGCAGTGGTTATTCAATTAATTCAATAAGGCAGATAACCAAGAATAGGAAGTGATAAGAAAATTGCAAAAAAAAAATGTGTAAACATCTCCAAAACCAGATTTCCTTCCATATGTAGATGACAAAGTGGTTTATGTTCTTCATGTTTAACAAATTCCTAATAGTACTGACATGTTTAGGTAGAAGGTTATGTAAAGTAAATATTTTGTATGAATTTATCAAGAAGCTGTATATCCTATTTATTAAGAAATCCAGGATATCCCTCTTAATTACACCCTGGTCTGGTGAAGTATGCTGTATCAATCCTAAGCCAGGCATTGACTACATATGATGTACTGGATGAGGCAAACTACCCCACCTAGAAAAAAGAAAACGAAGAAAGGGGGCATATGGAAAACCGGGTTCAACTTGATTTAATCAAACTTGGCCATAATCCCAGGTGATTGGGTTTGGCACTTTGGCAACCCAAAATTTTTCCCTGAACTAGTCAGGTATATATAAAAATAAAAATAAAATAAAATAAAATAAAAAAGAAAATTTGGGTTCAAATTAAAAAATTAACATGGCTATATATTTTGAAAATGAATCAAAAAGTGTGCCAATTCCATTTAATTGTGGTAACACTCTATACCACTATATATTATTTTTGTGCTTAGGGCAATGACACAGTTAATGAGGTTTTGAGGCACATTTATTGCTGTTTAAAAACTAGGGCAAGTTACACTTTAACTCCCTAAACCATACACCAAATTATACTTTGCACCTTAAACTATTTGAATGCACATTTGGCACCCTAAATTATTATACTACACCATGATGTTAGTTTTACTGTTAAGTTAGACAGAAATTAATAGCACATGACTTGCACATGATTTTTGCTTAGGTAGCACATCACTTAAAGACAAAAACACCCTCTTCACAAAAAATTAAAAACAAAAGCTTATTTCATTATGGTACAAGTACAGATCCAATGATTTCTGCTGAAAAAATATATACTATATAGAACCCATAGTAATAGTATATTTAGCATGTGATTTTTTATTTTAAAAGGAACAATAACGATGAGGTGCCATATCTGCTAAAGGTCCCTTAGTGGCTAATAGTGATGAGGTGGAGATTTTAGCTTGTTGCAAGGCCATTGAATTTGCTATGGAAGCTGGCTTTACAGATCTGGTCATTAAAGGAGAGAATACTAATGTTATGAAGGCCATTACTGATTATGGGTCTCATGTATCTAGATTGGGTCATATTGCCCTTGATATCCAAATGCTCATGCAGGGTCTGCAATGGAGGTCCTTGATTTCCATCAATGATGCGTGAGGGAGAGAGAGCTGGAAAAAATAAGGAAAAGTTTTTGTTTTAATTGATTGTGAAGATGGGTATTTTTGTCTTTTAATTTTGTTCCACCTAAGCAAAAATCATGTGCAAGTCATGTGCAGTTAATTTCTGTCTAATTTAACAGCGAAACTAACGTCGGGGTGCAAAGTATCATAAGTATGATAGTTTACGGTAGGACTGAGCATAGACCCGGCCAACCCAACCCACCCGACCCGAAGGGTATTGGACGGGTTGAATGGATGCTTGGGTCGGGTTCGGGTCCAATATTTGGGTCTGCCTTGGTTCGGGTCGGTTTCGGGTCAAACCCGACCCAACCGATCTTTTTTTATTAAAAAAAAAAAAACACACAACTAATGTATCAGACAAGCAAAACTATGGTTGAGAATAAATTGAATTTGACTAAGCTTATAAGAGGAAAAGTGCATATAACTTCGCTTTTCTATAAAGAAGTGCTCCACAATTGTGGATCTGTGTGTGTGTTTGTGAGAGGGATGGGGTTTGGGGAGGATCTCATCTGCTCCCTCTTTCATCTGTGAATCTGTGCAATTTTTTTTTTTTTTTTAGCATAATTTTCTAATGACAATACTTTCCATCCAAATGAAGGTTAAAATGATAATAAAATAATTGGAATTTACAAAAAAGGAATAACTCTAACAATATTCCATAGTTAAAGTCAAATTTTTGTTTAAAAAAGATTTTATTTCAGTCCTAATTATATCAAGGATCTTGTTTCTTATTGGGAAGTATATTTCCAAACTAAGCCTAGTGCTGATGTAAATAAAAATGGTAAATTTTATTTCTCATTCAATGAGAAGCAGGTCAAGATGTACACAAGGAAAAAAATTGTAAAAGTTTGTTGCCTAATCAAGAAATCACGACCATTAAGCCTATACGACAATAAATAAATTATTGAATTTAATTTTTCACATTAATGTAAATCACTAAATTAGTAAAATAATTTCAATAAAATATTGCCTAAACAAACATGCATTAACTTGATAAAGAAAAAGGAATTAACATTTATTATCATAAAAAGTGGAGATCCTTCAAACATGGAAGTTTAAAAATAAAAATAAAACCATGACAACTTTTAAATGGCAAGTTTGAGTAATAGGGTAAGTAATTTTTTCCCCATTAATAGCTCATTAAAGTGGTGGCTATTTCAATGTTTCTTTAGGCCTTTCACAGTTTCACCTTCACACAATTTGAAAAAATAAAAAATAATAAAAAATAAAATGAAGAAGAAGAAGAAGAAGAAGAAGAAGACAGAGTGACCCGACCTGAGACCCGTACTTTTCAGGTTGGGTCGGGTTTCTCCCTGATAAACCTGATTGTTATCAGGTCGGGTTACGGGTGGCAATAAAACTGACCCGACCTGACCCAATATCAGTCCTAATTTAGGGTGCAAAGTTTGTTTTCCAATAGTTCAGGATGCAAAGTGTAATTTAGTGTATAATTTATAGTGGTAAAGTATAATTTCTTCTAAAATCTATTCAATACTTAATAAATGAAGTCCATTTATCTTAAAAAGAATAAAAGACACCTCATCATGAAAGCAAACAAGAATTGCAAAAACAGCTCAAACTAAAAACATAATAAGAAAGAAAGTTAAGAACTTAAAAGCTCATAAAGAATGCTTCCACACTACTACTAGACAGCAGTTAAACGATCTTAAATTTGAAATTTTACTTTGAAGAAATTCACTTTGTGTAACATTGGAAAATAAGGCAAACCCTCATCCAAAAAATATAAGGCAAACCCTCACCAAAAAAATAAAAAAGAGTGTAAAATCTACAACAGAACTGACCTCATGGCTCAAAGTGGTGGAATATGAGGGAGAAAAAAGTTGTGTGACAGCTGATGGCAAATAATGATTCCAGGTCATTAATGCTACAAAAGAAAATCTGGAATTACTGGTGTTTCTGAAACCACATTCAAGGGCACATCAGCTCTTTGTCGAGTTTTGTGCCTAGCATGGCGATGACTACTCTTTTTCTTCTCTTTCTGACCATTTTCTTCCCTTTCCTCCCTAATCTTTCCTGGACTCTTATGTCTTCTCTCTTTACCATGAGTACGGTGTTTACTTCTTCTTGAACTTGGATTTTCATGGTCAAGCTTTTCTGCATCACCCAAATTTTCATTCAGTTCGGAAGAAGGATCAGTGATTAGCTTTTCCTTCCCTTTTCTCTTACTTGATGACTTATCAGAGGGATTACTTCGTGATGTAGAGGTTCTTGTGTCATTTCCCAAAAGAACTTCCTGCACTGCACCAGATAGCGAATCATCCTTTGGACCTGGCCTCTTGGCTGAAACAGGTACAAAATCTCCATCCAATTTCACCACTACAGGCCTAGGCTTTGCCTGGTTTGGCCTTTTCTTTGACACAAGTAATTGCTCAGTAAGCTTAACTAGATCTTCAGTGTCATTATTCTGATCATCCTGCAACTTGGGGTCATTGGCAGGTGGATAATCATTTGCTACAATGTCATTTTTCTCTGAAGTAAGATAGTATAACCCATGCCGCTTACGGTGTTCAGCAAGTAGAGACGTGGCCTCACTTGGTGGTTCCAATTCTTCTTTGCTTTGGAGGTCAGGGAGAGAAGCACCAACCCCCTCCTCATAATGAGTACTTACCAGAGAAAATGAAATTGATGAAGGTAGTTGAATATCACCACAGATCATCTCCAAATCATTAAGATTCTCCTTAAGCACTAATCCTTCTGGTATAGGAACTCTTTCCTGAGCACGAACTGAGACTGGACCAAGCTCCTCCGAAAAGGCATCACTCATCAGTTTGATGATTTTGGAAGATTTCATCTCTGCACTATTCAAGTTTTCTTCCTTCTGCACTAAGCTCTCAAGGATTTCTCCCTTAATCAACTCAATGAAACATAATAGATTCCTCACTCTCTCCAGTATTTCTACATCATGGCTTCCTGTAAGTGGGCCCAGAGCCAACTCTATTAGATTTAATTGGTTGACAACAGCTTCATATGTGAAAATGTTCTCTGAAGTAACAGGTGTAGATGTCTGACCATGATTAATAGTTCTATCCCCACCATTTCCTACAGAAAGCTCTTCAGATGATTGATTTGACACCCTTGGGTTGAACACTTCATCCTGTTCACTGTGAGAAGGAGCTTTAAATGTTGCCAAATCAGAACCCTCAGGCATTTCCCTCTTAGAGGCTAATTCAGAAAGTGCCAAAGTATCAGGATATGAGGAAGCAGTACTTTCCCTTTGTAAGAGGTAAGAATGTAAACAAAAGATTAATACTTTAAAAGCAGACTGGATATATATTGCCCTTATTGATGGTGGCAAGAGATTCGTACGAGGTTGTAACAGTGCCTCTATAAGTTCAAACGGATTCCTTGAGAACTCAACATACTCCCCTGACACCCAAGCAGCAGCAGATAATATCCTATACAAGAAATGGTTACTAAGTAATGCAGGATCAATTAGCAGATCACGACCAACCCGAACAAGCTCTGGTCTAACATCCCTGACCCTCATACTGATATCAATTAGCTGATTCTCAATTTCATCCCCCTGTTGGCAATGTAGAATCCTCGACATTTCTCCAAGAAGCGACACATACCAATCAAAATCATTAACTATCTCATACAAATTTCTAGAACATGTCGACAAAACGGACCCCAGAATCTCATTGCAAAACTCTGGATCAGATTTTAAAGCATAATTCACCAAAACCCTGCAAATTTCAACCACATTATTCTCAGAAACCATTGCCATCACAAGACGCAAGGACTCACGCTTGATATTAGGATCCTCATCACTCAACCACTTAATTACAACCTCCTTATTCTCCAACACAGCCCACAAGTGCTTCGGAGCAACAATCGAAAGTGCATTCAATCCAAGATACTTAAGATTCGGATCATCATCAAGCAACAACTCCCGAATCTTCACAACCGCAAGCTTTACCGCTTGTTCATGCTCACTCAAACTACTCACCACAGTCCTAACACACTCAAACATCAACGACTTAGCTCCAGTCCTCCTCATATGCTCACAAACCGGCTCAACAACCCGCTTCGACAACCTTGGCTCCAACAGCACCAACTTGGCGAAAATCTTCAACATCTTAATCAACACCCAATTGTTCTTAGAATCAACTAAAATCCTATAAAACTCGGGCGCCAACGGAAGATACGATTTGGGGTCATTAGAAGTGAGCTCACAAAAGACCCCAACAACCGCAGACACAATGTGAGGGTCTGTACTATCTAAATTCTCAACCAAACGCTTAAAACAGACCTTTACAGCATCTGGGTATTTCTCGAAAACCCTCAAAACAAGCGCAATCGCTTTCTTTCTCACGAAAATCTTAGTACTTGACAAAAGGGTGAAAATCTCAGGAGTTAAGTCTCTACAAAGATCAGTAGTGGCAATTCTAGAGAGGCATTCGAGAGCAAGACTTACCTCAAACTCGTTGTTTGGGTTGGTCAAATCTTTGCGGAGCTGATTGGTGATCAAGAGAAGCACAGGTGTGGAGTCGCTGAAGGAGAGAGAAGCAGCATGGTACCCGATTTTCTTGTGGGAAAAGCGAGAGGAAGACATGACTTCGACGACATGGAAAGCAGCCCACGACATGTCGAAGTGGTGGAGAGAAGAGAGGTAGGAGAGCTTTTGGAGTGCGTTGGATTTGGTGTGTGGGTCTGTGGATTTGATCTCGCGGCGGATCTCGTCGAGGGCTTTGGAGATGAAAGCGGACTCGCCGATGAGTTGGAGGCGGAGGCCCTTGATTAGGTCCTCTAAAGTGCGTTGGAAGAGTGTGTCCATGATGGAAGAAGTGGTACTAGCCATTGTCTATGGATTTTAAGGTTAATACTGGGATGAGAAATGAGATATGAAATGGCAAGATTTGGTGTGTGTGCGTGTGCGCTATGAAACTATGAAGAGATCATTGGTGAGAAGGGTGAAAATTTTTGAGGATGGGATTTTGGGTTTCTAGGAATTGTTTTTAGTGTTTTTGATTTGATGATCTTCTTCTTGTGCTAGAGAAAGGTAATCATTGTTTTCTTCTCTCAATGCGTCTCTCTCTCTGGTTTTTTCTTTTTCTTTTTTCTTTTTTGGGTTGGGGTGTGGGGTAGATGGCTGGAATTTTTTTGGTTTTGGGCCTATGGTGAGTGATGGGTTTAATATGGGGACATGAACATATTATTTGGAGTTTGGGCCTATGAATAGATTGGTGGTGAAAGATTGAAAGGAGCCTCACATCAGGACAGGGCTCAAGAAATAAAGGTTTGGTCTATCAAATTTGGGTCAGATTCTTTTCTTTTTTTGATAGGGTCAGATTCTATTTTAGTACTTGGAAATAAAAATAAAACTTTATTTTAGTCATACTGTCATAGTAGTCAAATGATTCAAATCTAAACTAGAGATTGTCTAGATTGCAAGGCTGATGCATTAGTGGTTTAAACTTTAAACCCTATGTTTATTAATAAACTCTCTTTTTATTTTTTTTTACCAGAAACGATAATAGACTTTATTTATACAAAATCATGTTGTACAATGTGAAAGAGTAAAGAGAGACACTCTTCTAACCAAACAATGACTTCCTCTTTCTTTTTTACAACACTGGTCAAAATTAGAGCAGCACGATTACATCGTAAAAGTATGCTAACAAAATAAATAAAATCAAAACTATCACATATAAGTTTAATGTCTTAGAGGATCCAAGCAACTTCAAGAGAATATATTTTATAATTATAAAAATTAGCTAAAACAAAATAACAATATTAAATTATTGGAAACTTAAAAAAGTATATCATATGCCATCATTTTTTAAAATATAAAAAACTAACATATTATTTGTGTAAATTATCTAATATTCAAATCATATAGTCTAAAAGTTTTGAAACAACATATATGATACAAGTTCGAAATAACTTTTTTAGCTTAATTACTAACCTAAAAGCATACCAAAATTGACGGTATTTTGATCTTTTTTGGGGTTTGTTGGTTATTTTGGAGAGTTGTGGGTTATTTTTTCATTTTTGAAGTTTGAGAGTTTGTTGGTCATTTTCGAGGTTTTGAGGTATTTTGCTCATTTAGGTATTTCTAGGGAGTATTTTAGACATTTTCATAACTTTGGCAATATTTCAATCATTTTAGAGCATTCGTAGATTTTAGGTCATTATTAAGATTTGGGGGTATTTTGGTCAACTTGGAGCTTTTGGGAGAATTCAATCATTTTAGAGAATTACGGTCATTCTAGTCATTTGGGAGCTATTGGGAATATTTTCGTCATTTCTTAGGCTTTAGGGGTATGTTGGTCATTTAAAAGGTTTGGGGTACCTTGGTCATTTTGAATTGGGGGGTGTTTTAACCATTTTAGTAATTTGGGGCCATTAGAGCATTAGAATCAGTTTTGTTAAAAAAAAAAATTACTTTATCTATTTTAACATACCACTTTATAATACACCCTACATTACATCTCTTACTTTACCACATCACCCATTTAAATAACTTTAAAAATTCATACCTTTTATTATTAAAAAAAAAAAAAAAAACCACAACAACAACAGCACCCTACCACAAGCAATAACTAGCCAACCACCACAAAAACCAACCCAAAACCCATCCAAAACTGGAGCAACCCAACCCAAAATTGTCCCACTTACCCATCGGAACCCACTGGCCACCAAACCTACCTATGGGAACCCACCCACACCCATCAAAACCCATTCACCTTTGAACCTAACCATTGAAACCCACGACAAAAAAAAAAAAAAAAGACCGCAAGAGATAGAAATATGGACAACATGGCTAGGTGGCAACATAAGGAGGTGGTGAGATCAGCTACGTGGTGAGAGTGAGACAAATTGATGGTGAGAGTGAGAGAGACTGGGAAGGAGAGAAAAGCATACTAAAGAGAGAGAGATATGTGAGAGAAGAGAGAGAAAAAGAAGAATAAAAAAAAGAAGAAAAAAGTTTATAATTTTTGCCCCTATAGTTATAAATTTGGAATTGTACTATTCATCAATGCTAAACTTTTTTAGCATTTAGAACATTTGATGTGAGGTTTTTTGGTGTTTGATGTGACAAAATGTTAAAAATTTAGCATTTGGCACATCTTATGCCTATACTCTAATGGAGTTTAAAAGGTATGTTGGTCATTTTTTTGGTTTTAAGGGGTATGTTAGTCATTTTAGAGGTTTAGGAGTATTTTGTCATTTTAGAGCTTTGAAGAGTATATTGGTCATTTTTGTGATTTTGGGGATATTGATCATTTTACACACTTAGGGTATTCTAGTCATTTGGGATTTTTTAGAATATTTTGGTCATTTAAGTTGTCTTATAGTCTTTTAGTAATTTTGGAGTATGACTACAATTTTTTAAATTCCATGAGTTTAGATTTTATTTCAAATCGAATGACTTCAGGTTTTAGTATCTATTTTGTATTTTTCATAAATCCAAATCCTTATTCTTTTAAACTATCCAATCAAGCTATTTTGATTTATACACCCAAATTCAAATCCACATTGCCTAAATAGTAAATACTACTAAGATGTAATTTCAAATTCATTAGAAGTGGCTCTTTTTCTTCTTCTTCTTTTTTTTTTTTTTTTTTTTTTTCCTTATAATTTGATAGTTGGGAGAAGATAAATTTGATCCCAAATGTTTTTACTAAAAGTACCAAATAGTATCATTTGAGATAGAAAGCTCTTGGCACAAATGTTTTTATTATAGCAAAATTTTCAACTTAGGCCCATCATATGTTGTTGTAATTCATATCAAACCATTTTATATTTGACAATGATTTGTAAACTCCTTTTATTTTAAATCTTCAAATCCAAATACAAACCTTTTGTTTTATTTGTTAGTTTGTTTAGAAAGAGTTTTGGGTCTATCTTTATCTATGCTTTTATGGACAAATGAAAATGATGATATCCTTCCTGACTCAAGAAGCATCCAATATGAGAAAGTATGGGAGGTAAAAACTCTATCAAGGAAAATTTCTATCTACTTTTGAAACATGCTATTTTGTCAGTTCTTATGTTTGTTATTTATTTATTTATTTCTTCTTTCTCCTTTTTAGGTGAAAGTGGAAAAAAGAATAGAAAATGTTTTCAGTTGGAATTATTTTTCAATAGAAAAGCATTTTATGTTGAACAAACGGGGCCTAAAACTAGAAATTACTATAATTACTTCTTCGGGTATGCCTTGTTGGCTGTCAGACTCCACAAACATGAGAACTAATATAAATATATATATATATATATATATATAGAGAGAGAGAGAGAGAGAGAGAGAGAGAGAGTCATTTTTAAATATCTAGGATGATATAGCACTTCCATCGGCATTTCCATCAGCTGTTTTATAAATACATCATAGACCAAAAAAACTTATTTTATTATTTTAACACATTATTTTACAATATATTTTTTTTTCTTCTATTTCATAAATTAATTTAATACATATAACGCATTAAAATAATATAAAAATAATATATACAACACCATAAAATAATTTTTAACTAAAACTTATCCAGAACCCTCAAGGAAAACCACTGCTACAACCACCACACAGTTGCCACCAACCAACAGCCACCACCACACAAACACCACATCCTCCACAACCCAAAATACAATTTTAAAAAAAAAAAAAAAACCATAGCCCACCAACACCAGATCGGAAACCCCAACCTTAAAAAAATACCAAATCGGAAACACCACCACCACCACCTTGAAAAAAAAAATCCACAACAACCCAAAAAATAACCACCTAATAATCACCACCACAACCACCAAATTGCCGCTGCAACCACAGTACCATTGTCACAACTAACCCACAACCCACCATATACACAAACCTCAAAACCCATCCCAAATCAAACAAACCCAAAAGCAAAACCCAGCACTGCAGGCCGATTGACAAAGATACGATGGTGGGAGGTCCGATGACGTGGGGAGGTTGTCGGCAGAGGAAGACATGGCAAGGTCGGAAGCGTGGCATGGAGAGCAACGCAGCAAAGGCGGCGGCTAGGAGTGGTGACAACAGCGGTGGGCTGAGTAAAGAGAGTGAGAGAGAGAGGGTGAAAAAAGTCAATGGGAAGAGATAAATGGGTGAGGAGAGAGAAAATCTTAATAAAATAATAATAAATATTTTAACCTTTTTGTCCGTACAGTGCCAAGTTTAGAATTGTACTGTAGACAATGTTATTTCTTTTAACATTTGACACATCTCATGAATAAGGTATTTTGGTGCTTGATGCATCAAAGGTTGAAAATATAGCATTTGACATACCTGATGAATGACGTACATGATAAAGATGCTCTTTTTTTATTAACAAATTTCTTTAAACAGACATTTACTACATAAGCGCAATAAACAAAAAGTAGTTGTTTACGGAACATAATTATTGGGCAGATGTGCTGTCCTATCCTATCCTCTAGAGCTAGAGGATTAAAGTACATAACAAAGTTGAAATGAATTGGTGGATATTACAGCCATGATAGAATTGGATGATGAATCTGTAAGCAATAACAGATGGTATGGACAAAGCTTCATGATAATGGTGATGAATACTGATGTTATAAACAACGCAAAGTTGTGTTTCTTTTTTCAATGGCTGGCAAGATAAAAGATGCTGGGGATCAACTCTGATAGCTTAGATCCGAGAAAGAAACACATGGTATATTGTGTTAAAGTGGTTGTACAATTATACTCCCAGCTCAGGATGACATGACCTGTTCACACATATTTGCCTTCATCAAGTGCCCCTTTGGGGCAAAATCTTCATGCAAGCTTTACACATTTTTTGGTCAGGTATGGAGTGCTTTTGGAAGCTGAGATCGTTTTGCCCCTAAACCCCATAATGATTATCATGTCACTCAAAATTTAATGTAGATTTAACTAGATTAAGAAATAATAATTTCAGCCTTGAATATCTCATTAAAATCCTGAACAGTTTGTTAAATATATAGTTGTTTGTGAATCAGAGACGAGAGAGCTTTCAAGAGGCTGGGCATATGGCCTCATAACTCTAGGTAAATAAAACTTCATAGGCAAAAATATTTTTTGTCTTCCTCACCATAAACGCTTGGGTTCAAGTCACTCTAAGCAAACTGGGGCCATTAAGTGCAGGGTTTATCTCATCGGGTAGAAAGTGACTAACTCAACTATTGTACCTTATTTTTTAATTATCAAAATAAATAAATACAAATTTCTATCATTTGGTAATTTGTGTTTTGAAATTGTCAATTTAGGCCCAAATTTTTGAGAGCACGTCTAATATGCCCCTTCCATCTATTTGTATTATTTTTTTCCACTAACATCACATCACAAAAACAAAATTGAAGAAACAAAACTTGGCCATCACAAAAACGAAAGTGAAAAAACAAAACTTGGCCTATAAGTTGATGTCTCCTCCAAATCCCCACAGATTTATTACT
Source organism: Quercus parvula (assembly GCA_030820535.1). Classification (NCBI taxonomy): domain Eukaryota; kingdom Viridiplantae; phylum Streptophyta; class Magnoliopsida; order Fagales; family Fagaceae; genus Quercus; species Quercus parvula. The sequence continues at coordinate 29,693,699 of JAUAME010000007.1, forward strand.
CCAGACCAAATGGTGAAATATGCCTCCAATTTTTCATGATCGTTTTTTGAAATTTGCTTTCGATATAAATAATTGTGTTTTTCATTATTGTATCACGGGCCTGTGGTTGAATGCTTGATAATGATTTCACCTGTCATTAGTTAGCATTAAATTACATACCGATTGACATTTATATTATTGATAATTCGATACTTAAGGATTGAGAGATATATAAACTCTAAAAATCTCTATTTTTCATTATTGTACCACGGACCTGTGGTTGAATGCTTGATAATGATTTCACCTATCATTTGTTAGCATTAAATTACATACCAATCGATATTTATATTATTGATAATTCGATAGTTAAGGATTGAGAGATATAAACTCTCAAAATCTCTGTTTTTCGTTATTGTACCACGGGCCTGTGGTTGAATGCTTAATGATGATTTCACCTGTCATCATTTGTTAGCATTAAATTACATACCGATCGACATTTATATTATCGATAATTCAATAGTTAAGGAATGAGAGATATAAACTCTAAAAATCTCAAGCAAATGAAAGTGTCGATTAAGGTACAAAACTCTTAGCCATGACATACCAACATTAGAGGTATAAAAGGATTAGCCAAACTCTTATTAAACCCTAATCTAACTAAACATTTATTTCTTTCTCAAAAAAAATAAATAAATAAACATTTATTATTATCTTGATTAACATTAGCTGCCCCAGTAAATTCCAAACTGAAAGGATCTGAGTTTTCTTTTTCTTTTTCTTTTTTTGGTTTGACAATTTTGAATCCAACCAAAGTCCACACCACACATCAACTAGGGCGAGATCAGGCTATAGCATGGCTTGGCCTTTTCACCATAACCAAGTAACCTGAACCTGTACGTATATATAATCCACACCTTGCCAAATAGAGTTGGGAAAAACAAACAATATTGGCTTGGTGGAGATGGAGTTATGGTGCTCTGGGAGAAGAAATCGGTGGATTTGGAGGTGATAGCAACATTCTTTGTTTCGGGTCAGCTGGTTTTGTTTTTTTGCTTTTGTTTTTTCTTAATTGTGATGTTAATGGCAACAATCAACAGAGTTGGATAGTAGGAGCATATTTGGTGTGTTCTAAAAGATGAGGTGTAATAAATTAAAAATTGACAATTTTAAAGCACAAGAGACTAAAATGACATTAAATACAAATTAAGAGCTACCAAAAGGTATTTTTACCAAATTTATATATATACACATGCGTATGAATCTAATCTTTTCAATAGTTAGATTCTTTTTTATAGTATACAATTTTTTTTGTGTGTGTACTAATATGAAGATTTAAATCATTCTTTTCTCCACAAAAAAAAAAAAAAAAAAGTTTAAACTGTAGGGATAAGGGCCCAGAATCATAGATTGGGCCTTGGGCCTTGGGCCTTGTCCGAGGACGTTGAATGGACCGAGGAGGAATAAATAGTTATTGGAGGTTCCAATTTAAAATCTCATTAGTAAGAAACGGATGGAAGGTGGTTCGAGGAAGAACTCCTCCTCGGATATGATGAATGCAGCTCAAGTATCTATTCTAGCAACTAGAATGACCCTCCAGGAAGCTCCATTGATGGGGACGTGCCTCATGAACATACAAGAAGGAAGGAAACCCAAAAATATCTAAGGAAAAGCCGTTACCACAGCATTAAATGCACTACAACTACTTTTCTGACCGCATTTATGTGGAGAAGATCTCTAAACAGTACTACCTTTGCTATCACAACTCGCAGAAAGCCAGAGAAGGTGTCTAATGGGACAGGTACTCAAGTGAGGGCTCAGATGATCAACAAGTGTAAGATGAAGATGATCCAAAGGGAGCTATATAATGTGAGAGATCCTCCCTGAGAAATGGATCGGAAAAATAGAAAGAGAATACTGTAGCAACCTAAATTGTCTTTGTATCCAATTGTGATAAATTTATACAAGTGTGACCTCCTCCGACTGAAAGTCCATTGATATCAGAACCTCTTATTTGTGTTTGATTGTCATTTAATTCAATACTAGCCGTTATCCAACTCATTAGGGCCTAATTCTTTGACCCATTCTCTACAAATTTATTGTACTGTGCTCATTGAGCCAAAATCCCATACATCTTGGGTTTAGGTACCAAAAATGCATCCCTACATAAACCATTCATCATAAAATATATTATATAATATAAATTGGGTTTTAGAATTCGTAGTTGCACCAATTAAGTAGCTATCTCTTGCGAGTTGCGACACATGGCTACACTCTCATTAATTATTAAATTAATTCTTATTAATTGTTTAAATATATTTTCTCAAATCAAATCTTAAGATTTTTTTTTTATGATATAATGATAAGATTTAATGATATTACAATTTAATTAAAGCTATATTATTTAGGTTTTAAGAAATTTAAAATTTTATTACTGAAATTTCAATAAATTTTAATATTTACTTTAATTCATCAAATATATATATATATATATATATATATATATATATATATATATTGAAAATGGACTCTTCATTCATTCAATCAATAAAGTTTGCATCTTGATACAAAGCTTCCATAGCTAATGGAGGTAAATCTTCAATCCAATACATGTCATCAATAGTAGTTCTCACATATTGAGCTAACACATGAGCAACTTTGTTTCCCCCTCTTCTTGTAAAATCTATACTCACCCAATGCAACCCACTAAGCATTTGCTGGATGTCCCCCACCACATTTCCAAGCAATGACTGATCTGCATTCGGAGAGGATTTGGCATGCATAACGGTGCTGTTATCTCTTTCAATGACAAAATCAGAAAAACCAGCATCCATTACAAATTCAATTGCCGTTCTACGTGCAAGCAACTCATCTTCTTCACTGCAAAACACCTCTGGTCCCTTGGTTGCCATGACCTCCCTTTTGTCATTTCTTATCACTTCTCCAAAACCAGACCTGTCCAAACCTGAAAACATAGCTGCATCAAAATTGAGTTTATAAACTGAATGTGGAGGAGGCTTCCAGGAATCTCGATTGGACTGCTGCATCTGGTCTACTACCAATTGATCACGTGTGGCCCGATACTCCACCAAATAATCCAATGCATGCTTGTTTAACCAACTTGGATCATGAAATTTTCCACTGTGGATAACTATGTTCCGCTGATTCCAGATAAACCATGCTTGAACCTACACCAGCTCTAAGTCTTCTAAAGCCAACCACTCCATCAAATACTACAATAGCTGGAACATATCAATCATTCCATAAACTCCTTTCTGCAAAGATTTCAAGCTCCCTACCTAAACATCCTGAGCTACATCACATTCCCATAACACAAGTACAGCTATCTCTGAGAACCTAGTACAAATTGGACATGCTGCTTCCTCAATGATCCTTCTATTTGTAAGATTGATCTTCGTTGGCAGAATTTCATTACATGCTCTCTAGCCAAATACCTTAATTTTGATTGGAATTCGAAGTTTCCATAAAGCAGGCCATACCCTTTTTCCAACATAACCCCTTGTGCATTCAGCCACATTCCTTCCTCTCATCAACTCCCTAGCCACTTTGTATGCAGATTTGACTGTAAACAACCCCTTCTTGTTAAGCAGCCAAACGATAGAGTCTTCCACATACCTCCTGCTTAATGGGATTCTACATATGGCTTTAACATCTTCCTTTTCAAACACCTCCATAATAAAATCACTCCTCCACAAATGCAACTCTTGATTTATAAGCTCCGAAACCAATACATCCCTTAGATCCTCCTTGGCCGAATGAATGATAAAATTTGAAGGATAATTAGGAATCCATTTGTCCCCTAAAACCCGGATTGAATGCCCACTCCCAACTCTCCAACAATGCCCAAATTTTAATGTAGGCAAGACAGCCATGATACTTTTCCACACGAAGGAGCAATTTGGGGACTCTTTAGCCTCAAGAAAGTGAGATATTGGGAAATATCTTGCTTTAAAACACTGGTACACTAAAGAATTAGTATCATGCAGCAACCTCCACCCTTGCTTAGCTTACATAGCTAAATTAAAAGCCCTTAGATCCTTAAAACCCATTCCTCCATCTTTCTTTGAAAATGTCAATTTTTCTCAATTTTTCCAAGGAATTTTCCTTTCATTACCAACCTAACCCCACCAAAATTTAGCACACATCGCATCAAGTTCATCACAAAGCTTCATAGGGGGTTGAAATACACTCATAGTATAAGTGAGAATAGATTGAGCCACCGCCTTAATATGCACCTCTTTACCAGCCTTAGATAACATCATACGTTTCCAACCCTGCAATTTTTTCCATATTCTATCCTTCAAGTATGAGAAAGTATGGTATTTTGTTGTCCCTATTAATGTTGGCAGCTCCAGATATGATTCAAATCTATTCACCTTCTGATTCAAATCCTCTATATTTCTTGCTTTTGACTATCAGATGTATTACTGCTGAAATAGATTGATGATTTCTCCAAATTAATGCACTGTCCCGATGCATTGGCATAGGTCTGAAGGATCTCAGAAATGGCCGCCACTCCATTTTTTGTTGCCTTGCAGAACAATAATGAATCATTTGCAAATAATAGGTTAGAGACTCTAGGTGCCCCTCTACAAATGGATACTCCATGGATTCTTGCATCATTTTCTACCATTGTCAGTAGAGATGTAAAACCCTCTGCACACAACAAAAACAAATATGGTGAAAGATGATCTCCTTGACGAAGCCCTCTAGATGGAAGCACATTACCATATGGTTTCCCATTAATTAAAATAGAGAAGGATGGAGTAGTAACACAATTCATCACTCTGTCAATCCATTTTTTTAGAAAACCCATTCTCTGCATGATTCCTTGTAAAAAAAGCCATTCCACCAAGTCATATGCTTTGCTAAAATCTAACTTCAATGCCAAAGAACCTGTCTTTCCCTTCTTCCTAGAATGCATAGGATGCAATGTCTCATATGCCACCAGAACATTATCTGTAATAAGGCGACTCGGCACAAAAGCACTCTGAGTGGGGGATATAATGTTAGAGAGCACTTGTTTCAGCCTGTTTGCAAGAACTTTGGAGATAATCTTGTAAATAACATTACAAAGGCTGATTGGTCTAAAATCTTATATTTTCTTCGGATTCTTGACTTTAGGAATAAGCACAATATTAGTATGGTTTAAAGCAGGCAACATAATCCCATCATTCAAAAAATCTAAAACAGCAGTAACAACAGCTTCTCCCACAACGTGCCAGAATTTTTGAAAAAATAGAGCATTCATACCATCTAATCCAGGAGCCTTTGTTGGTCCCATCTAGAACACCGATACCTTAATCTCCTCAGCAGTAAAATCACAGGACAGAAGATTTTGCATATCAGGTGTCACCTTGACCAGAACTGTTTCCAGACACTCCTCCATCTGATCACATGAACCTGCACAAAATAGATTATCAAAATACTCAATTGCTACCTTGGCAATATCCTCAACCTCCTCCATCCAATGATCTTGTAGATTCTTAATACCCTTTCTATGGTTTCTTCTTCGCCTTTGAGATGCCTTTGAATGAAAGAACTTTGTATTTTTATCCTCATACTTTAGCCAAGCCACCCTTGACTATTGCGCCCAATAAATCTCCTGCTTTAATAAGAAAATCTCCTGCTTTAATAAGAGATCATCCAATTTTTTGCTCACCCCCAAGTACTCAGCTTGACTAGCATCAGTAGTATCATCCATATTCAAACTATCAAGCCGATTCTGTAGCTGTTTGATTGCCTCCACTTCGGGTTCAGTCTTTGTTGCTCCCCATGCCTTTAAATCCACCCCACAAGCACTTATTTTCTCCTTAATTACTGCTAGCCCGAACTCCCTACTACCTGCAATGTTCTATGCCTCTTGTACTACCGTCTCATAATCAGCCCAAAGGAGCCAGTTTTCCTCAAACTTGAAACACCTATCAAATCTTTGCTATTTATGGCTGAATGTCTGAATCTGAATAGTAATGGGTAAGTGGTCTAAAGCGTGAGGAGGAAGGTGCACAACTGTACTCATTTGGAATTTCTCCCTCCACCCCTTCGATGGAACGGCTCTATCAAGTTGCATCTTCATATTCGCATCCCCAGGTCTATTGTTTGTCCAAGTATACAAATAACCTCTATAACCCAAATCCTCCAACTGACAAAGCTCTAAAGCTTCTCAAAATGCATTAATTAGGGTTGATTGTGGCTGCCTTGTGCTCTGCTTTTCTGAAACATTAAGAATGGCATTAAAATCCCCTACACATAACCATGGACCATCCACAAAGTTCTTCAAATATGCCAGTAGCTTCCATGATTTAAATAGATATTCTAATTGCCACAGACACTACAATTTTTAATATTGTTATTGTACTTCTCTAACTAAAAAACTTCTAAAAAGAAAAATAATTCTCAATGAAAAAAGTCATTGGATAAAAAAATACAACTTAATTATCTATAAAACATGCTTAAGTTACTTTATCTCTTTGTTCTTATCACATTTATCTCATTTTGGTCATATAAAAGTGTTTTGTATATTTTGGTGAGTTTGGGAAGACATGCATATGGGGGGAGATGGCTTATCTAGACTTAATATAGTGAAAGGCAAAACCTATGATTTGAAACCTTTGATGGCTACACATACACTATGTGTGCAGTAGTTGACCTTTTTTTATTGGTCATCGTATATACATTGTATGCATGGGTGGTCAGGTTTTTGAAGTTGAGACGTTTCTTCTCCTTACTTTTCTCTCTTTTCTTTCTATTGCAGTCATGGACGGAATCACCTTTGGACCAGGGGATGGCCCCCCCTAGATTTTTTTTTTTAAAAAAAATATTATTATATATATATGTATTAATTTTAGCAATTTTGTTCTATAAAATTACATTTTTTTTGAGAAGGTATAAAATTACATTTTGTTTTCCTTTAACAATATTATTGATTCTTTTAAGAGTAATGTTATACTCACAAACTTTTTTATAACAATTTTACAAACTGTTTTGGTAGCAAATTTTTATTAAGTCTCATATAGGCATACCACTCACATCATTTTTTTACTTACCAATAACCACTTATCACATCAATAATTTATTTATAAAAAAAAAAAAACTTATGGTTCTAGCATTTTCCTCATTTTAGTGACTATAAAAAAAATTTATAGATCTAAAATCTAAAACAAAATATACAAGCCAAAAATTTTTTTTTAAAAAAGTTCAACAACAAAAATTACCAGTAAAACTAAAAACAAAATTAAGCTCAATTAACTAATTCCCTTTAAAAATTTCGGAACAAAAATAATTTTGTTCTTACCCACACCAAAAAAAAAAAAAACTCAATAGCTAAGTAGTAAAATCAGAGGTTGAAACTGCCACACACATCTAATAGTAAAACCACCCCCCTAACTCAAAGTTTTGGCTCCATCCCTCATTGCAGTCTCTCTTTGCTATTCGCCAACTCTGTTGTTAATTGCTCCACTATTGTAGTCGTTGAATCTCTCTACCACCAATGAGTTTCTCTTCTTTCTTTTTTTTACATCCACTAGTCACTTTTTTTTTTAACAGTGTACTTTTCTTTTGAAATAATTATAATAACTCAACTCGAACCCTTTCTCTCTTAATCTCTTAAGCACTGTGTGCATGGAGAAGACTTAAATAGTAAACAATAAAATGTAAAGACATTAGCCTAATAATTTTAATACCTTAAGGGTTAAGAGTTTAATTATATTTTTTTAACTATTATCACTATGTAATTATAGCATTAGTGGCCCGAATAGTTGCAACAATGTTTATGGGTATCAATGTACTTTTTGTTATCTAATTTTAATTTTAAATTAATTTTATATATTTTTGTAAAGATTTTGATAGTTGTTATTTATTTTTAAAACCTTAAATAAACTTAAATTATGCCTAAAAATATATAATATACCTAATAATCTATTTCAGTAAATTAATTAGTTGTTGTATTCCCATTGTGTCATACCTTAATTTTTAAATTTTAAAAAAATTACCGAGTCTTTATGATCTATGTAGTGTCATGTTGGGTGGTGTCTGTACTTTCTCACTTGGTCGTACGAGCCACCCCACTCATACGTCTCTATGAAAGGTTTTGAAAAAAAAATGGCTTATAAAATTTTGGTTATACAAGCCCAAAAATAGTGTCCCTTTTTGCATGAAACAATACAATACTCTTCAAAGTGATACTGAAACTCAATTTCTCATCAGGAATTGATGGTGTCCGCAAAATAACTTTCTCTGTTTTTCTTTTTAATGAAACTTTCTCTTATTGATGGTGTGGCCTAGATAATACCCTTTTACTAGGCTGATAAGATGATTGAACACCTATGCCTATCCTTTTTCTTTTTCTTTGTTTTATTTAAAGCAGGCTTTTTAAAGCCTTTTTCACCATACGAGAGATTGGCAATTAAAGCTTTAGGATGTGCCTAACCAATTGGCTTAGTGCCCCTATCAACAAACCTGAATGGATAAGGCCTTGGTGAGAAAGGAAGATATTGCTTCACTTTGGGTTACATAAAGTGGGTTGTATCACATTCATACATTCACCAAAAATGAGCTATAAATTAAGGACAATAATTCATGTGAACCAAAAAGGGGTAAGTGGATAACCTTATATAAGTGGGTGTGCATTCTCCATCAGCTTTTAACTTGTACTCTTAATGGTACAAAGAGACACTTCCTCAAAATAAATTTCAATGTATTTCCTAGTCACATTCACGTTGGATATATGTCATTCGAAACACTTTCTTCATCTATTCATTCAAGCTCGGATAATAGACCATATGTACTACAGTTTCAGCATCTTCAATCTGTGATTTATTTGCCACCTTGGACGCTCAAATACTCAATACGTTCCACTCTATTGGTCTACTGTTAATTCAAAGTTCACTATTAGTAAAGAATGCAAGGTGATCATGGATATAGATTTGATCTATGAACCATGTGTCATATTTCAAATTTGTCTCTACAATATACATCATTTCAACTTTGTCCATGCAGTTCTAAAAATGCTTCGATATTGATATGGTAGTGCTGAACTAATTGAAACATTTTTTAAAAACTTGGAACCAAATTGAGGATTTCTATAACTTCAAGGCAAAATTGAAGCAATAAATAGTTAAAGGAAAAAATTGAAATCTAAGACATAATTCAAAGACTTAAATGATATCTTGACCTATATTATTTTCTTGGAATCTAAATAACTACCAATCACTTCGTGCCTAGAATCACATTCTTTTTAGCCCTTGACACTATCAAATTTCACTTCACAGCAATCCACTAAACATCGTGTGTGCATATATAGACAATAGGACATTAAGTTACAACATATCTACCGTGAAGCTAACGGGGTTGCACATCTTTTGGCTAAGAGAGGAACAAATCAAGTAGAAAGAATGAGAGAATATACTCAGAGCCGAGCTTTTAATTGTTCAACATGCTGTAATGTTTGAGAGGATGGGTTGGGGTGTCGATAGACTTTGTCCTCTTTTGTTGTAGATAATCCTAAGGGCAATACTAGTGACACCTCTTTTGATACTTGATCTGGTTTTTGTCTCTATAACAGTTTAAACTTTAAATCATTACTTTAGTTGTTTTTTTGTTTTGTTTTTATAGTAAAATAAACCAACTTGGTATGCAACTATGCATACTTTAAATAATTATTCACTCAAAAGCGTTGATGCTCACCACCACACTTGGTTAAGATTTTTATTCTTCTAAGCTTTTACCAGCCGGCCACTTTTGCTTTTAGGCCGATATGGCTATATCTATATAAAACCAAATCCCTTCTTTTTCTATGCTATCTTGTATGATAAAATTTGACTAAATTGTAATTAACATCCTTAATATTAATTAATTTTGTCCCTTAAAATTTCAAAATTTGAATTCATGCACCTAATATTATATACAGTTTGAATTTAAGTTATTCCATTTATGTGACATGATGAGGTGTCGGTTAATTAATTTTCATTTTAACTCACAATGACGTAATTTTGTGAATATAAAATTTGAAATTTTAGGGGTTAAAATCAAAATTAACCAGAACTTAAAAGAGTGTAAATTCTAAACTAGTGATTAATGCAACATAGTTTTTTTTTTTTTTTTTCAGAGTACTAAATATTTTTAACACACATACATGGGGAGAATGGAGAAGATCTTAAAGAAACTAACAGTGGTGTATATCTAAAAAGGTCTAACTCTTGGATACATAACACAAATTTTAAACCTCTTTAACTCACACTCATTTTCCAATGTGAGATTAATCCCTTTTGGATATACACCACTGTCAGTTTCTTTAAGACCTTCTCCCCTTTCTCAGTGTGTTTGTGTTAAAATACTTAGCATTCTCAAAAATGCAACATAGTTTTGAATGAAAAAACAATGTATTTTTTAGTGGAGGTGGTGACCACAACGCAAGTACAAAATAGCTTAAATACAAGCTTAATGGTACATCAGGGTACATATTCAAATTTTGAAATTTTAGGGGACAAAATCAAAATTATCCAAAACTTTAAGGGTATAAATTGCAATTAAGTTATAAAATTTCCACAACTTTGAAAAGATTATCAATAATTTGAAAATGAGCTATCAGTTTATGTGATCACCGATTGTTATTGAAAATAGAATCGGAGATCCACGGTGAAACCACTTGAGAAACCTACAAGGATAATATGAACTTCTCGCTCAAATTTTCAAACACTAATTATATGAGGTTTCTTGTAAGATTACTTTCAAATTATCATCAATATGAAACTTATGACCGATTGATCCAATATTTTATCAGTATGAACCTTATAACATGTTAGTCACTCTTTTGTTCACATGGCAACTCAGCAACTAGCTAGTAATAAAACACTTTCAGCAAAAGGCAGAGTTTGCAGAAAATCAATCTTCTCTACAAAATCTAAAACCAGTTTATGTGATTCGCTTATCCTTAATATTGAAAGGGTGATATTTCCGTTCAGTACTCTTGTGTACTAGACAAAATATGAAGTCAACTTATCATTATTTTAGATTCTTAGAATACATGTGGTGTCCATGTTCGAGTATTAAATGCAAGCCAAATCTTTAAAATATAATTAAAAATTCATGGAAAAACCAGTTTTAGTTTGTGTGAGAGACAATTTTGTCGTTTATGAGTTTCAATATTGTTCAGTCTTTGAATCTTACCTGAAACCCATAATGACACTCTTCAATGTGACATTAGAATTGAAAGTATCCCCTCATAGAAGCATAATTAGCAGTAATTGACTAAAGTTGTCAATTGTTTATTTAAGCTGCATAGTTGTTGGGAGGTGCACGGCACCTTGAAGTCTAGCCCATATAGGACTTGTATTTGAGCATTGAAGGAATCCTATTTCATATAGAAATAGGTGTACCAATTGCACAAGAAGTCAAAAACTCCTATTCCTAATTGAATTAGGAGTGTCAGGCGCAGAGCTTTATATATAAAGCTTAGTACGTGGGTTTCATGAATTGTGAGAGAGATTGAAGAGTGAAACACAGTTTTGAAACTGACTAGTGCACGTGGTACTAAGAGAAAAAAGAAAATGTGATTTTTCTTTTGTTCAAGACATACAAGAAAGATAAATTGAGGATTTTGTGGTAAGGTTGTATTTGTTCTTAGAGATATTATTGTTTTTTTCCAATTTATTATTAACTCAGGTCTTGGGTATAACTTGAGTATTGTAATATCTATTTTATTATAGTGGATTGATTGGATTTGCCCTGCGGTTTTTCTCTCTACACTGGAGGATTTTTCACGTAATTTCTTGGTGTTCTTGTTGGTTATTTTTTTATCACTTCCGTAGATTTCTATTTTCTCTATTGTTTGGGTTATATTTAATTTAATTCATACATAGACGGAGATTTATCCTAACAATATGTCAGTAGCTTCCTGATGGACAACATGCCTATTCTATTACCAAGTGATAGTGGAAAAATACTATTTGACGAAAGCAAAGAAGAGATTAAAAGAAGTATAAATATATTTTCTAAATTTGGAAGACAAGGTTGTGGATTGAAACAGCTCCAATTGAAAAAGGATATTTTATAATAGAAGTTTATTGTGCAATCTTTTTTTTCTTAGAATAGTTTATTGTGGAATCTCAATCATTTGAGTATAAATATTGTGTCTTAAAAAAAAAAGTACACATTGTGAAATAGTTTATGCGGAATGTGTGTCATACACAAGCTCAGCACACGCACTCAAATGTAGAAGCTCAACTAATATATTTTATTGAGAATGTGCACATACCATATAATTGCATACGAGAGAGAGAGGATTTTAAATTTGATTTCTGACCTCAAAGAAAAAAAGAGAGAGAGTTGATACCAATTTTTAAGAGACACATTCACACACTTGCAAGTGATTACTTAAAACCAATGTGAATAATATAAAACTAGCCACTAGTGGCTTAGTGGCTTATGTATTGGTTGGCATTCCTATGTGCTCTTCCTTGCCCCCTACTTGAGAATCCAAGGGTAACCTAATTAGGATGTTGTCGTGATGCTTTGGTTGCGAAGGCTGACAAGGTTTGGTCCAATTGAACTGAGAGAAAATAGAGTAGAGTAAAGTAGAAATAGCAAAAAATTAACCTACTTTCAACTAATTCTACTTTACTCCCCCCCCCCCCCCTCTCCCTCAATCCAAATAGGCCCTATGTCTTACGGATGGATTCAATCAATAAACATCCCTCAAACTCAATCAATATTAACAACATGTGGTGATCAGATAGACTTGGTTAATTTTGTTAGAAAATAAATTAGGTTTCAAGGGTTCCTTGATTAGAACACCTTTGATGCTAGAAAGGTAGGGACTATGGTCATCCTACTCTGAGTTGCTGGCCGATTAGATCTCTAAGATCGACCAACCTAATGGGTTGGTTTGGCTATTACTAAGTGATATGTCAAAGCCAGAAAATCATCCAAAAAAAAAAAAACACACACACACATGTTATATTGTGTTTAATTGTTAGAGAATTATTATTTTTCAAATGAATCAACCATTTTATGAATTGTTTTAAGCCAAAATTCCCTTTACAATCCGTAGGAAAGAATTTTTAGTAACTTAACAAGGTTCAAGCACAACTTATGTGAATTCTGATATTGTTGACTCTTATTTTCTTTTTAAAGGTTTGCAAAAACCTTTAAAAGGCATTGAAAATTAAGAAATATTTTCTTCTTTTTCAAATGAAGTTAGTTGGGATATTAATAATTTTTGAAAAATCATAAAAAAAGAAGAAGAAAATGAAAATCAATTTTAAGATAGGTACAACCCCCAACCTTTTTCTTTTTAAAATCCGGCTGTAATTGAATAGCTTGATAAACGTCAAAAAAAGATATTAAAATTTATTCTTAATTAGAAAAGGCATTGACTTTTAGTAATAATATTTATATAAGTACATGGTGCATGTATTTGAACTCATGCTCATCAAAGATATGAATGAAGAGAATCCTACAGATCTCCTTTATTGGAACAAAGGTAGTTTGATTTTTTTTTTTTTTATACTGAGAAAGGTAGTTTGATTTTCATTCTATGGCTATTACATATTATTATATTTAATTGATTGGATCCCAATATCTTCTTCAGTGAAATGAAAATGGGTTGAAGACCTAATTATCATAAGCGACAACAAGTCCAACACTTTTATGTGTAATTGTCTGAACTCAAGGTAATGGTCCACCAAACACCACATCAGGCCCTAGACTGGGTTACCACTAATTTTAAATGTTATCTAGCTTAATTAGCTGGTGCAATGATAGAGACCCAAAAGATTCTTTTCCTAAGCCAAGACAAGATAAACATTAAAAACTTAGTGTGTGTTTTGCTTGCACAACATGATCTTACATTTAGCACCAAAAATATATATTATCTTACTAAATTGATATACGATCAGGTTTGTAAGTTAGAGCCAAAAAAAAAAAAAATGGTTTGCAAGTTAGAGCTATGACTTCAGTAACTTGGGCAACTGCTGAAACTAAAATTGTTTAGTCTCTTTTTTCTTTTTCTTTTTTTATTTGATAACCATTGTTTAGTCATTTTTGCTTGCCCATAGCCTGTTTGAATTATTATAGAATTCTTTTTTTTTTCTTAGAGGTAGAATTATTATAGAGTCTAGCACCCTTGTTTGCTTTCCTTGATTGGCCACTTGGTTTATAAATTTTTTTAAACATATTAGCTAGATATTAGCTAGAATTTCAGGTAGATAAAATAATAATAATAATAATAACTAAAATGCATTCTCTGGATGAGTTTAGATATATCGCCTTCTGGATGTTAGAGATATTCAAGCTCAATAGTTTAGGCCTAAGTTCAATCTTACTTGGTATATAAGTCAAGCCTTATACTTGTATAGCTAATAAGAATTGTTTTCCCCTACTTGCTATATCAAAAACTAAATCACAAGCTTCTGATAAAAAACGGGTAGTTCTAATAAAATTTATAATATAAATACATTTACGCTTATAAGTCTATTAATCATTGTTAAGGTATTATTAGTTTAACATTTAACCTCTTATAAAAAAAATGTGTTACAATGAACCAACATGGGTATTTATAATAGGCCTAAATTGTTGGATTTCAATATCTTCAATTCTCTTTTTTCTTTTTCTTTTTGATAATCTTGAATATCTTCAATTCTAAAAACATAGTTCCTAGTTCTCAATTATTGATAATAGGAAAAAATTGACGACATCTTCAGTAACACAAATTAAAGTGGGGATATTTTTAATCATCTTGGTCTAGCCAATAATTAAGAAGTATTGTTCAAATTCATGTAAATCCCATTTGGAAAACACTCATTACTTAGATGAACAACAACTAATCTCCCTTCTTGGAACACCCACACCCACGAGTGTCTAAGTGGGTCAATTTTTATTTTATTTTATTTCATTTATATTACTTAACAAAAAAGAAAAAAGAAGAAAAAGTTATTTTTTTTTTTTTGGATGCTTGGATGAATAAAAGAAAGAGGAGGATAGTGGTAGAAAGTGGGAAGAGAAATGACCAAACAAAATGTAAAGAAAGGATGAAGTGTGAATATCTTTAGATTGGATATTGGATCATGGATAGAATAGGTACAACAAAAGAGGTGATTTTATATGAAAAAAGTTTGTAGTGCATCCTTAGTGGAACCCCTTTGAAACAACCATAGTGAATTATTTTAATGACAATTGTGTGGCACGCGACACACGCATCTAATAAAATGACAAATTCATGATATTTTACAATATATATTTCTTTCTTTTGCTAATACAACCAATCACTAACTATTGCAAGCCAAAATGAAAAAAGAAATTTTGTTCTCAAATCATTTCATTTTGGTTTTCAATATATTCTTTTCAGATTGATTTTTAGCTCTTTACTTTCGTGTGGTCTAGATCCAATACCTTTCTTCAATGCTGCAAATATATGTATATAATAGGATCGAAAAATAAAATATGAAAAAAAAAAAAAGCTATCATGCCTGTTTTCGATTATGACATCTTCAGTCACTGCTACGGTTGCTAGAGATTGTAGAGAGTAACACCACGTCTCTAAAGCGTTTTCTTGGAGATTTAAACATCGGTTTTTGCTATTTACATTCCACAAGCACTTATATTTATGGAGTAACCATCACGTCAAAATATGTGGTGGTCCCTCTCCAAGCTAAAGCTAAAGCGTTATTGTGAGCTTTACAGCTAGCAGAGGCTAATCAGTTTGAAGCAGTGGTCATTGTAGGGGACTCTAAAGCATGTATCAAAGCAATTTTCACACTACAGAAAATTGACAGATCGTGAGGATCCAAAGCTGTATTGACTTAGCTAGTAATATCTGTGCTGACTTAGTTGATAGCACTTTTAGGTGGGTCTGTGGAAATCCCAAAAAAGCTGCTCATGAATTATCTAAATGGGCTTTACATAATGTTTTGTTGGGGTCTTCTGATGTTTGTAATGGTACTGGTCCCCCAATTTTTGTTAAAGCTGTGTCTAACGATCGGTCCCTTGCTGGGGGGTTGAGGTCAGTTTATTATGTTCTTCATCAATACAAGTTTCAGTTGATTATCATGGTTTTGAAACTCGAACCATTCATTAAACCGTAAAAGGGAGAAGTTCAAGGTTTTTGAGATCGAACCGGAGTCGAACCGTGATGACATCATAATTAATTTAATAATTATTTTAAATATATATAAAAATAGAAAAATTAATAAAAATTAGAAACATTAACCTTCAGGTTATAAACTAAGAATCTATGCCATTATAGAAGCCTACCGGAACCCATTGTCGATGGAGGTGCTTAAAGATCTGAGGCTAAGGTCTGTGGTGGCCAACAGCGACGAGGGAGAGAGGCAGAGATGTAATGAGAGTGAGAGTGAGGTAGAGAGTGATTTAGATAGTGAGGCAAGGGCGATTTGGGTTAAGGATGTGGTGGCCAACGACGACAAGGGAGAGAGGCAGACTGGCAGAGATGAGAGATGTAATGAGAGTGAAAGAAAGGCAGAGAGCTCAGAGCGTGATTGAGAGAGTGAGGCAAGGGTTTGTGTTTTGTTTGAGAGAGTGATCCAATGCCAAAGCCAAAACAATGCCGTAGCTGTATAGGGGGAAAAAAAAAAGAGTCTAGAACAGTGTTGTTTAAGGCTTGAAACACTAGACTTGTGTGAACCGCTTGAACTGGTCACGGTTCACAAAATCAAGCAGTCGGACCGCGGTCTGTACGGGTCATTGCTTTTTTTGCATGGAACGGTTCTTCATGTTAAACGAACTGCAAAAATGACCGGTTCGAGGTTTTCCCGATCGAACCGTATGGTCTGGTTCGGGTTTCAAAACTATGTTGATTATCACACCCAAAAAAGAAACCATCTTATTAAGATAATAGAAGACTATTTACCAAAACTAACAAACACATGCTGTAATTTCCATTATCATGCTGGCATGTAAGTGAGAGAGATATTGTATAAACCCACTCCTATGAAAATTTCTTCTCAAAATACTCATTAATGACTAAAATAAATTAAGAAATAAAAAAGTGTTGATGAACTTAGGGCATGTTTGGTAAACTGTAACGATAATTATATAAAAATAGAAATAGATATTATAAGGAATATAAAGTGTTGTAATGTAACACTTATTACTATTCATTTGTTTGGTGACAACATCCTTAAAGATAATGAAATGAAAGCATTATAAATTAAATTTAAGATATATTTTAGGAAATATCTTACTCATATAATTATATTTCCTAAAAAATAATATTTTTAAATTTGAAAAAGTGATTAGTTAGTTTTTATGATTTTTTATTTTCATAATTTTTATGTGTATATGAAATTTTTTTTATTTAGAAATATATTAATTGTAGAAATTAATTCACTTACTAAGGAATAGCTATTACATCAATTTTAAAGATGAATAATTATTCATTATTTAAAAAAAAATAGTTATTCATAAAGAATAATTATTCCCTGTAATAAAAACATAACACAACTACTGAATAGTTAAATTATAAATATAAGGGTACGTTTGGTGTACTGAATGTAGATTACATTAAGAATAGTAATCTTTATTACTGGGAATAGAAGACATTGTAATTGAATAACTATTACTATTCATAAATTTGGTTGTTACATATAGAAAGCTTGTAAAAGATGATGTATAAGAAAATTTTATATTTTTGAAAATATATTAATTTTAAAACTTATTATATGCATTAAGGAATAACTATTACATCCATTTTAAAGAGGAATATTTATTCTTCAATTTAAAAAATAGTTATTCCAATGTAATAATTAATCCATGTATTAAAGATATAACCAAATGATCGAATTGCTATTACACATGAATAACTATTTCATTACAGGAGCTGTTACAGCATACCAAACTTACCCTAACTATTATATTACGAAACCTATTATAATCTACTAAATATACCCTTAGTTTGCGTGCCGTGTAAGTTACGCTGGTGTCATAATAACTTGAGTCTTCCGGTGCACCGAATTAAACACTGGACTTAATGTGAACATTGGTTGGTTCCCAGCCTCCCACTTTCTTGGGGTTGGTTGGCAGATCTGACATTAGAATTCATAGGACATGTGGACTGTGGTGAAGCGTGATCCATTACGTTGGTTTTGTTGACTGTTCAGGAGCTAACAGACTAACAGGTCGAATTGACATTTGTACAGTTTTTTTTTGTGGTAATGTGAACATTTTTTTTTAGAATGCGGTAATGTGAACATTGGTACAACTATTATGCTAATTTCTAGTTTTTTTTTTTTTTTGAAGTGGCAAACTACAGTGATTGCAGGAATGTATCTACCGTTGGAATAATTGAATATGGCAGTATATTCTATATACCCATGAATCTATGATCCTTGTGAGTTGTGACTCATTTTCGTAAGCCCTAAAAATTTCTCTTAAAAAAACAAAAACAAAAATATATGTTTTTTATATGAAACTTGAGAAATTATCTAAACCCCCCTATTGGACTATGCTACGCCATCTAGCTAATATGCTAATATCGTCCTCCAATCTAATGTCATTTTTTTTAATGAAAAATTGAATGGGATTCTATTCACACTCTACCAAAAATAAATAAATAAATAAATAAAACCTTCCACTTTTTTTTAATTATAAGTGGATAAAGAAGTTAGGAGCTTATTTGGTAAGGTAATTCAAACAATAATTTTCAGTATTTAAACACTGAAAACTGTAGGCAAAAAAAAAAAAAAAAAAACGCATTTAGTAAAGGATTTCATTTAAGAGTGTCTGAGTTACATTTCTCATTTTAGGGTATTTAAATACTAGATTTAAAAAACTTCTCCTACCAATTTTCAATTTTTAAATAATATTACTCAATGATACTTTCGTAAATATTTAGAAAAGTGTAGAACCACTTGATTAGACCCATCTCTCTCTCTCTCTCTCTCTCTCTCTCTCTCATACCTCATCTTGTTTTTTTCTTTCTTTTCCTCCCTTCTCTTTCACATTCCTTCTCTCTTCACTTTTTGACTTCTCTTTTCATCTCATCTCTCTCTCTCTCTCTCTCTCTCTCTCTTCCTTCAAATCACAGTATAATCATATGAAAAAGCCAAAGTAGATTAAATATAATCCAATGACATTGATTGGAAAAAAACACAAACCCAAATTTCTTCATCTCTCTCTCACAATCTCTCTCTTCCTTTTTTTTTTGTGTGTGCAAAGGTTTCATTAGTTTTTTAGAAGAGTAATGAGAGTGGATTCCTAGGTTTTTTTTAGCAAACGATTGTGTGTGTGTGTGTGTGTTTTTTAAGAGGAGGAAAAATTTTTCTAAAGAGACAGAAGAGCATAGAAGAAGAAGAAGACCAACCAAGAATAGCGTGGGAAATTCTCACTCCTATAATAAATATTAATAAAATAATTGTACATGTCAAAAAGTTACCACTTAAAAAAAAAATACATACAATACCAAACGCACAATTATATATTTTCACATTTTAAAATATGTTATTTAAAATATGGTACTAAACACATTTTTTGCATTATAATTACTTTAAACACGTATTTTCACAATACTTTTTAAATCACAATTTTCATATCATTTTAAACAATAATACTTAAAAGCTACTATCAAATAGGCCCTAAAGAAATGAAAACAAAGATGCCTTCATGTCATATGAAACACTAGACCTATGAATACAAATTTTGTCATATTTTTTTTGTTCCTCTCTCTCTCTCTCTCTCATATATTGTGAACCTAATTTACAAGCTAGTTTCTCTTACAAATGAATTCATACAAGGGAGAAATCCCAAAAATCCCTAACCTCTCCCCCAATTCAATTCTCTACAAAGAGAACTTTAATTTTTACAAGGATTGGACTCCAAGATACTGCTCTTCATCATCGATTGCATTCGCCAAAAAGCGCCACTTAATCTAATGCAATAGAAAAATTTAGAGAAACAAATAAAAAAACTCTAAGATCCAATCAACCACTTCTTGATGATTTTATGACCTAATACACTTGTTCATATTTGTGTTACAATGAAAGATAACATTAAAATGCATGAAACATTGGCAAAATGGCGTGTGAGGGTGAATTAAAAGAAAACATGTGTGGAAATACGTGTTTGGTACATGTGTTTGAAAACATGTATTTTGTTGTTTGAAAACATATGTGGAAATACGTGTAAGTGAAAAAGTATATGAAAATACGTGAAATATTGTTTAAAAACTAAAAATGTATATTTGAGTAGGTGTACCAAACAGCCCATTCAAAACATTATCTTGATTCTTGTAATCAACCTCAATTCTAACCTAGAAAGCAATCAAAATCAAAAGATTTTTTTTTGGCTTTGTTGTATTTTTTGTCTCTCAAAGAACTCAATTCATATGAAATGAACCTAAATCAAAAAACACCATTCTATATAAAATAAAATTACATAACTATCTAAGATCAAAGATTACATGCATGCACACCTCCATGCATGAGTATGAATGACAAATCATCTTTTATTAAAAGATTGAATGGACGAACAATGCAACCAACACTCGCCATGATCTACCTCTAATCACAGATCCATAGACTCTTCTCAAGACCTCCATGGAGTAGTTGTATTGCTATTAATGTTGGAAGTAGTTCAGAGCCAGAATTTTGGTTTGGGAGGGAAAGATTAAGATAAAATATTGAAAAAAAAATAATTTAAAAAATCTCTTAATTTATTAATCAAAATATTTGATTGACATAAAAAAATATAATGCAAATGTTAGTTATAATTTAGTTTTTTTTTTTTCTTGGTTTTAATTTATTTTTTCTAGCCTAGCATTAATAGAGTTAATATAATCATTGTTATGCTTAAGCTACTTCATAATTTAATCTGGCTAAAAATATACATTTAAAATAAGTAAAAAAATAAATAGAAATAATCAATAAATGGTCATTAATATGCAAAATTAAAAGATTATTTTAAAATTAACATATTCGAACAGATCATTTAAATACTTAAAAGTAAAATGAAAGAATAAATTTACTTAAAACTTAGAAGTACTTTAAATATGATCATATAATTGACAATTTTAAATGTTCTATGTATTTTTAAAGACGTAATATAACCTTTTTATTTTGAAATAATTTAAAAGTGTTAATGTTTGGTTTTTTCTATTTTAGATTTCTTTTCCAACTATTAGTGTAAATTGATTGCCAAAGACCTTAAAAAGCATATAACATCATAAAAGATTTTATATATATATATATATATATATATATATATATATATATATATATATATACATACATTAGGGGTGGCAAATGGGCGGGTTGGGTCATAAATGGGTTGGGTGTATAATTACCCATTTATCCATTTATGACCCGTTTATATATAAATTAATTATCCATTACCAACCCAACCCATTTAATTAGTAACCCACCCATTTAACCCAATATGACCAAAATACCTCTAAAACTACTTGAATACCCTCTTGAACTCCAAAATACCCTTAAATACCTAAAATGATGCAAATACCTCTAATCTTCCAAAATTACCAATATACCCTTGGACATCCAAAATTATCCCCAAAATCTTTAAAATTAGCAAAATACCCATGAAACCTCTAAAATGACCAAAATACCTCTAATATCTCTAAAATCACCAAATATGCTTAAAAACCACTAAAATGACCAAAATACCTCAAAAATCTCTAAAATGACCAAAATACCCCCAAAACTCAAAAAATGACCAAAATACCCCCGAAACCTAAAAATTACCAAAATAACCCCTAAAACCTAAAAAATGACCAAAATACCTCCAAACCCTAAAAATGACCAAAATACCCCAAAAACCTAAAAAATGACCAAAATACCCCCAAAACCCAGAAAATGACCAAAATACCCCCGAAACCTAAAAATGACCAAAATATCCCTGAAACCCAAAAAATTACCAAAATATCCCTAAAACCTAAAAAATTACCAAAATACCCTCGAAACCTAAAAAATGACCAAAATACTTCCAAAACCAAAAAAATGACCAAAATACCCCTGAAACCTAAAAAAGTACCAAAATACCCTCGGAACCCAAAAAATGACCAAAATACCCCCGAAACCTAAAAATTACCAAAATACCCCCGAAACCTAAAAAATTACCAAAATGCCCTCAAAACCTAAAAATGACAAAAATACCCCCTAAACCCCAAAAAAGACCAAAATACCCCCGAAACTTAAAAAATACCAAATATCCCTAAAACCCAAAAAATGACCAAAATACCCTCAAAACCTAAAAATGACCAAAATACCACCGAAACCTAAAAAATTACTGAAATACCTCAAAACCTAAAAATTACCAAAATACTTCTGAACCCTAGAAATTTACTGAAATAACCCTAAAACTAAAGATGACAGAAATGCCCTCGTAACCTAAAAAATGGTTAAAATACCCTTAGAATCTAAAAGATGATCAAAATAACCCCAAAACCTAAAAAATTACTGAAATTCCCTCGAAACCTATAAAATGAATGAAAGACTCTTAGAACCTTTAATTTGTCAAAAATATCCTTGAAACATCCAAAATACCCTAAACCTCTATTTCGGTAATTTTAGATGTTTCAGGTGTATTTTGGTCATCTTACATGTTTAGCGGCATTTTGGTCATAATTTGGGTTTCAGGGGTTTTTATTGATCATATTTTTTAGGTTTTGGGGTTATTTTGGTTTCAGGTGTATTTTGGTCATCTTACATGTTTAGGGGCATTTTGGTCATAATTTGGGTTTCAGGGGTTTTTATCGATCATTTTTTTTAGGTTTTGGGGTTGTTCTGGTCATTTTTTTTTAGGTTTTTGGGGTATTTCGATCATTTTTTAGGTTTCAAGATATTTTGGTAATTTTTTTAGGTTTCGGGGGTATTTTAGTTTTTTTTTTATAGGTTTTAGAGGTATTTCGGTCATTTTTTAGGTTTATGGAGTATTTTGGTAATTTTTTAGGTTAGGGTGTATTTTGGTAATTGTTAGGTTTTGGGGGTATTTCGGTCATTTTTTTAGGTGTTTGGGGTATTTTGGTCATTGTGTTAGGTTTTGGGGTTATTTTAGTCATTTTTTAGATCTTGAGGTATTTTAATCATTTTATAGGTTTCAGAGGTATTTTGGTCTTTTTTTAGATTTCGGGGGTATTTTTGGTAATTTTAAGGTTTCAGAGGTATTTCAATCATTTTTAATATTTATGGGGTATTTTGGTCATTTTTTAGGTTTAGGAAGCATTTTGGTCATTTTTGGGGTTTTTGAGGTATTTTGGTAATTTTTGAGTTTTGGGGATATTTTGGACATTTTAGAGATTTGGGGTGGGGGGGTATTTTGCTCATTTTAGAGGTTTTGGAGGTATTTTTTTCATTTTGTGGGTTTTGGGGGTATTTTAGTCATTTTTTGGGTTTTGAGGGTATTTTGGTCATTTTTAGGTTTCGGGGGTATTTTGGTTATTTTCTGGGTTTTAGGGATATTTTGGACATTTGAGAGGTTTTGGGGGGTATTTTGCTCATTGTAGAGATTTTGGAGGTATTTTGGTCATTTTTTGGGTTTTAAGGGTATTTTAGTAATTTTTAAGGTTTTAGGGGTATTTTGGTCATTTTTTGGGTTTCGGGGGTATTTTGGTTATTTTTTGGGTTTTGGAGGTATTTTGGTCATTTTTAGGTTTTGGGGGTATTTTGGTCATTTTTTGGATTTTTGTGGTATTTTAGTAATTTTTAGGTTTTATGGGTATTTTGGTCATTTTTTGGGTTTCAGAGGTATTTTGGTCATTTTTAGGTTTCGGGGGTATTTTGGTCATTTTTTGGGTTTCGGTGGTATTTTAGTAATTTTCAAGGTTTTAGGGGTATTTTGGTCATTTTTTGGGTTTCGGGGGTATTTTGGTTATTTTTTGGGTTTTGGATGTATTTTGGACATTTTTAGGTTTCTGGGGTATTTTGGTCATTTTTTGGGTTTCAGAGATATTTTGATCATTTTTTGGATTTTGGGGGTATTTTGGTAATTTTTAGGTTTCAGTGGGTATTTTGGTCATTTGTTGGGTTTTGAGGGTATTTTGGTCATTTTTTGGGTTTCAGGGGTATTTTGGTCATTTTTTGAGTTTTGATAGTATTTTGGTCATTTTTTAAGTTTTAGGGGTATTTTAGTCATTTTCTAGAAATTTAGATTT
Organism: Quercus parvula; assembly: GCA_030820535.1. NCBI lineage: Eukaryota > Viridiplantae > Streptophyta > Magnoliopsida > Fagales > Fagaceae > Quercus > Quercus parvula. The sequence goes on from JAUAME010000007.1 coordinate 29,717,811, forward strand.
TATGTTGTTTATTTGAATTTTAGATGGGTTTAATGGATATTAGTGGGTTTATCCATTTAGACCCATCTAATTAAATAACCAAATGGGTCTTTACCCATTTAACCCAAATATTCAAATGGGTTGGGTTAAGACTTACTCAAATAAGATGGGTAATGGGTGGGTTCATGGATATGGATAAAATTTGCCACCCCTAATATACATAGAGAGAGAGAGAGAGAGAGAGAGAGAGAGGTACATTTTTTTTTAGAAACTATAGAGAGATACATTGGTGGAAAATTATTAGGTGCTCCCGGAGTACCATAAATGCATGCTCCCTCCTCTCACATAAATGGTGGGCCCCACCATGAATTTAATTAGTGAGACCCACCATTCATGTGAGAGGAGAGAGTACGCATTTATGGTACTCCGGGAGTACACAATAATTTCCCTACATTGGTTAGGAGATATTTTGACAATATACCTTTTTCTTTTCTTGACTACATTAGGACAATTAAAAGTGTTTTTCAATAAAGAAGATTTGAATTTGGAATATAATTAAAAACTATAAAAAAATTTTAAATGATTCTAGTACTTTAAAAAATAAAAAAATAAAACCTTTAAGGTCCATTTGGTTAGGAAGAAGGAAAAGTAAGATGATAAAAAATTGGGATGGATTGGAAAACTGAGAAGATAGAAGAGATTTTAGTTTCCCTTATTTGTGTTTGGTTGAAAGGTGAAAAAGTGGAAGGATTAAAAACTCTTTTATTTGGTTTTGGAAAAGATAATTTATATAAATTGACTCATATACCCTTATTAAAAAAATTATGCGTGGTTAAAAAAAAAAAAAAAAGCCCAATCACACGTCGTTAAAAATATTTTTTGAACAACTAATAGTCTAACATACAAACCTATTTACACCTAGTCCCCCCCCCCCCCCCCCCCTCTCCCAAAAAAAACAAAAAACAAAACAGCGAAGTTGTGACATTGGCATTTTTGTCCAAATACTTTTGGCTCATTTTCTCTTCAATTTGGAGAGATTGTGTTTTGGTGGGCCAAGAGAAAAAACTCCTAGCCCCACCAAAATCACCCTCTCTTCCCCCCTCAATCAAACAAACACAAACATCATTTTCTCACTACTTTTCTCTCCCCTATTTTCCATCTTTTCTGTAATCACCCCAACCAAACATAGCCTTAGGGGGGACCTTGGGTGGGGTGGCAATTGCCCCACCTCGCCACACCTTGGCTCTGCCCATGGTTAGAAGTGCTAGAATTCTTGATTGTTGAAGACAGATGCTAATGACTGAAGTCTTGATTATATGAATTTGATGGCTTATCGTATAAATGGAAGGGTCTTCAAATGGGGAAATGGGGCTTTAGGTTGGGAATTTCGTGGGTTTAACATGTGTCTTTGAGTGGTTAGTGGTTACTATGACAAAATTTCAACAGAGTCACAATAAGTAAAAATTATGGGGAGTTTTAAATTCAAGACTTCATCAATCTCATAAGATTTTGAAACCTCTACACCAACTTCTTGATTCTTCTCAACAACAAAAAACTACTTGATTTTTTTAATAAGAAAACCAACCCCTTAATGTTGATATAGATATTAGATACTGATTAGTTTAGAAAATTATAAGTGTCATTTTGGTCCACTAATGATGTCATTAATCTAACAACAAAGCTACATACACAACAAATTCACAATAATTGAGGTAACAGATTGTGATTACTGCAAGTCTACAACATCATTTTTGTATGAGACAATCGATGACATTTTCTCTTATATTGTACACCAATCACAATCCACCTCCATATCAATTATAAAATTTGCTGTGACTTTAGACTTTTGGTAATCTAAAAAGGTGTGAGGAAACAAACAAACAAACAAACAACAAAATCTCAAAAATGATATTAGGACTACTACAATTTTCACTACATAAATCTTAAAAATTAATGTATCACTAATAAAAGAAAAAGTATTTTAAATGCTCATCAAATATAAATAAATAAATAAATATATATATATATTATTAACCAAAATTAAGAGAAAATCCAATTAGAATCTAAATTGGAGTCTAACTTTGTGTCATGTGTCCAATCAAAACTTTTTTCATTTTTATATCAAATGAGTTAATTCAGTTAAAAATACAAGGAGTCCAATATAAATGAAACATAACAAAGTCAATCACATATCAAATTATATATGTAAAATTAGAAGAAGAGAGAATTTGAAATACTATGCTTTATAATACCATTTGTTTGTCTAGCTAAAATTAATTCAAACTAATCAACTTTTTACATAATATTATGAAAAATTATTATTCATTAGGTAGAAATTTTTTCTTTGAGAAAGGTAGAAACTTGTGTATATGGTGTGTTTGTGTTTTCTTTTTTGATTGCACTTGTGCATATGTATAGGATTCTAAACTTGTTTATTATATGGTTGAAGTAGAGTATCAATCCATGAGTTTGTAGACCTTTCACAATAAAGCACGTAGAAGTCAAGTAGCTTTAACATTTTCGTGATCTAAACAACCAAATGAAATTGGTATATTACTCTAAAAAAAAAAAAAAAAATGAAATTGGTATAGGCTCCAACTAGGAAACATGAGAAAATGAGATTAAGGTGTGTGATAGCGCGGGTTAGCCATGTGCCCACTGATCCGTGGCACACTCAGCGTGAGCATATCTCGTGTGCCCTCTTTAATCTGTACAATCAAACTTTAAGTTTGGGTTCATTACCTGTCAAATCTTAAACGGCTGTGAATATGACTTTAATCATCCAATCTTTTTCCTTTGTCCAAAACTTATTTGATCTATAAAATATGACATTTCTTTCCTTTTTTTTTTTTTTTTTAATTATTAGGACAAATTACAGCTTACGCAACAGTGATTTGGCTAAAATTTAAGTTACCTACCTATAGTTTAAAATTTGACACTTTACTCATATGAGATTTGACTTAGATTAAAGTTGCTAACATGTGGTTTTAAATCCCATGATGTAAGTGTTTCGTTAGATTCTTTTTAATCTTGTATTTTATTATTATTATTATTATTTTTTTGTGTGCTTTTGGAAGAGAAAAACATAAAAGCAAAGCAAAATCACATATTTAGTCATGTTTTTAACAGATGTATTTTAAGGAAATCTAACTGAACTAACCTCAGGTGGATAAAGTGTCAAATTTTAAATCACGGGTAGGCAACTTAAATTTCGGCCAAACCACGGGTTGGTAAGTTATAGTTTGCCCTAATTATTATTGGTATCATTAATTATTTTTTAAAAAATATTTGAAGCTATTCTATAAACAGGATGGTGCTAGAAATTACTTTCAAATAGACTGACTTACCTCCAGTACTTTAGTATATTGAAACCAACACGATACAGACACGTATTCACTTCCAAATTCCTCATCTACTATCTTTTATGAGAATGGAATCATGACCTATTATATACACAAAACATGCCATTCCGCACATAAATTATTAAAAAAATATATCTTACAATTGGATTCACGTTATTCACATCACCCTAATTGCTAATTACGAATTAAGCATAGTTTCTTCTCAAAAAAATAAATAAATAAAAATAAGCATAGTTATTGCAATACATGTAAAGTCATATCTCTAAAATGATCATGGGTTCTCTTCCTAAATTATTTGTTATTTGAACTCATTTGAACCTCTCCTGAACATAGTAATTAGTATTATACAATAAGCGATATGTATTGTATCGTATATAAAAAGTTCTGTATCATAAGGGTATATCAAAAGTGTTCATGAATTGTATGATATATACGTGTGTATTATATGAATCGTATTGTATTATAAAAGCATACATATCGTACGATACTTAGATACGTGGGTTGAGATAGGCTATTTCTTAAAATTTGTGTTTTTATTTGAATTAATAAAAAATAATTGGGCTACTTGATTGAGCCCCAATCAGATAACTTGTCCATGATTTTCCCCCCTTTACATTTGCAAATTTCTTTTCTATAATATAAATAAGGTATTATATGACAATATATTTATTTTTGTTTTTGTTATAAGTCTAAGAAGTTAGATTGCCAAGAAGAAATATTAAGAAAAAATTATTAAAATAAAAGAACAAGAAGATATAATAAATGTTGATGAAATGTCAATGAAGAAATGGTTTTACAAGATGATGAACAAGATGATAATATTGACTTAAATGGAGTTGATTATGCAAGATGATGAATATGATGAAAAGAAATCAATTTTGGCTCATATGTCATGTATTATTACTTTTGAACTTAATCAATTTGAATGTGTATGATATAAACATATGTTAATTTTATTTATTTAATTAGTTTTATTAAATATTTTTACATAAGTGATAATCAAATTAGTCATTAATTGAATATATTCTGAAGATATAATGAATATACGTTTTATATATGTATATCTATAATTGTTTTTTTTATTATAAATTTTATTATATATGTGTGTATCTTATGATAACGATATGAAATACAATACCAAAAAAAAAAAAAAATCCATTAATAATAGAATTCACGTTTTGACAACTATGATCCTTAATACCACAATTTTTTTCATTCAAGCCTTTATCTTGGTCCCAAAAAAAAATCCTAAATACCTGGAATATAATTACGGGAATCCACTTTCTATGCACAATTATGAATATAATAACAGGAATCCACTTTGTCAACCTTTCTATTTTGGAGTCCAACAATGAATACTCTCCATCATAGAACTCAAAGCTAATTATCGACTAGCTGGTCGCTGCAATTCAAAAGTTTCTTCTGCTCTTGGCCTTGCATTATTAATCTTCTGATTTATCTCTATGCTGCCGTCGACTTTGAAGACATTATTATTTTTACTTTATATTTGACAATCCACTGCCCAACACTATCATTATTGATGGGAAGTAGTACTGTAATAGGAGTCTCTAGAAGAATTGATTTGTATAGGTGTTGGCTAATAAGGGAACATATGTATCCATTTGAACACTAATTTATGTTCAAAGAGAATGAAATATAAAAGATTTGGGGACTATTTGTTCACCGGTCAAGTTTCTTCTAGTACAATCTTTAGTAACTCCAATATTAATATCTATCACCTAGTGGAATAACGATAATATAAGATAAGATCCTGATTATAGTTAAAAAAAGACAAATATATAGTATGTTTGATGAATTCAATATAGCATTTATAATTTAGAAATAATGTTCTTGATTAAATCGAAGGCATAATGTACAATGCATTTGCATAAAAAAATTGTATATAGCACTTTAATCCTTCGGAGTTTCTGAAGTTATTTTTTTTTTTCTTGGGTAAAATATATTATAAATATAGTTCTTCAACCTGTTTAAACTATCAGCATCAAATGAAAAGTTACTTAACAAGAATATGCAATGATGATGAATATTAATGGTTGTAGGACTTGAAATTACCAAACTCGATGAAATCAATTTTTGGGATGGTGGGTTGGGGTTAACAGCTTTGATTTCTTTGCACTTCGTTGACCTAGTTTGTTGGTTTGTTTTTATTTTATTTTATTTAAACAATAATGCAATAAAAGAAATTAAGTACAAAATAAAGAGCGTAATGGACTCCCCAAGGATCTTCCAACATTCAAAACAAGAAAGATTTAATTGATGTACAACTGCTTCCTTCTTTTGCTAAAAAAAAAAAATCTAAAGATCGTTGAAATGGTTTAATTGCTTCACAATTTTCATGGTTGAATTAGAAGGTCCCAAGCCTCTATATGATATAATGTATTAGGGTAATGTACATTTGAAATGGAGTCATTTCATAATTTTGATCAAATGTTATAAATAAAAAAATATATCCATTGTCACGTAATTTTAAATTTTAAATAATATGACAGTAATTACACTACAAAATTTTAACCCTAAAAATAGACTCTCTCCTTTGAGAGCTTTACATCCATTTAAATGATGATAGCATAGTGTTCGTTTTTTAGATCCCTTTAAACTAGATTGTTTAACCTAATTAATTAATCAAGTGAATACTTATGTTTATTATTTAGATCTAGATTAAAACAAAACAATCATATCATGCAAAGTTGTAGAAAAATAAATAACAAAACGATATGATGATCTAGGAAAACCAAACCGGTAAAAAATCTGAGGAGGATTTAACTTAGATTTCTTTTTCAAATGATGTCCCTCTCTCGGTTTGAAAAAAAAAAACTTTCACTCCCTCTCTAAGAAGCGGTTTGACATGGAAGACATAACCACCATCACAGGCAAGTTTTTATTTTTATTTTTTGCACTTTACATGCACTTGATTTGTCTTTCAAATATGCATACTATTAAATTTATGACTATCAAGATATGTAGATTCAGCCAACAAAAGACAAAAAACCACTATTCTTGCGAACAAATCATATAAGCAATGAACAATTGAAGGTAATCAATATGGTCATACATTTATTTTACATAATAAATTTGTATTGATATGCTTCAATTGTGCACATTTATCTTATTATAAATTTATTTTCAAGTAAAATTAATCTTCTTGATGAATACTTCAATAAACCAGGATGCTAATGCTGTTGCAAATTTACAAAGATGTGAAATACCTAGCAAATACCCTGAAGACATACCTAATATCGATCAAGACTAGAGTCTTCAAAATAAAATTGGATCAATTGATAAAAGACACTTGTGGGAGGGTTTCTCGTCTCGGCCCCCAATTAGCAGGTATTGTCCGCTTTGGCTAATGCCTCACGGATTTGTTCAATCTCACATCGGGGAGACACGCCTCCCACATGTGCCTTATAAGCTTGAGCCCAAGACACATGTGTACCACTACAACACTCTGAGTGTAGTAGTGGTACACATGTGTCTTGGGCTCAAGCTTAAAAGGCACATGTGGGAGGCGTCTCTCACCGATGTGGGATTGAACAAATCCGTGAGGCATTAGCAGGCCGAGACGAGAAACCCTCCCACATTAAAAAGGCGCCTTTTAATGTAGGAGGGTTTCTCGTCTCGGTCCCCAATTAGCAGGTATTGTCCGCTTTGGCTAATGCCTCACAGATTTGTTCAATCCCACATCGGGGAGAGACGCCTTCCACATGTGCCTTATAAGCTTGTGTAGTAGTGGTACACATGTGTCTTGAGCTCAAGCTTATAAGGCACCTGTGGGAGGCGTCTCTTCTTGATGTGGGATTGAACAAATCCGTAAGGCATTAGTCAAAGCGGACAATACTTGCTAATTGGGAGCCGAGACAAGAAACCCTCCCACAACACTATACAAGGTCAGTAGTTCGGGAGATGTAGCCTTGTAGGTATGATGAAAAACTAAATATTATCAAATAAAAAGCCTTTGAATTTCAAAATGACAATTTTTGCATGATTACAAGTTAATTATAGTCATTATATTAAAAAAATATTATCACAATTAATATTTTTATTTACAAATAATTAAAAATATATTGTTTGTTCTATGTAGTTTTGTACACTATTGAATTTCTAAAAAGAGGATTGCCCATGCACATATTTTGATTTCGCTTCACCATCGGTAGAAATTCCAAACAAAGACCCTGATACATATGAATCAGTAGCTCAATTCATGATGCATGCATGGACCATGTGGCGTAGCAATTAAAAACTCATTATTCATTTCTTTAAAATAATTATTTATTTTGTTATTGTTTTTCAAATAATATATATATTATAAGATTATGATAAAATCGTGCAACGCACGGGCCTTTAACTAGTATATATATATCTAAAGTTTAAAATATTACTCCAATTAAAATTATATGGTCAAATTTTTTAAAAATGAGTTTAATTATTTAATTTTTTGTCGCCAACTAGTACATGTATAAATTAAATTTTTTTAACTTTTAGTTGACCTCTAAATATTATGTCACAAAACTTTTGGATGCCTTATAATTTTAAATGTCATTATTATAATATAATAATTTTTTACCTAAATAATATAATATTTTTAATTGAGTTTAAACTTTATTCTATATTTAAACCTTATATTAGAATATTGAGTTTCAATATATGACGTTTGCTCCTAATGATAGATTTTTAAACCTTACATTAGAATATTGAGTTCTCTTGATGATAGTTAGAATATTGAGTTTCAATCTATAACGTTTGCTTTTGATGATAACTCTTTATCATTAGACCAAGATAACAATCGGTTTTTAGTGTAAGCAAGAATTGAACTCTAGGAGCACGTTTGGTATACTGTGATGATTATTACATATGAATAGGAATAAGTATTACAAGGAATACATTAAGTTGGAATGTAATAAATATTACTATTCATTAGTTTGGTAACCATTTAGGAATAGAATGCTGAATATGCATCTACAATTTAGTAGAGTATAAAAAGAATGTGTAATTAAATCATTTTTAAGTTAAATTTCCTAAAATATGCTTATTTTAGAGGTTCAAAATAGAGCTAATAATTAACAACAAGGAAAATTTATTTTCTTTCCTTTTAAAGATGTGGCAATTAATTGTTTTTAGGAATTTTTTTAAAAAAGTTATTACATAAGGTGAATGAATAGATATTCAATACTTTTGATAAGAAATAATTATTCCTCATTTTGAAGAATAGCTATTCATAAGGAATAACTATTCATTGTAATAAAAACATAACCAAACAACCGAATAGTTATGCCATAGGAATATCTATTACATTACAGTATCTATTACAATCTACTAAACGTACCTTAGATCTCTTATCCAAGATCAGAGACTTTACCGACAATCATATTTGTCTTAAAATGCTAAAATAAATATCATTATATACAAATACAATCATATTAAATATCTATTAATAATTACCATAATTATTCTTTTTGATAAAAAAATTAACTATCATAATTATCAAAATTTCACATTTTTTATATATATATATAAAAAAGTCTTCTTTTTAATTAAATTTCATCATGTATTGCCGCGATATTACACCTAGTAATGAAATATTACACAGGACATTAGCAAACAAAAACTGTCTGACTGTGTCCTACTATTGTTCTGTCGTCTTCTATCCTCGTTACTCTTTAAATAATGATAGGAACAGAATGAGAGCAACCCATCATCATTAATTGCTCTATACGAAGAAACTATAACTATATATAGTAATCTTTATTACAGGTTCCATCTCTTCAACAACTCCTCCAAATAATAGCTAGGTGGGCCTTTTTGTTGATCACAATTCAATATTGGAAGGTCATTTTCAAATGCCATCCATAATGGATGATCCACTAAAAGGTTGCATATATTGTGACTATATATGGAAAATGGATAATGCGGCACATCCCATTCCTCAGTTAATCTGTTTAACAAGCCATTGGAAAATTTTCTTTGAAAAATATATATACCATTTAAATATTATAATGATAGTAGAATTTTATTATCTTTAAATTACACCCATTACTTGCATAAAGTTGAGGTTCATACTTCATATACCTCTTTACAAGGAGACACTGCCCTTATATGAGAAGGAAACGAGTACACAATTGCTCTTCTTGTATTTTTGAAGCTTCTTTCCTTGTTTTTGTCACCAAAAAAGAAGAAGAAGAAGTTTCTTTCCTTGTCACTTTGTTTTCATATTATCAAAAACTAAGATAAGTATTAGTATAACTGTTTTTCTTTTTGATAATTTCAACACTATGAGAGATGACGGTAAACCCTAATTTTTCTCGTTAAATTATAAGATTTTTGGTTTTCTTAGTTTAATAAAGTTGTTAAATGTTGTTTTCTTCGCACTATCCATAATTATATCCAACATCACGTAATAATTGCAAATGGAAGTAGTTACTTTTAGCAATATCAAATGAGAAGTGTTGTATTCACAACAATTTCATAATAAATCATAAATAATAAGTTGTTGCTTATTTTAATTTGAATCCACCATTTTTTTTTTTTTAGAGAGTTTCAACTTATAGCGTCTGCTCTGATAATAGCTCCTTATCATCAGACCAAGGCACTAATAAGTTTTTGCTATAAACAGAAATTAAACTACAGATCTTTTATATAATTGAAACTCACATTTGAATCCACCACTTAAATTATTTTTTTACCCACATATAACAACCAATAACAATTTACTAATTGAAATTTATTGTGAAAAATATTATGTTTCATATCAAATTAGTTAACATTTTCAAAACCATACGATGATATTATCCTAGTTGAAAAAGCCAGTAGGGAGTGGTGAGTGCTGTCAAGTCGATCTTTATTGACTGATTTATTAGTGGTGGTCCTCTTACCAAAACATTATTTTTGATGGATAAATATAAATTTTGTTCTTTTTTTATTTAACCGAAAACAGCATATTAACCCCACGATGAAAAATGGTAATGAGTTAAAGAGATTTAAAATTTGTGCTATATATCTAAGAGTTAGATTTTTTTAGATATATACCACTGTAAGTTTCTTTTAAAAAAATTTCTCTCCTCTTCTGATATATGTATTAAAAATACTTAGTATTAAAAAAAAAAAAAAAAAAAAACCAAAACCATTATTTTTGAAAGTTAAGACTTTATTTTAACAATTTGATAATTATATTAATGTGAAGAGGGATTTGATCTTCAGTTCTCTTAATAAAGTAGAGCCCACTGAATTACATTGATATTGATGAAGTTAAGACCTTTTAATATATATTTTTATTATAAAAATAGAATTTTTAAATTTTTTATAATGATAAATAACTTTTTAATGTTTTAGAAATTATATTTTTTGTGAGAAAATATCTTAGAAATTAGAATAATGTTATCAGTTGTGATTTTAAACTAAACTAAGGTTAGGTACCTTTTTCAAAACAAAAAAAGCTAAGGTTAGGTAGTGCGTTTTTTTTTTTTAAACTTCATTAAATTGGTAATTTAGCTTTTTTTTTTATTATGGAAAGCAGGGGGTATTATTGAAAGAAACCAAAGTTTACAATTTACATTACATTAGTTACTACTCCTGGGTTACAAAGTCTAATCTCCCTCAAGGCAGTTAGGTCCCTGATATATGGTACATCAACAAAACTGGGACAGTGATCATAGACAGCCACCAAGGTCCTTTGGTGAGTCCCCCGCTTTGCTAGCACGTTGGCACACCCATTCGCCTCATGGTACACGTGCTGCACGTGCACCTCCCACTCCAAGGTTAACAGGTTCCTGCAATCACAAATTAAAGGCAGCATGTTAGTCAGATAATTTACACAGGGATTTGTTAGCCATGTTAAAACCACTTTGGAGTCTAATTCCAGCTGTAGGTACTTTGTACCCTTGGCCTAGGCCATTTCAAGGCCCTGTCTGGCTGCCGCCAGTTCCGCCATATTGTTTGTTGCCAGCCCCACATGAAGGGAAAAACCAAAGATCCACCGGCCCCAGTGGTTTCATAACACACCTCCTGCCCTTGCAAGCCCGGGATTTCCTAGTGCACTGCCATCCGTGTTAAGTTTAAGGAAGGGAGATGGGGGCGGGTGCCATCTTATGATTTGAGGAATACGGCTCAGGGTTTGGTGGACAGTTCTTGCCAGGAAATGGAATTCGATAGCTGCCTGCACCAATAAGTACATAAGGGAATGTTGGGTGATTGATTAGTGATTGAAGATTCTCTCATTACGGGCAAGCCAAAGTTTCCAGCAAGTGAACGAGAAGAAGACTTTCCAAGGGATGAGATGAGGTAGAGTAGCCCTCTCCGAAGTGGCTTTAGATTGTAACTAGTCTTGCAAAGGCAGAGCGAAGAAGGATAGGGGCAATATTCTAGGAGCTTGGCACCAGATTTCTCTCGCCCAAGGGCAGTCTCGAAGAATGTGAATAGTGGTTTCAGGAGATTGGTAACGGGGGTAGAATGAGTCCACATGTTGGCGCCCAAAAGCAAGGAAAGTTTTTGTGGGAAGGCGGTTTCGCAAAGCCTTCCAGAGGAAGACTTGAATTTTTTTGGGGCAGGGTAAAGACCATAGCTAGTTCCACATGGCTTTGTTCCAAGGAACCTGGTGCTGGTGGTACAGAAATGTTGAGGCGGATTTCACAGAGCAGGTACCCTTATTATGGGGCTAAAGGTAGGCGTCCGAGAGTCGAGCAAAGCGGGGCACCGTGATACCTTGAATAAGGCTGTGGATCTGGGGAGGAAGAGAAAGGTTTAGGGATTCGAGCGACCAATCATGGTGTGACCATAGCTCACTAACCCTTCGATCATCCTCATGAGGGAGGAGAGGACCTGTTGACACCCCATTTTGCAACCTGTATTTAACCTCATATGGAGGGTAAAAGGGTAATTTCACATTGGAAATATGAATCCTAATTCTGGTCATTAGATCCTTAATCTCATTTCACCAAAATGATCTTGATGTTGTAACGATCAAATCGACTGGTCATGAGCCCTAATCGGACCACCAGATTGAAAGTTATCATCAAATCAAGTTTTAATGGTTGAAATGCACAATCACAAATTGAGTCTGACTATATGTGATTATGAACAATTGATTTCAATTGGTTATAAGTATAATCAATTTGAGATCGATGATGTGTCATAATTTGATTGGTTAGGACTACATTTTATGGTAAGGTTGCATACACCTAATTAATTAGATAGTTAAACATTAATTATTCAATGAGTAATTTGTGCAATTATCTTTTAATTAAGGTAAATTTAGAACCAATTAAGTCTGAAATGGGAGTGATTGGTGCCATTTAATGTTAATTGAGAGCTAATTTGGGACCTATTAATGTTAATTGTGCTGAAACCATTTTCAAACAAATGACCTCTGCTCACCATTTCATCCATATCTCTCAAAATATTTTGAATTTGTGAATGAGGTTAATTTTCCCAGAAACTAGACATCCGGGGCTTCAATTTGAGCACAAGAATGAGACAATTCCGATCAGAATTGAGTTAGATATGATTTTTTGAAGTTAGCTCTACAAGCTGTTACAGCAGTTGCGGGAAAACCGAATTTGGCTTGCTCCTCACTCCCACCAATCTTTCCATTTAATGCACCAGATTTCCCCCAAGGCTAAAATGAGGACTAGGTTCATGATTCTTTGTCAACCCTCATTAAATGGCCTTCCATTCATATTTTCTCCACCACTACTATATAAACCCCCCCTCTCCTTCATTCCAAAGCACAAAAAAAACCCCATCTCTTCTCCTCTCTTGAGTTCTAGTGAAGTAGAGTAGTCTTGTCATATCTTGGTCTTCCTGAGACTCAAGGTATTGAGTGAGACTCACTCTTCCTCTCCTAACTCTTCTTTTCCTCCACCCTTAGGACCTCTCTCAAGAGTCTCCTCCTCCACCACATGGATCTTGCATGAAGGTATAATCCCTTTCCCTAATTGTTTTTTTGTGTTTCCATGATGAGAATTTAGGATTAAGGCATGATAGTAACTATTTAAATCCTCTTGAATATGTTTGAATGTTCTTAATTGTTCTTATGTGTTCTTTACATGTTCTTGGTTGTTCATCACATGTTTATGCATAAACACTAGTTTTGATCCTAAATCCATATCAAAAATAGGAAAAACATGTTTATTTCATAATTCTTTCAAATTCTTGAATCTAGGTTATCACCATCCACACACATTCACTAGAATTTATTTTGCAATCCAAATGCAATTCTAAATAAATTGAATTAGGGTTTATCACATGCACACACATTAAATTCAACATGTAACTTGATTGACATATTGGATGATGTGATATGAATGTTGGCCACCATAGTCTAGAAGACCGGTTTCACCGGGCAAGGTGGGTGCCTAACACCTTCCCACCTTGTAACATAGCCTCCGAACTTAGATCAAGGGTTGATAGACCAATGTTTATCCTTGTAATTTTTAGATTGTAACTAGGAAATAAAGCTATGTACTTTATCTTAGATTGTATCTAGGACCAAAGCCATGTAATTTTCCTATGATCAATGTAAATTAAATTTCAAATTAATAAAATGAGGAATTTTTCAATTATGGTTTTCTTGTTTTTCCAATAATTAAATAAGTGGCGACTCCATTGTAAAACCCCTAATCTAAGGGGGAAAATATAACTAGTCGAACCTCCATTTTGAGAGGCAATAATACGACTCCACCCATTCACGTGGGTTTGGCCCAACATCCTATATAAAACGGGCCGGGGGCGCGGTCTCTCACAGGACCCTCAAGATAGCTACGTAAAGTGCTGTTGGGAAGCCATGGGTCCTGCCAAATCCGAATAGTCTGGCTATCTCCGATATACCAGCGCAACCCCTCATGGAGAAGATTGGCCCTTATCGAGATAGCGGTCCATATGTGGGATCCTCGGGAAGGTCGCGGGCTAGTAAATAAAGTATCCTGGGGAAAATATTTTGCTTGAAGCACTTGGGCCCATAGCGACGTGGGGTTAGAAAACAGATGCTAGGCCTGATTCATGAGGATAGCCTGGTTTCCATGTCGGGTGGATGGGATCCCTAACCCTCCCGCTTCCTTGGGAAGAGTGACAGTGTCCTAGCTAACCGTGTGACAGCACCTGTGTTGTTCGGAGCCTCCCCAGAGGAAATTCCGACTTAATTTGTCAATGTAGTGGCAGACTTTCTGAGGAAGGAGCGTGGTTTGCATTGCGTAGGTCGGGATAGAAGTGATAGAAGCTTTAATAAGAGTGGCCTGACCAGCCATCGACAGATATTTGGTTTGCCATCCCTCAATACGCTTGCTGATATTCTCCACCAAGTATTGGTATGAGCTTGCCATACGACGGGTGGTGAAAATAGGTGTCCCTAGATAGGTTCCGATACGGTCAATGGTAGGGAAACTAAGGATTCCTGCTAGCTGCTCTTTAATGCGCCGAAGGGTGCGGGGAGAGAACCACACTCTCGATTTGGTAATACTCATGAGTTGGCCGGAAGACTCACAAAACCTTAATAAAATCTGACCAAGATTCTTGCAATCCCTAGCAGTGGCCCTCATAAAAAGGAAGATATCATTCGCAAAAAATAAGTACGAGAGGTGGACCCGCCCTTGAAAGGAGATCGGGTGGAGAAGCTTTTCTCGAACAGCCTCAGTCAACTGGATGGATAAACGTTCCAAGCAGAGAATGAACAAATACGGGGAAAGCGGATCACCCTGTCTTAAACCTCGGCTGGGGACCACTTCTAGAAGGGGAGAGCCGTTCCAAAGCACGTGGAATCAAGTGGAGGAGATCATATTCATGATGAGAGTGATGAGAGTGGGGGGCAGCTGAAAGAATTCAAGCGTATCCTGAATATAATGCCACTCCAGCCGATCATAGGCTTTTTCAAGATCCAGTTTAAGAGCAACATACCCTGTCTGACCCCACCTAGAGATGAGAGTTCTAATCACCTCCTGGACAATGATAATGTTATCACTCGTACGCCGACCCAGCACAAACCCAGCTTGACAAGGGTTAATCACCTCTGCCATATAGGGTTTGAGCCGCTGGACAATGATACGAGACACCAACTTGTAAGGGGTATTGCAGAGACTAATGGGATGAAACTGGGTGATTAACTCAGGGTGGGCTATTTTTGGGATAAGAACCAAATTTGTGATACCCCAACTTGGCGGGATCATGAGCTGTGTGAAGATGTCTTGAATGACCTGAACAATGCTTAGGCCCAAACTCGCCCAATGAGTTTGGAAAAAGAGCGCATGATAGCCATCTGGCCTCGGGGCCTTTAATGGGGGGAGCCCCCGGAGGATCTGGAAAATTTCTTCAGGATGAGGGGTTCTGGTTAAATTCTGGGTTTGGTTTAGGAATGGGCTATTAGGACAGAAAGACCTATTAATCCTAGATGAGGCACACTGAGTTAGAGTAGAGGCCTGGAACAGTTTTTTGAACGTGGTGTGGATGTGATGAGTCAGGGATTCACCATTAAGCCACAGTCCCGTGTCATCTTTCAGAGTTATTACCCTTGCTTGACTGTGACGTTGAATGGTCTTAAGATGGAAATATTTGGTATTGGCATCCCCATAGTTTAACCACATAATACGAGATTCGAGGCGCCAAAACAAATATTCTTGGTGGAGAGTAGTGTTATATTCCTGTGTGAGACGGTGCTCAAGCGAGTATAAAAAGGGAGACGGGTTCCTAGCTAAGGCCACTTGAATTCCATGAAGTCTAGCTAACAGGCGGGTTTTGCGGTGGAAAAGGTTTCCAAAGTGGTTTTTGTTCCAAGACTGGATGTTTTCAATTAAAGCATCAAGGCGCTGAGGGAACCTAGATAAAGAGGAAGATGCAGAAGGAATCTATTCTGAGGTTTTCCAGCTCTCATCTACGAGGGTAGGGAAGGTGGGGTCAGTAAGCCACATTTGCTCAAACCTAAAGGGCTTGGGGGGTTTCCGTTCCCTAGGATCAGTGGACAGTAAAATGGGGCAGTGGTCAGACTTAACCCTAGGAAGATGGTGGACTTCCGCTGATGGAAATAGGGTTGCCCATTCGGCATTGCCCAATCCTCTGTCCAATCGTTCTTTAATGGTGGTTTGCCAGCACAGACTTTTATTGGTCCATGTATAGCGCGGGCCGTGAAAACCTAGGTCTATGAGCCCACAGTTATCCATGCAATTTCTAAAAGCTGACATACGGGTCCTATTGACAGGAAGACCACCCAGTTTTTCCTCATCTGAAATCATATCATTAAAATCCCCTAGGAGCACCCATGGAAGAGAAACATGCAAAGCAAGATTTTGGAGATATTCCCAAAAAAAATTGCGCTTATGAAACTGGGGAAGGGCGTAAACAGCAGTAAGTAAAAAGGAGACAGAGGGAGAATTTACCTTTACAAGCGCATGGATGTTATGTTCGCTGCGGGTGATGATTTCGACAAAGAAGGTGGGACTTTCATTCCACAGCATCCAAAGACCTCCAGAGTAACCAGTGGGGTCCACCCTGTGAGAGTGAGTGTAAGGGAGAGTGTCTATCACAGCCTGAGCCCTGGCTTCAGCAATACGGGGCTCGATGATGATTAACATGTTAGGTCGATGCCTACGGTGGAGTTCATAGGCATGGTCACAAAATATCTCATCACCTGCTCCTTGGCAGTTCCAGGCAATCATCTTCATGGTTGTGAAGTAAGGATTAAGGGAATCATTTGGGACTCCCCATGTCGGCGGAGTCCTTGTTGTAGTTGAGCTGGGGCACTGGTGCCTCGTTGTGGTGGTCTTGATGCGATATAGTGCTTCCACGTCGCCGAGCCTGGCCTAATGCGTGCCAGACACGACAAATGGTAGGTTGCAGCTTGAGAACATGACAATGTAAAGATTGGGCTTGTCTTACCGCATGGCAATGTTTACTTCACTTTGATTCAGGAAGCGAAAAATGGCTGCGGGCAGTGGGTCTGAGGAGTCCGCACTGGAGGAGCTTGTTGGAACACTCCTCTGTCGGACTGGTGGGGCTCGTGATGACCTTGCTGAGGGGGTGGTAAGGATGGCCCGAACGCAGCACCCGAACATGTGAGCGAGGCCTGTGGGAGGGTGCTGGTTGGGCTAGTGGTTCGAGCCGTAGCGGTAGACTCGGGGATTGGGACACCTGGTTCCACACCATTGCTATCCGTGGATGAACCGGTATCCAGACAAAGCTCACTGTCTCATCGTGCAAGTTTTCCAATGACAGACCGCTCCAAATTTGTTCGAGGTCCGCCATCTCCTGAGCATGGGTTGGAGGGGAGGGAGTGTGATTATTCATGGTGGGAGGGGCAGCCATGTGAGAGTTTCTTTGGGGTATGGTTGAGAGGTGAAGGTCAGAGTCCATTGGAGTTGCTGTCGAGGAAAGTTGGTCCGAGGACGGAGCCATTGTCCAAGTGAGGAGCAGTGGAGTGGATTTTGGGTGAGGAGGGTCGATTGATGTTGGTTTGATGCTGGCTTAGGACGTTCTTGTTATGAGCATGGGGTTGTGAGCATTTGGGCGTGGCTGAAGCATGCATACGGACTGGCGCCACCTCATGTAGCCTTGGGTGTAGGCCAGGACACTCGGCCATGCATGGCTCATGCATGCAAGCCTTGGTCCCTTCACGTGGCTCCCCATGCAACGGCTTGGTGTTTTGTTTAGACGCCTCACCAAGCTCGCTTTGACGTGTCTCGCTAGCAACGTCCAAGGCGGGGGTTGATGCCAAAACACTAGTGTGCATGTTTGGTCCAACAACATTGTGAGTGGGATTTTGGCCAAGTGGGTGATCCGGGGATAAGGAACTAGGATGTAGGGGCTTACCACATGGATGTTGGTCTATTGGGCGAGTACGACCTCCCATGCGACGTGTTTGAACTGTTTTCCAAGGCGTGGACACTTGCTTTGGCTCAAGCGATGGGTCGGTTTGGTGAGGTGGGGCCAAGGTGTGAGTCAGTTAGGATGTTTGCTCAGTGTTGGTTTCTGGGCACTGGGGTTCTCGGTGACCAAGTCTGCCACACTTGTAGCACAACATTGGGAGGTTTTTGTACACAATGTCTTGCCAAAAAAAGCCGATTTTGACACGTTTAGGCAGCGGGTTGGCTATGTTAATTTGGACACAGACTCTAGCGTATCTCCCTCGAATGGCGGCACTCGTAATGGCATCCACTTTTAAGAGTTTGCCCAATTTTTGTCCCACATGTTTTAGAAACTCCGGGTGGTAGTACTCTATAGGAAGTTGTTCTAGACGAATCCAAACCGCAATTTTTGTGATTTTGGATATAT
The DNA here is from genome assembly GCA_030820535.1 of Quercus parvula. Classification (NCBI taxonomy): domain Eukaryota; kingdom Viridiplantae; phylum Streptophyta; class Magnoliopsida; order Fagales; family Fagaceae; genus Quercus; species Quercus parvula. The sequence continues at coordinate 29,736,413 of JAUAME010000007.1, forward strand.
GCGGATGAAAATCCACCTCCCATGCCTGCACATGTAAGTATTGATCTCCCACGAACCATGGTCCATCCATGAGGGCATGGTGATATTCCTTGATGACATCAAATTGCATAATAAAATAACCATAGCCAATATCGATTAAGTGCATCGTACCTATGGGGCGCCAAATACCGGCTAACCTGGTTTGGAGTGCCCGATATCCCAGCAGTCGACCCATGAGTTTGAGAATAATACTCGTTTTCCACGGTCCCGCAAGTTGGTTCTTTAGTTCTTGTGTGATCTGGATCTCCCAAGTCTCAACAGTTTGGCCATCTCCGGGTTTTGGTTGGATATCTTCCCGTGGAGTCTGCTGGTTAGTGCTTCGATCAGTATTTGAGTGATCCTCCATGTCGTCCTCTGCATCGTCACAGCTTGAGTCTTCCATGGTGGTTTCCTGGATAACCTCGACATAAGTTTTCTTGCGTGAGTTGTTCTTCAGGAAGTTGTTCTCAAGGTCGTCCACATCGGGGTGTAGAGCAGGGGTGGTCATACTTCTAAGAGAGTATTCTGTTGCGGTAATTTAGTTTATATTTGGTATGTTGTGGTGGAATAGAATCAAGTAAAAAAAAAAAGAAGTAAAAAGACGGCCTTAGATCTTTTCCCCCTACGTGAAATTGGAGAATATAATCTCATTTCTTCACAAATTGGGGCAGAATTTTATTGGGCTAGACAACTCTCTCTCTCTTGGGGGTATAAAGGGGAAATTTTATTTAATCAAACAGATAGTTTAGGAAAGTACATAGTTTGTTGTAAAGCACTTTCTAAGAATGCCAACTTGACCAATTGGGCAAAATTCATATACAAAAATTTCTGTCAGTTTATCTTATCTTAATAACCAAAGAAAGAAATAGTCATTTGCTAAAAAAAAGAAAAAAGAAAAAAGAAAAAAGAAAAAAGAAAAAAGAAAAAAAAAAGGATTTCTAGTTATAGGTGTCTTCTTCTAATATATATATATATATATATATATATATATATATATAGTTATAGGTCTCTTTCAAAATTTGTGGGAATCCCCTTTTGCCTATATTCTTGTTTTGGTGGTGACACATAATTCCAAGAATTCAAATGATCATATGCATCCATATTTGATATTTCCATTAAACTTCATCTCCATGGAAATGTGGATTCCTTGAAAACAGCTGGTTATCTACAATTATAGGTCATTCTCACAACTAAGGAATATTTATTGAATATTCAATAAAGTGATAAAAATACCCTCATTTAATACCTCTCTCAAGAAGAATAAGAATTATAATTCATTTGATGTAAACCCTTTCCTGTTTGTTCTCCCCCCTCCTCCCCTTTTTTTTTTTTTTGGAAATAAACTAACTACTAAAGACACACACACATTAATCATTTTCCCTTTTTGAGTGTTGATGGAACAATTTTTTTTTGGGGGGAGGTGGGGGGGGGGGGGGGGGGGGGAGATGCAAGATATTTTATGATGGAACAAATCATGTTGGCTTTTCTTCAAGCCAATGTGCGATTCATGCTCGTCCGCAAGATGAAGAGGATCATGGACATGCCTTCTCTTTGAATCCCTGTTGTCTTTATTGAATCCTCATGAAGGACAACATGTCTAACACTTCATCCGTAATATTTTTCTTTGTTTGATGTGAGTAGTGAATTTGACTGATGAATGTGGGAAAAATACTTCCAACCTTCAATGCATTGACTGATGAATGTCCCTAGTTATATCTTTCTCTAATTAATTTTATTTGAACTCTTGGTGTGCTATTATTGATGTTTTAAAGTACCAGTAAAATTTTGAGATGTTTTAGGCTTATATGGAGATGGTACATCCCTAAATGTCTCACCAAATTTCTAAACAAATCAAATATAAGATTAAGAATAACTTTTTCCCCAGACATGCATAAGAGCATATTTTTAAAAATACCATGTTTGATTCCTCAAATAAAATTATAGATAAAAGGAAATCCTTTAATCATTCCATTCTCCAACTAGTTGGCTTTTTGATATTGTGGTAAAAATTTTTTTCCACATTTTTACACCTCGTCCACACTACTTTTTCTGCCATTCCCATTGATGGCACAAAATATGCACTAGTCGCTAGAGAGGTCTACCATTATTTCTATAGTTCTTCTCCTAATAACTAGATAAAATCTTAAAATATTTTTTATAATAATTATCATAAATAAAAAAATTGAGAAAATTAAAAAGAAATTACCCAAAATCAACAAAAAATTTTGGGGACAAAACCACTATAATTAAAAAAAACACTATTTTCACAAAAAATCGTAGATAATAAATTGTTGTGAAAATATTATGAACATAATATTTTTCCAATTTAAAACAAGATTATTGTGTCCATTTATAATTTTTTTAATTATTGTGAAAATATTAGAAATGTTACGATATTTTTACAACAAATTATATATAACGACTTGTTATTAATTGACAAAAAAATAATTTAAGTGATGGACTCAGATTAAAACCATTGATATCTTGCAACCTAAATTTATTATGAAATTATCAAAACTCTAAATATATATATATATATATATATATATATATATATATATATATTATGAAATTATTGTAAAAGTATTGTAAACTTACCATTTATCAGATAGAAAATATGATGAGATTTTATAATCCGTATTTACTTTCTCTTCACCGTGGTTTTTGTCGCCATGTCACCAGTCAGCAGGGCTGAACAACTTTTTCACCGCACTCTTCTCTCAGGCTCTCTTACGCCATTCTCGTGCCCAGCGACTTTCCCTCACGTGACCACCCCTAGCTAAACATCACTATCCAGCGTGGCACCCCCTCTGTCCACGTGGCACAGACTCAACTATAAAAGTAGCCCCCCCTTCTTCTCCTCTCCCAAACTTTCTTTTCTTATCAAACCAAACCAAACCATACCAAACCATACCAAACCAAAATAAAATGATGAAATAAATCCAAACTTCTCTGAAAATAGCCAAAACTAAGAGAGATAAAAACAGAAACCAAAAACAAAAATTTTAGGGAGAGAAAGAAAACCAAGAAACAAAACCAAACAGAGAGAATTTTCACAAGAGAGATATGGCGACGCCGGGAGGTGTGGCGGTGCTACCGAATTCAGTGAACAAGGTCGATTCGCCTTCGTCTTCTTCTTCTTCTTCGTCTACGAAAGCTGTTGTTTGTGTGAGGAGCTCGGAGGTGAGTTCACCGATTCTGATTTTCTTGTTCTTTCACAAAGCGATTCGTAATGAGCTCGACGCGCTTCACCGATCTGCCGTGGCCTTCGCCACAGGGAAGCGCAGTGATATCAGGCCGTTGCTCGAGCGCTACCATTTTCTGCGATCGGTTTACAAGCACCACTCCAATGCTGAAGACGAGGTACATTTTCTTTGATGATTCGTTTTGTCTGCCTTTTGTTTGTTTGCTCGGAAAATGAACGATATAGAGGGAAAGTTTGGAGCCTGATATTTCGTCGTAATTTTTTTCTCAATGTATTTATATGATTTTATTAATATTTAAATAATTATTATTTTCTTTTCTATATATATATATATATATATATATTATACAGAAAATTGTACTGATATTGCTACCTTCAGCATTATCAAAATTTTGTTTCTGGTTTTTCCTAATTCTGGACCTTTTTTTTTTTAAATTTATTTTTATTATTATTATTTTGTAAAGAATAATTCGTCTCTCTGCAAAAGCGTTTTATATATATATATTTTTTTAAAAATCGTTACTTTTTCGTTCGATAATTGTTTTGTGTTTGATTATTATATTGATTTGTAATCTGAATATATATATATATATATATATATATATAATTCTTTGGATTATTTCAGTTTGCAACTTTTTCTGTTAAGCTACCTTAACAGAAAAAAGTTCCTATTCTGTTAACACCGACTTTAGTGTGTTTGCGTTTTTGGTGAATCATACCATAGCAGAAAATATTTTCCTGATTATTCTGGGTAGGCATCTCTGTGTGTACGAGATTCTCTTTACTTTTTTTTTGGTTTTTATTGAGGGAAATCTTGAAAAAAAAAAAGGAATCCGAGAAAATTCTCCAAAGTTCTTGGATGAAGAATCATATAACTTATCGAATATAAATGGACGTAGAATCGTTTTAACACTAGTGGTTAATTTTGTCCACCTCTAGATAGTGGTTCATTCAAATTTTCCAAAAAGGTGCATCGATGAACAGTATCAGAGATAGGATCTTAGTCAAAGTGTGTGAAGACTAAAATACAGGAAAAGTAAATTGGAAAATATTAATTAATATAAGTAATAAAATAAATAATTTTTTTAAAAAAATTCTTGTACAAATTATAATGTAAAGGTGAACCGTAATTTATTTTTAACTTCTCTCTCTCTCTCTCTCTCTCTCTCTCGATGTGGTAATCATTCATCGGTTGATCTCCCATTGGATGTATATATTAACCTTTTAACAAGACTTGCTGTTGGAAACGCCCTTACAATTGGTAGAATAGATAAATCTTTTTTTTTTTTTTTCATAATTAAATTCTTTCCTTGAGCGCATGTCAAGGATACATGTCTGAAGCTTGTATCCAAGACAGCATATTCAAATGATTCAAAAATCATTTTGAGAAACTGAGCAAGCCGAATTACTTTCTTCTTGTTAAGTTCATCAAAAGACCAATCTAGAAGTATTAAAAGTATGATAACGAATCAACAGATTTTCAAAAAGGGCTTATTATGTGCCCCTATTTTATCACAGAAAATCCTAAAAGAATATCTTTGGTATTGTGGAATGATTTTTTTTTTTTTTTTTTTTTTTTCAAAAATTGTGTACCACTTTGAATTTTTTTTTCTTCAAATAATTTCAATGTAGGGCCCACTAGCCTTGTTCAATCCGGTTTTGGTAGACAAATCCTAGTAATTGATATGTTGACATATACATACATTATATTGATTTTTGGAATGCTAAGTTTTAACAGCTGTAATCATCTAAATCAAAATAATATATTATTGATGGCAATAAAGTCTTGATTTTTACTTGTAGATTATGATTATGCAGTATTCCCTATTGGAGCTTCTCCATTGCATGACATTTTTATGGTTCTATAAGCTGCAATGGGACATCTAAGGCTGTAAAATCTTATTTATAAAATCTAAAATTTCACCAACTGTCACTTGCTGTTTTTGTGTGAAGCGACATTAGGAAAACTCTAATTCTTGAGCTCACTCTAAATCTTTGGTATTGTGGAATGATTCATTGCAACATGTTAGCGATGGAACACGATCACCTCCGTTTCACTTGAAATGGAGGCATTCCAATTCATGATTAAGATTTTATTTCGCGTATATACTTTCACTTCTCAAATGATGTAGCACTAGATACACCTTTAGATATGTATTATCAAATCTAAACCATGAGATGGATCAATTTCAAATGGAGTGGATCCTTTTACATGGATGATGTGACTTTGTCTCTATCTTTTGTTATGCGATATATAAAAGTGGTCATGGCATGATATCCTAAAACTGCAGGTAATCTTTCCGGCTCTTGACATACGTGTGAAGAATGTAGCACAAACGTATTCCCTTGAACACAAGGGTGAAAGTAATCTTTTTGATCACCTATTTGAGCTACTAAATTCTTGCACACAAAATGATGAAATTTTTCCAAGGGAGTTAGCTTCCTGTACAGGAGCTCTACAGACATCGGTTAGCCAGCACATGGCTAAGGAAGAGGAGCAGGTACAGCTTTATTTGCTGCTTTTTGCATTCTGGTTTGTGTATTCAGACTCCTGTTTGAGTAAAATTTTTTATTGATAATAGTTTTGGACCATTCATGAGATGAAAATCAGTGTTTAAAAGCTGATATATATATATATATATATATATATATTGTGAATTGCAATATATAGTTTCTACACATGATAAGGTACAAGAGATGTACCACTTCCAGCCAAAAATAAATAAATAAAATCTGTAGCTGTGTGTGGAGTGATGGAGGGAGAGTACTGAGGCGTATTTTATCAACCCAACAATTTGAAGTTTTGGTGTCCAACCATTCTCTTACTGGTGGTTCACATACGTTGCATTTGGTTAGCAAGTGCATGCCTTACAGAAAATATACTAGATCTGTTTGTGTGGACTGAGGAGAGAAAAAAACCTAAAGTTTGTCTTTTCTTTTTCCAAGATTGATTTTGGAGTTGAATATTACTTTCTATGTCTGTGTCCGACTTATTTAACCCTCTTATTATCATTATCCAGAGCTGACATTGTTTGGGCAGTTATTAAGAACCATCTTTTCATGTGAAAGCCACAAACACTCACATTGGTGGTAATCCCCATCCCCTTACTGGCAGAAAAATGCCACGAATAATGTGAAGACCCAACTTAAAATTTCTCATTTTGCTGACACCAGTTTACAATATCTAGTTGATGGGACTTTGGAAGACTGTTAAAGTACTATACATACTCAGCAAATATACCCATGCACATTTGCGATTGAATTTGTGAAACTCCAAAATCTTTGATGTAGTAGCTGTCTCTTTAGGATAGGATTCATAGTTAGCCACAGCATTGAAACTCCTTGAAAACTGTCTATATTGCCAGAAATGGCTACTTTCTTAATGAAATGTTAATCTCGGCAAGTTTTATAAAGCAAATAATAAATTTTATTATATATAGGTAGATAGATAGATAGATAGATAGGAGAGATTTAATTTTAAGATTGAACCGATCAAGGTTTTCAGCATTTTGAGGGTTTCTTTTTTGGGGGAGAGAGGGAAAATTTTATTTTTTAAAGGGCTCTAAGAGGGTGTTGCACAAGTACAGATAAGTATTCAAGAGAGGACCGCCAAAAAAGGAATGGAAGTAAGCTGATATCCATGGAGATCAAGATTTGCTGCCATGTCCTTGTTGTGTCTCTTGCTGCATTGCATGCTTGAATAGTGTGTCCTATCACCTATGACTGGGAATATGCGTCAATATTGTCAAGATATTGACATATATTCCCTTCAAATGTATATAAGCCATAGGGCTGAGAGTAATTTCTTACCAATATTAGAGTAGAAATAATGTCAACTCTTTAAATATCTCTTTACCCATATATATATATATATATTCTTGTTTTGCTTTTAATCTGTTTTTCTTTCATTATGCTAGGTTTTCCCCTTGGTTATTGAAAAGTTTTCGCTTGAAGAGCAGGCATCTTTGGTTTGGCAATTCTTGTGCAGCATTCCGGTGAATATGATGGCAGAGTTCCTTCCATGGATTTCAACCTCCATATCACCCGATGAATATAAGGATCTGCGGAAGTGCTTAAACAAGATAGTCCCAGCGGAAAAGCTTCTTCAAGAGGTGAATTTTCAGTTTTAGAGCATTTAATTATTTCTGTATATGATTTGCAAGGTACATTTGTCTGATGAGAACTCTTGGCTATTGAAGGTCATTTTTACCTGGGTGGAAGGGAGGAGCAGCACTAACACAGCTGGAAGTTATGTAGACAATCCTCAGCTCCGAAGTTGCTTAGATTCTAATGCAAGCACATTGGCTTCTCAACTAAAGAAAGTAAATTGTGCTTGTGAGTTTACCAGGACTGGGAAAAGGAAATATCTAGAGTCAGTTACTGATGTTTCAGAGACCACTGGAACACATCCAATAAATGAAATATTGCTCTGGCATAATGCTATTAAAAGAGAGTTGAATGAGATAGCCAAGGAGGCTAGGAAGATACAACTTTCTGGAAATTTCACTAATCTATCAGCTTTCAATGAGAGGTTGCAATTTATTGCTGAGGTTTGCATCTTTCACAGGTATCCACTTATCATTTTATCATGCAGCTGACATATTAGGGTATTATGTCTTTACTTTAATGTAATGAAAGCTTCATTTTCCTTTTTTGGGTGTGCATGGGGGTGGGTTAGGGGTTAGGGATTGTGTTTATAAATATCAATGTGTTTACTGCTCTAGTTACTGTCAGGGCCTCTGTTTTCTTCATTTTCTTCTGTGCGCCCCCCACCCCCTCTTTTTTTTTCCCCGATGCTCCCTCATTATTGGGTGCTGATTATGCTGGTATAATTCTTTTTTGAATGATCCACTACCTCTAATGGTGTAATTGTCTGCACTCCAGAAGTAATCTTCTGTATGATTGTCAATAGTCTTTCCATTGGTAATTTGATTCAGAACTGGTCTGACTCATTCATATGTTCACCATGAAACTAAAATATGACCTACTTTTGCAATTTTTTTTTTTTTTTTTGTGCCAGAGGTTTGCTGGAGTGGAAGTTTAATAATTGGCACTGCTGCAGCACAATAATTTACCCCACTTTTCTTCATCTGGTTGCAGTATTGCTGAGGACAAGGTTATATTTCCCGCGGTAGATGGAGAATTTTCTTTTTTCCAGGAGCATGCGGAAGAAGAAAGCCAGTTCAATGAGTTTAGGTATTTGATTGAAAGTATACAAAGTGCAGGAGAAACCTCAACTTCAGCTTCTGAGTTTTATGCAAAATTATGCTCACATGCTGATCATATTATGGAAACTACACAGCGGCACTTCTACAATGAGGAAGTTCAGGTGAGTTCCCTATTGATGTAATAAGCTATTTTGGGGATGCTTGGTAACTGCTGTGAGTTTATGCAGCAATAATTGTAGTAATTGGGCCTTTGTGGAAGTTAAGCATTATGATAATACATGACAGCGATCAGTGGCTCATGGGAGGTTGATAAATGTATTTTATGGTATCTGAAGCCTTACTGTTATCCAGTAAATGGCTTAATCAGGGTTGCATGACTAGAAACTTATAATACTAAAGATCCCCATTAATTCCTTAAGATCTCTGCTGACCTACCCACATATCCAGGTTCTTCCACTTGCTCGAAAGAACTTCAGCATCAAAAGACAGCGAGAACTTTTGTATCAAAGCTTATGCGTGATGCCCTTGAAATTGATAGAACGCGTCTTGCCATGGCTGGTAGGATCATTGACTGAAGATGAAGCTCGCAAATTCCTCGAAAACATGCAATTGGCAGGTTCTACATCTGTTTCCTATACAGTTGCTTCTAGAAAGAACATTAAACAAATTTATAATTACATAGTATAAACTTGACAATGAGTGGTTCTTTGATTCAGCTCCAGCACCAGATAAAGCTCTGGTAACCCTCTTTTCTGGTTGGGCTTGCAAGGCTCGTAACCAAGGATTGTGCTTGTCTCCAAATGCAACTGGTTGCTGCCCTGCTAAAAATTTTGCTGATATTGAAGAAAATTTTGGTAGATCATCCTGTGCACGTGCTTCCACATTGTCTGCAAAAGACAGCCCAATATCAGCTGAAGCAGATGCAATCAAAAGGCCATTCAAACATAATGTATCAGTGTTATGCAGGAATGGCAATGCTCCTGACCCACCTTCAAAGACTTTCAATGTCCAGAAACAATGTTGTAGTGATCAAACTTGTTGTGTACCTGGTTTAGGTGTAAACAATAATAATCTGGGGTTGGGTTCTCTTTCTACTGCTAAGTCTTTACGTTCATTGTCTTTCAGCTCTTCTGCCCCATCTCTTAACTCCACTCTTTTTGTCTGGGAAACAGAAAATAGCTCTTCTGATATTGGGTGTGCAGAACGACCGATTGATAACATATTTAAATTTCATAAAGCCATACGCAAAGACTTGGAGTATTTAGACATTGAATCTGGAAAGCTTAGTGACTGTGATGAGACATTCCTACGGCAGTTCATTGGAAGATTTCGTCTGTTGTGGGGCTTATATAGAGCTCATAGTAATGCTGAAGATGATATTGTGTTTCCAGCCTTGGAATCCAAGGAAGCACTTCATAATGTGAGTCACTCATACACACTAGACCATAAGCAGGAAGAGAAATTTTTTGAAGATATATCTTCTGTTCTTCATGAGCTTTCACAACTTCTTGAAAGCTTGCAGAAGGCACATAAGTCAGAGGATTTAGCTGGAAATAACATGGGATTTTCTTCTGCCCATGGTAGTGATTCTGTTAGGAAGTACAACGAGCTAGCTACTAAGCTTCAAGGAATGTGCAAATCAATAAGAGTGACATTGGATCAGCATATTTTCAGGGAAGAACTTGAGCTGTGGCCATTGTTTGGCAGTCATTTCTCTGTGGAGGAGCAAGACAAAATAGTGGGTCGCATAATTGGGACTACAGGTGCTGAAGTGCTACAATCGATGTTACCATGGGTAACTTCTGCACTTACTCAGGATGAACAGAACAAAATGATGGACACATGGAAACAGGCAACCAAAAACACAATGTTCAATGAATGGCTTAATGAGTGTTGGAAAGGAAGTCCAGGGTCAACTTCAGAGACTGAAACATTGGAAACCAGCACCTATCAAAGAGGTTTTTATTTTGTTACCACTGAGAACTGCATAGTTTCAAGTTCACATGTTTATATGTTTATTGTTGTTTTTGTGCTCAATCATGTGTCAAGTGCAATTTTTTTTTGGTGTAATGGCTTGAACTGATTTCAATGTTTTCTGTTCTCGGTATAGAATATCAAGAAAGTTTGGACCAGAGTGATCAGATGTTCAAGCCTGGTTGGAAGGATATTTTTCGTATGAATCAAAATGAGCTTGAGTCAGAGATCAGAAAGGTTTATCAGGACTCGACTCTTGATCCTAGGAGGAAGGCATATCTTGTTCAGAATCTTATGACTAGGTTAGCTCAAATGCTAATAATCTATTTAGAGATTTTCAAATAGGTTTTATTTATCTTCAGTCTGATATAAATAACCAGTTCATGGAATCTTAAAGTGCTTCATCTCTTGGTCACGAATCATTGATTATTATTACTTCTTGGTTCATTTTTAGTCGTTGGATAGCAGCCCAGCAGAAGTTGCCAAAATCAGTAGCTGGGGAAACTTCTAATGGTGAAGATGTGGAATGCTCACCATCATTCCGAGATCCTGAGAAACGAGTGTTTGGGTGTGAGCATTACAAAAGAAACTGCAAACTGCGTGCTGCTTGTTGTGGCAAGTTGTTTACATGTAGATTTTGCCATGACAATGTGAGCGATCATTCTATGGACAGGTGATTTTGTTTGCATATTTTGCTTACCAAGAAAATAGAAAAAGAAAGAAAAAAAGGAGCAATCATTCATTTCTGATGTTCTGTTTTATAATTTCAGGAAAGCAACATCAGAAATGATGTGCATGCGTTGCTTGAACATTCAAGCAGTTGGGCCAATATGTATGACACCTTCGTGCAATGAATTTTCCATGGCCAAGTATTATTGCAATATATGTAAATTTTTTGATGATGAAAGGTACACGATTTCTTATTGGAAATTTAAATTTTTAACTTAATAATTATCAAAAGCATTTAAATTCAGCCAGCTAAAAAAACCAAAAAAAATACAATGGTATTAAAGAACAGTGGAATCATTCTCTTTTATCCTTTTCTCTGTAATTTTTGGATAAAAGATGAAGAGATTTCCGGGAAACTATTATAAAGAATGTTCTTTTGTTCATATTTGTGTCTTTTCTACCTTTTTAAACTTATACAAAAATGCTTTACACAATGGTTGGTACATAAAGTAGTTACTGAGCTAAACTATCCAGGCCTAAGAGCTTATAAGTGGAGACAAAATCGTGTAAATATTGTTTGTAACTTACATGGAAAATTGAGAATTAAAATTATTATTCACATTAATACCAGTGACTTCCAGTTGATAATTATTTTTTGTGAAAAACAACAATTGAGCTGTGTAATTTGATTTCTCAAACCTTGGCTTTTAAATTTTGGGGTTTATTACACTGCGCTTGTACAAAAACACTGACTTATTTTGCTTGCTTTAGGACTGTATATCACTGCCCATTCTGCAATTTATGCCGTCTTGGGAGAGGTCTTGGAATAGATTATTTTCATTGCATGACATGTAATTGTTGCCTGGGAATAAAGTTAGTGAACCACAAGTGTCTGGAGAAAAGTTTAGAAACAAACTGCCCAATCTGCTGCGATTTCTTATTCACATCAAGTGATACAGTCAGAGGTCTACCTTGTGGTCATTATATGCATTCAGCTTGCTTTCAGGTCTCTGTCTATCCCACACTTTTGTTCTGCCAAACTGTCCTTGACTTTTTCATCTTTTTTATGTCCTGAAAAGAATTGGAGGGAAGTGGTTGATTTTAATCTCAAACCTTGTTTTGTTCTCTTAGGCATACACTTGCAGTCATTACACTTGTCCAATCTGCAGCAAATCTTTAGGAGATATGGCGGTAAGAGAACTTTTCCCCCTTTCAATTACCACCTGACTGAGGTTTCTATTATTAATATGTTAAAAATGTATTTATCTGGTATATGGTGCTGAAATTGGTGACCTTGGTTACTTGGGGAAAACATGGCAATGAATGAAGTTCTGTTCCTATTTTAGAATTGGATTCTTCGTTCCTTCAATTTTCAAGAAACAAGAAGTTAATTTCTCCAATTAGCATATTTTACAATATTGTTACTATCACTCTTTTAACAATTTTACCCTTAATTGTTATCAAGAATGAGTATACATTTATATTGATCTCAGCACTAACATGGTGCTGTGTTCACAAGCCGATTCAACTTTTCTTCCATGTGGATGTCTAGTAGGATAATTTATCCGAGACTTGTATAAGCACTTTTTGTATTTCTTGCAGAAGGTAAATGTATACTTGATATATTAGTACAAAAGGTGATGAAAATGTCACACACACATGCACATGTATGTGTGTACATATATATAAAAAATAGAACAGCTCCCATGTCAGCCCTAGAATTTTTTTTTTTTATATATTTATATATTATTATCATCATTCATGGCATTATTTGCATTTAAGGATGTAATGCATCAATAAGCCAGTGTCAGTTTCTACCATACAGAGTCTATAATTCATCAGTGTCAATAAATAGGGCTCATTAATCATTGTGTCAAATTTATGTACTCTATTCAATTTAATGTAATATCCAATAATCCATTGTATGTTACAATTTTGTGTTAGAACTATAAAATTAATTCTCTTTTTGACTTTCACCCCTTTGTTAATCTAATATTGTTTTGAGTGTTTCTGAATAGTATATTGTATGGTTCTGCATAGGCAGTGTTTTGTGTGGGGAAAAAATGGTTCTCAAAGGTGCTTTGTCATGTACCTGCAGAAGAATATCAGAAGCATCTTACTTCACTGTCTTTTCTATACCAACTTAGTGCTTTAAAAAAATAAAAATAAAAAATAAAAAAATTCTTATAACCAAAATGCCAACTCAGGTTTACTTTGGCATGCTTGACGCATTGTTGGCTGCTGAGGAGCTTCCAGAGGAATATAGGGATCGTTGTCAGGTACCCTGCTTCTAAATCTTACACGCACATAAATGTGGATGTAGATAAACACACACACACATATATATATAGAGAGAGAGAGAGAGAGAGTAAAAAAATGAGAGCGAGTGAATGAGATAAAACTGTTGCATTTAGTTCTACAGGGAGACTGATAATCAGATTCCTTTGGAAGGGAAGGATAATGACTTTAGCTCTGTCTGTATGGAAGTCATTCATGTGCTGGAAAGATTTAATTTGTTTGGAAGTATCATTTTTCTTTTTAATGATGTTTGGCAGCAAGTTTATCTCCAGTCCATGTGGTTTGCAATTTTAGATGATCTCGATTTAGTTGGCCTTCTAGTACCATGCTTTACATTTAGTATGCGAAGAATTTTCTTACAACATCAAATTTCCTTTTTACACTTTTTTGTCCAGTTTGGAGGGTACACTTGGATCAATAAGTCTTAGAAATTTGAAGCAAATCTTATTATAACATTTTTTCTTTACTCTAATAGTATAAATTTTCAGACAGTTCCAATTAGTTTGGGATTAAGGTTTAGTTGAGTTGGATTTTCAGAAAAATGAACTGGTAGACACACACCTCATACAACTTGTGTGATGCATCATTATGATAATGAAAGAGGTTCCATCTAGCAAATTTAATTTACATTCAGATTACAGCTCCTTTCTAAATGCTAACTAAAATGTTTCATATGGCCATCCAGGACATACTCTGCAATGACTGTGATAGAAAGGGCAGCTCTAGCTTCCACTGGTTGTATCATAAGTGTGGATTCTGTGGATCATATAACACCCGAGTGATCAAGAGTGAGGTGACAATTTGCCCCACTTCACACTAATGAGAGGATCCCTTTTCCTCGAGAGCAATGTATACACAGTAGTTTGTAAATACTTGTTTGTATAGCCAATCAAATTTTCCCCTACCAGGAAACTGGTTATTATTGATTCCTACATCTGATAAGCAGTGAAGGATATTGCTTTTATAGAAGCCACCTAAAGGTCCACTTGTTTGGAAGATGCGTCTCCAAGAATTGAGATTTGAGACAACTACAAGAGATAATTGCATTAATATGTTTAACCCCTAGGGATTGACCTAGTAGTTCTCTAGGTCTCATGAGATTCATGAGGTCTTGGATTCAAAACTCCTAACCAGCATTTTGGAATGTGCCTGGGTTGTGGGGACTACACACAACTAGGAGAATAATCAAAGTCCTCAAAGAGCTTTGGACGGTAACATTAGCCAAAAAAAGAAATTGCATTAATATGCAGTCAGTAGTAGTATATATGCTAATTTTGCTCTTTGCTCTTTCATCTTACAGTAAAAATTTTCTCCTAACCAGAAATGTGAATTTTGTTCAATTCTTTCTACATTTTTCCTCTGTTGTCTAGAAATTTACTTCCTTCTATACATAATGTCACAAATTTACTATGAATTTCCTACTAAAATTGGGCCTTTTATGAACACTAAGTCAAAAAATGCAAAAAAATTCGTATTGTAATCTCAATGATGGTTAACATTTGTTGATATCTATTTTTGATACCTATTTTTGCAAATTTTCATCCAAAAGCCCATGAGGAGAAAAGTCCATGTCCAAAAAAGCCCTAAGAGATGGGTTAAAGTATGAGCAAAGAGATAGTAATTGGGTAGTCTAAACGTCCAAAGAGAAGAGAATGCATAGATAAGATCCAAGTGATGGCCTAAACGTCCAAAGATATATAACATAACATATCAAATTATTCAAACAAATTTCTGTCAAGAAATCATTTAAATTGGCCATCAAATATATGACATACCCTAGAAACTTCATAATTAAATATAATGTAGAGTAAATATGGCTTTTAAAAAACAATGAAATCCAATTGACAAAATAAGAAAAAAAAAAAAAAAGAAGTAGAAAAATTAAAAGAAGACAAACCTTAGTGTAAATTTTTGTGCGGTTTGAATATTACTCTCATGCTTGTGGACTTCATATTATACATGGTTTGTAACTATTTTTTTGAATGATTATTGTGATAAAGATATATAACATAACTTATCAAATTATTCAAACAAATTTCTGTCAAGAAATCATTTAAATTAGCCATCAAATATATGACATACCCTAGAAACTTCATAATTAAATATAATGTAGAGTAAATATGGCTTTTACAAAAACAATGAAATCCAATTGACAAAATAAGAATAAAAAAAAAAAAAAAAGAAGTAGAAAAATTAAAAGAAGACAAACCTTAGTGTAAATTTTTGTGCGGTTTGAATATTACTCTCATACTTGTGGACTTCATATTATACATGGTTTGTAACTATTTTTTTGAATGATTATTGTGATTTATTGATAATAATTAATAAAAAATAATTAAAACCTAAAACATTTTTTCCCTGATATTATAGAGGAGGAGGTCATTGATTGTCATTTAAAGTAATTAAAACAATAGAGAACATACTCATATAGTCATACATTTGTATTACCTATAAGCAAACAAAGAGTCATTCTTATAATATTTAATGACTTCTATGATAATGCATTTTAATAATGATATAAATATGCAAGATTAAGCAACTCGAGACAAAAACACAAAATAACAAAAATTTATTACTTTAGTAGAAATAGTTAATCAAAGGTCAAAACACTAACAACCACCAAAGATATTCCACATGCCACCAATACTCAATGTGTGAATAGTTTAGCCAACACAAACACAACCTTAGTCTTAAGATAAAACATGTCTTGAATTTCTATACAAAGTTACGCTTCTACTTAAATCTCACAGTTGTTAACACTCAACAAATAAAATCACCCTGAAAAGGGTTTAACACTCTTAAACATATGTCAGCAGAATAATGTAGAACAAAGACTAATATCTCACATATGAATAAAATGAAGAACGGTGAATCAAAATAAAGGACATTTATAACCTCATGAAAGGACGCCAAACACTAAGAATATTACACCACACACATTGATTAGTCATGTCAAGATCCAAACCATACCTTCCTTAAGATTAAATAGGACTTTCATTCGGACATAATGTCAGGTAAAGAGGATGAATTTAGATAGGTAAAAAAAAAAGTGTTCCCAAGAATAATTAGAGAGACAACTTCTTTTGAGTATATGACAAAGGATTTATCCTCTCAAGTTTCTTGAATATCGCACTTTCACTTTCTTTCTTTTTTCATCAAAATTTTATCAATAAATTCATTCTTTATTTCTTCCTCTTTCACATTCCTTTTTTTTTTTTCAACATTTTTCCTTTACTATTTATGACTCTTTTTTTTTTTTTTTGGAGTGAGTCCTCCTTTTCTGCCAACTATTTCACCAAAAATTTACCGCAATAAGACAATTTGATTGCATTCATTTTTGGAACACTTTAGGAAAGGGTTTGATAAAGAATGGCTAAAATAATAGGCTCAAATGGGTGACTAGCGATAATGTATCAAGAAAGAAAATAATAAAGGCTCAAAATTAACAAAGATGGCCTAAAATCATCTCTTAAGGATTGTGATAGTTCTTCAAAATCCATGACTTTAACATATTCAAGTGTGGCATAAAATTGATGAATTCTTAGCATTTGAACAAATCAAAGAATAATGAGACTAAGCAACAACAAAGTTATGTGCTTCCAAATGAAAAATGAGATCAAAAGAAAATAACCCTCTAAAAAAATGAATGGCTCCAGAACTCACTTGGGTTATAGTCTCTACATTTTATTTTCAAGATTTTCAAAGTCATCTCTATCTCTCAACCAAGAAACATGTTCATGTGGCTAAAGTGCATGTGCATACTAGTTGAGCATGAAAAACAATGGAATTCTTTAGATAGAAGTAGCATAAAGAACTTTGACTTAAAACTCTTGCTAAAGTAACACTTTAAAAAAAAAAAAAAAAAAAAAAATGAAAATTGGACTAAAAACAAAAAACAAAAAACAAAAATCACTAAAAACAACCCCCCAAAAAAAAAAAAAGGTATAAAATAAAACTAAATGCAAATTATCTCAAGTTCCTCCCCCTAACCTAAAAATTACATTGTCCTTAATGATAACAAGGAAAAACAATAAAGAGTAGAGATTACAGAGAGTGCCTTGAAAAAAAAAAAAACACAATCTAAACTATGACACAAACACTGATGCTAATTGCTTAGCAGGTCTTGATAAATGGGATCCTCCAAATTAATGGATTCCTCCTCTTGTGAAAAATTCTCAAGAAATGGCTTAAGACGTTGTCCATTCACCTTAAAGATGTTACCATTCTTAGGATTTTCAATTTCTATGGCACCATGGGAGAAAACATTTTTAACAATGAAACGTCCAGCCCATCTAGATCTCAATTTTCTGGGGAACAAATGTAACCTAGAATTATAAAAAAGAACTTTTTGAGATGGTTCAAAAGATTTCCTTAAAATTTGTTTGTCATGAAAAACCTTCATTCTTTCTTTAGAAATCTGAGAATTCTCTTATGCATCACGCCGAATTTCTTCCAACTCATTCAATTGCAATTTTCTCAATGAACTATCCTTGTCTAAGTTAAAGTTAAACATCTTTATTGCCAAATATGATTGATGTTCCTATGCCACAAGCAAGTGACAAGTTTTACCATAAACAAGTCTATAGGGAGACATACCAAGAATATTTTTATAGGCAGTGTAGTATGCCCAGAGTGCATCATTCAACCTCAAAGACCAATCTTTACGATTTGGGTTAACCGTCTTTTCCAAAATTTGTTTAGTCTCCCTAGATGGTTTGTTATTGTCCTTTAAATAAATCCTTAAGAGTACAAACCAATGGACTAAGTCCTTTTATGTTAGCCATGTTCCTTTCTATAACATCCTTATGTTTTCCCAAAACATTTAGTAACTTACTATGAGAGACCGGGGAAATTAAGCCTCTCAAAAAAAAAAGAAAAAAAAAGAGATTTTTGAGTGCTTTTTAAGGCACCTCTCTTTTTGGATAAATGGTGTGGAGTCGCTACATATTTTTTATACCAAAAAAATAAGAAAAAATAAATACAACATGACTGAATAGCATCCTTTCATTGATTGAATAAAAAAAATACACAATTGAAAAATTGAAAATTACATGGCTTTGGGTCCTAGTTACAATTTACCAAAAATACATGGCTTCTTGCCCTAGTTACATTCTACCCAAAATAAAATAAAAGACAAGGCTTAGATCTACTTATCCAAAGACCTAAATTCAGAGGCTAGGTTACGGAATGGGAAGGTGTTAGGCACCCATTCCGCTCAGACAGAGTCTAGTCTTCTAGACTCGTGTCACCTATGTACCCTTTTATGCATGCTATGAATGATATGTTGAGCATGTAAAACAAGAATTAAATCACACAAATTTATCTATGAATGAATCCTCTTCTTTTAAAAAATAAAAATAAAAAATCAGATCTGTTTTAATGATTAAAAAATTTGATTTTGACTTATATAAACAAATTTGATTTGATCTCTGAAACCTATTTCAAACCTAATTAGGAATTGATGTAGCTTATATAAATGAATTCTCCTGCAACAAATCTCTGCATAAAGGTTAGTAAAACATAATAATCACAAGCAAAAGTCATCCATGGCTAGCAATCATAATTTTTCTCATTCAACAATTCACGATATCAACAAATGGGTTCATAGCTTTGATTTCAATACCAAAACCAATTTTACGGCCTACAAACTAAGGGGAATCAAGGCTCTGAGGAATGTCAAAATCAAGTGGAACTTCCTTTGTGTTGCTATGAAATTCTAGGATCTCGAAGATCGTGTGTTTCGGTTTAACACCGCTGAACTCTATTTGACAATTGAAGAATTTTCTGCTATCCTAGGCTATGATCCAAGCAAAAAATCTGTAGCAGTTTCTTGTGATCCTAGGCATAAGGAATCTTTATCTGGTGCTCTCGGTCTTCCTATATCCATTACTGATAGTATGATTGAAGGTCATATGGTGAATCTTCGTGCAACTATCTCTTGATTGATTGACAAACACACCTATGAAGTGATTGACAATATGTAGAAAAACTTCGGTTTGGCTTTATGCATAGTGGGAAAAAATTTGCTTTACTCTGGAAGACGCGGTTTTGTGGATGCTCGAGCCATAAGTGTTGTGAATCAAATTAATGATGGTGATAATCATATTTCTTTGATCTTGGCAGAAACTCTTCTAGGATTGGATGTTGTATTTCATGGTGGAGAAACTCAGAACTTCTTAGGGAGTCCTTTGTCTTTGTAGACATGGCTAATGGAGCAACTGGATATGATTGTCAAGCCTACAACCAGTAATTACGGTCCTAGCAGTTTTCTTAGCAGGGCTGTAATCAAAACTGAGTGCCAAACTGAGAGTGACTAGGTGAAATTCTTAAATAAGAAATCCAGTACCTCAATTCAATGGGACTATTATTGGTGGAAGTGCCCACCCCTTCTACTGAGGTCTCTAGGATTAGACCACATCTTCCTTGTTGGGTTGCGGAGGGCAACTTTCTACAAGGGAGATAGACTCTTAAGGCAATTCAAATATGAGCAAGGAATGCCTAATGGCAAAAGAAGAAGATTCTTCACTCTTGTGGACACAAATCCTACTTCTGTATAGAACATGCTATTGGGATTGGATATGGCAGACCAAGTGGACCAATCTTTTGTCAAGGTTCACTTTCACAGGATGACTACAGAATACTCTAATTGGTTGATAGACAAGATTGTTGATAAGGAGGTTGAGAGGATTGCTATGAGAGAACAATTTCTTAAAGACAATCGAGAAAAACCTGATGAAGACAACTATGAATTCAAAAGAAGGGATAGGAATGATAAAGCATCTAACACAAAGGAAATCAATGATAAAAAAAAGAAAAAAAGAAGAAAAGACTAAAGACAAAGTGACCTTCTTATTTTTTTGGCTTTGAACAAGTTTATTTAGAAGTTGATGTAAAAGCTCTTATGTTTTGGAATTATTTAGGATTTACAAGTTAAGAGTTCTGTTTAAAGTGTAGGCTTTTGGGGTTTGGGGTTTTTTATGGTTTGGCTTAGTGTTTGGGTTCTTATGGTTTAATTTGTTTTTTTGTTTTGGGTTAAGGTGTGAGTTTTGGATTTTGTGTAAAGACATGGTTTAATGGAATGGTTGAATTTTTGGAAATTTGGGTTAATGGACAAATGGTGGGTTTTGGAAAATTGTGACCGAACCAATGCATGGTTGCCTACGTATCCCCTTGATAGAAGAATCGGGTCATCACGTAGTTCATTGATGATGATTTTTTTATTTGCCTTAGCTTTTGCCTAGGTCGCCCTTTTGGGTTTTCGACCTAGCAGGCTCTCTCACTTTTTTTAATTTTTTTTTTTTTTTTTAACTCTCCTTTTGCATAGATTTCCTTTTCAGGTTTTCAACCTACCTTTTTTTTGTTGTTCTAACTTTTGCCTAGACCGCCCTTTCGGGTTTTCAGCCTAGCAAGCTTTTTTTTTTTTTTTTTAGTCAAACCTAGGAAGGGAAATAACATAATTTACAACCACTTCAGACATGGTATTTCTTCAATTGATCCATGTTAGTTGGCTCAGTGAAGGGTTTGCATCTAAGTCCATCAACTTTACTGCTCCCCCAGAGTATATCTGTTTGATAATGTATGGGCTTTCCCAATTTTGCTTGAACTTCCCATTTGCATCTTGAACTGTGACTCGAATTTCCTTCAACACTAAATCCCCCAACTTCAAATCTCTAGTTCTCACTTTCTTGTCAAAAGCTTTCCTAAGCCTTCTTTGGTAACCTTGAATATGATACAAGGCTTTGAGTCTTTTCTCATCTAGCATGCACAATTGATCATATCTTCTTTGTAAGCGATCTTCTTCAGGGATTTCACTTTCCAGTACTATCCTTAGTGAACGAACACCCATCTCAATGGGAAAGACTGCTTCCATCCCATACACCAATAAATAAGGAGTGTCTCTTGTGGAAGATCGAATTGATATTCTATACCCTAAAGTGCATAGGGCAACTATAAGTGCCAGTCCTTGTAGTTCTTTGTGCTCTTCTTCAAGATTTGCCCTATGTTTTTATTAGTAGCCTTAACTGCTCCAATGGTTTGAGGACAGTAAGGTGAAGACTTGTGGTGTTGAATGTTGAACTGTCGTAGTAACTTCTCTGTTTCTCCTTTGAAGTGTTACCCATTATCAGAGATAATTCATGTGGTTCCCTATATCTATAGATGATATTGGTCTGGATGAATTGAGCAACTTTCTTTAAATTCAAAATCTTGTATGAGGAAGCTTCTACCCATTTAGTGAAATAATCAATGGCTACGAGTATGAATTCATGGCCATTAGATGCTATAGAGTGAATCTTCCCAATAATATCTATCCCCCATGTAGAGAATGGCCAAGGTGATGTCATGGTATGTAGTGGCATGAGTGGCATGTGCTTCAGATCTCCATGGACTTGACAATGATGGCATTTTTGGACATGAGTCGCACAGTTGGCTTCCATAATTATCTTCCTTGATAGCATGTGTGCATTCATATGTGGTCCATAACTTGACTCATGAAACTCTTCAATTATTTGTTGTGCTTCTTTGGCGGTTACGCAAAGGAGATGAATTCCATCATATGATCTTCTGTAAAACCTTTCACTACAAATAATGTAATTAGTAGACAACATCCAGATGGTTAATTGGTCGTTTTTGTCTGCAAACTTAGGGTATGTTCCATCCTTGAGGTATTGTAGGATGTCTGAATATCATTCACCTTTCTCATTCTCTCTCATCCTCTTCTATTGTCATGCAGTAGGCTGGTTCTTCTTTTTGTTCTTACACTATCGGTCTAGCCTCATCTTCTTTTGGTCCATCCATCATGGATGCCATGGTTGCTAAAGCATCTGCAATTTGATTCTGCATCCTTGGCACATACTGATATTGAATCTTGCTGAATTTTGATGCCCACTTCTAAAGACATTCATGATAAGGCATTAGCCTTTCTTCTTTGATCTTCCATTTATTTTGAATCTAGGAGATTATCAAAGCTGAGTCACCATACACCTCCAACTCTTTCACCCCTAGACCTAGGGCTGCTTGTAACCCTATGGTGCAAGCTTCATATTCAGTGGCATTGTTGGTGGTAGGAAAGTTAAGTCTGCCAAAAAATGGAATGTGTGTCCCTTTTGGAGAAATTAAGAGAACTCCAATTCCACTTCCATTTTGATTTGTTGCTCCATCCTAATACATCTTCCATGGTTCTACCTCGATCCCTATTATGTCTTCATCCGGAAAGTTCCCTTGAATCCCTTTGACTTCTTCTGGTGAACAATGGGCTAAGTGATCGACAATTGCTCTCCCTTTTACAGATTTCTAGGTCACATACTTAATATCAAATTCTGACAAAAGCAAAACCCATTTAGCAGTCTTCCCATCTTGCATGAGTTTTTCTATTAAGTACTTTAAAGGATCCATTCTTGTAATCAACAAAACCTTGTAAGCAAGCATATAATGTCTACGTTTCCGGGTTACCCATACAAGTGCTACACATGCCTTTTCTAATGGTGAATACTTCTCTTCATAAGGCACCATCTTCTTGCTGATGTAGTATATTGCATTTTCCTTTCTAGTCTCCTCTAAGTATTGAGCAAGTAGAGCCCCCATTGTTGTATCCGTAATGGTGAGATACAACAACAATGGCTTTTCAAGTACCGGTGGGACAAGTATTGGTGGCTTCATCAGATAATTCTTGATCTTCTCAAAGGCTTCTTAGCATTGTTCATTCCACACTATTGGGACCTCCTTCTTGAGTAGTAGGAAGATTGGTTCACATGTCATAATGATTTGGGCTATGAACCTGCTAATGTACTGTATCCTCCCCAAAAATCCTTGGATCTCCTTTTCAATTCTTAGAGGCTTCATCTCTACAATTGCCTTAATTTTCTCAGGATCAACTTCTATTCCCTTCTAGCTTACCACAAACCCTAGCAATTTTCTGGATGTGACTCCAAAAGTACATTTCTTTGGATTCAACCGTAGCTTGTAGAACCAGATTCTTTCAAAGAACTTCCCCAAAGTTGGTATGTGCCATTCATGGTCTTTGGACTTCACTGTCATATCATCAACATAAACCTCTACTTCTTTGTGGATCAAATCATGCAACCAAGCTGTGGCTGCATGTTGGTAAGTAGCACCAGCATTTTTAAGGCCAAATGGCATGACCTTGTAGCAGTAAGTCCCCCATGGTAGAATAAAGGAAGTTTTCTCCATATCTTCTGAAGCCATCTTAATCTGATTGTATCATGAAAACCTATCCATAGATGATAACAAAGCATGACATGCTGTGTTGTCAACTAGGACGTCAAAGTGAGGCAATGAAAAGTCATCTTTCGGGTTGCCTTATTCAGATCTCGAAAATCTACACACATTCTGATCTTCCCATCCTTCTTTGGTACCGAAACCACATTAACTAACCATTTTGAATAGTTGACCACTCTCAGGAATCCTGCATTGTATTGTTTCTCTACTTCTTCCTTGATCTTGAGAGTCCACTCTGGCTTCATTCTTCTTAAATTCTGCTTGACAGGCTTCATGGTTAGATTTGTTGGAATGCAGTGCTGTACTATATTTGTATCAATCCTAGGCATGTCTTCATATGACCAGGCAAAGACCTCCTTGAACTCTGTCTGCAGTGCCACTATTGCATCTTTCTTTGAAGTGGTTAGAGTATTGCCCACTTGGATTATTTTAGGTTCATCATTAGTTCCCAGGTTAATGGGTTGGGTTTCTTCTTTTATGGGTTCTAGGTGTCCATGTTTTAATTCCTTATTATTAAAAGTTTCTTTACCAATTTCAGAAATAAAAACATTAAAAGCCAACAAATAAGCAGAATCAGAAATCATATTAAAAGGAAAATAGTTCCCAATAGACTTAACAGACTTAACTAAATTAGACTCAACTGAAGAACTATCACAAACAGACTTAACAGGAATAGAAATTCTAGCAAAAATAGTCTTAATAGGGACAGACACAATGTTCTTGGCAGAGGTGACTAGATTGATAGTCTTGATCTTATTGGAAAGAGTGACTGACTTGACGGTCTTGATCTTTTTCACGGTGTCCTCCATGGGGTTGGTGGCTCCTTCCCATGCCTAGTTCTTCAACTTAGTTGTGGCTTCAACGATAGCAAGTGGCTCCCAGTAAGTTCCTTATTCCTTCAACATTTGGACTTTGGGATCTTCTTCCATATAATATGTGGCTTCATCATCAATCTCCATATTTATGGGCTTGTTAGTCTTCAAATGTGGGGGTTTGAAGTGTCTTCCTCCCTTTTTATGACATGTGCAATTTTTGTTGGGTCATTTAGATTGGTGTCTTGTGGTTTGAAGTGTCTCCCCTAGTTTGTAGGTATTGGGTTACCTGATTAGGGTTCGAAGTGTCTCCCCTCGTTTGTAGGTATTAGGTTGTTTGATTGGGGTTCGAAGTGTCTCCTCCCATTTGTAGGTGCTTGGTAGTTTGATTGGGATTTGAAGTGTCTCTCCCCATTTATGGATGTTGGGTGATTTGGTTGGGGTTTGAAGTGTCTTGTAGGTTGAATATGGGATTGTGATGTTGTAGCAGCGGAGTATCTTCTATGCTTACGAGCTTTAGTACCGTAATGACAGTGATAGGCTTGGTACTGGAGCTACTAGCTTGAGTGTCGGGCTTAGGTTCTCTTTGCACCCTTTCTTTAGATCTCAAACAAATTCTCCCCTAATGACAGGCTTGGTCAGGTTAATCAAAGCTAAGTCCCCATCCTCTTCAATCAATCAACCAAACAAACACATACAACATGCAATGCAATTTTAACTGAGACTGACCTAAGGGTAGGTTTTAAGTCATTATGTTATAGGGTGGGTTTGTTGTTTCATTGTTTCCCATAGATAGGACGTTACACTCCCAACTTGTAATGTAATGAAATTGCGTTGGTCCAAACAATATAGTCTGTCATTTACAGTTAACAAGAAATGATCTAGTAACTTTAGGCTATGGGTTGGTGAGTTCGCTACTGGGTACCCGAATCTAATGAAGACCGGTGATCCATGATTACTACCACCACAGGTTGTTGAAAGGGGTGCATATATATTGTTTGGATGGCATACACTATGATAGTTAGGGAAAACTTTTAACAAGCAATGCAAACAACAACATATCATACAACAAAAAATCATACCACAAATATCATACAACATCTCAACAAACAAACAACAATATCATGCAAGACCAAGCAAAACAAGGGTACACATTTGGTCACTTAAGTCTAATACAAAGTTTAGCCCTCGACATCCCCAGCGGAGTCGCCACTGTGAGAGATTGCCAAAGGTGCCTCTAAAAAAAAGAGAGATTTTTTAGTGCTTTTTAAGGCACCTCTCTTTTTGGTTAAATTGTGTGGAGTCACCACTTATTTTTTATACAAAAAAAATAAGAAAAACTAAATACGACATGACTGAATAGCATCCTTTCATTGATTGAATAAAAAATTGCACAATTGAAAGTTTGAAAATTACATGGCTTTGGGTCCTAGTTACAATCTACCAAAAATGCATGGCTTCTTGTCCTAGTTACATTCTACCCAAAATAAAAGAAAAGACAAGACTTAGATCTAATTATCCAAAGACCTAAATTTGGAGGATAGTTTACGGAATGGGAAGGTGTTAAACACCCATTCCGCCCAAACAGAGTTTGGTCTCTAGACTCTTGTGACTTTTGTACCCTTTTATGCATGCTATGAATAATGTGTTGAGCATGTAAAACAAGAATTAAATCACACACATTTATTTATGAATGAATCCTCTTCTTTGTTGTTGTTGTTGTTGTATTTTTTTTTTTTTTTTTTTTTTAAATCAGATCTATTTTAATGATTAAAAAATTTGATTTTGACTTATATAAACAAATTATATCTGTATATGTATGTGTAAAAAAAAAAAGGTTTTTGGAGAGAAAATTCAGATCTGTTTTGGTGATTAAAAGAAATTGATTTCGGTTTGTAAAAAAATTATATCTATTTTTAAGAATCTAAAAATATGGTTTTAACTTTGTAAAAGATTAGATCCGTTTTGTGATAGTAAAAAAAAAAAGTTTTTAATAACAAAAAAATCAAATCTGTTTTTTATATGTTCAAAAAATATGGAAAAGATTTTTTTGAAGAGAATTTCACTCATAACATAAATTTATGCTACATGAATTAAACGAAACAAACAACCATAAACACAATCATGCATAATCTTTTTCTTTGTTTCAAAATTTGCATATGTTTAAAAAATCAAATTTGAATCTAAAAAAGATACAAATCAGTTTTTGATGAGAGAAAAATTCAGATTTGCATCTAATGAAGAAGCATATTTGTTTTTTATTAAGAAAAATTTAGATCTACATCTAAGAAAGATGCAAATCTATTTTTTTACTAAGAAAAATTTAGATCTATATCTAAAAAAGATGCAGATTTGTTTTTTGATTTTAAGAAAAAGAATTGGTTATATGTAGATAATTGAAATTAAGAAAAAAATTGTAGTAATTATATATAAGAAATTCAAGATCATGCTTTAAACAAAACAACAGTTAATAACTCATGTTATGGATTAAAAAAACATGCATCATCATAAGTGAAAAACATAAAGGAAAGGAAAGGGTGATTGAAATCAACCTCTTGCATGGAGCACTTCTTGTTCTTGAGAGGATATTTTAGGGTTCAAACAAATATATTCAATTATCTTTGAAACCTAAAAACCCTAATTTCAACAGCAAATGTCAGAGAGAGGCTCTGCAAATATGAGCAATTTGAGAGCCTAAAAGTGTGTGCCTCTCAAAGCGTCCAAAAGGTCTCCTAAATTATGAGATCCAATCTCTATTTATAGAGGTGGAAAACTCTAAAAAATAGGCACAGATGATTAAAATGCGAATTTGGACGTATCCTTTTGCGAAAAGGTTGAAAAGGGTATGCCTTATCATCACTTGAAGGGAGTTAGGCCAAAGCCCAAAAGGGTGCCACTCAGCACTTTCAAAGTGCCATTCGGCACTCCAAAAGTGCCGAATAGTGCTCTTGGATGCCAAATGTTCTTCCATGTTTGGTTGCGTTTTGGACTTTTTTTTTTTTTTTTTTTTTTTTTTCCCGGTCCTTGTACCTAGACGTGTTTTTATCCTTAGTCTATGATTTTTTTTATCTCTTTTATGGACAATTCAAGCTTTTTTAGGAATAATTATCTTATAGATAAATACCCTAAAATAAATCTTAATAAAGTTCAGATTATCCAGAATTTTATTGTTATCCAATCATCCCTTTTATTCCTATACAAGCAATCCTATTTAAGACATTAATTATCATCCAATCACGAAATTATTTAATTAATTTTAATTGTTTAACCAATCTAAATTAATTTAAATTAGTTGTGTGTGGTCCACTCTATCTAGACACAATGCATGCTAACTGTGCAAATTTGATCATGCGATATCTTTCGATCCGATGGTCTGATTTGGAAACTGAACACACTATTGCAACCGTTAAAATCTCAAGATCATTTTTATGATATGCAATGAACAAATTAATGCATGTAATGCTAGAACAAATTGATGCATGTAATGCAATCATGATTTTCGGGGTACAGGAATGATCATTCCAGTCATTTTCCTTGATTAAATCATGGGTGCAAAATCAAGTGTCTACACTTACATTCTTGCAAGGAGTCAAGTTCAAAAGATATTATCATAGGAAAAGTCTCATTGGTTCCTAGAAAAACATACTTGAGATCATTTGGCCAGAGCTTCAACTTCCATTTAGGTACTTGCTCACTATGGCAACAACTTTATCTCACAAGGTGGCAAATCCTTGTATTTCAATTTCCAATTGCTCGCTTCCAATTCCTATGCAGATTCCAAGAGACAATGAATGTATGCAATTTCAAAATTCTCATAAAGTTAAAATCACATGAATTGACTAAACAAGTTTCTAATGTATGATCCTGAACAATTGTTTCAATCAAGTTAACTTCATGCACATCCTCTTCATCCCTAGTTTGCTTACAAGTATTAAAAATATTAAGCTCAAGGGTCATATTGCCAAAAGATAATTTTAAGACCCCACTTCTACAATTTATCAATGCATTAGAAGTTGCAAGAAATGGGTGTCCTAAAATCACAGATATTTGAGAATTAGCATTAGAAATAGGATGCAAGTCCAAAATAATAAAGTCAACAGGAAAATAAAATTTGTCCACTTGAACCAAAACATCCTCAACATCACCCTTTGGAACAATCACAAATCGATCGGCAAGTTGTAAAATTATGGAAATGAGTTTTAACTCGCCTAAACCTAATTGCTCATACATTGAATATAGCAAAAGATTTACACTTGCCCCAAGATCAAGCAAAGCTTTCTCTATTTTTGAATTACCAATCACACATAAAATAGTGGGACAACCTGGATCTTTAAATTTATGAGGTCTATTGTTTTGAATGATTGCACTAACTTGTCTAGTAAAAAATGCCTTCTTATGTACATTAAGCTTACGCTTAACAATACACAAATCTTTTAAAAATTTAGCATATAATGGAATTTGCTTTATGGCATCCAAAAGAGGAATGTTCACTTTAACTTGCTTAAACACTTCAAGGATTTCAAAATTTTGATTCACTTTTTGGGGGAAATCAACCTTTGGGGAAAAGGAGCAGGGATAGGACACCTTTCAATTTCATTAGATTTAGGCTCAAGGACCTCATCACCACTCTTTATTTTGGAAGATTCATCCTGTGTGTTGCTTTTAGAAATATCTTTTTCAATGATTTTTCCACTACGAAGAGTAGTTACAGATTTAGCCTGACTCACTTTATTTTCAGAGAAACTACAATCATCAACACAAAATTGACCTTAGGGGTTTGGTTGTGGTTGAGACGGAAACTTACCCTTTTCCATTGTGCTCATGGATGTGGTCAATTTAGTGAGAGTGCTCCTAATGTCATTTATGGCTTGTGAGTTCATTAATGGTGGTTTGAGTCTACATAAATTGTTGCAAAGTGTCCTCAAGACTCTTCTTTGGGGGGGAATTATAGGGAACAA
Organism: Quercus parvula; assembly: GCA_030820535.1. Classification (NCBI taxonomy): domain Eukaryota; kingdom Viridiplantae; phylum Streptophyta; class Magnoliopsida; order Fagales; family Fagaceae; genus Quercus; species Quercus parvula. Next base: position 29,765,751 of record JAUAME010000007.1, read on the forward strand.
AATTTGAAGAACCATGTGTAGAAGGTGCAACCACATTATCATTCCTCCAACTAAAATTTGGGTGATTCCTCCATCCTAAATTGTATGTCTCTAAATAGGGGGAAGGGTATGATTTTTTCACCATGTTCATAGCATTTGCTTGATCATGCTACACCTCTTTAAAAGCTGGAATTGTAGAGCATTCATTGGTAGGGTGTTCCATGGTCTCACAAATTCTACAAACTTCATCAATTTTAGGCACAGTATTGATTCCATTGACCTTCCTAAATTCCATGGTTTCAAGCTTCCTAGTCAGATTAGCCACCCTAGCACTAAGGTCATCATCTTCCCTAAGTTGTTACTTACCACCCCCAGAGGGGTTAGTGGATGCTCTAGACCTATCTGAGGTATCAATGGTATCCCAAGATTGGGCATTCTCAGCTAAGAGATCAAAATAATCAAAAGCCTCATCAGGATCTTTATTCAAAAGCTCTCCATTGCACATCATTTCTACAAATTGGAGCATCTTTGGAGTTAAACTTTCATAGAAAAAACTAATTCTACGCCAAGTTTCATAGCCATGATGTAGACAAGCATTAAGCAAATCTTTTAATCTTTCCCAACATTGATAAATTGTCTCATTATCTTTTTGTGAAAAAATCATTATTTGTCTTTTAAATGCATTAGTGCTATGAATTAGAAAAAATTTCTTTAAAAACTAAGTTTGCATCTCTTGCCAAGTACCAATTGACCTAGGTCTCAAAGAATTAAGCCAAGTTTTTTCCCTGTCTTTAAGAGAAAATGGAAACAACTTCAACCTAATGGTCTCTTCATTACATGATTGGTCATAGAAGGTAGAACATACCTTCTCAAATTCCTTAAATTGTAGGTAAGGATTTTCAGAATCTAAGCCATGAAATTTAGGAAGTAATGAAATCATGCTAGGCTTAAAATTAAAATTATTTGCATTAGTTGGAAAAATGATGCATGATGGTGCACTACTCCTAGTAGGTTGCAAATAATCCCTGAGAGTTCTAATGGGTTGTTGAGCATGGAAGTGTTTTCATTGTTTAAATTATTCTCATTTCCTTGATTACTCTCTAAGTCTGCCATGATATCAAGTGTGTGAGAAAGTGTGAAAGAATCAGATAAATTGCCAATACAAATTATTAGACTCAATTCTAACCAAGCGATTATCACTATCACGACACCAAATACGCATGCAATAATAAAGCAAGAAAGAAAAAGAAAAGAAAAGGACTTTGATTATTATTATTATTATTATTATTATTATTATTATTATTATCTGCATTAGGGTAACAATTTTAGATTGTTTATTCTATTTGGCAAAAATGTCGTGGATAATGAAAATAAAAATTATTTGTAATATAAGTATATTATATGTCTTGTCCCAATATGATTATATATTGTGCAAATCTTTGTTCTTTATTTCAAATTCTAAAATTCATATGGTAAAGGGGGAAAAAAAACAACAACCTACAACTACTAGAACATTTGAATTTTCTATCAAAGATTTGTTCTTTGCTTTTTTTTTTTTCATTAGAGCTGATTGCAAAGAATTTGGACTCTCAGTTTTAGGTAATCGAATGCTTAGGACATCAAAGGTTGCAAAAGTGAGGTACCATCATGTTAATGGAGAAAAGTATACTGAATCAAAATTATCATTGTCTAATATTCTTTTTACTACATTTATTGTTGCAATAAATTCAATGAAGCACACCTTAATAATTTTTTTGTGTTAAAAACTCGTTCATAAATGAAGTTTACTAACGTAATAGTATTCTTCAATATTCATTTTTCCTATTTGTTCTTCTACATGAACATGGCCATCTTTATTTTTTTAAGATTTTTTTTTGGCTGGGTAAGTGTTTATGCTAGGGCTAGAACCCCAGAGGTGAAAGTCACTAGGATGACTAGGTACCACTTGGGCCAGCAGGCCCGGTCTTTATTTTTTTAAGATTGAAATGTCATATTACATCAGTAAAATAAATGAATAGTTCTATATGTCCAGAAAATTTGGGTTAAAGCAAGGGCTTTTGAAATAAATGTGGTATTTTTTTTGGTACATCATAGGGAAAGGCATCTAGTCGAATTCAAGCCTGGACCAGTTTGAAAAGAAACCCAAGAAAATGTCATGATTAGATTAGTTGAGAAGCTAAAGTCGATACAGAACAGTTCTGAAAAGGCATTTCATTGAAGATTTGTATTTTCAAACCCACCCCATAATTCAAGCCGGGGTTTGTCTTTAATCTCATAATAAGAACAAAACTTATGAGAGCAAAAAGCTACTCTCATAAAGAAACAACCAATTGAAAATTATATGTACATTAGGATTTACATAGACAACAAAGCGGCTTTAGATTAAACAATAAGTAACCTACCTACCTACCTAATGAAGAGAAATTGAAAAGAAAACAATGTTGGGACAACTAGAAAGAAGGGGAACCTCTTGCTGTGTTGAGTTCGCTACAGACACAATCAACCATACTCCCAATTTTACGGCTTGTTAATTTGTGTAATTGTGAGAATTCTACATTTTTTGCCTTGTGCAATCTATCACTTTACTTTGACCATTCACAATCATACGAGTTAACAAGTTGTGAAATTGGATATATGATTGATTGTGTCTCTAGAATTACTATGCTGTGTTTGTCTCCTAGTCCCAAGCTTGTGACATTTTGAAATGCAGGAAATTCAATTCCAAGAGGCTCCATCCCTCCCTCTTCATCTCTTTCTCATCATATGCGTTTATTTTATACCATAATACAATTAGCTTCTTTCGTAGATATCTTCTTAGGCTCAATAATACTTGGTCCTTTACAAGTTTCCCTGATCTTTGTCTGGACTCATCAGGCAAGGAAAATCCACTAATTATTGAACCTAAACCCATAAAATCTATACAGAAGTGAAAATCCAACTATCTGTTCAATGAAGAAAAAGCAGAGTGAAAACTATTTCTTGCTCTTTTTATCCTTCCCATCACGTAAAAAAGAACCAAAATTGAAGAGATTTTGAGCCCTTTTAGAAATGTAAGGAGGTGGTATATTCAAAACAGGACTAATCTGAACCGCATTTAAAGATTCTCCATAACTCTTTTTCAACTGAGGCTTCTGCTGCATTTTAGTATAAGATGAAAAAGATGATGACCTTGACATTGAAATAGATTCTTGTTTCTGTGAATTGTGCTTGTGAACTTCCTTATTCTGCGTTGTTCTTCTTGGAATTGGGTCCAATGAACTAGTTGAATTGCTTCGTGACAGAAGCGGTAACGAGCGTAAAAAGCTCTTCTTATTGTCAAAATTATCGAGACTAGCACTTCTCTTGAAACCCCAGAAAGACTTGGTCGCCGTGGATACATGCTTTTTCTCCAAATCTGAGTTTATAACCATGGCTTCTTTCTTCAATGATGATGAGTTATCACGACGAAGAGGAGGAAGAGGAGCAATAGGCCGAGGTTGACAACTACGGACTTCTTTGTTAGCAACAAATCTCTCTTTATCAAGAATTGGAAGAAGTACCCCATTGGAGAAAAGCTCGTCTGCTGAACAAGATTCATGCTCAAACAAGCTGCTGCTAATGTTGAATTCAAAATCAGAATTTGAGCCCAAATGCGATGATGATGATGATGATGAGTCTGTTTGATCAGACATGCTGAGTAGTGGTCCAACATCTGCTTGGACAAGATCATGGGAGAAAGATATTCTAGGAAGGCTTGTTTGTGAACACATGTCTATATATCATATATGCTTCTTTGATTATTTCCAATATTTATCAAGAAAAGACCATGAAAAATGGTACAAACTAGGAAGAGGTTGGAAATAGTATGAAGAAGAATAATTCAATGACGTGATATACGTGTGGTAAAGAGAGAAAGCAGGTACACAAATCAAACTTTTAGGCCAACATCAAAGCCTTGAAATTTGGCAAAAATGGCTTGGACTAGGAAGTCAATAAAGTGGAAAGGGGTGTTTGAATTTATAGGATAGAGAGAATAAAAAAATTTAAAAAGGGGCAATCTTTTTCAAATTTCAAGGATGTCGGAGGATTCTAAGAAAAATCTGGGATTGGGATCAAATGTTCTCTGAATATGAAGAAGAAGTTAGTTGTCTGTATGTTACTGAAAAGAACAAAAAAAAGGAAAAGAAAAGTATACAAGATAATGAGATTTTGAAAGAAATGTAAAAAGACTTGACAACAAATTCCAAGGCAAGGTCATGACTCATGAGAGAAATATCAAATATATGTGGCTTGAGGTTGCAAGAAAGAAGGGAAATGAGGCCAGATAATCAATAATGTGAGAGAGAGAGAGAGAGATCTTAAAAAAGTTACCCATATTCAAAGGCAATGAAAAACCGCACAGAAAGAAAAAGAAAAGGTAACGACTTTAATTGGTAAGTCATGGTAATGGGGCTGTGAACAGCAGTAACTTAAGGAAATGTCTGTTAGCCATGTCTATTTTTATATCCCAACAAAACTAATCAAGTTGAGGTGTATATGGGATTCAATATACACTCTCTTTTTTTTTATAAACTGGATTCAATATACACTCATCCAATCAAATTCTCACAATTTGAGGTCTCCCATGCAGTATAATATTATTGCTCAATATATTTTTTTACTCAATAAATTTGAATTAGATTAATGTTAACATCTTGTCATTGCTTACGGATGCTTTGTAAGTTTCACGCCTATGTAATCTACTCCATAAAATTTATTTAGTGGGTTTTTCAAACATTAAAAAAAAAACCCATTATTTTGACTTTTTAAAGATGATGCAGTCCTCAATTATCTTAACATTTACCAAGTATTGTAGTATATGAAGGCCATATAATATAATATATGGTATGTTTGGGAAAAAAACAATCTGTTTACAGAGTGAAACTATTTTTTTTTTTTTTTTTTGGGTAGAAAAAGAGTGAAACTATAATATGAAAAGAGTTTGGCTTACTTTCGGTATTTTTTTTTTAATTTGACATTTCCTTTTATTTTAAATAACAATGGCAAGTGGTAGTGAGTTTTAATCTCCACATTTTATTTAGTTAGTAGGTAATGTGCCTATGTAATCTACTACATAAAATTTATTTAGTAGGTTTTTCAAACATTAAAAAAAAACCCATTATTTTGACTTTTTAAAGATGATGCAGTCCTCAATTATCTTAACATTTACCAAGTATTGTAGTATATGAAGGTCATATAATATAATATATGGTATGTTTGGGAAAAAAACAAACTGTTTACAGAGTGAAACTATTTTTTTTTTTTTGGTAGAAAAAGAGTGAAACTATAATATGAAAAGAGTTTGGTTTACTTTCGGTATTTTTTTATTTATTTTAAATTTGACATTTCCTTTTATTTTAAATAACAATGGCAAGTAGTAGTGAGTTTTAATCTCCACATTTTATTTAGTTAGTAGGTAATGTGACAGTTTCTGATTAAAACAAAAGGAGATTCAAGTTAAAAAAGTACTGGAAATAAGCTAAACCCATATAAAAATAACATATGCCATGTGTAAAGTTTGGCAATTATGACTTACTATTAAAATGTAAAATCTAAAAAGATTATGATTAGTTATAAATTATAAATATCTACTTATTTGTCGAGAGTTTTGTAGCTTAATTGACAATTTTTTTTTATGTTTTCAATAAAGACATACAATGTTTAAATTTCCCCACCTCTAACATGAATTATATATATATATATATAATCTTGAATTAATGCAAACAAGTTTTTGCCAACATTTTAATTGTTAATTTTAGTTGCATTAATTTTGTTATTGTTATTGTGTTCTTCAGTCTCTTGTTCTTCATTAAGGCAATTTAAAACTTAATTTACACAAGTTTAAGTTGGAAAAGTTTTTTCCTAGAACATAAATCATATTAATATTATTCTTATCCATGATAGGAATTATCGAATTTATTTTTAATTCATCAAAAATTAGTTTCCAAACATAATAGTAGCATTTAGCAAGAACAGTTAACGGATTCGCTCACCTACTGAATACTGACTGCATATTGAAATTTTTTTAATCATTCTAGTTATCATGTTGCATCAGATGAAAGAACCCACCACCCACTCGATCTTAAGCTATAATTCAATGTTCAAAAATTGTCAATATGCGCCTCGCCAGTAGCGCCTATTCATAATTGTGAGATCATTAGATAATAGCTTTGCTATTGGCAGTCAGCAACCATAAAGTATTTCCCATGATATTTCAAATTTTGCACGGTAGTTACTTTACAAATGTCAAAGATGAGCGTATAAGCCTTATAAACAACAATATACCTCGTACGTTTAAAGAACTGTAAAATGGAGAGATTCAATATTTTTGAGATCCAACTGTGACGATGTTATAATAGTGTATACAATGAGTAGCGGTGATTTTAGGAATTTTATTTAGGGGGTCATTAAAAAATTTTAATAAAAAGAGAATTTGAATATATCGAGTTATCGACAAAATAAGAATAATAATATGTGAATTTTACAATTTTATTCTACAAGTTTTCAAATTTTGAATGTTATATGATAGTTCATTATGAGTATCTATTGCCAATGTGAGTAGCTATGAGCCTATGGTCATTTTATTTTATTAAATTTGTCTAACATTTTTTTCTTTATATAGTTGTTATTATCTGTTTGACTTTGTTATTATAAAAATATTTTAGACTAAATTACTAATCTGAACTCATTGGCTCCAAATTAATTATTAACACACACAGTCACACTTATTCATATATAAAATTATACACTACGTGTTTACTTAATCAATCAAATGCTTGAACAATCACTAACTTTACAATTTTTTTATTGAATTTTACTAATTTTATAACAAAAAGTTATTATAATATGATAACAATACACACACATGTAAAAAAAAAAAACTCTATTTCCTAATTATTAAATTATATAAAGATATATTATATTTACATTATTGTACACACAAAAATCCACACATATCATAATTTACACAAATAATATTATAACAAAAAGTAACGTACACAATCAATATTAGACACACTCACACACACATATATAATATAAATTTATAAAAAAGAATTACACTTACAATTCACAAACACTTACTCTTTACTCTTAGAGTCAAAAATACTTGTAATAAAGGCATATAAGATTTAAGTCAAGATGTAAAAAAAAAAAATTTAAGAATAAACTAAAGTATTAAACTAACAAAAAAAAATTATATATATATATATATATATATATATTTTTTTTTTTTTTGAAGTCGGGATTCATTTGAACCCCCTAAATAGGCTGTAGTGCCGCCCCTGACAATGAGGACAAATAGTATTAATGTAGTTTTAAGAAGTTACAAGAAACATCTAATACCTTAACAAGTATTATTCAAGCCCAAAAAAAGAGAAACATGTGGAATGAACAGCTCTCAATAATTATCAAAGGCCTCAAACGTATATAAATAGAGGACTCATTCTCAAGAAAAACACACAATTTACAATTGACAAACTTGCTTATATAGAAATCATTCTCTCATAATTCCAGTTCTTTAGTAGATTCTCTTAGTTTGTAGGGCTGTAGAAGGAGTTCAAGTTAGCAAGTTCATTTCCTTGTAATTTGTCACTTTAATTGACTTGTTTATATAAGTTTCCTTTAGTTGGTTTAAGCTCTTAGTTGCCAATCTTGTTTGATCATTAATGCGTTTTCATCAATTTGATTTGGTGTTTAGTCTGGTTATATTTAGACATCGATTTGTTTTCTATTTAGAACTATTTAGGCACAAACTATTTTGCTTGCTTTGATACATAGCATTTTCATGAATTATTTAGCTTTCTTGAAATCAATGGCATTGAATCTCACTTATAGTTTAGGTCTAGTGTTCACGGAAAATTATTAAATACTCCGGGAGTACTATAAATGCATACTCCCCTCTCTCACATGAATTGTGGATCTCACTATAAATTTAATTAGTAAGACCCACAATTATATGAGAGGGGTGAGTACACATTTATAGTATTATGAAAATACTCAATAATTACCCGTTGTTCACCTAGAGTTATAATTTACTTACTTTTTATAGTTCTCTTTTACTTGCATCTTCTCATCGAACCTAAAAGTTCTCTTAATTGAGGCAATACCAAACATCTATTCTATATATATCTAAAAGTTGAAACGTAATATTTATTATTTCTATACTTCCGTTGAGCTACATCAACAGTCACATCATTCACCTATTTGCAACTCATTCTCTCTTATTCCTAACTTATTGTTACACTTTTTCCAACATTTTCCTCTCCCTTTTACCTTTTCATCTCCCTATTGTTATCTACATTAATATCACTCTTTCTCTATCCCTTTATCTTCCGTTATTTTTGGCTCTTCTCATTTACATCCTCTTATTATAATTTTACATTTCTCTCTCTCCCTTTCTATTCATAGTCTTCTCACACACAAAATGCTCTCTCTCTCTCTCTCTCACTCTCTCTCTCTCTCAATTTATTTTTTCATTTTTTGGGGGGACATTTTATTTTTCTTGCATTTCTACTTTATGTTGTTAATTTTTTGTGTTCTTTAGAACTCTACTTTGGGTTTATGTGATTTAGTTTTGTATTTTTAAGTAATTTTTTTTCTTTAATTTAATAGATGTTATCTTATTGCATTATAAAAATAGTTAATAAGAATATAATGTTATTCTATTATATAACATAACTTAGATAATTTGGTGTTTATTATTATATCTTTTATTTTTACCATTTTTCTTCTCATATTATTTTCTATAAATTTGTTATTTTCTCTCATATTCTCTCTTGAAAAAATGATTATTCTATCGCTCTCTCTTGATTTTAGATTCTTTCTTGCAACTCTATTTTAGGTTGATGAATCAATGTGCTTTTTAAAACTCTATTTTGGGTCAATACGTTTGGTGTTGTATTTTTGAGTTTCCCATCGCAAGTAGTCTCTCTCCCTCTCATAACTTAGGTTTGACTTTTGTTTGAGTTAATACATAGTTATTTTGAATGTGAAAATTGAATTTATATCAAAACACAATATTGATTATGCATTTGAATGTGCTTATCATCTGAGTGATATTAAGTGCAATTTTGTTATAATTTTTTATTATCATGATAATCTCCTTTAAGAGAATGAGAAATTTGAATAATTTATTTGAAATTTTAAAAACATAGCATAATTTCGAAGAATATGGACCAACTCACAAATGAATAATATCAATCAAACAAACCCAAAATAATAGAATAAAAATTGGTAGAGATAGAAACATGCAAAATTAAAATCATATCAAATACACCACATTAACAACATTAACCAAGTAATAAACAAATTTCTTAATTACATTTTTATGTTAAGTTTAAAATTTGATATATAATTTTGTAAGACAAATGTAGTAAAATTTATATGACCTCAAAAATCATTCATATTATATTAACCATAGATAATAGAATAAATGGAAAAATTATATAAAATGACCCAAAGTTTATACCATATTTCATATTAGACTCTATATTTTTAAATATGTCAATCAAAGTCCCAAATTTATTAATATACTTTAATGTAAGGCCTCTATCCATCTCTGATATAGCTATAGCAGAGCAATTTTTTTTTTTTTAAAGGAAAATTTTGATTAAACTTTATGGCCTACCTACGGCTTGTTCATAAATTAGTTTGGCAGCCATGAATAAATAGTAAAGAGGGAAAACTTTGTTTAGAGAGAGAAAATTTTAGTTAGAGTGAGAAAGTGATTGGCAAAATATTAAAATTGATCACCAAGGTGAAACAAAACGGTTTATCACCAATTAGCCTTTGTGAGCGTGTACTCAGAGGCTCTTCTATTTTTTGGGTAAAAGTTAATTATTTACATCAATTATAATTTGGAATTACTACATTGTGTGTGAGTTGTGTAATCAGATAGGGATAATGTCCTGATTTTTAGCAACTTCTTCTGACATCTATGTGCAAGTTATGCTTTAGTGAGAGTTAATTTGAATTCCAAATAAAAGTGGTAATTCAAAAGAAGAAATGCATAAAATTTAGTAGCTTGTGGGTTTTATTTTACAAATTAATCGATAGGGATAATGTCCTAATTTTTAGCAACTTCTTCTAGCATCTATATGCAAGTTACGTTTCAGTGAAGAAGATTAAATGCCTAAAATTTACTCCCTCTATCCTAAATTATTTGGCCGGTATTCCATTTTGGGATGTCCCAAAATTATGTCTTGTCTAAAAAGTCAAACACCATTAATTTATTAACATTTTCTTTATGCCCTTAATTTATTTGTGGTAGCATTTTTTTTAATTCAAAAAAAAATTAAAAACAGTAGTGTTTCTAATCTACCGAATTAAAAATTGATTTACAGATAAAGACTGAATTTGGATCAGTGAAGAAGATTAAATGCCTAAAATTTACTCCCTCTGTCCTAAATTATTTGGCCGGTATTCCATTTTGGGATGTCCCAAAATTATGTCTTGTTTGAAAAGTCAAACACCATTAATTTATTAACATTCTCTTTATGCCTTTAATTTATTTGTGGCAGCATTTTTTTTAAGAGAAATGATATGTCTACAACATTTTTACAACAAATATTAAGTGGCAGGTTGTTACTGGTTGTTATTGTTAGGGCAAAAAAGTAATCTTAGTTTTAGTTTCAAATTTGAACCAATAACAACTAACCACCTGTGATTTGTTGTAAAAATGTTGTAGACGTAGTATCTCTCTTTTTTTAATTCAAAAAAAAATTAAAAACAGTAATGTTTCTAATCTATTGAATTAAAAATTGATTTACAAATAAAGACTGAATTTGGATCAAGCTTGGTGGCTATAGAATTTGGAACTGAATATGGGTTTGCAAATTGTAAAATTAGTACACTTATAGTATTGGCAATTGGCGCCAATACTAGAAATGTTTTTTTTTTTCTTAAATAATTTATTGATAAATTTGTTTAAGGGTAATTTAGGAAATTTTTAACTTTTTTTTTTTTTAAAGAGATAAAACAGTTAATGAAGGTCCCCTAAATAATTGGAATTTTCTAACTAGGCCAAACAATTTGGGACAGAGGGAGTAAAAATTAATCAGATAGAGATAATGTCTTAATTTTCAGTAGCTTTAGAGTTCAAGGTTTGGAAGCCAGCTTAGAGTCCATGCCTTGAAAGCTCCTTAAATAATAGTATATATAATAATAAAAGTCCAAATTTAATAAAGATGTGGTCACCTATATTTACACCACTAATAATGTCTTGCTTTGTTAGATTATTTCATAGGAAATAATAGATAGTAACCCACCTTATCACATTTAGGGCCAGGCCTAGGCCACTTAGGCTAGGGCCCCTACTAGAGAAAAGCCCCCAAATTTTGGGGTAAAAATTGAAATATATTTTTAAAAAATATTTTTTTGAGATATAGGAAAAAAAAATAGTTTTACATTTTTCCTCCACTTTTAAGAAGTTCCAAAGAATTTAGTAATGCTAGTGATAATGCAATTTTAAATACACAGGGCTTACAAATATATGTCACTAATTACAAGAAATAATTTAGATAGGAAAATGCTAGAAATACTATAAATTTTCTTTCAAAACCTTTACAAATTGATGTAATAATTAATATGATTTGTGAAAGTCAACAACTTATTAAATGCATTTTTAAATTAATTTTTGTGATTAGTGATACATCTTTATAAGCATCATGTTGTAAAATTTATAATATCTCTAATATCATTTACTCAAATATTTATTTATTATTTTCTTAAAGTATCACTAATCACATTCATTGATACATCATTTGTAAGTTTTCTTTAGAGAATTTCAACCTATGGCATCCGCTTCTAATGATAACTTTTTATCATCAGACCAAGACACCAATTAGTTTTTGGTATAAGCGAGGATTGAATCTCAGGTCTCTTATTTAACCATTAGAGATTTTACCAGCTGAGCTAACTGAAACCCACATCATTTGTAAGCTTTTTGTAGTCAAAATTGTTATAGCTTTAGCATATCTTCAACAACAACAACCAAAATAATAATAATAATAATAATAGTTGTGGGTGCCCGAGGACCAAGGATGGATCTGAAGAGTTGCAGTATGACAATGGGGATGTCACAATCCACGGGCCCGAGGAGGAAAGATGCCCGAGAAAAGGAGGAGATAAGTCAAAGTACTCTAAGGGATTCTAAGTGGGAGTGAGAGTCTGAAGAGAGAGAGAGAGTCAGTGGTTATAGGGGAAGTTTTTGACTTGGAGTAGCCTGTCGCCTCTGCATTAAATGGTGGGCAACAAATTTAGCAGCTACATTGATGAGGAAGTGACCTGAACAATGCAGGTCACAGCTAAGCAAGCTCCATCCACCATCTTCTTCAGATGGAGAAAAAGACAAGTGTCATCAGAGGAAGCTAGTTAGGTAGGGATGGATGGATGAGATATAAAGAAATGAGAAGTATATAAGAAAATGGGGGATTACAATAGAAGGGATCTGAAACACAAGTATCTAAAAAAAAAAAAAAAAAAAAAAAAGAGAAGTACAAAAAGAGGGACAAGAAGAACATAGAGAAAGGAGAGTGAATAGTGTAGCTTTTTGTATAATCTTAGCCTCCTCAGGTAAGCTTGTGGAGGGATTTATGCTCTTCTATTCTATAAAATTAACCTTTTATTCTCTATATTCGTCCTCAGGCAAAGCCTCCTCTTGTTGTTTGTTTTCCTCTCTTACAAATTTTATTGATTTGGGCCAAGGTTAAACTGTACAACTCATTGTTCTAAGTAGGCTTGAGCCGCAAGATCTTTTGGTCTTTACAATAATAATACAAGATAAAAAGAATGGATTTTTGTTATAAAAAAAAAAATTATGATATTAAGAACTAGTTAAATATTATTTTAGTAAAAAAAAAAAAAAAAAAACCCATTTAAATATATCGTCTTAGGTCTCAAAATTATTTTGTTGGGCTGCTCTAATTACATTTCTCTTAAATATATCCAAAATATTAAATAAATAAATATCACAAATGCCAAAGGGAGGAGAACTGTGTAGAGGATGCCGGAGCAAGGAGCCGCAACTTCAGTGACATCAATTTCGAGCACTTGCTAGCTTGAGTTGAAGTAGATTACTAGACAAAACTTTTCAATTTTTGTATGTATTAATAAAAATCTCATCTTTTTGGCTGTTAGAAACTCATATTTTCTATAATAAAAAAAGTTTCCCTTCAGATTCTTGCCTAATTCAACTGCATTCTTTGAATTGAACTGGGTATTGAGCCTTTGAATCCGAGTTCAACTATGTAAATTTAGTTTATTTCTTTTTTGTGTGTGAGAAATTTGGCTCTGATTTTTTTTTTTTCAATATATTTGGAATTTTGGATATATTAGATTGTGATAGTGTGTGATATTCTCTATTCTTTCTTGTGAAATAATCTGATGTGGCATGATGTTATTGGTGGGTGTAAACATATAGATTTACACTGAATCCTTATTGAATCTAAACTCTAATAGCAATAGTATTGGTTGACGCATTCATATTCAAATAACAATTTTTCAGTGTTTTCTACCAAAAAAAATTCTGTGTAGATGCTATACTTTGGACATTTCCTTTCCTAAAAGTAATTGCTATACGTAACACAATGCTAGAGGACGTGTTGACAGTGGACCAATAATTTATAATAATATGCTACTTTAAGAAAACTGAAGAGTGAAGCCTTCTTTCATCCCATTGTCAAGGCAATAAGATAGATTCAAAGAAACGTAAGACTTTTGTATCCATTCTGGTCAGGACGTTGCTGGTTCTTTGATTGTCTAAAATGATAAGACTGTTAACTCCATAAAAATTATTAAAGAATCGGATTACAGAGATATGGAAAAATAAATAAAAGAAGTGAGGGACTGCATGCCCATTCTTGTACGCATCTTTACGAAGTTTTTTCTGTCCTCTTTTGGATTTTGGAATGTATATGGCTAATCAAATTCAGCCTACTCTTTGATTTTCATCACCTCCTACACCTAACTCTATTTTTCACATATAAAAAATTTATGGGGAACACTTTAGTTCCCATAAACTATATATTTTTTACACTTATTTCTCTAAATTATGAGAATGTACATTTACCCCCTCTAAACTATTACTCATGTAATATTTTGTACTCCATCTTATGGGTAATAGTTTAGGAAAGTAAGTGCGCATTCTCTATTTTGGGGGTGTAAGTGTAAAAATGGTATAGTTTAAAGGAGTAAAGTGAGGATTCTCATAGTTTAGGAGTGTAAATGTAATTTCACCTAAATAGGGAAGTGTAAAAAGGAGTATAGTTTAGGAGGTAATGTGTAATTTCGCCTAAATTTTCAAGAGGCTTCAAAAGCATAAGGACCGATTATAGTTTTCTATATGTTTGATGGTATGAGCTTTGTGGGGGGGGGGGGGGGGGGTGGGGAACTAAAAATCCAAATTACATCTTTTGAAATTGTCATTTTTGTCCATAAAGTTTAATTTTTATCATTTTAGTCTTTAAACTTTAATTTCTTATCAAGTTCTTCTATTCATTAAAACTAACACAATTTACATATGTAATTCGACGTCATTTTGGTGGATTTGATAGTGATTTTATAGATGATAATTGACAGAATGACCAATTTAACAAATTCTTAAAGTTTATCATAAAGTCAAATCATGCATGGTCATAGATTCGTTCTTTTTCATAGGCAAGATTTAGGAGAAAATGAGCAAATGCCTTTTTCAAAAAAAAAAATCTAGCATTTTGTCCCATTTTCCAAACTAATTAGGAAAATGCACATCTTTTGAAACTCGATTTTCTCAAAATCAAGTTAAAAAAAAAAAAAAATTTCTGGAAACCTATTGTGGCGTTTTAAGGAGCCTATAGTAATGTTTTAAGGATCTATAGTGGCGTTTTAAAACTCGAGCTCCATGAACTTGAGTTACATGCAATTTTTTTTTCTTTTTTTAACCTATAACTCGAGTTCATGAAACTCGAGTTTCAAAACGTCACTATAGGTCCTTAAAATGTCACTATAGACTCCTTAAAAACACCACTATAGGGCTTAACTCGATTTTGAGAAAATCAAGTTTCAAAAGAGGAGCATTTCCCTAATTAGTTTGGAAAATAGGGCAAAATGCTAGATTTTTTTTTTTTTTTTTTAAATGGCATTTGCCAATTTTCTCCCAAGATTTACCATAGAGATAAGTTGTGTATAGTCATAGATTCATTCATTTTCATAACTAAAAGGTGAAGATTATTTAAGTGCATCGATCTTGTTGGTGATGATGATGACATTTCATCTCAACAAGATCAAGCTCAGTGTGGTAGCTTTGAATGATGACATGGCAGCTCAATCAAGGCGTGGGAAATTTTGCTCAATCATATTTTCTCAAATGGGAAAACAATAAAACTTTGTCAATTTATAGGGAATATATTTAATTCAACCTACCATTACAGAGATCTCTAAATTCAATCCCTATCATCACAAGATAGTATTCAAAATAGAAGGAGACATTGCAATTCAAATTTGGAGCCCAATCTACAATGACAAAGTAATCCACTCCCATAAGCTGCTTAAAAAGGAAGCGAGGCCTCCAAAGAAGGTATAAATACATGACCCTACATGAATATTGACACACCCTAAATGTGTAAGAATAAATTGTCCCATTTGATAATGTGTAAGTTTCCTAAATAACTCCAACTTTGATGGGCAAGTGGAGGTTATAGATACAAGAAATTTGGTCATCTCTTTACCTATAAAAGAGACATTCAACTACCCCATCAAATACACTGAATAGTTAAAGAGAACAAATGGTCAAGAGAGAGAAACCAATCCTATATGAATTTAGTGTCTTTTATACTAAGACTTGATCTTAAGAAGAGTTTAGTAATGGATCAAGGTAAGCTTTATAATTCATTTGTGTAGTTGTGAAATCATGATAATTCAAGATCCTAGAATTTATATTATGGTTGTTTATAATCTAACAACATAAAGAAAACATTTACATGACAATCCTCTGATTTCCTTTATCTCCTTTTGCATGTGTTCACACTGGAAAAAAAAAATTAGAGACATGTTGACTTAAGCTGTGTCTAGAGAGAAGTTTGAGCTTTTATGTCGATTTGGCTGGAATGGATGCTAATTCAAAATTTGGGTTGTAGATCTTCTTCAATATATGAGAGAGGAAGATTGTTGAGGTGCATAAACTGCAACTAATTCGAATCCAAATGTGATTTTTTGCTCTTTAACAAGCTTGTTTGACAAGCATCCTAAGTCAGAAGAATTTTATTGGGGATTGAGGATTGGAGGATAAGGCTTCGTTTGGCAACATGTAAAATATTTTCCAAGTGTAAAATATTTTCAGGTGAAAATATTTTGGAAAAGGAAAATATTTTCAAGTGTTTGGCTGCATTATCAAAATTGTTTTGGAAATTTTTTTCAAGTGTTTGGTTGCATTCTAAAAATGCTATTTTTTTACTAGCTTCTCACATTTTCTCAGCTTCCAAACAAATTTTATAATAGAAAATTTCAATATATAAACTTGAAAAAACAAAAATCAAAACAAAACCATTCGTTAAACTAAAAAATTCGGTCAAACTGAGAGAGGGAGGAAGAGGGAGTGATCAAAAATTGAGGGAAAGAGAGAGGTAGATTGGGAAAGAGAGAGATCAGTCATGGGGGGGTATGGGCGACAAAACCGGTCAAGTGGTGGCAGGCTTTAGGCTGCGACAAGATTGAGACAACAAGAGTTCAATCTAAAGTGCGGTAGCGGCACGATCTCGGCGATGCGATCTCAGGTGCGATCTCAGCAGTGCGATCTAGGGTACAATCTTGGTGACACGATCTCGGCGACGCAATATGGGGTTAGGGTGGTGGTCCGTTGCTGAAGGTGTGTGCTTCTAGCTCACTCTCTCTCTCTCTCTCTCTCTCTCTCTCTCTTTCTCTCTCTCTCTTCGGCTGTTTGAGTCCGAAAAATCATTTGAAGGTAAATGAGATGTGTATATGATTTTCTAGGTCAAAGGATTTATTTTACGGTCAAAGTTTAAGATTTTCAGTTTGATTTCATTTTACATATGCACCCAAACACACATTTAAATATAAAATATTTTCCCAATTTCATTTACACCCAAAACAAAAACAACCTAAGTGTCAGTTTGGTTGGAGGAAGAACTAGAGGGTAGAAAACATATGGGAGAAAAGCGGAGAGAACTTATTTTTCCATTGATTGGTTTGTTATCAAAAAAGGGGCATCAAACCAAAAAGTCAGTTTTAACCCCTCCTATAACGTTCATAACCACTCTCTCACCCTTTTTTGTCCCATTCAAATTTGGTTATCTTTTCCGTCCTATCTATTTTATGATGTTAACACTTTTTTGGGTCTTATCTAACACTATCTAAAGCATCTTTTTTTCAACTTTTTCCTTCTTCTTTTTTATTAATATTTATTATCTAAAATATACCTTTATTTTTCTTTTCTTTTTAATATTCATTTTAACTAATTTTGTTAATTACATTATTTTTTATTTATAAAAATTAATCAATAAAGAAAGAGGTTAAATTAAGGTAATAATTGTGATGTTTCACTTGTATAATGTATCAAAATTACTTCTTTTATATATATATATATATATATATATATATATATTATATAACAATATAATAGGAGTATAGAAATAAATTTGTATCATCTTTTTTATTCTCTAACTTTTTTTTTTCAATCAAAAATAGTAAATTTATATTAATTTTCTATCATTTACTTTTCCATCCTCCCAGTTAAATATAGCCAAAGAAAAGACTATTACAAAAAGGGAAAAAAAATGAATAATATAGAACATTTATTTACAATTAAAGTAATAATGAAGCAAATTCTTTAAAACCTTCTATCAATAAACCCCTGCACTCCATAATTTTCATAAAACAGCTTTATCACTTCTTCTTTCTTTTCTTTTTTTTGGGGGGGGGGGGGGGGGGGAGGTGGGGGGTGTCTTACACTCACTGGCATCCAAGAATCCAATTCCTAAATGCTCTTAATCCAATTATAGGCCTCCAATCTTCGCAGATCTCGTGTGTTCAATTCACATCACATGGCCACTATTGTATTAAAAGAATAGTTTTGATATTTGGACTTTGACGTAAAAGTAACATACATTTATATTAGATGTTGACGTTGGACCCCATGCCAATGAAGATTTCTTTGAAGATTATTTTATAACTTTCGTCTAGGGTAGAATTTTATATCTTAGTCCTAAAATGTTATTGGGGGCTTAATTTCTTGTCAAATTAGACTTAACTTTTTTTTTGTTAGTGTATTAGTTAGATAGGGACCGGTTAACATTAATCATTCATTTTTAAAAAGTTTTTCAATTTCTTATAAAAAAATTTCTTACAATAGTTTACTAATAAATGCTCTAAGGGCAAGCATTCACATCTGTTATTTTCAAATTATTCTATTTTACTGTCTCAAAAAGTACTTTATCAATTATAACATACTATTTTATAACATACCCAACATCCCAACTTTTATTTTCTTATACAACACATTAAAATAATATATTTACACAAATATAGAACACAACTTTTATTTTCGAGAGTGAAAGAGATGCAAACAGTGAAAGAGAGAAAAGTGGGAATAAAATATATTAAAAACTTATACCATTTTGCTACGGTACCATCCTATAGGTAGGGAGTGTATTAATTAAATCTCAAATATTAGACAATAAATAAAAAGTAATTTTTTACCAAAGGAAAAAAAAAAAATCTTTTCAATGATGTAGCAATGACTTTAAAAAAAAAAAAAAACTTTTCTTATACAACACATTAAAATAATATATTTACACAAATATACAACACAACTTTTATTTTTGAGAGTGAAAGAGATGCAAACAGTGAAAGAGAGAGAAGTGGGAATAAAATATATTAAAAACTTATACCATTTTGCTACAGTACCATCCTATAGATAGGTAGTGTATTAATTAAACCTCAAATATTAGACAATAAATAAAAAGTAATTTTTTACCAAAGGAAAAAAAAAAATATTATTTTCAATGATGTAGCAATGACTATTTGTTTTTCTCAGTTTCAGAGGGTAGAGCTCATTAATTTCCCCACACAAATGTTGAAAGAGCACTCTCTCTATCTCTCTCTAAAAACAAAATGAAATAATAAAAAAAATGTTGGAAAGTGATTTGTTTTTAAAGCTTCTTAGTTGCGCTTCAGACCATCTTCCTCCATTGAGCTTTGCGATGAGTCTACTCCATTTCAGGTGTGATAGTTTTCTAAAAACTTTAATTCTTGCTTTACTTTCCTTTTATTTTGTTCTTGAAACTTAGCTCTTAGTTTTTTTTTTTTTTTTTAATAGCTTTTTTAAAATAAATTTTCACCATCACTTTCTTTGTTTTTATCCACGTCAACACTTTTATATAATATAAAAATTTTTGTAAAAACAAATTAAATAAATGTATAACTAATTACTAGTAAATAAATTTATACTCAAATTTTATTTGGAGATATTAAATATATAATTTTATTAAAATTTTTAGTTATAACTTTTTAGCATTTGGTTGTTTCACTCAATAGATAATGTTTATTCTAGTTGTATAGTCATTAAATAATACAAATGGATTTTAAGTGAAAAAACATACCAAAATTTTAATAAATCTTTTATTAATATTTAAAATATAAGAATATGCTCCACGTAAAGTAATTGTCTTAAGCCCCACAATATGTTGAGCAAGCCCCAATTAGAATCTTCTTTCAAAAATGCTTTTACTTTTCTTTTTCTTTTTCTCTTTAGCCTATGGATTGGTTTGAAAATAGATATTAGTGTTTATCAGTTTTTAAAAGGTTTTTTTTTTTTTTTTCTCTCTCTCTCTTTTTTTTGAACCTATGAGACTATTCTCCATGATGTAGCTTAAGTAACACTTTACCCTTCAATAATCACGCCTCTAACTTTCACATATAAAGTTAATCTGGTCTCTGAATATAGATTTCAGATACCAAATTTGTTCTTCGAGCCAAATGTGAAATGGCTGAGTTTAGAAGGAAAATGGAACCAATGACATGATGAAAAATGTACGGCAGGGAAAAAAGGGTCCACTTGGGGTGATGATGAAGGGCCCCAACGCCAGTAGGCTACAAATGTTTTTAGCTTACGATTCCGATCCTATCCGATAATTGCATGGTGTAATTCCATAAAGTTGTGAAGTGTAAAAGTTTGAAAGGTAAAAAAAAAATTTTAAAAAAAAGTTCAAGAAGATTAAAAAAATTTCTAATCTAAGAAGTAAGAGCTAAGATTAAAAGTGAATTTTTATATGTTAAATCTCGCCTATCGATTCATTATTGCATTACACCGAATCTAAATCCCATAACCTAAGGAAAATTTTGGTGACACTTTGTCACCAATTTTGTCATCAGTGTATTTTTTTGTGTTGTGATGGATTCTAGTGAAGTGAATTTGTGAGAGAGTATGTTAATTTTTTTTTAGAAAGACTGTTGATAGCAAAATTCCTTAACTTAAATAACTCTAAGCACATCGAAAATTGCACATAAATTTTCGCACTCTCTCTTTTCTTTATGTTTGTGGTGGAGTCAAATGAGTGAATAGTGGTTCTATGTGAGATAGGTAGGGCTGTTCACATGCCCAAGCAAACCGACCTACTTGAAAAATTCAACTAGACCCAAAACAAAAACTAATCAATCCAATGATTGCAACAATTAACGATAGGTTTTCTCCTTCAAAATCTGACGATGATCGATTGAGTGGCGAGTTACCTACTTCAAATCCAATGAGCTCAATCCAATTGACAAGGGGTATAGATTTATGAGGGTTATCACCAGATCCAATGAATATATGCTAAATCCAATGAGATCTCCGTCAAATTTACTAAGATCTTCACTAGATCTAGCAAGATATTCATCGATTTAGTGAGATTTCATCAAGATCCAACGAATATCCTCCATCTTTGCCTCTCCCAGCCATTAGCTGATGTCAACCAAATTCTACCACCTCCTGTGAAAAAATCGAGCTATCCAAATTGCTATTCTTTAACGGTCGATGATAAATTTTGATCTCCTCTATCCGATATGATCGGGTTGAACATAAACTCAACTCGATCCAACCCGTGTGAATCCCCTAAAGATATGCATTTATCAAATTTTGGCAACATCCCACGAGCACTCAATCCTCGTGGATGAATAAGGAAATACAAATCCCTTATAGTATCTTTAGCATTGTTTAACGAAAAATTGTGAAAGCAATAGGTCTAATGACACGACGAAATTTATAAAATATTTCACCTGACTAATCAGAATCCACCGTCCATCCAGTGAGAAAAATTGTGATATTTTTTTGTCTGTACTCTGCGGCATTGATGTGGCTGATGGGTGCTGGCAATGCTTAATCCTAGACAATTACAAGGGCCCCTCCCAACAACTCCTTACCTATAGGACCCACTTGGCATCTTTATAGTAAGATTTGGTATAGAAATAATAGTGAGAATACAAAGGTTTTACAATTAAAGAATAACATTCATACATTTTGAGTATTTGACGTCTCACCATCACAATTTCTGATCAACGGTGTTGCCTTTGTTATTATTCCAATGGACCCAACTCTTTTTTTTTTTGGGATAGGAATGGACCCCACTTATGAAAGGTACACGCACAAATTAAGACCCACATCATGTCGAATTATTACGTTGTATGGGTGGTGGTACCATCCTGAGATGCTTTGCTTTCTTTCACAGTTGAAGTTGGAACAAGTAAAATCAAAAAACGAGACTAATAATAATAATAAAGAACACTTGTTTGTTTTGAGGGGAAAATAAATTGGAAAAATGGGGCAAAGACCACTTTTGCAGGAGAAATGAAAGCACCATGCTAATAAAAGTCTACTCTAGAAGAGAAAACAAAAGATTGGACCAGCTAGAATGCTTGATGATCTCAAAGATTGGACAAATGAGAATGTAAAGTAAAACTCATTTCCAAAGTAACCGCCAAACAATGAGGAATCTCCATACTTTTCAATTATTGTTTTGCTTTCAATTAGCTAGGCTATGTATGTGGAATGTGATAGATGGGATGGCTTTGTCTTCACTTCAATCTTCCAAATGTTTGTCTAACCACATCTTTCTAAATTGCCATTCAATCTTTTTCCATTTCTTTTATTTTTCCCGTACATCCATCTGAATTTTCTTTGAGAATAAGTAAACTAAACGCAACGCATGAAAAGTGAAAACATCCATCTAAATTGCTTTGGAAAAGGTGAAACCAGCTGTTAACCTGTGCAATTTTCATTAAGTGTGTGTTTAAATAGAAATAAAAAATTAAAATTATTTTATGATTTAGCTTACTTTTGTTATTATTTATAAGTCTCATTGCACTTTTTAATACTATTCATGGGTCATGCTGTACTATTTCAATTAACTTTTACTTTTATCTATAATACTTTCAGTAATAAGTTTTTAATTTCAACAAAATAGGCGGTATCCAAACAGACTATAAATATAAAAACTTATTAAACTATATTTATAATTAAAAAAAAAAATCAAAGAATCGGTAGAAAAGATGCAATATTATATTTATATTTATATCCATTGATTCTTATCAAAGAAATAATCAATCACTTAGTTGACATGCCATCTAAAAGACAGGTAAATGAATGAAATTAAATCTTACCCATTCCATAGGATCAAATAGGTTTGATACTAGTTTAGCAAAAAAAAAAGGGTTTGATACTATTGACGTTTGCCTATTTCTCATTGAGCAAAATGTGCAATATAAATCAGATTCATTTTCAATCAAAAAGTAGTAAAGTACCATGTGAACTCTTCAATTTACCCCCAAAAAAATCCGCTCAAGCAGATAATTTCATTGATATTTGAAAAACCCAATGTTTCAACATTAAAATCTTTCTGCCTTTATTTTAAAACTAATTTAAGGTATCGAGAGCCGTTTGTTGTGACAATTATGTAGCACCCTTACTCATAGGGATTGATCCCAGACTGGTGAGATCCAATCCCATGCAAGTGGAGCGCTGTATTGCATATGTTTGTCACACATTATTCTGTTTTGCCAGCCAGAGAGAGGCGGAGGGATCCAAGCCCACAAAGGGTAGGGGAGGGTGAAGGATGCCATGGGGCTGTAAGCTCATTGACCCTAATAAAGTAACACAGCAACGACGTGTATTGTTGATTATGATGCGCTCATGTCTGATGATACTTCTGATAAAACCGAACTGAAAATTTGTAATGAAGTAGAAGCTGTTGCATTTCTGTTCAATCAACAAATCATATATAAACACAGCTTGAAGTTATTTCCATTGCAATTCCAGTGATGGCCAATTAATCAGGGTACAATGGATAGTTATGTGGTCAGCTGCCAATATTCCCCTATCATCTTTTACACAAACACCAGTACATTAACATGACTATTCTTGCATTCGGAAGGCTCCCTAATGGTAAAAATATTATAGCACACACAATATATGAACAATTGCATCGTAAATATATAATTCCGAATGTTTTGATTGTGATCAACGAAGATCAATGACATCAAATTTTAAACTGGGGTTCATGTAAACATCTGTACAAGTCTTGTAAAGGGGCCCACCATCTGGAGGCTGATCATGTGGATGAAAGCCACGTTGCTGACATTTTCTAATGATAGACATGCCGCTGGGTGTAGTTAACCGGAAAATGCCATGCTTTCTGTACAGATGAATAACAAAGAGATTATCTAGAGAAAATACAATTGTTTAGCAGGTATAATTTTCAAATATATATATTATCTTGCAAGTTCACAATTCTATTGAGATCTTACTTTGAACCATCCTTTGGTGCCATGACAATTGCGACAGATTCTGGCAACATAATCTGGAAAAAGGAATAAGCATTTATGTAATCAATACAGAAATGATAAAAGCACACAAAAGCATTTACCCTTCAGTGTGATGCATATGAAATGGTTTCCTGACATAATACCAAAGTGGCTATTTGCCAAGAGCCTTGCAGCTTTACTGGTTGGCACCTTTATAGTATGTCCATAACATCCAAGATTCAATTCCCCCCACCACAATTGTAACTATTGAATTTTCAAAAATAATAATACCAAAGTGGCTCTAGATGACAAACAGTGAGCTCTTAGGACAATTGGAAAAGAAAGTTCTCCACTTTTTGGGTTTTTTTTTTTTTTTGATAATCTATTCTGTGTATGTTGGATGAGACTATCACAGAGGAAAAAGGAGGGGAAGTGGGTTTCAAATTTATCTTTCCCTTTCTTTTTATAGGTTCAAATATTCGATAGCAATGATTTATGAGAAATGTTAACGGATGCCCTAAGAACATTTGTTAGTGAACCATTTTAGGAAAGATTTTATGGGAAAAGAAAAAAAGCAACAATATTTTGACAGCCTTTTTATTTCCTATAAAAGTGGTGTCAAAACTTTCCTAAAATGATTTGTTAACAATTACCCTAAGGACACCCATTAACCGGACTCATGATTTATAAGGAACTAAAGACAATGCCTCCACAGATTTGTGAAAACATTTTCATTTCACCGTTGCACTTCCTTCAAATCCCTTGAGTATTCAATTAGACTAAAGTGCTATCTGTCAAACAACAATGAACAGAAGGAAGAAATGAAGAGAGAAGGGAAGAAAGTGGTCCACAAGAGTTTGTCTATGGAAACCAGTTTTCTTTCTTTACTCAGTCTCCTGAAGGTCTTTCTCCCTTTTATTCCATTTCATGGTATCAGAGCCAACAAGAGAATTAGAATGCTGAAATAATAACCTAAAACCTATTTCCGAGAATCAAACTGTGTAAAAAAATTATCTCTACCTAAATCATGCAATCATAGTTGTCAAAATGTGAATCATATTGTGAATAAATTTTATATTGTTTTGTATTGTGTATCATAAGATACAAAAACAACTTATAAAAATTAATACATACCATAAATTTGAACATATTTCAACTAATGACTAGTTTAATCATCACTTATTTTATTGGGCTCAATCAAGTAACCTAATAAATGTGTGTTAAAAACAAGCCTAACAACTAGTTGGACTCAATTCAAATTACAAATTTTAATAAAAAACCTCCAATTTAAAGCCATATGTCTATATATTGTCCGATACGAACAATTCATATGATACGCATATCTATGCATCGTACAGTTCATGAGCATGATTGATACGTACTTACAATGCAGTACTTTTTTCATCTGATTTGATACATATCATACAATACTAATCACTATGCATGCAATTATTTGGGATGCCTTGTTCAACCTAAGAAGA
This sequence comes from Quercus parvula, assembly GCA_030820535.1. Taxonomy (NCBI): domain Eukaryota; kingdom Viridiplantae; phylum Streptophyta; class Magnoliopsida; order Fagales; family Fagaceae; genus Quercus; species Quercus parvula. Next base: position 29,790,995 of record JAUAME010000007.1, read on the forward strand.
CAGACAACCAACATGTAACTTACAAACATTTTAATCAAATATGAAGATAAAGATGATGTTTCAGTCATAAATAACTACCACAACTAATATGGGTAACTGAGAATCTAAAAATTTAGCTTCCATTTGCAACCATAACCATTATACTAAAAGAAAGAGACGCACCTGATATGAGTAATGAGTGTGAAGATCAATCGATGACATGAAACAAGACTGCGTGGGATGTGTCTGGAAATTGAACCAAGGTATAATTAATTGGTCAGCATAACAATCACTTTTTTTTTTTTTTTTTTTTTTTGATAAGTAAGAAGAAAATATTATTAAAGAAAGCAAGAGAAACACAAAAAGTTCACGGTAGTGAACGATGGAAAAAAGAAACAACAAGACAAAAACAGCCCCTAATCTATTCTAATAGAAGAAATAAAATCTGTAAGGGAAGAAAAATCCGAGAAACCCCAACAACGAGACCAATCAAAGAGGATCTTCTGGCAAAACTCTAAAAACTGAACCACAGTTTTCCCCTCATCCTCAAAAACCCACCGATTCCGTTCAGACCAAATAGTCCGCATTAAACAGCCTGGGACCAAATCCCAAATATTAGAACTATGCTTCCCAAGCCAATGAAACCAACAGAATAACAAGTCCTCGACTCACATTATTTTTTTTGAACATGCATATCATAAGATCATAATCAGATGAAGATCAGGCACTGAACAGGAAGTGATTAGAGACATACTTCAATGTTAATAATATATCATATACTATACAATAATAGTTCTGTCCTAAAAACTGTGGTTACACCATGCTGCTCAACAAAAGCGTTACACGTTATACAACATGCTTTCATCATATGGTGCATTATAAGTACATTAAAATTATTAACATAATTTTCTTGAATTAAAACTCTAAATTACCAAAATTTTCAAGAAATTCAAATTACTACTGTAATTAAACTCAACTACTAAAAGTAATAAGAAATTTAAAAGACATCTTATATTATCCATTCTAAATTATTTCAATCATCCATCATAATTTTTCGTTCTAATAAACCTTTTTCGTTCTAATAATAAAAGCTGGGTCCCCCACGTCATTAGTGTGCTATGGAGCTTTACATAAGTGTTACAAATTGTACAACGTGCTTTCACCACTATCAATATATTAAAATTATCAATCTACTTTGCTCTAAGTAAACTCTATTACAAACTTTCCAGAGATTTTAAATACTAAAGTTAAAACTTAATAGCCAAATATTTCAAGAGATTTAAAAGAAACTAATGACTTATTTTAGATTATTTTAATAGTATATTATAACTTTCGTTTTTAATAAAAATTAGGTTTTACATGATGTGCTTTTACGATGTAACTTAATGTAATCATTATTTATTTTTATTCTTTACATTCTATTATTATTTAATTTCAATTTAATGTATATGCTCTCCCACTCCCAAAATGACAGCAAAAGGTTAAAAATATAAATAAATAAAAGAAATCAGCAGAAAGCAAATGCCTCAGTTACTCGGGCAAAAGGTAGGGCACTGAAGCAAACTTCAAGGTGGGACTATATGCTGTGTCATTCAGTTGTAAAAATGGCAGCTTGGATCCTTCAATAAGAAAGGTCTACATACAAGTGAAAATTGATCATACCATTGTTGGCTTTGGTTCCAAATTATTTTGCTAGCCAAGAAAGGTTTACATAATATCCACAAATAAGGCCTCTTGTATCAATATAGTAGAGTTAGATTAATAAAAGTTTAAGCATCTTGGCTGTTGAAGATGGCCTAAATAGTTTCTCTTTCCCTTTCCTTTATCCTTCTCTTCATTTCTTTGCATACTCCAACCACCCACCCCATGCAAAACAGACCCTAACAATTAAAAATTCCAAGGCTCCCCTGCATTAAGCACATTTACAGATCTATCAAGGGGATCTCTATCACAAACTGGTGACCTCCAATTACCAAAGCAATTGCACTGCAAAACAACAAAATCAGTATCTGAAGCCTGACCTAACATGTGATTAGTATCTGGAGCCTGACATAACGAACTCATGAACTTTGCATTTTTCAATGTAATACCACCATTTAAATCCTAAATCCATTGATGCTTACTTATCTTTTCAACTATAATTGGAGATCCTTCATTCTTTAATCTAGAGCTGATCTTTCACATACTCAAATCAAGGATTCAAACACCGCTAGATCTATTGATCTCAACAACCCTTTCCAAACGTGCCTCCACTGCCTTCCCTCTCTTCTAGTTAATCCTATGAATCAGCAATTGAATCGGCAACAGGAAAGCATTACTTAGGCAATTACTATAGCATTAAGAAAGAACCTTGTATTCTTACTGTAAGTCTCAACCTCCTATTTATAATCAGTAAAATAAGAAATTTTATAGCATCAAAAATAGCAAAACAGACTCCCCTGTACACAGGTTGAGTACCAAAGAATCTATAATGCTAGCCAAAATTACATCAGTGTAGAAATTCCTCCAACGAGGAAAGGGAATGACTACTCAAAGCAGCCATCCAATCATACAAGAGTCTCAAGAAAAACAACTTTAACTCTGGCAATGAGCGTTCAGTCCCCTCTGGCACAACTATCCATGCACTTCTTATTAAGAAATATAAGAAGTCAAGAAAATAGCAAAGCAGAAAGATGAAAGGGAAGAACACCAGGCTTGCCAATTACTCATGAAATCTATAGCACCAAGACCCCAGGCAAAGAACTTGAAAGCAACTCGAGTATACAAATAAGATGCTAGCAAGAGGAATTTGAATCTCGGCAGACATTAATTATGATAGCAATAGCAATAATAAAAAGTCAAGAAAGCAACAACCAAAAATAACCAATCTCAATAGATGTCTTAAAATTTTACATGGTTTTCAGTTGGTGGCCTTCCTGGTAGACAGATAGTTATCTCACGTCTTCTCTTTGTAGATGACACGTTGATTTTTGTTGGGGCAGATCCAGAGCAAAGTTGGCACTTGAAAGCAGTATTTATATCGTTTCTGATTATTTCTGGGTTGAAAATAAATTTGGGGAAATCTGAATTGGTTCAGATTGGTGATGTGCTGAATGTGGAAGCTTTGGCTGGTATTTTGAGTTGCAAATTAGCTCAGCTGCCTATGACATATTTGGGTCTATCCTTAGGCTCTACGTTCAAAGCAAAAGCAGTCTGGAATGGTATGATAGAGAAAATGGAGAGGCAGTTGGCTGGTTGGAAGATGATGTATCTTTCTAAGGGGATCGAATTGTATATTTTAAGAGCACTTTGTCTAGTCTCCCTACTTATTTTTTATCCTTGTTCCTAGCTTGATGAGTGTTGCTCATCGTATTGAAAAATTACAGCGGGATTTTCTGTGGGGAGGAATGAGAAATGAGTTCAACTATCACCTGGTTGATGGGAAGAAGTTTTGTGAGCCAATTCAAAATTGGGGGGCTAGGCGTTCAGGATTTGGTCCTTTTTAATATGGCTTTACTTGGGAAATGGTTGACATTTTGCTATAGAGAGGGATGCCTTATGGTGAAGTGTTGTGGAGCCTAAATATGGTAGATTGGTAGTATGTGGGAGAGTTGGTGCTCTAATGGTGTGCAGGGAACTTATGGAGTTTGCCTATGGAAGAATATCAGGAAGGGATGGGATACTTTCCATCATTTTGTTGCTTTTAAGGTGGGGGGCTGGCTCTTGTATCAAATTTTGGTTTGATACCTGGTGTGAGGGGACTCCCTTAAAAGATATCTTCCCATAATTATTCAATATTTCTTATAATAAGGAATCTTTTGTGTCTGAGCTTTTATCTTTCTCGGGATGGTTTCCACTGGAATGTCAATTTTGTTCGTCTGGAGCAAGACTAGGAATTGGGGTCAGTGGCCAATTTTTTGGATTTGATTAGTTCTGGTTTGGTAAGAGTGAATGGAGTGGATCAAATTATGTTGAAAACCCTCTTCCAGAGGGGTTTTTGATGTTAAATTCTTTTATAAGGTATTATATTCCACTACCCATTCTTCTTTCCCCTGGAAGACTTCATGGAAGACGAAGGTGCCAGAAAAGGTTAGTTTTTTTTTTTTTTTTGTTTGTGGACTGCAGCTTTGGGAAGAATTTCAACTACTGATAATTGTGGAAACAAAGAGTAGTTTTGATGAATTGGTGCTGCGTGTGTAAGTAGGATGGGGAGTCCATTGATCATTTAATGTTTACATTGAGAGTTGTAATATAGTATTTTCTTTATTTAAGGTTCATTGGGTTATGCCATGCCATGTTATGGATCTTCTTGCATGCTGGTTGTATAGATGTAGCAGGCCTAAGCCTATTGTGTTTTGGAATATGATTCTTCATTGCCTTATGTGGGGTATTTGGCAGGAGAGGAATGCTCATACTTTTGTAGGAAGTGAGATTAATTCATTTTATGAAGCTGCTTTTCCTCTAGATGTTGCTAGAGTGGACAAATTCTTCGAGTGTTTTTACTTTTAATTCTTTGGCTGATTTGTTAGATAGTTGTACTTTCTTTGCATTATAGTTTTTGCTGGATCCTTAGAACACTGTCTGCATGCTTTGTTTCCCCGTATCAATTTCTTTTTTCAATGAAGTTATATACTTATCAAAAAAAAAAAAAAAAAGATTACAGGAAACCACCAAATTTTAACATGACCCAATGTGAATACTTTTTGATAAGTAATAAGTTTTATTGATATCAAAAAAGGAACACCCTAGTACACAGGGAGTGTACAAGGGGTCAACAATTCAAGTACATGAACCAATGTTAGTACTGATTTCATATGTTACAGTAGGTCCCATGGAGCCATAGGCTCAGCCTAGTAAGATTCTACATACCAACGGCAATAAGTGTAATCAAGTTTGATTAGCTGCATTCAATTCATAAACCAGCAAAGGGTTTAAGCATAAGTTTAGGATCATTCATCACATTATAATATAGACACAAGAATCCTCCAATGAGCTATAGCTCAAAGGGCACCTCCTCCCCTTGTAAGGGTAAGGTGGAGGGTAAAGTCTTAGGTTCAAGACCCAATAGCTACTTGTGTAAAATAACTGCCAACCAAAATAATAGATACTCACATGAATCCACCCAAGAGGGAAAAGAGATTGCTTGTCCTGCACTTCAAATATTTCCTCTTCATTTGTCGTCTGACACTAATTAAAAAAGTGGAAGTTTAGAATAACGGCAGTATATATCTTATTAAGTCACACAAAAGAACCCTGTAAAATGTGTAAAGAAATCTCCATACAGAATCTGATGTTGATTCCTGCTTTGGAATGATGAGAGCTGTAACATAAAATTTTCTGTTTTTCTGCAGAAATGAAGTATTTAAAAACGTTAGGGTTAAGAAGTGTTTAGATCATAAGAAGTAATCTTTATCAGCACTTACAAGTGAACCTGCAAGTACACCACATGTTTCTAAGTTTTTAACAGTATTTGACTTAGCAAGCTTCATAAAGGTCTCCATCATATTGGTTGACTGCAAAGAGAAACGTCTGTTAGGATAAAAATATAGCCTATCACTTACATCACTGTAATTGATTTAAGCATAAAAAATTGTTATCATCAGAAAAATATAACCAATGTCAAAATGTCATTCCCAAAAAGAAATTTAGAGAGAGAGGTTGTCAAGAGTAAACTCACAATATGCAATTGCAGTGGAGATTCAGCTTGAACAAAATTATCTTTAGGGGACATCTCAGTTCCACATCCTGACTCACTAACTTGGGATGACACTGCAGGTATTAAATCTTGTATTTCAGCAAGTACATTTGAAGAACAAGTGTGTGACGCTGGGATTGAATCTTGTACTTCAGCAAGTACAGGTGGAGGAGAAGGCTGTCTGATAATATTTGGTTGAGATTGTGTTGTTTCAAATGAAATCAGGGAAGAAGGTTCCTCAGCACAATGCATCTGAGTATCATCCTTTGAGGTAAGAGTTGATTCCTGCCTTGATTTTTCCTGTCCCAAGTTGCTACAATCTTCTCTAATTGCAAGTCCATCATCTATGGTTTTCTGCAGGCTGTTTTCCCAGAAAGGCACCCAGATGAAACATATGAGCTATAGACTCTTCAAAAGCATAAACAAAGGGATATCATGAAGAGAGAACCAGTGACAAGATTCAATCTTTAAACAAATTAAGTTTCTATCTACAATCAAGCAATGCCTATGCAGAAAGTATCTCTTTATATTCCCATGTGAACTAAGATTTGATCTATCTAGAGGTGCACAAAAGCCCAAGTAAAAGGAACTTAACTAGAGGCAAACCTTGGGATTTCAACTGGAGTCAGATCTATATTGCTTGGATATTGGACCTACATCAAGAAGAGATATTTCAGCACGGTTCCTGCAATGAAGCAAAAGAAATCACTAGATACTAGCATACCCCTTTATCACTAATAGGTGGCTGCCACTGCCCATGAAGTCCATTTGGACCCAAGATAGAGTGCCTAGAGAGAGTTTCCTCCTTTGGACGTGGGATGCTAAAAGATCTACAAGAAGCAAGCAAAGAAGCTAGAAATTAAGGACACCAACAGATGAACATATCATTCATAATATAACTTCTCCATTGTCACATGCACTAGTAAATTATACACCAGAACATAAATTGCTTCAAGATTTTTTTTTTTTTTTGGATAAGTAATGAATTTCTATTAAAATAAAAAATATTTTATGTTCATAATGATTAACACAAAAGTGTCAAAAATGTACAAAATCTCAGAAGGAAAATCTAAGAGAAACTTGAAATTCAAAATTGCTTCAAGATAAATGGTGAAAGCACATTGTATAAGACCAAAATTAAATGAAAAATAAATAATAGCTTATTAAAATTATTTAAAAATAATAATGAAACTCCATTTAAAACTTTTGGTAATTGAATTTTAATTGAAATATTATTTTTAATTTCTTAAAACATTAATAATAAAGTTTCGCTTAAAGACTATGTTAATAATTTTAATGTACTTGCGTTTAAATTATACTACATTTAAGATGGGGCTCCGACTCCATCTCCACTAGCAAACTTTGTTAATAATTTTAATAATAAAGTTTGGCCCCATGGGTCCACTTGCTTCCATCCTTTTTTTTTCTGTTTTCTTTTTTTTTTTGGCTTAATGAGTTTGAAATTGGTGGCCTTTGATTCTTCTAACCCTGCAAATATCATGTTGACTTTGGACATTTTCAATTTTAAATTATCCTACTAAATATTTCGTAATTTTATACTGAATATGGTACTCGTTGTTATTTTAGAGTTTAGTTTCCTGGCATTATGATCACCAAGGATTAATAAGAAAAAAATTTGCATTGTCCCAAAAGAATAGAAATGACTTGACATTTATTTCAAAAATGTGCACTTTGCTTTAATCAAGCTTAGACTTGTACTGATGCATTGTAACAAGGTTCCATGAGAGTTTATGCTTAAGTGTGTCTGATTGTTCTAAGAACACTTAGTTTACCTGAAGATGCTAATATCTATAAAAAAATATAGTAGAATAACCAACAAAGTCTAATGATCGATAAAACAACGATTTGATTGAAGATTAAGGGTTAATTGGTTTGAGTTAAGTTGTATCTATATTCTGCTTATTATTTTGCCAACAAATGCAGCTTTGATAAACTGTTACAAGCTGAAAAGGGACAAGGGAGGCCACAAATAAGCACAGTTTGTAAAATAAGCATTAAAAAAAATTAGAAGATAAGACCTGGTTCCATTCAAAAAACACGAATCTAGTACTATTTTATTTCATAATAACGTAATGCTGGAAAATCGTTTACTAATGTAAAAAAACATAATGCTGGTAAATCAAGATGCTGTATATACTATCAGGGGCATTCCAATATACGACACTCTTGGCAGACAATATAGTCAATATCTTTAGCTTTTTGCATTAGGGGCTACAAAAATAAATCATGTTTTCATAAGCTGTAAAGCTCCAGTATGGTAAACACAAAGTAAAAAAATAGCAATAAACAAATAGATTGTATTCAGGATTCTATATATAAGAAACGATTCTGTCCAATATGCATGCAAGCAAGTATCTGTTTTGATACAAGTAAATATGCCTAGTAGTATCTAACTTTAAAGATAAAGTAGTAGACAAAACAACTCAACTCAACTAAGCATTAATCGCAATAGTAGGTATGTGCTGCACATTAATAGTTGGGAGAAAAACTCTAAGAACTTAGAGCAGAACCCTAAGAGAATACATAAAATCACTTACAATTTGTGGAACTGCTCTTCCACGGGTCTGGCATATGAAAATTGTTGAGCCCTTAAACCTTGAGTGGGGAATTGACGTGCAGCTGGTCTTGCTGCCTGTCAAATGTAGAAAGCATATTGAAGTAAAACTTCTATCTCAATGGAATTGAACCAATAAGAGTAGCAGCATAGAAAGAAAGAATAAAAATAGGAATAAGAGAAAAAGGTCACTGTATGGAGCAACTGACTAAATAACAAATTGTCACCAAAAAATAAAATCAAGGTAGCTACCCTAAAATGAAACTAATGAAGCAGAATAGCAAATTGAAGGGAGAGAGTAATTTATACTAATATGATGCAGCATTAACTGTACCTTTGTCACATCATAATTCGTCAAGGATTGTTTTTTAACAGGAGACCAGTCCCATGAATTATTTCGATGAAATTGGCTGCTTCCATTTAGATGATATGCATGTTTTTTGTTTAATTCGTCGATCTTCTGTCGCACTGCAGGCTTCAACTCTTCCAGCTCAGTCAATGTAGCCAATAATTTCTACAATAAATATTCCAAATCAAGTTGTGCCCCAAAAGCGGTATCAGAAAATTCTATATCATTTGATATAAGTGAATCTCCTTAGATTTTTCTTTTGTACATTGGTTTCCTTTTCAATATATATATATATATATATATATTTTTAATTACCTATCAAAAAAAAATTGAGAGAACAGGAAATATTACCTTTTTCAAATAAACTTTTTGGCTTTGAAGAGATCCTCTGTAATCTCGATGGCAGGGTATTGTCTCAGAGACCAAACTGAAATAGAAAAGAAACTAGTTCCAGGGACACTTTCCAAAGATATCTAAGAAATACATAGAAGTCTAACTTGACAGGCACTAGCCAATTAAAGTAACGAATTAAAAGAGAAGCCAACATCTGTGTTTCTCACCTTGAAAACCTTAGAAGCATAATGTATAGATCTATAATATTCTTCTCTCTTCGAAAGATGTCAGCCTAAAATATAACAAATAGATCGGAATCAAGGCCATTTAGGAAACTGAACAAGAAATTGATTTAGAGAAAAGAAAGTAACTTCAACATCTAAAATGAAATTCAATGGGGGCAACATAGCATCAGAATTAGAATATTTAATTTTAAAGTGGCAGTAAACACATCTAGAAAAAAAAAATTTCAAAATTTATAGTAGCAGCAAAATGCATAACAAATAAGTAAGAGCAATGTTAATTGAATGAATGAAAGAACAGAGATGCCCTGCAATAACAATGATCCAAAAATGCTATGCTGCCGCTTCCAGAACAGAAATGTGAGTCAAAGAAACAACAATGAGTGCCATATTTAACCAATTATCTTTCTTCTTCTGTTTTTTTCTCTCTTTTTAGGCTAAAACATTCAATGGTGAGATTAGGTAAAAAATGGCACGGGTGACAACACATCCCAAACATTATTCTCCCTTTCATTGTATTGCCTGCAAGTATTGTTCACAGAGCCACTTTCACTTGAAACCCACACATCATCCTCCATTCAAATTTACTTTGTGACTAAAGTATGTCCAACTGCTAGCTCCAAGTCTAGCAATCTATGAAAAGGTCCAACTGAAACCCAGTTTTACCACTAAGACATAAAAATCCATTGTTTCATGCTTCTAGACACATTATCACAATGAACAAAATTCTGAGTGTAAGAACTGCCAACATAATGTAATGAACCTGCTAGTGGTTTAAACTTTAAAGGCTAGTAAAGGGAAATGATTGATTATGATAGGGAAGTATATGGAAAGTAAGGATTTGACTTAGTTCGAGGTAGAAATCCCCAAAGAAGAAGAAAGGGGAATTAGGAAGAGAGCCTAGAAAGAGAATTGACGAATTTGCATCAAGTTCAACAATAAGGATGTCTGCCTAGTATTTATATTAGGATTTTAAAAGGCTAACATCAAGAAGAGCTTAAGATTGGTTCTTTAACCAATTGCTTATACAACACCTTGTAACAAACTAATTAACTATTCTTGGCTTGTCTTACACTAGGTTCTTAATCCTAGTTTAGGCAAACCTAGGATGGAAGGCTACCCTTGTTGACGCAGGACAACCAGAACAAAACTGAAACAACAATAAAAATAAAGGGATATAACCTAGGAGTCAGCACCTAAGCCTTGCTTGGAGTCAGCACCAAACAGGGAAACCACTAGGAGTCAGCACCTGAAATCAACACCAGACCAAAGAAAGACCAAACGGTCATTGTTTTCATTCATCAAAATATCAATTAACTCCTCAAGGAGTACAATAGGTTGCTTATAAAGGATTGCTAAACCCTAGTTCTAATTGGCTAGGAAACCCTAATTGCCTTATTACAAAAATAACTTTGCTTCCCAAATTAAAATACTAATAGCCTAATAAACTACTAGGACCTAAAACATAAAAATACAATTGAGTTGCAAACATAAAAATACAATTGACTTGCAAACATAAATAATATTAAATAATAATTTTCTTGCATCTCCCGCATCATTCTCCTCTGATTGGAGAAAACTCGACCTTGAGTTTTAAAACATTGAAGGATTAGGATGCTGACAAACAACTCTTGCTTCAAGTCTGAAATCACCTTAGGGAGCACAGTGAAAAGAAAAACCTTAAATTCCACCACATCAAACTCATTTGGAATAACAAAATCAATATGTGGAATTAGTATAATCTCTTCTTGAACCTTATGAACCATAGGAAGCACTGTGGTTTTAACCTCTTCGACTTCACCAAGATGTAGATCTTCAAGGACTGTGGAGGGTTGATCAGAAGCACATTCAACAACTTCAACTTTCACAACATGTGCACCCTTTAACATAAAACTCTCTTTAGGCACCATCTTTTCACCTTGCTGCTCTTCGATAGATTCATTTCCTTGCACGCATGTTAAAGTAACACTTGTCAAGGCATGTACGTCTGCGTCAACATTAGGCTTTGGTGGTGCTGGAGGATTCTCCACGACCAAGATATCACCATCAATGTTGTCTTCTATGGGGGCAGCAATAAGTTCATTGTTATCAATTATCCTTGGTTTCCCAATTGAATTGGGTTGAGTCTTCATTTGCTTCAGCTGAGCAATCATGTCTTGAACATTTTTCATGAACTTTATAGATAATTCCTTTAATTCCTTGGTAGATTGTTCAAAAGTGTGCTGAGGACATGAAATGGGATGAGGATGAGGATTCATTGCATTTGCTTCAACTTGAAAAGTACCACACTGAGATTGGGGTAGATACTTAACTCGATAGTATGGTGACAAATACTCATCACAAAGCTTTTCTTTCGTATCTTCCCACACAGTAATGGCAGATTCATAATTCATATAACGGAAATATTCAAGATTCTCCCAAAACCTTTGTGCTTTACCTATTAACTTCAACTTGGCATACCTAACCTTTTTGTTATCTGCAAAATTTGCTTGCTCAAAAAATTGCTCCATCCCATTCATCCAGTTAACAAAATCTCGTGGATAAGTTTCATAACCATCAAAATAAGGTGTTTCTAATATTTCCATGATTCTCTAAAATAGTGCGTCAACAAATAGTTTGGAGTTGGAACAAGAACCTAGGCTGCTGTGATGTTCTCTGGACAGGTCATTGGAATGGACTTCTAAGACTATTCTCTCAAATAGTTGCTGGAATTGGGCTTGGACTGGTCTGTCACGGGCTTGGACTCTGCTTGGTCTTCTTTTTTTTTTTTTTTTTTTTTTTGCGTGAAATACAATAAAGAAAGAGTTACAACTTAAAACTAAATCTACCAAGTTCAAACATTAAAAACACCGAAACTAGAAGCAAAAGAAACTAAAGAGAAGGGAAGCGGCGGAGCAGTCACGAGCGGCGCTAGAGTCAACGGGTGAGAAGCGGTATGGGCTCACTGGCAGTCGCTGTCGACGGTGCTCAATGGTGCAGATCGAAGCTCGATGGAACCTGTGAAGCATGAAGCAGCATGGTGGGAGCGGCGTCGATAGCGAGTTGGCGTAGGTGGTTCTCGGCGACCTGATCCCATTGGCGGCTCTTGTTGACCTTCAAACTCCTCTGTTTCTGGTCTGGTGGCTGATGGGTTGGCGGCAGCTAAGTGCTAATCTGTGGGTTTCAGCGGCTGGTGGGTCAATATCAGCGGCTGGTGGGTCAATACCAGCGGTGGTTGGTCGAGGTTGCCGATGGGTCTCGACATGGGTCTCTTCTCTCTTTGTGGTTGCAAGGGATTTGGAGACTTGATTGTGGGTTCTGGACTAGAGGTTTCTAGTTGGCTTCAAAATTTGGTTTTTTTTTTTTTTTTTTTTTGGTGATATTTTCTAGCTCTTTCTTGCGGTGACGCTTCAACAAATCGGTGTTTGCTCTGATACCAAAATTGACGCAGGACAACCAGAACAAAACTGAAACAACAATAAAAATAAAGGGATATGACCTAGGAGTCAGCACCTAGGCCTTACTTGGAGTCAACACCAAGCGGGGAAACCACAAAGAGTCAGCACCTAGGGTAGACCTGGAGTCAGCACCAGACCAAAGAAAGACCAAACGGCCATTATTTTCATTTATCAAAATATCAACTAACTCCTCAAGAAGTACAATAGGTTGCTTATAAAGTATTGCTAAACCCTAGTTCTAATTGGCTAGGAAACCCTAATTGCCTTATTACAAAAATAACCTTGCTTTCCAAATTAAAATACTAATAGCCTAATAAACTACTAGGACCTAAAACATAAAAATACAATTGACTTGCAAACATAAATAATATTAAATAATAATTTTCTTGCATCTCCCGCATCACTTGTTCATAGGATACCTTAAAGGGTTTATGGCTGCTAATGACATAGCCCTAGATCTTAGCCAATCCAAAGGCTTGGTTGAGGGTTTTAAGGGTTCAACATCCTCACAGGTAGCATTATTTCATCTTTCATTCCACTCAAAAAGCAACTAAGTTTATGTCCATTAGAAAGCCCCCATAGCCTATTATATAAGACCTCAAATTAGGCCTTGTAGTAGCCACACTCAAGGTTTGCCTAAGCTTGGTGAGACACACTTTTGGGTCATTATAAGATATTGGTCCAAACCTAGTTTGCAAGATTTTCATGAAAGAATCCTAGTTACCAAAAAAATCATTAGCATCTTGGAACCAAATTAGAGCTTCACCCTTCATGTGATAAGAGGACATCAAAACCTTTTCTTGATTAGGAACCTAGTAGTACTTGAAGTGTTGATTGGCCTTGTAGATCCACCCTAATGCGTTCTCACCACCAAACTTAGGGAATTGTAACTTCGTAGCCATAGGGAGATGGATTATGCCTCTTTTTCCTGCCACAAATTCTACCTCCTCATGATGCTCTTAAGCCCATGGTAGAGCAACCATGATATCTTTGAGGAGGGCCTTAGTAATTTGGGCAATTTGTTGAGCCAAAATCTCCTTAGACCATAGCAAAGGACTCTCCCAGCTGAGAGAATATTGTACCTTTAGCCATCTTGAATCAATGCTCTTATATAAATTAATGAACCTGTTAGTGTTTTAAAGGCTAGGAGAGCGAAATGATTGATAATGATATGGAAATGTATGGAAAGTAAGGATTTGACTTAGTTCAAGGTAGTCACACTCCAAAGAAGAAGCAAGGGGAATTAGGAAGATAGCCAACTGCATCAAGTTCGATAATGAGAATGTTTACCCAAGTAACATCAAGAAAAGCTCATTACTCAGTTCCCAACTAACTACTTGTACAACTCCTTGGAACAAACTAACTAAACAGCTCTCAGCTTGTCTTGCACTAGGTTCTTGACCCTAGTCACATGTCTTATCATGATCATCCACACGCGTATTACGCATTGTTGGACTTGTGTCGATTGATCTTCAGCTGGGTTGCAAGTTTTGGGCTCATTATAATTAACCATCCAATACAAAGTACCCATAACCTTGAATTTTCTATCCACAAAAGGCACAAGATTGGATGCATTGACATCATCAACAACCGCTATAGTCTATAGCAAGAAGCTTCACATATCTACCTAAAACTCCATAAATTCTTATCAAAAAAACACTTCTGCTATATTTCATTATACTACAGGCAACAAGTCCTAATTCCAATAACACGGACTAGTATTTCAGCTTCCTACCAATCCAAATTGCCTAAAATTCACATTTCTCAAATTTAATCTCACACAAAAAATAAAGAGAGATCCACACAGAATGAACAATTCAAAGCTTGCTTGGATGATAATCGAAAAACACAGTATTGCAGAAACTCATTCGAAATGAAAATATCAAAATTATCAACAAATTTTTGGGAGGAAGAAGTGAAACCTGTTTGAGAATATTATCGGCGATCCGGAAGTAGTACCGGAGAGAAATACGATTATCGACATCGAGCCTCTGAGCACTGGCAGCGATGTTAATACTCTGAGAAGAAGGTTTATGAGAAGAATTCGACCTCATTTTTTCCGTTCAATTTTTATTTTACTTTCTTTCTAGCCAAACAAACATTTTCCTCGGGGATCGGGAATTGTGGATGCAACTCTGAGCCCGAAATTTGAGAGCGAAGGACCTTAGGACAGAGGTCGTCAACGGCGGCCTTGGCTCTGAGAGAGCAGACGGAGAGAGAGAGGGTACTACGTATACGATCCGCGCAACGCAACTGAAGGGCCAAGGAGGTCATTTGGCTTTCGCTCGGGGGCTAATGTGACAAAGTGATATAGCCCAGGGTCTGTTTGGCTATTTGGAAACACATTCTTTTTTCTTTTTGGGTAAATTGCAAACAACGTCCCAAAGTTTGGGATATTTAGATTTTGCACCCTAAAATTTTAAATTTTAAATTTTAGGCAAAAAGTCACTTTTAGTCCCTACATTTTCAAGCGATTTTCATTTTAGTCCCTAAATTTTATTTTTACCGCTTTTAGTCCCTATCTTGAAAAACGCTTTTCGTTTTGATCCATGCCATTACATCAGAAACGGAAATTGCACAGCTGACAAACGGCATGCACTGTTGGCCTGACGTGACCATTAAAATAATAATAAAAAATGTCACGTCAGTATTTAAATTTAAAAAATTAATTTATTAATTTTAACTAAATAAAAAAATTAAAAACAGAATTAAAAACTAAAAATCATATGAATTGAAATCTAAGTGTGTCTTGAACAAGAACACAAACTTAGATATAAGAACAGAAAACCAGAAATAAATTATAAAAAAAAAAAAAAACTTTCTCCGTAGCTGGGGTGTGTTATATTGTTGATTGAATATGTACTCTCAATTTACATTTTTCTCAGTAACTAGACAAAACCCAATACAAGCAAACATAAAATCGAAGCAAACAAGCTGTATATTATGTATATATATAAATATAGAAACTATACATCAACGAAGAAAAACGAGAAAACAAAAATTAAAACTTTTTGGGTACAAAATTTCAAAAGATATCAGAACTTACAATAATTACAAGGCTAACAAAACCCCTAAAAATCAGCATCCTCTCCCACTCTCTCAAAACTCCAAAACTCTCATCTCTCAACTCTCTACACCTCTCCCTGGCCTCAATCTCCGAAACTCATTTCTCTCTCAACCCTCCCTGGTGATCCTCACGATTTTAGGTGGTGGGTTTTGGTGATGGCACAGATCGGAGTTTGGGTCGGTAGTTGTGGTTGGAGTTTGGGTTGGTCAGTGATGGGTTGCATGATCGTTCGGTGGCTGGATCGGTAATGATTGGTGGCTGGATTGAAGTTTGGTGGTGGGTTTCAATGGCTGAGATTGGAGTTTGCTGGTGGGTTTCGATGATGGCACAGATCAGAGTTTGGTGGTGGGTTTCATTCACAGATCGGAGTTTGGTGATGGGTTTCGTACTCAGATTGGAGAGGAATGATGGCTTGTTGATGGTTATGTGGCGGATTCCGGTGGATGTGATTTGAGGGCAGTTACGGGTCAGCCATGGGTTTATGATTTGGGGCGTGGGTTTGTATTCTTGGATCTGGGTTCGTTTGCAGCTTGTTTGCTTCGATTTTATGTTTGCTTGTATTGGGTTTTGTCTAGTTACTGAGAAAAATGTAAATTGAGAGTACATATTCAATCAACAATATACACACCCCAGCTACAGAGAAAGTTTTTTTTATTTCTTTTTATAATTTATTTCTGGGTTTGTGTTCTTATATCTAAGTTTGTGTTCTTGTTGTTCTTGTTCAAGACACACTTAGATTTCAATTCATATGATTTTTAGTTTTTAATTCTGTTTTTAATTTTTTAATTTAGTTAAAATTAATAAATTAATTTTTTAAATTTAAATGCTGACGTGGCATTTTTTATTATTATTTTAATGGTCACGTCAGGGCAACAGTGCATGCCGTTTGCTAGCTGTACAATTTCCGTTTCTGATGTAACGGCAGGGATTAAAACGAAAGGCATTTTTCAAGATAGGGACTAAAAGCGGTAAAAATAAAATTTAGGGACTAAAATGGAAATTGCTTGAAAATGTAGGGACTAAAAGTGGCTTTTTTCCTAAATTTTATTCTTGAAGCTATATTTCATTTGCATCATTAACCCCTCGATTTAAAGATAGCAATTTTGTTCCGTCCAGCTTAACCCACCCCTCCTCGCTTTGCTCCGCACGGGTTTTCCCTGTCTCACAAAGGTGGTGGGGCGAAGATGGGGCAAGATTTTAGCCCCGCACCACAAGGCGAGGTGGGGCAGAGATGAGATGGGTTTAGACTTTTTAGACCCACCCCGCCCTGTCCCTCCTCGTCCTCGCCCCGCCCCACGTTGTTATGCGTTATACTATGAGAATTTTTATTTTTATTTTTTGTGATTGTCTTGTTAAACACTTAGATATATTATTGATTTGATTTGATGGGATAAATTTAGTTGTAATTTCAAGTATATTTTTATTAATGAAATAGGTTTCATTAAAAAAATTGTATTAGTTGTAGGGCAAATTAACAATAAGTAAAGTTTTACGGGATGGAGCAAGGCCTTGTGGGGCAGAAATGAGGTGAAAAAGTTTTCCCCATCATGCAAGACGAGGTGAGGATGAAGTAAAACAAAATCATGCGAGGTAGGGACGAAGACCACATCCTTCGGCCCCGCCCCGCCCCGCCCTATTGCCATGCCTATCTCCATCCATATTTGTTGTTAAGTGCCACACAAGTTTTCCATGTTTAATTTGTTTGTGGCAAACTTACGTGACACTTGACAAAAAAATATGGACAGAGCTGATGTAAATGGAATATAACTTAGGAGTAAAATTTAAATTCTGAAAATTTTAAGGTATAAAATCTAAACGTCTCCAAATTTTAAGAGTGTAGTTTACAATTTACCCTTAATTTTTTAATAATTCAAAAGTTGTAAAAAAATGAGAAATTTAAACCCAAGACATTGTCATTAAAAACACTAATAGATGTCAGTTAAGCTTAAAGGCACTTGATGGTAACTCATTTTTGTTTATTCTATATGTAGGAATTAAAATTTCAAATTTTGTGTTGGTTCTACTTGAGAAAGTTTCTGATTACGTTGATCTAAGTTTATTTTTCTTTTTTTAGAAGTATCTCATAAATCAAGTTATCAAACATGGTTTGTAGTGAAAACCCCAATTTTACGCTTGTCAGAGGTAAACTACATACATGTGATATTAGGTGCACTAGACTTTCATGCTCTGGCACAAGAAATGGTTGAGAACTTGTCAATGTAAGATTTGGAGAAATGAGTTACATAGTCCATTTGGAATGGCCAAAATTTATAGTAATTTGAGAACATCCAAATGCACATATGGAGCCCCCAAGTTGCTTTAGCAGTGCCAAATTGTAGCTGATGATCTGAGAGTTCCTTAGAAATTCCTAGTTTTTTTTATGAACAACATAAAGAATTTTATTAAAAAACAGAGACAAGTACAAACTAGGATGAAATACATCAAAAGGATTGCTTTGCTAAAATAACTTCGGTAAATATTTGCGGGCCAGAGCCTATAACAAGAGAACCAGATTCCTAGTTTTGTGTATGACACGTCTAGCCTATTTACCACATGTTTGTTATTATTGAGCTAGTGTCCTTGTTGGCCTCTTTCTACCGTATATAATGTTATTTAATAAGACTTTTATCGTTTTTAGTTTTAGAAAAAACACCCAGATTTTTTTTAATCAAAAAATTAGTTTCTAAAAATGATTGCCAAACAAGGCCTAACGTGTTTGGGAGACTTTAAATAAAACAGAACCTAAACATGTGACCATATTTTTAGTGGGAGGGCATGATATAGTAGGTGGGTTTTGCAGTCAATGCAATGAGATCCAAAGGCCTATAGCCGTTCAATCGGGAAAAAACTAAAAATTAAAATTAAAATTAATTTTAAAAAAAGTTTTAACTTTTTTAATTGAACGGTGAGGAGGAAATTTATCTGATCTCAATGCACCAATTGAAATCAATCCATTTCAAAGTCCATAAATTAAATTTCAAAAAATAAAAATTTAGAAGAAAATTCCAAAAAAAAAACCTAAATTAGGTTTTCAAGCTCATCCTATTCTAATGATTCATCTTCCCCAAAAACGAAGTGAGGATAAAGTTGTATGAGTCCTAAACTCCGTAAGTAGGGGCGGAGGGACATATAGCCTTAGGGGGGCCATGGCCTCCCTAAAATTTTTGAAACCCTTATAGTATTGTATAAAAAAAAATGGGCCCCTACAAAATGTAATGATTGGCCCCTCCAAAATTTTTTACAAAGCCAATATTACTCTTAACTTAGCTTAAATAATATCATACTAAAAGAAAAGATAACCAAGCAATCCACCTACTTGCAATACATGCCAAAAAAACTGGAGTTTTCTAAACTATTGGATGGAAGAACCCTAGTTTTAGAGTTCCAATTAGCTATGGATATTCATCATCTTCACAGTTCATGCTCATTTTTTACTGTTGTTTTGCTTTGTTTTTGAATAATGAAAATTTATGACTTTCCTTAAAAAATGTCACAAATGTTAGTCCAGTGTTAGTTTTTATGTTTTTTCCCTTTAAAATCTAGCAATGACCACATTTAGCTATTTAAAATTCCAATATTTAGTTAGTTTCTCAAGTGTACACCCAAACAAAACACACACTTTTACCAAAACCAAATAAAACCCTAGCCTCCAAGTGCCTTTCTTTTTATTTTTTCTAAGAATACAAATTGTTTACAATTGTGAAATGCAATGTGCATTGCTCGAATTGGTGTGTTTTTCTTTTTCATTCTTAGTCTTCAAATTTAATATATTTATTTTTCTCATCATTATCACCACAATCATCATTTTTTTCCACAAAATTTGATCTTTTTCTCATATCACCAATTTGTTTTCCTCATAGTTATATATTTTTTTTCTCACATTATCATCATAGTTATAGTTATATTTCAATAATAAAATATGGTTATTGGTTATGAGTTATGACTAACCTATAAATATATGATTCAGCCCCCCAAGTGAAAAATCCTGGCTACGCCCCTATTCGTAAGCAAAATCCCTACAAAATCTACATATCAGTTGATGCAATTCTCAAGAAAAATTGAGAGAACCCCCTTGGAAAAAGAAAGAATGAAAAATCCTATGGAAGTTTAAAATTTAAGAAAGACTAAAACTATTCTTGTGGAAGATGGCAAGACAGGTCATCTCAACAAAGTTTATACTCCAAAAAATATTACATATTGAAGACACATAATGCATCTTATGTGGAGATAATGAAGAGACACTTGATATCTATTCATATATTTCCCAATAAATATAACCATATAGACCTAGTCACCCTAGCTTATCAGATTCTATGAAATTAACTTTAAGTGACTGATTATCAATCCAAAAGGTAAGGATGGCAAAATTAGACACAAACCACGAACCCAACACGACACAACACGAAATTAGCAAGTTATGGGTTGAGGCTTAATGGGTTCATGTCATATTCGAGTTAACATAACTGACCCATTTAATAAACGGGTTGGGTTAGTGTTTAATATATAGAACCAATATACCCTTCAAACTTTAGGTATATAAACTTATTAATTATTATGGTTTATTTTCTTTGACATATTGCGATTGATTATTTGTGATATTAGGATATGCTATAGTTTTGAATGGTTATTTTTGATGCAGTTATTCGTTAGTTCTAAATTTTATATTAAAAATATTTATTTGTTTGTTTTTTCATTTTTTTTTTTCATTTTGATAAAATCTAATAAACAAGTCAACACGACTAACCCGTTTTATAAATAAGTCGTGTTAGGGTTGAGGAATCTTAACCCGTTTTATAAATATGCCAGGTTAATGTTGACCTATATAGTCGAATACTCAAAAGTTGACACGACACGAACCCGATACATGAACACAAATTGCCACCCCTACCAAAAAGATTAGGTAATTAACTTCACCATTTTCGCAACAATTTATTGTGACACCATTTGGATGATGGGTAATTCTTAGGTTGTCCCAGAACACTACGTAAATATTTTCCTTTGGAGGACAAGAAACAAAATACTAAGACTCGAACAAATAAAAGTACTTTTTTTTTTACATCCAAACGATAGAAATTTTCATTTATGTGTAAAGAGTTTCAGTATAGTAATGACCCCAAAACAAATAAAAGTACCAGACCCCATGCTTTTGAGTTTCTAAATTAACTAAATTTATTTTCCATTTATGTTATTGGGAATTAGCAGGTGGAAACAAAGCAAGAAGTAGTGAATGAGACACCCTTCCTCCTGTACATAAAGGTTAATTTTGAAGAAACTATTAGAGCCTTTGCATCAATCAATGTAAAATACAAAAAGTGTACAATTTTATAGATTTACCCCCAAAATCACCCACATTAATCAATTTAAAGATGTGTAAATTTGCAATATTACTACAATAACCGTATAAGAGCATTCATAGTAGTGATGCTAAAAATGTTAACTTTTAGTAACTCAAAAAGCTATTTTATCTATTTTAACATCTCACTTTACAATACACTCAACATCAATGGTTCTATTTTACCATACAACACATTTTAGTAATATAAACAATTTATACCCACAAACACCATTCCACAACCTCAAAACACCCACAAATAGCCATTGCTATAACCACAATCACTGAACACCCATACCCACAACCAAACACCCATACAGCAAGCCACCAACCACAACTCTCCCTATAAAATTACTTTGAAATCCCAGAAAAATTCTCAACAAAATACAATCCCCATACACCCTTTCATCTTCAACCTCAAGCCAAAAGTCAAAACTCCTCTATAAATAGCAATCGAAACTCACATCAACCATGGCAATTAGAATCCACTAGCACACCAAACGCAAACCAAGGCCACCAATGTGACCCGCCACCTGTGAACGACCACAACCCTGGCCTCGACCGGCCAATTTTTTCTCAAACTGGGCCTAACCCGCGAGAACAAGTGGGATTGTGATGCTCGAAATGTCTGTAAAGTTGTGATTTACAACTATGTTTTATGTTGGCTTTATTCCATGACAAAAAGTGTTGTAATTGCTTTAATTTTTTCCCTTGTATTTTGTGGGATTTTATTGTATTGGGTTTAGTATTAAGTTGGTGAAGACTCAAGCTTATCTGAAGATTAGTGCATTTCGCGACTAGCTCGCAAGAAGTTCGTGAGAAGGGTTCGCGCGAAAAGGCATGTGAGAAGCACATAAATGGAAGCTGAAGAGTTGTGCTAGGTTGTCGTTTTCGCGAGTGTCTCGCAGGTAAGGCCTTCTCGCGAGGTACTCGCAAAACATTCTACCTGGAGGATTTTTAAGTGAGACTTTCATACCCTTCACCCATATTATGTATACCCTCATTATCCATAAATGTAAGTGAGGCCATCCAGAGAGAAAAACCCTAGATAGGTTTTCTACAACACACACACCCATCTTTTAGAGAGAGAGCTACTCATCCTTAGTGAGAAATCATTGTAGCCTCTTCTCTATCCCTCTCCCATTGTCATACCTTGAGAGGAGATTTGTACCCAAACACAATCCACATATTTTCAGAGTGTAGTGAGTGTTTTGGTGTTGCTAGGAAGCATTGGAAGAAGCCAAAGATGGCAAATGCAACATGGAGCTTGTTGTAGGATCCGGAGAGCTAGATAAGACACAGTTCTGAGAAGCCTTGTTGGAGTAGGAGCTTGGAGGGCTTAGGTACAGCGGGTAGATTAGGCTTGGAGGGTCTCTTGCTAACCCATGTATCCCAACTGATTGTCTAGTGGATTGATTACCGCTTGGAGGGCGGCGGAGAGGTTTTTCGCCGAGTTCTTCGGTTTCCTCTTCGATAACACATCGGCGTGTTATCTGTGTTTGCATTCTTCTTCCCTACTCTTTTACATTTCATTTTACTACTGTGATTATATGAATATGTGTTAGAGTAGCTTGTTTGTTTATCCGCTCGCATTTACACTATTCCGCACTTAGAATTAAGTTAGTATAAAATCTGTCAAGCCGTAACTTTTATTTAGGAGTCTAAACAGCTCTTGTGTTTTTTAACACATTTTCGAGCTTTCAATGTCGAATTCACTATAAAATGTATTCTCCCCTAGATTGAAGGTTTTACATGGAGTCGCCACTTATTTAATTTAAATGGAAAAATTAGAAAACCTTCACTCTAAAAAAATGCTTCTGTTGTATTAATATATATGACAATTTACATCAATTTTGTAACAAAATTTACAATGCTTTTTTTATCCTAGATACAATCTAAGAAAGTAAATTACATTGCTTTGTTTCCTAATTACATTCTAAAAAATGTAAAATTGCATATACAAGAGCCTAGTTTAGAACCCTTAATCTTGGTTCAGAGGCTAATTTACGAGATGGGAAGGGATTAAGCAACCATCTCGCCTGGTAAAACCGGTCTCCTAGGTTACAGTGGCCAATATCATGTCATGTCAAACAAATAGAAATAATAAACATGTTAATTTGCAACAATTGTAAATAAATATGTGTTGGGGAATTTAACATAAAGAGAAACAAAAAGTGAAATTTGTCAGATAACAATGTAAATGTAAAGAAAGTATGAAAGTAATGGCATGTTCATCCAAGAAATTAATGTAAACAAGGAATTCCTAACCTAGACATGTTCATCTAAGTAGGTGAAGGAAACAAAATCGTCATGTTATTTGTCATCAACATAATTGCAAAAGAAAATTTATTTTTAGGCCTACCAATCATCCAAGCAATCATGAGAAGAACAAAGAAAATCACCCAGACATATTCATCCAAGTATTTAAGCGAAGACCATAATGTTAATTAGACCTATTCATCTAAGCATTCAAAAAAGAGAGAAACAACTACCTAGACATGTTCATCTAAGCATGTTATGTAAAGCAAATAATAACTTAGAAGTGTTTATCCAAGCATGTGAAGGAAAACAAAGAATTGTCATGCTATTTCTCTAGCCATGTTCATCTAGAGAAAATCAAAATACTTAGACATGTTCGTTTAAGCATTTAAAAAAAGTAAAACAACTAACTAGACATGTTCATCTAAGCATTCAAGAGAAAGTTGCACATTAACCTAAAAGTGTTCATCTAAGCATGTAAAAGGAATATCAATGAGATATATAAGCATGTTCATCCAAGCATATCATGAAAGAAACAAATAATAACTTGTAAGTATTTATTCAAGCATGTGCAGAAAGTTAAAGAACATAATTAACTATTTACCAGCATAGAGCATAAATTAAAAGGGGGGAGTGATCACTTAAAGGGCTAGGGAGAAAGTAAGGAAGTACTAAACTAAAACCAAAGTAAGAACAAGGGTTGCACAACGGCTTTTCTTTTCTACTTTTTCACTAGCTCTCCAGAGGGAACGGGGGTCCAGAAAATAGAAGAGGTCTCCTCTATTTATAGAGGAAGGGATGGCTTAGGTTTAAAGCTAAGTTATTAGCTAATTTAGCTTTCTTCTAAAGCTAGGGGAGGAGATAAACCTGTTTAGATAAGCTAGAACGGATTTGGTGTTGATCCTCATTTGAATTTTGAAAGGAAGTTGAAGATGATGCTAAACTTGTGTTATCTTCTACACCTGTTTCGTATTTTGGCTCTAACTTTCTGCTCAAAATTCCAATTGATTTGAAATTGGAATTTTTTGAAAGGAAATTCAATTCTTACAACTTTTCCAAAAATAGAGAAAACCAAATTTTAATGTTTTCCAGGCTTTACCTATTTGGCTTTCTCATCTGACCTTCCCAAGAGTTGTAAATAAGGCCTAAGCAGATTCAAAACCTCTCCCCCCAGGCAGTTGAGGATTTCTCAATTAAGTCCAGAGCTTGGAACAAAAATATTTTCGGAAATCTGTTTCACAGAAAGAAAAGGGTCCTTGCCAGGTTAAAAGGTGTGCAAGTGGCTTTATCAACAAATCCCAATAACTTTCTGGTTGATCTTGAGAAGGAGTTGAGAGCAGAACTCTCCACAGTTTCCAAATTGGAAGAGGAATTTTGGGCTATGAAATCTCGCAATAAAAATACAACCTTTTATCACACATTCGTTATTGTGCGGAAAAGGAGAAATCATATATCTTGCTTGAAAGATCGTATAGGGAACTGGCTTAATGGGGATAGTGATATTGCAAACTTCATCGGAATCAGTTTTGAGGATCTCTTCTCTACTAGTCGTACCGATGCTATCCGTGTTGCCTGGAACCCTCCCTTTTGGCATTCGTGTATCAGGGATAAGGATGTCGTAAACTTGATTGCCCCCGTCATTGATTCAGAGATTGCTGCTGGTCTTTGGTCGCTTAAGGCCTTTAAAGCCCCTATTTCGGATGGTCTTCACGCCAAATTCTTCCAGTGCTTCTGGTTGCTTGTTGGAGGTTCTGTTAAAGATGAGGTGAAATCTATTTTCACTTCAAGGAAAATGCCGGAGTATCTCAACAGGACTCTCATTACCCTTATTCCAAAGTGCAAGAGCCCTGAGACTCTAAACAACTATCGTCCTATCAGTTTATGCAACATAGTCTATAAGATTTTCTCAAAGATCATTGTAGCTAGAATTTAGCCTCTCCTGGATAGCCTTGTATCTCCCCTCCAATCCGCCTTTATCCCCAGCAGGAAAGGTATCGATAATGAAATTATTGTCCAAGAGCTTATCCACACCATGTCTAAAAAGAAGGGGAGAAATGGTTGGATGGCAATAAAAATTGATATGGAAAAGGCGTATGACCGGCTTGAATGGAGTTTCATTAGAGACACTCTACTTCTTTATGAGTTCCCCGAACCGCTCATCTCTTTGATTATGAGCTGCATCTCTTCATCCTCCATATCTATTCCGTTTAATGGCGGGGCACTTGAACCCTTTCTTCCGTCAAGGGGCATTAGACAGAGGGACCCCCTTACCCCCTATTTTTTTATCTTATGTATGGAGGTTCTAGGTGCTCTAATCTCAGAGAAGTGTAATGTAAAGCTGTGGACCCCACTCAAAGCTTCTTAGGGAGGTGAAGCTTTCTCTCACCTGTTCTTCGAAAACGAAATTGTGCTTTTTACGAAGGTAGACCGAAAGAATTGTATGGCAGTGAGGGATGTGCTTGACACCTTCTGTAGCCTCTCAGGTCAAAAAGTTAGCTATGGAAAATCTAAGGTATTCTTTTTGCCTAACATTGCTCCCGATCTTCAGTCTGAGTTTGCTGACACCTTGGGTTTTTGTTCTACTCCCTCCTTAGGGAAATATCTTGGTTTTCCCATCAGACATACAGGCATTAACCAAGACTTCAACTTTATCATCGAGCGAATTCAAAGTCGCCTAGTTGGATGGAAAGCTAATCTTTTATCCTTTACATGTAGGCTTGTGCTCACCTAAGCAATAACTTCCACCATTCCAAACTATATCATGCAATACGTGGCATTTCCCCCTAAGATCTTACAAAATGTAAATAGTTTTAGTAGGAAATTTTTGTGGGGGTCATCGGATAATAAGAGGAAACTTCACCTGGTAGGATGGAAAAAAAATCACCAAACCCAAAAAGGAAGGCGGCCTTGGTCTCTAAGGAGCAAAAGCGAAGAACATAGGCCTACTTGCTAAGCTTAATTGGCCTCCGGACTAAATCCTCATTGATGTGGGCTAGAGTCTTGAGCCAAAAATACTGCCAACCAAGAAGACTAACAAGCCACCGATTCAAGTTTCATACTTGTTCATCTATTTGGTCGACATGCAAGAAAGGTGAAGCGGTCTTCAAGGAGGGTTCTAAATGGATAGCTGAGGGGAATAACTGCATTTCCCTTTGGACAAAGGTAGCCTCAGAAGTATCATCACGGGGCCTTTAAACCGTGGGGAGGAGGAGTGCCTTCTCAATGATTTTGTTAATCTCAATGGCTGGAACTGGCAAGGTTTTTCCTTTACCTTCCCATGGGAACTGCGTCAAATTATTAAAGTTACTCCCATATCTTACTCCCCCCGATGTATTGACCACAATACCTGGTCTTCCTCTTCAAGTGGAAACTTTGAGCTTAAGGAAGCCTACAAGCTTGCAAAAGTTGTGGAGGAAGGTGACAGTGCTGAGGGTTTTAAAGGGGAATCGATATGGAAAGTTCTCACAATCCCCAAGATCAAATATTTCCTATTGCAATGCTACCATAACAGCATCTCAGTGTGCACTGCTTTAGCTGCTAGAGGAATGGATGTGTCTCCATTGTGCCCAGTTTGTAATGAAGCCCCCCGAATCCATTATACATGCCCTTAGAGATTGCCAGTATGTTCGAACCTTCTGGAACTCCTTTCCAGCCCCGTTTCTACCTAACCTCTTCTACGAGACCAACATGCTTGATTGGCTTAGGCTGAACTGCTGTAGCTCATGCCCTTATTCCCATTTAAAAATTGACTGGGGGATTATCTTCAGCTTTGGTCTTTAGTCTATTTGGTTTCATAGAAATAGAAAAATCTTCAAGAACGAGAGAGCTCATGGGAATCTAAAGGAAGTAACAATGGCTAAAGCTACTGAGTTTGCTTTTGTTGGAGTTAACAGGAAAAGAACTAGATCTAAAACGATCATCAAGGTAGTATGGGTTCCACCACCTATTAATTGGTTTAAACTCAACTTGGATGGGTCATCACTCAGTAATCCTAGCTTGGCAGGAGGTGGGGGGATGATTTGGGATGCTAGTGGCAATTGGGTTAAAGGCTATGCCAGAGCAATTGGAACCACTACCAATGTTGCAGCAGAGCTATGGCCGTTATGGGATGGTATCAGGCTATGTGTATCCTTTAAGTTGCAAGCTGTAATCATCGAATTGGATGCACAATTGGTAGTCGATTTCATGAACAAGGATGCAGTAAATCCAAATGGCATTTCTGCCATTGTTGAAGACTGTAAAAACAGCCTAAGGGATTGTTCGGGGACCTTTTTCAGTTGCCCAGTCATGTGTGGTCCATTAGAGGGATAACCTTATTAGGCCTGGGTTCTTTTTAGGGAGTTGCGTCCGGAACTCAACATTGGGCCACTTGGTCCAATGGCTACCGACGTACTTTTAAGCCTACGAAATCATTAAAGCCAAAGTCTAAGAATCTCGATAATGGTCGAATAAATATGTAATATGCATTTGATATAATAGTTTTGATTAGTAGTTGTAATAAAAGTTGAAATAAAGTAGTATTTATTTAAAGGTAAAGTAATCCGCTACTCAATGATGTAAATTTAAAGATGTGGAAGCAAAATCACTTATCTGTGTATGGTTTATAGCTTTAGCTGTGTAGCATCAGTGAGCTAATAGAATTTCAGCAGAATGCCAGCAGTAGAGGTTAGTTAAGCTTGCCCCTCTTATCATGCATTTAAATGAGTTTAAACCTTGGTTAATAGTTGTAATAGGAGTTAGAATAAAGTAATATGTATTTAAATGTGACGTAATCATATATTCAATGATATAAATTTAAAGATATGGAAGCAGAATCACTTATCTTTGATGGTTTGCAGCTCCAGTTGTGTAGCATCAGTGAGCTGATAGGATTCCAGTAGAATGACTCCAACGATAGAGGGGCAGTTTGCCATGATAACTTCAAGATTGAAGGGGAAAAATATGTGCAACTAGAGGGAGAAGGAGTATGCATAGCTGTGTGTAGGGGCTGGTTAAGCTTGTTCCTCTTATCATGCACTTAAATGAGTTTCCTCTTTGACAATGCTCTTTTAGTTGTTGTGAAGTTATGAATAGTGTTGCCTTCCGTAGGAAGGGTTTTTGTAAGATGTAATTTGTGCCTTCTAAGAGAAGGGCTTTTGTAAGAAGCAGTTATGCCCTCTAAGAGAAGAACTTTGATATAAGATTTTGATGCCTTCTAGGAGAAAGGCTTTAGTAGTAGAAGTTCATGCCTTCCATGAGAAGGGCTTTTAGTATGAGTGTTTGATATCTCTTGAGAAGTGTAGAGATGGTAAAAGATATAGATGTTTTGTGGGATGTAGTATGTATGATATATGGAAGTATGATAAATATGGTGGTTAAAGACAGTAAAAATATGAGATTATAACTGCTGGAGAAGTTGTAGAGATTACTTTCCAAAAGGAGAGATTTTGTAAGAGAAGGGTATGAAAAGGTGTTTAGGTATTTGGAGATATGAGCAGTAAGATAGGTGTTGAAGAGTATTGAAATGTGTTTATGAGCAGCAAAATAGTAGAATTTCAAAGTGAGAGAGTATGAGAGTGGAGCTTAGAAGAGTTATGGTGTGTTATATGTAATGGTGTAGTAAGTGTGTATAAGATTGTGTAAAAGAAGTGAAGAAAGAAATGTTTAGAGATATGGGTAGTAAGATATATGTATTTTCAGAATATGGAGAGTGAGAGAATGAGTATAAGAGAGTAATAGTATTGTAGTGTGTTTAGCAAAACTGTTGGGATTTTTTGCTGGAGGATGTATGAGGGCTTATGAATGGCATTTATGGGTTAAGGGCTGGAGAGTTTAGTTTCTAATTTTGGGAACTAAAAATCTAGAAACTCAGTACTTCATTAAGAGCTTAAGAAGATAATTAGAGGGAGAGAGAAGTTTATGAGAGAGTTTTTTTTCTCCATTAGTGTCCCCTCATTTTAGGTGTTGACAAAGGTTCCCTTTAGAGCTAAGTTTAAAGGGGTATTTTAGCAAATAATCTTAGCCAAAATCTATCCTAATTAGCAATGAATCTTCAAAAAATCCACCCTAAGATTTGGTCAAGAATGGTATGTTTAGCTTTAAAGTATTCTTGCTGTTTCGAGTAAGAGTTGCTGGTGATAGAGTGGCAGAAAAGGAAAGTATTTTGGCAAGAAAAAGATAGTTACTTTAGTTGGTTTTGGTTTTAGCCAAATGTGGAAAAATTAGTAATGCTCAGGCTACTGGGTCAACTGTCACGGCTGTTCTGAAAAAGCTGTCCCGGTTATCAGGAAAAGTTGTGACAGCTATCATGAGATAGCTGTCATAGCAGTCATAAGATAGCTATTTACTTTGGGCAGAAGCAGATGAGGTCAGCTGGTGATTTCAGACAGCTGGAGAGGTCATTTCATGGATTTGGCTGAAAAATGGTAAAATCTCTTTCAAGGGTATCTTGCTAGTTTGGGTATAGCAGCTGGTTGCTGGGATTTTAGCATTAAATAGCTGATGATATCACTTCTAGTTAGGTGTCAAGTGCTGAATACACTACTAGGATTCAGTTGGAAATGTTTCCTTTTTTGGGTGTTTGTGTTTTTGGTGCAAAGTTCCATTACAACACGTTTTTAGTAAGTAATAGAAGGATTGGTTGAAATTTAATGAAGCTTTAGAGCTTTAGTCAAGGTCTTATTGTATTGTGACATAATATTGGTAAGCAAGAAGAGTATTTAATGCTCTGCTCGGGCAATTGGCAGAGAAATATATGGTCTAATTGTGGCAGATAGCAGCTGGGTATCAGAGATATCATAAATATTTTGCATATAGTTGAAGATTAAAGATGGCCAATCAAATTAGGCCACGTGTTTGAGTTGGATTTTAGCTGAAAGTAGTAATGTAGTTTGTGTAGAATAATATAATGAAGTTTCTAAATTTGTATAACAACAGCTAAGGATTGAATGAACAGTTATTTTCTTAGCAATTAGATGGCTAGAGATATTGAATATTTGTCACATGATGAATATTAAGTTTTAGGAAAAGAGCAATAAAGAATTTTATCATTTTAAGTGCTATGTAATAAGAGATGCTTACCATATGTTACCCGTTACACACGGACTCATCAGAGTTTAGGGAGTTGGAGATGACACGCCAAGCAACATCTCTCTTTATCAACTTTAAACCGCTAGAGCTTTATTAAACATACCTCTTGGCCCTCCAAACCACGACTC
This sequence comes from Quercus parvula, assembly GCA_030820535.1. Classification (NCBI taxonomy): domain Eukaryota; kingdom Viridiplantae; phylum Streptophyta; class Magnoliopsida; order Fagales; family Fagaceae; genus Quercus; species Quercus parvula. Next base: position 29,821,438 of record JAUAME010000007.1, read on the forward strand.
CCAAAGTTTCCCCAAAGAGACTTATGAGCTTGGATCATAAGCCGAAGATGAGATGACATACCTCGGGTTTTATTGTCATTTTGTGTAAATATGGGCTCTTATTGAAGAAGTCGCTTGCCATGAGTGTAAGAGAGGTAATATGAGCCATGAGCTTTGATTCATTGCTTAAGCCCAGTCCATATGTTGATGTGATGATGTCGTGGGGTTATGATCCCAATTGATGAAGAAGAAATGTAGACCATGAATCCGCCTCTTGAAGTAAGGATCTTGCGAGCCATGTGATATGTGAAGAAATTTGGGGTTTAATATATTTACCCAAAAAATCAATAATTTGTTGATGTGGCATGGGTTGCCAATGAAGTTATGTCACGTGGGTCGAAAAAAGGGTCCTCAACAAGGATATTCCTATGGTTCGAGTGCAACATTGTTTTAGGGAAGCAAATAAATGTGCCAATGCTTTAGCTAGAAGGGGAGCTCTGTTAGGACAGGATTTTGTTATTTTTTTGGAACCTTTGGCAGACGTAGCTCTTTTGTTAGACCTGGATAGTGCAGGGGTTCAGTTTGATCGTTTTGTTTCTTCCTCTGTTTTTGCTATTTAGTTTTTAATGAAATCTTCCTATTTACCAAAAAAAAAAAAAAGTCCAAGCCAAAAATGCGATTCAAGTTGCTGCTGAAAATTGTAACGTTTTTTGAGCATTGTTCTGTTTTTTTGAAATTTTTCATAGAATGTATCTGTTTCTCTATCCAACTTATTTTTCAAAAGCTTTCTTTTGAAGCTAAGGGAAGGGATAAGCCTATTAGATAAGCTTGAACAGATTTGATGTTGATCCCCATTTGAAATTTTGAAAGAAAATTGAAGATGATGCTGAATTTGTGTTATCTTCTGCACCTGTTTCGTATTTTGGCTATAACTTTCTTTTCAAAATTACAATTGATTCAAGATTGATGTTTTTTAAAAGGAAATTCAATTCTCTACAACTTTTCCAGAAATAGAAAAAATCAAATTTCAATGTTTTCCCAGCCAAAAATGCGATTCAAGTTGCTGCTGAGAATAATAAAGTTTTTTTTTTAGCATTTTTCTGTTTTTTTTTTTGTTTTTTTGATTTTTTTTTTTATGGATCATATCTTTTTCTCTCTCCAAAATTATTATTAAAAAAAAAAAAAAGCAGATAAGATGCCATAAAGGAAAACATTTTTATTATTTCTTTAAAATTAAGTAAATTGAAATCCAATCAAAAATACACTTAATTAATTTTAAATTAATTCTTGTGAGAATCAATCAAAATTAAGTTTTTAAAATAGGACGTGATTAGGCCCATCAGGTAGGTGAGCCATGATCATTGAAAATTGTTTGTATGATAACTTTTGATCAAGTGGTCGGATCAAAGCCCATGACATACCGTTATGATCATTAGAGCATCAAGATTTGTTTTGTATCACAAATCTGAAGATCTACCTGTTGGTTAAATGCAAGTTGTAAAATGGGGTGTCTACACCACCCACTGCCAAGACCACCACACCAAAATGCAACCTACAACCTATGGCATGACCCACTAATCCAACCACCGCATCCCAATCAACGACCCACCACCACTACAACAACCCACAACTAGATCAAAACCCACCAACCCAACTACTAGAACCCGCTCAAAGAGAGGAGAGAGGAGAGAGAGGCGATAGAGTGAGAGGTCTGAGAAGTGAGATGAGAGAGAGGGATGAGAAAGAGAGAGAGAGTTGGAATAAAAAATAATTAAAAAAAAAAGAATAAAACCAAGTAGTACTACAGTAGACAGCTAAAGGTAGCAGTTCGATGTAGCAAGTTTGTATAATGTTTTAGATATAGCATCATTAATGTAGCAGGTTTTTTGTGATTTGGGTTGCTAAAATAACTTTTAAGTGATTTTACAACCATCAATGTGGATGCTTAAATTTTTACTAGCACTATTCATTTTGCATTTAGTTTTTTATTCTTTTTTTACATATTTTAAGAATGAAGAAAGAGAATGGATGGTAGTTGTTGTGTGTGAAGAAAGAGAAACAATTTAAAAAAAAAATCAAGAAATATATATATATATATATATATATATATATATATTAGTGAAATAGAGTGTATAAAAAATAATTTGATGTGGGTTTTTTTGAAAAATGGTTGTGTAAAATAGAAAAACTAGACTCTTATGCTAAAATATATAGGAATTTTTGCACAAACTAGTATGAATGCTCATTCTAAAAAAAAAAAAAAAAAAAAAAATACTGGCATGAATGCTCCTAGGGATTAGAAAGCATGTATAGTTGTTGTTACAACTTACGAGAAACCACAATGTGGCGTTTGGTACAGGGTAATGTTTTAGAATTCCTAGGAATATTTAAAAATTCTCATGTTTGGTTGCAAGTTATGCTAGGGAATCAGATACCAGGGGAATCTGGATTCCTCCTTTAAACCCCTCTCAGTAGGAATGTGATTCCCTTTAAAACAGGTGGGTATGTAGATTCCTAAGTTTAAAAGAAATTATATTTTTTATAAATTGACAATTTTAATCCTTTTTCCTTATCATTTAAGCAATTAAGATAAAATATAATACAAATCATCAATATCTTTTCTCTTATCTTTATCTTTTCCTGCCAAAACAACATAAACATGATAGACAACTCTGTTAATGTATTTTTTAACAAAGTTCTATTTAGATTTTACGTGTGGAAAAAAAAGTTTGAAGAGGACCCTTCATTATTGCCAAGTATTCACTTTTACTCTTGATTTTGTTTAGTTGCTAGAAATATAGATCTGGATTGGTGGCTTCATCTATTTTTATTTTATTTTTATTATATATATATATATATATATATATATATATATATATATATATATATATATATATATATTATAGATTAATGGCTTTGTTTCTAGATTCATATGTTAGACTACAGTTATAATGAATGTGTTGCTAATTAATAATTTATATTTTGTTTTTCATTATTTATTTAGAGGAAGATATTTTTTTAAAGGACTAATTAATAGTTTATATTTTTTTTTCATTATTTATTTAGAGGAAGATTTTTTTTAAAGGACTTGGTAGTTCACATTCAAATCTAAGGATAGAATGGGAAAAATAAATAATTCATTTAAGATTCCTGGGAATAAACCAAACATTATCATCTCACATTCCTAGAAATCTTAAGAGATTCCTAATGAAACCAAACATAGGAATAGCTATATTCCTAGGAATGTGATTCCTAGGAATCTAGATGTCAAGAGTAATATGGATTCCCTCGTACCAAATGCCACCCAAGAGTGAAGTTATTTTCTCGTGGATGAACATGATAGCGGAGCAAAACCCCTTACAAGGTGAAACTTAACCTTACCTGCAATAATCTCAAATGGATTATAAATTTTTGACATGTGAAGACAACACCATGTATTTGATTACTCCCCTTCAAAACCATTCTCCACAACCCTACTAAGCTATTGATGGTTTAATTTTGGAAGCCAAATCTTTACTTAAATCTCTTTTTAGTTGGTTTATAAGTCATATTTTCAAAAAAAAAAAAAAAAAATTCTATAAGGATGTGGTGTAAAACCCAAGTTTTACACCTCCAATCCTAACATGTCATATCATCTTATCACATGTTAAAAAAGAGTCTAAATTTAGTAAAGATAGGGTGTAAAACCTATATTTTACACCATCAAATAAGAGATTATCATACCAAATTTTTTAATTAAAACTCAATACACCCTATTACACCTAGATAACATCTCAATAAACTCCTAATTAGGTTAGATTTTTATATGAGTATTAGAATTAATTGAATTTTGTTATGCCTATTTTCTAATATGTGATAAATGATGTGGAATTTTGGAATTGGAGGGTGTAAAACTTGGGTTTTATATCACTTCCTCACATCCTCATAGAATTTAATCTCATTAAAGAATAAACACAACCACACTCAATTAATTCTAATACACTTCTACAACTGCGCACCCTTAACGCGATGGTCACTCCACAAGTATAAGTGTTTGTAGGATGTGAGGGCAAGGGTCAAGTTCAAGTCTTTAGGATCAGACCAGACCGTATAGTTTGACCTGGTTAACCGGGAACCATTTACCAAAAGAGTTCTTTTAAGTCTAAAAAACGTTCTATGCAGAATAGTTAGTAAATCATTCGAACTGAGGTTGAACCGCCCAAGTTTGAAAATTGTGGACAATTCTCATGGTTCAGATCAAAGTTTGAAAAAAAAAAAAAAACTCATAGCATATTATCGCCATTGTTAAGAAAAGAAAACCCCCAAGAAAAATCAATCAACACAAAGAACTAAAAAGAAAAACGCAGTGTAAGAATAACTAAGAGCATGTTTGGATTGAGTTTTTTGATAACTCAATTTTCTGTTTCCATAACTCATAACTCAAAAATGGTGGGACCCATAGCAAAAAATTTGTTTGGCAAACAATAACTCTGTTTCCATCACTCAATTCTCTGATTTTTGAGTTATGAGTTATGGAAACTGAAAATAACTTTTGGTTGTTTTCAGTTTCCATAACTCATAACTCAATGGCAATATTGTAATTAAACACATATAGGGGACCCACAGCCGCAACTTTTGACCACCTTTTGACTTTTTTTTTTTTTTTCTATTTCTGGGTTGGCGTTGGCTATTTGTTTTTTTTTTTTCTTTTTTCTTTTCTTTTCCTAGGTTGGCCGTTCAGTTTTTTTTATTTTTTTTTATTTTTTTTATATTAGCTTCGGTGGGTGAGTTGGGTACTGGAAAAAAAAAAAAATGTACCGGCTGACAGGTGTGGGACCCATGAATAGTGTGAAAAAATTGAGTGATGAAAATAAAAGTGATGTTGCCAAATGAGTATGAAAAAATGAGTGATGAGTTATGAGTGATGAGTGATGAGTGATGAAAATTGAGTGACGGAAATTGAGTGATCATTTTTTGTTGGCCAAACAGGCTCTAAATCTCTAATAATATGCCTTCACAAGTCTCCAAATTCTAGTCAAAGCTTCTATCCTTGTCGGCGTTGTTGCCCGCTACAACCTTTAGTTGATGACCAGCGATCGAATCTCTCCAAACCAGTGGGAGACTCTTGTTCTCTGGCTTTGTTGCTTTCTTTATTATTATTATTATTTTAGATAAGATCTCTCTGTTTGAACTAGGGGTGTCCACGGGTCGGTCCGGGTCGGGTTTGTGCCCAACCCGAGACCGACCCGATAGAATCGGGTTGAGAAAATCCTGATCCGCCGCCGACCGGCGAGGGATTCGGATCGGCGCGGTTGGTTTTGCGCCGGAAATACGGTCGGTTCGGTCGGAACCGTTCACGGTGAAAAATAGTTTATTTCAGGCGAAAAAACGCCAAATCCGGCGGAGATCTAACCGGATCTGGTGAGATCTCGCTAGATCCGGTGAGATTTCACTAGATTTGGACGAAATATCACTAGATCTACTTGATAAGTCGCCGAAATATGAAAATTTGTTACTAGAATCTGAAAATTTGAAGTCGGAATCTGGAAATTTGAGGCCGGAATCTGGAAAATCTCGCCGGAATCTGGAAAAACTCGCCGGATTCTGGAAATTTTTGTTGGAAATTCTTAGCACATCGGTCGGATCGGGTTTTTTCGGATTTTGGAGAGGAAAACCGAGACCGACCCGCCGGAGTCGGTTTTTGGAACAAATGACCCGCCGCCGACCGGTGACTTGATCGGTCGGCCGGTTTTCGGGTCGGATCCGGTCGGAATCTTCGGGTGGGTCGGATCTTCGGATTGGATGGACAGCCCTAGTTTGAACTTTGTTGAAACCTCGTTGTTTGTTAAAGATATAAACTAGTACCATATGCCTGGTAAATAATGCCAGACGATTGTGTTGTATCTCCACAGATCACATAATTATTGATATATCTATATCTATATCTATATTTATATAATATCTAAGAGTCGAAACATTTGATTTTTTGTTGACTTATCCTCATTGCTCCACATGACTACAAAAATTTATACCACACGCCTACATTTAAAAACCAAACAGTTATGCCTCTTACGCTTGGTGTACAGTTGTATCTCTCTTGGACAGTAGTTATAGAATTTTTTTTTTTTTTTTTTTAATAAAAAAAAAAAAACAGCAACTAGGCCAAATAATTTTTTAAAAGTCTCATCCAAACAGTTATGCCTCTTACTCTTTAAAACCCACATCGTTTCAGTGAGTAATCACTTTATCTGCGTTTATATACGTTGTTTACTTCTTATTGTTTTCTTCTCTTCCATTTTCCATTTTCTATTATTCTCTTTTCCCTTTGCGATATGAAACCCAGGCCCAGCAAAGGTTGAAGAGAAAGAACAGAGTAGACTGCCACCACCAGTCAGCCAGCAAAAACACTACGGTAAAACTGACTTCTTTCATTGTTCACTGTCACGCTATTGTCATTGCTCAATTTCTTTTTCACTGTCACGCTACTGTGTTTTTATTTCCTTCCACTAATTTGATAGAAATATTGTTTTACCATTATATGTTTCAATTTAAACAATTTTAGTTAATTTTCCAAATTACACCACATTTGCTTTGGTGATATATAAACTTTCCCTTGCTTTTAAGAGATGCCAAATCGAACAAATGTTAGACATGTTGGTGAGAAATATAAAAGCCATGGAAGAGTTGGGTTTTTGGCATTATATTGTTCATGGTAGAATTTAATTTATTTTTTTATTTTTTATTTTTTTTGAGAATCATGACGGTGAATTTTATTAAGAAGAAGGCAAATGGGCTTGATACATTTCAAAACAATGAAATGGAACATCCTCTATCCAAACAGAAAAACCCACCACATGACATACATGCCTAGCAAGATTATGAGTTAGACTATTTCCATCTCTACCAACATGCTGGAATTTTACATGATTAAGTCGCAATGTCAAGTCTTGTGCCTCTTTTATTAGCAAGCCAAAGGGAGCCAAATTTGACACCTAATCCGTGAGGTCTTTGATGACTGAGGTGGAATCGCCTTCAAAAATAACCCTATCAAAGCCAAGTTCTGCTACAAGTTCTAAAGCCCGCGTCGCTGCCAAGGCTTCCATCTCTGCCACGGAGCTAGCAAGCTGTATATTCTGAGCTAAAGAGACCATAACTAAACCTTGGCTGTCATGGATTATCACCCCTAGTCCAGCTTGACCAACATCCTGGAAAAGTGCCGCATCGAAATTTGCTTTAAACCAACCTACTGGTGGTGGTGACCACCTTGCACGTGGTCTGACCGTAGGTGCTGCCACTGTCTTCTTTGGCTGTGTAGACTGGTACTCCATTAACACCTCAAATGCTCGTTGCACTATCAGATTTAGAGGGAACCCAGGTGGGGCTGTTCTGAAATTATTTCTTCGATACCAAATCATCCAAATCTGCATTACGAACATTTCAGCACTACAACCCGAATAAAAAACATGGATGAGCAGATGGGGAAAATCTTGGAATGCTTTTTGGTCTCTGAAATTCCATTGGGGGTCTTCGTTCCACACTTGTGCAAGGGTTGGGCAAGACCATAAAGCATGGAGAGCATCTTCATCGTGTTGTGCACAAAGAGAACAACTAGAATCCTTCACCACGTAGCAACGTTTTAGGTTCTTCAGAGTTGGGATGGCATCTTTGCAAGTTCTCCAAAGAAAGTTCCTAATTTTATTACAGGAACTGTTCAATTTGTCAATAGTTTGTGTATTTTTGTTTTAATTCTTCTTATTTATAATAACAATCGTTAATAACTTAGACATTGAGATTTTGTACACACCATGTGTTTGACAAAATGTCTTAATTACTCTTGCATTAGTTTATATCCACTTCATGGTATGTGCCTCTTGGTATTAGTTGCTATCGGTCATTGCACTTTTTTCTAATGTGCATTTAGGCATTGTATGTCATCAACATAAACGGCAATTTAGTACAAATTTACTTAAAAGGTCTCCTGTTTGCCAGCCATATGCCACACCACCTGAGGCATTTTAAAATATTTTGCTCATCAATTTGTCTCTTTATATATGTCTTTTAAAGGAAGCAAGTTCAACAATTGTCAATCCAAAAAGATTTAAATATATATATATTTTTTGTAGTTACATGCAAAACTATAGATGTTGAACAATTATTGAATTCTGATTTGAGGGGATTTATTCTACTGCATTTTGAGAATTGAAAAGAGTTTTAGTTTCAGTTGTTTCAAGCATTCAAATTTAGATAACTGCTTGGTAAATCTTTATTTCTAAGGTATTTATTTCGAAAAGAGATTCATCTATTTGTTTATTATTTTCACTAAACTTGTTAATTGGGGATAGAATATAGTGAAATGGTTGTTTTCTTAATTGTTCTAGAAAAAACACAGCAATTATTTACTGTTTTGTTGATGGGTTGGTTTGATTTTCTTCAAACTTTGTATTACATGTTGATATTGGTAACATAAATGTGCATACATATGTTTTGTTTGAAACATAATTTCTAATTAGCTTTTGTATGGCAGACAGTTTAGCCTCACTATAAAAATTGCTAGTGTGTATCTATAATTTCCAATTAGCTTCAAAATTGCTTTTAAATTAAAATTATATCTACCATGCCTTCTTTCAAGAATAGAATTGAATTGAAAGTTGAAAATGACACAGGATCAACAACATTCATTTTATCTGATTCTATAGTTTAAAAATTACTCCACATATGAACAAAGGAACTTATAAAGTAATGTTTACAGGTGAGAATTCGAAATTCACAAATAATACTTAATATATTCTTTAGTATAATTGAACGTACAATTTAAGAACTACTATTTCTACAAGGTACCTAAAGAGCTTGACATCCCTATGCAAATAGCAAACCTTATTGGGAAAACATTTGTCCTCCAATTGGAACTCAATGACTATAACCTCTAACATGGATGGGAGATCTTCACTGTGAAGAAACTTTTTGATCCTATTTTAGAGACTGAGAATTTAATTAAACTTGATAAAATAACTAATGCAAGTACTTTTATATTAAATTTAAATAATAAAATTAAACATTTTTTATGTTACTTATTCATATCATAATACAAATTACACCATATTCTTTTAATAGTTTTATGAGTGATGCTACAAATGATTCTGTCAACAACTTACCAAGTGAAGAAGATGTTGGTTCTATTAAATTACAAAGACTAGATGAATCAAGTGATGTACAACTCACACCTATTGCAGATCGAAGAGGAAACAAAGAGTCCTTTAATCTTTTAAAGCTTATGTTACAAATCATTTTAACTTTTCTTACAATAATGTAATCACCATTAGAAGGTGTTCTGTTTTCTGTTGAGAATACATAGTTGACCTTACAAAATAAGTGACAAAGGAATAGTTGGTGTTATGTGCATATTTAAATTTTGAATGGTGCTTGCCATGAAGGCATGTATACTTCACTACTAATACATGTATTGCACTATTTTTCTAATGCAGATAGTTTTGTTTATGGAATCTATATTTGTTCATTATTCTGTTTACTTGCTAAATAAAAGAAAAAAGAGAATCAAGAAAAAAATGACTCTTTTTTTTTTTAGTCTATTTTCATTTTTAAAAAGTATATTTAACTCAGCTGAGTTGTTATACAAAATAAAAGAAATATTTCTTTTAAACGGTTGAAACATATTGTTTATTGTGATTGTTATACTCATTGTAATTGTTTTTGGTTGTTTTTACAATATTTCATCATGAGAAGGTAAACTATTTCTTTTAAATGGTTGGAACATATGGTTTATCATGTAGGGACTATGTCATTATTATTAACCCAATGGATGTTTTTTATAGAGGTGTTGAAACAAACTTTGATAAGTACAATCTCATTCACTCCAATATGAATTGCCCATAATATTTTGTATCTATAAAGATTCTTCTCTTGGTTTCAACTCAAAATTTTCTCATAAAACAATACTATTTTGTTAGTGGAAAAGAAAGGAAAAACAATTACCATACATTATCTATAAAGGAAAAACCAAAGAACCTGGCGACCTAATCTATTCTATGTTAGACAGCACCTTTAAGATAAAATAACTTACTGTTTTGTTCTTATTACAAAATATGAATCTAAATTCCCAAATTTTTGAATTTTTACATAAATTTATGATCTTTTTCACTCATTTTTATTGTGTCCATGCTTTAATTTAAAATATATTGCATTAAACAACGTCGTTGGGTTAATTTGGCATTTTAGAAGGTATAGGAGTGATGGAGAAAGTAGAGGTAGAGGTGGAGATGAAGGAATATAAGTATGAGGAATTAGCTAAAGCCCTTTAAAACTTTGGAAAAATGTATTATATCTTCCTTTTCTTTTTGTTTGTTTGTCTAATTCTTTGATTGAATTTAAAAGAATATATTCCTATAGTTGTTAAGTTCTTTTGCAATCTAACATTTTAATCTATTTAGATTTTTATCATTTCGGGTGTGTTATTGATAATTGATATAAGGGCTGATTTGTTTGGTCAATTATCCGCTCATCTAGCAACACCCTTGATATCCCTACTCCAAGAGGTACAAAACAATGCAAAACTTTTAAAGTTGCTTCATTCTTCTCTCTCCAAATATTATGATTATTTGTTGGTGATATTTCCGCTTTATGGTGTTTTTAAAACAAGGCTGCTTTTGAATCAATTTGTATCTATGCTAATGGGGTATATACTAAGAATTTTAATAATAATGGCATGAAAGATTTATATAAAATCATGACTAACTTTTGTTGAAGGTTGCAAAAGTAGGAAATGAAAATTTTGGAATTTTGCTTTTGTTGGCAAAGTTTTGCAAAGCAATGATAAAGGAACTTTAGTTGTAGAGCAGAAAGAAGAATGAAGCAATTCAAGAGAGACTTTTTGGGAAACAATGTAGACAGGGATGGAATTGCCTTAGGATTGAGGGGGGCCATGCCCCCCCCCCCCCCCAGCCTTTGAAAAAAAATCTTATAGTATATATGTTTACACAAAAAATTTACTTTAAGCTCTAAAATTTATATACTTGGCCCCCTCCCCCAAAAAATTGACAAGATGACCCATAAATCTCAAAAATAGATAACAAGAAAAATCTTTTTAAAAAAAAAACACATACCCAAATAATAAGAAAAATCTTTGGACAAATCATAAATATGGTCTAAGCAAAAACAGTTACAACAAATCAATTACAAATCCTAGCAAAACAAATCACAAAAACCCAATAATTCTTACCTAATTTCTCCCTCTCATTTGAGAGCTTTATGCCTCTCTCAAATGACTCCATCTCATAGACACAAAGACAACTCCTATATTGTTGATCGCTTCATCCACACACTAGTTAATCACCAACAACTTGGATCAGTTGGTGTCTTTAACTCATCAGTGGAAAAAAATTATCTATTTTTTGAATGGTAGAATTTTTATTTTTATTTTTAATGTTTTATTAAATTTGCGACACACTTGGCATGCATGTGTGAGATTAGTTAACTTTGGGACACACTTGGCATGCATTTGTGACTTAACTAAATTAATGTAATGATGGGAAAAGCTTTATTATGTACATAGTTAAAGACTCAAAGTGACCATCCATTATCATGTTGATGATGCTAAAAAAAAAAAAAAAATCATCAGTGAGCTACACAGTCCTCGCACGCTTGGAACAGTACTTGCACAACAAAAAGTGAAGACCTAACAAAAAGCACCAGTGTGGTGCTGGCCAAATACCCTCCGAAGGTATAGTTAGAACTTCTCACCATTTTAGAGTGCTAGAGCAGTGTAAATTATGCGTACCTCAGTTTGTCAGGGTATTGGGGCTTTTATAGTGGTAAAGGGTTGACCTCTTTTTCCTGGTGTAGAATTCTTTTCCTTATAGGATTCTATGTGAATATATTTTACGGAACCCTTTCCTTGCAAGAGTCTCTTGGATCAACATGAAACGTGGGACTCAAGATATTTCCTTATACATCTTTCCTTACGATCCATGCAAGGAATGTGCTAGTCCAGTCAGCTTCAACCCGTCAACTTTACCACGCTACTACGGTGGCCTCTAACCCACACATTAACAATGTTGTTCCTGTCAATCCTTGTATGGACTTGTCCCTTTGGGATTGATTGTAAGGCCATAAACGAAGTTGTCAGCTACCACAAGATCATCAACTTAGGACCGGGTCGTCAACTATGACGCTGCTAGTTTTATACTTATCAATAGTAGTGGTAGAGTGTTGACATCTCTTCCTTGGGTTGGAAGTCTTTTCCTTATAGGAATCCTCATAAGTGTATTTCGTGGACTCCTTTCTTTGCAGGAGTCTAACATTGAGCGTGGGGCGCAAGATATTTCCTTTTATACACATGCGTAGAGGCCAAGTCAAGGTTACGTTAGAGTCGTCAGTTTTGTGCATCCCCTACAGCTTTTGTGGTGTCAGCTTTCCATTTATGACAAGTTGACCCCATAGACTTCCTAAAGCTATAGACGTCCTAAAACTGTAGACGTACTAAAGCTGTTGACTGCCATTTATGACAAGTTGACCCCGTAGACTTCCTAAGGCTGTAGACGTCCTAAAGTTGTAGACGTCCTAAAGCTGTTGACTGCCATTTATGACAAGTGAGGCCAACAGGTTTATTTTGAATGTCGCTTCGTGATACTATATTCATGAGTATTCATATTTACAATTTTACCCTTATTAGCTGCCCCCCACTCCATGATCTCATCAGCTTAAACTGACAGGTTTATGGAGTTTAAGTCCTTTTCATTTGGACAATTCCAACTCGTCTCTTCAGTAGACTTGTTCATCTCGTTAACTTTTATGTTAAAACCGTCGTCTTATAATATTAATCATATACTCTGGTAGATGAACTCATTAGCTTTATGGGCTCGTTCGCTTTGGGGACTTGGCGCAATCGTCCATTTCGTGGGTATTAATAACTGACTTGTCCAATCTGTAGAGTTAATGATAAATTCATCCACTTTGTGGACTTAATAAACTTGTCCCTTCTATGGACTTACTAATGTCGTCCACTTTATGGATTTAATAGGGTCGTCCACCTTATGGACTTAATAAGGTCGTCAAGCTTGTGGACTTAATAACACATAGTCATCCACTTTGTGTCCATTTTATGGACTTCATAATTTTTCATCCTCTTCGGATGAGATCGTCCACCTTGTGGACTTAATAAGCTTGTCCATTTTATGGACTTGATAACATTTCATCCTTTTGAGATGAGGTCATCCACTTGATGGACTACATATTAGGGTCATCTACTTTGTAGACTTGAATTCCTCCACTTTGTGGACTTAACACTGTTTCACCCTTTTTTAGGATGAGGTTGTCCGTTTTATGGACTAAATAATAAAGTTGTCTACTTTGTAGGCTCATCCACTTTATGGACTATTTTCTATAGATAAACACTTTAGCCATGTCTGAATAAATTCCTCTTATTATAATAAACCATGCATTCATAGAAAAAGTAGTTCTTAAAAAGACGAAGACCTGCCATTTGGGCTTTAAAAGAGTTATTGTAGCAAAAACTAAAGTAAATAGAAAAACTGAGGAGTATAGCTAAAATTAACTAAGGTAAACTAAAAATAAAGGGGTGCTGCTCTTCATGCCATCCCCTTTACTGGTAGTACTTCTATAAGTGCTTGGTGTTCCACGGGTGGTGTAGCTTCTGTTCGTCCAGTGTCTCCAGTTCTTGCCATCTTCCACCCTCTGTCTTGTCGCATATCATCCTGCCTTTCTCTCTTCTTGGGTTTCTCCTCTCAAGTCAGAAGCACATCTTTAGCATTCATGTACTTGATTGCCATCGAATGGGTAAGTACCATGCAGCTTTTTGTCCGGGAAGCAATAGTATGGCTTACAAGTCACTAACTGTCATTCCCACAGACGGCGCCAACTGATGATGCTAAAAAAAAAAATCACCAGTGTGTTACACAGTCCTCGCATGCTCGGAACAGTACCTACACAACAAAAAGTGAAGACCTAACAAAAAGCATCGGTGTGGTGCCGGCCAAATACTCTCCGAAGGTCAAGTTAGAACTTCTCACCACTTTAGAGTGCCAGAGCAGTGTAAATTATGTGTACCTTGGTTTGTCAGGGTATTGGGGCTTTTATAATGGTAAAGGATTGACCTCTTTTCCTTGGTGTAGAATTCTTTTCCTTATAGGATTCTATGCAAACATATTTTACAAAACCCTTTCCTTGCAGGAGTCTCTTGGATCAACATGAAACGTGGGACTCAAGATATTTCCTTATACATCTTTCCTTGCAATCCACGCAAGGAATATGCTAGTCCCGTCAGCTTTACCTCATTAGCCTCACCTCGTCAGCCTTGCTACTATGTTGGCCTCTAACCCACACATTAACAATGTTGTTCCTGTCAATCCTTGTATGGACTTGTCCCTTTGGGATTGATTGTAAGGCCATAAACGAATTCGTCAGCTACCACAAGATCGTCAACTTAGGACCAGGTCGTTAGCTACAACGCTGCTATTTTTATACTTATCAATAGTAGTGGTTGAGTGTTGACATCTCTTCCTTGGGTTAGAAGTCTTTTCCTTATAGGAATCCTCATAAGCGGATTTCGTGGACTCCTTTCCTTGCAAGAGTCTAACACTGAGCATGGGACACAAGATATTTCCTTTTATACACATACGTGGAGGCTAAGTCAAGGTTACGTCGGAGCCGTCAGCTTCGTGCATCCCCTACAGCTTTTGTGGTGTCAACTTTCCATTTATGACATGTTGACCCCGTAGACTTCCTAAAGCTGTAGACGTCCTAAAATTGTAGACGTCCTAAAGCTGTTAACTGCCATTTATGACAAGTTGACCCCGCAAACTTCCTAAAGCTACAAACGTCCTAAAGTTGTAGACGTCCTAAAGCTGTTGACTGCCATTTATGACAAGTTGACCCCATACACTTCCTAAAGCTGTAGACGTCTTAAAGCTATTGACTGCCATTTATGACAAGTTGACCCCGTAGACTTCCTAAAGCTATAGACGTCCTAAAGCTGTAGACATCCTAAAGCTGTTGATTGCCATTTATGACAAGTGAGGCCGACGAGTTTATTTTGAACGTCGCTTCGTGATACTGTATTCATGAGTATTCATATTTACAATTTTACCCTTATCACGTGTGATTGTTTAATAGATCTCTTTTAATATTTTTTCTTTACTATTTTTTCAAACTTGCAATTTTTCAAAGGAAAAATTCTCAACCTTACCAAGACTCCAATAATTGTGTTACCCTTTTTTATGCTGAATATTAATGCATGATATTATTAACCATTATTTTGGCTGTTTTATTAATATAATGCTTGACATAGATTTGAACTTTTAACTATAGTTTTTTGTTTTTTTTTTTTTTTTTTTTTTAAGAATCTTTTAACTATACATATAGCATTATGAAGTTATTAGTTAAAGAAGCATGTGAAAAGAGTAGATAATTTTTTTTTTTTTAATTTATAATGTCGATAGAATAACGAGTTGGACTAATCTTGGTCAGACCTTGAAAGTATTAGGATGTGCCAATTGACTTACAAACTTTTGATTATAAGTTTTTGTGGGGTCACGTCCCCAATTAATCGGATTTATCCGCTTTGGGGAGCCAGTCCCTCACGGTTTATCGGCTCGTCCCCGAGTGTGGGCAGGACCAACCAAGGGCTAGACCTTGTAGTTGTAATCGCAAGTCCCACATCGGTTAGAGTTCCCTCCCACATATGGTTTAAATGCTTCTGGAGCGACCATATGTGTACCACCCCTACACATGTGTGGTAGTGGTACACATATGGTCGCTCCAGAAGCATTTAAACCATATGTGGGAGGGAACTCTAACCGATGTGGGACTTGCGATTACAACTACAAGGTCTAGCCCTTGGTTGGTCCTGCCCACACTCGGGGACGAGCCGATAAACCGTGAGGGACTGGCTCCCCAAAGCGGATAAATCCGATTAATTGGGGACGTGACCCCACATTAAAAGGGCCCTTTTAATGTGGGGTCACGTCCCCAATTAATCGGATTTATCCGCTTTGGGGAGCCAGTCCCTCACGGTTTATCGGCTCGTCCCCGAGTGTGGGCAGGACCAACCAAGGGCTAGACCTTGTAGTTGTAATCGCAAGTCCCACATCGGTTAGAGTTCCCTCCCACATATGGTTTAAATGCTTCTGGAGCGACCATATGTGTACCACCACTACCACACATGTGTGGAGGTGGTACACATATGGTCGCTCCAGAAGCATTTAAACCATATGTGGGAGGGAACTCTAACCGATGTGGGACTTGCGATTACAACTACAAGGTCTAGCCCTTGGTTGGTCCTGCCCACACTCGGGGACGAGCCGATAAACCGTGAGGGACTGGCTCCCCAAAGCGGATAAATCCGATTAATTGGGGACGTGACCCCACAGTTTTCATTTGTGATTTTTTTTTTCGAAATAAAAAATACAAATAATTAAAAAATTAATGCTAATAATGCATTGCTGTCAACCTCTAGTATTGATATTTCAATTTTTTAAAATTTTTGAACAAATAACTTTGACTCCCCTAAGTTTGAATCTTGGTTCTGTCCCTGATAAACTGCTTTTAATATTTGGTAAAAAATGGTGCTTTATCACACATGAGCCTTCCGCTCGATCATAACTATTAATTCCGTGTCATTTGATTGTGAATAGCAAATTGCGACCAAATATTTTGTGGCTAGTTAGCCTTCCAAGTTTCCTAGCAAAAGACTTTTTCTTTGTTATTGAGTTACTACTACGTTGGGTTAAGACTTACAAGCCTTATTGCTCATGGTACAGTACAATTCCATTGACTTGCTTTTCTCTGCTCACTATTTACTTCTTGATCAGCTTTCCTCTAATTGCTATTTTCTTCTTTCTTGATCAAAGTAACATCCCCATCATTTTCATTAATAAAGAAATGAAATTACAATATTTGAATATTGAACTATGTGATTTTGATATTTGAACTACTTGATTTTGATTTTAATTAATGGTATGCTACAATGTTTGAATATTTCACTTGCGACTTGGCCTGAGTTATGAATGACTCGTGAAATCCAACCTGTCAAAGACTCTTCAAATTCAACCTGTCAAAGACTCTTCAAATTCCTGCATGTGCTTCTCGCATGCCCTATTTCGTGAGTTGGCACTCGCAAGCTAGTCATGAAATCCTCATTTTCACAGAATCTTCACCAAACTCTCACACACAACCCTTATATTAAATCTCACAAAAATGCAGTGAAATGATTAAACATAATTACAATCAAATTTGACATGGAATTAAAGCCAATAAAAAACATAGTTGTAAATCACAATTTACAAAACTCTTGATTATAAATTGTCATTTGTGATTTTTTTTTCAAAATAAAAAATACAAATAATTAAAAAATTAATGCTAATAATGCATGGTTGACAACCTTTAATATTGATATTTCAATTTTTTAAAACCTTTGAACAAAGAAATTCGACCCCCCCTAAGTTTGAATCCTGGTTCCATCCTTGAATGTAGAGTCTACAACAATATTCTTGCACCTATTTTCTCATATATGGTATGATAACTTAAACAAGAGTCTTATGAAGAAGGTTATTTTTATTAATAAAATATAGTTAGTGAAGCAACCCTGAGAAATTTTTAATAAGATTTTGTTGAGTTGATTTAGAAAACTCTTTAAATATTATGATCATTTGTTATTTAGTGCATGTCATTTTTATTTTTTGTTAGTGTTACTTTTAAATGTGATATGTAATCTTTTGATTTGAAATGTTGCTCTTTTTTTTGTGAAGGCAATAACCAATGTTAGAACATCATATTATTTTTCCTCCATTCAAATTGTACCTATTTTTTTAATATCATTTTAAAAAAAAAATTTCATGCATTTTTACTTACTACTCAAACTCAAAAATAATGGTTTTTTTTTTTAAAACTCATTCAATAGCTATTCTTGTGCATCGCACAGGTTAGCAACTAATTTACTATATTTAGTTTTTATCTTTGTTGATATTCGTGTATTACAGTACCACACTATTTCAGTAGTTATTTTCGTGCATCGCACAAATTAACAACTAGTTTATTATATTTAGTTTTTATCTTTGTTGATATCCGTGTATTATTGTACTATACTATCACTACCACCACAAGAGCTTTAAGCTTTATAGGCTTTCCTCTTTTAATGTTTTAATAATATTTTATTTTAGATTTAAATTTGATAGTGGTAGTTTACTGGTTGGATACTACATAGTATATCAATTATATTATTGTTATTATCTATACTATATAGTAATGTAATTTTTCAATTTTAATTTATCTATTGTTAGTGAGGTTACAAACGAATACATTTTTAAAAAATGTGTGGAAATACGTGTGGGATGAAAAAATGCGTAGAAATGTATGTAATATTGTTTAAAAACTGAAAACATATGTTTAAACTCCTTCTACCAAATAGCCTCTTAGGATTTGAAACTAAATAAACTGTTTAGGTTTAGTGTGTGCTAATTTTTAGAAAAAAAAAATGTATTAAACGCGTGTGAGATATATTTATTGAGAGATGCTACGTCCACAACATTTTTACAATATTTCCACAACGAATCACAAGTGGTTAGTTGTTATTAGTTCAAATTTGAACCTAACACTAAGATTAGTTTTTTACCCCACCAATAACAACCAGTAACAACCTGTCACTTAGGATTTATTGTAAAAATGTTATGGACATATCATTTCTTATATTTAAGTAGAGAGTGTGCTAATCTTTAGGGGAAAAAGTTTATCCGGTAGATTTTTTTTTTTTTAATTTTGTTGAATTACAATTTTAATCTTTTTTTTTTTTTAGAATAAAGATTATCTAATTAGATTAAATGTATTTTTGACATTTTCGAAGCCATAACTAACTTTTTGAATTCTCTTAATATATAGAGATAAGAGGATTCCCCTATTTTAATTTGACTTTTATGTGGTTCAAAAATACCCTCATTAATGAAGTGTAAATTCATTTAGAAATAGGGTCATTAATGTCAATTTACAAATTTCATTTTGAATTCTAAAATAGAATTCCTAAAATTTAGGATTTTTTCTCCTTCATGTTCAAAAAAGAAATTATAGTTACTACTTATTTCTAAAGTTTATTTTTTTATTTGTTTGAAAAATAAAAAATATATATTTCTAAATTATAATATATGCAAATTATTAACCTTTGCCTAAAAAAATTAAAGAGCCCCTAAACATGTGTGTGAGCGCATGCTCAGAGGCTAGTATACTTATATATTTGTTTATTTACTAGGTTTGTTTAAGATTAATATTTTTTATTTGTCTTATAAAAATTATGATATGGAAAAATATTTGAAAGATACATCTCATATTTATTTGGAGACTGTTTTAGTTAATTTTTTTTTATTTTACTAATTTAAAATATTTATTTATATGTTAAATAATTATTAAATTAATTATGATTTCATTACGATTCAACCTCAATTTGACTCCGGTCCGACTTTAAAAACCTTGAACCTCTTTTTTTTTTTTTTTTTTTTTTTTTTTTTATGGTTCATTAAACGGTCTGGGTGTGAAAACCATGCACATATACACTTAAAATATATTAGAGTAGAATTTCTATCTTGTATCAAAAACAAATTCTAATACACATCTAAAAATCTAACCATATTGGGAATTTATTGAGATATTATTAGGTGTGGTATGATATATTGAGTTTTAAGTAAAAAAACTTATGTGGAAATCTCTCAATTGATAGTGTAAAACATGAGTTTTACACCTCATCTTTACCAAATTTGGGCTCCAAGAGGCTATGTTTGTTGCCCACACAAAAATAAAAATGATAAAGATAACAAGGACATAACTAGGGATCAAGTGTAGTGGGTACTTCAAATAAACCCAAACCCTTCTCAACTTTAGACTATAGCCCTCCCAAAAAAAAACACCCAAGAAACTAAGAGCGGCTCAACGTATTTGGAGGTCTAAGGTGACAACTTTTATAGAGCATTTTTTATCTATAAATATTAATTATATTATATTATTTAATATTGGTATCAATTTTTTCTTCACTAAAAATCTATTTTTCTTGCCTATTAAGATACAAAATAATTAATTAAGATTTTGTATTCAAATTTTGTTAACATTTTATTTTTTATTTATAACACAACTAATTCACTCATGTTTTCTTACTTTTTTCTCACTATTTCAAAATACATGTATACTTAGCACTCTTTCCAAAAAAATAAATAAATAAATAAATAATTTGATGTCAAACGCACATCATTTTAAGTTAAATTACAAAAATAAATACAAAAAAGAAAAAAGAAAAACCTAAACGTTACGTGAGGGGCTATGTTAATATAATGTGAATAGTTGATGTGATAAGTGATAACTCATACTAACAGGAAAAAAGGGAAGAGTACTAAAGGAAAAAAAAATAAAAAAGTAGAAAATGTCTATTCATTTTATTTGTTTTGGCAGACAGGACCTTAATTTTGTCTTTTCTCCTACTAATTTTATAGAAAAAACATTTTACTGCTTAATAGAAGTGCCTTAAAATTTTTTTTTTTTTTAAATGAGAGAGTTTTTATTAAAATGTGCATTATGTATGACAAATATATATATATATATATATATAATATTTTATTGATGAAAAGAGGAGGCCTTTTTTTTGGGGGGAGGGGGGGTCTTAGGCCATTGCCTTAGTTGCCTATAGTGTAAAGCCAACATTGCAAGAAACAATAAGTTTAGAGACACAACAATATTCACAATCATTTTAAAAATTGTTGAAGTGGTATGTAATGATTGGTGCTCATAAAAATAATGTTCGTGATAAACTTATCTAAAAATGATGTTGTTCCAATCAAAACTTGCCACATCAACAATTATATATATATATATATATATATATATATATAATCATCATACAAAATTAAATATTAATGTAACATTTATACTAATAAGGAAATGAATGAAAATTAGAAATTTGTATTACCTTTATAATATGGTTATAGAGTTATTCTCACTTATAAGATAACTGAAAAACCTAATGCACTGCACCAAAGGCATCGTACCTAAGTTTTACCATAGTTTTATTGTAGTCAAGAGCCTTGCAATTTAATTGGTTGACACCTCTAATTTTTCAATGGAAACATCTAGGGTTCAAATCCATCTCTCCATTTCTTTGAACGAAAAATTAATTTTCAATTTTTGTAGGGTACTCAAGATGAATATTGTTGGAATACTATTAGCCCGAGATGATTCGCAAGATAATTACACTAGCTTGAAGTGTTTATTTGACTTCAAAGTCTAGGGTTTAGGATTTGAAAATGCCTAATGAAATAGGACTTTTGAAATATGCACAAGCTAACAATTGAGAGAATGAGAAATCTAAATTGACTAAGAACTAAGTCATAATGCAGGCTTGCTCCTAATTGACTAAGTAATGAACATGGGCATCTCAAATGAAACAATATCAGAGCAAGACATCTCGAATGAATGTAAGATACAATGCTTGAACTAATTTTTGTCTTACAAACACTAATTTACATCGAAATAAGCATTCATACAAATCAACTGACTAAAACATGTACAAAATATACTTCACAATATTCATAAATACTACCACAAATGCATAAACTTACAGGAATAAGATTGAAGAACTCGTTACTAAATCTAAGAAACTATGCTACTGGTCTCTGGAAAGTGCGCTTTGATGTGCTCTGGTTCACTGCTCTTTAAGTTCTCAAATATGTGCTATGGTTTGTTCATTGTGTTGAAAGAGCTTTTCTATAGAGCTGAGTCCTTAATGTATACGTTGGGACTTGATATTTACTTCTGATTCCGCTGTCATGTGTCCTTCTTTATTTGTCACCTTGCCATGTGTCCCACGTTCACTACTGCTTTGTAAATTGTAACCTCTTAGAGCATTAGCATTAGGGGTGTAAAAAACCTCCAATTGCTATTTTACCCACCAAACCTTCAAAACAAGCATTAGCCAAGTTGCTATTTCTAAAAAAAATTTGCAACATGGCTAAAATAAGTTTGTATTTTTAACACCCACTGTAGCAAGTTGGAAATTTCAGAAAATAAATTTTATTACTCTCCTCTCTCATTTCATTTTCTCATCTTCGTTTCTCTCTCCTCAGCCTCTCTATTTCGGTTTCTCTCTCTCTCTCTCTCTCTCTAGAGGTCGGCGTGGACTTGATTGGAGATCGGCGTTGACTAAAGATTGATGTGGTTTTGTGGCTAGGTCACAGTAGTTATGGCCCGATTCTCCCTCTAATCTGTTCGTCTCTTACCTCTTTCTCTCACTCTGATTCTTTCTCTTCCTCTCACTCTCTGACTGTCTTCTCTCTTCCTTTAAAGCATTAGTTGGTGATGAGCTTAGGTGATGGTTGGATTTGGGTTTGGGTTTTGATTTTGGTGGTTTTTTATTTTATGGGTGTTGGTGGTTTTTGAGTTAACGGGTTTTGGTGGTTTGTGTGGTGGTGGCGATTTTGGTTTTGTGGTTGGTTGTGGTGGTTACTTTGGTTGTTGCTGGTGGTGGGTGGTGGTTGCTTTGGTTTCTGGTGGTGGTTTGTCTCTTTCTTGTTGATTTGTCTTTTTCTTCCTTAACCTTTTTAAAGCCTTTACTTTTTGTCCAGGCTAAACAATTGCCCAAAGTTTGGCGGAATTATGTAATGACTGAACAATGGCCTCTTTTTGGTAATTATTTTGGTACACCTAAACTTAAAAGCATCTTCAATGTATTTTTGAATTTCAATTGCAAATTGACAATGTTGTTATTTAATGGAATGCATGGTTTGGAAGTTAAATAGTTTTTCTTGTTGTGATTTAATGAAAGTTTGGGAAGTATGAGAAGTAGGTCTTATATTTCATAACATACCATATTGGGTTCTAACATTAGGTTCTAATTGCATACCATATCAGTTCTTATATCAGGTTTTGCCATATCATTAATTGCATATCATATTAGGTTCTAACATTACAACATGGCCTAAATTGAGGGCCTAACAACACACCAAGTATTAACCTACAATGGCATAACATAAATTTCAAAACACATCACATTAATGAAAATTTGTTGTAACATTGCTAATTCTTCCTGATCACAAGTAGAGTATCAGGTGGGAAATTGCTAATTGGAAACACATTGTCAAAAACTATCCAAAACCTACCAAACTACCAAAACCAACCAAACTGCCAAAAGCTACAAACATACACAAAAAACGATTATGTGCAAACCCCACCTATCTAACCATTCCCCCCCCCCCCCCCACCTATCTAACGAACCAAAGACATAATCACACACAGGCAGATCCCACTAATTACCAAAGACAGTTCCAAACACATGGTCAGAAACTTCTCTCTCCTTATGTAGCTTGCAATCTCAGCCTCAAGTGTGATAATCCTTTGCCTCTATTCTGGGATTAGCACCTTGCCACACTCACAAAGTTCATCTTCATGCCATTTGAAAAATTTACACTTACGACCAACTAGGAATTCAAATCAATGATTGAACCCATGACGTCTAACCCAAAATCATAGCATAATACTTAAAAAAAAAAAAACATTTTTCTTTAATATCAGACATTACCTAGAAATTTGGACAGTCGTAAAACCTTTTAGCAAGGTTATCCGCTATCCACAATACCACTAACATTGGTTTCTCGCCACAGAAGCACCTGGTTGGGTCTCTTCTCCTTAGGCTTCCACTAGTTGATACAGAGCTTGATTCCTTGGACGAGATGAGCTCAGATGTAGGAGAGGAGCACCTGGTTGGGTATGTGATTTGGTTGTCTTTGATTTGGAGGTATGGGTAAAGGAGCTCAGATCATGAATTTTGGGGGTTAGGGATTATGAATCCGTTGGAGACCCACACATGTGAGCCAATCACGTAAGACTCACGTGACTCTAATTATGGCGAGAAGCTGATGTGTTAGGGCAATAATGACATGTAAGATTAAATTACTAATTTTTTAATTCGCCGTATACCATATAAGATATTTCCATTAGTGAGATGATAGTAGGGACTGAAAAGGAACGTGTTTTTTTAAAATAGAGACTAAAAATGGTAAAAATAAAAAGTAGGGACCAAAATGGCAGTAGGGTCAAAATGGGAATACGGTCAAAATGTAGGGACGAAAAATGCATTTCCACCGTATATATACTCTATAGTTTATCAAAAGTATATATACGCTACATTTAGTAATTGATTAATGTTAGCATAGAATTATTCAATCCATAGCAAATACTTCTAAAACTCTTTGTTATCCCTTTTCTTTTCATTATATTCATTTTTTTTTTTTTTGTTCACTATATATTCAGGTTAATATGTCATATATTACATATTATTACAATTCAACTTATTCTCTGGCTTTGCCTTTTTTTTTTATTAGGTGATGGAAGGTGGAATATCTAGTGCCCATAATGACAAACCCAATGACAAAGTCTCCAACCACAGGTAATACCAATGCACTTCCTCCTAAGTGTCCTAAAAAGAAAAAAAATTGAAGTTTGGGATCACTTTTTGATGATGGGTGATTGTGATCCTAATCACCCTAGAGCATCATGTAATTTCTGTGGTAAAGATTATGGGTGTTGTGGGAAACGCAATGGGACTAGTAATTTACAGAATCATCTTTATAATCAATGCCCCATATGTACGTACTGAGAATGTTAGCACATCCCCAAGCTGCAAGCTCGTACTTTAAATAGTCTCGGCCCATTCAACCCATTTGGTTGAACACATCAAATGCAGGGCTAAGATGTGCTTGGCCGAACACTCAAATCAAATATCCTAAGATCTTGCCATGGATCAGAGATAATGCCTTGGGAGAATCTGCTCATCGAGCAATAATCGGCGTCAGGAGCAAGTTACTAGGAAGTCATATCAGCAGTAAGTGGTAGGTCCCATCCAATCAGGGATATGGGGGAGAGTGATCCACTGACATGGGAAAAACCCCCTCATCATGACTACTTCACTAAGGGTAGGCTATAAATACAGAAGGAGCATCAAGAGAAGGGGGTGGAAAAAATATTGAGGGAAGAGAAACACGAGAGAAGTCAGGAAACACACACCAGGGAAATAAGTGAATCCAACTTAGGTTCCTGGGCAGATGCTTGGCCATCCAATTCATCATCTCGGCCAAGCTAGAATACAAAGGATCTAGGATTTAGGTGACTGTTTGAATCCATTAGTAACCTTTCACTACAAGAAAAAAGACTTAATACAATTAAAAAAGTCATTGCAATAACAACTAATGTCGTTGTATAGGTGTTATTGCAACAAAAAAAAAGTATATGCAAGCCGTTGTAATAAACTTCGAGGCAATAAGTTTATGCAACACTAGATTTTCATTACAATAAATTCCACATATTGAAACCATTTACTTTGAAAATCTTGTTGCAATCAGGGTTTTGAAACCCGGACCGGACCGTACGGTCCGACCGGGAAAACCTCGAACTGCTCATCTTTGTGGTTCTTTTACCTCTAAGAATCACTCTATGTGAAAAATGCATGAAACTGCTCGAACCGCGGTCAAACTGTACGGTTCTGAGAACCGTGGCCGGTTTTAGAGGTTTGCACGGATCCATTTTTTTACTATATTTGGCCGGAAAACCGATCTCTGTCCATAAAGAATTTGAATATAAAAAATACAAAAACAAATTGCGAGAGAGAAAAAGAAAACAGAGAGCGGGTCTTATGGCTCAGGCCAAGCTCTTTAAAAAAAAAAAAAATACACCTAACCCATCGCAGACGACGCAGCTCCTTCTTCTTCTTTGTTTCTTCACTGCTTCTTCTTTCATTCTTCTTGGTCTCCTGCCTTCAGTTTAAGTAGATGACTTCTTTCAACATTATTTTTGCTTTTTAGTTTGGTGAGCCTAGCATGTGTGACATGACAAAGCCTTGGAAATGACAAAAATGAGTTTGAAAGTTTCTGACTCATTGCCCCTCCCCAACGTGAATATTAATATTGTTGAAAACTGAGATTAGTTTGGGCTGAATTTTACTGTGGTGATAAGATTGCTAGCTGGTTTGATAAGTAGTCATCCAATATATGTTTGCTGAGTACAAGTGCTTCTTCACTTTGATACAATGCATCCATCTATTCTTTACAACCACATTCCATAAATATGGTCTAGTATGTAGGCTAGGCTTGAATAGGCTTTGAAGATGATTGACAGCTTGCTTTCTGTCAACCACTCTTTTTAAAATTTCGTTGGGCTTCTTATTTAATCAGTTTTGTAAAGCTTTAAGTCTTTATCTGGCCACTTCTCTAGCTTTTGTTTATTTTTTTATTTTAAAAATTTTCATAAAGAGTTGAATATTCAAATGGGATTTGGCATAAAACAATTGATTGGATGGTCTAATGGGCTTGAGCATAACTTGAGATAATTTAGACATAAACTCTTATAAAAAGATTAAAAAAAAAAAAAAAAAAAAGTAAAATATTGAGTTTTATCAGACAATATTTATGTTTGTTTAAGATTTCATATTTTTTATTTGCCCTGTGAAAGTTGTGATATAAAAAAGACATTTGAAAATTAGATCTTTATTTTTATTTAGACTATTTTAGTTCATTTTTCTACTAATATTAATTTAATATTTTAATTTATATTTTAAATAATTATTAAATTAATTATGACGTCATCATGGTTCGACCCCGGTTCGACCTCGGTTCGACCTCAAAAACCTTGAACCTCTCCCTTTTATGGTTCAATGAACGGTCCGGGGCTGAAAACCTTGGTTGCAATAGGTTGATTTTTTTATTAAAAAATCATTTTAAAAAAATCATTTTTTTTAAAATAATCATTTTTTCATTAACTTGTTTTGCAATTCAAAAACCATATCTTGGAACAATAATAACAAATTAAAGATATGCATAAAAGATGAAAAATTCAAAATACTTCATTTCAATATATATGTCAAAAAACAAAAATATATACACAACTTGTTGAGTTTACATTCAAACACATAATTTCAAAAAGTATGCAAAAATCAATACAACATGAAAGAAAAGTTTCTTCCTAAAGGTGTTATACAAGCATGCTTCGCGACCATTTCATTGACTTACCACTTATTTTGGAAAAAAAAGAAAAGAAAAAGAAAATAAGTCTAAAGTTGAAAAATATCATATATATACAACACAATGACAAGAATATACACCATCATTGATTCTAAAAAAAAAAAAAAACACATACAAAACAATATTGCTGGAAGCTTGTGCAATTAAACAAAGAAAAATCAAATTAAAATTTAAAGAGAACCAAAAGATTACCTAAAAGTTAGAGAGAAAATCTTTAAATTGAGAAAGAGTCTCTCCAAGGAGACTATGAATTAAGAGAGACTGAAATTTGAGAGAGAAAATTTAGAGTTAGTAGATATGAGAGTGAGATGGAAATTTGAGAGATAAGCTAAAAGAGAGAGAGAGAGAGAGAGAGAGAGAGAGAGAGGAGAAAAACATGGAGATAATTGTGGGTGAGAGAAAGAGGGAAACTAAGATGAAAAAAGAAAAAAAAAAAAAAAAGAGGTAGGAGAGAGAGAGAGAGAGAATTTGAGATTAAAAAAAAAAAAAAAAAGCAAAGAAATAGGAGATAGAGGTAGGTGAGATAAAGGGGGAAACTAAGATGAAAAAAAAAAAAAAAAGAGATAGGCGTGGGTGTGAGTTAAATTTGAGATGAGAAAAAAATAGGAAGATAGATGTGGTGAGGGAAAGTGGGAAATTGAGATGAGGAAAAAAAATGAAGACATGTGTGGTGTGAGAGAAATATTGAGATTAGAAAAAAAAAGAAAAAAAAAAGGGATAGACATGGATGAGAGAGAGGAAATTGATGAAAAAAAAAATAGCTCAAATTTCCCAAATTTTCCCACTACTCAATTACTTACCTCTATTACAACAATATAGTTCAATGTGAAACAAAAGATTACCTATTGCAATAACATATCTCAATGTAAAATAAGAGTTACCTATTACAACAACACATTTCAATGTAACATAACAATTATTGCTACAATCTCATATTTATGTAATAAATTTAAGTTACTATTACAACAAAAAAATAATCTAAAGATGCAATAGTATATATATTACATCCTTCTTTTTTTTTTTTTTTGTAATAGTACTTGTGGGATAAGCCCAACCTAGAATACAAGTAAATTGATGGTCAGGGCCTAAAAGCCCAAGGTTATTTGGAAAGGACCACCATACTATGTTTTTGAGGAACTTGGCTTAGGCAGGTAACATCCTTTCTCTATCTTTCATTTACTTAAACTTGATTACATTATAAATGATAACATGAATAATATAATAATAGTAACATTTATTTTATCTTATGTTGTGGATGATTGATTAGGTTGCTACTTGCTTTGGAGGAGTTCTGTTTAACTTTTGAAATGGTTACAAACTTAAAGTTGATTGATGTGGTTTATTTTGTGAAGAACTTTTGTTAGACTTGTGTGTTTATTTTTAGTGGGTTTAATTTTAATTACATTGTGGCTTTTGAGAGAATGCATACCATTTTGAAGCTTATTTGTTATGTTGGTATGCTATTATTTTGAATACTTGATGTGACTTTGGGAATGTTAAGACTTTGGGATTTGTTGATTTAATTTTCCTCAATTATAAGGTAGCAACTTACTATTTTTTTTTTCTCTTTTTTTGTGTGTGTAGAAATTGTCTGTTAGAGATGATATATCTCTTTTTCATTAACCCTATGTTTGTGTTGGAATTGAGATTATTCAATGAAATTAGCCTTTAATTTTTTGTGTGCATTAGTTATATTTTAATATTATTCAATAACAAATTGTAATTTATGATAAATTTTTTTAAAAGAACATTTTTAATGCCAACCCACACAACCCGCCTAACCTGCAGAGTTGAAACTGCCAAACTTTGTAACAAATCCGTCGGATTTAGGTTTTGGTGGGTCAGTGACGAATTGGAATTTTCCCAACCTACTAGTAGTGGATTGGATAGAAATATTGGCATTTACTCGTCCAACCCGACCTGTGCACATCCCTAGTCTTACATAATATAGATGTATCTCTTAAGAGTTTTCTCTGTGGATATAGGCTAATAAGGTTGAACCACAAAACCTTTGTATTCTCGTGTTCCTATTCTACGCTTTCTCTTTCACATCTACTTTAGCATATACAACATGTTATACACATCAATGCTAATATTTAACATAGTATTAGAGACAAAATTTGTTCTTGGCATTAAGCAAAATATCTCTATATTGCAAAGAAGTTCCCACATGTACAGATCCACCACAGTCATTGTGCTACTACTTGCCTCCATATCTGGCCCCTATGACATCATACAGATAGCCTTTCACAGAGCCACCGTCACTGCCTTGCCAATAAGGCCAAGATCCAAAATCTCAAGCAAATCATGCCTTTTCCTTTTAGATTTGTGCAAATCAAGCATTTGTCTAATGAAGCCAACTACATAGATGTGCTCCAAGGCCTTTTACGACGAAAACCTAGAAATCCAATGACCTATCACCTCCACATGCGCTGCCACACATTGCCATAAGTTCTGCCAACAATCCCACATGTCACTTCAGATTCCTCACGCTCAAATAATTCCATGGTCAGACGCATTGCCCTATTGGCCTTGTCATCTGCCAATCTGAAAATAGGAGAAATCCAACGGTCATCCATTTCTGCCAACAATCCCATGTGTCACTTCAGATTCCTCACGCTCAAATAATTCTATGGTCACATGCATCACCCTATTGGCCTTGTCATCTGCCAATCTGAAAACAGGAGAAATCCAACGGTCATCCACTATAGCACACGCTCCCATGATCCATCTAGGTTCTTCACTTGCCACCACATGCTAGTACATATATGCATGTGCCACACACGCTTTTGCTGATGTCATTGTCATGTTATCTGTGACGTCACACACAACACGTCATTCGCCATGGAAGCTTTGGCTTGAAGCGCCACATAAGCAAAATAGGATGACATAGGATGACATTAGCGTCTCTACAGCCCAATATGTGACCCAACCCGAACAACCCGGAACCAACCCGCTCCGTGCTAACTTTTGATCTTGACCGTTGACTTTGATCTTTAGTTGACTTTGACTTTTTTGTTGACCATTAACCAAAAGTAAAAATTCCTGAAATAACCTCTCTGGTTCAAATTTTCGCATAGATTCTAATTTTGGATTTTGTTCCTTCAGTTGAAGCTCCAAAATCAGTCAATTGACACATTCTTCATCATGGTTTTTTCAAGACATTTTTCAAGGCATCTTCGCATGTTTATCCAATTTCAAGCTTTCATCAAGTTTTCACATTGAGTTTGAGGATGGATGGTGTTAAAGATATATTAGACATATTAGCCCAATTTAATAGGCCCAAGTCCACCTACTTTGTGTGCAAGACAAATCTCCTACTTGTATTAGAAGTCTAGGATTTAAGCTTCTATATATATTTATGTTATGGCTCATTATAACACGGATTTTATATTACACTCTTACATAATAAATATGTAATTTCTTCTGTGGATGTAGATCGACAAGACTAAACCATGTAACTCTCGTGTTCTCATGTTCTAATTCTATGGTTCATTTTCCACATCTATTCAAGCATATGCAACATGGTATGCACGTTAATGCTAATATTTAATAGATATATTAGATATATTAGCCAATATAATATATTTCTAATAAGACATTTGTTAATGAACTATTTTAAAAATATTTTGATATCACTTTCATGAAAATTATGAAATGGTCATGTTAATAGATACCTTTAGAGCAATTATTAATAAATTATAATAGAAAAATTTTGATATTTTCACGAAAAATATAAAAAGTTATCCATAACATTTATTATTTTATTATTCTCATAATAAAATATTTTAAAAAATAGCTTCTTAACCCATGTCTATAAGACAATTCTTATCATTTTCCTATTACTTAATAATAAAGAAAAGTTTAGGTATGGTGGTACTTGTCCACGCGCTTAGTGTATGTTTGGATCCACGTTTTGAAAACACGTCTGCGTTTTGCGTTTTGGTTTTTTTTTTTTTTTTTTTTTTTTTTCACGCGTTTTGGCAAAACGGGTTACTGTTCATGTACTATTCAATGAACAGTAACCGCAAATGTTGACTTTTCTGCCGCAAACAGTGATCTTGTACTATTCATGGACCAACAAATTCCACTTTTTAACAACTTTTTCATTAAAAATGGGTCCCACGATACTATTTACACATTTAAAAATTATTTTGCTACAGTGATTTCAGCAATAAGTTTTCAGTTTCAGCAAAATAAGTCCTATCCAAACAGACCCTTAATCAACGCTCTAAATTCCAGTGTGAAACACGAGAAGAAGTCTACTCTTCGTCCTCAATGTGACACTGGCAATTCTCACGAACAAAACGTTCCAATGTCAAAAGCACCTGTTGAGTTTCGATTTCTTCTTATAGAATAGATCGTTCAGACAAATTGAATTTGAACAAATATTCAACTGCTAATCACAATTGAGTAGTTCTAAAACCACAAATTATTTCACAATTTTTTTTGTCACAACTCTAATGTGGTAGAATGTAAGTAATTAATTATCACTTATACATAAATTTACTATCTTTTCTTTACCAATTACACTTGGTCACCTTACAATTGTGACAAAAAATTGTAAAAAATTATGTGATCTAGACTTTTCAATCACGATTAATTCAATCACGGAATCTTATAGAAACGTGTAGTCATCATCCCCACCCATACATTGATGAATCTTAAGAAACGTGTAGTCATCATCCCCACACATACATTGATGAATCTTAAGAAACGTGTAGTCATCATCCCCACACATACATTGATAGATGCAGCTCCTTTATGAAAAGAAGACTTTTAAATTTTGGTCAATAGAGTTTTTCTTTTGTTTACATCGATTGATTTAGACATGGGTTTGAAATTTCATTTTGCTCTTCTTATTTTTGTATCTGTATCAACCGCGATGTTTCCAGCTTTCCTGACTGGTGCGGCAACCTATTATTTATTTATTAAGAAAGTATTTCTTTTTGACTTGGACCACACCACGATGATGTGGACAAGTATATTTTACTACACCTTTTTTTTTTTTTTCAATGCGATGAGATGACTATGTTTGACTTGGTCTCCTCTAGTCAGTAAAATAAAATAAAAATCAGTATTACCGATTATTTTATTTGAAGCACTCACATTCAGTGTACGATTATTTTTAAAAAAGTATACAAATTTTTTTTCCGAGGTTTCTCTTTAAAATATGGAAGCTTTAAGTGTAATTAATATTATTTTATTGAATTATATTTGGGTCTTGATTTTTTTAGTTTAGTTTAACACAAAATCTCATATGACTTTTGTTTTATGTCAAAATTTAGAGTTATCCGTTCAATGGAAAAAGTTTGAAAAAGTTACGTGAACACTAAATTCAAAATAACATGTTATTCCGTAGTAGATTTAAATTAAAAATTTATAATAATTTATTACTTAAAATTTACTATGAATATATTATGGATGTAAGACTTTTCAAAAAGTTTAGTTCTAAACCAATTTAAAACTATTTTCTTTTAAGTCATTATATGTAAATTAAAGAGACCATTCATATATAATTCTAGTCCACATAATACTTATTTTAATGAGTCATATAATTTATTTAAATATTACACTTACACAATGATTTGAATGAAATAGCTCAACAACAGTCAAATGTCATACAAATGACCGGTTTTAATCTAAAATAATGTTACTCATAGTTTATATCTAAATTATGTGTTCCTTTTGTTTTTGTACCACGACGCGTTAAGATGCGAACACATGTATCTAAAATTGGCCACGTGCTAAAAAGGCACTCAACACCAACTTCACCTGCTATTGAAAATACAAATTAAACAATGAAATCTCTTATTATAAGAATTTATTGACACCATTCTCTTTCTTCCAGCCTGGTGTTGGAAAACTCTGTACCTTTTTACTATCCAATTTTAATGACAACGTTGACTGTTATACACCTTCCCCAAACTACCCTTGACCAAAGAGCAAAAAAGTAAACTCATTAGACTTAAAAGAAAGCCCAAAAATGTAAATATCTCCAAAACCCAACAACACCACAACGCACAACCAAAACTCAACCGTCAACCCTCAATTTATTATCCTATGATAAAAAAAAACACACACAATTTGTTACAGATACCACCATTAAAGACAAAATTAAACCCAAACAGACGCACCCACATTATTCTCTGCTTGCAACTTATTACAATTGACTCTACTCTCAAATTCTCAAATACAAGTTAGACATTTGCAGATCACATCTGTTGTGTTTGGTCTTATAATCGGTTGGGTTTGTAAATCAAACCAACCAAAACTACAATTGACTACTGTCACTCTCTCTTTCTGACAAATAGTCGTATCCGCACTGTACTACCTAGAAGAAAGAGTGTTGTTGTTGTTGTTGTTGTTTTTGTCCATTTATTAGTGATTATCGCCTGACTGACAATCCGAACCATTAATGCTTGCTTTGATGAGGTTTCTGTCCAACCTCTGCGCCTGCTTGCTAAAGAGATTCAAACGCCGCGGCGGCAGAGGAGGCGGCGCCACCGACGATGCCGAAGACGAAGTCGTCGACTCCTTTGACATCTTCTTCGAGCTCCGCGCTCTCCAAATCGCCACCAATTTCTTCTCCGAGCTCAATAAGCTCGGTCACGGTGGCTTTGGTCCCGTCTACAAGGTATCATAAACTCTTTTTTTTTTTTTTTTTTTTTTTTTTTTTTTTTTTTGAAATTATAAAAAATTAAACAAAATTACGAAATTATCCCCCGGAAATTTCAGATATTTGTGTGAGTTCTTACTTACATTAATAATTTTTTATAGTAGAATTTTCATGTATAGTAGAATCAGAATAAAAATAAAATAAAATAAGAGTATAATTGGACAATTTAAAAAAAAAAATGTAATTAAAATATTATTTATATACCTATAAAAAAGTTTCAGCTTTTTATATTAATATTATTAATTAATTAATGTTGTGTTAATTTTTAGGACTGTTATTAGTTGGTCAATGATGATTATAGAAACTGATATACAGGGATTGATGCCAAATGGACAAGAAGTGGCAGTGAAGAAGCTATCATTAGAATCAAGACAAGGGAGGAGAGAATTCACTAATGAGGTGAAACTGTTGCTCAAACTTCAGCACAAGAATTTGGTCACATTATTTGGATGTTGTGCTGAAGGGCCTGAGAAAATGCTTATTTATGAATACCTGCCTAACAAAAGCCTCGATTACTTTCTATTTGGTAAAAATTTTCATCTTATTATTATTATTATTGTTTATAATTTAATTGCTATAAGTTATATAGAGGTCGAGCCTTTGTGTGATGGAGTTTTATGCATTGGATATGACTAATTGTTATAAGTTATAACAAGTGGGGGAGGGGCATTTGTTATCCGTATATTGGAGACCAGACAATAGTCACAATTTTATTGAGTTACAAGCTTCTTAGCTATTGGGTGCTTTATATATGTTGCTGTCGAATTTTTGTATAAATTGAATATTTGTCACCTTATTTAGAATAAGGATACTTAGAATTTTTAGGGTAACTTCAACATGGAATTCCGAAAATCTTATCAATTCATTTTGAAATGAGTACTAGACTTTGCTACATCAACATTAATTTAAATAGATGCCAAAATTGTAATTGTCATTTTTTTTTTCAAATGTTGATGACTTTGTATAGTAAGCCAATCATTTTAAAATGAATAAACAGGATTTAGGAACTTTGTGATGGAGTTATAATAAGAACTCTAGAGGATCTTAATCCCATTATTTGATAAAACTATTAGGAATAGGATGGTTTTGTTAGTGTTTGTGTGTTTTGGGGAGTGGGGGAGCATTAATTTTTTTTTATGCATCTACAGCTATGAGACTCACACGTTTTGAGAGGAAGGATGTCTATATAGTATGCATGAAATAGCTTCTCATGGGGGTGGGATTTTAATTTTTTCAGATAAAGAGAAGTCTGCATCCCTGGATTGGCCAACAAGATTTCGAATAGTAACAGGCATTACGCGAGGCCTTCAATACCTACATGAAGAGGCCCCATTAAGGATCATTCATAGAGACATCAAAGCTAGTAACATATTGCTGGACGAGCATTTGAATCCAAAAATTTCAGATTTTGGCTTGGCGAGGCTCTTTCCTGGGGATGACACCCATGTAAATACATTTAGGATATCTGGTACTCAGTGAGTGGTTTCTTAAATTTCATCAACTTCACCTATTTGTGTTTGTTCTTAATTAGTTGTTTTCACTGCTTCAAGTGATATTAGTCTATCTTAAGAACTATTGTTTGGGTTAGTAGCTAAGAAATTGATAAAAAAAAATATATGTTGTTGAATTGCAGTGGTTACATGGCTCCTGAATACGCAATGCATGGATATTTGTCTGTGAAGACAGATGTTTTCAGTTATGGAGTTTTGGTGTTAGAGATTGTTAGTGGGAGAAAGAACCATGACACAAAGCTTAGTTCAGAGAAACAAGATCTCTTGAACTACGTAAGTTACTTTATCTGAAACCTAAATCTTGTAATGAATGATGGTTGCCACATGTAATGCTCATCTCTCTGAATGCCAACCTAAAAGATTTATAGACAACGAAATTTGCATGAACTGATTGAGTCATTGTTGTTATATTCTTGTCTTATCATCCTTTGAGAATCAGAGAATCGAAACCCATATATTGCAACATACTCCAATAAATTGAAGATACATCTAATAGGGAAGAAAAAAAAATCTAATTATAGGTTCTTTTTTGTTAGGGTAACCTTCTGTTCCAGATAATTGAGGATTAATCCAAATATTAGCATCATTACTGAATATTTTCTAGCATTTGTATCTCCCAAACATGCTGCTTCTTTACTATAATTCTTCTTTAACCCTTCTCTATTAAGTTCCCTGACAAAACACACACACACACACACACACACAAACCACCCTCAATGAGGCCTTTCACATTTACAGCAAACCTCATTCGAATTGGTATTGCCTCAAGACTCTTAGGCAATGAGTCAGCTTTGACAATTGCTTCTCCTGCCTTGTAGTGGAATCTCCATTTCAATGAGTAATTTGCTATGCCTGAGAAGGTGGATTGATCTAGTTATTCACCCCCCCCCCCCCCCCCCCTCTTTCTGTCTTTGATAAGTATTGGTTTTTAGCTAGTTTCTCAAATTCAACTAGGAGTAATTTAAAATTCATATTTTTTTTGCCATTTAACCAATTTGATGGTATCTATTAACAAATTGTGGAGTGTTAAGGCCCTATTTGTTTTGGCATAAAATGCTTTTTGGAAAATATTTTCTCCAGTGTTTGGTGTGATTAAAAATGTCAATCAATGTAAAACTTTTCGTTGGACGATGGAAAATTACACAAAAATGGCAAAAAACGATTTATGCTTTTAAAAGTGTCAACCACTTTCTAAAAAAGGCCTTGGCTTTATCCCCACCACGCTTATCCCTTTCAATCCTCTATGCTGGCACTAGTCCACTACCATCTCATCGTTCATTGCCAAAGGTTGTTGTCACCCACCCACCTGACCATCATTGCCCATCACCACTAGCTGTAGATAGCCCGTTAGTCATTGTTGCAGGCTATCATGGCCACCAACTGCCAGCCACCAGCTGCCACTCAACCCACCCGCTTGCTTGCTTATTGCCAACCACCAGCCATTATTTGCCAACCTGCCAGCTGCCACTAGCTTGTTCTATGCCATCAATTTGCCAGACACTGCTGTACCATTGGCCACCACCCAGTTGCCCTCACCACTGTTAGCGGTTACCTGAATATGTTGCCACCGCCGCCACTTTTCTCCCCCCAATTGCCATTATTGTCTGAAATTTTGGGCGCAATTAAGCACTTAAAAACATTTTCCAGGTTGCAACCAAACAATAAAAAAAAAATAATTTCCACTAAGGCTGCGTTTGGTTGAATGTAAAATATTTTCTGAGTGTAAAATATTTTCAAGTGTAAAATATTTTTGGGAAAGGAAAATATTTTCAAGTGTTTGGCTGTATTATGAAAATTGTTCTAGAAAATGTTTTCATGTGTTTGGTTGCATTCTGAAAATGCTATTTTCCTACTAGTTTCTCACATTTTCTCACCCATTTTCTTAGCTACCAAACAAATTTTATAATAGAAAATTTCAATAAATAAACTTAACAAAACAAAAATCAAAACAACACCATTCGTTAAACTCCACAATTCGGTCAAACTGAGAGAGGGAGGAAGAGAGAGTGATCAAAAATTGAGGGCAAGGGAGAGATCGGTCGTGGGTCATGGGCGACGAGATCGAGACGACGAGGTTGGCGGTGCCGATGAGCTTTGGGTCGAGAACGAGAACGAGATCGGTAACAATGGCGTTGATGAGGTTGGTTTTGGGTGGATCGGTCTTGGGTGTTGACAATCTAGATGGCGGTGCCGGTGCTAGGGTGCGATCTCAGTGGCACGAACTCGACGACGCGATCTTGCCGATGCGCCTAGGGTAGGGTGCGATCTAGCTCACTCTCTCTACTCTCTCTTCTTTCTCTCTCTCTCTCTTTGCGCGTCTGATCTAGAAATGGTTTGAAGTGAAAATAGAAATTTAAACCAATTTCCGGGTCAAAGGCATAATATTTACGGTCAAATGAAATTGTTTTCCGGAAAATTCTATTTTCCATGCGCAACCAAACACACAGTGAGGCGTAAAACCATTTCCTGAAATGGTTTTACGCAAAACAAACGCAGCCTAAAACAGAAAACATTTTACACCGAAACAGACTAAGAGTTGTCAATTTCAGTATATCCTTATCTCACTTATCAAGTTATAAAGTGCTCCCTGAATTGCTTTCTTTTGCATAATGTAGTTATATAGTGCCTTCTCATGAATTTATATCTAATTAATCAATATTGATCTTCAAGTATATTTAGCAATTTGGATTGGCCTAAAAGCAGAGGTGTTTGTTGCCCACATTGGGAAAGGGGAAAAAATGCTCAGTTAATTCATTCAATCCTTTGATTCTTTGTTGCTATATTTTGCAGACATGGATGCTGTATCAAGCAGGGAGGACATTGGAATTAATTGACCCAACCATTGCCAAGTACAATACTGATGAGGCAGCTATGTGCATCCAGCTTGGGCTGTTATGTTGTCAACAAAGTGTTGCAGAAAGGCCTGACATGAATGCAGTTCATCTCATGCTTTTGAGTGATTCATTTACACTGCCCAGACCAGGTAAACCCGGAATTCAAGGTCGTGGTGGACGTTGGACAACTACCAGTTCTGCTTTAACTAATACCAATGCTAGTAGCACGCTTACTGGTGCTACCAAGGCTTCTGGAGGCGGTAGTTTTGTTGAGGAATATTCTAGAAATTCTATATCTGTTTCTTCTATTGATGAAGGAAGATGACCGGATTTTATAGAATGTAAAGGGCAATTAGCTTCATTTATATTATGTAAAGTTTCTTCTTCTTTTTTTTGTGCTATATTTTTTATGCTAATTTAGTGTAGTTTTTGTTTTTATTTTTTTACATTAAAACCATTTGCTGTACTAGCGATAGAGCAAAGATCAAGAGCTTCTATTTTCTGAATCTATTGGTTTTTATGTGATTAAACATTGAATATCAATTATTGATGAATGATTAGATACTCTGAAGATAATGCATGAATAGTCAATTACCAATTTGTATAGGTTTTGAGCAAACAGTTTGTGAACCTTCAATGTTTTCCTAATGAAATTTGGAATCATGTTTGTTCAGACGAATGAATGATTTTATTGAAACCCTGGAGTAATAGAGCTATGGATACAACTTTTCTCTTTTGTTGATATAGCTTGTTCAAATTAGAGTAACATTAATTTCACTTAGGTTTACTATTGGCACCACTTTTATTATGCACAACAACATATCATTTGTTGTAAAACATGTTGTATTCCCATACTTATTGGGATACATACAAAGTCCAGGGACAAGCAGCAAAAATGCAGATACAATATCACATCTTAAAACAAAGTAAAGGAAATCAGCTGCAAGACAAACAAATGAGCTGACAAGCACTAAACAAGCTCATTTACAACTTCAATCTTGGAAAACAAATTGAGAAATTCCCCAACTGGAGCAAAGAGCTATATTTTGGACAGATTTCTTCACCTTACAACAGATTTTGACCCTGGACTTGAGGTCCCATTTGATGGAAAGGATAATCCCATCTTTAGTAAGGTCTAGTAATCAATCAAAATTCATAAACTTCATCCACATTCTTCAGGTAAAGGAGCATTGAAAAAATAGTTCTTTGCTATATACTTCTACCTATCAAACATAATGTATCCACCTCCATAGTCTTTTGGTTACCAATCTATCCTTACACTTCAAGATGCTTTGTTCTAAGCCCTTCCCATGAGGTTGCATAAGAGAATTTACTTGTTTGAGAGGGTAACCAAATAACAGAATCCTCAAACCCGTCCCCGTTCATCTTTCACAGCTTTCTTCAAAGAATGGAAACTAATTAACAGCTTTTTTCAAAGAATGGAAACTAAGTCCTTAGACCTATCTGGTAACCGATTCCATATTTCCTCATGAATGACAGTAGAAAGCTTGGCATTCATATCACTTGTAGCATTATGTACATCACCCCCAATCGATATTTAGGATACAAAGGGCGATCACAATGCTAATAATCATGCCACATGAGAATCTACTGCTATCTCCCATTAAATGCTTTAACGCTTTACAATCGATCACAACTTTGAGTCCTTGACAAGATTCTCCAATATAAGAAATGGCCAAGGTTTGGATTAAGTGTCATGGACAATTATTTGTGAACCATTTCCTTGTAATGTAATGATGAAGCCACCATTCATAGAGTATACAAGTGAAGTATACGATGTGAGTGTAGACTTATAAGTCTAAGACAAGAATATGTAAGGCAAGTAAAATGTGGTTGAATTAGTCCATTGCCTATGTAAAGTCTAAAAATGATATAGGCTCTTTTTTTTAACCAAAGGTTATCTCACAACTTGGTAAGGGTAATATTCATTGGAATGGAACTAAAAGTCTAAAACCCTTTATCTTAAAGAGAATCACCAACAGTAAAAACCCAACCTTGAATTGATTTAATCTAAGGAATTTAAATAATAACAAGAAGTTATTGATACCTGATAAGTAAGAGCACTAAATTTTGTGTTTAATTTAGGATGAATTAGTGATATTTGTTACATTTAGTAATTCCATCCGATTGCCTATGTAAAGTCTAAAAATGATATAGGCCCTTTTTTTTTACCAAAGGTTATCTCACAACTTGGTAAGGGTAATATCCATTGGAATGGAACTAAAAGTCTAAAACCCTTTATCTTAAAGAGAATCACTAGTAGAAACCCAACTTCAAATTGATTTAGGGTCCGTTTGGATTGAACTTATTGTTACTGAAACTGAAAACACTGTAGCAAAATAATTTTTAAATGTGTAAATAGTACCGTGAGACCCATTTTTAATATTTTTTTTTGAATAAAGTGGTTGTGGGTCCCATGAACAGAATATAAATAGTACTGCTACAGTGTATGAACAGTACTGCTACAGTGTTAATTGTCCCCTACCTTTCTGCAAAACGCGTGAAATGAAAAGAAAAAAAAAAAAAAAAAGGAACGCAAACGCAAACACAACTTTTAGCCCAATCCAAATGGCACCTTAATCTAAGAGATTTAAAGGATAACAAGAAGTTATTGATACGTGGTACGTAAGAGCACTAGTGTTTAATTCAGGAAGAATTAGTGATATTTGTTACATTTAGTAGGATGACCTTTATACTCTTAATGAAGTTCATAAACAAGTAAATGTTGTTGTAACAAAGACATAAAGAAGGAACTTCACTTTTTGTGAAAATAGAAGTGGTGCCACTTCTACCAAGAGTAAAATGGTTTTCTCTTGTAAATGTTCACTAAATTGAGAAGAACACATGGCCATTATGGTGCTGTCAATAGTCGATTTCATAAAGTGTTGTTGACGTTCCCATTTGTGTATTGTTTTTGATTATGAGGGATAAGAGTTTTGGTATAAGCACCAAATCACAATGTTGCTTTGGAGGATTGGCTTCAACTGCATACCTACTAGAGAAAACTTCCTGCAAAGAATTGACATGGATTATCAAAGTTGTGTTCTTTGCGGTTCTGCATTTGAGTACTGTGCCCATTTTTCTTTAAATTCCTTGTTGCCATAGCCATTTGGTTTGCTGGCAATTGAGACATGGGATCTGATCATTGCCCCATAAATTCAAACGAAGACATTATTAATTTGGTGCTAGATCATTTTACCCACCTTTCAGTTTCATGTGCTTATCTTCATAGAGAGGAGGCTTTCATGTGCTCACTACATATGATATTCACTATGGGCTTAATTTGGAGTTTGAGAAACTGTATGCATAATAGCATGCATGTGAATATTATGGTTATCACTAACAACATAGAAAACATGGTCAAGGAATATGCCTTGGTTATTGTTAATGAGGAGACTAAGGTATTTAATAGAGATAAAGAACCTGAATCACGACAAACCCCTCCTATAAGCATAATCAAACATTCAAACTCACCATTGATGCAACTATCACTGATCTAACTGCCAAGGCAGTAGTGGCAAGAGACAGTTATTGTGAAGTGCTCAAAGTCTGAGCTAAGTTACAGGGCGGTTTGATGCATTTAGAGGCGTAAGGCAAAAATTGAAATTGAGGCCTTTCATATATTTAAATATAACTAAAAAAAAATTAAATATTACTTAAATTCTATTATCTTGTTTTAGATTCAAAAAATTATTACTAATTAACATGAACCATGTCATTTTTTTTTAGAAAGACTATAGGCACAAAAAATTTGACAAAACGTTTCACACCTGTTGATGTAGTAGATTGATAGTGATAAGTAAAATAGTGATGTTAGTAGTGGACTTAAGTGAAAACTAGTAAAAGTTTGTCAATTCAATTATTGTGAAAAATGTTGTGAATTTTTTTTTGTGAATTATTATTATTATTATTATTTAGAAGTGCTACGTTGATAATATTTTTCACAACAAATTCTAGGTGTTATGTTGTTATTGGTTCTAATTTGAACCCACCGCTGAAATTATTTTTTTGCTATCAATAACAGCTTGTAACAATCTACTACTTAGGATTTGTTGTAAAAGCGTTATGAAAAATGTTGTGAACGTAGCATTTCTCTCACTCTTTTCTTATTTTTCATTTGATAAAAAAATTATTTTATTTATTGACTAATATTTGGACTTAATTAAATTAAAATTTGGGGTCTTTTTTTCCATTTGGGGCATTAGGTGATCACATCAACGGTTTATATAGTGAAGCTGGCACTTACAAGAGATGTGCTCTCCTTTGCCGGCCAAGACAGTAGCATTTCTCTAGGCCTTACAAGTTGCCACTGGGGAGAATTGGTTGCAATTTTGACAGTGTCAATGTAAAAGGTGAATAAGTTAACTGGTCCATTAATACCATTATTTGTAATACCCTAAACGAAGTAAGTTTTTTTTTCATGTGTAAGTTTAGTTGGGTTAAGAGAAGTTTTAATGCTCACACAAAACTTGTGGTTTGGTTCAAAAATCATTTTTGTTGTAATAAGCAAGAAATCTCAAAAGTCATCTTGGATGTTTGTAAGGCTGATTGCGTTATTGATAATTCTCTTTGATTATTGAACTTCCAGCTTAATTTAAAAAAAAAAAAAACAATGTACGGTCACACAACACATAAATAATTGAGACTATTTAATTTGGGATATGAGTATATGACAAGAAGAGTGTGGTGACTGGTGATGGGTTTTAATTTATATTATTCCTACAACACTACCAATTAATGGCTACTTGCAAGGAAATAGACCAATTAAAAATGGTTTTTTTCATAGGACCTGCCGAATATGATTCGCCACATGACTGCATTAAATTCTGTAAGCGACGGCATCTATATATATATGGGGAAGCGTAAAAAAGTAAAAGACATTGACCATTTCACATACAGGCTTTATCAGAGGACGGTTCACTTGACAAAAGCTGAGCTTGCTTATGAGTTGGTCAGCTACAAAACTATGGTTGATTTGAGTTAGTTGTCGAACTCTTTTAAACTAATGCTTATGAAGCCGGCCAATGACCTAATAAGACTAAAAATTGATTGATGCTTTGGTTTGATAATAGAAATCTATCATTATCATTAAAAGCAGACACCATAAGTTGAAACTTTCTCAAAAAAAAAAAAAAAAAATTTTCTTAATGATTGTGATTCACATGAGGGGAGTATATATACCTTATATCCTTATAAAATTTCAAGATGATCTTGGATCAATAACTATATCATTGATCAAGTATTTAAATTTCAATTTTTGTATATAAAATTGTACCTAAAAGATAGGTTTCTAAATTGAATAGTAAATAATATCTAATTTACATGAAACTCAGTATGCATCTTAAGAATATAGAAAACATATAATACAAGAAATCGTCAAAAATATTATTCCAATAACAAGTTATTAGATGCACTTATAATATGTGTGTGTGAGAATTTCTAATGGTTAAAAATGCACTTATTATATATCACATTGAAATATTTATTACTTGCCATATTAACTTGCTCATTTAATAGCATCATCATCTTCATCTTCTTCTTCTTCTTTCTTCTTCTTCGTCTTCTTCGTTTTTTTTTTTTTTTTTTTCATTATTACAATTCCCAAAACGGAGAGAGAGATGTATATTGTCCAACTTGAGACATCATAAAATTTATAGTGTTGAAATTAATAGATTTTTTTTTTTTTTTTTGGATATAAGATAGAATTCTACTCTAACTTAATCTAAGTATATGTGTATGTGAAACTCTCTCTTAGAGACTTGAACTCCAACCCTTACTTCCCACACCTTACAAGCACTTATATACTTGTGAAGTGACTATCACGCCGAGGGTACGTGGTGGTTTAAAATTAATAATTAAGGATGTAGATGTAAGCAAAAGTTCACAACTTCACATAAAGATTAATAAAGGTTATCATCCATTCAACATTTTTCATCAATCGCTTAACAATAGATGATATTTTGACATAATACCAAAATGTTAGGGATTAAACTGATACATTTGAAAGGTTAACGACTAAATTGACATGTAAATATTAGGAACTAAAATGGTAATTTACACAAAAAAAATAAAGGTTATGTGCACACTTTATAGTTTTGTGTTGATCTTTCTACTTTCCATATTGAATTGTTGACTTAACATTAGCTATGGTAAATATATGTAATTTGTAAACAACATGATCGATGGACAATTAAGTTTCTGTAGGGTCACAATTTGCGGCCCAAGCGCAAGTTATATGGAGTCTTGGTCCAATGAACCCAATACAATGAATTTGTAGAGAGTGGGTCAAAGAACTGAGCCCTAGTGAATTGGACAACGGTTAATATGGATGTGGA
This sequence comes from Quercus parvula, assembly GCA_030820535.1. Classification (NCBI taxonomy): domain Eukaryota; kingdom Viridiplantae; phylum Streptophyta; class Magnoliopsida; order Fagales; family Fagaceae; genus Quercus; species Quercus parvula. The sequence goes on from JAUAME010000007.1 coordinate 29,865,841, forward strand.
AGATGATTAAGCAGAAACAAGGAGCATAGAGCTGAATGAATTCACTATCCGAGGACACAAGCGCTCATGTCCGAGGAAGCGATTGTTCATATAAACTGCCCAAACAGAATACAAGTGTAATTTCGATTGCTACATAGTTCTTTTCTTTGTTTTTTCCCCCCTCTTGCTCTAGAATCTCTACCCTTATTTATACTACATCTCCTCCTTCATCTTTACCCTACACGTGAATAGTTGATGGTTTATGTTGATACTTGTCCCATCAGCCCCCTCTAGAAGTCTTCTAGAGTAGTTGTAAGGCTTAAAAACACGGTTTAGTTAGTTGCAAAGCATTTAATGCGGTAGCAGCTTTCTCTTAGATATTTTTAGGCCTTCCTTTGTCTTGTTCCTTCTTAATACTTATCATGTTCCATGGAATGGTCTGGAGTATCGCTCTTAATGGCAGACTATACCTTTTCTCCTTGACATTGCCTTATCGAGGAGGGGTTTTTTCTCGAACCGCTCCCGTGATGATTCAAATTGGATTCCATTCCTTCACTTACTAACGCAGAGACTTTCTAAAGTTTTTTTCTTGTCCTCGGGCTACCTCGAGTTCTTGGATTGGGCACTTGGCCCAACATATGCATTGATTTGGGTTGCCTGGCATTTTACCCCCACAGTTTCTATTTGAGAATCGCTTATATTATTTTTCTGTCGCTTATCTATATATCTATATATATAATAATAGGTGAAGCTGAGAGAAACTTAAATTAAAATTCCAAATTCGAGTTCCAATTTTGTGCCATGTGTCCTAAATTATTTATTCTTAAAGAGTTTTATTTCTTAATTTTAGAATCAAATGTGGGGCCACATTATAAATATTTATCCAATAGAGTTATTAAGTACAAAAACCAAAGAGTCCAGAATAAATGAATCGTTAAAAAAAAAGTGCTTCACAGTAATTTAAAAAATAAACATGGACAATTTACATTTTATAATTAATAATATCCTTACAAAATTTTCTAAAGAGTTAACAAAATATAAAAATGAGTATTAATAGAATTTAAATTATATATATATATATATATATATATATATATATATATATATATATATATATAAATTATATTATTCATCTTATTGTATATATTTAAGTGTATCCATGCATCTATATGAAGTTACAAGCTAGTTTGCATAATGTGAGACAAAAAGTTAAAAACTAATTTATTTATTAAAAAAAAAAGTTAATACTTAGATTGTTTAAAATAAAGCTGAGATAAAGTTTCTCCAAAAAAAAAAAAAGGGTCAAGATAAAGAAACAAAAAGCAATAAACTTTTTGGCAAACGAATCATTTAATTTGCATTAAAGTTAGAATAATTCAGATTGCATTAAATCTCTCTCTTTTTCTCTCTTTCATTCTAGGACTAGTAATTAATGAAGGAGGAGAGAAAAAAAAAAGTGTTTTTTTTTTTTTTTTTTTTTTAGAATACTAAATATTTTAACACATACGGGCAGAGGAGAGAATATCTTAAAAAAACTAATAGTAATGTATATATTCAAAAGGGTCTGAAAAAAATGTTATTGAATAGGCAAGTTAATATGACAAGTAATAAATATTTCTTTCAAGAGTGAGCATGGAAGAACGTTCTGTTGCACTCTCTAGGAAAGAACGGGATGAACTTGTGCGCAGCAAGAAAAAAGTAAAGAATGTAAGCCATGTAGGCTTCCAAGATGGTTTGGACTTAGCAATATCCTCCCCAAAGAACGATAGGGGCGTTTGGAACAAAGAAGCTTCCTTCAAGGATAAGCTTGTCGGAGAGATTCTAGGTGCGTTCACGCAAGCATTTAGTTTTGGAGATCTCATGGAAGATGATGCAGAGTCTGATGAGGAGGTGGAAGCGCTTAGGGAAGGGTTGGTTGCAATGAGATTCTTAAAGGATTTCAAACATCAGATTCGAAGTCCATGGACAGAAGCTCTCATTCTTAAAGTTTACAGAAGGTCCGTGGGTTTCAGTTTCCTTCAGAACAAACTTCTCTCCATGTGAAAGCCTGTTGGAAGATTGGATTGTGTTGGGTTAGGCAATGGCTTTTTCCTAATAAGATTTTCATTGAGGGAAGACTATGAAGCTACACTCAAAAGGGGACCTTGGTTTATTGGAGGGCACTTTCTATCCATATGACCTTGGGAACCAGATTTTCGACCGGCTACGGCTAATGTTTCTTTGGTGGCAGTTTGGATAAGACTAAACGAGCTCCCAATAGAGTATTATAATGCGGAGGCCTTGCTTCAAATTGGGAAAACGATTGGCAATGTCCTTAGAGTGGACACACACATTGCCATTGAGTCCAAAGGCAAATTTTCCAGACTCTGCGTTTAGATTGATGTAGACAAGCTGCTTGCTACAACCATTTTGATAGGAAAGTTTGAGCAGCCAGTTTGTTATGAGGGAATTCATAAACTTTGCTTTGGATGTGGGAGAATGAAGCACCAAAAGGAACAATGCCCCTACATTGTCCGGCAACATTCTTCGCTGGGGATGACAGAGGAATGTCCTAAAGGGGAGTGTGGGGAGAAGGCATGCAACAAGCATGAACTTGGCAATACAAACAAAAAGGAGGGTCCCACTATGAACATGCATGGTAGTGTGCATGAGAATGTACCTGAGAGTACATACGGACCATGGGTCATGGTCACGTGTAGAAAACAAGGGACAAGAAGTCAGGGTAGTGGTGGACCCCCTCTGAGTATGGGATATGGACAACGAGTAGGTAAAGGAACAAAGGCCCGTATGACTACAGGTTTGGTTGAACCGAGCAGTGGGTCGAGTAGGGAGTCGAAGCGGAAGTTCTCACCTCAAGGAGACATTAATGGGCCCCAAGTGGCTAGTGTAGTCCAACGCCTAGTGAAATAGAGCACAAACTAAGCCCGTAATGCTATTGAAGCAAGCTTAGGAAGTTTTCAAGTGGAGAAGCCTCGGTTCAGGCTTGGCAAGGAGGTTGTTGATACCAAGCCTAATAAGACTAACACGCAAGCCTCAGTTAAGAACAAGAAAGCAATAGCATGCAATAGGGCGTCCCTGTCCACTCATTCAGGCGCAGCTGAAGGCACCAAAGCCACTGTGTCGCTAGTTTCATCCACTTTATAGGAGTTTAGATCGTTTGACAAAGAACCGGTATCGGGTTTTCAATTCTCAACCTTGCTATAACCAAAGGTGGGCCATCAAGCTCAACGGAGTAAGGATCGGGTTTCTAGAAGTGGTGTTGGCCGAGATTAAAGCGAATCCGACTTGGTCCTTGGAGTGGCTCAACATGAAGCTTTAGAAGGTATGGAAGTTTGTCTTGTCCCTAACAGAAGTGAGTGTGAAGGAGGGCAAGTTGTCACGATCAGATCTAGAGTGGAGAGAAGCGAGAAACCCATGATAGATTTCTCTGATGGATCTACCGGCGATGGAGGCAGAGTGGTGTATAGTGTGGGAAACGTTGTCTTAACTTTCACAAACTCCATTGTTGTGTGAAGTAGTTCCAATGGTATGCCTAACCAAGCGAAGAATGCTGGAGAAGCTTATGAGGAGCAAGCATAGTACAATGCTCACTCAGACCCTTCAACTGATGATGGTGATCAACTTGCATGTCTCAGTGTAAGAATTGGAAGTGGGAGTTCTGCAGCACAACCTAATAATGTTATCAAGGGAGGGGCAGACGAGAGAGATGGTGGACCGGACCGAATGGAATTTGAGGGAGGAGGCGGAGTCCCTACCGCCTTTTGATGATTGCTCCACTATAGATCACTTGATCATCATGAATATAATTGTTTGGAACTGCAGGGGTGCTCTGAAGCCTGCTTTTCAGAGACATGTAAGGGAATTGGTTCAGTGTCATAATCCGGCAATTTTGGTAATTATGGAGACTAGGGTTGGGGGTGAGAGAGCCAGGGAGATAACTGATAGATTACCGTTCGATGGGGCCATTCACACAGAGACCATTGGATATGCTGGTGGTCTATGGATGTTATGGAATTCAGATAGGGTGGAGATCACAACTCTAGCCAACACTGAGCAAGAAATTCATATTGTAGTGAAGGTACAAAATTCTAACCTTAATTGGATGCTTACTGCCATTTATGCTAGTCCTAGAACTACTGAAAGAAATATTTTATGGAATAATTTAATCAAAGTTGCTAAGATGCATAACATGCCTTTGGTGTTAGCTGGTGATTTTAATGAGCCTCTTATGGACGATGATAAGTTTGGGGGTAGGACTGTTAGTGTCAGTAGGTCTTTATTATTTAAGGACTGTTTGGATAAATGTAGCATAATTGATATTAGGTTTTTGGGCCCGCAGTTTACTTGGACTAATAAACGAAATCTCCAAGCTCTTATTCAGGAGAGAATAGACAGGTTTTTTGTTAACCCCAGCTAGTGTTTAATGTACCCTGAAGCAAAAGTGGTGCACCTCACTAGATGCCATTTAGACCATTGCCCGATCTTGCTTAACTTGTAGCCAAGAATGGGTACACATAGAAAGAGGCCTTTCAAATTCCAAACTTGTTGGTTATCTGACCCATCTTTTCCTAATATAGTGAATCAAGCATAGAGAAATTGCCCCATGCTTGCGGAGGCTATAGATTGTTTCACTAGGGAGGCAGAAAAATGGAACAAGAGGTAGTTTAGGAATGTTTTTGTGAGAAAAAAGAACATTATGGCTCGGTTAAATGGCATTCAGCAGGCTGTGGTAGAAAGACCCTTAAATTTTCTTCTCAATCTAGAGGGGGAGTTGTTAAAAGAGCTTGACATTGTGTTGAATCAAGAGGAAGAGATTTAGGCTCTAAAATCTCAGGTTAATTGGATGATTCAATGGGACCGGAATACTGCATTCTATCATGTGTCCACCCTAGTTAGAAGGAAGAGAAATCAGATTTTAGCAATTAAAGATTCAGTGGGAGAATAGCTGTATGAAGAAAGTGCAATTAAAGATTTTATTAGGGGTGGTTTCAATGAAGTGTATACCTCCTCCTTACATAGTGCTTCTTGGTTAACACCCATTGCTACTCACTGGCAGGGCAAATTATCAGATGAAGAAAAGGGGAGCATTGGTGGGGAGGCCTCAGTGGAAGAGATAAAATCTGCCTTGTGGTCTCTCAAGGCATTCAAGGCCTTGAGCCCGGATGGGTTACATGCGGGATTCTTTCACAGATTTTGGTTGATTGTTGGCAATTCAATGATTGATATGGTAAAAAAGGTGTTTGTAGAGAGAAAAGTGCCAGAATTCTTGAATAGGACTCACATTGCTTTTATCCCAAAGATTCAGGGATTGGAGACATTAGGTAACTATAGGCTAATTAGTTTATGCAATACAATCTACAAAGTGGTCACGAAAATTATTGTTGCTAGACTAAGGCCTCATTTGGAGAAGATTATTTCCCCTCTTCAAACAGCCTTTGTTCCGGGAAGGAAAGGCATTGATTATGCAATCATAGTGCAAGAGATTATTCATACTCTTAGCAAAAAAAAAAAAAAAAAAAAAAAAAGGGAAAGTAAGGTATATGGCTCTGAAAATTGATTTGGAGAAGGCATATGATAAGTTTAAGTGAAGCTTTATTAGAGAGATGCTAATTAGAGCCAATCTGCCAGCTAATCTGATTGATACCATTATAAGTTGTGTCTCCACTGTCTTAACTTCAATATTGGTCAATAGGGAAGCTCTAGACCCGATTTATCCATCAAGTGGGATTAGGTGATGAGACCTTTTATCCCCATATTTATTTATCCTATGTATGGATTACCTTGGTCAGTTTATCCTTGAAAAATGTGAGGCAAAGCTCTGGCAGCCTATCAAGGCATCCCAAAGCGTTCCTGCTTTTTCGCATCTATTTTTTGCAGATGACTTTGTGTTATTTGGGAAGGCAGATGGGCTGAATTGCTCCATAATCAGAGATGCCCTTGATGATTTTTGCAACATGTCAGGGCAATCAGTGAGTATCACAAAGTCAAGAGCCTTTTTCTCTCCAAATGTGGATAAAGATACAAGAGAGTCGTTGTGCGATATCCTTAGGTTTGCATCCACTCCCTCACTTGGTAAATACCTTGGTTTTCCCATTAAGCACTCAGGTATATTCTCCCATGATTTCAACTACATTTTGGATAGGGTTAAACCAAAGCTAGCGGGGTGGAAAGAAAATATGCTTTCCTTAGTTGGCCGGGCTATCTTAATTCAAGCTTCATCGGTTACCATTGCATCTTATGTTATGCAAGGCACTTATCTTCCAGGTAGAATATTGAATGGCATTGATCGGGTTAATTGAAATTTCCCATGAGGCTCATCGGAGACTTCAAAGAAAGTTCATTGGGTTGGGTGGCATAAAGTTACAAAGCCTAAAGAGGAAGGTGGGCTGGGGTTACAGGAGGCCAAGGGTAGAAATACTACTCTCCTTGCTAAGTTGAATTGGAGACTCCACACAAAAGAAGATGCATTGTGGGCTCAAGTTCTTAAACGAAAGTATTGCAGCAATAGAAGAATCAATGTAGCCAACTCAGACCGACTGCCATGTTCTCAGATTTGGAGGGCCATTAAAAAGGGTAGGGAGACCTTTAATAAAGGTAGCATGTGAGTGATTGATAGAGGCAGTAAACTCAGCTTTTGGCTGGGTAATTGGACACGTAAAGGCCCTATACGCCAAATGATCCACGGCCCTCTAACTCAAGAAGCAAGTCAATGAGAGGTTAAAGACTTACTGACAGATGCAGGTTGGGATTGGAATCGAATCCCTTTTGATCTTCCTACTGAAATTAAATCGATCATTCAAGTTGTTCTGATGTCCATAGTTGGTGGAGGAAGGGATAGGCTAGCTTGGGTAGGTAATTCAAGAGGTATGTTTGACCTTAAGAGTGCTTATTCACTTGCTAGGGAAGTTGATTCTGTGCACCCCGTTAACACTAGATAGATTTGAAAATTTGAGACATTACCTAAGATTAAAACTTTCTTATGGAGGTGTGTACACAATAGCATAGGTGTCAAGACTTGCCTTGCAAAAAGGGGAATGGTGGTTGATGAAGGGTGTCCCATTTGTCAAAGGGAATCGGAAACCATATTGCATGCTCTCAGAGACTGTCATAGAGTCAAACAGGTGTGGATTTAGTTGGGAGTTAAGGAAACAAATATGGATTTTTGGAAGAGTAATATGCAGGAATGGCTTTAGTCCAATGGGAAAATAATTAGTAGCTACATTCAAGGGAAGCCCCCATGGCGAATCACCTTTAACTTTGCGATTTGGAGTCTGTGGAATAGTAGGAATTTGTATGTGTTCAAAAGAAAAAGTCCAAACTCGAGTTTGCCTTCTGTAATCTATAATCAAACATTGGAATTTCTGCATTATGTGTGCTCACCTAGAAATCCAGTTCAAAGAATTAATAGAAGAATCAGGTAGGAGAAACCTCCAGTAGGGTGGAAGAAGCTAAACACGGATGGGTTGTCTATGAGCTGTATGGAGCGGGCTGGCTATGGGGGCATCATAAGAGATGAACATGGCAGCTGGGTGGTGGGCTTCACCAGGCATATTGGATCAACAAATAGCTTTGTTGCTGAACTTTGGGGGCTGAGGGATGGTCTGATGCTCTGTTGTAACATGAATATATCCTGCCTTATTGTTGAGCTTGATGCAAAAATGGTGGTAGATGTGTTTAAGAATTCTAACCACAAAAACTATATAATTTCACCCATATTGGATGATTGCAGGTGTTTGGCGTCCAGATTTCATTAGATTCAGTTCAGCCATTGTTACCGTGAGGCCAACTAGTGTGCTGATATGTTAGCTAGAATAGGTGCTAAGCAAGAAGCTAATTTCACTTTGTTTTCTAGTCCGCCTGTGGACTTATTTAAGGCCTTGGAGGATGATTGTAATGGAGGTTACTCCAATAGACTTTGTACTGGCTTTGTTTAGTTTTTAATGTTATCGTCTGTTTAACCATATATATATATATATATATTTCTTTCCCTAAAAAAAAAAAAAAGTAATAACATGTTATTAGAGCATTTTTAAGATTTTAACCAATAGCATTCGCATCCGGGAGCCAAAACATAAAACGATTCTCATTGTTCACAAATATGCGCAGGTTCTAATTCTTTTTTCTAATCTTTTAATTATGTGTTGGGTATTGTGTTTTTATTTTGGGTGAGTTGAGCATGGACCTCATTATCAAAGTATAATTTTTTAAGGTTACTTTAATATGATGTATTGTAAAGTAAAATATGAAATGTAAGATGTATTGTTAAGTGAGAATTTAAAATAAACAAAATATATTTAAAAAATCAAAAAATTTATATATATTTTTATTCCCAAATGAAAATTTTTTGACATCTATGATCTAAAAAAAATTATAACTTTTGTTAAATTGAACTTTTGAACCCTATATATATATATATGTATATTTTTTTTTTTTAATTAGGAATATTAAGGGAATGTGAAGGGCCTAATAGAAAGATTGAAAAGCACGGCAAAAACTACCCCATTGTTCTCTTATCATGACTGGAAACATTGTGCCCCTACATCAAGACAAATGTCAATTGCATAATTACGGAGGTCATGATTGGTCTGGCTGTCCCAGAAAACAACAAAGTACGACAAAATAATATGATAAAGTCAAGCTTAAAAGTAAAGTTATACATGTTCAGATGTACTTTTTTTTTAACAAATGATATACTATTTATTTATTTATTTTTTATAATCAAATGATAAACTAATATATTTTATACAAATCTGGACCTGTGGTAGATTGAATTCAAAATCTTGTTCCACTAAAACTTTACGAGCATTATTATGAGTTCTGACTGTAGTAGCACTTCTTAACATAAACATAGGTGAGCTCAAATCCCCATTACAATTTGAAAATTTCTTGGCAAAAGTTACACCTTTTGATTCATCAAAAAAAAAAAAAAAAAAAAAAGTTACACCTTTTGGCTACCCAAAACTTTCTAAATTCTGAGTCTTCAACACTAAACAGTAATAATAAGATTATAGATCCCATGAATCCCAACCAGCAATCCAATTTAGCTTTAGCACCGACCAAGAGATCAGCCTAAGTTGAAGTTGTTGCATATCATATCTGGGATCATATTCGTATAAAATATTAAGCAGATAAGGAAAATAGATGAAGCCCAATTGGGAGCTCAAGAATTGCTGCAACCATGATCAAGTTGTGTTTCTCATCACTGTCTCTGTCTGCGCTGTTGTCATACTAGCGGTATCTCTCTCTCTCTCTCTTTCTCTGTCACTTCCTATTTCATTTTTGCTTCTCATACTTCTTGTGCAAAATCTTGAACTACGTTGGATCAGTGAGACACCCATATTTGGTTAAAGAGCCTAATGGTTTATTCTTTGTTGCATTGTAGCAGAGAAATTGGAACCCATTGATCAAAATCCCTTTTTTTTTTTTCCTTTAATGGGGTATGTTTTTGCCCCAAGGTTCCATTGATCAAAACTTTAAAGGGTGCCCATGTCACTATTAATTTCTGTTAATGTGCATAACTCTTTCATTGAATGGTGGTGTTTTATTAAACTGCAAGTGGGTATTTATCAATTTTAATAAAATTCTGAGACCACCCCCTTTTTGTTTCTTGCTAGTTATATTTTAGTTTTGTTTCTTTTTACAGAATCTTTTTTAAAGTTTGAATCTGGGATGGAAAATTGTTAATGAACTCAAAGACAAAACATTACTCTGAATGCGTTTAAAAAATTGCTAAACAATCCTAGATAGATAATGTTGTTGTACTCTTTTGCTATGCAGTATAAAGCTCTATCTTATCATAAATGAAAGGCAATTCCACTTCAGTTCTGGATAATACACTTAACCCATGGGAATTGAAAAGTTGGAATCATAAAAGTAAATCCAAGTTATGTGGTTTTCTGAAAATTGGCCTTGACTAAAAGTTCAGTCAGTTTTGAAACAGAGCCAATTTATGTTATTTGCTGTTAGACATTGGTACTTGCTGGTATGTAATTCTCTTAGAATTTACTTTCTGGATGCTATGCTTGATGTGTGAATCTTTCTTATTGATGTAGTTGTGGAGAACATTTTTGCTGAAACCATTCAAGCTTGTCACTGTATTTCTTCATGAAGCGAGTCATGCTGTTGCATGTAAACTTACTTGTGGCCATGTAAGAAGCTCACTTCTTTCCACATAATTTTATCTATGAATTTCCCAACACTCTTGCAGTCAGGGTGATATATTACAAAAGAAAACCTGGTTTTATAATGATGTATTATATGTTTTTATTTTTAAAGGAGTTATTTGCTTCCGAAAATGACAAACTCTTCTATAGACTTAAGCAGCACAACTCTCATATCTAAAAGACATAGTGTTTGTGGCTAATAGTGTAAAGTAACACAGCAGGCTCTCCTTTGATGTCATACAAAATTAAATAAATGGAGGGACATCTACTTGCACAACCTTTATCCATTTACCAAAAACATTCATAGCAGTTGGCTTAAATGTCCAAGATTAAAGATGCCTTTTATTGATGCCTATGTAAACTCTTGATTTCATAGGCCGCTTTTCATACCTTTTAATGCTAGTAATAAATTTGGCACCATCAGTCTTTTATTGAGTTTCTAAGCCATGAAGTGGGAGAGGAGTAATTATAGGTGTCTTGGGATTTCTAGTAAAACATACCATTTCTGCTTAGGCCTTTTTGGACTGGGTATATGTATCTAGTTGCGTGTATTGATCTTCTTTTGATATGAGAAAAAAATGGCTATTTTCATTTTAATTTGGCAGGTACCTCCTTAGTACATAATGACAACATCTTGACATAAGATATGCCATTATATTTTTAATACTCTAGAAGAAGCCATACAAGTAAGGTCTTTTCTGGACCTTGGTGATTTTGTGGCTCAACAAAGCCTTCTGGTATCAATTTTTCTTGAGCATTGGGGTAAACATAGCATGGGAAGATTTTGAGCATCAACATCGACCATTTTGATTGTCAGCATGACAAAATCTGGTTCAATGCAGGTAGAAGGGATCAAGGTTAATGTAGATGAAGGTGGAACCACACAGACACGTGGTGGAGTTTACTGGTTAATCTTGCCCGCTGGATGTAATGTTACCTGTCCTTAATATATTTTAACTCTTACTTAATAGCAGATATTACTCTTATGCAACAATTATGTAGAAGTGTTCAAATGCATGCTTTGCTGTGGCATATTGTTTATCCATGATTAACCTGATTCATTTTGTTTTGAATTTAAGTTTTAGAATCTTTGGGTTCAATATATGTTGTTTCTCAGAGCAGTTTTCCAATAAATAATTGGTAATTATGCAATCTTCTCTTCTCACCGTCTCCATTTTGTGGCATTCCAGATCTTGGTTCATCCTTCTGGGGAATGGTCTTGATTCTTGCATCCACAAATCTTCTTACTGCAAGAATAGCTGCCGGATGTTTTCTTGCTGCACTACTTGTTGTACTTTTTGTAGCTAAAAATGTGAGCACTTATGAACACGTAGATTTTCTCTTTTTGTTTAATATTCCATATGAATGCTGCACTGCACTTATGAAGGAATTTGGATTTCACATGAAAACACAGCATTTCAAATGGTAGTTGAATGCAAAAATTGAAGTTGGGAACATATTGACAACAAAACGTGGAAAGTTTTCGTTCCTGACATTCTGAAGTTATTCTTTTGTATACCATAAAGAAGATAAAAATACCATCAAGACAAAAGAAGATGATTTAAATTGTTTTGAATGCCCATCAATTATCATGATTTTTTTTTATTGCTTTAAATATTGGAAGTCACCATGGTTATCCTGTGTGGTATGACATTTTAATTAATTAATTTATTTCAATTTTCTTTTGGTCTTTCCTGCAGTGGACTCTTCGAGGACTCTGTATTGGTAAGTGTTTTCATAATCTATAATTTGGCTTACTATTTTTTATACATGCCACAACATATTGGGTTCTATATGTTTATGTATTTCGTATTTCGCCTCAGGGTTTATACTTTTCCTTGGTGTAATTTGGGCTCTGCAAGAGACAACAAAAGTTCGTATTCTGCGGTACATCATTCTGTTCATTGGTAAATGAAATTCTGCTGTTTTTCTTTCCATATTGTTCAGGGAAAAGGATGATTGTTCCTTTACACAATGTGATGGGGTGTATAATCAATGCTTACTCAGTTTTATCAAAATGCAGGTGTTATGAACAGCTTGTTTTCAGTTTATGGTATGACTTTGGAATGAAACAATCAATTTAATCATTAATTTAATTGGCTGTGTATGGAAATATGGATTAATCTGTATGTAATTATGCAGACATATATGATGATCTAATATCCCGTAGAGTTCACTCTAGTGATGCCGAAAAATTTGCCGAAGTGTGTCCTTGCTGTAATGGTGTTGGATGGGGCATTATTTGGTGAGCAACTGAGCATCATATCATTTTAGAAGAGTAGAAATATTCAATTTTTGACTTGAATAGTTTTTGTTCTTATATGTTAAACCAATAACACAAGGTGCTCTTATGACCCATAATTGTGTTTTATTGCTTCAATTTCTAATTGTGAAGAACTCTACTTGCAGGGGGTTGATATCTTTTTTGTTTCTTTGTGGAGCCATGTACCTTGGTCTTGTGATTTTGTCTTGAGGTACATCATGATTGCTCAATTCTTTGAATTTTGTAATTTCTATTGGCATGTTGTCTAAAACTTGTTCATATGTATGATTTTAGAAAATGTCTGTGATTGTCATTGGGCGATGTTCAAATTCACTATGAAAAGTGTCATTAGGGACTTTGAAGCTTTTATAGTTGAAAATTTTCTATTATGCTATGTACAAACGCACAAAGTTGAGGTTGTTTGTTGAATTAAATATAATATTATCTTGAACTTGATTATAGAGTTGAAGAAAAATGGAGACTCATTTAAATATTACGAACGTAAACATTCATCCTTTTTCAACTGCTGTGAGAAGCACTTTCAGTTGATTATGTTTCCTTGCCATATCACCATCATGTCACTTGAGATAATTCTTTTCATTTATTCTCAGAATTTATATTGCTCTTTCACACCTCTTAATGGCTATGTTGAGGACATTTTGTGACTTGAGAACATTTCATTTGTCACAGCTATGTTTGATTATGATTTTAGGTTATGGCTTACTGAATGATGTTTAGTGAAAATGGAAAATCGTAGGGAACTATACATTTAAACATCTTCATGTTGCATAGGTTCCAAAAGCTGCTAGTTAACCTAAAATGTAATAAAAACTCCATACAAGTGACCACCATATTACACTGTGCTGAAACTCTCTTGTTGTGAACTATTGAATCCTTTAGTGCTGTGATATTAGTATATTACGCTCTTATTATAGAAAGAAAAAATATATGAAAATATTTTGCAAATGATATTGTGAATCATGACATCTAGATGCCCATGGACTTGAATTGATGCCAATTAGCATCAGTGTTTTTATAACAATAATGTTTCAACTGGATGGAATGATGTTTATATGTGTTCAGTTCTGATAAATATTCCTATTTTATTGATGACTATTCAGCTTTTATGTATGATCACTTTTTTTTTTCTTTTTTTTTTTATAGGAAAACCTACAGTAATTTAAATTTTTTGTTATGTCTAATCTCATTCTGAATTGGTGCAACGAGGATTCTAATAGATTAGCAGCATGTTGTCATTGCCATTATTTACGTTGTAATATTTACTGTATATATGCTTCTATACATCACAATCACTTTTGTTGCAACTGTACAGGATGAAAGTTTCTGGTTGATACCAACGTCTTGTTCTTGCATATACTCTTTGCTAAACATGATCTCATTTTTTATTATTGAGAAGATGTTCTAATCAAGCCAGCTTCTGCAGCTTCATTCTTTCCACCCTTCTCTTGTGGGTTGGTATTTCTGATTTATGTTAACCTATGGGAAATGACATGTCAATTGACATACTTTTCGTTAATTCATAGTTCAATACCTTAGAATTTAGCTTGGAACCAAATGTAGTATGTAGAATTGTGTTTGTAATTTTATGCTGATGTTTTGCTATTTAACTACCATGTTATTGGTATTTTCATTTCATTGTTCTGAATGAGTGTGTTGAGATGAATTCATTTTCATTGTTTTAAAAATAAGCTGTGTAGAAGTACATTTATAACTAGAAAAGTGAGGTTAAACCATTAAAGGGTAAAAACAAGCTAGCATTTTAAGTTAAAACAAACTGATAAGATCCATAGAAACTGCCAATATTGGGGTCATTCTAGCAGAGACTTGTATCCGGATTAATGTTTTATGCCAAAACAAGGGCAACAGGACAGTCCCAACTTTGGTGGAAATTCTGCAGTTGAGGGTAATCTGTGTCGTGACTTGGTATGCAAAGTTCATAAGGCTGTATATCCTGTTACAACTCATCCAGGACATGAAATTGCTGAATAGAGTTCGTTGTTACTGTTATTTCCTCATCTCGTTCTAAATAAAGTATGTCTAAAATGAAAATAATAATGTCCATATTACTTCCTAGGGTTCATCAAAAAATGTTACTTCCTATGAAGCATGGGTGCAGATTCGGATTTGGGTGTGGTTACAAGTGCAGTGCGGCAATTCAGCAATTTTTGAAAAATTAGGGAGCGGGTGTGACAGGATATATTTATTAATAAATTATTAAATATATATTTATTTTTATATTTTTATATATCATTAAGCATATTTTTTCATATAGGACCCGTTTGGATATAGCTTATTTTGCTGAAAACTGAAAACAATAAAAAAATAATTAAAAAATTACTGTTCACGCACGTTGCACAGTGCAAGAGGTGTTGGAAAAAAAAAAAAAAAAAAAAAAAACTTAAACGCAGGACGTGGGAAGCGCAAAACACACTTCCCAAACGCACACATAATGGTAAACATATACCAATTTAAGAGTAATAGTAGGTGGAGTGAGTCTAAGGGAGAGCCATGGGTTAGAGAGAGAGAAAGAGAGAGTTTGAGATGAGTTTAGAGTTTTTTCTTTAAACTAGGATGTCAAAACGGTGTGTTTTGACAATTTTTTTTTACTTTTTTTTTAACACTTATTTAGGCCTATATCGGTCTAATTCGGGGCCTATTCTGGCTTGTTGCCGACGGTATCGGCCTGAATGGAAAACAAAAAAAAAAAAAAAAATCATCACAAACATGCGTACAGTTGCGTCGACAGTCGCACGGTGCGTCCAGGCATATTGGACTTGGGTGTGCTGACCTAATCAGCACACTTGTGCTTTCCAAGTTACTTTCATCTAGCCATCCATGGCCATAATTGTTTCAGTATACAAGTGTAGTAAATAGCAAAAAAGGTATCCAATAATAAATTTTAGGGTAAAGAATGGTGAATGTGTACTTTTGGGTTAATGATATTAACTCGTGACTTTTAAGATTGATTTGAGATTTATGATGCGGTAGAGTGTGCTTTTAGGTTAATGATATCAACTCATGACTTTTAAGATTGATTTGAGATTTTATTAGTAGTTTGATGATGTGGCAGTATATTACCCATTTATTTTGAAAGAATGGTGGAGATTTAAAGAACTTTACCCTGTAGAATACCCAAAGAACTCTAGAGGATCTAAATTCATCTAGGATAAACTGGATTCAAATCCCTTAGAGTATTCTACCAAATAGATTTTTAAAATCCTAACTATTCTTTTATGATTTAAAAGTTTAGATTCTGCCATGATAGCATTCCACTAACAATGCTCTTTTATGTTTTGTTTGCAACATTATTTTATTACTGGGAAATGTTAACCAATGCCCTTAGGGCATTGGTTTAAGAACTATTTTTAGAAATATTTTATTGGAAAAATGAAAAAACAATAAATGTTGTTAATAGTTTTTATATTTTTCATAAAAAGTGGTATTAAAACTTTCTTATTATAGTTTAACAACAATTGCTCTAAGAACATCTGTTAACATAACCCTTTGTTATTTTAAGATTATTGTTTATGGAACACTAACATGGCAAAATCTAGACCCCTAAATTATAAAAGAATGGTTAAGATCTAAATAAATCTATTTGGTAGAAGAATCTGGATAAACTAACCATTAATTCACATAAAAAAAAAAAAAAAACTAACGATTAAGTAACCTTTACTCAATAAATCTCATGTACATGCGTGTGCATATGTTGATGTGTATGCGTTAACATAACCCTTTGTTATTTTAAGATTATTGTTTGTGAAACTTTAACATGGCAAAATCTAGATCCTTAAGTTATAAAAGAATAGTTAGGATCTAAAGAAATCTATTTGGTAGAAAAATCCGGATAAACTAACCATTAATTAACCTTTATTCAATAAATCTCATGTACATGCGTGTGCATATGCTGATGTGTAAGCTGAAATTTGTCAAACCATGCAAAACAAAAGTGATCGCAACACCTAGGAACTACACATGAAGAAAACTTCAAGGTGTACAAAGGCATTTCCAAGCCAAGCACAATTACTACCAAACTAGATCCCTTTCGAGAATTATACAAAAATCATCCAGTCCAGCTGCGAACAAAGCCAGATTGAGCTTCCTACCAAGGCAAAAGTCAAGTTCATATAACAAAAAGGTAGGCAGGTTTCATCATAAACAAAAAAGTGAAGGGAAGTACACTTGCATATAAGAGAATGATTTACATAAAACCACCTAAATTTTGGTCATAACCATACTACAAAACATAAATCATATCATAATGGTGAAAATAATATCCATCACTAAGGTTTCTTGCTTCTAAGCAAACTCAACAACAAAATTTTGGAAAGTTGAATTCAGAGTTCTTGGTTAATGTTCAAAAGTGCCATTCTAGGCCTCTGTTACTTGATACTCAAACACAACATCTTTGCCAGAGAGCTTCTTGTAAACTGCAGCAAAGGAATCCAGCTTGTACTCAGTGTTGTTTCGTTCTTTAGGATCCAAGAAAACCTGTCCACAAAAGCATGATTGTTGGATAAATAGTAATACTGGAATTAAATGTAAAAAACGTATCACCAGTACATTAACCAAGCTGACTGTAACCGTTGCATTAAAATCATATCCCATACTTTTTTTTTTTGATAAGTAACGAAAAAATTAAGATCCCATACTATTCACTAATCTTCTCCAAATCATAATCAAGCCTTATCTTCATATTATAATTTGTTAGAAATTTGTATAAACAACTCCCAACAATAAACCATAAGAAGTAATTTGCTTGCTATGTGGCTGTAGTGGTCACCTTCATTATCTTGGATCCATCATGTCTATATCTGACACGCTTCCCAACAATCTCAGCAGGCAATACAATATCCTCCAGCATTGCCTCGTGCACAGCAGTGAGTGTGCGGTTGCGAGGTCGTTGAACAGCAGAACCTTTCTTTGGTGGCCTCAATGTCCTCCGGGTGGCAATCAGGATCACATTCTGCAAGGTTTTAAAGGGAGTAAAATCACTAGAATATCAACACCATTAACCTTAATATATATACTAAAAGGAAAACATGCGTGCCAGTTTAGTACAGCTTATTTTTCAGTTTTTTGAAAATGGGGTTGTTGTAAAAAGTGATGTTTAAAAAAGATGTATTTCAAAAAAACGCAGTTTGATAATGGTTCCACATAATTACATGGAAGTCCAATGGCTAGTTAAAATAATATAACAGAAGAATTTAAAGTGGCTGCTAAAAATCTGTGAGGAACAAAAGAAAGAGCACACAAGAGAATATAATTAGAAAGGGAGCACAGAGAATGACAGGAAAATAGAAATCTCAAACAATACCGTCAGAAAAAAAGCATTATGATTTGGAAAAAAAAACCGGTTTGGAAAAATCTCTTGCAACCTATTACAAGGTGATTCAATGACCATCTGCATAGATTTCAATCACATTACCCATTAAGTTATTGACAACAATTAAATTGCTCCTTTGATTAAAAGCACATGGATGGTCATTTAAATTATCATGTTAGTGGGTCAAAGAAATTTCTACCAAATTGGGTTGTTTGTCCTTAAGTTCGTATGAATTAAAGTTTCTTCCACAATGGCAATGTGTTGGACCAAAGGCCCAAATGAAATTGTAAGACAACCAAATTATAGAAATTCATTTTCATTTACCTTTCCGCTGAACTTCTTCTCAAGCTCTCTTACAAGCCTAACATGAATCTTGCGGAAGGCTTTCCTCAATCTATAGGGAGTATGGACAACAACAGTCTTTCTGTCCCCAACATCGATTGGACTATAACAGAAAAGAAAGAATACTAGTCACTTATAAGGCAGAGAACCAAAAGCAAGTGGTTAGAACCACATATGGTGCAATATAAACACTTACGCTGCAGAGTCAATATAGAGATCCTTCAGGTCACTTTGCAGCTCCTGGTTGGTATGTTCCAAATCAAAGAGTGCCTGCAGGGATGATAAATAAAGCGCACAATCAGATGCCGAAACATTGGGAAGGGACTGTCAAGTGCAATAACCTAAGGAAAATCTTATAGAAGCCAGTATAATAACCTCCGTAACCAACTCTTCCGTGCCAGTGAGAGAAGCATCCTCAGCTTTACTGATCTTCCTCCTTGCAGAATACATGTTGACAAACTGGTTTAACAACTGGCACACAAAAGAGTGACGTGCATGAGGGATTTAAAATGTAAGGAAATATATTAACTTAAAATGAAACCTAATAGAATAAAATAAAAGGGACCTTGAAAATAAACTTATTTTGGGATAATCTTTGATGAACATACTGAATACACATATATTTCAAGTTAGATAAAGAAAAATAGAAGATAACATATAGCCCGGCAAACCGTCACCAGAAATTAATTACATAAACGACCGCCACTTGTCAATTACCACTAAAATAATTTAAAACAAAGTACTGGTAACTAGTTATTGTCCTACAAAGCCCATCCCTAACACCAAGCATCAGGTTGACAAAACAATGTGGCTTCTTAGCGCTTGTTCGGCACAGTTTTTATTTTATTTTAAAAAAGAGATTATTTACCTAGAAAAAAAAGTGAAGTTTAAAAAATCTGTACTTTGAAAATATACAGTTTGGGGTTAGTTATGACTTATGAAACAGGCACTTAATTAATTCACACCCGCAAAAGGGCGGGCTTTGATTGTATCACTCTCTATGTACATTGTCTGTCTGTACACATCATGTATCATATGTTAAATGCGGGCATTGGTGTGAAAGTGTGCACATTGTGGGTTGAAGTGGACCCCAAAAAGTGTGAAACAATAATTTCTGGACAAAGATTAGCTCCAAACCAGTTTGGGCCTATCTCTTCCTACATAAGGATGGTCTCGTCAATCGCCACATAGTAGGTTGTAGGAAGATAGCTCCAAACCCATCTAGAGCCAAACTTTTTCCCAGAAAGTAATGTCACTTTTAAGTTAATCACAACATTGTCATATGTTAACCACAACATTGCCATAAGACTGCAATTGTCACAAAACTTATTACTACTACTTGGGTAACAATAACATCAGAGAAAGAAAAAAAAAACCAAAAATCTTATTATAAAAATCTAAACCCAACAACATAAGATTAAGATTTATCATTTATGAATGAGAAAACAAAAGGAATTAAGAGAATTCGTTTCTCGGGAAACAAACAAACATACATACATACATACATACAGAGAATAACAAAACTGATTCAGAGATTGTAGATAAATGGGTTTTGAGGCGCACCTGAAGGGTGAGGCAGAGGCGACGATATGAGTGCGAGCGAAATTCGTGAAGCTTAAACAAAACCTTTTGGATGATAGGAGAGAAAACCCTTTTCCTAGGTTTGGGGTTTATGGATTCTTTTGGAAGATGGGTTTACCTTTGAATTGGGTATTGAGTAATTTGGGCTTTGAGGCAAGCCCAAAACCCATTCTTCTCTACAATTGTTTTCTACTATCAATTTTTCGTTTTTTATTTTTTATTTTTTGGGGTTGGGTCGAACAACTTGTCTGGCTCACAAGTTGAATCATTTTTTTTAATCACGGTAGTAGATAAGTTGGGTAAATCAATCTAAATGTTAAACTATGTAGATGTAATATGAAATCAACCATCCAAAAATAATTACTATATTAAACTAAGTAGCAAACACCAACAAGTTTTATTTCTTGTTTGACTATGGGCCAATAAGATTTAGAGAAATTGAGCTTACAATGTAAATTCTGTGAGCATCAAGTAACTTACATTGAAGCAACATCTCTACATTATTTGACGTGATAATAAAGTTCATAATATTGGTCTAAACTCCAAATTTATGCAATAAAACTCATCAGATCATTGCCATTGTCAATCTCACCTACTACAAGTGAAGTAACATCTCTTACACTGTTTCCAAGTGGAACAAAGTTTGTATTTGAGAAAAGAGAGTATTATGGATTAAGAATCAAATGGTAATAACAGAAAATCTCTTTCTTTGGGGGCTTTGAGCATATTTTTTAGATAAGATTCATGAACTATGTATGTATGTATGTATTCCAGAAGTTAATGTTACTGTGCTGCTACAACATGTTGGTACGAACAATTGAATAAAAAATTTGATAACGAAATTTTTTTTCATATCAACAAAAAATGTAAATATCAAATACAATAGTGTAGGGTCACAAATTGCAGACCAAATCCAAAAGAACTGGGTTATAAGCCCAATAAGCCCAATACAATAAATTTGTAAGAGAGTGGGTGAAAGAACTGGGCTTTTAATGGGTTTTCTAATGGTTAATTGAGGTTTCAAGCTCGTCCGAGGAGGAAAAGACACATAATTCATGATGGAATATGTGTCCGAGGAGTAAGTTTTTAGATGGATTGGCTATCCCTGAAAGTTAGTTCTTCACCATGCTACAGTAATTCTCTTCCAATATTTCTGTGTTAGTATTTTTCCGATCCCCCACTTATGGAGGGTTTCCCCAACTATGTAGTCCCCTCCAATCCATTTCCATCGTCCACTTGTTTATCATCCAACCCTGCACTCAAGTATCTATCCTATTGAGCAGCTTTTCTGGTTTTCTGTGAGCGGTAGTGGTTGAAAACACTGTTCAGAGGTCTTCTCCACATTAATGCGGCTAGGAAAGCTGCTGTAGTGCATTTAATGCAGTGGTAGCAGCTTTTTTTCAAGATATTTCTGTGTTCTTATCCCTTCCTTACGCACCTGAAGTCTATATTCGTTGCTTGAATTTCCTGGAAGGTTACCCAAGTCAAGCCAAAGTTCGCTTGACTGACATTCGTCAGGTCTGAGGAGGATAACCCTCTCGGACCATTGCCTTCGACCATTTCCCTGCACGTCCACCCCCTATGGGGCATTTCCAAACATTTTCTCCTCCTCAAATGCATTCTTGTTAGTAAATGGGGCTTAAGGCCCAATATCAAAGTTCAAGTCTTTGCCCCCCCACAATAGTCCCTCAAAATTTTAATTTTTCCCTCTTGCCCGAGGAGAAAAAAATATAATTTTGACTTGCAAATTTAATCGCAGTTAAAACTGCAAAGACATTTAAACTTACACACGTGAAAATGTTATTTTAGTCATCTCACTGTTGTTTCTGATGCTTCAGAACTCGCGAAACATCATTAAGTATTTTGGACGGCGTTATGTTCCTGGCATCCAACGGTGGGACTCTGATCCAACAGTCCGGATTTCTCTTCAAGATTTGGGCGGGATAAAATCTCCCTCGTTTTCAGTTTCTTATATAAAGGCCCCTGAATATCATTTCCTCATTTCTTCATCGCAGTTCATAATCTTCAGAGCATTCAAACCTTCAAACTCACTAACCATCAGATCGTTCGTCATACTTTCAAAAGGACTTCAAAGATCCTCAAGAACTACAAAGATCAATTCGCGTTTCAGTCTACGTAAGTTTTAATTTCACAACTCCTTTTATCTCCTCGGATAACCTCCTCGGCTCTTCACTTTCTCTTCTTCAAACTCAAAATGGATAGATTTCAACGCTTAGTGAAGAACCCTGCCTTGATAGAACTGTTCAAGGAAAAATATCACATACCCCAGGAGGTATCGATACGATACTATTCCACAGAAGGGTTGGCATTTGACCGAGAGGTGGGAGAAGTCACAATCCCAATGATTGCCTTCATAGAAGAAGGCATGACTATCCCCATGGGTAGGATTACGAGGGACTACTTACGTACCCATAGGCTTTGCCCCCAACAATGTGCACCTAACTTCTTTAGAGTTCTAGGAAAGATTGACGCTTTGGACAGATACTTAGGATTGGGGCTGACTTGGTATGATGTAGCTTATCTATACGAAGGCCACCAAGAAGCTCGGGCAGGGTTTTACCTTAAATCCTGATCCAATGCTGTCAAGTTAATCTCGTGTCTCCCCAAATCTAACAAAGGGATGAAAGATGACTTCCTCATCGTATTAGGCCCTTGGCATGACGGCCTTCCTTGCCCAACCAAGCTAGGAGAGCCAGGTGAAGTACCTTAGATCTAGGTTTTCTAACATTAGATTTAAGGCATTTGTCCTCGGCTTTGCTTTGTTGTACCAAAGTTTCATTTCCTCATTTTTTTTTTTTTTACCATTATCTTTTCTTTTTACATTGAAGTTGGAGTTTCTAACTGTTTGATTCTTTAACATATAAGACATATATAAATCCTCCGCTCAGTTTAATCAACGTACCAGCGCTTAATTACTTGTTGAGGTCTTAGATTTTTATGAACGACAACGGACAGCTTCGTGCCGTTCACTTGATTCTAAACTACGAACCATTTTCAAGAACTTTCTTAGACGTCGGCAACTCTATCAGAGCAAACGACTATCGTTTGGCTCGTATAGACGTCTCTCGGCCAGGCTTCCTAGCTCCGCACGACCTTCCACCCGTTAATCACCCTATTCCGCAAGGAATTCCTTTTGTCGCTCAGCCACTTCAACAAGTATCACTCGGACAGGCTATTGTCGAGGAAGGAGCTGCCTCTTTTTCTTCTCTTGAAGAGGAAATTGACAGGTTCCAATTTGAAGAGGAAGCCATTGTTATATCAGAGGCTGAAGAAGAAGCGGACGAGTATTCGTGTGTTCAGACTCCTGCCCAGATAGTAACCTACGTTGGTGACTCTTCAAACGAGGAGGAAGAAATGGCCCCTAAGACTGGTCCAAGTTTAAGGGACCTTATGAAAAACAGAAATAAGGCGCTTTCTCCTCAAGATAAGAACAAGTCCAAACCTCCAGTGAATCCTCCTCCTCCTCCTCCCTTTCAGCTTCCTGCTGACCTCGGGCTAAAGCCCAACCCCGATCTAAGGAGGAAGAGGCACACTAAGGTTACTGAGGAGGGTGAGATGAGCCCTTCCAAAGGAAGCAAACAGCCTAGGCAATCACAAGACAAACGGAGTAAGAGGTCCAACTCTGTTGATAGCCGAGAGGAGCCTCCTGTGGCTCAAGTGCGCCGACCAACCCGCACTTGGTCACCCAAGTTGGAGGTGGATGGTGTGTCCATCGCGTATGATGCCTCCCTCAGGCATTACCGTGGGGGGCACGCCGGTCATGTAGCCAAGGCTCTGGAGCAGCCCCTCCTCCTCCCAAAGGATATGGAGGCTTACAGGAACTTCAACCATTTAGAACTCTTTCTATCCCTTAAAAGGGACCTGTCTATGGTAAGTTATTTGACTCATTGTTCTACCCATACTTCTCCATTTTCTTACACTTTACAATAAAAGTAAAACACCCTTTTGTTTTTTTTTTTTTTTTAGGTCACACAGCAGGTTTTCGTGGTCGAGGAGTGGGTGAAGAATGCTCGCAATGAGGCCAGGGTTGCTTTGGATGCTCGATCTGAAACGGAGGTGAAGCTAGGCGCCCTGAAAGAAAACCACTCCAAAATGGCCGAGCAGCTGAAAGAAGCTGTTAGGGCCAGAGATAGTGTTGAGGCAGGCTTAAAGACAACAGAAAAGCAGTTCGAAGAAATTCGGAAGCAGCTGCATTATACTGAGATAAATATGGCAATAGAGAAGCAGCTGGTGACGGACCTTCGAGAAGAACTTCGCAAGGCCAGGAAGGCTGCCCAACTACTTAAGGAGGTGGCTGAGGCCGAGAAGCAAGCTGCATATACACTTGGGATGGAGGAGACCCAAGCCAGACTTATAGAATAATTCTTTGCTGTAGCTAAGGACTATTGCAACATTTCTTGGGGTAAGGCCCTTGATGTTGCTGGGGTCCCTGCTGACTCTGGCTTGAGGCGACCTGAGAGCATCTACTACGACCCAGATATTCGTGAGCTCTCAGATCCGAGCTCCTCTTTCCCTGAGCAAGCCGCCTAAGTGTCTGAGGTGCCCAAAGCGGACCAAGCCCCTCCTGCTCCTCTAGAAGCTTCAATGGATTCCCACCAAGATATTGGCAAAAGGGAGGAAGCTAAAACTCTCCAGGGCAAGGATAAGGGCAAGGAAAAAAAGAAGAATTCTTCCAAGCCTGCTGAGAAGGCCTCAGACACTGCTATCTCTCAGCCTGAGCAAGCTCCTGACCTAGGGGCTCCTAAGGAAAAAGCTTAGGCTTAGGTCTTTTATCTTTTGTAGTATATTTATTTTTTCGTTATGTTTATTATTTTTGTATCATCTTTTTCTTAAGGAAATGTATCACATTTTTGTCATCAATGAAGATGTCTTTATTTTGCTTCACATGTCTCGATATGTAATGCAAGACTGATTTACTGACATTCTCACTTAATTTGAATGGATTGTATTGTTACAACGCAAAAGTTACATAAGCATCTTCAAAAGTAACATGGTAACAATAATTCAAGTATAATTAACCCCAATCGGAATTTTAAGAAACATGTCCAGGTTTAAGTTTAAACGCTTAAGGAAACTTAGAGTGAGTGTTAACTAACCCAAATTAACTGGTCTGAGGACTTCAGTCATGTTTGGATTTAAGTTTAAACACTTAAGGAAACTTAGAATGAGTGTTAACTAACCCAAATCATATGGTCCGAGGACTTCAGTCATGTTTGGATTTAAGTTTAAATACTTGAAAGAACTGAGAACGAGTGTTAACTAATCCAAATCATCTGGTTCGAGGACTCCAAGCATGATTGATTTTAAGTTTAAACACTTAAGGAAATTTAGAACGAGTGTTAACTAACCTAAATCATCTGGTCCGAGGACTCCAGACATGATTGAATTTAAGTTTAAACACTTAAAAGAACTGTAAACGAGTGTTAACTAACCCAAATCATCTGGTCCGAGGACTCCAGGCATGATTGAGTTTAAGTTTAAACACTTAAAAGAACCAAAAGATGAACATTATATACACTTTATCTAAAGAACAAATAAATTGATCATAAGAGTACTTATTAATAATAATACCTCTTTAGGTTGTTTACATTCCAAGGACGTGGTATCACATGTTCATCCAGATCTTCTAAAAAGTATGCTCCAATGCCAGCTTTGGAGGTGTTACGATAAGGTCCTTCCCAATTTGGCCCTAACTTTCCCCAAACTGGATTCTTTGCAGCCCCCACAACTTTACGTAACATCAGGTCACCAGGAGTTAAAGGTCTCAGTTTTACGTTGGCATCATAACCTTGCTTCAGTTTCTGTTGATAATAAGCCAACTGGACCATCGCATTTTCTCTCTTCTCCTCAATCAAGTCCAAACTTCTTGTTAGTTGCTCATCGTTATCCTTTGGATTGAATGAATTGGTTCTTGTCGTTGGGAAACCAGTTTCTAGAGGGATGACAGCCTCAGCTCCATAAGTCATTGAGAAAGGGGTCTCTCCAGTAGATCTACGAGGTGTGGTTCTGTACGTCCAGAGTACATGTGTTAGTTCCTCCACCCATTTGCCTTTTGCATCATCTAACCTTTTCTTCAGCCCACTTACTATAACTTTATTTACAACTTCTGCTTGTCCGTTACCTTGGGGATAAGCAGGAGTAGAATACTTATTAATAATCCCCAACTCGCCACAGTATTTTCTGAACATCTTGCTATCGAACTGAAGGCCATTGTTCGAGATAAGCACGTGAGGAACTCCAAATTGAGTAACGATGTTCTTCCAAATGAATCTTTTCGCATCCACATCTTTGATGTTGGCTAGAGGCTCTGCTTCAACCCACTTCATAAAATAGTCTGTGCCGACCAGGAGATATTTTTTGTTTCCCACTGCTTTGGGAAATGGTCCCACAATGTCTAAGCCCCACTGAGCAAACGGCCATGGGCTAGATAGCGGATTAAGGATTCCACCTGGTTGATGTACGCTTGGCGTGAACCATTGGCACTGGTCACACTTTCTGATGTATTCCAGAGCCTTTCTCAGCATATTTGGCCACCGGTAACCTTGGGTAATGGCCTTATGTGCTAAGGATCTGCCTCCAGTGTGGCTTCCACAGATTCCTTCATGCAACTCTTCTAGAAGTGATTCGGTTAGCTCGGGGTGGACACATAATAAATAAGGTCCTGAAAAGGAACGTTTATATAATTTATGGTCCTCTGATAACCAATAACTAGTAGCCTTCCTTCGTATCTTGTCAGCTTCTATTTTTTCCTCAGGCAGAATATCCTCCCTTAGGAATCGTATGATGGAATCCATCCAGCTCGGCCCCGCTTTGATCTGATTAATTTGAACCGTCTCTCCTATCCTTGTGGGTTTGTATAAATCCTCAACAAGAATTACTCGCGGCAAGTCCTGTGCCGAGGAGGTTGCAAGCATAGCTAAAGAGTCTGCGTGCGTATTACCACTTCTAGGGACATGTAGCAAGTCAAAGGAGTCAAACTTTAACTGTAAACATTTAACTTGGCTAAGGTACCCCTGCATCCTCTCGTCTTTTGCCTCGAATTCTCCTTTTACTTGACCGACAACGAGCCTTGAGTCTGAAAAGAGTTTTATGGACTTCCCACCCATTCTTTGGACCACAGCCATTCCTTCTAACAGAGCTTCATACTCGGCCTCATTATTTGTGGCCGAAAAATCTAATCGCAAAGATTTTTCAATGACAACCTTCTCAGGGGAAATCAATACTAACCCAACCCCTGAGCCTTTTTGATTCGATGCCCCGTCTACATATACTTTCCACGTCGGAAGACAATATTGGGAGATCGTTCCAACCAATTTTTCATCCATGTTCCCACTCGACGGTAATTTTTCTATCTCGGATTCGGTGAATTCAACCACCAAATCTGCGAGGACTTGTCCTTTTATGGAGGTACGAGGCATGTATTTGATGTCGAAAGCCCCCAAAAGTGTACCCCACTTGGCTATCATTCCTGTGTAATCGGCACTTCGGAGTATGGTTTTAAGTGGGAACTGTGTAAGAATAACAACTGTATGTGCTTGGAAATAATGAGGTAGCTTACGTGTGCCAAGTACTATTGCCATGATAGCTTTCTCCAATGGCAGATAACACACTTCGGCTTCATGAAATGACTTACTCACGTAATAAACTGGCCGTTATACGTCATTATCAACTCGTATTAGTACCAAACTTACAGCATACGGGGCTACAGCAATGTAGGCGAAAAGGACTTCATCTGGCTCAGGACTAGACATGATCGGTGGTCGAGCCAGATAATCTTTGAGTTGCTGGAATGCTGTGGCACATTCTTCTGTCCACTCAAAACCTTTCCATTTGTTGATTAGCAGGAAGAAAGGTCTGCATCTATCTGCTGATTAAGATATGAATCTGTTCAAAGCGGCAGCCATTCCAGTTAATTTCTGCACCTCTTTGAGATTCCGAGGAGACCGCAAGTTGTTAATAGATTTAATCTGATTAGGGTTGACTTCAATTCCCTTGTGAGTGACCATGTAACCCAAGAATTTGCTTGACCCTACACCGAATGAGCACTTGGAACCATTTTGCTTTTCACCACCATATCATCTATATAAATTTCGATATTTTTCCCCAATAGCGACTCGAACATCCTCATCATCATTCTCTGATAAGTGGATCCTGTATTCTTCAAACCGAATGACATTACTTTGTAGTGGTAATTCCTAATAGGAGTAACAAAGGCTGTCTTCTCTTGATCGTCCAAGGCCAAAGGTATTTGATGATAACCCTGGAAAGCATCCAAGAAACTCATCCGAGGATGGCCGACAGTAGCGTCTACCAGCTGATCTATCTTGGGCATAGGGATGGATCCTTCGGGCAAGCCTTATTTAAATCTGTAAAATCAACGCACACTCGCCACTTCCCACTCTTTTTCTTCACCACCACCGTATTTGCTAACCATTCTGGGTAGAAAACTTCCTTGATAGCCCCAGCTTGCTTAAGTCTACTTACTTCCTCTCTGACTGCTTTGGCATGCTCTTTGGATGGACGCCGAGGAAGCTGCTTCTTGGGGACGATTGATGGATTAACATTTAAATGATGACAAATAAATTCTGGATCTACTCCTGGGGCCTTGTAAGCATTCCAAGCAAGACATCAATGTTCTGCTTAAGGAACTCAACCGGCTCTTCTTTCTCTTGCTGGGGTAGCTGGGACCCAATTTGAAAAAATCTTTTCGGATCATCCCTTACAGTAATCCTCATAAGATCTTCACACTTTGCTTCCTCGGCTGGCCTATCGATGGATAACACCGGGGGTTTTAACTACTATAACTCTTTCTCTCTGAGAGTCATAGGTTCAGCTTCGGGCCTATGTCGGATGACCGCAACCATGCATTGCCGCGCCATGGCTTGATCACCCATTATTTCTTCAATCTGTCCTTCTGATGGGTACTTAACCTTCTGATGCAGAGTGGAAGAAACTGCTCCCAAAGTATGAAGCCAAGGTCTGGCAACAATTGCTGTATAAGGAGAGTATGCATCCACCACGATAAAATCTACCTCCATCGTCACCGAGCTAGTCTGCACAAGCAATCTGATTTGACCCTTTGGGATAATAATCTTCCCTTCAAAACTCACTAGGGGAGAACTATAAGGCGTCAGATCCTCAGCTTTTAAGCTCATCCCCTTGTAAAGATCAGGATACATTATCTCAGCCGCGCTGCCTTGATCAACCATTACTCTCTTCACGTCATAACCCCCAATTCAAAGGGTGATCACTAAGGCATCATCATGAGGTTGAATAGTTCCAATCTTATCTTCGTCCGAGAACCCCATGACCAGGGGCCGCTCTACTCTAGCTCTCTTCGGTCCATGACTAGTGTCCTCAGAAGACAGGCAAGCCACAGACATTACTCTAGACGGGCATGATCCTGTTCTGCCAAGTGCAGCAAAGATAACGTTGATAGTTCCCAGAGGTGATCTTAAAGTAGTCTCTCTCTCAGACCGAGAATTGGTCTGTCCACCCAGCCTGCTAGAATGATGCAGCAGCTGCTTCAATTTGCCCTCTCGGACAAGTTGGTCCAAGTGGTCCCACAAACTCTTGCAATCCTCTGTTGTATGGCCATGATCCCGATGATATTGACAATAGAGGTTACAATTTCACTTTTCGGGATTTCCTACCATCTTGTTGGGCCATTTAAAGAAGGATTCATTCTTGACTTTTTCTAAAACTTGATGCACTGGCTCGCGGAATACAGCTCCGACCACTTGGTTGTTGTTTGACCCTGTCTACTCTACATAATCCCTTCTCGGCCGGTTGTTGTTGTATCGGTCCGACCTAAAATCTCTCCTTTCTTGAGGGATAACCTTAGCTTTCCCTTTTCCCTGTTGTTGATCATCTTCTATTCTCTTGTACTTATCAACTTGATCCATTAACTGACGCAAACTTGTGACAGGTTTGCCTATTAGAGACTTCCTCAAACCATGCTCGGGTGGGAGACCGACCTTGAAAGTTCTAATGGCAATCTCATCAAAATCGCCATTGATTTCATTGAACATCTCCCAATATCTTTCAGCATATGCCTTCACAGACTCCCCTTCCCTCATTGACATGGACAACAGAGGATTAAGAGGTTGGGGAACCCTACTACATGTAATAAACCGGGAACAGAATGACTAGGTAAGCTTCTTGAAAGAACTGATAGAATTCATCCTTAGCCCATCAAACCATCTCATTGGCATCGGTCCCAAACTGGATGGAAATACTCTACACAACAGGGCTTCGTCCTGAGAATGGACAGCCATCTTTTGCTTGAACTGGCTCACATGTTCTACAGGATCCGCGTGTCCATTATACATGGTGAATGTAGGCTAATGGAAACGCCTGGGAAGTTTTGCCTTTTCTATCCCCCAGGTGAAGGGTGATTTAGAAATCTGGCTAAGAGCTTTCTTCATAACGTTAGTTCCTACTCCCCTTCCAGATGGACTTCTGCGCCTCCTCTTGTGAAGATTTTCCTCTTCACAGGAAAAAGATTCACTAAATGGAGTTCTTGATCGTTGTCTATAGCTAGCATCTTCCTCCTCATTGGAAGAGACATCAGAGCTGGAGGGGGTTTGCTTTCGTTGTGCTCGAAGGAGTCGCTTTTTTAGATCATCAATTTCTCGTTGTATGACTTTTTCATCAACTTGCTCATGTATTGCGTGACCTCTTCTTTGATAACCACTTCCACCTGTGTGGTGCGTCTGCAAGCTACCTTCCTGTTGGTTGTCCATGTCATTTCCATGCTCGAGGTCGTGGAGCTCGCCCTGTTGATGAACATTAGTTGATTCTGCATGGTGCGGACTAGTTTGGTGTGGTCCTGATCCCGCCATAACCGTTATAGTCCACTCAAGCACTAGTTCTTTCCATAGACGGCGCCAATTGTAGGGTCACAAATTGTATCCCAAACCCAAAAGAACTGGGTTATAAGCCCAATAAACCCAATACAATAAATTTGTAAGAGAGTGGGTGAAAGAACTGGGCTTTTAATGGGTTTTCTAAGGGTTAATCGAGATTTCAAGCTCGTCCGTGGAGGAAAAGACACATAATTCAGGATGGAATATGTGTCCGAGGAGTAAGTTTTTAGATGGATTGGCTATCCCTGAAAGTTAGTTCTTCACCGTGCTACAGTAATTCTCTTCCAATATTTCTGTGTTAGTATTTTTCCGATCCCCCACTTATGGAGGGTTTCCCCCACTATATAGTCCCCTCCAATCCATTTCTATCGTCCACTTGTTTATCATCCAACCCTGCACTCAAGTATTTGTCCTATTGAGCAGCTTTTCTGGTTTTCTGTGAGTGGTAGTGGTTGAAAACACTATTCAGAAGTCTTCTCCACATTAATGCGGTCAGGAAAGTTGCTGTAGTGCATTTAATGCGGTGGTAGCAGCTTTTCCCCAAGATATTTCTGTGTTCTTATCCCTTCCTTGCACACCTGAAGTCTATCTTTGTTGCTAGAATTTCCTGGAAGGTTACCCAAGTCAAGCCAAAGTTCGCTTGACTGACATTCGTCAGGTCCGAGGAGGATAACCCTCTCAGACCATTGCCTTCGACCATTTCCCTGCACGTCCATCCCCTATGGGGCATTTTCAAACATTTTCTCCTCCTTGGACGCATTCTTGTTAGTAAATGGGGCTTAAGGCCCAATATCAAAGTTCAAGTCTTTGCCCCCCACAAATAGAATATAAAATATAAAAATAAAAAGTTGATATTAAGCTTCTCTTTTCTTTTTCTTTTTTCTTTTTTTTGCCTATCTAAAAGTTGATTCAATTATTTTCTATTTTCTATTTTTTATATTCTATTGTATTTGATATATACGTTTTTGTTGATATGATTTTTTTTTTCCTAATCAATTTTTTTATTCAATTGTTCGTATCAACATGTTGTGGTAGCACAATAACATTGACTTCTGGTTTCACAGTCATTGGAGATAACGTTTCCATGTGTTCTATTATATTAAAAATTGGAAAAATAATCATCCTTTTTAATGGCGTAAAAGAAACCAAAAATAAATAAATAAATAAAAGAAATGTCAAGCTGGGTGATGCTAATTTAATACAATAATAAACAACAAAGAGGATATCATATTCAACTTAATTATAAAAATTAAAGGAGGCAGATTTTGACTAAGAAGTTTGAGCCTCTCACAAAATTCAGCTAGAATTTAATTTTACTCACAAATATTCTTATGCTAAGGTACCACTTGCGGAAGTAGGTGTTTTACTTATAAAAACTCCTTTTGATTTGTGAGAAAACTACGCATGATTATAAGAAGGGCTATGAGAGTGAATTTCAATCCAAAAATCGATTGAATTAAAGTGAATTATTATTGTTTTTTTTCTTCTTCTTATCGTTGTTCTTTTCAATAGGTTTTATAATTTATATGCTATGATTTTTATTATCATTATAATTTTTTTTATCAACTTGTGCTCATCCCAAAATTAGGGGTTAAATTACACCACCACCAAGTTCCTCATGGGATTATAACAATTGTAAATTTATAATGTTCTCCACTAGCATGCAACCTCCAATTGGATATAAGAGAGAAAAGAAAAAAGAAAAAAAAAAGGCATCAATTTCTATCTACCTAATGAAATTCCTTCATGCTTATAAATTCTCAATATTTCTTTATGGAGTGAAATTCACATGAGTTCTACCCCTTAATTACTTGTGTAAGGACTGGGGTTTGAACTTCAGCCCATCAAGAACAGTGGATGATAACCCAACAAGCTCAAAATAATATGTTTGTTAGAGAATGAGTTTTTCAAGAAAACAACTTAGCAAATTAAGTATGGACCATAGTTAATAGGGTTCAAGCCAATAAGATGAAAGCACAGATTGATAGAAATAACGCTTCTTGGTCAAGTCCGAGGATGAGATGTTCTTGTATTAACTCAAGCTTATCTAAATACAGTGTGTTCTTCTTTTTTTCTTCCTTCTTAGATTACATGCCCCATTTTTTACGATAGCCTTTTCCTTATATAGACTTTCACCCCTCCATCCCAGCCTTCCACCTGTTGATTTTGTAGGTAATCCCTTGGATGTTTGTCTCATCAGGACCTTCTAGAAGCTTTGTGAGTAGTTATGAGCTGAGATGGCATTGTTTAAGTGTCATTTCTTCATAAATGTGGCCAGTTCGTTTGGTGAAGTACATTTAATATGGTGGTGACAGCATTCTTCCAGATATTTCTTTTTCTATTGTTGACTTAGCTTTGCTACCTCCCTTGAAGCTTATTCTTCCCAAAATGGTTACATTCTCTAAAGCTCTCCCGAGGTGGCTTAGCTCCCCGGAAACCACAACTGATCTGTCATTCTCTTCATTTATCCTTGGCCCATTGACTCAGACTTAACAAACCCTTTGACCATCCTTGGGCTTTTGTCTGTCCCCAAGCATGGCTCATAGCCCAATATACTTGCTCGGTCTTCCTATCCTCACAACTCGCTTTCAAGGACAACAACTTCTCTAGTTAGATCCACAAATCCAATTCCCATGTAAGTTTTTCTAAAGTCTCTCCCTACTTAACTATGCTTTCAAAAAATTTTACAAAATATTTATTAAAATTGGATTATTCTTAATTATTGACTTGGGGTTTCCGTTTATACCAACTTTCAAATTTCAAATTTTTTTTTCTTGGATTGTTTTTAGTTATTGAATTTAGAGAATGTTGTGTTTGTTTAAAGCTTAAAAGCACAATATTTTATATAAGAGTAATACTACAGGTACAAACTAGTTTACAACATTTTTACAAAATGTTAATATGACCAACCTCTTATTGGTTTTTATCTGTGCCTACCATTAATATCACTTTTTTATTTACCAATAATTATTTACCACATCAGCAGTTTGTAAAAATTTTTGTAAAATAATTTGTATCTCTAGCATTGTTCTTTTATATAAACTCTATTTATAAATGACAAATATATATAGAATTAAGTACCATCGTACACTCTTGGTGCGATGGTCACTCTACAAGTATAAGTGTTTGTGGGACGTGGGGGGCAAGAGTCGGAGTTCAAGTCTTCTATCTTATATTTAAAAAAAAAAAATAGTTACCATTTTGAGATATTATTAGCTACGGATTATTTTCCGCAAATTGCTGCGTATGTTTTATAAGTTTATGATTAAACAACGCACGCATCTTCAACTAATAATAATGATGGGAGGTATTGAGAAGAGCAGAAAGAAATACAGAGAGAGTTCAGTCTCTTCACGCTTCTCTTCGACAGTGACAAATGAGAGGACGGTCGGATTGGAGGAAGAATCATCAACAATGACGACTGAAGAGTGCTTCTACCTACGGTTTCTATGTTTGTGTAAACTAATAAATTTCTCAAATCAAAGAACCCCATAATATGCGTTGCTGGTGGGGTCTTTCTACTAGTCAGCCATGGCCCATGGGCAGAGCCAATCACTGCGGTTTTAGGACAATCCAAACATTCCAACAATATCCTTTTGTTTTATATACTAAACACAATTTTTTGATTAATTCATAATAAAATATTAAAATGAAGGATTAAGTTTAACTTCAAATTTTTCTCAAAAAAAAAAAAAAATGATACTTAGCCCTCTCAAATATTTGAGTTAGTCCAATGATTTTCTTAAAAAAATTGTCCAATTGGTCTGGTGTTATAGAGAATTTTTTTTTTTCCTTTCTTACATTTATTTTTATTGTAAAATGTGTTCTTGTATCTGTTAAAGTTTTGAATCATTCATATTATTGAATACTTTATTAATTTAATTGAAATTTTTTTACTCACTTTGGTTGATAATTTGGTAATTGATATTAAAAATAAAAACTTTAGAGATTCACTATGGAGAATACTAAATTATATGTGTATAGATATTTATGTTTCTACATGTTTATGGAAGTTTGTATAAGTTAATAAATTAGTATCATAAGTTGACCATTTCAAATAAAAATTTCTGACTATGCCCTTGGACATGTGTCCTTGTCATATGTGATGCAACAAATTTTTATTATTAATAAAAATAAATAAATAAACAAAGTGAGGGATTATCTTGAATCTGTACAAATGGGTCATCCTATAAACAAAGTGAGTGATATCTTGAATGCAATATTATATAGAATACGAACACTTTTGATTTACAGGCAACCAAACTTGCCGAAGATGTTCTTTATTTTATTGAATTTTCTTGTAGAAAAAAAAAAAAATCTTATAAACCTAAGAGTAGCAGCACAACAACTTTCTATATGCCTTAGGGCTTAGGGCCCGTTTGCTATAGTTATTTAAACAACAGTTTTCAGTTTTTAAATAAAATTACATATATTTTTACACATTTTTTCATTCAAATGTATTTTTAAAAAATACAAACAATATTACTAAAAATATCTTATAAGTGTCTATTGTTTTTAATGCAATGATTAAGTTGTGATTTTTCTAGATTCTTGTAATATTTCTCCTCCAACAGTCAGGATCTGATCGATGTACAACATCCCATCGAAAAAGAAAAGAAAAGATTGATGTACAAATTGTACACGTTCTCCACCTTTCAGTGAAACACTGAAACCATTATGGATTCTCATACTTCAAACATTCTAGGAACCTCCATATATCTGATAAAATTAATTATAGTATTTTAATAACTGCTAATTGATTAAGGAAAGTGGTAATTAATATGAAATATGAAATATTGTAGTTAGATCAGAAAATTGCATTAGATTGAAAACTACAACAATTTCTATTCCATTGTTTTCTTCTTTAATTTTTTTTAGAAATATAATTAGATGTAAATTGTAATAGAAGATGGATAAGAGAGTTTTTTTTTTTTTTTTTTAAGAGAGAGTTTTAACCTATGGTGTCTACTCCTGATGAGTGTTTTTTATCATCAGATCAAAAGAGAATTAAATATAATAAAATAATTCTTAAAATATAATTTTTGGTTAAAATAGAAGCAAACAACATTAAGTCATAAATAGAAAATCACCTAGATAGTTGCACATGCTCTTTTTTTAAGAAAACTTTTTATCTTTAAAATTTCTTGGAGTACTTAAATATTCTATTGAAATTGAAGTGGTCTTATCTAGGTGAGTAAATATTATCATTGTGCACAAAAGTCAAGAAAATAAAATGGACTCATGGTGTGAAATTAGACTCAAATTGAAATTTAATTTAAAGGCTAATTGGATTTTATCGCTTTTGGCTATAAATATATATATATATATATATATATATATATATACAGTATAGGATTATAATAAAGCATCCTAAAATTAGTTAACATTCCTCATGAGGCCTCATTTATTATCATAACTAGTATGTAGCTTTGCGCATATGCATGTATACAATTAAAAATAATCACTATTATACGGTTCAAATTATACTTTTTTTTAGAAGAGGTTTAAATTATACATAGTATTATTAGTTTACACTTTTTTTAAAATATACATTTCTTAAATATGTAATGTTTTCTCATATTATATATATATATATATATATATATATATATATATATATATATATATATATATATATATATATATATATATTTTAAGGACCAGATTTGACTTGAATCCAGAACAGGAATGGATCCAGGCCCACGTAGCCCAAACAATAAATTTATAGAGTGCAGGATAGAAAGTTAGTCTGAATCTTGGGCCGAGATCTTGGATTTTAGCGTTAAAAGGCCAGAGCTACACGCGTAATCTGTGCAAATAGTATCCTCGGACATGCCCTAGTGCTATGATTTGAGAATAATTCCAGTCCCCTTTCCTTTCTCCTTCCTTCGTATTATATACTATGGCTTTTTTTTACCTTTTTCATCATCCACGTGTGGACTTGTCGTTGAAAGTTCTTTTTCTCCATCCCTCTTGCCTTTTCTTGAATCTTTCATTCTTAGCTGGAAGGCTGCATGTTCACTGTTCAGGTATCACCTCCACATTAATGCGGCCAGAAGGTTAGCTGGGCGGCATTTAATGCGGAGGTGACAGTACCCTTAGATATTTGTTATTTCTTACTCTTATCTTTTATTTGATATTTTCCCCTTCATTTTGCTGTAAGGTTTGTCCGAGGTGTTACTCTAAATGACTGATAAGTTTACCAGATACCTCGGATAGAAGTTCCGAGGTGACTATCGTCCTCGGACATGGTCAAATTCCTCACAAGCACTCTTTACCTCTCCTCGGAGGATAATTTTATCTCTTCTTTTGTTGGTTGTTCTCGGATATTCTCTCACCCTTAGATTGGACATTGGGCCTGACCCTTTCTTACACAATTTGTATATATGAGATTAGATATTGGGCCTGGCCTCTTCCAACGTAGTTTGAACACAGGGTACAATTGGTCCCCCCATATATATATATATATATATATATATATATATTTATAATTTAATTGATTTTAGACTCTTCGATTTTTGCACTTAGTAATTCACTTGCCACAAAAATTAAAAATTTAGATGGACACATGGCAGAAAATTGAATTCCAATTGAAATCTAATTGGATTTTTACTCTCAATAATTCATGTAGGATCACGATTTCCAAGCTCAAGCCCAAATAGTATTGGACCTTGGCCCAGTGAATCCCAGTCAATAAATTTGTAAAGGATGGATTGAAGAACTGAGTTTCAGTAAGTTTAATAACGGCTATTATGATGTTTAAAAATGTTTTTCAAGATAATAATAAACAAGATAACTGATAAGTCCCTGATCCAAGGAGACTGTTCTTCTCTTTAGTCTTTTGATCCTTCTCTAATCATACCAAAAAATCCTTTTCTGTTTCGATCCCTTTCTTATGGAAGATATTTCCCATTATATAGTCCCCTTGAACCATCCTCTCCATACACTTGTTTATCATCTAAGCCACCACTTGAGTATTTGTCCCATCAAACTTTTTCTTTAGCTTTTTCTGAGTGGTGATCTCCCAGGAAACACTGTTCAGAGGTCTACTCCACATAAATGCGGCCATAGAAGTAGGTACAATGCATTTAATGTGATGGTAGCAACTTTTCTATAGATATTTTGGAGTCTTTCTTCTTCCCTGTGTGTCCGTGAGGCGTCTCTACGTGGTGGGAACTTTGTGGAGAATCATTACAATGGTCCGAGTAAACAATTGAACCGCATTCAATAGATCCGAGGAGGAATATCTCCTCGGAAAACTTAGTTATTTCCCACACCCAAAATCTTAGTGGGTAAATCTTAGTAGTCTTCAATTTCTCATTCATACTTCCTCGGAAATTCAAGTTCTCGGATAAGGATTAAGATCCAATACTTATCAATTTGGACTCTTGTAAGCCCAAGGCCCAGTAAGTATGAATTTTGGACCTTCGCCCCTACAATTCACTTGGCACAAAATTAAAAATTAAATGAGACACGTGGTGCAAAACTGAGAATCCACTTAAAATCTAATTGGATTTTCTCTAAACTTTGGCTATTAAATGACCACATGATAATTGTTTTATGGGGAAATTGCACTTTGCCCCTCTTCAATCCCTTAAAACAAAATTGTTTAACAAATTTAACCATTGTGGTGCAATTTGATATTTTTTTTTATGTGGTGTCATGTATGCGCGTGCAGAGGTCATGTGAGTCGCATGTGTCATGCTTTTTAGTTTAAGTTAACAGTTCAATTGACAATAGGGTGAAAAGTGAAGCACATATAATATTTTAGAGTAGTAAACATGCATTCTGAAAGTTCAGTGTCATAAGCGTAAATGATGGTATAATTTAAGGTGATAAAGTGTAATTACCCTCTTGTTCTCCTTATTAATTTTACATTAAATGCTCATGATTAACTAGTTTGTCAAAACATACCAACCACTGAGATCTAATTTCTCAAGAACTTAAACAACCAAGGCTTTAAACTCAAAGTAACATTAAATTATTAAGAATCAAGCATCTTTCCATTCGAATTGTATCTAAGATTTGCACTAGTGTTTTTAGTATTTTAGATTATTTTCCCCGTTTTTGTGTAGTTTTTATTTTTGGGTGCTCTTGAGGGAGTTGGGTTGTTTGATGAAATTTGATTGAAGAGCCTTGTTAGGGTTGTGTGATCATAAGACTGACTACCTAGTTTAGTTTAAGAAGAAAAATGTAATCAATACTTGGCATTTGGTACGGAGTAATGTTTTTAAGATTTTTATGGGAATGTGGATTCCCTTTTGTGGGAATGTGGATTCCCTTTTTTTAAAAGTGAATATCCACATTCTTATTATGCCTAGATAAAATTACATTTTGTATAAACTTACAATTGTACAAATTCTCCATACCCTTTAACTAATCAAAAAAAAAAAAAATTATAAATTAATGATTTAAATAAATTTTTATTATAAATTTCATTTAAAAGATGTTATATTATAATTTTATTGAATTTTTTTATGATTTATAGTTTACAATTGTTTTCTCATAATTTATTTAGCGAAAAGTAAAAAAAGAAAAAAAAGACTTCGCATTGTATTTACAAATCAAATTGTATTTTGGAAAAAATAAATAATTCTTATAAGATTCTCAAAAAATAAACCAAATATAAGCACTCATATTCTTTTGATTTTTATTAGATTACAAATCAAACCAAACATAAAAATAGTTACATTCCTAGACATCCAAATCACCAAAAATCTATAATTTCTCAAAAATTTGAATGCTAGGATAATGTGAATTCCCCATACCAAACACTAGGGATGACAATTCATATTCGCGTATTAGGTTCATGTCATGTCAACTAATGAGTATTCAACTATATGGGTCAACACTAACCTGACTCTTTTTTAAATAGGTCAAAGTTCCCCAACCCCAACATAACTTATTTATTAAACGGGTCAGTCATGCCGACTCGTTTATAAGATTTTATCACAAATAATCAATCATAATATGTCAAAATAATAAAAACCACAACAACTAATAAGTTTATATATATACCTAGGGTTTGCAAGATATATTTGTTAAAATGTTATTTAATTAAATGGGTCAAACGAGTTTCATGGGTTGAATATGAACCCGACACATTTATTAAACGTGTTAATCATGTTAACCTGAATATGCCATGATCTCATTAAGTCTTAATTTACAACCTACTAATTTTGTGTCAAGTTCGCAAGCTGTTTCAAATTTTGCTACCCCAATCAAGCACTATCTTAAAAATTAAGAAAAGTCATTTTGGTGTCTTTTGCAAGTTGCCACGTATTCTATGACCGAACTTGATTTCACAAGATCATTAAATATGTAATGGTTGGGAACTGGATTCTATAATGAGAATGGATATTTTTTTTCAAAGGATTCTGGTAGAATAGTCAAATCATTTCTAAAGTAAGTTTTTTCTAAACACAATGTGGAGTTCCTTTTCTGTGATGGAGATTGGCTGATCAGTCTACTTTAAATTAATTTCAAACTAACTTTCTCTTCGGTCATGATCATGCCTGTCTGTTTTCCAATCCGTGAAACTTTTCTCTGTTGGAAAAACCAGATTCTTCCAGCTTGTATACATTTATGAGAGCAAGAATTTGTCAAGTCCATCACTGGCACCAAAGAGCACATAATCTAATATTCTAAAGATCTTTCTTTTGGGTCAATTTCAGTTAACCTACTAAATTCTACATTCATTGAGCCAGAACTGAACATGTGATGATAAGCTAGCACTAGCAGCGACCAGTGAATGAGTCGTGTTGAACTCATTTTGTCTATTCAGCAGTAAGATGAGTCTGTGTATCACGTGGAGAAACTTTCATATACGCTCGGCTTATGAGACATCCCTCTCACTGATACGTGGATCCCGTGCCGCACACAAGATAGCTTCCAATATAAAGTGACATTATGCTCATCAAAAGAATAGTAATTGACAACTAATAGCATAGAAAATTAGTGATGGTTAATGTAGGATGAATACACGAAACTCATGAGTCATGACTGAGCTTGATCGCCAACTTCACAAGAGGATGACCAAGACTCTGTCTCTCTGAAATATTACTAATTGTTATAGGTGACAGATATTTTGAATCCCAAATTATTTTAAAAATAATAATAATAAATGACTGTTTGGATTCAACGTTTTGCGTCTACGTCAGAC
This sequence comes from Quercus parvula, assembly GCA_030820535.1. Lineage (NCBI taxonomy): Eukaryota > Viridiplantae > Streptophyta > Magnoliopsida > Fagales > Fagaceae > Quercus > Quercus parvula. Next base: position 29,906,567 of record JAUAME010000007.1, read on the forward strand.
GCGTTTTGAGTTTCAGGCTTTTTTTTTTTACTAACCCAGTGCCTCTTGCACTCTTTATAGGACATGAATAGTGCAAGAAGGCAAATGAACAATGTTTTTCTTGTGAACAGTATTTTGAAAAAAAAAATTTTTTTATTGTTTCCAGTTTTCAGTTTTCAACAAAATAAACTATATCCAAACGGACCCTAAGTATGATGTCCAAGATTAATTGAATATTGATTGAGTGTGTGTTTTGTAGGTCTGCTTTGAGTTCCACATCACGTTAGGCATATACTTGACACAAACTTGATTGGTCTCATGCTATTGAGAGGTGAAACTAAAAAATAAAGAAAAAAAACTATATATGTGTGTGTAATACCCAAGAAAAAATTGGAATAAAAATTTAATTAGGGTACGTTTGGTACACTGAATGAGAATCACGACAGGAATTGTAATCTTTATTACTAGGAATAAAATGTGTTGTAATGTAATAACTAAACATATACATTAGTTTGGTTGTTAGTTATAACATTAGAATGAAACTTAACATTCATTTTAGGAAATTTCTTACTCATACAATTATATTTCCTTAAAAATTGTTATTTTTAAATTTAAGAGAGATATGTGTTATTTTTTATAATTTTTTTATTTTTATAATTGTTAGATGTATATGGAAAGTTTGTTTACTTGGAAATATATTAAGTTTTGAAATTATTGCACTTATTAAGGAATAGTTAATACAACATTTTAAAGAGGAATACTTATTCCTCATTTTGAAGAATAACTATTCATAAGGAATGATTATTCCTTGTAATAAAAACATAACCAAACTAAAGAATAACTATACCATAGGAATAACTATTACATTACAGTACCTATTACAGTCTACCAAACATGCCCTCAGCAATTTAACTTAAGACTTAGGGTCAAGGATTGAAATTTTACACTTCTAGAAACCCTTTTTTGTTTGTTTTGCTTTGTTTTTGGTTTTTGGTTTTTTTTTTTTTTAAATTTAAGAACAACATATAAAGATAGTTAAGTCTTGAGATCAGCCACCGTTGGAGTTATATGTTCAACACAAACCAAAATTTAAAAAGGCAAGGAGATTCAAGTGGAAATTTTGGAGCTAAAATCAATTAAAATATCTTTAAGGTAAGAAATCTTCCCTAATATATTTTTTAATCTTTTAAAAATTTTATGGTTTAGGGTTTTAGAATTTGGGGATTTTTCATTATTAGATGGATTTAAGCCAATTGGGTGTGAATTACCTCATACTTTGATGAATTTTGGGTTTGATGGATAGGTTGTGACTCTAGGATGTTAATAACTTAATTTTTGGGAGGATTTATTTAAGTAAATTAGTCTAAACATGATCTTAAGACATAACTTTCATAAAAATAACTACACATTTGGTTGCTAGTTGAAACAGTAAGTAGTAAATTTATTTGATTCATGAAAATGAGTTATAGAAAGAAAATTATAAAAAATAAAGGTTCTTGACAAAGTCCACTCGCAAGTCACATGGTTGGGGTCCTGGGGAAGAGTGTGGCTCATTCCTTGGTCCATTAGGTTCAACAAAAACCCATTCCGCTCCCCTAGAAAATAGTCAAAGACTAATGGATACCAATTTGAGTCAAAATTCAGCTTAGAACATAGTTACTACAATGTTAAAAACTTTAAAAGGTTTTTTTTTTTTTTTTTTTTTGAGGAAAAAAAAAAAAAACTTTAAAAGGTGATTTCATATAAGTACTCTAGAATTATTATGTGAAAATTTTAGCATAGTTTTTTCATATGTCTTTATTGTGTGCAAAATTCTAATTTAATTTTAAAGACTCTAAAGAGGGAAAAAAAATTATATTTTCACTTTGGGATCATAGTAATGTAAAAAATAAGGAGAAATTAAACTTTACTACTATAAACTATAACTTAAATTACATTTTGTACCCTAATTTTTCAGAATGTATGGTTAGCACCATAAACTATAACTTGTATTACACTTTGCACTCAGCCGCCAATTTTGCCGTTATTTTGGATGGGAAACCAAACTTTGGAGGTGCATAGTATAATTGTGAGTATGTATAGTTTAGAGTGGTAAAGTATAATTTCTCATTTGTTTTAAAGGGATTGATTAGATGGCAATTGGGTCTTTTGACTTGATACTATCCAAGATAAAGATAGAATTGATGGTGTAGTGCAAATTATTTTAGGGTGCTAACCGTGCATTTCGAAAGTTTAGGGTGCAAAGTGTAACTTGGAGTATAGTTTAGAGTGATAAAGTGTAATTTTCTCTAAAAATAACTTAGCAGGTCCAAATTTAAAATAACCAAAATGTCATTTGTGGACCAAACTTTTACGTAATTGATGAACTTAAAATTTCACCCCACCCATTCCATCATTTTACATCAACATCCATATTTCCAAACATTTTTCTCAAGTTTAACCATGGTTAACCTAGGTTTAACCAAGGTCTAACTAAAAATTCAACTGTTTGATCTGGATATATTCAAGCAAATACCGAAGATAATTGAATTCCCTATAAAATGAATGCTCAAGGGCCTATACTAGATCCAAAACAAGCTAGATATCACAAAAATAGTAAAAACGTTCCGAACACTTAGCCAATTTTAAGAACAAAGGTCCAAAAGCTTGGGTGTAGTTTGATCTAATGAAATTATGATCAAATGACCACGGATAGGCCCGAATAAGGAGTTTTTGGGAAGGTCTCAATAAAAACTTCAATTTGGTTTCCTCGAATCACAATAATTCCATTTGAACCAAAAAATATCAAAGTTGAAATTTTATGATACAAACTTGATTTTAACACCATTTTCCAAAGCATCTAGCTTACCAAATTTGAAAGTTGGGGGAAAAAAGTGGATATCATGATCTTTCCAACGATGCCTCTATTGGACCAAATGGAGGTCGAAAAGGTAAGAAAGTAAAGTTGTAAAGATGAGAAAAATAACGTGAATCCCAGGAGAAAATTGGCCTTTGCCCCTTTTGCGCAAAAAAATCCAGCATTTTGCGCCCTTGATGAACTTAAAATTTCACCCCACCCATTCCATCATTTTACATCAACATCCATTTTTCCAAACATTTTTCTCAAGTTTAACCATGGTTAACCTAGGTTTAACCAAGGTCTAACTAAAAATTCAACTGTTTCATCTGGATATATTCAAGCAAATACCGAAGATAATTGAATTCCCTATAAAATGAATGCTCAAGGGCCTAGACCGGATCCAAAACAAGCTAGATATCACAAAAATAGTAAAAACGTTCCGAACACTTAACCAATTTTAAGAACAAAGGTCCAAAAGCTTGGGTGTAGTTTGATCTAATGAAATTATGATCAAATGACCACGAACAGGCCCGAATAATGAGTTTTTGGGAAGGTCTCAATGAAAACTTCAATTTGGTTTCCTCGAATCACAATAATTCCATTTGAACCAAAAAATATCAAAGTTGAAATTTTATGATACAAACTTGATTTTAACACCATTTTCCAAAGCATCTAGCTTACCAAATTTGAAAGTTGGGGGAAAAAAGTGGATATCATGATCTTTCCAACGATGCCTCTATTGGACCAAATGGAGGTCGAAAAGGTAAGAAAGTAAAGTTGCAAAGATGAGAAAAATAATGTGAATCCTAGGAGAAAATTGGCCTTTGCCCATTTCGCGCAAAAAAAATCAAGCATTTTGCCAATTTTCCCAAACTAATTAGGGAAATGCTATTGTTTTGAAACTCGATTTTCTCAAAATCAAGTTTCAACGTCACTATAGGCTCTTTAAAATGTCACTATAGGTATGAGGCGATCAAACTAAAAAAAAAAAAAAACTTGCATGGAACTCGAGTTCATAGAGCTTGAGTTCCAAAACGCCACTATAGGGCTTCAGAATTTATTTATTTATTTTCAGTTTGTTATAACTCAATTGTCCAAAAGTCGAGTTTTAAATTGAAACTCGATTTTTAGAAAATCGAGTTTCAAAACAGGAACATTTCTCTAATTAGTTTGGGAAAGGAGATAAAATACTGGATTAAAAAAAAAAAAAAAAAGGCAAAAGCCCATTTTCTCCTAAATCTCACAGAAATCAAGTTAGCGGTGCCCTCTTTGCACTTGAATTTCTCAACTCTCACACGAATTTGGTCTTAAAGTTTGGTATTTTCTATAGAAGTGACTATCTATAATTTGGAGAAAACAACGTCTTAGACTATGTTTAGATTGTGAGATATCGCTCATACAAAATTGACAAAAACCAACTTCGGAAGCTCTTTCCATTTGAACCATCCTACTTACGAGGCAAATAACGATTTTCATACTACACCAAATGACGTAAAGTCAAATTGTTCGAAACAACACAAAGGCTGACATCTGTGAAATTTTGGGGAACATATGAAATCGGTTGATGTCTTGATGATAATTGATACAACTTGGTATTTTAACTGGTATGCTATGCATTCAAAAAAATTTGCTATGGAATTTTAATAACTCTATAAATACTCTCAATTTCACAGTAAATTAAGTTGTCAAGTTGTGACTTGGGTCCGTTACCAACACTACTTTTATTATGTTCCAGTTACAACTTGGAGAAATTATAAAGTCCTCATGGTGGATAAGTGACATAGTCCACAATTTCACTAAAAAACTTCCACCTGTTTAAAATTGCTAAGTTATAAAAAGTTTTTAAACAAAAACTGATTACCGACTTAGCAATTTTAAACAAGTGTGAATTTTTTAGCAGAATGGTGGACAAGTGACGTGCTCCACTAGATGACTGTATAATTTCTCCACAACTTGACAACTTAATATGTCAAATTGAGTGTCTAAACTAAAGTTCACCTATACCAATTTTCTTCTCCATACTAAAATATTGATTTTATTTGTATTGGCCGGTGTCAAAACTTTGACTATTGCTCCTCGTTTCTTTTCTCACCCTTGATGTCCTTCTTTCCTTTCCCTCCAAATAAATTTGGACGTTAACAATCTTGGATGCTAGTGTAAAATTAAAACGATATGTTCAAATCAATTTAATGCTTTTATTGCTGGTGGGTCTATCCATTAGAGAAAGTCTAAGAGGCATTTGTTAGAAGATCTTGTTTCCTCGAATTGGCTCATTTGATTGGTGGGAATTTAGTGGATTGGAAAATGAAAGTAAATTAAAAAGAAAAATGCTAAAGTCATAGTCTTTTTTACAAATTACTAATATAGTGAGTGGATAATACTAGTAAATAAAAAAGTAATGTCCATGGCAGGCTCAAACAAGAACTAGTAAGAATTTATCACATCAACAGTTTGCAAAAATATTATAAAATAGTTTATAACTATAGCATTATTCAATTTAAATTAAATTCTCTCAAATCTAGTTTCTTTGAAATTAAATTGAGGAATCCAAAAGTCCAACTAGCTGTAGCAGCCCTTTCTTTTTCTCATTTCTGTATAAAATTTCCACATTTAATTTTCTCAGTAGGACAAAGCAACTTTCAACTAGAAAATGATTCAGCTATACAACTTTTCCACCATCCCACCAATTAGAGAAAATAGAAAAATGGGAAGATGAAAAGAGAGATTAATATTATGAAAGTTACCTCCTCAATGGTTAGAATTACATCCCCTATCCAAACCTCTTATCTAAGTGTCATGCCTATAAAATTGTTCTACAACTATAGCACATATAGTTCGAATGTGAAGCTGTTTAGTCCATCTGTAGGTTCGGGACAGACAAGTTTGCTACACGGTAATTTAATATCAAAGTCAAACGAGTAATTCTAAGATGATACAATTTTTAACAATTATTCTACATGGTAAACTATGATGGATTACATTTTACTTTCACATAAATCTACTAGTTATAGTTTGCCACATTAAATTTGTGGCAATATTGTGACACAAAAGGTAGGTTATAGGTTTTTTTATATCAAACACATGGAAACATAGGCACCCCCACGTGGTAGCTGCTGAAAGGGCCAAAGAATAGTTCAGTCAAAGGTTTGAATCAATACCATGAGCCTCTTGGCTCCATTGGTACTTTTCTGCCTCCACCATGAGAAGGGTGTTGGTTCAAAATCCAGAAGCTATAGCTCTCTTAAAAACTATCAATAGAAAAGAAAAAAACAAAAAATTGGAATCAATAATGTTGCTTTTTTTTTTTTTTTTTTTTGGATACAAATATTAATCATTACTGATAACTTAATGACATAATTTTTTCAAAAAAAAAAGCAAATGACATAATTTTCCTAGAAACTAATCTATGTCACAAACTTCATCCACTTGTTTGTGGATTCTCCCAAAAACAAGAACCTATATTTCCCTTTCTAGTTCCTTATTTGCCATAGCCCATCCATGTTCCACATGCTACCTGAAAAATCATTATCAGCCCAGTTATTTTCTACAACATGGGATTTGCTACTTGAATCTTCAAAATTCTCCAGTGGTGAAATACTTTCCAAGTTGAAGGCTTCTATATCATAGCTATTGTTGTCAGCATAGTAATATTCCTTTACAAATGTGCCATCATCATTGTTAACTTTAGCATGGAATTGACTTGTTGGACATTCTGAAAGTCGAGGGATTTGTGATACATTCATTGATTCTGACTCTGGATTCTGCTCATGGTGATCCAAACTTTGTATTGTCTCACTCAAACAAAGAGGTCCCTGCATCACAACTTGTGCAGGTGCTGTTGTTACTGAATGATGATAGGCACTATCAAGAGGCTGAGGGATTGCTGAGTTTTGATATAACACCCCTGAAGAAGATGACTCTTCTATCCTTTGAAGCAACCTCGGCATCCAATAGTTCCGAATAATATCTTGAAATGCAACGCTATTGGTATCAATCTTAAGATGCCGAGCTTGTTTCTGCACCCGAGTTCTCCAATAATTCTTGATTTCATTGTCCGTTCTTCCTGGTAGATGTTGTGCGATCTTTGACCACCTAAAATACCATATGAACAAGAACAACTATAAGACGGAAAACAACTTACCATTATATTCCTTATAAAAGGTGACTATTGGGGTCAACATTCAAGAATCGAAAATTGCATTCAAATCAGACCATAACTATTTCTACAAATTCTATTTCACAGGAGGCAAAACCATGACAGTAATTCAAACACATGGTTACAAACATTGTTATCTTTTCTGAAGACAATTAAATTCAACGCAGTTATGTGTTTGACTTTAATTGAGGATTCTAAAGTATTAAGAGTGATGAGAAAATTAGACAGAGAGATTGATTCATTTTTTTTCTAACATCCAAAAAAATACGCATTAATATTGGTCAAGTTCACAGGGTCCAAATGACATGAACATAAGATTGGACAATTACCTGTTACCCCATTTGCAGTGGAGTTCAAGAATCAAAAGCTGTTCTTGTGGGCTAAGATTTCCACGCTTTACATCTGGTTTTAGATAATTTAACCATCTCAACCTGCAGCTCTTGCCAGTTCTCCTCAATCCTAAAACAGCAAAGAATATAAATAGTATAAAGATTGAAGTTCAAATAGCTAAAGGTTACTAATCACAAGCTTGCAAAGAATTCTCTAAGATTACCTGAACGTTTTGCTAGCAAATTCCAACGGCCCTCACCGTTATGTGCAATGTAGTGAATGAGCAGAGTGTCTTCTTCAAGAGTCCATGGTCCTCTACGAAGTTCACTGTCATCTTCACTTGAACTACTTATGCTCTTACTACAAGTAGGCATGGCGATTCTTACTAATAAAGACCCCGAAAATCATGCATATGTATATAAGAGGAGAGTTACTTGGGTCTTGAAGCTTAAATGAAGCAAATCACAACCAACACAACCTTTATATGTTACAACTAACAAGATGTTTATCTGTGCGTGTGTGTATATATATATATATATATATATATATATATTTCTTTTCTTTTTCTTTGGAGGGGGCTGTCAAAATGGCATATTGTACTTCTAATCAACAATTCAACGTCTTTTTAAAATAGTTTCCAAATTAAAATTTTAATCTAAATTATCTTTGAATCAAAGATAGAAATCATACTCTAACATAATCTAAGTGTATGTATGTGAAACTGCTCTATAAATACTTGAACCCCGGCGCCTTTGCCCCCATCCCACAAGAATTTTTATTTGTGGAGTGATTATTAGGCCAAGGATACGCAGTAATCTAAATTACTCTTTTAACTTCTAAAATTTGAGACTTTTTTTTTTTAGTTAATCATCAAAATTTGATCCTGTTTTTCAAAGGGTCATTATGTTTATTCAGCCAAAAAAAAAAAGTGGTCATTATGTTCATGGGCGTAACTGATCTGATTGTTAAATTGGAAAGGGGGGGAGGGGGAATCCTTTTATTGGTACTTAACAGTAGGGCTATCCATTAGAAACCGAAAACCGACCCACCCACCCAAACTACTTGAGCTGATCTGAAAACCAGTCGACCTGACACCGGTGACGGTTGGCAGCGGGTCTTCGCCATGAAAAGCTAATTTCGGCAGGTCGGATGGCGGGTTTCCTTTTCCAAAACTCGATGAACCCGATTTGACCGACGAAACCCTTGAAAGAAGACCTGGCCTACCTAGATCCACTCAGATCCGGTAAAGATTTCGTAGTTTTGGTTAGATCCGGCGATGAGATAGAAGTTTTTGCTCAAATTTGGCCTTGAGGTGGTGTTTTTTGCTTCGATCCCGTGGTTACCACACAGATCCGAAGAAAAATCAGCAGATCCGGCGAAGATCCAATGAAGATACGACAAAGATCCGATGATGAGATGGAAGTTCTCATTCATATCTGGGCTTGAGGTGGTCTTTCTTGCTTCGATATCGTGGTTATCGCACAGTTCCAAAGAAAAATCAACAGATTTGGCGAAGATACAGCAAAGATTTGGTGAGATCCGATGAAGATTTAATGATTCCCGGCGAAGATTCGGCGAAGATCTGAAGGTTGAAACTCACTCCAACTTCGACTGACCTGACCGTTGTCCAACGGAGCCCGATCCGACTCGACCCGAGATTGCCGGCGGTCGGCGGCGAGTCGTTCAACTTCTCACCCGATGTGAGTGGGTCGGTTCCGGGTTGGGCACAAACCCGACCCGGACCGACCTGTAGACACCCCTACTTAATAGTCTATAAGTAATAGAGATAGACAGAGTAACTATTTTGAAAATTATATTAAACTTGGTGGATCAAAATAAAAATCTCAAACTTAAAAAACCATATCAAAAATAACCAAAAACCTTTTTTTTTAAGGAACAAATAACCATAAACCTTAAGATCAAAAATATAATTTTGATCGAATTTTGATCATGCAGTTTCCATTTACCTTCCATGAAGTCTAAAACAGAAAATAGGAAATAATAATAATAATTTTTTTTGGATTTGTCGGTTATTTGTTCTCGTAGCCTGTTTTCAATTGGAATGAACTTTTGTCCATAATCACCATCCTAGGAATTTAAAAAGATACAAGTCAGAAGTCCTTGATTGATTCTCAGTCAAAGAACAGACCGAAATACTTTTTGCTTCTTACCATCACAAAGTATTAAGCAAAAGGAATCATTTACCGGAAGATAACAGTAATAGGTATTTATTTTATGTACCTTTTCATTGCTAATATAATTTTATAAAAGATAAAGTTTAGTTACAAAATTGATTGTAACATAAGATTACAACCATATTTAATATTTTTTTTATTGAAGGTGAATTCTAAAAATTCACCATTAGATTATATCTTCTTCTTATATATTTCATACTTACAAAATTTCTAGAAAATTGAAGATTAATAGCTATGTCATCAATAAATTGTTTAAATTGAAAGTTTTTATAGTTTAAAATTATGCATAAAATGTAAACTTATAGATTATATAGTAAATAATGTCCGATTAACACAAAATTTGATAAGTGTATTAATAGTGTATAGAATATGCAATTCAATTGTTAGATTTTCAAAATATATAGTCATATTTATTTTATCGAGTAAGGTTGTAGACTTAAATTACAATCAATTTTGTAGTTAAATTTTTTCCTTTTATAAATTATTATCAACTCAGAGACGAAACTAAGTTAAAGACCAAGGGAACCATAATTAAATCCCCCCATTAAACACCATTTTTTATTTATTTAGAATTTTAGAATATATTTACCCCTACCATCCCAAGTTATTTTTTTATAAAAAATATTCTATAAATATTTAAAATTTGGTCCCCAAAATGTTCTAAATCCCAAAATTAAATTCAATTGACTCAAATAGATCAAAAAGGAAGAAAAATGGAATAGTCAGCTGGTCCATTAAAAAAAAAACTTGTCAACATATAAAATTTTTTAAGATTATTTATTTATTTTTTTTGGTGTTTCATGCAGCTAATATCCTATTGTAAACAAAAAAGTGTTTCTTAATCAATATAAATTAAGGAAAAACTAAGAAATAAATCCAATAATTTTCAAGCAATGTTAAGGCAGTTCTTTAGCTTTGTATATTCAAATGTACATTTCCTTTTATTTATTTATTAATATATGTCATATTTAATTCCCCCATCCCTCCAAATTTTGGCCGAAATGATGGTAGATTCAAAGCACATAGATCAAAAAGGAAGGAAAATGGAATAGTCAGCTGGTCCATTAAAAAAAAAAAAAGTACTTGTCAACATATAAAATTTTTTAAGATTAATTCTTTTTTTTTTTTTTTTTTTTTGGTGTTTCATGCAGCTAATATCCTATTGTAAACAAAAAAGTGTTTCTTAATCAAGATAAATTAAGGAACAACTAAGAAATAAAATCCAATAATTTTCAAGCAATGTTAAGGCAGTTCTTTAGCTTTGTATATTCAAATGTGAATGAGAATTAATACGAAATTCCCAACATGTGAGAAACAAAGAATAGAGAAAACACACGCCAAAGAAAAATAATTACATGCACAAGACAATATTTACATGGTTCGGCAATTTGCCTACCTCCACAGAGTTGTATAGATTTCGCTATTATTAGGGAAAAATACAAGTGCGGCAATACATTTTTTTCTCTCTCTCAAAAAATTACAACAACAAACACTAATCACTAGAACAACGTTTTTTACATTTTGCGCATAAGATTCACAATGGGTTACAAAATGGGCCAAAAAATTTTCAGCCCAAGCCATAGCACTCATGGACTAAGCCTCAGAAAATCTCCCATTTAAAACTATGCAACATTATTTCGGGTCGGGTCAAGTTGTCAACTGGATCAAATACAACTAAGTTTCACAAAGCCTAACAAAATGTACATTTCCATTTATTTTTTATTAATATATGTCATATTTAATTCCCCCAGCCCTCCAAATTTTGACCGAAATGATAGTAGATTCAAAGCACATAGATTTTTTTAGTCATTATTATTTTTCTTCTTGAATTGGATCAAATACAAAGCATATGGATTTTTTTATTCATCTTTATTATTTTTCTTCTTGAATTGGATCAAATACAATGGTACGAGAATTTTTAAATAGTGTAATTGTGCTTACTTTTCTAATGTTTCTATCATAACCATAGTATGAGTATTTTTATTCCTGAATATAATATTGGTAAAATTAGACTTTAGAACAATATATATATTTATATATATATATATATATATATATATATATATATATATATATATATATATATATATATATATATTGATGAACTCTTTGATTTTGTACATTTTAAGAAAATTGCAAGAAAATTAATACATAATCAATCTTATAAGATTTTTAGAATTTAAAAGAACATCAAATTCCATTTATAAATGATTAATATATTCAGAAATAATTATTTTGTATCTTATTTTTTTGTTTATGTTTTGTTAACACTAAATAGTAAATACATGTTAGTCTTTTATTTAAGTTCATACTTGAACCCCCATCACAGGTAAAGTTCTGGTTCCTTCCAACTTATTGTTACAGTATAGTTTTCTTTTTCTTTTTTCTTTTTTTAATATTCTCATTGCTTATATATATATATATATATATATATATATATATATATATATATATTATTTGCGCTTTATTGCTTGAGCTAATATTTAAGGGCCAAAATAAGAAGAAGAAAAAAAATACTCCAGCAAAATGGTACTGTTATTGTAGTAATGTCTGGTCAGGCACAGTGGTCCTGAATATCACAGGTGTATAGTATATAGATCGAAAATTTAAAGGCTTGTATAGCCATATGATTGACCAAGCATTAAAAAAGAGAACATGACTTGTTGATTAGAGTTCTATTCTTCTACTCAAAGATGATCTTGTGCAATCAAGGGACCCCAATAATACCAAGAAAAGTGAAAGAAATAAAGGGAAAAAGTTAATTTCTTGAAAATGAAACCATATGGCATGTTCATGGGTAATTGAGTTCTTTCGGTTCTCCAAGACTCTCTTCTTTCTAGATTTTCTAAATATGCTAAAGATGAAACGTGCTTGACTGAACAAAATATTATACAATAAACTGTTTTAAAAAACGTGAAGTTATTGGTGTTTTGCCTAGTGAGGGGCGGCATTTGAAGCTTGCCTGGATTCTCAGAACATGACCCTTTTTTTTATATTTAAATTTCTTTAACTTTTGCGTGGTTGTCATATGTGTATATATGATGTCTGCTTCGCACTACAACAGTGCAGCTTCCCTATGTGGTTCCGGTTTCTCCAACCCGGCCCCCATCACTGTCCAACGACAAAGATAGAAAAGAGATCATTGAAAAGTCTGCTAAATTTGTCACTGCAGCTAACTTTGACTCTTAACGGTGCTTTACTGTTCCGTCCATGTTGCATCCTCTTTGAGGATTCACATTGAAGGGTTCAACCGTGCAAGTGATGGTTAAGAGTCAGTATACACTGCAGCAAGTATATGCAGTATCACTATCATAGCAGGTGGTCCTAGAATCAACCTGCTATGAGAGAGACGCTATATATATCCACTAAAACTGAACTGTTACAAGAGAGATGTTACATATACCCATGGTAGGGTATAAATATTTTATTATTAATGACACATTTTGTATAATTCTATATCTATAGTTTAAATCTCATCTCTCTCATCCTTATTATCTATCTATCAAAAAGAATATTCACATAAAATTAATTATATCAACATCTTAAGTAACCCTCAAAAGATAAAACACACACTGAGAGAATAATTATGTTCATCCATGAGGTTATTGATTTAAATCTCTTTGTTAATATCTTGAGGTCATTTTTCAGAGATTTCTCTATATAATAACCCAATGTACGTGGGATGAGAGAACTACACATTACACATCCAAAGGAATTCTTAGGTGCCTGAAAAGCACTAAACAAATGTTTAATTAAATTTTAGTCTAAAATTTCATTTTTTTAGTTTTTTTCTATTTTAACTAACTTACCTTTTAGTTTATAAATAAATATATATATATATATATATATATATATATATATATATATATATATATATATATATATATATATATTCTCGAAACTCTTTATTTCATTTTCTCTCTACAGAGACACTTTAAATCCAACAGCCAAGATTAACCGCCTTTTCTTTTGCAAGATTGGCCACCCCTTGGCTTAGCAATCCAATGGCCATGCTTGGCCACTCAAAGGCAAGATCGGCCATTGAACACCAAGATTGGTGTGAGACCAGTAAGTAACTTGCTAGATGTGAAAATTTAGCGATTAGAAAATTACAATAGTAACTTACAGTAGTGATTAGAAAATTTAGCTACTACGTACGTAGTTAATATATTCAAGCAAAATTTGGGGAGAACTAACTAAATTTTGACTAAAAGGTGAAAGGGGCTATCCTGAGTTAGTAAACGAGAATGGAATATCAAATTTTTAAATAAAGTAAAAAAAAATTAAAATATTGCCGATTGTCATTTAAAAGCGACAATAATTTTGAACATCCAAAAATAAAATAGTACACATTTTGATAAGGCATATATTTGGTATGCAATCAATAAAATTAGAGCCCCCTCCAAAAAAAAAAAAAGAGATGATGTGATGGGATTTTTGTTCTTCGTTAGGATTGACGTCTACCATGAAAGTGAACGAATTAAAATTATATATATATATATTTTTTAAAAAGGAAAAAAATGGAAAACTTGTGGAAAAGATTTTTCCTAATAGAAGAAGAAGAGTATACAGTGGTGAGCAACGATAGGATGATAAAGAAAACGTCTAGGAGGATTTGACCTTCTGTTGGAGAAAATGAGAAGTTATACCGCAAATAACGTATAGGCGCGGATTAGGTCATTTTCTTGAAATGATTTATGCCTACTCGGTAGTATTACCAATGCAAATAGGTTATTTGACATATTTTCCACAAGATACAACAATGAACAAATCAACAAACTCAAAAACTCACTTTACACTTTACAACATAGTTTTTAGACCTGGATCGTTCAAAGAACCGATAAAGGAAGAGGTTCAAGATTTTTAAGGTTGGTCCGAGATTCAACTGAGGTCAAACCGTGATGATATAATAATTAATTTAAATAAATGTATTAAATTTGTAAATATTAGCAAAATTGACTAAAATATCTATAAAAAAAAAAATGAACCAAACTTTCAAATAAATTTTCATGATATTATAAGGTTAACATAAAATAGTACATTATAAGGTTAATAGAAAATAATATAGCATAAATAAGCATGAATAAATATTGTATAATAATCCTTTAAGTAGAAATTATTTATTAAATAAAAATCACTTTTAAAATAAATTCATAAATAGTAAATTCCTATGCAAAGGTATTATTCTTAAATCACAAGTTAATTTATCAATGAAAACAAATTTAGTAATATTTAATACATTGAGATAGAGGTGATATGGAAGTTTGGAAACTATAAATCATGTAAATCTAATATAAATTTAATAATACTTCAAATTAGCTCACAAGGAGCTTACCAGGTTTGTTTGTCACGGTGTTAGCCATAGTACTTAAAAGGGGAAGGTCTTAGGTTCAACACCCAGCAACACCATTTATCAAATTTTGTCAAATGAAATACAATCAAAAGCTGGTTTTATGACTGGTTCATAGTTAACTGGCTGATCCGATTCGATCCAGGTTTAAAAACCATGCTTTGCAAATTAAGAAGGATTTTATTTGGGAAAATGACATTTTCCCACCCTAAACCATACCTGATTTTACACTTTATCCCCCTAAATTATCGGAATGCACAATTGACCCTCCAAAATTATTAACTCTATTCAATGTCCCCCCACCCCCCTCCATCTGTTTTTTGGTGTTAAGTAAGACAAAATTAAGCATTGAAAGACTAATTTACCCTTCTCCAAAATAGAAGATAGATGGTAAATTGGTATTTTAATGCTAAATTTTGTTAGATTTAATAGCAAAACAGACGATAAGGGCTTAAGTGTTACAAAGTTTTTGATTTAAGGGTTGATAGTGCATTTTGATAGTTTAGGAGGCAAAATGTAAAATTTGATGGTTTATGGTGAAAAAGTGTAGCATTTCCATTCTATTTTTGTTGGTTTAATGGATGAAACGATTTAGAAGAGTATGTGGCTATGGAAGGAGTTTAGGAAGAATCCTAGGTTAAGGAGTTAAGGATTAGACCAAAGTTATAAACCAAACCCTAAGTAATCTCATTTGATGTATTTTAGGAGAGAATCCACTTTCAATAGTACCATCAATCAAAAAAAAAAAAAATCCTCATTTGCCATAGACTATTGCATGCACCCAAAACATGCATTAGATCAGTATCGTTACATGAGAAACTCAAAACTCGAGATTAGCATTGTAGCAAAAATATGATAGACTATATTAAGGGTATAAAGGAAGAGGTTCAATGATGTAGAACAAATCGTCATGGCCTTCTCGAACTCTCATGCGGTCTTGAAATCATCGCACAAGGCAGATAGGCATTAGTAGAAATTATAGGTCTGGAAATTGGAGTTACATGAAATTTAACAAGCTAAAGCGAAACGGCTTTTTGAGCAATGGTTTTTGTTGTGCCACAAGGTACCCTCTAAAATGGTGAATTCCTCCATTTAAGCCCTAAAACTATGATTTTGCTGTTTATAGTAATTTTAGTTTCCTTAATAACTTTTTGCCTAAAAGTTAGAATAAAGTCCAGCTTGTTTTGGAACGATCCTTAAGATCAATAGTTTATGATTCTACATTTAACTCAATTTTGCCATTTTTGGTAAATTTCAGTATTTTGTCACCTAATCGCGTAATTAATGCGAATTAGGGTTTTAGATTTTTTTTTAATATTCATATGTTTTGTAGCCATCAGAGGTAAATCAGACTATTATTAATAAACACAGACGTTTTATTAAATTTTCTTCTGGTGAATTCCAGTTTTTATTTCCTTGTGGATTCAGGAAAACCCCTTGTGGATTCAAGATTTACTACTAGAAGCTAATAGTTTAGTTTCAGTTCCATTAATAGAGTATCGTGTGTGTTTTCTTCAGGCTTCCATGACATCATTCAACAATGGTTCAAGATGACCGATTCCAAGTACAAGCAAGATAATGACAAGAAAATGCGCAAAAATATCTTCAACGAGGGGAATTTGGTGATCGTCTACCTACTAAATGAACAATTTCCTACTGGTACCTATAACAAGTTAAAAGACAAGATTAGTTGTTTCATATTATCCTACTGGTACCTATAACAAGTTAAAAAGACAAGTATTAGTTGTTTCATATTATCAAGAAAATCCATAGTAATGCATACCTTGTTGTACTCAGCCAAAATTGGCTTTTCCTCTACCTTTAATGTCACTAACCTAGTAACCTATATAGTATAACCCTTCAGACGAGCCAGTAAATGTGAACCTGGGGTTGAGTTCTTTCCAAGTAAGGAGGACTAATGTAAAATCAACAATTCAAACTTTCCTCGAACAGAGTGATAGTGAACAATTGCAAGAAGTTCATAAAGTAAAAGGCACTGGGAGAAATCAATGAGATAACGATGGAATCATGTGAAATTTGGTGAGCTAAAGGGAATCGACATGAAGATAAATAATAAATAAATAAAAATTAAAAAAAAAAAAAGCATTGCCTATGCCCGTGACCTATGCCACTTTTTGGTCAAATTTCTTCATTTAGAATTTTGTTTACTTTTAATTTTATCTTTTGTTATAATTTTCAAATTGAAATTAAAAATAAGTAGGTCCCGTCAATTTTAGTATGTTTTCTATAATCTGAAGTATTAATTTATGTAATTTTCTCAGACTATCATTTATTTATTTATTTTTAGTCAAATTTCTTACCTACCACGGATTAAGGTTTCCTAAGAATTTCCTAGCTGGTCTAGGACTTCTTTATTATTAATTAGTGGTTATAGACTTATAGTCCCTTGGCCATTTAGACTATTCAATAATAACAATTTCAGAAAATGTCCTCTTATTCTTCTAGTAGATTCAGGGGTGGAACCGTGATTCAAACTTAGGAGAGGTCAAAGTTCTTTGTTCAAGAATTTTAAAAAATTGGAATATTAATACTAGAGATTGACAACGATGCATTATTAGCATTAATTTTTTAATTTTTTTTAAATCAATAATAGATATTTATAATCAAGAGTCTGTAAATCATTTAGCACGTCTTAATATTTTCAAGGTTTGACTGAGGTTAGACCAATTCTTTATTCTATCCACATTATATATATATTTTTTAAATCTATTTATTCTTTTCACATAATTCTATACCTAACTTCATAATGCTATATATAAAAGATTCTAATATATATATATATATATATATATATATATACACAAAAACTATAGTTAAAAGTTCAAATCCATGTCTAGTATTACATTAATAAAACAACTAAAATAATGGTTAATCAACATCATGCATTAATATTTAGCGACAAAAGGGTGAGACAATTATTGGTGTCTTGGTTAAGGATTTTTTTTTTTTTTTTTTTTTATAATTACTTGGTTAAGGTTGAGGTAGCATGAAGATGTGAGATCTTTTCCTTTAAAAAATTGTCATTTTAAAAAAGTAGTAAAAAAAGAAGAGAAAAAGAGATTTGTTAAACAATCACATGATAATGAACGCGGTAGCTTTAAGTCTTCAACTATGTAAATAATAAAGTTTTTCCAATCACTACATTAATTTAGCTAAGGCACAAAGTTTATTACCAATAGACTAATTGCACACATACTCTGGTGGCAGATTAGGTAAGGCACAAAATAGTAGATTGTTGTTGTTTCACACATGTATTACATTTATGCATGCATGCCAAGTGTGTCCCAAAGTTAATAAAACATTGAAAATTAATAAAATTCTATCTTTCAAAAAAAAAAAAATTTTCCAAGGGTTGTGTTAAAGAGCAACAGCTCTGTAAAAAAATAATTTTTTTCATGGATTGAGTTAAAAACACCAACTAATCCAAGTTGCTGGTGACACTAATTGGTACATGGATGGAATGATTAACAGAATAGGAATTGTCTCTGTGACTATGGGGTGAAATTATTTGAGAGGGACAAAGAGCTCTAAAATGAGAGGTAGAAATTGGGTAAAAATCATTGGGTTTTTGTGATTTGTTTTGTTAGGATTTATAATTGATTTGTTAAAAAAAAAAAATTTACTTAGACAAGATTTTTTTATTATTATCTAAATATGTGAATTGTTTTGTAGATTTTCTTTCTGGTCTGGATTTGTAAATTGTCCAAATGTTTAGCTAAATGTTTTTCTTGATATTCTTGCGACAATCAAACAAGGAATGATTTGATATATATATATATATATATATATATATATATATTTTTTTTTTTTTTTTTTTTTTTTTTTTTTTTTTTTTTGCTGAATGATATATATATATATATATATATATATATATATATATATATATATATATTTTTGCAAGGTAGTTCCTTCCCTGAGTAGATTTCAAAGAACCTTTGCTTATATATTCAAGTAATCACTAAGTCACCTCAAAGATTTAAGCGTTTATGATTGAAATATACGTGTTCTGCTATTGCTATTATTGTTTTTTTTTTCTGCTGAGTATACAATTTCTTATGGCAGTCACGCTACATCAAGTAATGTTATGTGTAGTTTCAGCTTCTGTGTTAAAAAAGCCAATTTGGTCTCTCTAAAGATTTCGTTTCAACTCAGACTTGTCGGTTGTCCGCTATAAGAAGTTCAAGCCTTAGGTATTTGCATTCGTCATCATAAATTTCTACCACAATTGTGGTTATAATATGTTTGCCAAATTGTCAAAACGAAACTCTTTATAGAGAGCAAGAGACAGATGAGAATAGTAACTAGATAACGAAGAAGACAAGGGCTCAAAGATAACAATGACAGAGATATACTATGAAGCTTCAATTGACAACTGGGGATAACGATAACAATGATGAAGAAAACGATTAACCGTGATTAACGGCGAGTACCATAATAATAACAAACAAGAAAAATATCAGCATCATCGAATATACAAGAAGAATTTTCGATAGGGTCTGCTATACTATTTGCATATTGGACATGAATTCAGCAATATCTCATTCACGCATGTTCCAAGTTTACATCTTGTAGTCAAATTTTGGTAATATGTGTGTGATTCCAGATTTGTTTAAAATTGACTTCAAGAATATACTAATTGATTATACTACCCACTTGACTATTGTCTGCATAAAATTGCTATTTTGTGTTAGATCTATTGACCATGATTACATGGTTTGTCAATCTTCAATTTTTTTGAGACGCCCAAATCATGACAAAATTGAATTGTACATGGTGATTACCACTAGATATGAAATTTGATTCCATGGCTTTCAATAAGTGAAGTCGATTACAATCATGAATTTGATTATGTCATCTTAACCATCGTTGTGCTGTGACATGACTGGTGTCAAAGCTGATTGCTTTTATAATGAGTGGTTTATTGGATAACAGTTTGAGAGATAATCCTCGTGTGAGCCTTGATAACTTTTTTCCCCCTTTTTATATTGGATAAAGCTTAGGTACAGTACTTTAGGTGTTGTTGTTTAAGTTCTCTCTTTAAGATTCAGCCATGTGACTACTTAATTAAAAAATACATTTCTATCCCATAAAAAAAAATCCACATGTCAGAATCTTAAAAGAGGAACTAAGGAACAGTACCTAAGTACTGTACCTAAGTCTTACCCTTTTATATTTTATCAACTTGGTGATAATCTTTTAGTTCAATCACTTCAAGTGATAAAAGTTTCTTATAGTGAAATAAAGGACTTGGAATAGAATCTATTGTGTTAAATTTGTGGAAGGGCCAAATAGAAGGAAAGTTGGCCCAAACACCCCTCAAGTTCAATAAATTTAAATTTAAAGAAATAAGTAAAGTCAAGCTCAAAATTTGCAATACTCTTGAGTAAAGGCTAGTAGTACATCACAAATAAAAGCCAAAAATGTGCTACACAACAAAAGGATGAGAAAGTGTAAATGATGTTATAAACCTGAATCATTCCATGCATACACTAAGATGATGAATTTAAGAGAGGTAGTAAGGGGGAGAGAGAGAGAGGACTCTATTGTGTTGCCACGTACACACAACACCCTTAATATTCAACTGCTCTTATAGTCTTATGTGACTTTGACTCAAAAACTTTGAGTGAAGTAAGTAACCGTGTTGAGCTAGTAATGAAAGCTGTTAATGCAAGACTTGATGGTGAGGTTTAACGTTTTATAGCATATTCAAGGCATCCCTAGGGAATGATTTTCCTAAGGGTCAAAGCTATTAACCGCTATGCCTATGATGTTAAACAAGAGGTAGGTTTCGGGTTTCTTTTAGTTTAGGTAAAGAAATGAGGTGATTTAGTCACCATTGAAGAAATTTGTTGACTAAATCTAATTAGCTGAGCCTTCTAAGCTAAATCGGCACAAAAGGAAGCTGCTAAATGTAACAAATCTCAGAAATCAATAAATGATGCAGGATGCTTTTGTGGGCTAAAGATGGGTTAAGTCATGACTTCAACTGCATAGAATAAAATAAACGTGGTTAAATTTATGTGAAAGTGGCCAGCATGTGATTTCATTTATAGATCCTCATATTTTGCAAGTGACCTTTATTCATTTAACAAAACCTATGTTTTAGGTCGATGAAAGAACCAAAATAGGCCTAATGGCCATCAATAGAAATGAATCTTACCAACACTAAAATAAAACACATTTGTGTCTTGGTCGAGTGGTAAAAAACAATAATCATGGTGTAGATGTTTTTCATTTCTTAACCTGATAATAAAAAACAAAATTCTTGAAGACTTGATAATAATCATGAAAAAAATGTCATAGATTTAAGTCATTACTCCTACCTATTTTAAAAACCAGAACAAAACGAAACAAACTTGATGATAATCTAAAGCACCCTTCCCTGTTCTAAGCAATTTGAAACCTTATATTGGGCCCAACCACAAGTTTATGCCTTGGGTTGGGCTTTCTAATAACACTTTAAAAGATTATTATTAAATGTTTAAATGCTTTTCTTTTTTTTAAGTAATAAAATACCACTAATAATTAGTCAATAGCTTTTACAGGGTAAATTTCTTTTAACATAATATGACTTTTTCCCTACTTGTCCAAATAACTATTTTCCTACTTGTCCAAATCGACAAAATCTCAAGCACCCCTCTCTATTCTAAGCAATTTGAAGGTTTGTCGAGTAACAAACACAAAGTTGATGCATTTGCGTTGGGCTTTCTAGTTTCTACCAATACTTTATATGGTTATATATGTTTTAATGCTTTTTTAAGAAAAAAATTGTAATATAAACAATAATAATTTATTTTTCCAAATGGAAAAACTTAATATTATTGGTAAAAAGACACTCAAATTAATCATTATTTTTATTTTTTTTATAATTATTTAAGAAAATAACCAACACTAGGAAAACGTCGTTCATGCAAAAATTTATAGTTGATGACATTTTTAGACTGCCTGATGTAACTGATTTTGACCTGGTTATTAATTTTCTTGTGATTAAACCTGTATGTAATTGATGGGAAATAAAAAAAAAAAAATTGGAACAATTTTATGCCGTTGTTTTCCATTCAATGCATGTTGGAAATGGATATGGGCATATTGCGAATTAGTTTGGCCCATGAATCAGGTCTAACGCTTTAGCCTATTTGGAAAAAGGGTTCCATATAACCGATTCAAATTATGGAGCCTATCAAAAAATAAAATTATGGACTGATCATTAGGCCCGATTAGAAACTCTGAGCTGTTGAAATCTGATTTTTTTTTTTTTTTTTAAATTAAAATTGCTCCTAATGAAAACTATCAACGAAAATTTCTCCACCATATATGTTAAAGATATTAAGCTCTAACCCAATTCTAGTTAAAGATCCAAGTCTGTATCCTATAGTGGAGGTTCATTGTAGTGTAAATAATTTAATTTTAATCGCATTATAAAAAAGTTAATGAACCGTGGGTTATTCTGGGGCTTAATATACTATTTATACTTCATTATATCATACAGAATTTAGTAGTAAAAATTTAGTCACCAAGGCAAGGGGGCCTAGGACAAAAAAAAATTTAGTGACTATTATAATATTTAAATATATTTTTTTAACTTTATATATTGGTTTTAAAACTGTTCTTGTACTTTTATATGTAAAATTACTAATTAAGTATTTTGCATTTAGGCTTATTATTAGGAAAATTGATTGTCATTCACTATTTGACACACTCATATATATATATATATATATATATATATATATATATTTCAATTGGGTTTGATTTTTATTGGCTAAAAGATAATTAGAAAATTCCATGGCATTGGTACTAGATACACTTTAAGAAAAGTACATAATTTTGATTCCTAGTTACATTTTCTAAATTGAAAAGTACATGGAAAAATTTTAATTTACGAACTTTTGATCTAAATTTGGAGGTTACGTTACAAAATGGAAATATGTTAATTAGTTACCTACCTTCTAGACTAGCCACCCAACATTAAATGCTGAATGACCCATATAAATAAAAGCTAAGGCTAATTCAGGCCCATAATCCCCTCTTTGGTTTGATGGTGGCATGGATGACATGACGGGGGCATACTACTATGAATACCTTCCCTTTCTTCATCCCAAGAAAGGAATCCTCCAAGGAAAAAAAGAGAAGGTTTAACAGGTTTGAGAGGAGGGGTAGACAAGAAAAAGATCTGAGCAATAGAGAATACCAGGGGTAGGGAAAGGGAGTGAATGTGAGAGGGATTGTATTTCTTGGGTTTTATTCATGGTTCCATCAAGATAAACAAATTATTCATGGAGTCATTTACCTAAATTTTTATTGGTTTAGTTTGTTTTAAAAATTAAGGTAAAAATATTACAATTTTACTCAAAAAAGTGAAAATTTTAAAAATTATATATAAACTCACAGTAAAATTAAGTTGGCCTTTTAAGATAAAACAAATTAATCTCCATAAATTAAAGACTTTATCCATAAACTCACAGAACTTTGGTGATGTTACCCCCTAATTAGATTCCAACAGAGTTGGAACTCAAAGGAGACAAAAATAAATAACCATTTAGGGTTCGCTTGGATACCACTTATTTTGCTGAAAATTGAGAACTGAAAATACTATAACAAAATAATTTTTAAATGTATGAATAATACTGTAGGACCCATTTTTAATATATATATTTTTAATAAAGTAGTTGTGAATTCCGTAAACAGTACATAAACAGTGTATATATAATGTCTCTTGAATAGTGTAATCCTCTTGCATAAAAAAAAAAGGAAAAAAAAAAAAAAAAAGGAAACGCCAGACGCAAACGCTAGCTTTTCATCCGAATCCAAATGCCACCTTAGTATAAAGAGGAAAGGAAGTGTAGATGAAGGGAGAGATCCTATCCACCGAGCTGTACCTGGCGTATGGGTTTGATGGTGACTTTATTAGGATTTTTAGAATGATTTGAACTTCTTCAATTTTGTCAAGCAAGTAGTTTAGGTTGAGTGTTTGAGAATTGCATCTTTGAGCAAATGTTAAGATAGGTTTATTAATATTAAACAAAACAGGTTTAATGCAAGAATTTTTTTTTCTTAGTTTATTTTATATAATATATATGATCTTTGATTATTTTCTCTATTTAGTTTACAATTGTCAATGGCAGAAAAAAATGATTTTATTTTATTGACGAAATAATAATAATAATAATAATAATAATAATAATAATGCCACAAGAGGTGCATGTTGTAAATAATTATTTTCAAATAATAGATAAACCCGTGCAAGTTACTTACCTACAAGCTAGTTGCTATAAAGGAAGAGTTCATGTCAGAATCAGTGATTAAGATTAGTAAATGAGCATCCAAGTCTTATAAAGAAATGTCAAACTATACCCATGTTGCTTTAGGGCTTCATTTAAGATGGGAAATCTTTGTTTTCAATGCCTATATATTCTGTTTTGGACTTTGGACTTCAAAACCCTATTAAATAGGCCATTGCCTAAATTGAATGGAATGACTTATGCTAAACACAATCCGACAATGAGCCCTATTAAAAATAAGGTTTTATTGAGTATTTATTAATAGACTATTTTAAGAAAATTTTAATATTATTTTTATGAAAATTTTTTTTTTGAATAATGTTAGAGATACAAATTTTTTACAAACTATTGATATAGTGAGTAATTATTTTATGACTCGTTAAAATAATAAAGGAAGAGAAAGAATTTGAGTTTTTTAATTAAAGGTAAAGAAATGATTTTAATAAAATATTGTATTTTATTTTTAACAACTTGCTACAGTCAATTAGTATTTATACCAGTTTACTATAGTTGCAAAAAATTTAACTTTATCTTTTCTAATAACACATGGGTTTTGGTTCTTTGGTGATAAAATATTTTTTTGCTAAAATATAATCAACATTGTGAATGTTTAATTATTTTTGTTAAGTTTTTAGATTGAATAGTTGCTAGTTGGAGGGGGGCCAAAGGTTTTGAAATGGGGGCAACTACAAAAATAATGTATATAATTTGTAAAAAAAATTAAAAATTTGGATCAGGGGGGCCCGGGTCCTCTTGGACCCCCACCTAGGTCCGTCCTTGGCTGAATCCCTTGAATGTAACTCAATACTGTTCACATACAATCTTTTGAAACAATTTTTTAAAGTGTAGGGTAGGGTTTAATTTTAAAATTTTAAATGCGCATGATTTAATTTGAAATTATCCTTACATTATTGGATTTAAATTATAGTTTATATTCGTCTATTTAAATGAGAATAGGCATTCAAGTTACTTGCCTATCTGGCTATCTCTATTAAGATAGTTTATTAAACTAAGGTAGTAAGGATTTCAAAACAAATTACTTCTTCCAAGTAATATCTTAAAATTATATGGGCATTGATCTTTTCTCATATACTTAGTATTTTAATGTACAAAAAAATTATTCGAAGACTTGATGTTATTAGTTATTACTTTCCATAAACTCTATTATTATAAATTTATTATTCTTTTAAAAATTAGATAAATCTATTACAGTATTATCTATTTAATATTTAATTATCTATTATTATCTCCAAAAAAGTTTAAATAATTCAATTTACTAATATGTCGTTCCTATTATTTTATTTTATAAAAAAAAATTAACTATTAGTGTAGGGTCACCGATTGTAGCCCACACCTTGATGGAAACAGGGAATGGGCCCAATGAGCCCAATACAATAAATTTGTAAGAGAGTGGGTTGAAGAATTGGGCCAACGGATTTTCGCGACAGTTATTGGGGGTAGGGTACTTGGCCGAGGAGGCTAAAACGCACGGATAAGCTAAGATTTTAGGTCCGAGGGGTAAGGTTAAGGCAGTTTTGATGGGTTCTGATCAAGTCCGAGGGGTATGAACTTAGACAAGATGCTTTCTTTTAGGTTATTTCCTTCTAAGTGCTACAGTAGCGATTTCTCAATGTTCTTCCCATTCTTTCTCTTTTTCTTTTTCTTTCCCCCCTTCTTTTATGAAGGGTTTGTTCCATTATATAGTCCTTCACTGCTCGATCCCATCGTCCACTTGTCTGTCATCTAGCACGGTACTTGAGTTTCCCCTCCTTTTTCTCCAGCTTTCTGATTTTCTGGGGATAAAGGAGACTTTCCACACTGTTCAGGGGTCTTCTCCACATAAATGCGGCCAGGAAAGTAGCTGTGATGCATTTAATGCGGTGGTAGCAGCTTTTTCTCAAGATATTTTTGCATCCTTATCCCTTCCATACACGTCGGTAGTCTGTCTTTTATTCTGGGACTCGCTGGAAAGTGGATTAAAGGAGAGTCGAAGCTCCTCTCTCCAATAGACGTCACATCCGAGAAGGGTATTCCTCTCGGACCAACCTCCTCGGACACTTACGCGCCTCACTGTTACCTACAACAGGCCTCAACGATTTCTCCCCCTCGGGCGTGCTTTTAATGAAACGGTGTTCCTGGGCCTCGATCACGGGCCTTGGTTTTACTCCCCCACAATTAGTAATATAGAGTTATTATTGGAAATTTAAAAAAAAAAAAAAAAAAAGGAAACTGAATGTTAGATATTTCCTTTTTTTTTTTTTAATTCAATAATTGGGGTTAATGAATTTGAGAATGAATGTCGAATGAGTTTTATTTTATTTTATTTTTAGAAGATGGCGTCCGAGTTGGAAACATCAAAGCTGCCAACTAGTTAAGCTATAAATATAGAGTTCATGGCAAATTTGCCTTTTTTAATAGTACAGATATTGATAAAAACCTCCATACGTACATCCACTAGGTTACAAGACAACTATATTTCAGAACAGTAGGGACGAAGTGACTGCAAGTTGGAATAATTAACTTCAATTGCAAAGGTAAAATGTTGTAGTGCAAAGCTATAACTGTATCATTCAATGAAGAAACTAATTAATATAGCGCAAGTCATTTAGAATGTAACTTGTAGTGGAGAACATTTTCTGATTCATCAACAGAAAATCTGCACATAACCAGTCAGATCAAATGCTCTTATTCAACGGAATGGTATGCCCAATTAATGTCAGTCCAAATGCAGTTGTAATTCCAATCAATGATAAAAGTGGCTTTGTCTTTAAGGAATACGTGGTTAAATGATAATCATTAGTATGGCTAAGATTGTCCCACAGATACAGAAGGATTGTATGAAAACTACCCTTTGCTATTGACAGAAATTTATACAAACATTAGATAGATTCGGCTAATGCTTACTCTCAAAGCCAATGTCAATTTCTAAAAACTTTGACCATTTATTTGTTTGGAAAGACGGAAAAAGAGGGTGGCCGAAAAGAAAGAAAAAGATAAGAAGGGTTGAAAAAACACAGATGAAATAAATTATTGACATTTTCTATTATTAGAAGCGAACCGTATTGGAAAAGGAAAAGTGGAGAATGAAAATGCTTTTTTTTTATTTTTTAGGTCGGGTTAATATGTATTTTTAGGATATTTGTAATGGACTATTTAAAAAAAATTAATATCACTTTTATAGAAAATATAAAAATTTTTTAAAAAAATTAATTTTTTTTATTTTCTCATAAAATATTTCTAAAATTATTTACTAAACCAATGTCATTAGAGGATCTGATAACATTTCCCCTTTATATATATATATATATTTTTTTTTTTTTTTTTTTTTTTTTTCATAAAGGAATAAAATTATTAAATCATATATGCATGACATTCTCTAACATAATTTTCCACCCATTTTGGAAGAATTAAAAAAGTTGAAGTCATAGGGAGAATATCTATACCCTCATTCTTCCTCCTTTCACTTTTTCACTTTATCAAACTAAAAGAAACGTGTGTGTATATATCCATCCACGAGTGATTTAACTAAAAATTGTATTTTGCAAGCTGCAGTAGTTTAATTTAATTGAAAGCTATGGTATTTTTAAAAACGTGTCTAAATATAATAAACTCATAGATCCAACTTATGATTGTACTTAAATCATGAGTTTGATTCACGATTTTAGGCTAACAGAATTTAAAATCATGAATTCTACCATGATTTCATCCTAGACTCACAATTTTAAAATGATTTCAATCTTAAATGTGAGTTGAAGTTGTGGTAATTTTAGGAGAAATCAATGGAAAGTAGGATATTTGAATTAGTCTTATGGCCTATTTGGAAGTTTAGAGAGGGAGGAGAGTAGAGGGGAGTAAAGGGGAGGGGAGTAGAGGGGAATGGTTCCCCTCCACCTTGTTTGGATGTTTTTAAAATTGGTAAGGAGGAAGGGAGTAATTAGCCCTTCCCCTTATTTGGATGTTTTAAAAATTAGAATAGAGAGGAGAGAAAATGATTAAAATAGACAAATTTACCTATATTTGAAAATGGACTTGCAACATTGGTCCATTATTAATTTAGAATGGTAAATTGGGAAATTTATTTAGTCAATAATTTATCTACTCTACTCCCCCTCCAAATCTCTCCAATTTGGTGGAATTAAAAATGAGGGGTTCGAGGTGGTTGAAACCCCTCCAAACCCCTCCAAACTCTTCCCCCTCCTTCTTTAAAAAACTTCCAAACAAGGTAATTGAATTACTCTATCTCCCTCTACTCTACTCCCCCTCCCATTTTAAACTTCCAAGCAAGCCATTAGAGGCACGAACCAGTTGTCTACCTTAAGATGTTATTTGCACCCATTTGATTAAATTTCGAAAACAATCCCAATTAAACCTAAATTCTACTAGTAACAATTTTGGAGGATACTTTAAATTTCTCTCTGCAAAAACTAAAAAAAGCTTTGAAAGTCTTTCAAAATAGATAAATAACTCAATATGGATTACAATTAATAAACAATGACAAGTTGCCTTATAAAACACACTCATAAGGTCATTCTTGGTGATACAAGCCCACTAAAATGTTGTGTTGGCTGTTACTAGCTATTAGATACTGGCTCCGCTTGGGAGTTTATAAAAGAATGGAATGGAATGGAATGTATTTAAGTAAGGGAAAGGAATTGAAAAGAATGGAATGGAATGGAATTAAGTAAACTTGATTGGATGTTTTAAAATAAAGGAATGGAAATGAATGAAAATGAATGGAATCTAAGTAATCTTGTTTGGGAGCAACATGGAGAGAATGAAATGGAATCATTTTATGACAATATTACTATTAGACCCCTATTTTAAAATAAAGGGTTGAATATATAGGGGTATTTTGGGAGTTTTAGTAAAAAAATCATTAAATCTAATTTCATTCCCTCTCATTCCTCCCAATTTCGGGGGAAATGAAAATTTGAGATTTTCAGGAAATAGAGAGGAATGAGGGTTCCCTCCTACCCATTTCATTCCCTCCCACTTAAACTCCCAAACAAGAGAATGAACTTTTCATTCCCTCTGTTAAAACTCTCAAACAAGAGGGAGGGAAGAATATTTTAAAAATATTCTTTTCATTCCATTCCATTCCATTCCATTCCCTCATTCCAAACGGAGCCTAAATCAATCTTTTTTCCATTGGTTTTTTTTTTTTTTTTTGCAAAATCTTGTAAAAACCCAACTATTTTGCTACTCGAGTGAGCTTTAGTATCTCACTCAAGCAACCCTCATGCATAAGGAGTCTTCACTCAAGCCCACCCATACAGACTCGTACTTGCCTATACTCCCCCTATATCTCTCTTGAGCAAGCTCAAGTTGAATGCCATTTTAAGCCCTTTGTATGATATTTTGGGAATGTATGTATTTTTAGACCCCAAAATTACTAGTTAACCAATTTAAGTTCAAGTTATTTATTAATCAAACTATAGACAACTTTTGGCTATGCAATTAATACCAATATTATGTAATCAACAGTAAGTGCAATGGAAATAAACAATTCACCTTATGGTAATCTAGAAGACACTAATGAAACAACCATTCCAATGTAAAAACTATTGGGAGGGCTTGACCTTACAAATTAACCCTAAGGCAAAAATAAATTCATCAATTGAATCAAAGTTTATACAATATAGAATTATCCAATCCTAAATTATTACAGCTTAGTAGTACTTACTGATATTACCCAACGCAGCGTTGAATCCATAGATACTCTACTTATGGAGTTTGTTCCACGCAAACATCCACAACTTCAAGTATGCACTTAAAGATTTTGATCCAACACTTGATCTTTTGGAATAAACAGTAACTTCAACACCATCGAATCTTGAGTTTCTTCAAGAAATATCACTAGTTAAACCTTTGAGAGAGCTTGAGGTACACAAACCATAAATACAAGATAAGCAACTATTCTCCCATTGTAGTCACGTCCTAAGCTCTCCTATAGACAATGGCACAAAACCCTAGAAGCTTGGAAGATGGGCAAAACTTGAATTTTGCAATGTGAAATGCGTCGTTCAATTGATCAATCGACTAGCTATTGAAAAGTTGTTGAAATTATAGAATCTTGAATTTGAATTGAGAAAACTAGATAGCTATCTTGACTTTAAAAATACACTTTTAGAAAACTACTACAATACATATTTTGTTCACGATTTACCAACCTAAAATCTAAACTCAATAGGGAACATTATTTCTCAACCAACACTTTCAAAGCATTGTGACTTCACTCTAGTTGGGCCTAAAGCTCCCTTGATCGAGCCACCAAAATTCATTTTTTTAATCTTAATTCATTCTTTGTTCTTCTACATGAAAGTAGAATTACTCACATATTACAACCTATATGTATATGTACATTTATACATCAATAAGTGTTGTAATTTTCAAATAAATTTTAACATAATATAACATATATAAGATACAATTTTTTGCCAAATGACTAATAAATCTAGCTCCCTCTCCCACTATTTTCTTCCACCATTTTCTATTTCTTACTTTTTCCTTCCTACCAAACACTAGGGCCACTCCATCAAAAAAAACAAACACTAGGGCCACAAGCATCTCTTTATTTTATTTTAGTTTTGGTCAAGTGCCAGCAGCTTACCAGTTAGCATGGCCCATTTTATTATTGTATATATCTCCTGAAGGTGGTACCCACAGGAAAACATAACCACAGCCACAGAAGCTAAGGCCCATTTGGTAGCGAATTCAAAATATTTTTTAGTTTTTAAACAATATTAAATATTTTTTTACACATTTTTTATAGACACATATTTCTAAAAAAATTGAAAACTGTTATTTAAACATACTTATCGCACTAAAATTGCCATATGTTCTCCCTAAAATGCATCTCTTTTTCATTCTTTCATGTGAAAGCAAAATATTGAGGTTTCACACACTTGAATCTTAATCCCACACTATAAGTAGCTGTCTCACACCAGCTTCATTATCTAAAAACCAAGTTAAGCCTCTTAAGAAACCCTGTCTTTCAAAATTCCATGGCCGAATTCACAGCAGATATGCAAGGCTTTAGACCCTCATTTCCTGTCTTAGACATTGATCAAAACATGGATATAATAAACCAATATGCAGGGCTAAACCCAAGTGTCCTGGAGACTTCAAACTGGGATTTCCAATGCTACAATCCTTTCTCCAATGGTAATGTCTTTAGCCACCAAACGCCAGAATTCACAGCAAACTTAGCAGAAACTATTCCAGCAACTTTCCATGAGTTTAATCAGAATGTGATGCCTACTGCTCAGTACATAAATGTTACAGCTGCTGGAAATGAATTCCATGAAAGTCAGAAGAGAAAAGCAATGGACATGTCTGAGAGCAGCTCTGGAACCTCAAGTCCCCTAGTTTCAGAGGATGTGATTAAGAAGAAGAAAGTACGAATAATGCTTCCTTGTTATATTCTTAGACTTGGAAGAAGATATATTTATGTTAATAAGTTTTGAATTGGTCTTTGGCTTCATGAATTATTTGGTTTTGTATGTTTGCAGAATTCAGGAAGAGGGAAGAAAGTGAAAAGCAATGAGAAGGAACTAGAGAATCCAAAGGAAGTGGTCCATGTTAGAGCCAGAAGAGGCCAAGCTACTGATAGTCATAGTCTAGCAGAAAGGGTAATTCCAAAAACTTACTTCAAACCAAAATAATTAAGCTCTTGATCACAAAGATGCTCACTACAAAACCAATTTAGTTAAACTGTAATTTTTCTAAACTATATATTACAAGTATTATGAGGTTGATGTATATGTTATTTCAATCAGGTTAGAAGAGGAAAGATCAATGAAAGACTCAGATGCTTGCAAGACATTGTCCCCGGATGCTATAAGGTAAGAAAATTTTCTTTTAAAAGACTTTTTCTTTTTCTTATTAAAAAAAAAATTTTAAAATTTCTCTTTGGGTTAAAACTAAAATTGGACTATCTATGTTCTAAAATGGATTATGAAATTACAGAGCATGGGAATGGCAGTAATGCTGGACGAGATAATTAATTATGTTCAGTCCTTACAAAACCAAGTCGAGGTGAGCCAAATTTATATTACATCAACTTTTTTTTTGTGAGTAACAAAATAATTTTTTTAAACACTAACATTTACATTTCTTTGGATTTGAGTGCAGTTCCTTTCTATGAAGCTTACAGCAGCGAGCTTATTTTACGACTTCAACTCAGAGGCAGATGCTTTAGAAACAATGCAGGTGCTTCCTCTAAAACTGTATAGCTCATTTTCTGCTTTCAATTTCTAAATGGCAAATTGACTGCTTCATCTAGCCTTTGTTTCCTTTGTATGGTTAAAATAAACTATCTGGTGAAGAATATTCAGTGACATACGCATAAAATCTAGCTATATTTGACATGCCTAAATGCTTAACTGCATGTAGTTTGTGTACTATTTTTAATTGTAGTTTGTATGTTAGAATTGGGTATGTGATTGATGAGTGATATGAATGATTTTTTTTGTTACAGATGACTAAGGCAAATGAAGCAAAAGAGTTGGAGAAATTGATGAGAGAAGGCTATGGAGGACTTGATTCATTTCACTCAAATTGGTCGCCGCTTTGACTTCAGAATTGGATGTTACCCCTTGTCATGCAACATTAAGATCTTCATTTCCCAATAGTTTCCTATATATGAAAATATATCTGTTCCCACTTCGTGCTATACAAGCAGAAGTTTATATTCATACTTGTACAAGTCCTCACACTTTGGGAAATTCAACTAAGATTAATATAAGGAATATAATTTTTATTTTTATCCTAAACTATTGTTGAATTCCTTCAGTTTGAAAGTATGTTGAGCATCATTGCCAATCCAAAAATAATTATGTTTGTAGTGCCATATGATCCAAAGCACCATTAGACATTAATCAACTTGATTGGACTTGAATGTGGTGTGGTGTGTTGTGTTTGTGCTCATAATTACACATTGATTGCAAGAGAACCAAAGTGAATTGACTTCAAGAATTTGAGGATGCTTTATTTATATTGCTGACAAGAGCTTTGAGCACAACTTGTATTTGAGCCTGATAAGACTAATTTAGAAGATGCCTCACTTGTATCCAAAAAAAAAAAAAGAAGAAGATGCCTCACTTACAACTTCAAGTAACAAACCTAAAACCAAAACATTGCATAGTCTGTTTCCCACTACCTTAGTTATTATTCATGAATTCTTTATGGTTCAAAATTTGGATATATTTCATCTAAATATTACAAATTTAAACGTATATTCATATCACATCACTTAAATTATTAAATAATGTGACACATTGTATACCATCATATATAAGAAATAAAATATTAATAGTAAAATAAATTCTGTCAATATCAAATGAGTACAAGAAAAATTTATTTGTCATTTTTGCATTTTGAGTTTTTAAATTTCAAAAAGACACTTGTTTATGTAAAAGATTTTGTTATTGATGTAACTTGGACAAGGGCAAGTTCATAAAATGATTATTTATGTCATGAATCTTGATGGGGATTGATTCAATACCATACATCATTTATTCATTCTTATCCATTTAAGGAACAAGAATTTTCACTTCCCTTGAGGCAAATCTAGATGGCAATCTTTCAAAGTGTAATTAGAATGGGCGTAAATTCCAATTGCTACCTACCATTGATACCACAACAAGCTGCTGCCATCACTAGTTGTTTAGTATCCCATGTCGTGTAGGGCAGGGCCTATGGCTATGCAAAATTATTAGCCACAACTTTGTATAAAATAACACTTTGTCGGCAAACGCTAATCCATTTTGGCACTGATATGATAAAATGTGCATGACCCATGAGACTAGATAGGGATACTCTTAAAGACTCACATCAAGGGGCAACAAGTTTTTATGCTATGACAAGTCACTTTGGCGAATCCAAGTGAACAAAAAGCATATGGATCCCACAAAATAGATGAATACAGAAAATCTCATGGATGTTGCCAATTCCTGAACTGAATGATTGGAGGGAAGAAATTATAGGAAAGATTGTATTATTATTATGATTATTAGGTTGGTTTTTTTTTTTTTTTTTCATATATAAATTGAAAGAGAATAGGTAGATGCATTGCATCCATGAAATTGGGAGGGAGAGGAGAACAGACTGAATGGGCCATAGCATGCCCAAAAGAGAATGGGCAATGTGGGTTCTCCAACTTCACTAAATGATAAGAGCTTTGTGAACCTTTCAAGCCACTTTTGTTTCTCCTCCCCACTCAATCTTACTTCTTTGACCTCCTTTTGACTAAGTCTTTGCTTGTCTCTTGGAGTATGCATGAACAAGTAAGGGGAAGAGACTCAAAAGGGTCCCATAGTATCTAAATGGATAGTGTCATATTTCCAATTTAGATGAGGGTCACATATTAGGTGGAGCTGGTGAACAGGACTAGTAAATTATATGGGCAAGTTCAAGGACCCTAGTACAGTGGGTTCATCGTCAAGCTTCTGAAGTGGAAAAAAAAGAGGTTGTTAGCTGGTCACCAATCTTAATTTATACCCTCACTACAGCAAAAAATATATAAAGGAGATCTTCTAATATGCATGTATGTAATATTAAAGAGATTCATTTTTTTTTTGGTAATCATATTAAAGAAATTCATACACCAAGCACTTTTTTTTTTTAATTATTACTTTTGTGAAGTGAACACCAAGCTCAACTGAAAAGTTGATTAGACTTTCGTACTTCATGATTCACTCGACCCGATTTGATCACAAGTGAGTGTATGATTTTTTTTTATTTTAATTCAAATAATAAGAAAAAAGAGAACCAAAAAAAAAGAAAAAAAAAGAATAGTTTAAGAAAAGCACTACCTCCAAAATAAAAAAGGCTCTCTCAGCTGAAATTAGGTAAACTGTTTTGTTTATACAGTCAAGGTAAATCTGTCAGGCTATGAGCCTATCACAGCATAGGCTATAGGCTATAGCCTTTGACAAAGTAACTTATTGGTACCGTTTGGATTGCGCGTTTCCTCACGTCTGCGTTTTGTTCTTTTTTTTTTTTTTTTTTTTTTTTTTTTTGTTTTGTTTTCACGCGTTTTGGAGTATTGCGGTTACTGTTCAATGAACAGTAACCGCAAATGTTGACTTTCTGCAGTGAACAGTGCATATATGCACTGTTCACGGACCCACAAATTTCATTTTTTATCAATTTTTTCATTAAAAATGGGTCCCACAGCACTATTCACACATTTAAAAATTATTTTGCTACAGTGTTTTCAGTTTTCAGTTTTCAGTTTCAGCAAAATAAGTTCAATCCAAACACACCCATTAGAAACTTTTGATGGGTCAAGTTAACTGAACTGAACATAAAATCTACTCTTCTTTAACTTTAAGGTCATGGCATGCAAACTTTTTTAGGTTGACATGCCCGGTTTCGATTACTACTAAAATCTTTAAAGAAAAGAGTGGGAAAGTCATCCAAACCCGAGGTGGCAATACTTTATCCACCAGTGAGAAACCCAAAACTAGGTGAGTAGTTTAAGACTTAAGAGGATCTCGTTGGACGACCAGTCATAAATTTAGCAGTAGATTTAGTAACAGTTACAAAAAGTCAAACATACTGTTGATTTTTTTTTTAAACAGAGTTTGAATTTAAAATCTCTAATTCAAGTGAAAAATTTTTTACCATTAAACTAATTGAAACCCACTCAAATCATTGAGTTTTAATATTTGAGGCGAGCTCTTTATATATATGATTTTATAATTAGTTTGTACCTTTTATTAAGTTAGATAATGTTGCCAAAGGTCTTGTAGCAGAATTTATATCTCTTATGTACAAAGTGTTTGAGAGTTTAAAGGAGAAAGAGTTCAAGCGGTAAAGTTAGCAGTATGTTGTAATTATTTTTTAAGAAAAAAAAAAGTTAGATAATGTTAGGAAATTTCTTAAAATTCTTAGGTGTGAATGAAACTATGGAACAGCAGCGATAGCTAGTACATGGAAATCCCAATATATTTCCTCTCAGTCTCACTCAGGGAATGAAGTGCTGAAGAAAACTTCAAACTTGTTAAGGCTGTTTAACAGTCGTCTCTACATCTTCAAAATTCGTCACAATAACATTGTTCCTAGTGAGCAATGAGGAAAAGTGATGAGACTTATTTGTAACATCAATGCTAGTTGGCTGGCTCGCAAAGCAACCTGCAATAATACAGAAGAGAATAAATTAACATTAACATCAACTATCGCCATACTATTTTTTACATGACCCCACTTGCGAATTTGTTACGTAAAAGTTTCTGCGAAAGCTGCCACCAAGTCGATTGTACAAAACTCAGAGACGCCTGAACATATATATTGCAAGATAATGTACACTTTTGCAGGCGAGATGCACCAATGTTTATATCAATGTCATCCAAAGAAACAACGAAGAATTATTCTGTTCTAGAGAACTAGCAGTTGGGTTTGAGAGCAACCACATCAGCACTTGTAACATCTTCTAAAATAAAAAAAGGTACATATTTTACACATTTTAAGTAAAAAAACACTCACGTCATTAGATGTAAATATACACATTAGTTAGCTCGTCTATCTATTATTTTAGATTTCTTTCACTCTCCTCTCATTACCTCTAACTCTCACCTCTCTTTTTCTCATTTCCTCTCTCGCCTCACTCTCACCGATCAACTCTCTCACATGCCATCAAATCAACTCTCATTTTATCAGATCACCTCACTCTTGCCAACCCACGATACCAACTCAAGCCCCGTCGCGGATCTATTGTGGATCAGATCAACTCTCTCAAATCACGATTGCTGGTTTTCTCTTGATCGCCGCTCAGGTTGTGGTGTGTTATTTCTCTTGATCGCCAATCTATTCTTTGAGCCTGCCGTGATAGTGATTGTGGGTGTGGGTCAGTGGGTTGCCGATCTGTTCTTTGGGTTGTTTTTCTGGTTTTCTGGCTTTTTTTTTTTTTTTTTTGGGATGCTGGTGTCGATCTTGTTGCTTAGTGGGAGGCCAGAGGCTAGGTTGATGATGGTGGTTGCTTGAAGATGGTGGCTGTGGGGGTTGTGTTGAGAGATGACAATGTTAAAAAAAATGATTATTTTATTGAATAAATGTGTAGAATAGATAAACTGATGTGGGAATTTTGTAAAAGTGAGTGTGTAAAATAGAAAAAGTAGGTTTTTTCTTGCAAAATATATGGAAATTTTACACTAACTGATGTGGTTGCTCTAAACACCTCTTAATTGCTATTTTAAAACTTAAGACAGCAAAAATTCACTCCATTCGGATTTGTATACTTAAAAAAATTTACAACCTATGAATAGTAAGAGCATTCTCATCAAGAGTTTTAAAATTTTTAGAATTTAGCATCTAAAAAACCAACTTTATAGCATTTAACACATCACTTTACAATACAACTAACATCAAAACTTCTATTTTTTTTACCACTTATTTTATTTTTTATTTTTTTTAGAAAGTTTCAACCTATGGTGTCCGCTTCTAATAATAACTCTTTATCATTAGACCAAGACATCAATCAGTTTTTGGTGTAGGCGGGGATTGAACCCCAGATCTCTTATACAACCATAAAAAACTTTACCAGTTGAGCTAACTGGAACCCACTACCACTTCATTTAAATATTCTTTCTTTATTATTTTTTTATTCATTTTTATTCTTCTTATCTCTCCCCCTCTGTGTCTCTCTCTTTCTCATTTTTTAAGCACCACCAGCCACAAAATCATAACATCAATTCACAACAAAGACAACGAACCCACCAAATCACAAAATCAGATCACCTTGCCAAAATCAAACCACAAAACCCACCAAAATCATATCACACCCGCCAAAATCAAACCCCAAAATCAGCCACACTTGCCAAATCACCGTTGCCCAGACCCATGAAATCAACGCAGACCCGCATTCGTCGAACCACTATCGCCACACTCGCTGAAACCCAGCTAAAATCAATTCATAACAAAGACCCACAAACCCACCAAATCACAAAATCAAATCAACTTGTCAAAATCAAACCACAAAACCCACCAAAATTGAATCATACTACAGCCCACACTTGCTGAACCACCGAACCATGAAATCAACCTAGACCCACGAAATCATAAACAAGGATGATCCACCACCACTCGTGAAATCAACTCGTCCAAGGAGAAAGATCAATAGTCAAAGAAAGAGAGTCAGAATCAGACTGAAAGAGAGAGGAGACATGGAGAGAGGTGAAGAGGCAGAGTGAAAGAGAGAGAGAAGAACTAGAGAAGAGAAGAGAAGAGGCATGTCAAAAAAGTGATAAAAAAAAAAATAGTAGCAACAAGCTACAGTAAGGTGTTAGTAGTAGCACCTTATTGTAGCAAGTTGCTAAAATTTTTTAGTTTTGGCATCCTTGATGTAGAGTATGTTTTAGGGTTTTAAGCTATAAAATAGCATTTTAGCATTTTTCACATCTTTGATGTGAATTCTCTAAGGTTGCATATATGCAACCTTACTATTCATAGATTGTAAAGAAAAAAAATTATAATCTTGTGATTGTGTGTGAAGAGAAAAAGATAGTGGGAGGAAAGAGAGAGATAAAAATAATTTTTATTATTTTATTAGATAGTTTATATTATTTTATTGGGTTATATGTAAAAATAAAAATTGGAATGTAGAGTAAGTTGTAAAATGAGTTGGTAAAATAGATAAAATAGATAAAATAGTGTTTGAGATGCAAAATAGGTTTTTTTTTTTTTTGTGCATCCTCGAATGCTAATGCTCTAATAAGCTATTTTAGAACTTTAATTTCCAATTTCTTACATCAATTATGAAAGATTTTGTTGGCTGAAAAGAATGTGGGACTTAGGACTGTCCATAGACTGCATCACTTGACCCACCAGTTAAGTCAAACCAACTTGGCAACTAGGGCTGTCCACAAGTAGATCTTGGTCAGGTTTGTGCCCAACCCAAAAGTCTAGAACTAATCCGATCACTTTGGGTCTCATTCTTTGTTTATTACTATCTTCATATAAAGAGAGAGAGAGTGAGAGAATTTGGTTAGACAAGAGGTCAGAGAAAAAATGTTAAAATAATAATATACGAAGTTACAATAATCGTGTATATTTATGCCGTTATTGTAGAAATTTTGCAAATTTACACATATTTAACTTAACTGATGATGGTGATTTTGGGACTTAACTTGTAAAATTGAACACTTTTTTTTATCTATTTTTTAATGCAAATGCTCAAATATTTCATGTCATGTTATTGAGACGGTAGAGTAGACCCCTTTGTTCAGTATGGTGGATCATCAGACCATAACTCAAAAGCCCATGTGTATAGCAAAGCCCAGGTCATTACTCCTTTGTCTAACTGAATTGGGTTAGATAGGCCCAGACCATCTTTTATATAGGCTTGGTTTTTTTAAAACCAATTGGGTATCGAGCTAATTGCGATACTCACAAAAACCACACGAGCATCGAAATTGGAGTAAGTCCATGGAATGACACCAAATGTATTATTGGTAACGGATTCAGAGTTTTTATTTTTTTATTAGAAACTACATTAATGATTTTAAATAAATATTAGTATAATAAAGGTATATCTATTGTCAAATCATCTAAACTTTTAAATGATGTAATATTATATATACAATTAGATCCAAGAAATAAATTTTAACTATACAATGAACTCAATTTCAATGAATTGGGGAGGAACACAATACCCGTACCTTTAAATCTTTAGATCTCTTAAAGTCTTTTCTATTTGAGACTTTGTTTCAGTGGGCTCGTGTATGGGGATTTATGTTGTGTATCTCCATTTCTGATTTTCTACAATATGCTAGCTTTAGTTCTTGAGTTATATGGATTTGGTTCATATTTAAAGTGTTCATCATAGTGAACGCTATGTTCTTCTATTTCAATAAAATTTCTATTACCTAACAAAAAATAAAAAAGAAACAGGGAAGATCATGTTCCAAATGATAATAGCTCATATTAGAGTAACCTAAAGAAAACCGTACACGGTACACATTCATATTTAGCGCATTCTTGTTTAGTCAAAACAATCAACACAAGTGGTAGAGCCAAGAATATGCGGTTGGAGGAGCTAAATAGATAATGTGAT
Organism: Quercus parvula; assembly: GCA_030820535.1. Classification (NCBI taxonomy): domain Eukaryota; kingdom Viridiplantae; phylum Streptophyta; class Magnoliopsida; order Fagales; family Fagaceae; genus Quercus; species Quercus parvula. The sequence continues at coordinate 29,946,772 of JAUAME010000007.1, forward strand.
GATTAAGTTTTTATTTTTATTTTATATCATCTTCCTATTATATATTTCAGAATAAAAATAAATACTATAAATACAATTCACAATGCAAATGAAATATTTATAGTCTAATATTTGGGTTACAAAGACTATATCTATTATACTCGACAAATTTGTGTCAAATGATATCTTCAACCTATCTCTTACTAGATAAGTATAAAATCAATAATAATACAAAATATAAATATTTTATCTTGAATTGTAGTCTACATTCTTTAAGAGAATTAAACTCATTAAGGGTATGTTTGGTTAGAGGTGAAATAGGGGTGGATTAAAAATAAAAGAAAGAAAATAGGAGTGGGTGTTGTTTGGTAAGGAGAAGAAATTTTTGGTAAGACTTAGGCATTTTGCACCAGAGCCTACAAAAAAACCATCTCTCCAAATTGAAGAGAGAAGAAGCATGAAAATGCATGTTGCTAAGGAAAGACAAAAGTGCCCCCAGCTTTTTAATGCTCTCACCTAGATCTTCCTTGCCAAATAACAATAAATATAAAAAAATTTAGTTAGTTGTCACGTTTCAAAACAATGTTGAAAACTAGCATCTCGAGTTTCTAAAAATCGAGTTTCAAGATAAAACTCGAGTTTTTAAGTCTCGATTTGTAAGAGGATTGGCACAATGTGGAAAAAAATCCAAGTGAAAATCGAGTTTTAAAGACTCGATTTCCATTATTACAGAAAAACGCCGCTATAGGGCATAAAAACGTCACTATAGGGCTTAAAAACGCCACTATAGGGCTTTAAAACGTCACTGTAAGGCTTAAAAACGCCACTATAGGTGATTTTTTTTTGCACAATACTCGAGTCTTAAAGACTCGAGATCTATGTGGCATTTTCACATTTATAAAGCGAGTCTTTTGGAGTCGAGTTTTAATATAGATCTCGAGTTTCTAAAACTCGAGATGCTATTTTTCATGATTCTTTCAAACATTACCTAACTTACTACATAAAAATGTTGATTGTGATCAGTTTGCTCATTCCCCCCTCTCACCTACCTCTAACTGCTTCCCATAGAGCTATCATCACTCATCATTCTCCTTCTTTGTTCTTGCCTCTTCACAACTCAGTGGTAAAGATTCAACTTCTCTCTCTCTTCTTCTTGTCACTCTCTCTTTCAATTGTTAATCTTATTTTCTTTTCTTATTATTTTTTTTTCTCCAGTCGAGAATTTCAAGTATGACTTTGACCCTTTTTTTCCCCCTTCCTATTATCACTCTCTCTGTTTCTATTGTTAAATCTTTTTTTTTTCTTTTCAAGTTGAGAAGCTAAAGTTGTTATGTCTCTAGACTCTAATCTTGTTTTTTTCCTTCTTGTCCTCTCTCCTTCTCTCTATCTCTCTATTATTTTTTTTTTTTAACCTTGTTGTATTTCTTCTTTTTCCTAGATTTTTTTTTTTTTTTTTTGGTACCTAAACTCCGTGCTCTTTTTATTTTTCATTGAAAATGAAGTGCACACCATCTATATGTTTTCTTACCTAATTTTTGCTTGCTCAAATAATTTGTGTTTTTTATTTCTATTTTATTCCTATTTTGTCACACTTAGACCCTTTGGTAATTTGTTATTTTCTTTTTATTTCTTATTTTTTGCAAACCGCATATGGATTTATTGAATATAAGCATATACAAAAATTGGATTTTGTGTGTGAAAGAAACAATGTGGATTGTTTAAGGTTCATGTGCTTTAATGCAGTTGGTTTTTATCATCTAGGAATAGTTGTGATTGTTAGAATCGATTGGTGTAAGGTATTGATTTATTAGTGGTTGGGTTTTGTGTGTGAAAGAGACCATGCAGATTGTTTGAGGTTTATGTGCTTTGATGCGGTTGATTTTTATTATCTAATATTAGTTTTGTGTTTCGCTTGTACTATTATTTATAAGTAGTCTATTTTACATGACTAGTTATGTATACTAGTATTTTTTTATAGTGTCTCTTTGCTAGTTATGTTCGGGATGATAGGAACTAAGATATAAGGGTAAGGTGATTTGATTAGTAATTATTATGACCAATGTGTTAATTATTCTTTACTTGTGATGGATCTTTGGTAGATAGATAATCCAACTAATTGGGATAGTAGTCTACCGAAAGATTTAAGTCAGAGTTGGGAGGAAATTTGTCAAGATCAATTAAGCACTATTCATGAAATGAACCAATTTGGTTTGCAACTTTTGACTGATTCGCAGAAAAGACAAGATGTAGTGGTTTTGCAACTTCTTGCACATGTGGTGCATGTAATATAAATGATGGGTACATACTGTAATCAACATTATGTGGATAGGATAATTACCCAAAATAGTGGGGAAAAAGAAAACATTCCGGAAGAACTAATGAGTCAACTTAGATGTAGTGAGAAATGTCAGGACATAATTCGAATGGGGTCTTATGCCTCTACTAAGTTGTGTGAAATTCTTCGAGGAATTGGCCCTCTTCAAGACACTAGGAATTCTTCTATTGAAGAGCAAGTAACCAATCTTCTTTACATTTTAGCTCATAATGAGAGAATTCGTACAATTTCCTTTTTCTTTTGTCATTCCAATGAGACTGTAAGCCATCATTTTCACAATGTGTTAAGAGTAGTCACCTACTTGGACGTAAGGGTGGTGCCATATGTTACTGAAGGTGGTCACTTTGACCACCCTTAGATGAATTTTATATATATATATATATATATACTTTTAAAAAATTGCATTTAAAATTAAAATGGGTGTTGACCACCCTAAAAAAAACTTGAACACCCTAAAGAAAAATTTGGCCTCTCCAAAATTTTGTTCCATGGAAGGTTGAACCAAAACATTGCAAGAAATCTTATAGTTACAACATTTTCATAACTTTTCCACATCAATTTCACAACAAATCCTAAGTGATAGATTGTTAGTAATGAAAATAATAATAATAATAATAATTTCAATAGTAGGGTCAAATTAGAACCAAACAACTTGCTGTTTTGTCTTTGTTGTGAAAATATTGCAAAAATATTATGGACATAGCACTTACCAAAAATTTCCTCAACAAACAAATTAGCCTAAAAGCCCATATCAAATGTTTAATTTTGATTTTTTGAATTTTGTTTTCAAATGACATATTTTAAAATCACTATTTTTTTTAAACGTACATTTTCAAATAGCTAGTTTATTAGTGCTTGCTCTAGTCTCTAGGTGAATTTGTTGGATTTATATGATACATTTTGTCCATACGTATATGCACTAAAATAATGCCCGAATATGTTATTGAACAAGATCAATGTAACGGTTGAATGCTTAAGTTGAATGTGTTGAATGAATTAATAGTTGATCATTTATTCTTTTGCTAGCACTATGAACAAATTTCTTATAAGGAAATCATTTATATTGCAAGATTCATCTTCTAAGCAAATTGTTATTGACTTGAATAATCTTCTTTTAGATCCTAAGCTATGAAAAAATGTCTCGTCTTTTCATCTTAATGATCAAGATGAAATAAAAATAGTATATTTACAAAGAGGTTTTTTTTCAACCTCTTGGCCATAATTTCCCTAAAAAAGATATTAATGGAGTATTAGATCGATTTAATCCTGAACTATATGTATTTACGTTTTTTCTTTTCTTTTTTGTAAAGACAATATATTTAAGTTTTATTTTTATTAAATTTAAGTCTTTTAATGACCACCTTGAAAAAAATTTCTAGAGCCGCCATTACTTGGAAGATCAATTTCTTCTACAACCTAATGGGGTAGAGGTTCCCTCATAGATTCGAAATAGTCATAAATCTTACCCATACTTTAAGGTAAAAATATTTTCAAGTAACTATATGGGAATTTTTATCCAATATGAGTAAAAAATTATTGATTTAATAGATTGTTTTAATTCCAGGATTGTGTAGGGGCAATTGATGGGACACATTCGTGTAAAAGTGTCATCAAAATATGCACCTAGATATCGAGGGAGGAAAGAGTACACAACTTAAAATGTATTGGCAGCATGTGATTTTGACGTGTGATTTACATAAGTTTTACCTAGATAGGAACGGAATGCCTCTGACTCGAGAATAATTAAAAACGCTTTAAGTAGGGAAGACAAACTTATAATCTTCAGAGATGATGTTAAGTTATAAATACAAAGTATACTTACATTAAAATATATATATATATATATATAGAGAGAGAGAGAGAGAGAGAGAGAGAGAGAGAGAGAGATTGAATTACTTATATAACTTATTTTCTTAATAGACAAATATTATCTAGTAGATGCGAGCTTTATGTTGAGAAGTTGACTTATCGCGCTATACAGGGACGAATGTTATCATTTAAAAGAGTATTCAACATGTGACAAAGAAAATGTTGAGAAAATATTTAATTATCAGCATTTCTCTTTGTGTAATGTCATTGAAAGAACATTTTGGGTGTTAAAGAAATGATTTCTCATTATATCTGGAATGATGAAACTTTTATTTTTTCTAGTTGATACGGTTACTGAGATTATCTTGGCTTGTTGTATATTGTATAACTATCTTATGGGAGTGGATCCGGATGAAAGGTTGATTGCAAAAGTTGATCAAAAGATCTTGAATAGTGATATACATAATGAAGGTAGAAACATTACAAATGATAGAGATGCAGATGCTAGAAGAGGAGCAATATTACCAACTAGTATAGCAACTAAAATGTGGAATGACTATGTTTGCATAATTAATAATTGGTTATACTACATATTTGGTCTCTATCTTTTACACCATGTTTTAATTTGGTCTCTATCCTTTACATCATATTTTAATTTGGTTTCTTACTTTTCAATTGTGTCAATTTGGTCCCTAACCTTTTAATACTGTGTCGATTTAGTACTTGTTGTTATATCTTGGATGAAAATTGCTGATATTAATAAATGGCCAAAATAAAATTTCAGTTTATTCTCACATCAATGGAAGCTAATTTTTTATTTTGACCATTGTACATATCATCAATTTTCATCCAAAAGATAATAGTAAGGACTAAATTGACGTGGTATTGAAAGGTTAAAGACTAAATCGACACAATTGAAAGGTTAGGGATCAAATTGAAATATGGTGTATAGGTTAGGGACCAAAAACGTAGTTTGCCCTTAATAATTTTAGTCATTATATTATGGGATTTGATTTGCTTACGTATATCTTTCTCTACGTAATAGTTGTTTTGTATGCATTGTTGTGAAACATTTAACTTTGTTGTTTTTGTACAACTATTATCGTAATATTATTAATGTTTTTATTCAATAATTAGACATTTTAAGAAGAATATTCAATTACTAGTTTATTTGTAGTAATATTATGCTGTCTTTATTTTTTCTTTTTCTTTTTTTAAATTTTTATTATTGGTTTGTTTGTAGTAGTTGCATGTAATCTTGGTAATAATATTGTAAAGAATAATAACATCTAGTTTTTAAAGATGTTTAAGACATTGAAGAAAACAACAACTGATAGTGAACCTAAAGTGAATAACATGAGATGAACTGATGATATGGATGACTTTTTACTTAATGTAATGTTGGATGAACAAAATAATTGAAATATGCCCAATTAAACATGGAATTCTCATGCTTACTCGAATATGTGTAAAAAGTGTTCTATAACATTTGGCTATGCAGTTTAGAGAAGTAACATCAAGAATCGCATCAAAATTTTGAAAGATACTTCCCATTCATGTTATGACCTTTTCTAGAACTTGAGTGGATTTGCATGGAATCTAATTACTGGACTTTTTGAGACTGAAGCTAAAGTGTGAGAACCTTTAATATAGGTTAGTTATATTTATTTTGATATCATGAAATGATTTTTAGAACAATTTAGTATACTTTATTGGTATTTTGTTGTAATAATAATAAGACTAATAAGTGTGTATTGACTTTTGTATTCCTATAGGTAAACCCAAATGCTAAAAAATGGAATTAAAAAAAAAAAAAAAACTTAAATTCAACATTATGAGAAACTATTTGATTTGTTTTCCAATGAATGGCCAAATGAGGAAAGTTGTGTAAATACAAAAGAGAAAGTCTGTCAATGAGAAAAGGAAAGAGAGGATAGCATAAATTTGGAAGAAAACGTTGATGACTTTGATGGGTTTAGCATGCCAAATGTTGAATCATATTCTCCAATGATCTCTCATTTCCACTCATGCGAAACATCATCCAAAAGGGCGAAGAAACCATCGCAAATGGTTGAAATGCTTGAAAAGCAAAAAGACATTTTTCAATCTAGGGTTAATAATGTGGCAACAAGAATAAGGCAATGAAATGAGATTGCTAAAGAGGGAATTGTTATTATGATGCAAGGACATGAGATTGCTAAGGAGAGACTTGCTATCAAGGAGAGAGGATGTTCACATTGTTACTCTGAGGAGAAAGTATTTTTAGAATTAGTAAATATAGGAATACTATCGAACATACAACTTGATGCTATGCTATTCTTAATTAAGGATCCATCCAAAATGAGAGCATTATTTTGGTGTTCCAACTAGTGAGTTACGTCAACAAATATTATTGAAGATGATGTATGATAAGGAACCTTAAAGGATGGATAATTGTAAATTGACTTTGGGTACAAGGCTAATGGATGAAGTGGCACGTAAAGTGATGTTTGGTAGTAGCTAAGCTGCATAATACTGAAAAATGCAACTTAACACTTTATGGACTTTTGATTTGCTGACTTTTAATGGATTAAATGTAGTATATTACGGAATTAGCAACATTTGATGACTTTGTATTTTGGTTAAGACAAGGGAAAATAACGTAATATTTTGACTTGCACAGTGCTATAGATTAATATAATTAATATCATTTTATGTTCAACATGATTGCTTTGGCCACTTTTGGAAGAATGTATATATATATATATATATATATATATATATATAATTTTTTTTCTCTAAGAAATAGTTGAGTAGTTTGTTAATACTTATATTTTGATATTGGTTGTAACTGTGTTTTGTCCCACGTTTTTGAAACAGGTGAAAAAAGTATTTGTTGAATAGTGTGTTTTGTTACCCAAGTTAAGAATGTATTAAAATATAGTTGAATAGAGTTTTGTTACCTAGTTTTTTTCTTTTTCCTCCCAGCAATACACACACATATGGGTTGGGTTCAAGTTACACCTAGTGTAACTCTAAGTAATATTATATCACACAATAACTTGTTATTGAACTCATATTTTGAAAATCCAACTATTGAATTATATATTCTAAAAATGCATGCCAATTTTCATGCCAATCAGATGTAATTTACTATTCGATCCATAAACTTATTTATTATTTATTATTTAAACTACAAAAACTTGAATTAAATAATTGATTGATGACATGGTTATTAATCTTTAATCATTTTTAAATTTTGTAAGCATAGAGAATATACAAAGATAATGTAATCCAACGGTAGATTTATTAAAATTCACATCTAATTAAAAAATATTGGGTGGTATAATATTATTTAAAGTTACACCAGGTGTAACTTGAACCCAATCCTATATATATATATATAAATATATAACAAAAATTTTTTTATATGCATGATGTGTTAATTTTTATACTATTTAATGAGTACAAATAAATTATATTTTACATATTATCTAACAAGGGCATAAGAATCAATTTATATAAATTATATTTTTTACCTCACTTTTCTCTTAACCAAACAAAAGAGTTTTTTACTCTCCCCACTTTCCACCCTCTCTACTTTTCCACCCAGTAGTCAAACATACATGAGGAAAAACTAAATCTTTTTCATCTTAATACTAAATCTTTTCATATTTCCATTTTTCTATTCTCCCACTAATTTTCTATCCTTCCACTTTTCCACTCTTCCATCCAAACAGAAGTATTGAATTTGAAGTGACGTTCTCAATAATTTTCCTTTCAACATAGACAACCAAATTGTCTACAACAATCTCATCCTCTACTTTATTGTGTACTCTTGCTAACAACTTTCAAAGTGGAAAATGTTCGTTCACTAGTCATTTGTGAAGATGAGTCAAAAGAAGACGAATCAATCAATCAATGAGATGATATGCCTTTGACTTTTTTGTTTGTACAAACATTTGACATAATTCACCATATTGAAGACAAATTTTGTAATTTTAGATTATTATGCATAACAAGTTCAAAATGTTTCAATTGAAATGTCAAATTAAGTTTCTCTTGCTTGATGAAATAAAGAGGAGAATAATTCTCCACAAGACTGCATATATCATCAATTTAAAGGATTTATGATCACTCTTTGGATCCAAAGTTGAGCTAAGTGTCAAAAATTTCTTTGCTTCTTCACCAATCCTACTGTTGAGCTCTTGCCATTCAATGTCTATAATAGCATTGAATATGTCAAAATAATATTCACAGAGAGAGAGAGAGAGAGAGAGAGAGAGAGAGAGATAGAATATGTCAAAATAATAATGATGTTCCACTTTGTTGGGTTATTTAGACCCTGTTGTGAATTAGTGAATTACCCAAGTGATTTGATTACACCAATTTATCAATTGTGCATATATTAGATTAAAGTATTTGACACATCAAATATAGTATCACCAATCACACAAAATCAATCATGAAGGGAACAACAATATAGTGACGAAGGAAAACTATCCAAGGTAAAACCACTATGAAGATGAATCTTCCCCAATAAGACAATCCACTAAGATAAGATAAGTTTTACAGACTAAGAAAAACCTTTATGACTCATAGACAACTTACAACAAAAACCTTATACTGCTCAAGAATATCTAAACTCTTCAATCACATAGAGGTCTTCATGAATGATGCACCCACAGTATGACTGAAACCATAAACCAACTCCAAGAACCTCTTGAAGCTCTACTCCACAACAGTAGCACTGTGATAATATCATGACTTCATCCTTGATCACCAATATCCAATGATATTGTCTTCAAATCTACTTCTCAAACTTTAGTATGATGGTGAAGTACAGAAAATTAGGGTTTGGATCTTATTTGTGCTGTGAAGTGCTCTCTCTCTCTCTTTTGTTTTGGTTGACCCTAATATGCCTTATGTATTCTAGCAACTAAGGCACAAATTAGAGTTGTAAAAATGACTTAATGGGCCTTTACAAAATCTAGTTCTCATAGTCTTGATTGATCAACACTCATTCTTGATCTATTGACACTTTTCTCAATAGATTGAAAAACATTCTTGATTGATCAAGAATGTGTCAATAATTCATAAACTTCTCTTTCTTTGAGTTGTATTTAGGTGTTTTGTTATGGACTTGAACACACACCTTATAACTCAACAAAACTTATAGTTTGTCATGGTTTGCCAACACTAAACATATTGGCCTGTACACATTTAAATATAATCATGTTGATCACAACCTTGACCTTCAATGTAACAAGCAATTAAATTTGTAATTTCTATTTCTATTTTTTTGGAGAAGGAGATAACATTCTTAAGCAAATTATGCCAACAATCTTCTCTTAGCTTTTGGATGAGGGCTTTTGTTATTGAAACTAAATGTGTAGAGCATTCAAGGTGTCTTGAGACTTTTCTTGCAAAGCTTGACAAAGGACATCAATAGTACCTATGATTTCATCCGTTAAATGTAAAATGAATATGAATTGGAAAGATGTCATTATTTTATAAGCTACATTGACATCCTCACATTGAGTGAGAATAAATCCTTTAATATTTTCAGCATCGAACAAGTTTCACCAACCATCCTTATTAGGCTACAAATATAATAAAAATGAGAAACCCATAGAGAGTCATCAGCTTACTTCAAAGTTCCTATTTGGTTAGTTGATGTTTTGCTTTCAAGTTCAACAATAGCTAGGATATGTGCAATTTGTGTTGCTTAAGCAACTTGTAGGTCATCATGGCATTCGCATGAAGCACCAATCTCATTGATAAAGAAATTCAAATTTAAGAAGAATTCATGGACAAAAATTGCATCTTTATATGTAACAACTAACAACTGATGCCAAATATAATGTGCACAAAGACAATCATTAAGAAGTAATGTAAAAATGAATGTAAGATAAGTTACCTGGTTTTGAGAGTAACATTAAAGAAAAGAAATTGAATCATTTTATGAAAATATTATTATTAGATCTCTATTTTAAAATAAAAAGGTTTAATATATAGAGATATTTTAGGAGTTCTAATGAATTTTTATTAAACCTAATTTAATTCTCTTCAATTATTCTAAATTTTGTGAAAGAACAAAAATTTGAAACTTTTAGAAAATGGAAAGCGACAAACTTTCCCTTCTACCCATTATATTTTATTAAACTTTCAAGTTCCAAACATGAAAAGAATATATTAAAAACTAATTCTAATCATTCCATTAATTTTCATTCCATTATCTTGTTTGGAATAATTCTTTTTCTTATTATTCTTATATAGTTTGACTGTCTTTATCTGACTTTTGACCATGTTTTAAACAAATCTTAAGAAACAAAATCAGATTCATTTCTACACAAATCATATTAAAGTCGACTCGAGGATCGGTTCTTTCAAGGTGCAATGATCTTCTACCCACAGTGACTTTGTGGGATTTATCACATCAACCAAACAAATCTCATTTCAGTCCAAATCTAAAAGTCCCTATCTATTCCTACTTTACCTTAATAAAACAATCCTATCTTAACACGTTGTCATAAACCTCTGTACCCGACCTCTTCTGATCCTCTCCCAAAGACAAAACTCGGACACAGGAAAAAAACACACAAGCTTCAGACGATGATGCAAACTTCTTGATCACTCTCTTTCTCTCTGCTTAAAATTCTTATCCTACACTATTTCCTTTTTCTATCATAAACCCCATTTCACGCCAAAGCCATGACTGTGCCCGTGACGATTTTCTTCTGCTATGTCAGTGTACGTAATTCTTTGATTATATGGGTTTGCTGATTATGCTTCTGTGCTCATAATTCGAGGTGGGTTTTCTTCAAATGTGGCAGGAACCAAGAGAATTTCGTGTTTCATGTAAAGCTGTCATTTTTTCGGGGGGTCTGAACTGAATAGAATATACAATTTGAGGTAAGTTGCTTTATGTTGTAGTTAGTGAACAAGTTGTTGGGATTAGGTTGTTGATGAATTTTGGTTGTTGGGTTTTTGATTGATGAGTTGGTGTAGAATTTGATACTTTTTGTTGTTGTGTAATAAAGTTTGGTCCTTTGTGTTTTGGTTTTTGAGTAGCAATGGCTTATTCCCACATGAGAAATCCATCATTTGCTCCTGGTAAGTTTCATTGCTAAAGGAAAAAGAAAAAGAAAATAGATACTTGGAGATTTGGAACAAATAAGTAATTGTAGTGAGTAATCTTGTGGCTTATATAGAATTGAAGTCAGTTTAAGTGGTGTATTAAAAAGTTGATTCTGGAGCTTCATCTCAAATTGTATTGAGTGATAAACCTGTAATGAATTTTTAAGTAGTAGCAGAGATTGAAAGTACTATGGAGAAATCTGATTCTTAGTTTTTAAATAAAAAGGTGTTAGGTGGGTAATCTCTGTCGGTTCTGCTTAAATGATGGAAGTATCATATAGGGAAAATTTGATGTTTGCACTTAAAATGAAGAGGTCATCTTCCTGCGTTTCATCAAATGTAGCTCACTTTGACAGTGGTATTGGTGAAATTGAGGTTTTCTAATTGAATGCAAGGATTTTGACAGGTAATTGAGTGTTGGGATTCTGTCCAATGAGATAAGATAGTGAGGGGGGAATTGGAGATGGCTGTGGCAAGCAAAACCAGAACTATGCTCGAAGGTTTAGTAAGAGAAGGATCATTCAAATGGTTGCTTGGCAGACAGAGTTCTTTTGATGAAGAATTTGAAGAGATGGGAAGGTCTCCATCTGCCCAAAGGAATTGGATACCGGAACTTTCTCCAGTTGCAAATATTGTTATTCGCAGATGCTCAAAGTAAGCTTGTACTCTGTAATGCTTACATGTTTACTATAACAAGAAATGTATGAAGTAGAGTTTTGGTCCAGTGTTATTTGAAATTTCTTTTTAATATTTGGTTCTAGTATGGTCATCAGGCATCCTAGCTTAATTCAAATCCATTTTTTATGGCACATATATGTTCACTGTTTTTTTTATTGATATTTATGCTGACAATGAAAACCGAATGATGCAGATTCCTTGGTATCCCTTCAAGTGAACTTCAAGAAAGCTTCAATGCAGAGGCTGCTGAATCTATAAAGCATCCATCACGGTATGCAAGGAACTTGTTGGAATACTGCTGTTTCAGGACGCTGGCTTTGTCCATACAAGTAACAGGTCATCTAGCTGATAAAAAGTTTAGACGCCTAACATATGACATGATGCTAGCTTGGGAGGCTCCAGCTGCTGCCAGCCAACCCGTGCTTAATGTAAGCTTTTCTTGTTCAATTAAGTTGTTAATTGTGCAGTAGTACTACATTTTTACTATTTAATGTGAAGACCTCTCTCTCTTTCTCTCTTACACACACACATGCGCACATGTCAAAGCATATGCGCATGGGCATCCACCCCCGTCTCATAGAGACCACTCACACACAAGTATAGTGTTGCAGGTTTGGGTTATTTCTTGGACTCTTAACAGCATATCAATTGAAACTGTAAATACAGATAAAGACAGAAGTAAAAGTCTATTCCAACCATGTGGGCTGTGGTGGAGGCAGAGATGGATAATGTATGATTTTTGTATAGATAAGTAATGTATGATTTTTGGATAGATAAGTAATGTATTAAAAAAGTGCAAAAAAGGGCATAACACTAGTACACTGTACAAATTTTCTTTTTTGAAAAGAAAAAATCTGATCTATGGATCTCTGAAGTCTATGCGCTAAACAAGGTCCCAGTAATGTATTATATAAATTAATAAGTTGGCCATTCCGGGGTCACCAAGTGAAATTGCTGGTTTCTTGCCTTCTTGGTGACTACCAGCTAAGGCTAAAATTTAGTTGTTGAGCTTTTTTGAGGCGTATTACCTCCCGAGGGAATATTATTGGTTGAAGGAATATTCTTTGCTGACTTCCACATGCATAGCTTGATAAACTCCTGTACAGTTTAATTTCCTTATACCTGATGATCAATCATGTCATATGTGCTTTATTTGATCTGTTCATTGAAAAGCTATTAAATCTGTCTTTCACTCTCTCACACACACATGCATGCGCCACACAACTTTTTCTGTAACTAAATTTGTGATTCCATTGTTAGAGGCTCCTTTTGAATTCTAGATTCATTTAAAATAATCATATCTGAGGTATTTAAATTATGGTGTCTAAATTCTGTAGTCTTTTGCTTGTTGACATTGATATGGTCATGTATGGCTGACATCTATCTGCAGGTTGATGAGGATATAGCTGTTGGGGTAGAGGCCTTCTCACGAATAGCTTCAGCAGTCCCTATTATTGCGAATGTGATTATTAGTGAAAATCTTTTCAAGGTGCTTACAAAATCAACTGGTGGTCGGCTTCAGTTTTCTGTCTACGACAAGTATTTAAGTGGACTAGACAGGTTATTTCATGTCCATATTGTTTGCAATTAACCCCTTCCCTTTCTGACAAACACTTTTTATTTCTTATTGAAGTTGTATAATATGCCAAATAAGCTTGAAGAATTTCTAGTAATAGGCCAGATCAACAGTGAAAAGTGAAAACTACTGTAAGAATGCCAAAAAGCCTTAAACAACATTGATAAACAAAATCTAATGGCTTTATTGCCTTAGATAGCAATAAATTCGTTCAAAGGACATTGGTGACAGTGTCACTTAGATTCAGGGGCAAAGTTCCATGGTTTCTGCCCTATTGTATATCTTGGGCTGTATCTGCTTTGAAGTTTCATTGTGGCACTGTACACTCAGCTGGCACTTGACTGATGTGTTGGACATGTGGTGGATGTTTTGGAATATGATCTTTATTTTCCCCTGCTAGAATGGTTGATATGCTAATCATTTAAAACTTGTGCGATATGGTCGAGCACATTTTGCTTCATTGTTCAGTGGCTAGAGATTTGTGGTCTCTAGTGTTTGCTTTATTTGGAGTATCTGGGTTTATGCTAAAGATAGTAATTCAAATGTCAGCTTCAGCCTTCATGACAAGGAAGGTTCAATAATCACAGGCGTGTAAAAATTTGCAAAACTGTTCCTTTATTCTGTGGACTGTTTGGCGAGAAAGGAATAGCTGGACCTTCAGTGATGGGACACCCAACTTGCGTCCTAAAACCATTTGCGTTACATTCTTTGTATGATTTGATAATTGCATTAGGCAACATCCCTTTTGTATCTTTTTTGGATTTCTTAGATTCTTTAAATTGCAACTTGTACTTCTAATGAGTTGATTCATCGAGAAAATAACAACAAAATATCATTTAGGGTCTGTTTGGATATCGCTTATTTGCTGAAAACTAAAAATTTATTACTGAAAATACTGTAGCAAAATAATTTTTAAGCTATGAATAGTGACGTGGGACCTAGGATTTACCTAGAAATCTGCATTTTTGGTGGTTTGGCTGGGTCGTGAACAGTGCCTTGGGACCCAGCCAAAAACGCAAAACGCAACTTCATCAATTCGCAAACGCATGCTTACTTATAAAACACACCCACACATGTGCACACAAGGACATGTAAAAAATGCTAAGGGCCTCCAGCCTCTAACTCTAATGTAAAAAGCTTCAAAACTCTTTATGTGTTTTGTATTCTTTTTATACTTATCTAAGTTTACGCATCATACTTTACTTTATTGTCAAGTTTATGAAAAATATGGGAGCATTTTTCATTGAATATGTACTGGGGACAGCTATTTATTCCTAACTTTTGTTTGCGTTTTTTTGGGGTTATTTTAACACCCGCAGAGCTATCAGAAAAATGAAGACCCAATCAGATTCGTCTCTTCTTTCTGCTGTTCGATCATCAAGGGGAGAAAAGATTCTGGAAGTTGATGGAACAGTCACCACCCAACCAGTTCTTGAACATGTAGGAATTTCCACGTGGCCAGGTAGGTTAATGGAATTAAGAGATTTTGTGAAATAAATTTCATTCCTACCTTTATTTATAAATGACAAATCCATGTTGACTGTTGTAATGGTGTTATCTACTCCACAATGTGATTAAATGTCAGCATAACTTAAATCCAGTATCTGGCCATTTTTATATCATTACTGTGGGGTGTATGCAGGTCGATTAGTTCTGACAGACCATGCACTGCACTTTGAAGCTCTTCGTGTTGTGTCTTATGACAAGGCAAAAAGATATGATTTAGCAGGTGATCTGAAACAAGTTGTTAAACCTGAGATGACTGGACCATGGGGTACTCGACTTTTTGACAAGGCTGTGTCATATAAATCAATTTCCTTGTAAGTTATGATGCTTATCTTTTTATCTTTTAATTGTTAAGTGTTTAGTAGTAATTTGTTAATATTTAAATTATACATATTATTGCATGTGAACACTGGGCATCTTCTTTTATTCACTACATTGGCCATTAAATTTTTATAGTTTTCTCTTGTAGATCAGAACCAGTTGTCATAGAGTTTCCTGAGCTTAAAGGGCATTCTCGCCGTGATTACTGGCTAGCAATTATCCGAGAGATTTTATATGTTCATATATTTATAAATAAGTACCAGATCAAGGGAATTGAACGGGATGAAGTGCTTTCAAAGGCTGTACTTGGGATTCTGCGAGTACAAGCCATTCAAGATGTTAGTTCAGCTATTCCTCTGCAGTGTGAGAGTCTTCTTATGTTTAATCTTTGTGACCAACTTCCAGGTGGAGACTTGATACTGGAAACTCTTGCAAATATGTCAACTTTCAGGGAAATGGACCGGACTAACAACTCTAAGGGTGGGGGTGGAATGTATTCAATATCTGCCTTGGATATGGTTTCTAACTTAGGGTTTGTGTTTGGAACAAGTTCAAATAATTCTAATGAGGCTGGGCTTGTTGTGGGTGAGATAGCTGTGGGAGAGATGACTTCTTTGGAAAGAGCAGTAAAGGAATCTAAAAACAACTATGAAAAAGTGGTGCTAGCACAAGCAACGGTTGATGGAGTTAAAGTAGATGGCATTGACACTAATTTGGCTGTGATGAAGGTAGTTGTAATGCTGATTAAAGAATTTTTGTGGGTTCTCCTGTTAAATTTGCTTACTTGGACATCACTCTTCTTTCTTCTTCTTTGCCTCGTCCCCCCAAACCCCCACTCTTTTTATTTTATTTTATTTATTTATTTTTTATAGTGAAAAGATAAATTCAATCAATGATCATCATATTAGTAATGGGATTAGTGAGATGTTATAATTATTAAAACCAATTAATGGCACTAGGCACCGTTAAAGACCTCTCTCTTCTCTCACATACGCATTTTTATTTCATTAGAGTAGGTCTTGGTAAAATAGAATGAATAAACACTTGTGTCATAGTCAAATGTTGTTTTATCCCATCTATTTTGGCTCAGCGCTATGAATCTGGATCTACTATTCCGTTCTCTCACTTAAACCAAGAGTATCTTCAACATTCTTAAAATCACATATCTTTAAAATCTTCTTGTTTCTTGTGTACTTGCAGGAGTTGCTCTTTCCAATGAGGGAACTTGGGAACTGCGTTCTATCTTTGGTTTATTGGGATGATCCTGTGAAGTCTTTTGTGTTCTGTTTAGTTTTCAGTTATATAATTTGCAGGTAAAACTCTTGTTTGTGTGATTTCTTTCTGCTTTACAGACTATCTGGTGAGCTGTGGTAAAATAAATAAATAAATAAAAGAAAAGAAAAATCATATCTGTTGAGCATGAGAAATAAAGGTCAAGTGGTCAACATAAAATTGAATCAATTGATTGTTGAGATGCAAAGCCACATGTCTTTGGTTACTTCTCACTTCTTGAAATGGGTTTATAACTCTTGTGTTGTGTACTATAAAAAATGAATATGTTCTAAAGGTTAAATTTAAAGAAAGGTGCACTTAGGTTTTTGAAACACAACAGATACACTGAGAATCTTCTCCAAAAAATGTCTGACAGATGTTAAGATGGCATAAAGGATTTTGGAATTAAGCCTGTTACTGAATAATATAAAGTTAAGTCTTGCCTCACGTGCCCAATCACACTTCCAGCACCCTAGCATAATAGGAAAAGAAGAAGAAATGATTTCTGTCCTATTGTCCATCATCATTCTGGCTTCATTTATTTCAAGGGAGAATAGTTTGAAAGGCCTTAATACTGCTGGATGAGGAGAATCTACAGCCAGATTTTTCTTTCTATTTTTTTTTTCCCAGGAAAGCTGATGATCCAAAATTTCATAAAGCAGATGCTTTCTTTTGTTTTAAAGGACTGGGGATAATTGATGGGAAAATGGGCATCTTTGCTGTATACTGCTAGAACTTGATATCAAGTATCAACCTTACAAAATCATATAATGGTTTTACTTGTTAACAATTGCTCTTGCATTCTTGGGTGCTACCTCTTTCTCATTTAGGTGTCCTTGTAGAAAATATATAGGGTTTTGCTTTTAGCTGGACAGGTGAAGAGTAATGATATCTCATAGTGTGCTACTATGTTTTACATGTGTCAAATTGAGATCATAGGTTCAATGTTGAACAATCTTTAAAGGTGACTGTGATGAAGTCTGATGAGAGTTGAGACTACTCTTGAGGGATTCCATTTTCATTGTTGGTCCTTGTGGTTTTGGGCTATAGAATAATGTCTCTGAGTTTCCTTTCACCCCACTTAAAAAAAATCATAATTCTGGTGGGAAATAAAATAAGGATTCTAGTACAAAGGAAATTCTGTTGTATGAATAGTTCCTGATCTGTATACATAAATCATGGATGGTGCAAGGGTGTCACAGTATCACTCCAGCATCAATAAGAATTTTCAGAGGATGTTTCTGGGATCCTTGTGACTTAACTTTTCACATATCTTGTTCTGGATTTTTTTTCCTTCATTTCTCTGGCACGTAGGAGTGAGAACATGTTGCCTGTCATATAATATGAAGTTACCTACACCGCAAATTGATATGCATGTAAAATAGGAATGAAAACGTGGTATGTGGTTTACCTATAATGTAAAACAATGTGTATGCAGAAGGGGAATGGTAACATGGTATGCCATTTACACTGGATCATGTATGATGGGATAGGTTTGAATTCAACTAAAAAAGATTGCTCCACAAAAAGTTAGATGTTTTAAGCTTTTAATTTTACTTTCTATATTGCATTTTACAGAATTTAAGTTAAATGTGAATTTGATAAAGTAGTTCTAGGTTACTTAGTAACATTTGTGATCACCAAAATCTGTGCATTGGAATTAGTGCGTACCATGTTTCAGATCAAGCTATCGCTGACCATGACTCAAGGATGTACTAGTCAAAAAAGATAAGAAATCTCAAGAATTTAAAGAATTCTGGTTCTTGTCAAGGGTCCCAGACCCTTTCACTTCCCCTCCCTCCCTTTCCCCCTCTCCGCACAAATACCAAACACACAAAACCTTTTTTTTCATTATGGAACATGCTTTGAGCAAAATACTGGTAATATACCAACTAATGTTTAAAAGTTCAATGATCTGTAATTAGTGCTTCCTATGTTAAATCATTATGTCTCTAATTGGTGCTTCCTAAACTAAGTCAATATTATTTACCCTTATAGAATCATCATATCTTCTGAATGAAATTGCAACTCTAAAGAAAATTTTAATCCACCTTGTTTAGAAGATTGCAGAGAGAAACACGTGATGACTTAGTGATAATACTTGCTTTCTTACAAGCAGTGAGTGGCATACATATTGTCTGTATAAGATTTAAACCTTGCCTTTTCCACTCTAATATAACCTTAACATTGTTGTATGTGCATGCACCGCACAGGGGTGCATATGCTTATGTGTATGGTTGTATTTCTAGTGTGATTTGTGGGGGGGGGGGGGGGGGGTGGGGGTTGAAAAGAGATGATAGTTTTACCGTTTAGCTTGATAATTGTTTTTGATGCTTTCTGTTAAGTTCCTGGAACACACCAAACTGGGAAATATCTTTTCTGATAAACTACAGCATGCATTTCAGGGGATGGCTGGGCTACACATTTGCTCTGATGCTCATCTTTATTGCGGTTTTCATGGTACTCACGCGATTTTGTGGCCAAGGACCTGTTGATGATGTTAAGGTGATAGCGCCTCCAGTGTTGAATACAATGGAGCAGCTTTTGGCTGTTCAAAATGCAATTTCTCAAACTGAAGGGTACATCCAGGATGGTAACATTGTTCTACTCAAGATACGGGCCCTGTTGCTATGCATTTTCCCTCAGGTTTTTCTTCCTTCTTTTTGTCTTGACTGGCATCTGCACCTTCCATTATTCTCATTGCTTCTCCTGTGATCCATCACAAGCACAAAATCTGGTGCATGTCATTTTTCACTACAGAAGTTTTTATTTTTTATTTTTAAAGTAATGCTAGGGACACAATTTCTCTCAATTTTTGACATGGCCTGTTGTGATTGGAGTAGAATCACTTTCACTTGGGTCCATCACTGACATCATTTTTATTATTTACCAATCACAACTAAGAGCCATATCAGTAGATGTGAAAAAAATTGAGGAAAATGTTCTTACCCTGGACTTATTGTTATTTTAATGGTCTGCTAGTTTTTGTTATTAAGTCTTTTACTAGCACATGCCAATACATGGGTATTTATGATTTCATCAGGCAAGCGACAAATTCGCAGTTGCTCTGTTGGTCACAGCTTTGATTCTGGCCTTCCTACCTAGTAAGTTCATAGTTCTTATCGTTTTCTTGGAAACTTTCACAAGATATTCACCTCCAAGGAAAGCAATCACAGAGAGATGGATGAGGAGATTGAGAGAGTGGTGGTTCAGCATACCAGCAGCTCCTGTTGCACTTGAAAGAGAAAAAGAGGAAAAAAAGAGAAAGTGATGTAAGTATTAGAGGTAGTGATGGTGTGAAATTTGTTATAGTGTGTACATGTCATTTTTTGTTTTGTTTTGAATGTGCCACAGATAACTTTTTGTGGCTTAAAACCTCAACAGTTAAAAGAGAAGCACAATAAGGAAAAAGAAAATAAATGACATATCTGATGTGATGCTTCATTTGTGTTTGGTACAACGGAAAATGCAAGTAAATGGAAAATGTCTTATGTGGTAAAAAAAAAAAAAAAAAAAAAGGTTAAAGTAGAGCGAGAAATGTTCTTCGCATTTTCAAGGAGAAATGTTCTTTGCAAGTCGGGCAATTCCTCCCTGATCCCGCCCTTCAAGGATCCGGATCCTGTGTAATCACTGGATTCTTACATTTGATGTAATGCCTTATGGATGGGATGCAATAACATTTTAACTCTTGTTCCTAGCCGTTCATGAGTATTTCATCATGCGCAGTAGGATTTTGATCCCCTCTAACCCTGGCTCCTTCCCCACGCATCTGAATAATAATATGAGTACAACCTTTTGGTCGGAAACTGTAATTCAAATTAAATTACAGTCCATAAAAAAAAAAAAATTTTCATCCAATAAAATAAAAATATTAACCTAAAGGCGCTAAAAAAGGAACCAAAACCCCCCTCAATAATAATATTTTTTTATTATAAAAATTGTTGACAGTGTCGTGCTACAGTAGCATGAACGGTACCTTTTTTATTTTTTAAACTTTCTTCTCCTTCATGCCATCAATTTCCCAAGAAGAGAACTCAAGTACTCAACAACAACCCAAAAAAGTGTAAATAGTGATCATGCACTGCTAATTGCAAAGTCAGTTTAGAAGAAATTGCTGATATTGATTTTGCCATTGTAAATTACTAAATTGTGATTAAAACTCCTCCACTTAAGACCCTCTTGGGCCTCTTCGGTCACGTTTCTAGGCTTCTTTGATGATTTGTCGGGCATTTGATTTGTTGTGATGTGCCTTTATTATGATGCAAATTATGATGATGTGACATTAAAGTTTTTGATTTATTTTATTTTTTTTAACATTACCATAATCTAAAATTACAAAATATATCACATCACCTTAATCTTATCATATTTTAAAACAATGTAATATTGTATTCTTGTATTAAGATTACATTAATGTAAGTTTACAATATTATAATATTATGGTGTAATGTAACATCACGACAAACCAAATGTCTCTAAATGTTTGGCTTTTAATTGCTCTTGATCACCGTGGAAGTCATAGAGATCAAATAGATCCGCAGCATTGAGGAAATGACTGATTTGAATATTATCCGGCAATTACACCACATAAGCCAAGTTTGAACCTTTTAATTTATTTTTTCGAGAATGAGCCTTTTATTTTCTTGATGTCAACTAAGATATAAATCCTTAAGGAAACCTCTCTTTCCTCTACTACCGCCTCCAAATACCTTGCACAGCCCACGCCCCACGGCATGCCTCCCTTGTGCCCCTGATTTTGTGTGGCTGCCATTGGTGTATGATGCCACACCCCTTAAACCATCAAGGGTCTAAGAGATACACACCGATGATTTGATATGAATCATATAATATAACTCATTTATTGTAATTTCGATACTATCACCGTAAGTACTCAAAAAATAAAGGTCCAAGCCCACTAAGAATAATGGTACCTTACCCTTTATACCAAACCCAAACAATAAAATTTTTAAAAGAGTGAGAAAAATACTTCAAGTGCAACTTTAAGCTAAATTCTGGTGTATAACCAAAGAAATTAGCGTGATAGAGAAGAGGAATTTAAGTAATGATTGGTAGTAATTCTCTCCTCAGGTTGGTTTAAGGATTTTTTTTGAAGAGAGGTTGGTCTAAGGATTGGTTTCTTATTTATGAGTATTACAAGTTCTAGATCAAATATACACTGTTCACTTCCTTGTTTTTCTGTTCCTTAGAAAAAAAAAATCCGTCCTTGTTTTTGGGATGCTCTCTTCCTTTTATATCCTTCCTACTTGCATCTTAACCCTCCACTTGTATGCCTCAAGACATTTCTTAGAATACTTGTCCCATCAAAACTCTATTGAATGTGGTAGAAGGGGCTGTTAGCTGTGAAGTTACTATTTAGATGTCATTTCCACATTAACGCAGTTGATATGGTTGATGTAGGACATTCAATGCGAAGGTGGGAAGTATCTCTTTCAAGAAGCTTCCTCTCACATCCTTTGCCCCTATTGTGGTTCTTCATAGGACACCAAATGCCCATGCTTCTACTTCCATCCTTAGGTTAACGGAATCCTTGGGGTTTATTTAGCTCTTCGGACTGACATGCAAACCATTCTTTGATCTATTCCTCTTCAGTCCTCAGACCCTCCACAATCACATTTCATATTAGTTGGAGAAAGACAACATCCTAATTAATAAGTGGTTTGTCACAAGATGAATACACAAATAAAAAAGAGCAATGTTATAAGCATAAATAATTTTACAACATTTTTACAAAATAATGATGTAGCAAATTCTTATTTGTTCTCATTTGAGTTTATCATTAACATCATATTTTCACTTACCAATAATCACCTATCACATCATCAGTTTCACATCGTCAGTTTGTTAAAAAAATTGTAAAATAGTTCGTGGTATTAGCATTAAAAAAAAAAAAAAACACATGTTGTTAACCATTAGTGATAAAAAAAAAAGCTTTTGCCAAATTACTTCCGATAAGTTTACTAGTTTAGTAAAAATTATAATTTGTCTTTGATATGGGGTTTTTTGGCTTTAGGTTTGTTGGGATTTTGATGGGTGGTGCCGTGGTTTTGGTGGTGCTATGGTGGTTGGGTTTGAGTTTGGGTTTGTTTAATTTTTTTTTTGGACTTTGTAACATGTACAGCTAAAACTTTTTTAAGTTGCAAATCTAGCCCAGAGGGTTCACTCAAACAAAAGTTAAAGTAACACAATAACATCGAAAATGACAAAGGAGAAATGTCAAAAGAGATTTGATTGGTATAAGGTGGGGCCATTGATCCTAAGCCAAACATCTGAGATTGCAGTTACTGGTCTTAGAGTTTGCAGTTTTCCAATTTTCAAGAATCCAACTTTATCCTTTTACCATCAAATAAGGCCTCTTCTCATTACAGTAGATCTCCATCTTATCTGTAAGATTCTGTAGGCAAGAAGCAAGCAAATATTTCATCAAAACATTAACCAAAATTCAAATCAACAAAAGATGAAGAAATTAAGGTCTACCTTGTCGGGAAAGAGGTAAATAAAGCAATAACAACTACGTTATTTTTTTGATAAACCAATAACAACTACGTTAAGTATTACCAAAGAAATGGAGTTTTATATATGAATGCGATTCCTTCATATATCAATAAAAATAACAACTCTATTCACTTTCTCTCAATGTGGACTAGATTGCCTCTATTCACTTCCATTAGAAAATCCCAACACTTCTCCTCGACTACATGACACATGTAAACATTGAATTTACCCCCAAAACTAATGATGTTACCAGCATGAACTCGCAATCAAACTACAATCAACTAAAATACTAAATGGCTAAAAAATTAAAAATGCAATGAAAACTCTAGCATGCACTCTTAGTAGACAAGACATTTCAACTAGGTTGCACTGACATGCCATTTTTGGTGATGAGTCGGTGTCTGACACGTGTCGGACAAGGATACTGGCACGACTCGTCGGACTCCGGTGTCCGAGCGGTGTCGTTTTTTTTTTTTTTGCTTCTCCGACACGGCACCAACGCGGCGCTGACATGCTAGCAGTGGAAAAGAAAAAAAAAAAAAAAAATCAAGATTTTGATAGATGGACAAACCCTTGAGTGAGAAGTGAGAAATCTCAAATCAGAAACCCACATAGCCCAATCGTTAATTTCCCTCTGCTTGCTGCCCTCTGTCCCTCGCGGGTGCTACATCCGGCTGATCGGCGAGTCAGCGAGCTCCCTCTGTCCCTCTGTCCCTTTCGATCTCTCTCTCTCTCTCCCGACATGGACAGGTCCGAGCTTCTCTTCTTTCTTTCTGTTTCGTGATTTTTATTTTTTTTTTCTTTCTTTCTTTTATCTGCTGACTGCTTTGGACCTTTGGTTTGGTGTTCTGTGGCGTGTTATATTTATAACACCCAAAGCTTTTTTTTTTTTTTTTTTAATCCCACTCACTATGTTATACTTTACTGTGTGTATATATATATATATATATATATTGTTTCTTTACTCAGTCTTGCCTTATAAATTATAATGTTCATTACATATTTAGTGATTTTTGTTTTTGTGTGTCCTGCTTGTTTTCCTTTCATGTTTTTAGTTTGATGTTGAATGTAGCCTATTTAAACTTTTGGTTTGTACTCCAAACATTTTATGTGTATTATTGTACTACTTTGGATGTTAGTATACTTATTTGTAGTTCTTACATAATTTAAATTCTAGACATAAACGTATTTTATGTCTAAAAAATATGCCTAAAAACAATAAAAAGATTAAGTTTTCCCAACCCCTATGATGAAAATTCCAACCAAGAGCACAAAACTCTTTAAAACATAATCTAAGGTTCCAAATCAATGAAAGGATTTTAAAATTACCTTAGAGATGTTAATGGAATGAAAAAACATTCAAATTGGTTAGATTTTGATGTAAAAATATTGAAAAAGGGGTTTAAGAGAGGATGGGAGAGGTTTAAAACAAATTTCCCATGAAAAGCTATTTCTGGGCGTTTCGCAATTGGGTGAGTCGCGAAAATTTTTGCGAGTTGCGAGATGAGTCGCAAAAGCTTCTAGATGAACTCGCGACTTGCATTGCATGACTTGCAAGTCACAAGATGAGTCGTAAAAATTTTCGCAAGTCGCGAGTGAGTTGCGAAAAACTTTGACACCTGTTTTTCAACACAGAACATGTTTAAACAATGAAAAACAAAGTAAATACTAAACATAAACACAAAGAGTGATAAAAATCACTTTCAAAAACATATAAAATGATCAAAAATCTTTTTGGATTGATCCATATATAGTTGAGCACACACATATCACATTTAAACAAGTACAATTGAACAAATAAATGAGGCATTCATTGAACATTAGGCATGTGTGTTGTGCTCGTGTATCAAATGTGGAATAGTCCTTAGTCTAAAGTGAAGTTTCAATGATGAATTCAATCAAGTCTTACATAACTAGTACTAAGTCAAGTGTTTTATTTCAATTATAGAAATGAACATATATGACTTCCTACAAGAAAATGATTACATATCTTTGAAGCATTTCATTTGGTTTATTTATAATTCATAACATTTGATCATTTTGAATCAATACATCTCATTTTGAGATTGATGCCTGAAATTTTTGATATTTCAATTTGATGAACATGCCTTTGGCTTTTGGGCATCATACATTTTCAATACAAGTCACTTTCATTTTTCCTAATCAAATACTAGTATGTGCGACGGCTTTTGCAGCTCATTATCACTTTTCATTTTAAGATTTACATTTTTGTGCTCTATAAGCAAAAACAATTAAAAAAAAAAATGTGGGAAGATATATAGGCATAAGTCTATGCAAGTATCAAAACCATCAAGACTATTAACCAATCATTCATGACAAGTTTGAAGATCGATTTACAACAATCACACATAGATTTCAAGATTTTTCCCACACTGATATGAGTGCATAAAGAATAAGCTACGCTTGTAAATGCACAAAGTCATAAGTACAGAGGTACTAGGCCAAACTCACATGTGAAATTTGCTCAAACATATATGATCAAACTTTTTGAATTTTTCACTTTTTATGTGTTTTTGGATTTTTACACACACAAAAACAAAAGCATAAAAGAAAGATCAAATGCAAAAACAATCAAAACAATGCATATAAAGAGATGCATGATGCACAAATGCATGACAATGAAGCATCTAATGCATGAAGGGTCCTATAAAGATCGAAAGAATTAGATCAAGGATCAAAAGAGTAAAAGCTCAACCATAGGAACCCTTCCTCATCCAAACAGAATGATTGTTTGGAATAAGTGTCTCTTGAAAAGTGAGACGAGGGTTGGAAGAATGAGAATCGGAGATGTACATAGACAAGGAGTTAAGCGCATTAAACACTTTCTTTAACAACATGTTATTTTCACTCAAATCCGGTTTACCCTTTTTAGCATAGCTTCCAGGAAGCTCAAGTTTCTCTTTTCTTTTGATTCTTTTAAGAGTATTAAATTTAGAGCATTGAGGTCTTAAATGACCGAAGGCACCACAATGGTGACATACATTGTGTTTAGGTCCATTAGGCTTTTTGGGAATAGATCTAGCAACTTGGTTTTGTTCTCTCTTCAACTTATGATATTGAGGTCTTATATGACCAATCACACCACAATAGTGACAAGTTGGAACAAACTTAGATCCATTCAAAACCTTAGGTTGAGACCTAAATGGAAGCTTTGACTTAAGAGCCTTTCTCTCCACCTTTTGATTTCTTTTGTGTGGAGGAATGTATACGAATTTGTCCTTTGAGGTAGAACACACAATAGACACAAAATCGGGTGCCACAACATAATTGTAACAAATATTTTCATCATTTTTAGCAATAGGTTCAACAATCAAATGCTTGGCATGCATCTTAAGAGATTCATTTTCACATTTTAACTCATTAACAAGTTTGTTAGATAAAACAAGTTTAGCATCCAAGTCCATATTCAAACATTCAAACTCCTTTAGTTTTTCAAGAGAATGTTCAACAAGTTTCTTACACTTTTCAACCAATTTATTGGATTTATTGAGCGTAACAATCAAATCATCCTTTTCACAAATGAACTTGCTGAAATTCTTTTGAAACTTTTTAGCATTTTTCTTCAAGAGTTTGATGTTAGGAATATCAATAACACCCAAAGATTCTTGTAACATAGCATCACAATCATGAGGATTATCACACATAAAGGCATTTTCACAAACACGTGGCATGTTACATTCATCAACATCCAAAACATGCATAGAGGCATACAAAGCACTATCCATGGCAAATAAACACAAGGGGTCAAGGATCACACTTAGGTATTTAAACCACAACAAGTGTACCTACTCTGATACCAATTGAATGTTCAAAAAGTATGTAAAACACCTTGAACATTTAGACCTCCAAATAACAAATTACCAATTCAAGCTTATTATCAAACAATGTATGTGTGAAATATGAACATAAGCTAAAACAGAATTGATAAAACAATCTAAACCAAAAATTACAACCATAGTAGAAATTAAATGGCAAAGATTAAGGGAAGAAAGATGCAAACATAAAGACAACATAGCAATGTGTTATCGAAGAGGAAACCGAAGTCCTCGGCATAAAACTTTTCTGCCGCCCTCCAAACAGTCAATAATCCACTAGAAAATGAAGTTAGGATAGATGAACAATAGAAGACCCTCCAAACCTAAACTACCCAGTGTACCTAAGCCCTCTAAGCTTCTTGCTCCAACAAGGTTATGCTGAACCTTTGTCTTCTCTAGCTTACCGGATTCCGCTATAGCCTATAGCATCAACCAATGTCAATTGGTCACTTCCTAACTGCTTCCCAAGCACCAAATAGCCTCCTCATAGATATGGGTATGATGAGAAAAGGTTTTGGCTAATGTATCTCTCAAGGATGTATCAATGGAGAGAGTGAGAGTAGAGGAATTTGGAGAATCAAAGGATGAAGATTGTGGATAAGTTAATCTTGTTTTTCTCTAGGGTTTTTTCTCTTAAAATTCTCTCTGGAAGCTTTCTACAATACGTGGATATGAGGGGTATTTATACTGGTGTGTGTTTGGAATGCGAAAGGTCAGTTTTTCCTAAACAGAGTGGTCTGGCGACTTGGCCTCGCGACTGGACTGAGTCGCGAGCTAACTGCCTGGCCAGCCTGGGACTTTTGTCCTGTAGTGCAATAGCTGGGGTGACTCTTTAGCTCCTTTGCATGCTTCACACATCTGCCTCCTTTGGCAACTTGCCAACTGCGAGCCACTTGTGAGATCCAGTTGCGAGTCCCTGCAGAATGCACATTTTTGAGCTTTTCTTCATACTCTCTCACACACTACCCTTGCATAATTCTCACATAAATACAGGGTTTCTAAATGCTGAATTACAAGAAAATTTGACATGGAATAAAGCCAACAAAATGGTTGATTAAATTCAACCTTACACCACTTTCCTAATAGGGCTTTATTGAAAGTGGTTAATTTCCTAATACCTAAACCACCATTAGCAATAGGCATACACACCTTATTTTAACCCAACAAATGTGTCTTAGAGTCGCCCCACAAAAAGTCCCTTTGCAGCTTCTCAATTTTGTTCGCCATGTGTAGGAATGGTGAAAAGAAAAAAAAAAAATAAGTAGGGAGGCTAGATTCCGTACTTTTAAGCAATGTCAGTCTACCACCTTTTGACAAATACAACTTCTTCTACCTTGCTAACTTTCGTTCAATTTTTTCCAATATAGAGTTTCAAATAGAAGGGGACTTATGGGACGCTCCCAACGGCATACTAAGAGAAGTCATTGGCAGGGCCCTAACTCTACAACCCAATATCTCTGCCAAAGCATGTAGATTATTTACCTCCCCTATAGGAACCATTTCACTTTTAGCTACGTTAACCTTCAAACCAATCATAGCCTAAAAACAAAGTAGCAACAATCAAACATGTAGGATTTGCTCCACTTCTGCATCACAAAACAAAATAGTATCATCCTCAAACAACAAATGTGAAACACATTCCCCTCTACCCCTCCTACCATCTGCCCTAAAGCCCCTAAGTAATCTTGCCCCCTCCATTCTCTTCACCATCCTACTATACACCTCCATCATAACTAAAAATAACATGGGAGACAGCGAATCCCCTAATATTTTCAAATAATACCATAAATCCACGAAATCCATTATTAAAGGAATTCAAAGATGCTTGTCTTTTCTATGCCAAATATTCATGCATTTCCCCATATGCAAATATTAAACATGATGCGCTTTCCACATATAATCTTATATAGTAAGGTCACAACACTACACTTTTTAGGAAAACATAGTTCCACAAGTAATTTTCCAAAATGTGTTTAACCCAAAAACAACGTGTCATGCAATATGATTATGTTTCTAAAAGAAATCTCATTAAGAAGCCACTTACCTTGGAAGGGCAACCAATTTTTACCTCAACCAAGCACCTCATAATCTACCAATCAAATCACTAGGTCCATCACCAAGAATTTTAGAACCTAGAACACAAGGGTCAAGCCTATCAATAAAAAGGCATGTTACAGAGTACACCTTCACATTGTCTCCATAAATTGGAAAGATCTCTAAGATCAAATCAAGGCCCTAAAGCCTAACATGACTATCCCAAGGCACCTATCTCCAAAGGATATCAAACAAGCATACAAGTGGTTCAAAGGACCATAACACAACCAAGAATTTTAAAACAATTCTTATAAATTCCCAAATGTTCACAACGTAACAATAAGGTTTTAGTGTTAACACTATCAACTCAATCTTCCTCATAGATTAAAAGAACCCATTAGAAAATTAGATAACCAAATCATCTTATCAAAGCAAAAACCCCCAAATTTTCACCATAAATAAAGCTCAAATGGCCACCATTTGTGAAAACCATAAACCCACTCATTAACTAAATCCACCAAGACAAAACCCATACACATAACACATGAATATCACTTCCAAATCTTAGTTTAGAAGAACCTCTAGCAAAATATGAAAACCCACCAAAATATAAGACCTCTTACCTTAAATAAGATAAGTTGTAGGAGCTTAAGAGTTTCTTATGGAGTTTTTCCGATAAAACTCGCTTGAAAAATAATTATGGAGATGGTGGAGTGATGCATTGGTGGGAGTGTGTGAGAGGGAGATATGAGTGTGCTTGTGTGAAAAGAAAGAAAAGAGAAGAGAAAGAGAGGGATATGGCCGGCCAAGGGAGAGGGAGCTATTTGTGATTGTGTGGTGGGGAATAAATGGGTAGGTGGGGGTCATATGTGGGTCTAAAAATTTGACCTTTTTGTGTGTGTGTGTGTGTGTAAATGGGCTGGGGCATTATTGTTTAGAAGAACAAAGGATATCCCACTTGATGAATTGGAACATTGTTTGCCCCCAATCAATAAGATGTAGCGCAACGAATTGAAAAACTACAGTGAGAATTTTTGTCAAGAGGTTTAGGGGAGGAAATAGGGCTGTAAATGAACAAAGCTGATCATGAACAATTCGGGCTTAGCTTGATAAAAAGCTTGTTCATGTTTGTTTGTTTATAAATAAGCCAAGCTTGAGCCTTATTTTTAGGCTTGTTTAATAAACAAGCCGAGCTCAAGCAAAAAAATTTGTTCATGAACAAGCTCGTGAGCCATTAGGCTTTGATACACTACAATCCAAGCATAAACTCATTTATAAGTTTATATGTGTTAGCTAAATATACTCATTACACATATCTTAATAATGACATGGCCAAAATGAGACCACTACTTATATTACCTTAATTTTTTCCTTCCCTTTAAACTGATCAAGAACCACTTTAGACTATAGTTACATTTAAAAATAAATAAATAATTAAATAGGCCACATATGATCCTTCCTTATCAATCATCTAAGGTAAATTTATGAAACATGTTACTATTTTCTCATTCTTAATAGTTACAAACACGTATTTTTCAAGTCCTTCACCATCTAACGTGAATGTAAAAATTGTATTTTGAACAATTGCTAAAGTTATAGACAAGGAATGATGAATGAATGAATTTAATTATGTAAAATTTTAATTTGAATAATAGCTAATCATAAGTAAAACTAGATGCATGATAAAATGAGTATACTATTTTCTTTTTCTTTATTCTTAATTTTAGAGATTTAAGTAATAATGTAATTTTTTTAGATCTCAAGCTCAAAAACTTGACCTGAGCTTGAGTTTGATCTTGATATTAAGCTTGAGTTTGGCTTGACTAATTAATCAAGCCAAGCCAAGCCAAGCTCAAACTTTTTGGCTTTCCCACGAGCTCAAGCCCAAACACTATTTTTAGGCTTGTCACAATTTCGACCCAAGCTCGAGCTTTTGATTTTTCCTGACGAGGCAAGCTTGAACATGCACTACTCGACTAAGCTCAGCTCATTTACAGTCCTAGGAGGAAACTAAATTCCAATTGGTGAACTGTGATGAAATTTGTGCACGAAATCAAAGTGGGGTAGGCTCTAAGGAACCTCAAATTGTTTAATGAAGCTCTACTGGGGAAATGTCTGTGGCAGTTTGGAATGGAGAGGAGTCACTGTGGTAGCGGGTAATAGAATCAAAGCATGGCTCTATAGGGAGAGGATGGTGCACCAAGGCTGTTATTGGGCTATATGGGGTTAACCTTTAAAATTATATACAAAAGGGGGTGGACCAAGTTCTCTCGTTTCATAAAGTTTGAAGTAGGTGATGGTGCTAGAATAAAATTTTGGCATGTTGCTTGGTGTGGTGATGTTATTTTAAAAGAGGCATTCCCTGAATTGTATTGTATTGTGAACCTCTAGTAGTGAATCATACGCCATTTCACAATGAGGTCGATGCAGAAACTATGCAATACTAACAAAGAAAGAAAGGAAATTCGGAACTAAGTTGCTTAGAAAACAATGGAAGCTAACAACTATTCAAGAGTCTCACTCTTGGAACAAGCATAAAGTTCTAAACTCAATGTACATATCAAGACTGACCTAACCTTACAAGTTCATGGCTTATTTATACAACATATCTCAGAAACTAACTGCTTAAGATCCTAACTTACTCTTTAGTCCAGCTGTTATAATTGTCATCTAACAGCTAGCTAACTAATAACAGAGCTAACTGCCACATGGCTATAACTGATTCTTATTTTTGGGTATAAACTGATACTATTGAAATACATCACATTGGAACTTCATATTGATGCTGCTGGACACTTAGCTGCTACTGATACCTACTGATACATTTGTTACTGCATCAGAGTCTACTCATTGGGAGCTCAATTTTACATGAGCAATCCAGTACTAGGAATTTGAGTTACTTGTCATTTTACTTGACATTTTGAATTGATTGTATTCCACAGAGGTCTGAGGTTGTAAAGAGGATAAGCTGTGTTGGAGGCCGTATATACAAAAGGGTTTCTAGGTTAGATCCTATACAGAGCACTAGCCCCTATAGGAGTTGCAAACTTCCCTTAGAATAGAAGAAGCCTAAAGTCCCAACAAAAGTGGCATTTTTTCTTTAAGTTGCCTCTTCAGGGAAATCCTAACAGTGGATAACCTGAGGAAGTGAAACACTATTTAGTGAGCTGGTGTGGTATGTGCAAGGGGGATGGAGAGGCAATGGACCACTTGTGGCTGCATTGTCCCATTGCTAGGGAGTTGTGGGATGTGGTCCTTGCCCTTTTTGTGGTTCAGTGGGTGATGCTTGAGAGGGTTGTCAACTAAGTAGCATGATGGAAAATCTATGTTGGGCAACATTGGAACAATAGGATATCGAAGTTCATTCACCATGGCTTGATGTGGTGCATTTGAAAAGAATGAAATTCTAGAAACTTTTAAGTGTGCAAGAGGACAACTCTAGATCTGAAGTTGCATTTCCTCAAAACTTTATTTGAATGGTTGTCGATGTAATGAAGTTTATCCTTCTCAAACTTATTAGAGTTTTTTTTACTATTATACTTTTAGAGCTTAGTTTTGATGTCCATCTAGTATAACTCCTAAGATCTATGTACTTGGTTACCCCTAGTTTGTCTAATAAAATTTACTACTTACCAAAAAATCAAGTCCCATAATGCTTGTGACCTTTGGTTTATGATTTTCTTGGCCAGAGTATCTATATGTATTGAAAATATTCAGAATCATAAAGAAAATAATAGTTCCAACTTTGAAATATTATTAAAGAGTTCCTGCATTGGACACCATTCTGTAGAATCCCCCATCTCTGTCTAGCTAAAAAGACTTCTACTTATTCGACAATGCCAATGTAGTAGAGCTATTTATATAACAAAAAATAATTAAATAGATAAAAAATGAAATAAGAGAGCATATTTGAATGGCCAAGACTGCCTCATGCTATGATACTAGGTGCTACATTGACTGGAATTATGCAATAACCCCCAATATGGACGCAAAGCACATGACTGTTACAACTAATTAAGCTAAAATAGGACCCATTATTGAGGTGTACCAAGAATTGAAGCCAAATTTTCAAATAACTTTTAGTGCATCCACCTACACATAGGTTCCATAGCATTGGGGGGTAATATCAAAGCCAAAAAAGAATAACATAAATTGATTACTACTGTAGGGACACATTTTGCAACCCATTCCCAAAGTGTGTGGGATATTGGCCCAATGAGCCCAATACAATAAATTTGTAGAGAGTAGGTTAAAGAACTAGGTCCTAGTGAATTGGACAACGGCTAGTATGGAACTAGGTGACAATCTAGCACAAATAAGAGGTAATAATATGAATGAACTTCTTGTTCGAAGAGGAAAGTGTTCATGTCCAAGGAGACATTTATTCATATAAATCAACTAAACAGAGTACAAGTGTAATTCTGATTGCTACAGTGTTCTCTTTCTGTTTTCTCATCCCTTCCTCATGGAGGGTCTCTTCCATTATATAGCTCTTTTTGGGCCATCTTGATCCTACACTTGTTGATCATCCGAGCCTTTATCTGAGTACTTGTCCATCATAAACCCTCTTTGGCTTTCTGTGAGTTGTGGTAACCAAGGCAATATTGTTTAGAGGTCTTCTCCACATAAATGCGGTAAGAAAAGTAGCTGCAGTGCATTCAATGCGGTGATAGTAGCTTTCCCTTAGATATTTTTGGGTTCCCCTCCTTCTCGTATGTTCATGATGCACGCCGCTATCACTGGAGCTTTATGGAAGGTCACCGTGATATCTGGAGTACACATTTGAGCTGGATTTATCATGTTCAAGGAGATATTCCTCCTTGGACTGCTCATGCTCTCAGCCAACGCAGGCCGAATACATAATTTAGGCCCTCAACCCCACAACAGCCCCTCAAAACTCCAGTTTTTCCCTCTTATCCAAGGAGAAAAGGTGGGGTTTTGATCACACAAGAACTAAAAATCCTTTATTCTACTCAACACTTAAATAGTTTGAGGACTTTAACTTGCTCAAAGCCAGCCATCCGAGGGGCTGGATATAATCCTGAATCCCGAATCTGCTTTGACGCGTAGTGAAAAATCAAAGCATGTGTTCCCAAGAGCCATGCATGACTAAGGTTCTGTTTGAATACTTATAAAGATACCCTTGAATGTTAATTTTCCCTTAGTATCTGGTCCAAGGACGACAGACATGACTGAGGTTCTGTTTGAACACTTATAGAGATGTTACAGTGTCAATTTCCCCTTAGTATCTGGTTTGAGGACATCAGGCATGACTAAGGTTCTGTTTGAACACTTAAAAAGATGTCACAATGTGTCAATTTCTCTTTAGAATCTTGTTCGAGGACTATGGGCATGACCAAGGTTCTATTTGAACATTTACAAAGATGTCACAATATGTCAATTTCCCCTTAGCATTTGGTCTGAGGACTATAGGCATGACTAAGGTTCTGTTGGGTTCTGTTTGAACACTTACAAAGATGTTACAGTGTCAATTTCCCCTTAACATCTGGTTCGAGGACTACAGGCATGACTAAGGTTTTGTTTGAATACTTATAAAGATACCATTGAATGTTAACTTTCCCTTAGTATCTGGTCTGAGGATTACAGGCATGACTGAGGTTCTATTTGAACACTTACAGAGATGTTACAGTGTCAATTTCCCCTTAGCATCTGGTCCGAGGACACTAGGCATGACTAAGGTTCTATTTGAACACTTATAAAGATGTCATAGTGTGTCAATTTCCCCTTAGCATCTAGTCCAAGGACATCAGGCATGACTAAGGTTCTGTTTGAACACTTATAAAGATGTCACAATGTGTCAATTTCCCTTTAGAATCTTGTCCGAAGACTACGGGCATGACCAAGGTTCTATTTTAACACTTACAAAGATGTCACAGTAGGTCAATTTCCCCTTAGCATCTGGTCCGAGGACTATAGGCATGACTAAGGTTATATTGGGTTCTGTTTGAACACTTACAAAGATGTTACAATGTCAATTTCCCCTTAGCATCTGGTTTGAGGACTACATGCATGACTAAGGTTCTGTTTGAACACTTACAAAGATGTCATAGTGTGTCAATTTCTCCTTAGCATCTAGTCTGAGGACTATAAGCATGACTAAGGTTCTATTTGAACACTTATAAAGATGTCACAATGTGTCAATTTCCTCTTAGCATCTGGTCCGAGGACATTAGGCATGACTAAGGTTCTGTTTGAACACTTTTCAGGTTGTTTGCATTCTCTCATCTCTTGCTTCTAGCTCGTCCTTCACTTGGCCAACAACCAACCTTGAGTCTAAGAACATTTTTTTTGCTTTTCTCCCCATTCTCTAAACCATGGGCATTCTTTTCAGCAAAGCTTCATATTCAGCCCCATTATATGTAGCTGAGAAGCTCGATCTTAGTGACTTTTCAATGGTGATTTGTTCAAGCAGAAACTAGAACTATCCCCGCTCCCCCTTTGATTTGCTGCACCATCAATATACACCTTCTAGAATAAAGGTTCTTGTAGGGAGATTGTGCCAACTGATTTTCCATCCATGCTCTGTGTTGTTGCCACTTCCTTTGATGGAGGCTCAGGGAACTAGATCCGTGAGAACCTAGCCTTTGACAGAGATACAAGGCATGTACTTGATGTCAAAAGCCCCTAGAGCTGCACCCCGTTTAGCAATCCTCCCCGTGTAATCAAGATTGACTCTTATCAGTATGTGCGGTATGCACACTTCCCTCATGGTCACCTCTCTTATCAAGGTTGACAATAGGATCGCCATGCTAGGACCCCAATGACTCTGCCTGGTGTGGACCTGATCCTACCATGCTTCACTGTTGCACTCACTATTACACAAGTTCTCCCCACAGATGTCACAAATCGTAGGGACACGTTTTGCAACCCATTCCCAAAGTGTGTGGGATATTGGCCTAGTGAGCCAAATATAATAAATTTGTAGAGAGTGGGTTAAAGAACTAGGCCTTAGTGAATTGGACCACGGCTAGTATGGAACCAGGTGACAATCAAGCACAACTAAGAGATAATAATATGAATGAACTTCTTGTCTGAATAGGCAAGTGTTCATGTCCAAGGAGACATTTATTCATATAAATCAACTAAACAGAGTACAAGTGTAATTCTGATTGCTACAGTGTTCTCTTTCTGTTTTCCCATCCCTTCCTTATGGAGAGTCTCTTCCATTATATAGCTCCCTTTGGGCCATTTGGATCCTACACTTGTTGATCATTTGAGCCTTTATCTGAGTACCTGTCCATCAAACACCCTCTTTGGCTTTCTGTGAGTTGTGGTAACCAAGACAATACTGTTCAGAGGTCTTCTCCACATAATTGCGGTCAGAAAAATAGCTGCAGTGCATTCAATGCAGTGGTAGCAGCTTTCCCTTAGATATTTTTGGGTTCCCCTCCTTCTTGTATGTTTATGATGCACATTCCTATCACTGGAGTTTCATGGAAGGTCACTGTGATATCTGGAGTACACATTTGAGCTGGATTTATCATGTCCTAGGAGATATTCCTCCTCAGACCACCCTCCCACTTGTATTATGCTCTTTAAGTCTTGGGTTTGGACCACTCATTGCCATTCATTCGTCCTCAGACTACTCATGCTCTTGGCCAACGCAAGCCCAATACATAATTTGGGCCCTCGGCCCCACAACTACCATTAAACTCCAATAAATTTGCAAAAATTGGCACAAATTTTTTTACTACCATTAAACTATAAGGATGATGTGCCATATTTTTAATTGACAAATAGAATGAAAAGATAGATAGAAGGGAGAGAGAGAGAGTGTGTGTGTGTTTAATATAGGAATACGTACCCTCCAGCGACGAAGCAATGATGCCTTGATGTTGTTTTAGTTGTAGTCAGAATCACTTCCATGTTTTCCAATTTTTCATTGTCCCATGATCTGCATCCTTTAAATGCTGAAGAAACTCATCACTGTCACAAGAGAGATGGCACAGTCACTCTATAATTCTCTCTATTTGTACCACTCATCACAATAATCAACAAATTGAACATCCCACTCTCTAACAAATCTCAATTTTTCCAATTGAAACAAACACCATTTGCACTCCAGATTAATGTGCATTTGAAGATGAATTTTATCAACAATGAAAATAATAATGAAGTCCAAATTCACATCCCATTCATAAAAAGAACAAAAATCACATGCTGTTCAATTAGTAATAATGTTATTCTTGTGATAATGACATTATAACATAATAGGCATTAAGGTCCAAACAAACCAGACTAAACTCAACACTTCAAATAAGATCTTACTCAAATGACACTTACCCACAAATATATAATCTAAACCCTAAAAAAGACATATGATGACACTTTGCACCATTTTCTTTTGACATCAAGGGTGTCCGTGACTAGAGATTTCAAACTCAAGACCTCTAGGATCTCGTATTCTCGTGAGACCTTAGTAACCACTAATACTGTTATAACCATCCAAAGACGTAATTAGCTAATATGGGAACTTAATCAAGTTTGCTTTAGGCTCTATAGTCTATACATAGCCTCCATTAAATAAAATTTAAGAAACACATTATGGATAATTAATTATCTTAATTTGCCAGAGTCTACAACAACATTAGAGTTAAGAGACCAGTGGAACTCACAAAAACCTTTTCTACTATAAAGACTTGAACAAAAACAGAAAGGCTGAAATTATTAATTCAAACTGACCTTTTGCAGAGAGAAAAATGAAGCCCAGTCTTCGGGCAAAATCTGTTTGGGTACGAGAATGAAGAACCAAAAAAGGACGAAAGTTGCAGAATGCAAACAAGCTTAAACTAATAAATTAAGAAAATTTTGAGAGTAACGGGGGCTAAAAGTAATTCATTTTTTAACGCGTTTTCTCTAGTGGCAAACGTTTTTTACGATTACTTTCTTCTCCAAGCCTTCCTCCACCTGCTATTCAATAAACAAAACAGCAAGTCAATTAATGTTTAAAAAAAAAGAAGACAAATCTAAGAATAAAAATAATAATCGATTTTATTATTATTATTATTATTATTAATCCATATCAATTTATAGTTTTTTATAATAATTTTATAATTAACTGTGCAGATTTGAATCTTACATGTCTTAATCGAAAACAATAAGAAATGTCAACTAGTTAAGCTACAAGGCTCTTGGCACATCGATTTAAAGTTAATTATTACATTTGAAAAGATATTTGAACTTATGAATTTCCATAGGTAAAAATGACTATCTCCTTGACACATATCAAAATGTTACAAAAGATGCCATGAATTAGTCCGTTTCTTCCTAAATATGCTTCTAAATCTGTATCGGTGAATCGGTTTTCTTCTTCTCTTCAAGTATTAGGAAATATTCCAAAGGCCAAAAGCTCTTCATTTTTCCCTAAAACTCCTATGACCTCTTGGAAGTGAAAGTAATGGAATAGAATGAAATGAGCTATTTTGGAAATATTCATTCCATTCCCCTAAAGAGTTTTGATGGAGGTCTATTCTCTTATTTGAAAATTTAAATAAGAGGGAATGGAATTGATAGATAGGAATACTCATACTTCTCTATTTCCTCAAAACCTTAAATTTTCATTCCCCCAAAAATTTGGAAGAATTTGAGGGAATGTAATTAAGTTTAATGAAGTTTTCACCTAAAACTCCTAAAATACCTTATAAATTCAGCTATTTATTTTAAGGGATAAAACCTTTTTTCGTCCTTATATTTTCACACGATTCTCACTTTGGTCCATAACTTTTTTTTTCACCGCTTTTAGTCCCTAAAATCAAAAAAGTGATCTTGTTTTTGTCCCTACCGTCAGTGCCCTAACAGCAAAGTCTTAGGTGGCAGACGAAATAGTCTATTAGCTGATGTGGCGATTAAAATATTATTAAAAAAATATTATTTGGCATTTTTATATGCCACATCAGTATTTTAATTTTTTTTAAAAGCCACGCCAGAAAATTTAAAAAAAAATTAAATTGAAAGAAAAATCTTAAATCTAATTAATTTAAAATTTTAATTAAAATTTTCTTTTCTTAATATTCATGTTCTTTAGCTTGTTCTTCCTGTTCTTCGTGTTCTTCAGAGACCAAACCCAGCAACCAAGAACTCAAACCCATATCAGAAGAACACAAACAAAAACAAGAAGAAAAAATTAAATTAAATACTAATAGGAAATTTTCTTCATGTTCTTCCCAAATCCAAGAAGCAACCAAACCAATCTCTAGCAAACCCCAAATCCAAATCCAAATCCAAATCCAGCAACCAAACCCAATCTCCATCAAATCCAGAAAAACAAAAAATAAATCCAAGAAACAAACCCATAAACACAGTAACTAACCCAATCTATAGCAAATCCTTAAACCCAGAAATTTTCTTGGGAAACAAACACACAAAAAACCCATAAAATCAAAAAATCGTTTCCTCTCGAACAAAATGTACTCACTCATACCCACACATCACTTCAGTGCTCAAATGCTAATCATGAAATCCAAAATAATAAGCAACAATGGCTCAAATCCAACTCTCACAAAAATCATAGACAAATCACAATGAAAAAGAGAAGTGAATAATAGGAAATTTGAAAAAAAAAAAAAAAAAAAAAACCCCGTGAACATCAAAATAGAGCACGTTGATCTTGAAGGCTAAGCTTCTCGTAGCCAAAGACCTAGCCGAAGTAGATCTACCAATAATCCCCAAAACCAAGCCACAACATCGTCGCATTCCTCTACAAAGCGGCTGAACGGACCCAAGCCAACCTGCAGCGGAGAGAGCATGCCGCGAGAGTAGATGAGTCCTTTTGCTCTTGAGGCATATAAGTATTGGCAAACCCATTGGCTAAGCTCTGAAAATGAACCAAAAGAAGAAGATAAAAAAATCAGAGAAAGCGAAGAATTTTGAAATTGAGAGAGAGAGAGAGAGAGAGAGAGAGGCGAACCCATTGGCTAAGGTCGATGTTGAACTCGTAGAAGGTGACGTGAGCAGCAGTGATAAGGATCTCCTCGATGAAGGGATCGATTCGCTGGAGAATGGTGAGGTTGAGGAGCTTCATGCTCTGTTGGTCCAGATTTGGCATTAGCTTCCCACTCTATATTGGCGATCTCTTCCGCTCTCGAGGAAACCATGTGGAGAAGGCGGAGACCGAGGTCGGCGGCGAGGGTGGAGTCGACAGAGTAGTTGACGGAGCCAAGGCAAAGGATGAGTTGGTAAGGGCAGAGGCGGCACTGGGCGGCGCGTGGGAGGTAGGCGAGGGAGTGGAGGACGGTGTGGCATTGTTGTAGAGGATCTTTGGTTTTGGTTTTGATTGCTGCTGCTGCAGTGCTGCTCAACATTCTTCTTCTTCTTCTTCTTCTTCTTTGTTTGTTTTGGTTTAGGGGTTTAGGATTGTGAATTTGGGGATTTATTGAGGGTAAGAGTGTAAAGAGAGAGAGAGAGGAGAAGAGAATTTGATTTGATTTGAGATTTGGGAAGCTTTAGCTTATTTTTGTGTTTGTGTCTGTTTTTTAATTAGAATTTTTTTTTTGAAACCGTTTTTTAATTAGATTTAAGTTTTGTTTTTTAATTTATTTTTTTATTTTAGTTTAAATTTTCTGACATGGCTTTTTAAAAAAAGAATTAAAATGCTGACGTGGCATATAAAAATGCCAAATAATATTTTAATCGCCACATCAATGCCACGTCAGCACCACGTCAGCTAATAGATTGTTCCATTTGCCACCTAGGACTTTGCTGTTAGGGTACTGACGGTAGGGACAAAAAGGGGATCGCTTTTTTGATTTTAGGGACTAAAAACAGTGGAAAAAAAAGTTAGGGACCAAAGTGAGAATCGTGTAAAAATGTAGGGACGAAAAAGGGTTTTATCCCTTATTTTAAAATATGGATCTAATAGTAATATTGTAATAAAACTATTTCATTCATTTTCCTCTGTGTTACTCTCAAATAAGGTTACTTACATTCCATTCTTTTATTTTAAAACATCAAAACAATATTACTTAATTTTGTTTCATCCATTTCTCTTATTTAAATAAATTTAATTCATTTTCATTCTTTTATAATTTAATAATTTCCTTCCATTCCATCTATTAATCAACTTCTAAATGAAGCATAAAAGTCCAAGTCCAGTATCAATGCCCACTTCGAATCAATTTCAAGCATTATCTTATCCTTCTCTCCCTTCCAAATTAGCAACCTTCTCCTAAACAGTATATGCATCCTCCTCTACCAAGCCATTTCCATCCACTTCTAAACCAGTCAAAATGGATTGCTCTCGTCCTCATACTTATAAGTTATAACCCATCATTCTAAAGCTCCAAAATCAGTAAAACCAAAATTGGTAAAAATCTGTCATGTTTTTTAGGGTCAAACATTGTATGTGTTGGTAAATTGTATGACCCAGTGAGGCCGTTTGTGTATTTGTTGTGTTGAATGAATTTTTTGGTTAAGTATTTATTTGAATTGAATGTGGAGGGGTTTACTTTTTCTTTTACACCTTCTTCTCTCTTAACATATTGGTTTTGTTTCTTTTGTTTTATAAATCTCTGTTTCTTTGGGGGTTGATTATCAATATTCAGTAATTGCTTAACAATCAACAATGTATAAACCCAATTCAAACATGAGGCATCAGTGATTTGGATTAGGCAAGAACCAGGAGAAGAAGAAGAGGATGCATCAATGTTTTGGCTAGCCAAACAGATTCTGGGTCTCTTTTTTTTCCATAAATAATAAAATATTTTTTAAAAATATTTTTATTAATTTTCAATTATAAAAACTAAAGAAAATCAAAACAACATCTTTTTTTGGGGTGTCACTCCAGGACTAAATTGAATAATGTTGCAACTTAGATGATTGAATTAAACGAAAGAAAAATTTTAGAATTGAATTGAATTTTAAATAAAATTAGAGGATGTATTTTGAAATTTAACCTTTCTATGATATGTTGTATGACAATTAAATTTCTCTTTAACTGCATAAATATT
This sequence comes from Quercus parvula, assembly GCA_030820535.1. Taxonomy (NCBI): domain Eukaryota; kingdom Viridiplantae; phylum Streptophyta; class Magnoliopsida; order Fagales; family Fagaceae; genus Quercus; species Quercus parvula. Next base: position 29,988,715 of record JAUAME010000007.1, read on the forward strand.
TTGTTATTAATATCTATTATTATTTTAAAAATTCATTTTTCTTTTCATATTATCTTTTAATTTTTTTTATAAGAAAAAATAATTGTCCTTTTATCTTGAATAATGGCTTTGTCATTGTGTACATATAACCTTATTAATTCAATTATTCAAAATTCAAATAATATGATAGTGTACCATTACATGATCCAAAATATAAAATTCGAACTATAAAGTAAATTTTCTATATTTCAATTGAAATAGAGAGGATCTTATTCAAAGTAATTAGAAAAATTATTTTATGAAATAGACTCATAAAACATCCCCTCATAACGTATGTGGGCCCAAAAGCTTCCATTATTATTGCCAGACATAAAAAATATCCTCTTTTGAGTTTATTTCCCTAGAAATCATCTCTACAATGGCCAAGTTGAAAGATAGAAATTACTAACTTTAAGTTTGCAATAAGTTCTAACTGAGTTTGTAAATCTCTGTATCAATTATCAAAACTATGGCAGGTATTTGCAATTTCTAATTAGCTAAAAAATATATTATAAACAATTAAACATCACAAGTAATTATGGAATTGAAGTGTAGGGGCCACTCAACCACGACAGCAATTGCATTTTAACAGCTTCTCCTGCTCCCAATTTCTCGTAGTGTTCCTTCCTCTCCTCTTTTCTTCCTTAAAAGCTTTCGCTTCTTCATCTGCAAACGCCAGAGTTATGAACACGAAATACTTTCAACCTTTATAGGAAAATTGTCATTTCAAATAGCACTAAACAGTTCAGTTGCTTAAAATGAATATCCTTTCATCATCAATGATATGTAACAGGGTAGTATTGATTTTTTGCTCATGAGGCTCCATGATAATTTAAGATGTTGTACAAGAACTTGAACTTTTTGCTCATGATGCTCCATGACAACAGCCAGTCTTCTATTTTCAAGAAGTGGACATTTCCAACTAGGTATATCCTTAGACTTAGACGCAAACGGGAGAGCAGATTGCAAGGATTTGAGTCCATACACAGAAGAAAACAATGTCACTCATCTTCATCTTATCCTCAAAGCAAAGGTACACCTCTCAATCCCTTCTCTAGGTTTTCCTCCCTTCTTTTCTGGTTGTTTCTTCTTTTGCAGCCTGCCAATTTAAAGTCATACTAACTCAGCCTTCAAGGGTATAACAACAGCCATGCTAATACCATTTTATATCCACATATTGCCTAGTGCATCCATATATTGATCTGTAATCAATGTTACATAAAAACTTCCCAGTAGAAATTAAATAAAGGTTGGCAGTGCTTATTTTGAATAATTCTAATTTAAAAGGTAAAATACTTCTTTAGTTCTTTATATTGATTTAGCATTTCAGTCTAAGAGGACAATTCAGAATGAAACAATATGAATACTAGTTCCTCATTAAAAAAGCATACCTTCTTAACCTGACCAGGATCCCACTGACAGTTTGAAAAGCTTTTGAGGTCACAAAAATACTATTTCAACCACAAATTTCAGCAAAATAAATCGAATGTCTTCAAGATTAGTAAAATTATCCGATGCCATTCAAGATTGCATCCACATTTCAAAAAATTTGATCATTGTTTTCCTTGTTGTCTTCTTGCATAATCAAAATACTTTAAGGGAATTAATTGTAAATTTAATTTGTTGTGCTATGCTATGGAATTAGGTAAGCCCTATTTAATAACAAAAATGCAATTTATCTTTCCTTCAAGTTATTCAACAAGATCATTGAGATCTTAATTTTACGATAAATTATTCCATTTTTAATTCTTCATAGAGTTGATGGCAAATAGAAATAATTGCTTTTGTGTGATTCTATTAGGATGCTTTGTTGCCATCTTTGAGAATATCTCAAAAGTTTATTGACTCAAGTGGATCTCAGCATCAAGGATCCATGATAAATAATTCTTACTTGAAATATAAGGGCAATGAATTCAAGTTTTGAAAATTTGGACATTATCTATGCCAGAGATATATATTAACATTAAATGAACAAGTATTTATATCATGTAAAATATAATTAAGTAATACTATGTTTAATCCAAATTCTTCAAAGGTAAATTTTTTATAAGAATCAATAATCGACATGAAACGTAATATAAAACATATGTATATAATATGCCTAGCATAAGATGCATAAAATTTTTAATCCATCAAATAAAAACAAAAATTTTAAGCATGAATCAATGGGATAACCAAAAAAAAAAAAAAAAAAAAAAATTTATATGGTAAGATAACTAATTTTTGGGAGAAATTTATGGTGGGCTAAGTGTCACACAACCTTTAACGTTGTAGGACAAAATGAACACAATTTTTTATTTTTTTGCATTGGTTAGAGTTCCATAGTAATTATGTGTTGTGAAATAAAAAGAATTATTAAAAAAAAAAAATCAAGATATCTAAAGATTCATCAACGAACTATAATAGTGTAGGAGGCAAAATTTTAAGCCAATTATAAAATGCCACATCAAAATTTAGTGGCAAATTCTAAATTAATGTCATTAAATTAATTAATTTAGATGATGACATGTGTCATCCAAATTGACATCACATTGGCATATCAAAATTTGCCATGTGTCATTTGGCCCGCAAGATAAAGATAAATTTCCTATTCAAAATTTATGGATAATTATCTTTATTAAAATAAATAAATAAATAAAATAAAGATAAATTTTCTATTCAAAATTGATAGATAATTATCTTTATTAAAATAAATAAAATAAATAAAGATAATTATTTATCTTTGTTGATTATTATCTTTATCAAAATAGATAAATAGAGATAATTATCTCTAAGAAGAATTTGGGCCAATCATAAGTTTACTACATATCAATTCAAAGTAAAGTTTATCCTCTGAAACCATTATAAATAGAGGACATCCCCTCTCATTTTGGGGGATCAAGTTTTCAAGAAGCCCAAGCTCTAGAGAAATCCTGTCTCAAGAATCTTTAAAGAATTGGAAGAATCTTTGAAGAACTTGAAGAACATTCAAAGGGCTTGAAGAACAATAAATCTCTAATAAGCTCAAAGTTAGAGATCTGTTGTGAAGACCGTTCAATCCATCTTCCAACCAAAGTCAAGAAGATCTCTTGTTCAAGTCAAGTTCAATGAAGATAGAATCAGAGAGTATTCTTTTGTAAAAGAATTGAAATATAGATTGTACTCATTATTCATCAATACAAATTTATATTTGCAAACCATATTTCTTTTCAATCGTTTGATTTTCTACAATTGAGAAATTTTGTGTTTACAAATGGATTTAATAAAATAATTGCTTAAATTTTTACAAGCCAGTTTTCTATGTATAGTGTTGAATATGCTAAAATATATTTGGAAGTGAAATCATAAAATAGAGAACACAAGAAAACAAGGGTTACGTGATTTAGTCTAGCAAACTATATGTATCTAAAAAATACATTTTTATTATATGAAAGTTAGTACAAATCCTATATTAAATTTTTACAAGCCAATTTATTCAGGTTGCCCCCTACCCATTTTTAATTTAGCTAAAAAAAGAAAAAACAACCATACATGAGTATATATTGTATGCTAAATCCTAGAGTTCTAATTCAAGTAATAGACTTGTCTTATACTCAGAGTAGAATAAGCTTAGACTTATGCTATTATGCTAATATGTTTAATATATTGCTTAAATTTTTACAATCCAATTTCCTATGCATAGGTTTTAGAGTTATTATTGGACCATGATTTTGTGCACTTTTTTCTACAACTATTTTATGTGACAAATTGTGATTAGTTATTTGCTACTTTCAAATATATGCATCCACTATTTTTAGTCTACTATATTAAAATTGTGGCAGAGTTGTAACGCAAAGAGATGATAGAAGTAGAATTTTTTTAGGTTTTAAAGGGGTGGCAAATGGGCGGGTTGGGTTGTAAATGCATTGGGTGTGTAATTATCCATTTATTTATTTATGACTCGTTTATATATAAATTAATTATCCATTACCAACCTAACCCAATCCATTTAATTAGTAACCCACCTATTTAACTCAATATGATCCAAATATCTCTAAAACTACTTGAATACCCTCTTAACCTCAAAAATTACCAAAATACCCTTAAATACCTAAAATGATGCAAATACCCCTATACTTCCATAATTACCAATATACCCTTGGATATCCAAAATTATCCCCAAAATATCTAAAATGAGCAAAATACTCATGAAACCTCTAAAATAACCAAGATACACTCGATATCTCTAAAATTACCAAATATGCTTAAAAACCACTAAAATGACAAAAATATCTCTAAAATCTCTAAAATAAGCAAAATACCCATGAAACCTATAAAATGACCAAAATACCCCCAATATCTCTAAAATCACTACATATGCTTAAAAACCACTAAAATGACCAAAATACCTCCAAAATCTCTAAAATGAGCAAAATACCCCAAAAACCTCTAAAATGTCCAAAATATCCCTAAAACCTAAAAAATTACCAAAATACCCCTAAAACCCAAAAAATGATCAAAATACTCCAAAAATAAAAAAATGACCAAAATACCCCTAAATTTTAAAAATGACCAAAATACTCCCAAAACTTAAAAAATGACCAAAATACCCCCAAAATCCAAAAAATGGCCAAAATACCCCGAAACCCAAAAAATGACCAAAATACCCCCCGAAACCTAAAAATTACCAAAATACCCCCAAACCCAAAGAAATGATTAAAATACCCCTAAAACTCACAAAATGACTAAAATACCACTGAAACCTAAAAAATAAACGAAATACCCCAAAACCTAAAATTACCAAAATATTTCTGAAACCTAGAAATTTATCGGAATAACCAAAAAATCTAAAAATTATAGAAATACCCCTAAAACCTAAAAGATGACAAAAATGCCTCCGTAACCTAAAAAATGACTGAAATACCCTTAGAATCTAAAAAATGATCAAAATAACCTCGAAACCTAAAAAATTACTGAAATTCCCTCGAAACCTAAAAAATTACCAAAATCCCCTCAAAACCTATAAAATGACTGAAATACCCTTAGAATTTTTAATTTGTCGAAAATATCCTCGATACATCCAAAATACCCCAAACCTCTATTTTGGTAATTTTAGATGTTTCAGGTGTATTTTGGTCATCTTACATGTTTAGGGGTATTTTGGTCATAATTTAGGTTTCAAGGGGTTTTATTGATAATTTTTTTAAAGTTTTGAGGTTATTTTTGTCATTTTTTAGGTTTTGGAGTATTTCAATCATTTTTTTAGATTTTAGGGTATTTTGGTAATTTTTTAGGTTTAGGGTGTTGTAGGAGGCAAAAATTTTTCAAGCCAATTACAAAATGCCACATCAAAAATTTAGTGACAAATTCCAAATTAATATGTCATTAAATTAATTAAATCAAATGATGACATGTGTCATCCAAATTGACATCACATTGGCATATTAAAATTTGTCACATGTCATTTGGCCCACAAGATAAAGATAAATTTTCTATTCAAAGTTGATGGATAATTATCTTTATTAAAAAAAGTAAAGATAAAATTTCTATTCAAAATTGATGGATAATTATCTTTATTAAAATAAATAAATAAAATAGAGATAATTATTTATCTTTTGTTGATTATTATCTCCATTAAAATATGATCTTTATCAAAATAGATAAATAGAGATAATTATCTCTAAGTAAAATTTGGGTCAATCAAGAGTCTGCTACATATCTTCAAGCATATCAATTCAAAGTGGAGCTTATCCTCTGAAGCCATTATAAATAGAGGACATCTCCTCTCATTTTGAACATGAAGTTTTCAAGACGTCAAAGCTTTGCAAAAATTCCTGCCTCAAGAACACACGAAAAACATTCAAAGAAGTTCTTTGAAGTTCTATTGGAATTAAGCTACAAAAAGCCTCCGTAAACTTCAACAAACCCTAAATCTTTGAAGCTTAACGAATCAAGCCTTTAAAGCCCTGAAGAACTTCAACCTAAAAGGCTTCACATTCGAAGACTTGAAGAACAATAAGTCTCTAATAAGCTCGAAACTAGAGATTTGTTGTGAAGACCGTTCAATCCATCTTCCAACCAAAATCAAGAAGATTTCTTGTTCGAGTCAAGTTCAAAGAAGACAGAATCAAAGGGTATTCTTTTGTAAAAGAATTGAAATAGAGATTGTACTCATTATTCATCAATACAAATTTATATTTGCAAACCATATTTCTTTTCAATTTTTAGATTTTCCACAATTGAGAAATTTTGTGTTTACAAATTCTTGGCACGCCTGGTGGGACCATCACTACCTTTCATCTCTTCTTCATCAACTTGTTACATCTTTTGAAGCCTTATGGCTTCAAAGAAGACTCAAATCAACAATCCTCTTTTTGGAACAAGTGAAGTTGATCCTACACTTGATTCAAACTCTTCATCAAGTTCTGATATGCCTTATACTAGACCTATGACAAGGGGAAGGATAAAAGCCCTTGCAGAAGTCTATGCTCAAACAACACCCATACCTCAATCCTTGCCTGTTTTCAACACTTCTAAAACTGAGAAGTCACAAACAGCCTCATCTACTCAGGGGGCAAGCAAAGATGTAGCTAGTCTCGTCAAAGAAATGTTGTCTCAACCAGCTTTGTCACCAGAACCTACCCAAGAAGCTCTAATTGTTGAAGAAGAGAATGAATCACTTGATGGCTCTGAGTTCTCTTTTTCCAGAAAACATTCCTACTTCCAAGCTTAGGGATTCCCCTCACTCTGTTAGTTCATCTGCCATGCTAGTCATGATGACTAACACAACATCTTTGGATGAACAAGTCTCGACTATAGCCCAGACTTCAGAAGAGCTAATAGGGTCCATGAAAGAGAGGGAAGCATTGAGAGACACACAAATAACTTTCTTGATGGATAAAATGGGAAATACACTTGGAACGAATCGTGAAGATGAAAGCTTTAAGTCAAAACAAACCCATAATGATAAACCCGAGAGTTCAACAAAGGATCTCAAACTCTCTGCAGATGGGTTTATCTCTTCTGACTAGCTCAAAGAGTTAATCAAGGAAGCTATCAAAGACCAATTTGGGGGTGGAAGTCAATCATCCATTGCCTATGCCAAGCCATACACTCAAAGGATAGATCTCTTGAGATGCCTCAAAACTATCAACTACCAAATTTCCAACAATTTGAAGGTAAAGGCAATCCAAGGCAGCATGTAGCTCATTTTGTGGAAACTTGTGACAATGCTGGCACTTATGGGGATCTCATGGTCAAGCAATTCATTCGCTCTTTGAAAGGAAATGCATTTGATTGGTATACTGATCTAGCGCCTGGCTCTATTGATAGTTGGAATCAAATGGAAAGAGAATTCCTAAACCGTTTCTATAGTACTCGACGCACTGTTGGTATGATAGAACTCACCAATTCAAATCAGTGGAAAGAAGAGCCTGTCATTGATTACATTCAATGATGGAGAAACCTTAGTCTTAATTGCAAGGATCAATTATCTGAGGCTTTTGCAATTGAGATGTGTATTCAAGGAATGAATTGGGCTTAAAACATTTGAAGAATTAGTAGCGTGCACCCATGACATGGAGCTTAGTATTGCTTCTAATGGTCACCAAGGCCCACCTATTCAAGAACCTCGCAAGGGGAGAGAAAGACAAGATACTCACAAAGGGGGCAAATTCCCTCATAAACTGGAAAACAAGCAATCTTTGATTGTAACTACTGCTCCTCTCAAAGTTCTAGTGAAGTCCAAGATGAAAGAACAGACGTCTACTCTCACTCAAGAAAGGAGAAGAAGAAGACCAACATTACAAGAAATGCAAGAAATGCAATATCCATTCCCTGATTCCGATATCTTCAAGATGTTGGATCATTTACTCAAGTTGAAGTTGATTGAGCTACCAGAGATGAAACGTCCTGAAGAGGCTGAATAAACAAATGATCCCAAGTATTGCAAGTATCATCGCCTCATAGGCCGCCCCATAGAGCAATGCTTTGTGTTGAAAGATAAAATCGTGGAGCTTGGCCATCAAGGAAAGATAACATTTGATGATGAAGTTGTGACTGCCAATCTAGCCATGGTAGCCCCAACAACTATTTCAAATTTTCTCACCATACAATTTGGTTCATTTGAGCCTATTAAGGTGAAAGTACCTTTCTCCCCAGCACCAATTCCTAAGATTTATATATTCTCATCTCTTACATGTTATCAAGTTAGTGGTTAAGAAGAATCTTCAGATAGTGAGGAAGAAATAGAGTGAGCTATTGTGTATAGAGCATACTAGTCTTCAATCATTTTCACTGATGACAATCGTTTGTTGGGATCCAAGATTCACAATCGTCCCTTATTTGTGACTAGCCACATTCGAGAACAAGAAGTCAATTGTATCCTTATTGATGGCGGATTTGCAATCAACATTCTGCCACTCAAAATATTGAAAGAGCTCGGAATCTCCTTGGATGAGCTACTTCCCAATAAATTGATGATTCAAGACTTTGATCAAGGTGGACAAAGAGCTATTGGGAAGATTAGGCTTCAGATGCTCATAGGTGAAATGGAATCAAGTGCAGTCTTCCATGTCATTGATGCCAAGACCACTTATAAACTACTTATTGGAAGACCATGGTTGCATGAGTATGGTGTTGTGCCATCTACGTATCACCAATGCCTTAAATATTTCCAAGATGGACAAGTAAAAAAGATAGTAGCTGATCATAAGCCCTTTACTGCAGCTGAATCTCATTTTGTTGATGCAAAATTTTTGCTTGGAAGATGATGCGCTAGAAGAAGCATAACTCACTGTTTCACCATCTAGCAAAGAAATAAACCTCCACTCCAAAACTTCAAGGATTGACTCTCCAATTGAGGAGAAGGAAACCAAGCCAATTGAGAAGAAGGAAACCAAGCAAACAAAGACTTCCACAAAAGAGAAGAAGCATCATGCTTCTAAAATAGCTAAGGCAACTCTTGTGTTACACTATGTCCCAGTCACCAAAAGAAAAGAAGGCCAATCACCATTTTCAGAAGATGGAGAGTCAGTATTGGAAGATCTGTAGGGACTAACTCTCCCAGTTGCTAAAATCACAAAACCAAGAATCTCAAGCCAACCATTGAAAAGATTCATAAGACCATCTTAAGGACCGATTGTTGCACATGGGATTCTGCCCACCAAATGAACCAAAGAGGGTTTTGACCCTAATACATATAGACTCATGGCTAAAGCTGGTTATGACCATGAAAAGCCAAGTGTTTTGGGTAAGCCCATTCTTGAAGCCTCAGGAAAAGAAGAACATAAGGTGTTGAAGGCTAAAGGTTTCAGCGTAACAAGCTCTAAGGCTGGAATTGGATACACTCCACCAACTCCTATTCATATTCCTATCCAAAAAGATAGTGTTTCAGTAATTTCATCAAATTATGAGGAAGAAGAACAATCTTCGAACCTATCAAAGAAATCATATGTTTTTGACCGCATTGGGCGACCCACTTTTCATATCTCAATCTTTGATAGGTTGGGGACACAAGAAGATAACTTTGTTGTTGGCACTTGAGGCTCTATTTTCACAAGACTCAGTCACTCAACTCCTTCTCAGGTTGGCACTCGAAGTTCAGTTCTCACAAGGCTTAGTCATTCAATCCCTTCTTGACTCTCAAAAGATTTGAAGGCAAAGAAAGAGCAGAATAAGAGGACAAATTTCCTTCCTAGTGGTGCTAATGACACACTTATTGTTGGTCAAGATTCAAATAAGATTTAAAGCTCCATTCCGTCTCGTATGAAATGTAGAACCATTTGGGAAGTGAATATTGGAGAAGCCTTGACTGTAATAAGGTGTACAATGGTGACCACAAACCAAGAGTTGGAAGATGAAGTTGTTACCTAAGTAAATCATATAACAATCATTGAAGACACAAAAGAAGATTCCTCTATTGAAGATTATACTGAGGATGCTCTACCCTCATTTGAAGGAGGCGTATGGGCTACAGTTGATGACTTGAAGGAAATCAACACTGATACAACTGAAAATGTTTTGAGAATTGGCCTTATCAACGGTAGGTTCTTGAAGCATTACTATGCTTGAAGTTTGAAATGCTCCTTCGTAAGAGCCTAAAATTGCCTACTTCAACATTTAAAGGGTACATGATGTTCTCCCATTACTTTTGAAAGTGTTCATAAATTAAAAAAAAAAAAAAGAAAAGAAAAAGAAAAGGAAAGTAGCCCACTAGGTTGAAAACCTTTTAAAAGGCGACCTAGGCAAAAGTTAGGGTATTAAAAGCTTGCTAGGTTGAAAACCTTTAAAAAGGCAACCTAGGCAAAAGTTAGAGAGAAAAAAAAAAAAAAAAAACCCTTTGAACTGCGTGGTGGCTTGATCCCTCTTAAGGGGTACATAGGCAGCTTAGTATTTTGTACTAAGTTTAGTCATGTCTTAAAGCAAAAAACCCTTTGAACTACACGATGACTTGATCCCTCTTAAAGGGTACGTAGGTAGCTTGGTATTCTATGTTAAGTTCAGTCACATGTCCAATAATAAAAAAAAATTCTTGAGCCATGAAAAGTCACCATGAAAGCAAACATATTTGTGAGATTGTCGCTTGGCATCTCTACAATGTGCTTTCTCTCTCATCTTTAAAGTCTAAGTAGTGCTGTCTTTCATGTTTAAAGTATTGACGGTACCTTTTTGCATCTTCAAAGACTTGATGGCGTTTTCCTTCGTTGCTTGGATGATGAGGAAGCTGCCAAGGCACCTGAAGAAGCTCGTTTAAGGATTTGTGGTGCTCACCAATCTAGTCCTAAACTTCATTTTCAAATTAAGAGGATGGGTTATTATTGGCCCTCTATGGTCAAGGATTGTATGAAGTATGCAAAAAGATGCTCAATATGTCAATTCCATGCAAACTTCATTCATCAACCTCCAGAACCCCTACACCCTATTGTAGCTTCATGGCCATTTTAAGCTTGGGGATTAGATGTGGTTGGACCATTAACACCAAAATTCTCTGATAAACATTCATATATCCTGGCTGTGACAAATTATTTCTCCAAGTGGATTGAAGTTGCTGTATTTCGTGAAGTGAAGAAAGAAACTATCGTAAACTTCATCAAAAGAAACATCATCATTAGGTATGGTATACCCTGTTATATCATCACTGATAATGGGAAGGAATTCTACAACAAGTCAATGGACAAGCTTCGCAATGACTTTGGTTTTAAGCGGGATAATTCCTCCATGTATAATGCTCCAGCCAACGGTCTTGTAGAAGCCTTTAACAAAACTCTATGAAATTTGCTCAAGAAAGTTGTAGGAAAGTCGAAAAGTGATTGGCATGAAAGAGTTGAGGAAGCTTTGTGGGCGTATCGTACAACATATCGAACACCTACACAAGCCATGCCATATTCTATTGTTTATGGGGTAGAATTTGTTCTACCACTTGAACGCCAAATTCCTTCATTAAGGATTGCCATTCAAGCTCGCATTTCTAGGACTTTCAACAAGAAGGTTTGTCCTCGTTCTTTCCAAGTTGGAGATTTGGTTCTTGCTGTACGAAGACCCATCATTGTCACCCTTTGAACTAAGAATAAGTTTGTTTCAAAATGGGATAGACCATATGTTGTTCAAGAAGCCTATACAAATGGAGCATACAAGTTGGTTGCTAGTTTGAGAATTGGCCCTATCAATGGCAAATTCTTGAAACGTTATTATGCCTAAAGATTGAAGCACTCCTTGGTAAGAGCCTAAACTGCCTACCGTAACACTTGAAGTGTACATGATGTTTTCCCATTACTCTTGAAAGTGTTCACCAAAAAAAAAAAAAAAACACCTTTGAACTATGTAATGACTTGATCCCCCTTAAGGGGTACGTAGGCAGCTTGTCATTCCATGCTAAGTCCAGTCACATGTCAAAAAAAAAAAAAAAAAAAAAAAACTTTCTTAAACCACATGATGACTTGATCTCTCTCAAGTGCTACACAAGCAAAACTTGGTATGTCACACTAAGTGCAATCATAGTTTTGGGCGAAAAATCACTATGAGAAAGTCGCTACAAGAAGACAATACTACCATATGAAGGCAAACATCACTATAAGACATTGCTACCAAAAGGAATGCAAAGTCACCATGAAAACAAACATCATTATGAGAATGTCACTTGGCATCTCTAAAATATGATTTCTCTCTCGTCTTTAAAGTCTAAGTAGTTCTACCTTTCACATTTAAAGTCTTGGTGGTACGTATTTCCTTGCATCTTCAAGGACTTGGTGGTATCTCCTTGCATTTTTGAAGTCTAGATTGCAACCCTTCAAAGTCATGTCACCTTGCATTGTCAAAGTTGGCGTTCCATCGCTTCTCTTTTGAATTTCATTGCCTTCCTTCTAAGTTGTGTTGCCTTACATCTCTAAAGTTTGCATAGTGCAGCCTCTCATCTTCAAAGACTTGGTGGTATCTCCTTGCATCTTCAAAAGCTTGGTGGCATCTCCTTGCATCTGTAAAGTTTGAACTGAATTGCCTCTCTGTTGAGTTGGATCACTTCAAATCCTTGAAGTTTTGGTGTCATCTTCTTGCATATTTAAACTTTGAGCGATGTCATCCTGTATCTCTAAAGTTTGGTACTCGTCATTTTATATCAAGAAGCCAATGCACATCCAGTGCAAAGATGCCAATGCACATCCTTAGATTGTTGCATCGACAGTTGCTCAATTGCAACGATGCCAATGCACATCCTTGCATGGACAAACTCCATCTTTAAGATCCTTTTCATCTTCAAGATTGTCTTTCATCTTCAAGGAAGTCTTCATCTTCAAGTTCTTGTAAAGATCATCTTCATCTTCAAGGCAATATTCGTCTTTAAGGTGTCTTCAAGGCAATCTTAGTCTTCAAGATCTTCTTCATCTTCAAGGCAATCTTCGTCTTCAAGATAGTCTTCATTCTCAAGATTGTCTTCATCCTCAAGATCAGTGGCGACTCCAGGAATTTTTCCCAAGGTGTTCCTTAAGAAGCATAATTTTTCCCAGTGTCGACTCTAGAAATTTTTCCGAAATGTATTGTTGTTTAGTTGTTTCATTAATTTGTTTGTCTTTTATAAACTATAATTTGTTATATTGTTGTTTTATTAATTATAAAATTGTTAATTGTTGTTTAACCTAACATAATTTAATTTGTTTGTCTTATATAAAGTATTGATTAATTAAATTATTAATTATTATTTATTAGTTGCTTTCTCCAATTAATTATTGATTAATTAATATCCCAAACAAACGAAATTAATTAGTTCAACTAATTACTATGGTTGTTTGATACTTCCCTACTTGGAATATCACACTATTACTTAACCAAAAAAAAAAAAAAAAAGTCAATAAATTTTGTAGCACAAAAATATATAGGCCATATAGCTTAAGTCCAAGTCTAAAAAAGAGTGATTTATTACATATTTTTTGACCATTAGTTGAACTAATCAACTAGCACACAGCACACACAGCCATATTTATTAATTATTAGTTGCACACTTGCACTAGCACTAGCACACAGCACACCTGCTCCAATTCAACAGACAAAGCCCAATGCCCTATGGCCCCCAATCACAAGACTAGCACCAATAAGATAAAGCCAATTTGTTGTATCTCACCAAAAGACACCAACACCAACACCAACACTAAAAGTCAATTAATAATCTCACCAACAACACCTTACACAGTTACTGAGTTACACTAACACCAACACGAGATATTCTCCAAAAAAAAAATAATAATAATAAAACATCAACACCAGATAAAGGCATAAAGCCAAAAACAGGGTAAATATTACTCATAAAGACCTTAACAGTTACTGAGTTACACCAACACCAACATTGAATATTCAAAAAAAAAAAAAAAACACCAACACCGGCTAAAGGCATAAAGCCAAAAATAGGGTAAGTATTACTCATAAAGAGAGACTGAGATGAAGAGAGAGAGACTAAGACAGAGATGAAATACCTTGAGGTTGAGGCAGCAGGGAGGCCTAAGGCTAATGGGTGGCGCTGTCGGGCATAGTGGTGAGGCAAGGAAGACCGATTGGGCTTAGCTTCCATCCATTTGAATGGGAGATCGAGTTTGAGGCTCGATTTGGCGGGCGATCTCCTCTATCCGTTCCATTGGTTGTTGTCATCTGTGGCTGTTGCATGACTTGCATCTATGAAGTGTTTGAGGCTTGATCTGATTTCAGTATATTAGGTTAGGATTTTTTTTTTTGAGAAACCGTGGGATACTGTGTTTGCTACCATTTGTTGGGCTTGATGTTGGGCTTGCCATGGACTTGCCGTCCGTTGTTTTTTTTGGAGAATCCGTGGGCTTCGCTTGCTCTGTTACAATTTTTTTTTTTTTTTTTTGCTTGAAAGTAGAACAAATAAAATATGTTTTTTTAGGGTATTCCTAATTTTAATTTGAGGGTGTTCCTAATTTTTTTTTAAGGATAAACAAATAAAAAAAAATTTAATTTTTATATATAATTTTTAATTTTTTTTTTTTTTTTTAGTTCAGGATGTTCCTGGGAACACCCTGGGACCAACATGGCGTCGCCACTACTCAAGATTGTCTTCATCTTCAAGGAAGTCTTCGTCATCAAGATTGTCTTTGTCTTCAAGGTCTTCATCTTCAAGATTGTCTTTGACTTCAAGGTTGTCTTGTATATATCATCTTCATCTTCAATGCAGTCTTCGTCTTCAAGATAGACTTCATCTCCATGGTTGTCTTCATCTTCAAGATTGTCTTTGTCTTCAAGGTCTTGTACGGCTCATCTTCACCTTCAAAATAGTCTTCGTCTTCAAGATCTTCCAAAAAAAATCTTCATCTTTAAGATAGTTTTCATCTTCAAATTGTCTTCATCTCTAAGAGAGTCTTCATCTTCCAGGTAGTCTTCGTTTTCAAGATAATCTTCATCCTCAAAGCAGTCTTCAACTTCAAGGCAGTATTCCTCTTCAAGATTTTCTTCATCTTCAAGATTGTCTCCATCATCAAGATTGTCTTTGTCTTCAAAATTATCTTCATCTTCAAGGCAGTCTTCATCTTCAAAGCAGTCTTCATCTTCAAGATTGTCTTCATCCTCAAAGCAATCTTTGTCTTCAGGGTAGTCTTCATCCTCATGGTAGTCTTCGTCTTCAAGATTGTCCTCATCTTCAAGGCAACCTCCGTCTTCAAGATTGTCTTCGAGATCATTGTATTGGTAGCTACTTGGCTTGAGGAACAAAATAAACCCTTGCAAGTTCTTCATAGTGCCAATTCGTCATCATATTACCTATTCTAAACAAAGGCAGAACAGTACCCAAAAAAAAGAAGAAGAAGACATATTCACAAGTGAAAAGCTTTGATCATATGATTACGTCTTTGAGGCAACTATGCATGGACGTGAGTCAAGAGGAGGATAAAAATTCGCATGGCATGCAAGAAGAACTTTGTTCATAGAAAAAAAAATAAATTTAAAGAAGGTTGTTATACTCGAGGGAGAGATGCTAGTAATTAATGCCAATGGTGTTAGACAATTATTGTGAAGTTGAGATCAAATCTGCACTAGCAAACATAAGTCAATATATTTGAGAATGACGAGTATCAGTTAAAGGTCGTCCAGTGTAAGGATGACCACAACCACATCTAAGTCGGGGACGAGACAAACGGTGAAAGGGAGTTTGTATGAACAAGACAAGCCTATGTGTATTAAAACTAGAACTTAATTCCATCAGGCTAGCTGACAACGAGTAAAGGCACCGGAATGGTTACAGAAGCAATAATGAGCCAACGGCCACCCATTACACATTAAATAGAAACTTCATTGCCATTAAATGCCGTGTTTCATTCAGGAGAAAAATGCCTAGAGGAGCATTAACAAGCATAAATGACTCTCCAGAAAGAAAACTATAAAAGGCAACAGAACCAAGGTAAGTTTTCATCATGAAAAACTGAGTAGACTACAATTACACTATCCATTTAGAGCCATAATTTGACTTATGCATTAGAGTGTCTTCAACTAGCATCATGCCGGTGAACCTTCTTTGTCTTTCTTGTCTTTTCTACAGGCACTGCAGCTCGTCCATCAGCGTTGACGAGGAACATATTAACGAGGTCAATTTCCGACTTCAACAGAGAGCATACAAAGAAAAGATACAGTTTACAAAGATATAAACATGAAGGTAAAATCATGAGAAAAGAATATTATTCTGTTACCTAATTGAGAAAGAAGAAAAGAAAAATCCTATGCCTCCATCAAGAATTTATTTTTTATTTTTTTTTTTTTTTTGTTTTTGTTTTTTTTTTTTTGTTTTTGAGATTTTTGAACTTACGCATTGCCCAAAAAAAAAAAAATTATGAATTATGTGCAGTTGAGGCTACCCTTTTCTAGTGCTAGTCAAAGAGTTTAATTACAACTAAAACTCATCTAATCAAACTAGATTAGCCAGGAAAAGAAGTCAAAATAAAGAAGAATTCTTTATATAAGTATATGAAGGAAGAATTTAAATTGGAGAAGAGCTCTTGAGTTGTGATAAGGATAAAGCTTCAGGAGTAATAATACCTATTCAAGTACCTCACACTCTTGTACCCTTGTAGGATATTGTATCCTAGATGCAAATACTTCGTGTATTCTGCATTGGTTATGTGTTGGGCATGCAATTGATCATTGTGATTGGTCTTTATTACATTGCGTGTCTGAATGAGCATTTACTAGCTAAATGTTCATTGTAGTCATTCGTTAATGACTGACCTTGTTTGATCGAGATATGCTTAATGTTATATAGTGCTTATAAACTTGATTGCACTCTACTTGCTCATATACATACCATGTATTCAACTTGTCATAAGCTTAATGAAAGTTTTGCTTGTGTGTGAGTGTTTCAGGTTATAGGTATATACATGCAAGTGCTTCACAGCTTCTAGATTAGGTGTAAGTGAGATTTGCCACTGTTCTCAAACTTACGTTTAAGTCTAGAGTCTGTTTTAGGGGTTTTGTCACGGAATAGCCAAATGGGGAGATGGTAAAGTTGTAATTTACAACTAGTTTATGTTGGCTTTAATTCCGTGCTAAATTTGATTGTAATTTTATTCAATCTTATGTACCATGTATTTCATGTGGGATTTATTTGTAAGGGTTGTGTGTGAGAAAGAGAGTGTGAAGACTCAAAGCAATTAAAGACTAAAGTTGTTTTCGTGGTTAGCACATGATGGAGATAGCTGGTTTTTGTGAGTGTCTTATGGGTAAGACCTTCCCATGAGATACCCACGAAACATTCTGTTTTGCTGAACTGTTACATCTAGTACACGCTTTCTGTACTCACACTATATATGCCCCCATTACCCACAGATGTTGAGGAGTGCTTTTGAGAGAAAACCCTAGCCACAACCATTGAGAGTTAGAGATTGTTATACCCATAATTCTCTACACAATTCATTGTGGATTTTTCTCAACTCTTACCTTTCCATTTCCATACACTTGAGAGGTTGATAGCCCAAACACTTACCACACCCTTTCATAGTGTCAAGTGAGGTTTTGATGCTTCTTGGAAGCATTGGAAGAAGCCAAGCTTTGGTGGATGCAATCGGGCGTATTGCGGGATCTAAAGAGCTGGACAAGACACGGTTCCGAGAAGCTTTGTTGGAGTAGGAGCTTGGAGGGCTTAGGTGCATTGGGTATATTAGGCTTGGAGGGTCTCTAGTTACTCGTGTATCCCAACAGATTATCTAGTGGATCAATTTACCGCTTAGAGGGCGGTGGAGAGGTTTTACGCTAAGTACTTTGGTTTTCTCTTCGATAACACATCAGCGTGCTATCTTGTGTTTGCATTATTCTTCCTTACTCTTTTAGCTTTCATATTACTACTGTGTTTTATTGAATATGGCTTAGAGTAGTTATTTTGTTTATCTGCTCGCATTTACTCTATTCTGCACTTAGTATAAGTTAGAGTAAAATCAATCGAGCTGTAATTTTTAATTTAGGGGTCTAAATAGCTCTTGTATTTTAACACAAATTAGAGCTTTCATTTAACATGGGAGTCAATAGTTTCACTCATTATTTAATTGCTACAAAACATTTTCATTAGATCTTTCATTAAAATTTAAAAAAAAAAAAAAAAAAAAAACTCTTGATGACTCCCTAGAACTCTTCATTACTCCTTCAACCACCATACTTACCACACTCAAACTTTCTCAGCAACTAGAGCAATAGAACATTAAGGGCTTGGCGTGAACATGACAACATAGTAGAGTCCATCTCTCTCCCTCTCCACCTATCTTAAATTTTCAATCCTACTCAATGTACAAAACGGTTCAGATTTAATGTGTTATTTATGTGCTCCAAACTTTTGTTGTTTAACAATTTTGAGATTATCTTTGTGATGCACCACTAGCCTCTACTCATTGAGTATTAAAATTTTAGGTTTGACTCTCCTTATTTTATCATATTTATTGAACTTATAGGGGTATTTGGGCTCTTTTTTTTCACTTTTTTTTTTTTCCTTTTCTTTTACCTAGCCTTTCCACATATCAACCCTGACACTCTTTTATGGTTAAAGTGTATATTGTAATAAATATATAAAAGCACACAAAATCGAAGGAAAGATCATCAAAAAATCTAAATTGAATTTTAATTGAACTTCAATCTTGTTCTTAGTGTCATTCTAATTGACAATATAGTAATATTTTTCAAGTAAATTTTCACTTCTTACAAAAACAAAACCAACAAAAATATACTAATAAGTAAATCAACTCATCAATAATACTAATTGTAATAGCCCGAAAAAAAAAAAATAAATAAATAAATAAATAAAAGAAAAGGAGGGGTATTTAAGTAAAGTTGTTTATGGGGTCAACTTTTATAATTAATATTACTAAGGGTTTTTTTAGAAAATAAGGTTGAAACCCTAGTTTATATAGTCTAATTTTAAGTCAGTGTATACTAACAGATGTTTTGAGAGAAGAGGCTACCCAAAATACTGAAGTAGAGAAGATTTGACTGCACAATTGAGGTAAGAGCTTGTTTAAGAATTTCTTTCTTGTCAAATCTAAGTTTTTATTTAGAATTAGAGTATATTTTTTTATGTGAGTATTTTGGCTAATAGTGAGACTTTCTTTAGCCATGGCCGCATGGGTGTGTTCTATGAAATTTTCTTGAAGGAATTGAATCGGATTGATGGAGGAAAAAAAAAAAAAAAAAAAAGAAGAAGCAAGCTTGATGCAAAGAAGGAATGTCAATTCCTTTCAAATATATTATTATTTGTTTATTGTCTTGGTAGAGGAAGAATAGAGTTCAATCAAATCTTGTGTCAGTGATTTGTCTTCATGCAAAGGGAAAACTAGAGGCGGCAGTGGCAGTAGAGAAAAAAAAAAGAAAAGAAAAGGGGAGAAATGTGTAGAACTATAGAAGGTGTTGTAAGCAGTGTTATGACTCTAAATGATGTTAGCTATCCTAGGCTTTGTCAGTAGCAGTAGAGTATATATATATATATATATATATTGAATACATGGATTTTTATTTTGAGATAATAGAGTGAAATTATTGGATATTTTGGTAGTCTCTTTGTTGGCCGGGTACCGTTATAAGTTATTTTTTTATTTGATTATTGAGTAAAAATATTTGAAAATTGTTCTAGGTGATATCTAAGGATTTTAGAGGAAGTGTTAGGGAAAATTTCTTTTGGAATAACTTTTGGAGGTAAGTAACCTTATCCTAATTGGTTTTATCCTTGCTTATACTACTATATTTTAACTACTGAAATTTGTTTACAATTGTTACTATTCTATTTAATTGTTTAGCTACATTGATTTAAAGTAAAGAATAGAGAAATTTCACAAATAAATATGAGCATTGAATACAAGATCTATTTTATTTAATTGTTTCTTTAGCTATATTGATTTAAAGTAATGAATATAGAAATATCCCAAATATATTGAATACTGAATATATGATTATATATGAATATATGTGTACTTGATTAAGATATATTTTTGTTAGAAACTATGATTTCATATATATGATTATGGACAAATCGACTATGAATAAATTCTGATACCCAAATCAATGGGGGTCATTCATTGGTACTCTGATACCCAACCAATGGGGGTCATTCATTGGTATTCTGATACCCAAACCAATGGGGGTCGTTCATTGGTATTCTGATACCCAAATCAATGGGGGTTATTCATTGGTACTCTGATACCCAAACCAATGGGGGTTGTTCATTGGTATTTTGATACCCAAACCAATGGGGTTTGTTCATTGGTACTTTGATGCCCAGTTACGGGGATATAGCGTGACCATAGTCATAAGATTGTTAATAATATGGATTACGTTTGAATATTTAATTGTATTGAGTCATTAGAACTGCTTATCTATTTTTGAAACCTATTGTAAGTTATAGCTTTTGATATACGGAAAATTGACTACTTTCTAAACCATCTATGATATAATTGTAAGATTAAAGTATGTGATCTATTTGTAAAGTATTATTTTAAGATCATGAAGCTTCTTTTGCTATTTTGAAAACCCATAGCATATTATAACTTTTGAAGATTCATATTACATTTTATTACTTTACAGATCTATTGTTGGATAGAACTTATTTGGATTTTGGTTACTTATTGAGTTGTCAACTCACCCCCCCCCCCTCTTTCTCCTTTCAGATTCAGATCAGGAAGAGTAGCATAAGTTTGGGCTTCCGCTGGGATGTGCGCATGAGTGAAGTTTAGGAAATCAATGGAATAAGATTTGAACTATTATGTTTTAAGATTACCATTTGTGTAATCCTTTAGACTTAAAGATTTAGTTTATTTTTATTTGATGTTGGAAGATTAATTTTTGGAGATCTTTTGAAAATTGCTTATTTGAGGATATTTTTAAATTTAGTGATGAAATTTTCTTGAGGATAATTCTTTAATTGTTAAGAAAGCCTTACGCACTTGTAGGGTGTAAACTTTATAAGTGTGTGGCTGTTGTCACGTGCCTAGCTCTTACTTGGGTTCGGGGCGTGACAATATTTATGGTATCAGAGACCTAGGTTGGATCCTTAGGCATTGATTTGTTAAACTAATTGGTGAGAGGGGTAGAAATTAGGTATAGGGAATACGTTGTATGATATATATATACTAGATGAGTTTTTGATATGTTTCTTTTATATCTTAATTAGAAGTTTGATAACATGCTAGCTTATCATGTGCATAATGAACAGAGGTTAGGATGCCACCTCGCAGTAGAAACACTGGGAACACTCCCAACAACTCTGGCAATGGTAGGGATCAGCAAGATGGGAACCGAGACTGTAGGCACGACCAAGGCCAACCACCAGAGATGATCCAGATGATGCAGACCTTGGTTGGAGTGGTCCAACAACAGGTCACTACTAGAGATAACTTGGCTAGGATGATGGAGCAATGTCGAAGTCATCATGGTGGGATGATTGAATTCAAGAGGTTGTCTCCTCCAACTTTTGAGGGGACTACTGAGCCTATGGAAGCAGAAAAATGGATCATTGAGATGGAGAAAGTATTTAGAGTTCTTGAATTCTCTGAGGATGAGAGAGTGGCTTATGCAGCTTATATGTTGCGTGGAGATGCTTATGATTGGTGGCGGTTGGAAGAAGAAAAACGTGGCCAAGAGACTGAGCCTTGGACTTGGGAGCTATTTAAGTCTGCATTCTATGAGAAATATTTTCCTAAGAGCATCCGCTTTCAGAAGGAAAAAGAGTTCATCAAGCTGACACAAGGTAACATGACAGTTGCTCAGCATGAAGCAAAATTTTCTAGGTTAGCCAAATTTGCTCCAACAATGGTGGTGGATGAAGAAGCTAAGGCTCGAAGGTTTGAAGATGGATTAAGGTTCTGAATTAAGCAAGGAGTTGTGCCCTTTGAGTTGACTACCTTTAGGGCGGTGGTGAGTAAGGCCTTACTAGTGGAGATGGGGCTCAATGAGGCTCAAGCAGATAGAGATAATAACCAAAAGAAGAGGCCTAGGCAAGGAGAGCAAAGCTCTAGCTTTCAAGCTAAGAAACAAGGAACACAACGTGCTGATACCAAGGCACTGCCAAAGTGCTCTCGATGTGGTAGGCCTCATGCAGATAAGGATTGCCGCTGGAATACTGGAGCATGTTTCTCATGTGGACAAAGGGGTCACAGGATTGCTGAGTGTCCCCAACGGAAGGAGGTTCAGACCACCCCAAGACCTACAATAGGACAAAATCAGGGAGCAAGCCAAAAGCCCAAGATACAAGGGAGGGTTTATGCACTCACTCAACAGGATGCTAATACTTCTAATGCTGTGGTAACAGGTATTATTTCGGTTTCCACAACTTATGCTTATGCATTGTTTGATCTTGGTGCCACTCACTCCTTTATATCTTCTAATTTTGCAAAGAAACATAATTTTAAATTTGAACTCATGGAGTCTGAATTATGTGTGAATACCCAAGTTGGGGGGGTAGTAGTTACTAATAGTGTTTGCAAGTCTTGTGTTGTCAAAATAGCAAATAGAGAGTTACTAGCAGATCTAACCTTGTTGGAGATGCGGGATTTTGATATAATCTTGGGAATGGATTGGTTGGCTACCCATTATGCCATGGTTGATTGTCATAGGAAGAAGGTAATTTTCCAAGTACCTAGTGAGATTGAGTTCTGTTTTGCGGGAAGTGGGGCATATACTTCTCCACGGGTGATTTCAGCTTTACAAGCTAGACCTATGATGAAGAAAGGGTGTAAAGGATATCTAGCCACTGTGAGAGGCACACAACAAGGTGAATTGAAGCTAGAGGACATTCCTATAGTGAGAGAGTTTCTAGATGTGTTTCCAGAAGACTTGTCAGGGTTACCACCGGATAGGGAGATAGAGTTTTCTATTGACCTATTACCAGGTTCTAACCCAATTTCTAAAGCCCCATATCGAATGGTACCTACTGAGTTAAGGGAATTAAAAGCACAGTTGCAAGAGCTGCTTGACAAAGGCTTCATCAGGCCTAGTGTTTCCCCTTGGGGTGCACCTGTGTTGTTTGTAAAGAAAAAGGATGGAAGCATGCGACTTTGCATTGATTATAGGGAGCTAAATAGGGTGATAGTGCGAAATAAATACCCTTTACCAAGGATAGAGGATTTGTTCGATCAACTCCAAGGAGCACAGGTTTTCTCTAAGATTGATCTTCGTTCTGGTTACCATCAATTGAAGATTAAGACTGCTGATATGCCTAAGACAACCTTCTGTACAAGATATGGTCATTATGAATTTTTGGTGATGCCTTTTGGCTTAACCAATGCACCGGCAGCCTTTATGGACTTGATGAATAGGGTGTTTAAACCCTTCTTAGATAAATTTGTTGTGGTTTTTATTGATGATATTTTGATATATTCCAAGAGTGTGGAGGAGCATGAGAATCACTTGAGGCTTGTACTACAACTATTGCAGGAGAAGAAGTTGTATGCAAAGCTTAAAAAATGTGAATTTTGGCTAGACAGTGTTGCATTCCTTGGGCATGTTGTATCTAAAGATGGGATTGCTATTGACCCTAAGAAAGTGGAAGCAGTAGTAGAATGGAATAGACCAAACAGTGTGACAGAGGTTCATAGCTTTTTGGGATTGGCTGGTTATTACAGGAGGTTTGTTGAAGGATTTTCTCATTTAGCCATGCCTTTGACTCGCTTGACCCAAAAGAGAGCTAAGTTTGAGTGGACCAGAAAGTGTGAAGAAAGCTTCCAGGAATTGAAGAAAAGGTTGGTGTCAGCACCCATTCTCACCATACCTTCAGGTAATGGAGGTTTCACTATTATAGTGATGCCTCTAGGAAAGGCTTGGGGTGTGTTCTTATACAGCATGGGAAGGTAGTGGCTTATGCCTCTAGACAGTTGAAGCCTTATGAGCAAAATTATCCCACACATGACTTGGAGTTAGCTGCAGTGGTTTTTGCTCTAAAAATTTAGAGGCACTATTTGTATGGAGAACAATGTGAGATATTCACTGAACATAAGAGTCTTAAGTACCTTTTTACTCAAAAAGAGTTGAATATGAGACAAAGAAGATGGTTGGAGCTATTAAAGGACTATGACCTGACTATTAGTTACCATCCTGGAAAAGCCAATGTGGTAGCTGATGCCTTAAGTAGGAAGTCTGCAGGAAATTTGGCAGCTTTGTTGACTACACAAAAACACATCCTAGAAGATTTGAGGAAAATGAGGATAGAAGTACAGTTTCATGAAGTAAAGGCACATCTGGCAAACCTTAGAGTTCAGCCTACCTTGATTGAAAGGATAAAGATTGCACAAAGTAACGATCCACAGTTGCAGAAGATAAGAGATTTGATAAAGCTAGGCTCTCAATTTGAGTTTTGCATTCATGAGGATGGATCCTTAAGGTTTGGTAATCGGCTTTGTGTACCAAATGATTCAGACCTTAAGGTAGAAATTCTAAAGGAGGCTCATAACACGAGTTACACAATACACCCAGGAGGCACTAAAATGTATCGGGATTTAAGGGAGACTTTTTGGTGGAACAACATGAAGAGGGAGATTGCTCAATATGTTGCTCAATGTCTAGTGTGTCAACAAGTTAAGACGGAGCATCAAAGACTAGCTGGATTTTTGCAACCTCTTCCCATTCCAGAACGGAAGTGGGAGGACATTACTATGGACTTTGTGATGGGGCTGCCTAGAACCCCTACTGGTAAAGATGCAATTTGGGTGATTGTGGATCGATTGACAAGATCTGCACACTTTTTGGCCATTAGGGTGTATTTCTCACTTGAAAGGTTAGCCAGATTATATATTAAGGAAATAGTGAGATTGCATAGTGCACCTGCATCCATTGTGTCTGATAGAGACCGAAGATTTGTGTCTCAATTTTGGGAGAGCGTGCATAAGGCAATGGGTACTAACTTGAAGTTTAGCACAGCCTTTTACCCTCAAACAGATGGACTTTCAGAAAGAACTATACAAACATTGGAAGATATGCTAAGAGCTTGTGTAATTGATTTCAAAGGTTCATGGGATGAACATCTACCTTTGGTGGAGTTTGCATATAATAATAGCTACCAAGCAAGTAATAATAGCTCCATATGAAGTGTAGGTCTCCTATATGTTGGGATGATGTTGGAGAAAGAAGATTGTTGGGTCCTGAGATTGTACAGAAAACAATAGATAAAATTCAAGTGATTAAAGAGCGGCTCCAAACAGCTCAGAGTAGGCAGAAGAGTTATGCAGATGTTAGAAGAAGGAAATTAGAGTTCCAAGTGGGTGATCATGTGTTCTTGAGGATTTCACCTACTAAAGGAGTTATGAGATTTGGTTTTCGAGGTAAGTTGAGCCCTCGTTTTGTAGGACCTTTTGAAGTCTTGGAGAGGATAGGTAAAGTTGCTTATAGGCTCGCCTTACCACCTTCTTTATCAGGGGTACATAATGTTTTCCATGTCTCAATGTTAAGGAAATATATTCCAGACCCTAGTCATGTAGTGGATTATGAGCCTCTAAAATTAAGAGATGATTTAACTTATGAAGAGCAACCAGTTAAAATTGTGGACAAGAAGGAACAAGAATTGAAGCGTCGTACCATACATTATGTCAAGGTTCAATGGAGGAACCAGTCCATGAGAGAGGCTACATGGGAGTTAGAAGATGAAATGAAGGAGAAATACCCATATCTTTTTAAGGACTCAGGTATGTCAAGTTTAGAGGACTAAACTTCTTTTAAGGGGGGGAGAATGTAATAGCCCGAAAAGAAATAATAATAAAATAAATAAATAAATAAATAAAAGAAAAGGAGGGGTATTTAAGTAAAGTTGTTTATGGGGTCAACTTTTATAATTAATATTACTAAAGGTTTTTTTAGAAAATAAGGTTGAAACCGTAGTTTATATAGTCTAATTTTAAGTCAGTGTATACTGACAGATGTTTTGAGACTACCCAAAATACTGAAGTAGAGAAGATTTGACTGCACAATTGAGGTAAGAGCTTGCTTAAGAATTTCTTTCTTGTCAAATCTAAGTTTTTATTTAGAATTAGAGTATATTTTTTTATGTGAGTATTTTGGCTAATAGTGAGACTTTCTTTAGCCATGGCCGCATGGGTGTGTTCTAGGAAATTTTCTTGAAGGAATTGAATCGGATTGATGGAGGAAAAAAAAAAGAAAAAAAAAAGAAGAAGCAGGCTTGACGCAAAGAAGGAATGTCAATTCCTTTCAAATATATTATTATTTGTTTATTGTCTTGGTAGAGGAAGAATAGAGTTCAATCAAATCTTGTGTCAGTGATTTGTCTTCATGCAAAGGGAAACTAGAGGCGGCAGTGGCAGTAGAGAAAAAAAAAAAAGAAAAGAAAAGGGGAGAAACGTGTAGAACTATAGAAGGTGTTGTAAGCAGTGTTATGACTCTAAATGATGTTAGCTATCCTAGGCTTTGTCAGTAGCAGTAGAGTATATATATATATATATATATATATATATATATATATTGAATACATGGATTTTTATTTTGAGATAATAGAGTGAAATTATTGGATATTTTGGTAGTCTCTTTGTTGGCCAGGTACCGTTATAAGTTATTTTTTTATTTGATTATTGAGTAAAAATATTTGAAAATTGTTCTAGGTGATATCTAAGGATTTTAGAGGAAGTGTTAGGGAAAAGTTCTTTTGGAATAACTTTTGGAGGTAAGTAACCTTATCCTAATTGGTTTTATTCTTGCTTATACTACTATATTTTAACTACTGAAATTTGTTTACAATTGTTACTATTCTATTTAATTGTTTAGCTACATTGATTTAAAGTAAAGAATAGAGAAATTTCACAAATAAATATGAGCATTGAATACAAGATCTATTTTATTTAATTGTTTCTTTAGCTATATTGATTTAAAGTAATGAATATAGAAATATCCCAAATATATTGAATACTGAATATATGATTATATATGAATATATGTGTACTTGAATAAGATATATTTTTGTTAGAAACTATGATTTCATATATATGATTATGGACAAATCGACTATGAATAAATTCTGATACCCAAATCAATGGGGGTTATTCATTGGTACTCTGATACCCAACCAATGAGGGTCATTCATTGGTATTCTGATACCCAAACCAATAGGGGTCGTTCATTGGTATTCTGATACCCAAATCAATGGGGGTTATTCATTGGTACTTTGATACCCAAACCAATGGGGGTTGTTCATTGGTATTTTGATACCCAAACCAATGGGGTTTGTTCATTGGTACTTTGATGCCCAGTCACGGGAATATAGCGTGACCATAGTCATAAGATTGTTAATAATATGGATTACGTTTGAATATTTAATTATATTGAGTCATTAGAACTGCTTATCTATTTTTGAAACCTATTGTAAGTTATAGATTTTGATATACGGAAAACTGACTACTTTCTAAACCATCTATGATATAATTGTAAGATTAAAGTATGTGATCTATTTGTAAAGTATTATTTTAAGATCATGAAGCTTCTTTAGCTATTTTGAAAACCCATAGCATATTATAACTTTTGAAGATTCATATTACATCTTATTACTTTACAGATCTATTGTTGGATAGAACTTATTTGGATTTTGGTTACTTATTGAGTTGTCAACTCACCCCCCCCCCCCCCCCCCCCTCTTTCTCCTTTCAGATTCTGATCAGGAAGAGTAGCATAAGTTTGGGCTTCCGCTGGGATGTGCGCATGAGTGAAGTTTAGGAAATCAATGTAATAAGATTTGAACTATTATGTTTTAAGATTACCATTTGTGTAATCCTTTAGACTTAAAGATTTAGTTTATTTTTATTTGATGTTGGAAGATTAATTTTTGGAGATCTTTTGAAAATTGCTTATTTGAGGATATTTTTAAATTTAATGATGAAATTTTCTTGAGGATAATTCTTTAATTGTTAAGAAAGCCTTACGCACTTGTAGGGTGTAAACTTTATAAGTATGTGGCTGTTGTCACGTGCCTAGCTCTTACTTGGGTTCGGGGCGTGACACTAATCCTTAAGTACAAAGAATAAAAAGCATGGCCATAATACTCTTTTATTTATTTATTTATTTTATGAGGGTCTCTTGTTCAAATAATTTAAAATACCTAGTTAGTATTTTTTTTTTTTGAAACAATATTTTTTTTCATATGATGCCTTCTCTATTTCTCATAGAACATTCATATAAAAACGATTTTTCTTTTCCCACAGATCAACATTGTGTCTTCTCTAACTAAACGCTTCCACCCACTTTTTTTTTTCAAAAGAGGGCATTATCCCACTTTTAATTTTATTACAAGAAATAATGAATTGATTAAAACTTTAATATTGTAATCTTGATTTTAAAATTTTACTTATTTGCATGTATTTACCATTTTTTGCATAGAAACAATGTTAAAAAAAATGGGAATCGCATTTTTAGATTTTTTTTGAGAGCACAGAAAAGCTATATGCTTTGACTACTTAAATTAACATGCAATATTCTCACTTGTGAAAATTGTCTTGCCCCAATTAAACCTGGTATTAACAAGAACTAATTAAACTTTTTTCAAAACTTTTACAAAAGCTTCCCTCTTTCTTTTCATTTTTGTTTCTTTACTTAAAAGGTATAACTTCTCACTTGACATTCAGAGCATCTATAGTGTACTCAAAGAATAACATAATCCACAAATTACTCAAATTCTAAATTTCACAAAATACATATCTTTATACTTTAAGGTACACAACTTTCATTAGATCCTAAAATACACCACACTACAAATCTAAACATCAAATGCTAATTTAGGATCTATACATTTAAAACTAAAACTAGCTCCTTCCAAAACTCGACGAAGGCTCCCTCTGCTCCAAAATAAAACCTGTTGACTGAAAGAGTGGAAAGGGTGAGCTACACAACTCAGTAAAGGTAAAATATATGAGAATTTAATAAGGATGCATGTAAATCAAATTATTTCATTCTATAAACATTCAGATTGGAGAACATCTTTTCATGCATAGTATTTTATACTATTCATAATAATAACTTATACACTCTTCATAGGAAAATAATTGTTCTCTCCTTTCTTATCAAAATAATATTACCAAAACCTTTCGGATTTAATTTCTTTCATTTCTTACAAAGTCACCAAATATGATATTGATTGTTTAAAATTAATATATATATATATATATATATATATATATATATATATATATATATATATATATATATATATGTATTCTCATTACAAAATAATTATTTTAACTTAAATCAGATAATCGGTAACTTTGTCTTTAAACTAGAAATATCTTGACGAACAAGAAAACGTTTCTTTATAAACTTCTTCTTGTAAAATATTATAACTTTCATAGTCATAAAACCTAATGTTTCATAAAGAACATATATCTGATGACCTTTTAACATAAACTTGTACTTTCATCAGAAACTTTATCTTTACAGAACACTAAAACCTTTTCATTAGATTCTTTATCTTTAAAGCACATCAGAACTTCTGAAACTTTTATCTTTAATGAACAGCTTTTCTTTTCATCAGAAACTTCTTCTTTCCATGAGAACTTTTACTTTTCATAATGCATTTAAACAAAATAATTCTCTCATGATTCATAACATAACATAATTGTTCATAACATATTGATTAGTCCAAATCTGATAAGTCTGTATAGAGAAAGTCTCATCACATTTGGATGCCCTCGTGTGTATGATATTGTCCTCTTTGGGAGGCCTAATGGCACATCCCCTCAAGGTTTTGTTCCTCCTCGCCATCCATACACGTTGGGGAGAAGACCTTTTCCTCTACTTTAAATGGCCTAGAGTTACGGGCAGCCCCATTTCCTCTACTTTGAAAGGCCAAACAGATAACATTTTCCATAGAAAGCCAATAATTAACTCCTACTGGCTGAGTTCAGATCACCAAAGGACATAACTCGAAAACATTTCATACTTATACATTGTACTGAAATTTCTTATTTTGCATAACATTTCAAAATAATAGCATTTCCATTATTTTCTTTAAACATCATGTTCGTGGAAATTAGTAATAGCATCAATATGCTTAAATCATATATATAAAGTTTCGAAAGCTCACGAACATATCTTTGTCTGAAACATGCTTATATGCCATATCTCTAATCAAAAACCTTTTAATGCATAGTATACTTTAAAATAACCTCATAACTTACCAAATGCTTATATAACTTATCTCTTACTTGAAAGCAGAGAAACCGAAAGCCTACAGTCGAAAGAGCTTAGACTTCGGAACTGGTAACACCTAAACCAAATATCAAAGCTTATTACTATCAATTATTCCTTATCATAAACTTACACATTTATCTCAAAGCCTATCTCTTATAATCAAGGAAATCCTAATCCCACCTCAATGAGGTTCCCCAAACACAAGATACATTTATCGAACAACATGATGTATCAAATCATAGAGAAACCAACATTCTCACATTAATCTCATATCTCTAGAAAAGCCAACTTCATTTCAAAAGGTGCTTTGAGATTAGGGCATTAATGCATGCATAAACATAAAATCCTTTAAGCATGGTCAAGTAAACATATACATTCATATGGTAACATATAACACGTTGAAGAAGACAGCAACACGAAAAAGCGGTAGAATGGTTTAGAACCCCTCCTTTGAGTACTAAACCTTGAACTAAGTTATACAAAATTTAGTTATGATCCAGACATACCAAGTGATGAGCATAATAAATTATTGCTCAAATCATTCACTCTAATTTTAGAATTAAATCCTCAAAGTTATAGTTATCATTTACTGTTTACTGCTAATTTCAGCAGCATATGCCTTATTTGTAAAATACAAATGGGCTGTCCATACACATCCAAATGTCATGAAATTTTACAGAACCACTCCCCTAAATGTCTAGCATATACCATAAAAATTTCGTAGTCAAAGAATAAAACCATGATTTATTAAAAATCATACAATGCAGCATGCTCAAATCTGTTCTAATAGAATTTCTTGCAACTTAAAAATTAAACCATTATTTTGATACTCATCCAAAAGCTGTGAGACCACTTCTATTAGAATTATGTGTGTCTTAGAATTCATAAAAACTACTCCTAGCATCCTAATTCACAGCAAATGATTTAATACAGAATTTTCTTGTTGTAGACATCAAATTTGTCATAGAGACAGCTTCAGCACATATTCTTACAAAATCATCAACTAATAGCAGTAGGCCTTCATTTCATTTGGGAATTTTTATACCAATAATACACATATTAAAATACGTTATTAAGCATCCAAATGACCATAATATCATCAATCTTTCTAATTACTAGAACAGAATCATAAGTTCAGCTTCTAAAATCAGATTAGAGAATAAAGAAGGGAAACTAAACAAAACAATCACACCATCAAAATACCCAAAATCAGATGAGGTTTAAATTACTTACCCACAAACTTTGAAGATGAAACCTTAGTGTTAGGCTCTTAATTTCTTCTTAGAGGAACTATGATTTTCGGTGAAAGAGTGAGGGTTGTTGGTGAGATGGTGCTGCCATGTAAGAAGGGAAGAAGAAAGAAACAAGAACAAAGAAAAGGAGTAGAGAAAGAAGAAAAGGAGCTGGACTTTCTGGTGCAGCAAAAGAAGATAAGGGAGGAAGCCTTTGTGGAGCACGTGTAATGCCAAGGGAAGAAAAGATCACACTCACTTTTTCAACTTTTACATTTGTACTTTTTACCCCCTTATAAGCTTATATTCTATAACGACCCAAACTATAAAATAACTTTGCATATAAACCCTTACCTTTATAATTAATTTAAAATACTAACAACTATATATCTAATAACTTAACCACTTAATATGGTTTTATACATACTTAGTATATATTTTTATAATACAATTAGCCATTCAATTATTTATAATCTTTACAATTCTTATTCAATGGCATTATAAAATAATATGTTTATTAAATACTCCTATATTAAATTTAGAAAGTAAGTGGCTTAAAATATTAATAATACTTAACCACTCAAACAGATAGTTTAACTATACAATTGGGTCGGGGTGTTACAAAAATGGTCAATTATTTTTTGTTGTCAAGTTCTAACTCTTTAATTGCACTTTTTAAAGGTATTTTGTTGAAGTATTTTCAACTATTTAAACAATTTGGTTCAATTTAATTGTTTGGAGCCATTAAAGAGTTCAGTTGCATGTTGAATGAGGAAAATTTTCAATTTCCCACTGAATCCATTCAACGATTTGAAAAAGCCATTAACTATCTTTACCACTGATAGACATGAACAACAACGACATATCTATTTTCCTTGTTTCCTTCTCTCGTTGCCTGTCCTTGGGGGTCTTTTTTTACACTAAAAAAAAAAAAGTGGCTTGGTGCTAGGTTAAGTTTTACCTCAAACACTTTTACGTGTCTACATGCCTTTATACATGCAATTCTGCAAAATATAATAAGTTTATTACTAATAATATGATAGAAAAATGTAAAAACATAATATTTAGTGACACTTTTCGTGTAAATTTAATCAAATTTCCTTAGAATGGACAATCACATGTTTAATTATAATCATAAAAATAAAAAGTTTATTTTATATATATATAGGTGAAAATAGCCAAATACCTCGTTTTGGCAAAATTTTTGGCAAATTAGCATTTTTTTTATAGAATATTTAGCAATATACCACTTTTTTAGTACTCGAGTTCCTCAAAATCGAGTTCTAAATAATACTCGAGTTCAGTGAACTCGAGTTCCTATTAAGTCGCCAGCGTGGCACTGCTGACTTGGAATTTGTGTAATTAAAAAGAAATAATATGGTACTTGATATTAGTGAAATTGAGTATCTCTTTTTTTTTTTTTTTTTTTTCCCTACATTTTGTTTATGTTGGAATGACTTGAATAGTCAAACTTAGTGGCTTGAGATTAGCCAACAAACCATTAAATGACTTGCATGCCCATGTTGGGAAGATGCGTGATATTCAGAAGTTTCATGTGTGAAGAAATGCAAGAGCTTGCATTACATGTTCTTCATGAATTGTCAAAGAAGATGGCCAGGAAAAGAAAAGTAATATATATAAGAAAATGAGATGTGTGGCTTTATGTGGAGGAAAGTGAAAGAAAAGGAAAATAAGAAGATGAGGAAGAAGTAAACGAGTGGATGAGAAAAAAGAGAAAAAGAAAAAGGAAAAATAAAGGTTTTGGGTTTGGGTAATTAAAGCAACGTGGAAGAAAATATAGGGAGTAACTACACAAATTATTTCACAATTTCTTTTTTACAATTGTGATGTAAATAAAATTTTATTTTGTAGAGGTTAATTCTACCAAAATGATTGGGTTTCAACTTTTAAGATAATAATTTTGTTTTCATTATGGAAAAGAGAAAAATTATTTCCACAACATTTTCACAACAGTTTCATAATAAAATCTAAATAACAGGTTGTTATTGATTGTTATGGATGATCAAAAAAGTAATTTAAGTGATAAGTTCAAATTAAATCCAACTTACTACATATGATTTGTTGTGAAACTGTAGTGAAAATATTGTAAACGTTCTTATTAATAATAACAATAGGAATAAAATTAATAATAATTACTTCATGTTAATAATAAATGACTCTCTTAATAAAAGATTTTGTAAAAAAATATTTGGCTTTAGCATTTCTCTTTTCAAGAAATGTTACGTTCACAATATTTTCGCTACACTTTCACAAAAAATCATATGTAGTAAGTTGGATTTAATTTGAACTTATCACTTAAATTACTTTTTTGCCCATCCATAACTACCAATAACAACCTGTTATTTAGATTTTATTATGAAACTATTGTGAAAATGTTGTGGAAATAATTTTTCTCTTTTCCATAATGAAAACAAAATTATTATCTACAAAGTTGAAACCCAATCATTTTGGTAGAATTAATCTCTACAAAATAAAATTTTATTAATGCTTATCTTTTAAATGAGTTGTTCTAGGATTACTAACTATTTCACAACTTCTTTTCCACGTCAAAGATGTGGCAAATTGAGGGCGGTTTTTTTTTCACTTATACATGTACGCATAATTTTTTCTTCACCACATTCTTTGCAACATCACAGTTGTAAAAAAAAAGTTGTAAAATAATTTGTGTTCTTACTTCCTATATTTTCTTCCGTGTTGCTTTACATCACGGTTGTAAAAAAGAAGTTGTGAAATAATTTGTGTAGTTACTCCCTATATTTTCTTCCATGTTGCTTTAATTACCCAAACCCAAAACCTTTATTTTTCCTTTTTCTTTTTCTCTTTTTTCTCATCCACTTGTTCACTTCTTCCTCATCTTCTTATTTTCCTTTTCTTTCACTTTCCTCCACATAAAGCCCCAAGCAATCTCATTTTCTTATATATATTACTTTTCTTTTCCTGGCCATCTTCTTTGACAATTCATGAAGAACATTTAATGCAAACTCTTGCATTTCTTCACACATCTTCCTGACATGGGCATGCAAGCCATTTAATGGTTTGTTGGCTAATGTCAAGCCCTTCCAACAGAAACAAAAAGTAGAAAAAGGAAAAAAAAAAAGAAAAACAAGGTACTTGACTGCACTATGCTCGAGTACTATAAAAAGATACTACATTACACTAATATCGAGTACCACATTATTATTATTTTTAATTACACAAATTCCAGATCAGCAGTGCCACGTTGACGACTCACTAGGAACTCAAATTCACTGAACTTGAGTACTATTTAGAACTCAATTTTGTGGAATTCGAGTACTAAAAAAGTGGTAGATAGCTAAATATTTTTGAAACAGTGCTAGTTAGCCACAAATTTTACCAAAATGTGGTATTTGGCTATTTTCACCTATGTATATATAATGAATTAATTGATGCTATATAAAAATTAACTTTTTAAGTTTATTCACTTAATTAACTAAAACTACTATTTTTTTTCTAATCAAAATTATCGGAAAAAGAAAAAAAGAAAAGTAGTTATACAATGAAAAAGGGTAAATTTACGTGACTTTGACTAATTTGTTGTATAATATATATTATAATGTTTTTGAGGAAAAGTAGTAGAATAATGACAATGTGTCAGGTAAAGCAAAAACTAAAAGTAAAGCCGTAATATAGGCTTAAAAGAATATAAAAGCACATGGTTATTTTTGCTTGAAAGACCCTAATATATTATTAAGTTGCTCTAATTATGGACCAATATTTAATTTTATTGGAATAAAAAAAATTCAAGGTGTTCCCAAATTTTTTTTTAAAAGGTAGATAAATATAAAATTTTAAATTATTATGTATAAATTTTTTTCTTAGGTCAAGCTAGTGCTGTGACTATTTTAACAATAAGGTGGCGCCGCCCCCTAGTCCTTTAAGCACGTGGCCTCATGCATGAGTTTCCTAGCTGAACTTTAGGCCTTAATGCATGTACATAAAAAAAATTGTACTTTATTGACTTTTCTAATCTATTTAGTAAAGCTCTCTCACCTATCTCTCTCTCTCCATTGCTTTATAAATACTGTAGCCTTGAAGGCTTTCTACATCACACTCAAGAAGTTCATAGAGAACAAATCCCATCATACTATTCAAAACTTAGGCTCCTCCTTGAACTTAGAAAAAATATGTCTATCCCAGTCTCAGGGGCTCCATCCCAAAATGCCAAATTAGAGGTTGTTCGCCGGACAGCAAATTTCCATCCAAGCATTTGGGGTGACCGTTTCATCAACAATACTTCTGAGGACAAGGTAACAAGATTATTTGCTACCCTAGTTTATGAAAATTACATAGTACAATTTATAATATTTTTAGCATTTTTTGCTACAATATAATTATTTGTTCATGCAACTCATGGTGTAGGATATTCATTTCCGTAAAGTACATGAAGTTGAAGAGCTGAAAGATGAGGTGAGAAATGTGCTCTTTGACATGGGTGATCTTTCACAACAGCTGGGCTTAATTGATGCACTCCAGCGCCTCGGCGTCGCTTACCACTTTGAAAGAGAAATCCAAGAAGCTCTCGAACATATATACACGACTTTTAACAACAAAATTGATGTTGATGATCTCTACAAAGTTTCCCTTAGTTTTCTTCTGCTACGCCAAGAAGGATTTAAGGTTTCATGTGGTAAGACTCGAGTATGATTAATTTCTTCATGTAATAGCAAGTTAGCAACCTTTTTTTCCTATAAAACAAGTTTGGTTTTTGCTAAACAGATGTTTTCAAAAAGTTCAAAGACAAAGATGGTCAATTCAAGGAAAGCTTGATTAGTAACGTGAAAGGCATGCTAGCCTTCTATGAGGCTACACATTTGAGGATGCATGGAGAAGACATTCTTGATGAGGCCCTTGATTTCACTACCACTCACCTTAAGTCCGCAACATCCCTTGTAGGCAATCCGTTGGCAGCACAAATAACTTGTGCCCTAAAGCAGCCCTTTCACAAGGGCATACCACGGCTAGAGGCTCGGCGATATATTTCTTTCTATGAACAAGATGCTTCACATAACAAAGTTTTGCTCAAGCTTTCAATATTAGATTTCAATCTAGTGCAGTCATTGCACAAAGAGGAACTTAGTTATATCACAAGGTAATTAGTTCTAAAACCATGATCCAAAAAGACAAAGTACGAATATTTTTGAAAATAATGAAGAGAATACTACAAATTTTACTATATAAACCTTGCAAAATAACGTGTTACAAATAATTTAAAAAAAAAGGTCAAATTACAATTTACCTACTTGTAGTTTGGCTAAAATTTAAGTTACCTACTTGTGGTTAAAGTGTCAAATTTCAAAGCACGGGTAGACAACTTAAATTTCGGCCAAAACATAGGTGTGTGTGTGTAAGTTGTAATTTACCCAAAACATTAATTCAAAATTCATTTATTAGATTGTTGAAGTGGTATATAGTAGTAATCATATTCTTGATACAACAATTTATTAGTTTTTTGTAGTAAAATTTATAGCAACCCTATCATTTTGCTATAAATATTTGGTTACTTACAATCAATTAATATTAATTGTTATATTCAAATTGTAGGTGGTGGAAAGATTTAGATTTTGCAAAGAAGCTACCTTTTGCAAGAGATAGGATTGTTGAATGCTACTTTTGGATAGTCTCGGTCTACTTTGAGCCCCAATATTCACTTGCAAGAAAAATATTAACCAAAGTTATTTCCATGACATCTATTCTAGACGATACATATGATGCTTATGGCACACTTGAAGAACTCGAACCCTTCACAGAAGCAATTGAGAGGTTCATAAATTGAATTAATTAATATATATGTTAAGACTATGATGTATAATGTCAATCTAACTTTTGTAATTGGTACATGATATTTTCAGGTGGGATATTAGCTGCATAGATCAACTTCCAGAATACATGCAAATATGTTGTCGTGCACTCTTTGATGTATTCGATGCAATTGAAAATGAGTTGGCCAAGAAAGAAAGATCATACCGTGTTAGCTATGCAAAAGATGTTGTAAGCCTCAAGCAACTTAACTTTTCATGTTTTTTTGTCTACTTTTCCATGCTACGTACTTATTTCATTCATGTTGTTTAAACCTTAGATGAAACGTTTGGTTCGGGCCTACTTTGATGAAGCCAAATGGTTTTACCAAAATTACATCCCAACAATGGAGGAGTATATGCATGTTGCACTTGAAAGCTCTGGTTTACCTATGCTCACAACTATCTCTTTCCTTGGCATGGGTGACATCGTTACAAAAGAGGCATTTGATTGGGCCTTCAGCAACCCCAAGATTATTAAAGCTTCATCCGTAATTGGTAGACTCATGGATGACATGAAGTCACATAAGGTATGTGATCAAAAAATCTTATCAAGTTTCACAAGCTAGTGTGAGAGGTCTATTTCATATGTGTTTCCAACTTTCTACTTACCCTTTTGAAAAACTTTGTATGTAGTTTGAGCAAGAGAGAGGGCATGCTCCCTCAGCAGTCGAATGCTACATGAAGCAACATGGTGTCTCAGAGCAAGTAGTCTATGATGAATTCAATAGGCAAGTTGCTAATGCATGGAAGGACATTAATGAGGAGTGTATAAGACCTACTGTTGTTCCCATGCCTCTACTTATGCGTTGTCTTAATCTTACACGATCATTAGATATCATTTACAAGGAAGGGGATAACTACACTCACGTTGGAAAAGAGATGAAAGATAATGTTGCATTAGTGCTTATAGACCCAATACCAATATAAATAGGGTGACAAAATAAGTATCTGCATAAAGAATAAAGGACTTGTCCATCAAAAAAATAAAATAAAATAAAGGACTTGAATATGATCCAAGTCTGTTGATGTTCTAATATATATATAGGGCCCATTTATATTGAAGATAAAAGGAAAATCTTAGGTTTATTTATATTTTTTCTTGGATAAACTACTGGTTTCTTATTTAATAATGTAGCACTATATTTATAATGATGATGGGATTTACTGTTGGGATATTTCTGTGGGAGATTATAATTATTGTGCCATTCTAGCATAGGGGTGGGTACGTAAAGTTTATCTTAATAATAATCAAGTTATTATTTTTTGCTTCCTTACACTACTGTTTATTATATATTGTGAGGGAGCGAGGGTAACTGAGAGGTTAAAGAAGCTCTTTGTAAACAAAATTAGCACCGTTTGGTATAATAGAACCTCTAATGAAATAGCAATAACTATGCTTTATGAATAACCAACTGGTGTGTTGTCGCAGGCAACCAAAAATAAAACCTATACTCCTAAAAGTATATGTAGTAGTGCGAGTAAGGATCATTCCCACAGAGAGTATTTAGCCTAGTTTTATGCTACGTGAACAAGGAAGGATCGGGTTTTGGATTGGCCCATTTTTTTTACTGGTTTGGGCAAGTTGACAAGCTTGGGTCAAATTTTACTAGGGTTATTTTTAACATCTTGGCTTGCCAAGTATGGATAGGAATTCCTACTTCCAATATATATATATATATATATATAAAGCAAAAAAGTGCCTTTTATATTTTCTGTTGAAGACATGGCTTCATTCTTGAATTCTCCTATTTAAATGATGAATTGTGAATACCCAAAAAAAAAAAAAAATGCTAGTGTGACTATAAAAGCATAAATGGCTCCATGTAAATTGGGATGATGTATGAAGCTCAATTATATCAATAATTTATTGCTCAATTATATCAATAATTTATTTATCCACGTTTCTCTTAATGTATTTAAAAATATATGAGAAATGATATGTCTATAACAATTTTACAATATTTTTACAATAAATCCTAAGTGGCAAGTTGTTAAAGGTTGTTATTGTTGAGTTAAAAAAGTAATCTTAGTGCTAAATTCAAATTTGAACAAATAATAACTAACCACCAATTATTTGCTGTAAAAATGTTGTAGACGTAGCATCTCTTGAAAGATATATGTTTTTTTTTATTTTGATTTTGCTTATCTCTAATAATTTTTTAAGAGAAATTTCCTTTTATTTAAATGAAAGATTGTTAGATCACCTACTAATTAAATAAAGGGTAAAGATTAAAACCTACTACCACTTACTACATATATTTAAAACAAAATAATATGTCTAGCTAAAAAAGTACTGGAGCCTAGAGGTAAGCCAAACTCTACTCCTTTTCTTTTTTTTTTTTCTTTTTTTTCTTACATACAATTTAATTTATATATCCACTTTTCTTCTAAAGTATTATTTAAGCAAAAAAGATATGCGCATTTTGAATGAACTTTATATTGGAGATCCCAAGCTTTCAAAAGAGAAAGTGGAGGAAGATAACAAGGAAGATTCTAAAGAGTGCTATTAAATGCTCATAATCATCATCATGTTTGCCATAATTGTTCAAACTTCTAATTTGAAGGTGTTAAATTCTAATCCAAATAATTAGTGAACATTTGTACACACAAACTACTTTAAAAATTATGTCATAGCTCCAACCATTTTTAACGAGTGTCCTTAGGATAATTATTAATAAATTATTTTAAGAAAGTTTTGATTTCACTTTTATAGAAAATACAAAAAGTCGTTAAAAATTTTAATTATTTTTTTATTTTCACATAAAAGGTTTTTAAAAACATGTCCTAAATCAATACTCTTAGAGAATCCGTTAACTTTTCCCTTTAATAATTGCAATATTTTTTTAGAATTTCCTTCAAACTCATTTTACAAAAGAGAAGAATGTTGAAATGTGTTTATCTTTGGAAGAAATCTGAAATTGTGTTAGACAGTTTTATCCACACAGCTGTAATAGATATAGCCATCTTAATTTGAACTAATTTACGAGCAATAGTTTAAAATTCTAAGGACTGGCAACTGGCAAGGGTTGTCATACAAACTCATTTGACCCTTCACACTCCCTAATCCCCATCTCTCAACCTTTTACAAAATTTTAATGGCTATTTCCCATTTTGATTTCATTGCAAGTGCAAAAATAATGAGTAACATCAACACTACAAGAAAGTTTACTATTTTCAATGGTTGAAAACGTCAAAAAAAGTATTAGAAACCGTTGAAAAAACTTTAAGTGACCGTTGAGAACTGTCACTAAAAACTATGTCGAAACTTTTTTTCTACACCCTATGTGACCGTCAAAAAATGTGATTCACTTTTATCAATAATTATTAAATGTTGAAATATTATTGAAAACTATTGAAATATATGTTGTCTTGAGATAAATTTAACAATTTGAAACTGTTGAAATAAATATTAAAAAAAAAAATTTAAAGCAATACCCTTTGCTATGAGTGTCTTTCTAGTACCAGGAGGCCCATGTAGCAAAATTCCCTTGGGAGGCTTCACTCCAATATTTTCAAAAAGCTGTGGATGCCTTAAAGGCAATTCCACCAACTCACGAATCTGACCAAGTTGCTTCCTAACACCACCGATATCATCATAACCTGATTCAAAATATAAACATAAATACAATTGTGCAATTCCAAATTAAACTCCATTCTCATATAAAATTTAAAGCACCAGCCTAATTTTTAAGTATTCAAATAGTTCCAAGTTTTCAAAATGGCTAATTAAAAGAATTTTTTTTTTTTTTTTTTTGAAAACTACTGTGCTCCATCAATTATTCTCAAGTAACAGATTTATAGAGAAGTGCCACTTCCCAACAAGAAGATCAGGGGAATTCCCAATGCCTATATTTTTACTTGATTCTCCCATGCCTAAATTTTGACTTGATTCCACAACACCTGCATTTTGATTTGATTCATGACATTGCAAAGATGCTCTCACTATTTCACTACATTAGACATTCTATGGTAGGAGATACACAGACCAATCCTCAATTCTGTTGAGTGTATAACGTAACTAATGGCTATTTAAGAAGTGAAAGGCAAAAACAGAAAAGCTAGGACCTTATATTTTACTAGCGCATTCATTCCCTCACAAACTTCCAAAAGCATTAAAGAAAACTAGAGATGTGTCCAAAAGTTTAAATGGGATACCCAAAAGAGTACCATTTTGCATAAAATCTACGAAGTGTGACTTGGCCAACATTAGTTGCATTAGAAATCATACATCTAGCCTTGGGCCTGGTGGCAGGACATTCACCATTTTTTAATTATTATTGCAACCTTGCAATAATTTATATAAATATATTTATATATATATATATATATATTTCATCAAAATTAATTCAATTACAATGTGTTATATGTGAGGAGGACTAGTGCTACTAATTCTAATTATCATCATCATTCAAAACAAAACAAACTGAATGTCATTTGTTCAAGGTTCTTTTGAATAGGATTTGATTTAGATTTTGAACCTTAATTAATATCATATTCTTCTCTTCTAATTGCTTTTC
This sequence comes from Quercus parvula, assembly GCA_030820535.1. Lineage (NCBI taxonomy): Eukaryota > Viridiplantae > Streptophyta > Magnoliopsida > Fagales > Fagaceae > Quercus > Quercus parvula. Next base: position 30,030,406 of record JAUAME010000007.1, read on the forward strand.
CTGCATATGAACTTTTCCGTATTTAAAACCTTGATCAATTGACCCAGTAGTTCATGCTGTACTCATACATTTTACATGTCACATTTGTCATTAATTGTATGTTACATACTTCCCAAGTTTTAACAATTAACGAAATCAAACATGTTTGGCAAAAAAAAAAGAAAAAGAAAAAAGAATAACAGTTCCTTTGATGAGATGACAGGAAGAAAATAGGAAAGAATACAGCATATAAAGTCATTTCAACTAAGAAAAAAAATTACAAAGAAACAACTTCATTTCATTTTCGTTGCCTTTTATTCTGGCTATCAATGAAAAAACAAAACCCCAGAAAAAAACTAAGTCCTATCTCACAAAATTAGAACCTTATTGGCATGAAAAAGAAATGAAATATTGTTTTTAAAAAAAAAAAAAAAAAACTCATTTCAAGAAATAAAATAACTAAAAACCTTAGTACTCACGAAACTCTCTAATCCCTTCCAAGTTGGAAGATGATGAAACAGAACTCCTCATGTTGGGGGCAAAAAACAAAGAGTCTGTGTAATTATAAAAGGGCTGATTCGAGCACAAAAACTCAGCCGAATTGGGTGTAAAAAATGGGATATTGGTCATGTATGGATTTGGTGTCTCAAAAATTGGTGGCACAAAACAAGAATTCACTTGACCATCACCTAGGCTGCTGCAATTCTCATCGGTAACAACCGATGACGACTCATTGTCATCGTTTCCCACGATCTTCACACTCTTGTTTTCCTCGTCGGACGAGGTTGAAGCATTGCCACCAGATTCAGATTTCTGTCGAGCCATGTCGTGGTCCTCGGACCGCGATTGCCCCGTGAGCTTTTGCACCAATGCCATGAAGTCCCTAGGGTGTGTGTGGATGACCTTCGGGGAATGTGTGTAGATTATCACCGGATGGCGCTGCTGCGGCTTGGCGGACCCCGCCACGCTGTTAACGAGGGAGGAGGTCGATGAGGAGGAGGACACCGACCCCGATGCAGCGGCTGCCGCCGATGATTTCTTGATGAAATGAGAGTCCTTATTGACCTTCAAGGGAGGTGGGCACAAGGCATTGTTGGTGACGTCCTTCTTTGCATGGAATTGTGTAGGACTCATGGTTTGGAACAACACTTCTAGGCTAATGACCTTAAAACAATAATATAAAATAGCTTCAACAAATCAACAAGAAGGTTAGAAATAACATGGAATTAGAGAGAATTGTTTTTAATTTTTTATTATTAATCTTTCTTGTTTTGGGGTAAGTTTGCTCCTAATTGTATGGAATTTGTTGAAACAAATTTAGATGGTTTCTTTGGGTGAAAGGTAATGGCATAGTGGCAGGTGTATTTATAGGAAAGCCACAAATATTCATGTACATGTATTGTTGTTGTTACAACTATTTGATGAGCAATGGTGTTGTGCCATGTAATAGGACTGATGTGCTGGTTTTATAAATCGGTTTAGTAGAATCTTCCTCAATCTATTATTGTGGCTATTTATAACATTATCCAAGTGTATTACTTTTAAACGCGTTTCCTAAAATAAGTTGTTAAATTAAAAATACATATGGATAGTATTATTAATCGGCATGAAACAGATTAAACGAATTTCTTATAAATCGAGTTGGTGATAAAACCATTTTTATGTTTCTTGAATTGGGAGAAGACTAGAGAAAAAAGTGATAAGAGAGAAGTGCCAGGTGGCCGACCGTTGGGGTAGGGAGTATGACGTGTCGAAATGGGAGTGGGTGTAGGAAAGCAAGTCCAATGTGTTCGTCTTAGCGGATCTGTCGGTTGAACGCTTTTGTAGGAATATAAGGTTGGGCTTCTGGGAAGCTGAACGCGCTTCTTCACTCGTGCAACGCCCAAAGCTACAATTTGTATGTTTTTTTTTGACTGACAATGCTACAATTTGTTACTTTTGGTTACAATTTGGATTTGCAGTGAAGTGAAATAAAAAAAACAAAAACAAAAAATAAGGACAAATTTAATTAACTAATTAATTTGCTATATGTAAGAAAAATTAGAGAGTTAATAAGAGCATTGCAAGTCAATGAGTCATTCTATTTCTATAGGCCTATTAAAGTGAAACCATTTGATTATTGACTTTTATTTCTTTTCTGGGGTAGTTTGATATGGGATCTATGTTTGTGAAAGGAATTTATACATGTTTGTGATACACATTAAATAACACATATTTTATAGAATTTTTCAAGCTAAGAAGGTGAGATAGATTATATATAACAACCATCAAAACAAAGAAAATGGACAATCAATGTAAATGGACTTATACTAACTTACTAAGTCGTAAGCTCTTAGCAAATTTAAACAAGATCACCATAACTTTTGTTTTATAAATTTAAATCCAAGTGCATTGACTAGCCATAGATTGAAATCCAAGTTATTTCGATCAATGTCTTCTTTCTATATAAGTCTAGATTAACTCCATGTCGGTTGCCACCATAAGTGGTTAAGATAACTCTAGATGCTCACTGTCAATCATATATCCCTAACTGAAACTACTTATTAGGCGGGTTTAGTAACAACATCTCAATCGAAATTTTATCCAACAAAAATTCTTAACACAAATAGTATAATCACAAATTTTAACCTTTACCACTGCACATCGCGTGATGGTCACTTCATAAGTATAAATGTTTGTGGAGTGTAAGATGTAGGGGAGGCAAGGCCGGGATTCAAGTATATCACACACATACACTTAGATTAGACTACAGTAAAATTCTATCTCACTTAAAAAAAAAGAAAAAGATTTAACTTTTAACTCAACCGAAAATTTTGGGTTGTTGCAAATATGTAAATTTATTCTTAATGTATTCTTCATATTATACTTTTTATTTTCTATAATATAATTCAATGGTTAAGAGATGGAAGATTTGAATGCTAAACAGCTTTATTGAAAATATTAAGAAGTGTCAATTGAATTAAAAATTCTCTACCTCCATATTATTATATTTATCCATTAGATGGTCTTTTCTTTTAATGTACAAAGGTATTGAGCCACAATTAATTTTCAGAGAGATTGTTTTAGAGTCTTTTCTTGTATTTATCTCTTTTCACATGTAATTTTGAAAGGATTGAATTTTGCCGTTTTGATTTTACTTTCTTTCTAGTGTTGGCTGTTGAGAGTTGAGAGTTGAGAGTTTGAGACCATTGCTCCAATGCGTGTGGGATTCACTTCCAGGTGTGTATTTAAAAAAAAAAAAAAAAATTGTCATCGTAGTTCAGCCCCGAAAATCGTGTGTGAATGAGTGGACTAGCAATAATTTGGGAGTAGTTGGAGCTTTTTTTGCCATGCGGTGCAGCGGTGGACGCTTCTAAATATATTGTTGCAAGCCCTGTGAAAAATGTGATGTAAAAATATTTACGACTGGTTGATGAAAAAGAAGGAATAAGGGGGAACAGAAGGATTAATGGATTATAATGGATACATGGGGAAAAGAAAAGATTAATTTTTTTTAAAATAATAAAGAAGGATTATAATGGACCCTTCATTTCATCAAGTTCGGACCATTTTTATTTATTTTATAATCATTCTTTAATAAAGGATGTGAGATTTAAATTCTAAATATTTATATTAAAAATATCAAAAAATACCAATTAATTATTTAATTGAGCTATGTATGCTCTTAGCAGTTCATACCTCCTTTTAATATAAAGAAAATTCATGGTTGTTCAAAGATAAAGATTAAACTTGTTTTAATTTTATCTATGAAAAATTATGTAGAACAAACTGTACATGCATTCTTGGAACAGCAGAAGCGTAGAAAGTCACAATGCAAGATGAAATGGGGTGCCAATAGAGGTCATCAGAGTGACAGTATCAGAATTGCATGAAATTTGACAGGTTAAGGGAAACGATATTATGATTTAGACTCATAATTATGAATGTCGCCAAAATTTAGGCGAATTCCTTCATTAAAGTCCTGAAAACAGTGTTTTTACTATTTATAATAATATTTGTTTTTCCTTAATAATTTTTAGTTTAAAAGTCGGAATAAAGTTCCGCTTGTTTTGGGACGACCCTTAAAGTTAGTAGTTTATGATTTTGCATTTAACTTAATTTTGTCATTTTTGGTAAATTTCAGTATTTTGTCACCTAATTGCGTAATTAGTGCGAATTAGGGTTTTAGACGTTTTTCTCAGTATTTATATATTTTGTAGCCATTAGAGGAAAATGAGACTATTATTAATAAACACAGACTTTTGTCAAATTATTTTTCTAGTAGATTTCAATTTTCTTTTCCTTGTGCATTCAAGAAAACTCCTTGTGAATTTGAGATTTACTACTAGAAACTAACAATTTAGTTTTAGTTCCATCAAAAGAGTATTGTGTGTGCTTTCTTTAGGCTTCCGCAATATTAAAAAAAAAAAGTTACAATGTAATTATTGCTTGATGCTGAAATCACAAAAAAAAATTAAAAAATTAAAAAAAAAGAAAGAAATGGAGGGTTTTTTTTTTTTTCTTGAGAATATAAAAAGTTATAGCTCCTTTAATAATATAAAATAGTTAATAACTTGTTGACAAATAGTTACAAGAGATAAGTGACAAAAATTGAAGTGTGGATCAAATCACTCTTTTGAGATGATTCACATTTTCTTAGCAAGATTATATCGAAAGGTTATTAGCACGTTGTCCCCTAGGATATGATAAGCCCATCATCCACTGTACATTTTATAAATTTATAAAAACTTGTAAAGTAGAACCTCTTTTGCCCCGAAAATAAGTTTTTTTTTTTTTCCCAATTAGGAGATGAATGTATATAAGTGAAAAGATGGCTCTGGAAACTGTGTAGGAAGAACCTTGCTTCTGAATGGTGAGATGAATTCTTACTTGTGTACTAATAAGCGTAGGAAAGAAGCCTAAACCCACACACTAAATGAACCTGTAACAATTTATTAACTCTCTCTCTCATTAACCATATAACATATCAACAATAAGTTAAGTAAATATGAGAAAGTGAGTGAATGTTTTATTGCATCAAGTACAAATTTAATTTTTTTGGGGGAGAGAATTACCTTGGGAAGACTACTTAAGTAGTTAATATAATATGGATCATGCTAACAAGTGATCTTAGGGCATTGGTTAATAATCTATTTAAGAAAGTTTTGACACCACTTTTATGGAAAATGAAAAAAGCTGTCAAAATATTAATAATTTTTTTTTTCCATAAAAAATTTCTTTAAATGGATTATTAACTAATACTCTAAGGACATTCATTAGCATTTCTCATATATAGAGACATGTGTAGTCTGAAAGGTTTAAGCTCAATAGGTATGAGCTTAGCTATGTTATATCAATAACTTTTTTTTTTTTTTTTTTCATTAGTATCCAAGGTAAAACTTCACTACTTAATCAAATACAGTACTCACACATGAATATTTCAACAAATCTCCCCCTTTGTATGTGAGCCTTTGACCAAGTCATAATTGTGGCACTTCGGGCAAACCATCGGTTTTAATACCTCTTTGTTTTGGAGATAAATATCTTTGGAAGACTCCTTAAGTAGTTATACTTTTTTTTTTCTTTGAGTAAAAACATATAGAGACATCATTTAATCCAAAATATTTAAGGATATGAGTTCAATATGTTATATTAATTACTCTTTCTTTTCATTAGTATCCAATGTGAGATTTCACTACTTAACTAAATTCACTACTCATACATGAATATTTCAACAAATATTTATTAAAACTAATTATGGGCCCATGTCTTGCATGGGATGATTTATTTATTTATTTGTAAAATATATGAATGAAACTATGTATTTGGTTGGGGGGGGGGGAATGTTCTTTATTGCATGTTGTACTTTAAAAATTACTTAGAAAATAAATTAATCAAATGTAAATTATATTTTATTATTTTTAATGGATTACCATGCAAGGCCTGTGATATATTTTTTCCAAATTTACGAAATATATACAAAATAGAACTCATTGAACATTTGAGATATACATTAAGGTATAATTCATGTAACTGATTGGAAGATAATATATTTCTTAGTTTTTATTAGATCTCACATCATAGCTTGAAAAAATGTTGTTCAAATTTGAACAACATTTTTTCCCTCGTAATTCACATAACCCTCGAAATCTTACCACTTGATATAGGAGTGTTTCTTAATTGTTATTTTTTTCTTGTACATAAAATGAAAAATATTGAGTAAATTGCTTTAATTCTATTCATGAAATTTCGTGTGGTATTTTAATTTTCACATCAATTATTAATTGAATGGTATTTTGTTTGTTCTTCTTTATCTACAAGTGGATTGTATTTATTTATTCTTAAAGAGTTAACTCACATGGCCTATTGGTATTTGGTTGTACTATATAACTTTATAAATCATGTTGGCGATGTAAAAAACAAAAAAAAGGTTGCATATTAAAAAAATGAATTAAATAGAAACAAAGAAAATGAATTATTAACAATTGTTCACTAAAAAACCTATTGATTCAGGCCTAGGGACATGAACATTTTTAGGCCTAGGGACAAGTTCCCATACATCATTTCTCACAAATTGATTCAGCTCTTCATGCATTGACTCAACCCAATTTTCATCTTGAAGAGCTTCTTCTACCTTTTTTGGCTCAAATTGGGCAAGGTAGCAATGGTATGTTACATGATTAGCCAGAAGAATGTTTCCCTTTCTAAGACGAAGACCTTCATCTAAGGACCTAATGATGTTACCATTCGGATGGTTTTTAATCACTCTTGATGATGGTTTCTTTGAAGTGGACACTTCATCATTCTGAGAGATAGAAGGATGGACTTCCGGAGGAGTGAGAGGACTTGATGTTCTAGACATTGATCTTGTTTCTATTCTTGAGTTCACAGGAGTTGATTCCTTTTCTGGTGTAGGTCTTTCAACTTCAATATCAAGAGCTTCGACCTTAGCTATGGGCTCTTTGGTACTTGGCTCTTCTCCATCATCAACTACCTCTACCTTTGTTATAGCATCATCAATTTCTACATTGATGGATTCCATTACCGTCTTTGTTCTCTTGTTGAATACTTTATATGCTCGGCTAGTAGTAGAATACCCAAGGAAAATGCCTTCATCACTTTTTGCATCAAATTTTCCAAGTTTCTCCCGATCATTTAGAATGTAGCACTTGCTTCCAAACACTTGGAAGTACTTCACTTTCAGCTTCTTTCCATTCCAAATTTCATAAGCGGTTTTCTTTGTTCCCGCTTGGAAGAATATTCTATTACCAATGTGACAAGAGGTGTTCACGGCTTCTCCCCAAAATTTTTGAGGAATTTGCTTGTTGAGTAGCATCACTCTTGCCATTTCTTGAATCACCTGATTCTTCCTCTCAACCACCCTATTTTGTTGAGGAGTTTTGGGGGCTGAAAATTCCTCTTTGATTCCATTCTTCTCACAAAATGACTCAAATCTTGCATTCTCAAACTCCTTGCCATGATCACTCCTTATCTTGACAATGGGAACCCCTTTCTCGTTTTGTAGCCTCTTGCAAAGAATTTCCAATTTCTCACATGCTTTTGATTTTTCTCTAAGAAATTCAACCCAAGTGTATCTTGAGAAATCATCAACAATGACCATAATGTACCTCTTTCCCCCTAGACTTTCAATTCTTGTAGGCCCCATTAGATCAACGTGAAGAAGCTCTAAATAACGTGAGGTAGCAATCACATTCACCTTGTGATGACTGGCCTTTGTTTGCTTTCCCATTTGTCATGCATCATAAATAGTCTTCTCCACCTTTCCAAACTTTGGAAGTCCCTCAACCGCTTCAAGTTTAAATACTTTAGCTACTTGTTTGAAATTTGCATGCCCAAATTTGTCATGCCAAAGTTCCAACATGTCAACACGAGCACTTCTACACGAAATGGGTGCCGTAGGAACTACTCCCTAGCAATTGTCAGTAGTCCTATTTCCCTCCAAGACTTGATTTCCTTCTTCATCAATGATTATGCACTCCTTCTTTGAGAATTGAACAAGAAAATCCTCATCACATATTTGAGTGATGCTTAAGAGATTCACCTTCATCCTTTTGATGTATAAGACATCTTTCAATAGAGGGAATCTTGGTATCTTAACAATCCCTTTGCCAAAAACTTGAGCATGACTTCCATCGCCAAATGTCACATAGTCGCCAACCTTCTCTTTGAGAGACTTAAACAGTAATTTATCCCCTGTCATGTGATGAGAACAGCCGCTATAAGATACCATAAACATTAATTGAAAACCTTCAAAGAAGTGTGCACAAATAAGCAAGCAAGAGACAAGCACTCTTGACCTTCAAATAGAAACTTGTCTTCATTTTCCATTGTCTTGTTATAATGAATTTTCTTTTTCAGATTCTCAACCTTATCACACAATATTCCGTTTCTTCTTTTATACTTCATAATCAAAGAATTAGGCTCACATAGACTATTGTGTAAGATGTGATTCTCATTTTCAAAATATTTTAGCATGTGAACAAACATTCTAGCAGGTTTCTTTGTTTTTAATAACTCTAGAAGTTCATTGTTTAGACATCCTTCAAACATACTCATACAATCATTATCACAAACATTTAAACCATAGTTTAGCATAGCCTTTTCCATAGCTTCATTCATAGTTAAGGGGTCAAGGATCGCACTTAGGTAATTAAACCACAACAAGTGCACTTGCTCTGATACCAATTGAATATTCAATTAGTGTGTAAAACACCTTGAATGTTTAGACCCCCAAATTACAAATTACCAATTCAAGCTTATTATCAAACAATGTATGTGCGGAATATGAAAATAAGCTAAAACAAAATTGATAAAACAATATAAACCAAATAAAATCACAACCACAGTAGAAATTAAATGGTAAAGATAAAGGGAAGAGAGATGCAAACACAAAGATAACACAGCGATGTGTTATCAAAGAGGAAACCGAAGTCCTCGGCGTAAAACCACTCCACCGCCCTCTAAGCGGTTAATAATCCACTAGAGAATGAAGTTAGGATACATGAACAGCAAAAGACCCTCCAAGCCTAATCTACTCGATGTACCTAAGCCCTCCAAGCTTCTTGCTCCAACAAGGTTACGCCGAACCTTTGTCTTCTCTAGCTTACCGGATTCCGCTATAGCCCATAGCATCAACCAATATCAATTGGTCCATTCCTAACTGCTTCCCAAGCACCAAATAACCTTCTCACATATATGGGTATGGTGAGAAAATGATTTGGCTAAATGTACCTCTCAAGGATGTAACAATGGAGATGATGAGAGTAGAGGAATTTGGAGAATCAAAGTATAAAGATTGTGGATGCTTCACACGTGTGCCTCCTCTCCTGCATGCTTCACACGTGTGCCTCCTTTGTTGACTTGCCAGCCGCGAGCCAGTCGCAAGGCCCTGCTGAGTGCACACTCTTAAGCTTTTCTTCACATTCTCTTACACACTACTCTTACATGATTCCCACCTAAATACAGGGTTTCTAAATGCTGAATTACAAGCAAATTGGCACGGAATAAAGCCAACAAAATGGTTAATTAAATTCAACCTTACAATAACAAGTAATCTAAACCTTGTGAATAAAAATTAAAACATACAAATATAAAAATGAATTAATGCTACTACAACAAAATCCACAACTTTGCCACAACTTGCTCACATGGTGAGTTGTGAGTGGTAGAGTTGTGAACTCATATGAACTCACCACTTTTACTTCACAATCGCCACGTAGGCAAGTTATGATAAAAGTTGTGGGTTTTGTTGTGGTACTAGCATTATTTTATAAAAATTTCAATCGATTAAGAACAATAAAAATTTGCTAAGAAACTAAAAAAAAAAAAAATACAAATATTGGAAAAGAATGAACTAAACTAATTTTATATATAACATCCTATCCATATTCTTCTCCTCCTCCTTATTGCATGAATTTAAGAACTACACACAAAAAAGAGAGAGTAAAACAATGGGAAAAAGAAAAGACCATATTTAAAATTGAAGAGTTGGGTTTTGAAAGGGTTTGATCCATAAATAAATTAGCCAAATTGAAATGGTTGAATTTGTTTGAAAGAAACAAAAGAAAAAATCTAAATGGATAATATATATATATATATAGATATAAAGATTCCAAAATCAAAATTACTGTTGGAATAAAGAGAGAGGAAAATATATATATATATATATATATATATATATATATATATATATATATATATATATATATATATATATATATATATTTTGGGAGCCCGTCCTTTTTTTTTTTTTTGAATGCAAAGTATGAAATAAAATATTATCATTTTCTTTTTTAGAGAGTTTCAACCTATGGCATCCGTTCTTGATGATAGCTCTTTATCATCAAACCAAGTTATTAATCGGTTTTTGGTGTAGGTAAGGATTGAACTCCAGGTCTTTTATTCAATCATTAGAGACTTTACCAATTGAGTTATTGGAACCCACCAATAAAATATTATCATGATTGTGCATTAAAATAGTAAATGATCCATTACTATTATTGCATATTAAATTTTGGATAAAGTTTAGCTACAAAATTGTTTGTAGTCTAAGCCTACAACCTTACTTAATAAAATAAATATTATTACATATTTTGAAAATCTAATCGTTGAATTATATGTTCTTTATACTCTTAATACACATTTCAAAATTTGTGTCAATCGGATATTTTTACTATAATATTTATAAGTTTATGTTTTATGCATAATTTTAAACTACCAAAACTTGTCATTAAAACAATTTATTGATGACATAGTTATTGATATTTAATTTCCTAGAAATTTTGCAAGCATTGAGGATATAAAAAGAAGATGTAATCCAATGGTGGATTTGTCAAAATTCACCTCCAATAAAAAGATATTGAGTAAAATTGTAGCCTTACGCTACAACCAATTTTGTAACTAAACAATGTCCTTAAATTTATTAGGAGACAAAAAATAGTGGCATATGTTATACGATATAGCCTAAATATGACTTTAAAAATATTAGTTGGCCACAATATGGTTTTATAATGTATATATAGGCAACTTATTTGATAAATAATATATGAATACTCCATTAACTTTAAGAGTAATTTTGCCGTCCATAACATGCTAGACATGTTAGTGAGTTTTTGGTGTGGATGGAGGATGTTCCTCCACACCTTTCAGTTGTAATTTTGGTTGATTCCAGTATCTCTTTTGAATAATATTATAGTGTTCTTTCTATAAAAAAAAACTTTAAGAGTATTAAATATACAATATTTGTAATGTATAATTGGTATAAGATTAACACTAATAAATAATTTTATTATGCTATTAAATGTATTGATAAGTCCAAATATGCATGTTATGTACAAAATTATTGCTTGTCATGTCTTAACATTTATTGGAATGGCAATGGGACTAGTTTTCTATTCCCTGCCCACGCCCCACTCTCACATCCGACTAGTTTTTTGCCCTATGTGTAGGCGCAAGCGCCCATGACAGGGTGTCATCCCCTATTGCATTTCGAGGAGTACATCTTAGCTTAGGATGGACCATGGCAGAAGGTGTAAAATGGAGTCATCACCTAGTTTAGGTCTAGGATCCATAAATATAACACCCTTGTGGAAGGATTGATTGAAAGTTCAATTAGTGTATAAAACACTATGAACGTTTAGACCCTAAATTTACAAATTACCAATTCAAGCTTAATGTCAAACAATTAATGTACGGAATATGAACACAAGCTTAACACAGAATTGATAAACAATCTAAACCAAATAAAATCACATCCACAACATAAATTAATTGGCAAAGATTAAGGGAAGAGAGATGCAAACATAAGGACAACACACGATGTGTTATCGAAGAGGAAACCGAAGCCCTCAGTGTAAAACCTCTTCGCCGCCCTCCAAACGGTAAATAATCCACTAAAGAATGTAGTTGGGATACATGAATAGCAGAAGACCCTCCAAGCCTAATCTACCCAATGTACCTAAGCCCTCCAAGCTCCTACTCCAACGAGGTTCCACCGAACCTCTTTCTTCTTTAGCTTACTGGATTTCGCTACTTGACCATAGCGTCTACCAACATGATATTGGTCCATTTTTAACTGCTTCCCAAAGCACCAAACAACCTTCTCACAGATTTGGGAATGGTGAGAAAAGGTTTTGGTAATGTACTTCTCAAGGATTTAACAATGGAGAGGAAGAGAGTAGAGGAATTTGAAAAGTCTCTGTGAAAATTGTGGATGAATCAATCTTGTTTTTCTCTAGGGTTTCTCTCTTAAAATTGTCTCTGGAAGCTCTCTACATTTCGTGGGTATAAGGGTCTATATATAGTAGGGTGAGAAGGAATGTGAAAAGTCAGTTTTTCCCAAACAGGGTGGTCTCGCGACTTGGTCTTGCGACTGGGCTGAGTCGCGAGTTCAAGCCGAAAGCTAACGGCCTGGCCAGCCTGGGACTTTTGTCTTGTAGTACAACAACTGGCATGACTCTTCAGCTCCCCTGCATGCTTCACGCGTGTGCCAACTTTGGCGGCTTGCCAGTCGCGAGTCACCCGTGAGTCCAGTCGCGAGTCTCTGCATCCTTACACAATCTTGAGCATTTCTTCACACTCTCTCACTCACTACCCTTACATGATTTCCACCTAAATACAGGGTTACTAATTACTGAAATACAAGCAAACTTGGCACGGAATAAAGCCAACAAGATGGTTGATAAAATTCAACCTTACAATCTCCCCCTTTGGTTATTCCGTGACAAAACCCTAAAACAAACTCTAGACTTAAAATGTGAGTTGAGAACAGTTGAACAAAACTCACTCACACCTAACTCTAGAATCTAATATGCTCTTGAATCATATGAACAAGAATCTCCTGAAACATAACAACACAGTATCATCATTGTATGTAGAAAAACTTGTAATTGCATATAAGACAAGCACAATGCGATCAAGTAAAATGGAATGAGAAATAAACCATGGCTTGACCAAACAGGCAATCACTATAAAATAGTGACCACAATGCTCATTCATACCTGGAATGAACATCTGGACATACAAGCCAATAAGCTCAATGCAAATCACTTGCATGCCCAACACTCAACCAATGCACAATACATAAAGTATATGCATCTAGGAACAAAATCCTACAAGGGCACAAGAGTGAGAATACTTAAATAAAATGCATAACATTTAGCTAGAAGTATTAGACAACAAAACATAAAGGCTGCATAGCATGGTACAAACCATAAAAGCCTACAAATGCATGAAAACAACCCTAAAAGCTTACAAAAGCAACATGGGCACAAACCAAATACAATATACTGAAAAACAACTTTAAATATTATCAAACCAAAGTAACATAAGTGTTTTAAAAGTAAAACAAATCCATGAGTTTTAAACCAAAACAATAACCCAAGTAACATAGCCAGACAAAACCAAGAGTCTATAAAGACAATAGAAAACTATAAGTAAATAACTGATAAACTAGGCTAGACAAAGTTAAGCAATATGTCCAAAGGTATGTGTGAGTGTATATGACAGCTTTCTCCTCTTGAGCACACAACTCCCCTTTTTACTATGCACACTTCCCTTTAAGTTGTTCTCCCCCTTACTATAAGCTTTCCCCCTTTTTGGCACGAATAGCTAAAGATTGACCTCTAGCTTTTGTTGAATAGAATCTAGCTAATTCTCCATGGTTGTGAGGCACAATTGAACTTGATTGCTGGTGGAGAAGATAAGTCTTTCAATTCCGGCAATACGCATATGAAAAGTTTCAAACAAAAGACCCAACCTATCAGCTTGAGGACCGAACTGTTCTGGCTGATTGTTAGTCGGCTGTAACTTAGGGTTGATAAGAAAGAAAGTCGTGGTATGCATAGGTGTATCTAACCCATGAGCAGATGTTGTAGCAGGAGTTATGTGTTCACTCTTTGGTGTTTTAGAGGAGTGACTCTTGCTAGTTTGGAGAGTTACGATGGATATTAGTCAAGGACGGTTCATCATTTTTCCATCTGATGGGGGATTGACACCTTCAAGAAGTATGATCTTCATGATGAAACTGCAAAACGGAATACATGCTTGTGTTACTGATCAAGCTGTGGTATTCTCAATGGTTTGGAAGATATGGGCACAGATATCAATCAGGGCTCCTGTAATAAGATCACATAGGAATTGAGCTCTTCCAAGATTGATGAAAGCAGTGTTGGACAACGGGTAGAGATTGGAGAACATGATCAGCTTTAGTGTGGTTAACTCAGGAGCAAACTTTGCAGTGTTTATAGATGTGCCTTTATTGGAGACTTCATGATTAGGCCTAAGAACTTGCAGAATGTCTTGAACCTTAGGACTTCAATCATCATAAGGGGTGAGGCCACATCCTTAGGTCTAGTGATGCGAAGGACCTTGGCTATGTAGTTCGGATTGATGGAAAACTCTTTTCCTCTTACCCAGCATTTTAACTCAACTCCAATGTATCTGGCATTTTAGAAGAATTCCCTAACCAACTCTTCCATCGGGTCTTCGAAATTCCCAAACAGATTGGCCCAATCTTTAGCTTTAAAGATTCTAGGGATAAAAGTTGTTCCCAAAGTGTCAAATCTTACCATTCGTTCCACTATGGAAGTAGCATCTTCAAAAATGCTTGAGTGAGTCTATGAATCAAGAGAAGTTTTGAACCTCTCATGGTTTGAGTCTTTAGATGACTTAAATGAGAGACGAGTTTATTTAGCAACAGGAAATGATGAAACATCGATACAATCTCTTTTCCTTTGGAAGATCGGCGAGACATCTGCAAAGGAACAAACACACAGCAAAGATCCAAGTGCACAGACACAGGACACGAACATCAACTTGATTAGATTCACGATAGTCAAAAAATGGAGACTCATGGAAATTTAGACCGAGATATCACTTAAACATAGTACATGAACCCAGTCAACAGTATGCGAGAATAAGCAACACTGAAGCAATGTATACTAAAACATGTAATAGATGTTCAACAATGATGAATAAACATACACAGTTCAATTCACTGTAAACTATGGTTAATCACAAAGTCATAAATGTCTGTCATTGTGACATTCTACCATGAAAATGATATGCACAGAGCAACAGTCAAGATTACAAGTGAAGCAAGCATTAAATCACTAGAATCAACAAAACCCCTTTAGCCAACCCAATAAAGTAAACCCATTCCACATGAATAACATATGTCACAAAACTCAAACAACAACACAGAAATCAAGAAAGCATATGCTATAAACATGAAATGCTATAAGATAATAAGAAAACCCTTACCTTTTCTTAAAGAATGTGGTTGAAATGATGTAAAAATGGAGGTTCTTCGAGAGTGACACAGGGAGTTTGAGAGAGTTTCAGGTAAGGAAGACAATGAATAGTCACAGAAGTTCGAGGGAAAAACTGAAAACGTTTAAAAACTGACCTATTTGCGCAAAACACGCAATTTTCGCGACTAAGTCAAGTCGCGAGCAAGTCGCCAAAACACTCAAGACAAAAATTTTGAAAAATTAATCTGAGTGTTTTTCGCGACTGGAAGTTCTACTTGTAAGAGAGTCGCAAGGTAAGCCACGAAAATCTCTGAGTCTCTTCGCGACTGGACCTTCCACCCACGAACAAGTCGCCAGACTGAGTCGCGAGGAACATTAAAAATCCAAATTTTGAAAAATATTCTAAGTATTTTTCGCGATTGGGGCATTGACCCGCCAGTGAGCTACGAAAAATCTCTGTGTGGGGTCATGACTAGAACATGCGACTAGACCAACTTGTGACTGAGTCGCCAAAACAAGGCAACACTGTTTTTGAAATTTTTGACATTTTTGCAAAAACAAAAGACTTTCCAAAAACAACTAAAATACTAAAAAATCTTTTTGTGTTTGATCAACAAGGATTGAGCATGTGAAAACACATTTAATCAAGTACAATCACGAATGAATATGGTATTCATTGAACATAAACATGTGTGTTGTGTGTGAATATCAAAAATGAGATAGTCCTTAGTCTAATGTGAAGCTTCAATGATCAATTCAATCAAGGTATACACAACTAGCACTAGATAATGTGACCCATCTCAATTATAGAGATATGCATATATGACCTCCCATATAAACTTGAGTACAATATCTTTGAAGCTTTTCATTTGGCTCCATGAACAACATATCATTTGATCTTTTTGAATCAACACATCTCATTGTGAGATCAATGCCTGAAATTTTTGATATTTCACTTTGATGAGTTAGCCTTTGGCTTTTTGGGCATCATACAATTTAATTTTTGATCGCTTTCCCTTTTTCCTAGTCAAATACTAGTATGTGCGACAGGCTTTTGCAACTCAATATCTCTTTTCATTTGGAGATTTACATTTAATGAGCTCTTTTAGCAAAAACAAAAAAAATAAAAGAGTGGGAAGATATATAGGCACAAGTCTATGCATGTCTCAAGATCAACAAAATCATTCACTAGTCATTCATGACAAGGTTGAAGATCTATTTACAACAGTCACATAGATTTCAAAATTTCTCCCACAATGATATGAGTGTATAGGAAACAAGCTATGCTCGTAGATGCACAAAGCCATTTGCACAAAGGTACAAGGAAAAACATATTTTGAGACAAAACTCAACAATGTCAATCAAACTTTTTGGATTTTCTACTTTTTATGTGGTTTTTGGATTTTTGACACACAAGAAGGAAAAGATTGATGAAAAAAAACAATGTTAAAACATTTAATGCAAAAGCAAACAAACAACCAATTGACAAATCAAACAACCAATAAGCACACAACCAAACATAGTCACAAAACATAGGAAGTATTAATGCATAGACATGTTGTAATGCTTATGCATAAGTACCCTTCTTTACCCACACGTCACATGCATTTGGGGTGATATCCCTGTAGGATTGGGTACAAGAGTTAAGACTTTCAAACCTTCTAGTGAAGCTTTCCAAGCAGTTGATGAATGCACCAATCATCTTCATCACGTCCAACATTCCGGGATCATTATTTCGATCTTTTGATAACTCAACAACCTAAGTCTTCTTGTCATTTCTCGATCCTCTTGACCTTTGATCACTTGCATTCTTCAATGCTCTCTGCTAATGACAATTTGGTCAGGTGTGCCCTTGAAGTCCACAGTGATGACACAAATGGTTCATTCTAGGACCTCTTTGTGATCGTGGAAGAGATTTTGCTTTGGCTACAGACTTGACCACAGATTGATTACGGGGCTTGTTCAACACCCGTTGGTCAGCTACATTCTTCTTCTTCTCAACATTTGCCTTTTCAACAGTAGAGGCACCTACAGTCAGCTCTTTGGCCTTCACAAACTTCACTTCTTTGGAGATGTTCACAGCTGAACTACTTTCTCCAGTGTATCCTAATCCAGTTTTGTCAAAGAAGGTCTTTTGAGAGGAAAGGACATCATCAAGCTTCTTTATGGAGACTTGCTCTACCTTGGCATTTGCTTGAACCACCTCAAGCTCAAGAAATTTCACCTTGGTGTAAGCTTCGGTTAGTTCACCATTTAGCGTCTCTATCTCACACTTGGCCTCCTTATATCTCACTAGAAGACTTCTACTGTCCTTCTCAGCTTTCTTCATCTTTTTCATAGCTACCTTGGCCACCCTTGCATATTCCCCTAACTTCTCAAGTAGAGAATTGTAGTTTTCTCTAAGACCAGCTGTATCTTCATCTTCTTCAGCATCTGATTCTTCTACAATTCCCATGAATTCCTCATCACTATGCTCCCCAAGCTCTTCTACAAGCAAATTCAAGTCCTCCGAAGACTCGACATGAGCAACAGTCATGAATGCTGAGAAATTCCCTTCTTCATCACAGCTATCCTCAGAATCAGAGGTGGAGGAATCTGAGTCACTAAAAGTGGTGGCATACACCTTGCCCTTCGATCTCAAGTAATTAGGACATTCCTTTTTGAAATGGCCATGTCCATTACATTCAAAACAAGTGACTCCTTGAGTAGATTGGGACTCCTTCCCTTCTCTCTTTTTGTAGTCCTTCTTCGCCTTTCCGAAACTCATGAATTTCCCTTTATCACCAAATTTCTCACTATTCTTGAACTTGAGAAATTTGCTGAAATTCTTTGCAAGGTAGGCAATATCCTTTTTGACTACATCCTCATCCGATGAACCATGAGCGTCTACCCTTTCATTTATCATCTTAAGAGCAAGTGATTTGCTCTTTCTTCGATTTGGTAATGAAAGCTCATATGTTTGGAGAGAACCAATCAGCTCTTGGACTTTGATTTCATCAAGGTCTTTGCTCTCCTCAATTGCAGTAACCTTTGCACAGAAACTCTCCGGTAATGAACAAAGAATTTTTCTTACAGCTTTTGAGTCCTCTATTTTCTCTACCAAGTTAAACTTGCCGATGACCACTTCATTTAGCTTACTATAGAAAGAGTCAAAGGACTCATCCTTACTCATCCTGAGCTCCTCAAATCGGGTAGTCAGCATCTGTAGCTTTGTGTCCTTAACTTTCTTTGTACCCTCATAAGTGGTCTCCAAAATCTGCCATGCTTCCTTCGCCATGGTGATATGAGAAATCCGATGGAACTCATCTAGGGACACACCATAAAAAATTGCGATAAGAGCTTTGCTATTAGCATTTGACACCGCGAGGGTTGCCTTATCCCTAGTGGATTTGGCTGCCTCAGGCTTTGTCCAACCTATTTCAACAGCATCCCAAACAGCTTCATCTATAGAACACAAAAATGCTCTCATCCTCACCTTCCAAAAGGCATAGTTGCTACCATCAAAATATGGTGGAGCATTTAAAGATTGAGACCGGTCTATCTTAATATGGGGTCAAGGATCACACTAAGGTAATGAAACCAATATAAGTGAACTCGCTCTGATACCAATTGAAAGTTCAATTAGTGTATAAAACACTAAGAACGTTTAGATCCCCAATTTACAAATTACCAATTCAAGCTTAATGTCAAACAATTAATGTGCGGAATATGAATACAAGCTTAACACAAAATTGATAAACAATCTAAACCAAATAAAATCACATCCACAATAGAAATTAAATGACAAAGATTAAGGGAAGAGAGATGTAAACATAAGGATAACACATGATGTGTTATTGAAGAGGAAACTGAAGCCTTCGGCGTAAAACCTCTCCGCTGCCCTCCAAGCGGTAAATAATCCACTAAAGAATGTAGTTGGAATACATGAACAGCAGAAGACCCTCCAAGCCTAATCTACCCAATATACCTAAGCCCTCCAAGCTCCTACTCCAACGAGGTTCCGCCGAACCTATTTCTTCTTTAGCTTACCGAATTTCGCTACTTGACCATAGCATCTACCAATATGAAATTGGTCATTTCTTAACTGCTTCCCAAAGCACCAAACAGCCTTCTTACAGATATGGGTATGGTGAGAAATAGTTTTGGTAATGTACCTTTCAAGGATTTAGCAATGGAGAGGAAGAGAGTAGAGGAATTTGAAGAGTCTCTATGTAAAGATTGTGGATGAATTAATCTTGTTTTTCGGTAGGGTTTCTCTCTCAAAATTCTCTCTAGAAGCTCTCTACATTTCGTGGGTATAAGGGTCTATATATAGTAGGGTGAGAAGGAATGTGAAAAGTCAGTTTTTCTCAAATAGGGTGGTCTGGTGACTTGGCCTCGCGACTGGGCTGAGTTGCGAGTTCAAGCTGCGAGCTAACGGCCTGGCCAGCCTGGGACTTTTGTCCTGTAGTGCAACAGCTGGCATGACTCTTCAGCTCCCTTGCATGCTTCACGTGTGTGCCAACTTTGGCGGCTTACTAGTTGCGAGTCACCAGCGAGTCTTTGCATCCTTGCACAATCTTAAGTATTTCTTCACACTCTCTCACTCACTACCCTTACATGATTCCCACCTAAATACATGGTTACTAATTTCTAAAATACAAGCAAATTTGGCACGAAATAAAGCCTACAAGATGGTTGATAAAATTCAACCTTACATTGATCTTTTCTAGAGCATGTGTTTGGAGTTTAGGTATGGGGATGGGAAGGTGTTAGGCACCTAACCCCACTTAACCCATAGGTCAGCCTCCATTCATTGTGTTCCAAACCCTAATCCCATCAAAGGGTCCTTTATTATGTTATTCTAAACTCACACACACTAAAATGCATCCCAAACATGACAAATGTCTTACACTCATCCATAGCATAAAAACCCTACCAATCATCTAACGGCCAAAATGGCCAAATACCATTGCTCACCTAAATATATATATCAATCTGCCACTGTTTTGAAAATATGTAGGAATCTACCACTATTTAGGTACTCAAGTCTGAGGAATTTGAGTTCTGCATGGTACTCGAGTTCCACTTGAGTTTGCCACCATGGCGTGACTAAAATAGAATTTTAATAATTAAAAAATGTCACCTTGAACTCAAGCTTGTGGAGCTTGAGTTATATGTTGACATAACTCATGGACTTGATCATTGAGTATTATAATTAGAAAACTACACAATACTCAAGTTCCTTAAACTCAAGTACCATCTAAGTATATGCTTGAGTTCTCTAAACTCGAGTAGTATGTAAGTACATACCCAAAACACAAACCCCACATTTGTGAGCAATTCTGCAGCTCAGTCTCTTCCTCAATTCTCACTTGAAACACAAATTCCATATTTGTAAATAAGCCTCCTGTCAACAAATTTGATCCATCAGATTTAAATTTTGTTAAGAACCTTGATGCAAATATGTAATTGATGCAAAAATCAATTTTTTTGCTAAATATGTGGGGATCTACCAAATGATCCATTATGATTTAACAGAAAAAGTTACGATTCTGAAGTGTCCATTGGGTTTAATTTAATTTTTGTTGTTAACGTTGATGCAAATATGTAGATGAAAAATTAATTTAATTTTTGTTGTTAACGTTGATGCAAATATTTAGTATTGGTGAATTTTTTTTTCCAAGTTATTTGGAGGATGCACTCAGTTCAAGTTTGGATGTTTATAAGTGAGAACTTATCTTTCATATTACTGAATAAACATCATTTGTCATTTAAATAATTTAACTTTAATTTGGACATATATAACTCAATGTTATGCTGGAAACTTTAACTATTGTTTTAATTAGTGGATAACATTAAAATGCAACCCAACAAGACAAATATAATAAAAGATAAGTTCCCATAAATTCTCTGTGCAAAATGCAAATGACAATGGATAGAACCTTATAGAAGGTATTGTCGTAGTTAGCACAACGACTGTTTACAAAATTTTAGTATGCATGATCACCTTTTTGTTACACATCAACAACAACGTCTTATGTTGGTAGGTAGAAATTTTTGGAAATCATCGTTGCTTGAATCTGAGAAGACTAAAATATCTTTGTCATCGTCTAAGTTTGTAATTTCATTAATGGACTTGATGGCTTGCTCTTGTGCTTTTTCCTTAACATGTTTTCTAGCCTTTTGGATTGCATGGAAATGGTCTAACCTCTGTTGCATTTGATTGTTCTCCCTTTCAAGGCGTGCAAGTACATTTGTTGATTCCTCTCTAGGTAACTCCACTGAACGTACTTTTGGACTCTTAACCCGTGCCACCTACAATACACCTCCAACTCACATTGTTTCTCGTACAACTTTGATCACAATTGTTCGTCTATGGTGGCTTCTATGGTGGTGTTATTTGCACTTAGTTGTCTAGGTTCTCCGACCATGATGTGTCCGACCCTGCCAAGACTATCATACATGTATATTAGAGCGTTAACAAAATCTCTCTTCGTTCCAACCCATCTTAACCCATAATGGTTGGTGTATGTCTATGGTAATGGCTCTGATGACGTTTCTGATGATGCACATGTGAAAGTAGATCCAAACTTTTTTTTCTCAATGCACGATGTGATTTTGAAGCATTGAAACTCATTTCCAATTCAACCTTATGTAAAGTTGTAATCTACAACTGTGTTTTGTTGGCTTTAATTCCGTGCCAAATTTGATTGTAATTATGTTCAATCTTTTATACCCTGTATTTCATCTGGGATTTATTTGTAAGGGTTGTGTGAGAGAGAGAGAGAGAGTGTGAAGACTAAAGGCATTGAAGATTGAAGTGGTTTCGCGAGTAGCTTGTGACTTAGCATCCCGCGAAGTGATGCATGTGCCCTGCACATGACTGGAATGCGAAGAGTCAGGATAGATGGAGACAGTTGTGTTTCGCGAGTGTCTCACGGGTAAGGCCTTCCCACGAGATATCCGCGAAACATTCTGTTTTGCCAGATTGTCATTTCTGATACACGCTTTCTGTGCCTACACTATTTATACCCACATTACCCACAGATGTTGAGGAGTGCTTCTGACAGAAAACCCTAGCCACAAACCTAGAGAGTTAGAGATTGTTATATCCATAATTCTCTACACATTTGCTTATGGATTTTCCTCAACTCCTACCTCTCCATTTTCATACCATTGAGAGGTTGATAGCCCAAACACTTACCACACCCTTTCAGAGTGTTCAATGAGGTTTTGGTGCTCCTGGGAAGTATTGGAAGAAGCCAGGCTTTGGCGGATGCAATCGAGCGTATTGCGGGATCTAGAGAGCTAGACAAGACACGGTTCCGAGAAGCCTTGTTTAAGTAGGAGCTTGGAGGGCTTAGGTGCATCGGGTAGATTAAGCTTGGAGAGTCTCTTGCTAACCCATGTATCCCAACTGATTGTCTAGTGGATAGATTACCGCTTGGAGAGCAGCGAAGAGATTTTTCGCCGAGTTTTTCGATTTCCTCTTTGATAACACATCGGCGTGTTATCTTGTGTTTGCATTCTTCTTCCCTACTCTCTTAGCTATCATATTACTGCTGTGTTATATTAATAATGGCTTAGAGTAGTTTATTTGTTTATCTGCTCGCATTTACTCTATTCCACACTTAGTATAAGTTAAAGTAAAATCTATCAAGCCGTAATATTTTAATTTGGGAGTCTAAACAGCTCTTGTGTTTTAACACATTTTCGAGCATTTACCTTAGTTGTTGGTGGGTTTGAAACAAACCATTTACATATTTGGTGAATTTATGAGCACATCTTTTGGTTGTTAGCACCAAAGTTTATGTTTGTGTTATCATGTCAACTAGGTGTGGTAATGACATGTTATAGGGGTGTCATGTCTATCCCTAGCGACATATTTTATTGGAGTTTGGACTTTGTCATGTAATGTCATGTGAACCTTCCCTGCATTTCTCATGGCACACATCACATCGTATTTTAACAGAGATGTGATGTCTATTATAGGAGTACGAAGTTTGTCATGTAATGTCATGTGAACCTATAATTCATTTGTCATGTCACATTGTGCATCGTGTACATGCATCATGTAGTTTACCTTACATGTCAGGTGTATTAATAACAACGAGTTTTAACCGAGTCCGAACTTTGTCATGTAATGCCACGTGAACCTTTACGTAATTTCTCATGTCACGTTGTGCATTGTGCATTACATATTTTGTAATTTCTAAAATCATACGATCCAATTTCCATACCTATAGGCTTTAAGGTTAACTTAATATAGTTTAAGGCCTAAAATGATAACATTAAATAGGGCATTTCCTATAGTTAATTAGTAATTTTTAGTAGATATTCAAAACTATAAAATATATTTACAAATAAATTAAGCACCATCAATAATATGAAATTATAACTTAAAACAATAGAATCTACCTTATCAGTTTCATTATTGCATTGTCACTTAACAATAAAATCACCCAATAGCTTCAATTTACTCAAATAAATACGAATTGACCACATAATTCGAAGAATAAATCAAAGAATTAATATTGGCCAATCCAAGATAGATTTTATATAGAGAAAAAAATTACAAAAAGATATTAAAATTTATTATCTTTTTTAAAAAATGATTTTTACTTTACCTTAGGCCAGACGATTTTGAATTTAAGCTGCAAATAGATTTATCATCAGAAACCATTCTGCACATAAGGCTGAAAGAGAAAGACAACCCCAAATAAATTTATCATAAAAAACTATCAAAATGCTAGCTGGAAGCCACCCCATGTTCAACAGAAAGCTCTCAAAAATCGTTTAGCAGAATGCATGCATGACCTGCACTAACATGAAACACTAAAAAAAACACTAAAATAACTATAGTCTCATTAATTTTCATTTAAGCAATGCAGGTTATAATGCACGCATGACCAGCACTACGTGAAACACTAAAAAGGAGGCCACCATTACAAGTTTCCAAAACTTCTGAACCACAATTATTATAGCATTCGTGTTAACTTAATTCTTCTTCACCTTGTTCATGATCTACTCTTATTAACAAAATTGTTGATCCTGTCAGTCCATGTAGATAACAATATTTTTTAACACTCTTAAAACCAAATAATAATAAAAACCTGTCATAAAATGGTTATCTTTACCTCATAATTTAACTGAATAATATAATAAGGGGAATATTTATAGAAAATGGATTATCTTAGAGGAATATTTACCATCATGCTAATAATAGTATCTGTGAGAAAGTGCCATTCCAACCATTAGATGTTCAACATAAACAGAATCATTCCATTAAAGTTAGACAATGGAGATGCTTCATCAACAATATGTGTTAACTGTGATAACATAAGCACATTCACAAATTAATACTGAATATGTTAGGACATATGTGAATCATGTTAGGAACATATGTCATTTAGAATTGGTTAATCCTATGAAAAAACGCACTTTACTAGTAATTGGGTAGGTCTAGGATGTGTTTAATACTTCAAAGAATAAGAGTTCAAGTCCAAGTGTTAAAGCCATGAAAATCTGTCCAAAAAACAAGTGAAGAAGTGTTGGATTTTAAATCTCGACAGCTAGCTCGACAAATAGCATCTATCGAGGTTTAAAAGGCTTGCTTAGCCCAATGCTCGACAATTACTCAATAAATAACTTATCTATCGAGATTTACGAAAATCAGTTTTTCAAATCTGATTTCACACCAATCCGTGTATATTTGTTTAGGTTTTCTTTTCTCACAACCCTAAACATATATAAGATTTATTTTAAGGGCCGTCACAGTTGATGCAACTTAATGCAAAAGTTTTTCAGGAGACATATGCCCTAGTTCATCCTTTTCTTGAAGAAGTTGCTGCATTTGTGTGTCGTAGGATTTTGTAACCAAGGAGTTTCGTGATCTTCATCATGTTGATGAACTGAAAAATTTTGCAGTCAACATTCTTCTCAAGTTGGTGGTTAGTCACGTACTTGGATCCGTGCATCAATTGGTTAGTTATGTACTGAGAGCCGTGCATTGAAAAAGAGAGATTGTCACTATAGAACAAGTCCAATTGGGTATTGGGGTAAGGGTTCAACTCCAAATTGGTATAAGGTACTGGGATTCCTTTACTTGTAACCGTTTGTTTTGATAATAGTGGATTCTCTGGAATGGTGACCTTAAATTCACCCGGTGGGGTTTTGCCTCAGTAGTTTTCCTCATTTGTAAACAAATTACCGTGTCAACTTTATTTTCCGGTGCATATTAATTTAGTTGGTGATTTGTTTGTGCTACCACGTGTGTTGCATGTTAATTTAATTAATTAATTAACTTGACTAATTAATTAGTTAATTTATCACAAAGGGTCAATACATTCTTGACCTATCAGAATACTTCCCAAAGTTCACTTCTAAAAACATACGACGTCATAGTTAGATGACACATGCTTACAAGTAGCAATAGTGGCTCAAAGCATCCCAAAACTCAAAATATCTCTATCATGACCCCTCCACTGTTGAGATCCCAGGTTGTAAAAAGGGAAATACCTGCTCACTGGAAAAATTTAAGGGGTGAGCATTCCACGTGCTCAGTAAGAGATTTGTGACATGATAATTTAGCAGTATGCACGAGATGCATGTAAACCAAATTTCTTGCTGCGTGGATATGACTTAAGTACAATTCAATGTTTCATGCTAAACTTATGTCATGAATTCATAACAAATTCATAATCACAGTCATAAAGTATTGCATCATTTTATTTTTGCACCATAAACCATTCATAGTTGAAAAGTTGTAATCTAGAGAAACATAAAACATAAATCATAATTAATCTTTGGAAAAAATTACCTTGAAGAACATAAATATCACTGCTTTACAAATATATTTCGTAAATATTGCTTTTCAAATATATTTCATAAATATCATTGCATATTCACAGTTTGTTCATAACATAAAATAGCCACTTCACAAACTTTATGTGATCTCATTTCTCTTCAAGTATTTGATGCAAGAGAAATTCTACGAAAAAACATGAACCACTAAATGTTTACACCACTATCCCTTACCTTAAGGCAGATATCTTGAAGTCTAAACATTTGCAGTGGAGTCCCTTACTAGTCTTGACCTGTCCATAGTTTAAAGAATAGCAATTCCATTACTTAGTATGCATTCTAACTCATAAATCTCCAGTCCATTCACCATATCTTTGGGAATGAATCCCCAAAATTATGTGTATCAATTACTATTTACAGCCAGTTGCAGCAGCATATACTACACTTACTAAATTAAAATGAACTATCAAATTACATCTAATTTCTATGCAAATTTACAGAGTTACTCCTTTTTCTGTGTAGTACTTTCCCTAACATTTTTAGAGCTAAAGAATAAAGCATTAACAGAATTTCAGTCAACTTGAAAAATGCTATTATTTTTGTACTCATCCAATTCTAGTAAGAGCAAAACCATTACAACCATGTGTGTATTAGCTTTCATAAGAAATATCCTTGGCGTCCACATTCACATTATACAATTTACTACATCTATATATATAATAATACGTGAAACTGAGAGAAACTCAAATTAGAATTCTAAATTAGAGTTTCAATTTTGCGCTAGATGTCCTAAATTATTTGTTCTTATAGAGTTTCATTTCTTAATTTTAGAATCAAATGTGGGACCACATCATAAATATTCATCCAAATAAGTTATTAAGTACAAAAACCAAAGAGTCTAAAATAAATGAATCCTAAAAAAAAAAAAAAAAGTGCTTCACAATAATTAAAAAAAAAATGGACAATTTACATTTTATACCTAATAATATCCTTACAAAATTTTTTAAAGAGTTAACAAAATATAAAAATGATTATCAATAGTATTTAAATTATATATATGTGAATTATATTATGCATCTTATTGTATATCTATAAGTATATCCATGCATATGCATGAGGTTACAAGCTAGTAATTTATAATTTATGCATAAAATCATAAAATAGTTGCAATTTAATGAAAGAGTTTCATCCGGAATGTCCATCGAAGTTATATTTATGGCTGTAGCAATTTAATTAAGAAAACAGAGACAAAGCTAATTGATAAATTCATTAATACATCCTCTCAATGAGTCCATACCAAAAGCTGTCCTAAAAGTATTCTAATAGCCCCTAGCTCTTTACTTTTTTTTTAGGCTACCCAAACGTAACGAGTTACCAAATGTGGCATCGAACAAGGTGGAGCAGAACAGAATTGGTAAATTCACTGCCTACTTCATCAGCCGTGTGTTTTAGATTACTTTTAGGCAGATCCCTTACTGTTTGCTACCAATTCCATTTGCATGAACTTCACTTCATATATTTAGATGAGCTACCAAATGACGTCCAATTTTTTTTCCCAATTTACAGAGTTACTCCTTTACATGTGTATTATATTTTCTAAAATTTGCAGATCCAATTAGTAAAGCCATGATTTATTGAAAATCGTAGAGTCCAGCATACTCAAATCTGTCCTAACAGAGGTTCAGCCAACTTCATATATTTAAATGAACTATCAAATTGTGTCCATTTTTTTTCCAATTCACAGAGTTACTCCTTTACATGTGTACTATTTCTCCTAAATTTTTTAGATCCAAATAACGAAGCCATGATTTATTAAAAATCATAGAGTCCACCATACGCAAACCTGTCCTAACAGAGGTTCAGCCAACTTAGAAATTGAACTCTTATTCTTACGTACACCCAATTAGTGTGAGAACACCTGCCGATACAACCATATCTGTCTTAGCTTCTGTACAAACTATCCCTAGCATTCAAATTCAAAGTACATCAATTTTCATGCATGAACACCAAATCTGTCATTTATGCATGTTCGAACACATTTACTTCTACCATCACACCGTATGGGCTATTGGTCATAATTTTATGTGGGGATTTTAAAACATATTCTAGACGAGTGAATATAAATTAATATGCAGCCAGTGAAGCATTTTAGTGCATGTGGCATAAAATGAGGTATGTACCCTGTATTACACCTAATTGGCAGTAATAAGATGTCACATTTAAATAGTATAAAAGTCTAACAACCTGAGCAACCATGACCAGTAAAAATCATTAATATAATCATAAACTAAAAAGCATAGGTAAAACTTAGTGTACCTAGTCTGCGAGACCATCACTCGTCAATACCTCATTTTGCTTAGGGCATGTTCTTCAGTTATGCCCCTCTTGGTTACACAAACCGCATTGCACCTTCCTTCCTCCCTCCTTCCATGGTGTGGTTTTCACTTGTTGTAGACACCGCATATTGTACCCCTTACAACTTGGACCCCCGTTCCCCAATGATGTTGAAATTCTAAGGCCCAAGGTTAGTTTAAACCCCAATCAAATTACAAATCGACTTGAGAGGTGTTAAAATAGAAAATATAACTTTTTATGGGCAAATAAATATATTTTTGGAAAATAAAATGCCAAGGAAACTCTCGGCCTGCGTATACAGGCCTGGACCTACGCACGTAGCTAGGGTTTCAAAAACTTATGAAAGGCAAGTTTTCTGCATTAATGTTGAGGAATGAATCCCACATCATCTGGGAGCCGCCGTTCTAAACCCCTATTTTCTCACTATATAAAGTCATACATGACACCTTTTCAAAACACACAAAAAATCCAAAGGGAAATCCTAAGATTCATTAGAAATAGTGAATCAAAGAGGGAGTTTTTTCCACAAAACATCCTCAAGTCAATTTTCTTTTGATGGGACCTTTTCTAGTCTTGATCTTTCAAGTTTAAGATTACTAATCACTTTTAAATTTGATTGTGAATAGATTGATTAAGGAGAACAGTCAAAATAAAGCTTGAAAAGCTTCTTGTTTGAGGTATTGAGTTCTAAAATTTTTCTTTTCATTTCTTCTTTTTGATAATGTTTTAGTCTATTTTCTTGCTTTGTTTATGCTTTATAATATATATATATATATATATATATATATTTTTTTTTTTTTAAGTTTAGATTTGTGTTTCTTTTATGTTTTGATGCATGTTAGGTGTAGACACCGCATTTTGTACCCCTTACAACTCGAGCCCCTGTTTCCCAATGATGCTGAAATTCTAATACTCAAGGTTGGTTTAGCACCCAATCAGATGTTAAATTGACTTGAGAAATGTTAAAATGAAAAATATAACTTTTAATGAGCAAATAAATCTATTTTTGGAAAATAAGGCCAAAGAGGCTCTCGGCATGTGCACGCAGGAATCAACCTACATGTGTAGCCAAAATGCATGCGCACGCAGGCACAATCCTGCGTGTGCATGTAGGGTTCAAGAAACTAAACAAGGCAAGTTTTCTGCATTAATACTGAGGTTTGAAACGAATCCCACATCATCTAAGAGTTGTTCCAAACCCCTATTTTCTCAATATAAATAGCCATACATGGTACATTTTCAAAACACACAGAAATCCTACTGGAAAACACTAAGATTCACTAGAAATAATGAATCAAAGAGAGAGTTTTTCACAAAACATCCTGAAGTTAATTTTCTTTTGATTGGGGCATTTTCTCGCCTTAATCTTTGAGTTTAAGATTACTAATCACTTTTTTATTGATTGTAAATAGATTTGTCTGAGAGGAATGGTCAAAAATCAAGTCTAGGAACTTTTGTTTTAAGGTACTGATTTCTAAACTCTTTTCTCTCTTTTCTGTTTTAATCTTGCTTTCAATCTTGTTTCTTTGCTTGCTTTATGTTCATATATGCTTATATAGTTTAGGTTCTTGTAGTTGTTATGTTCTAAAGCATGTTAGGTTGTTAGAATTCTTGTTCAGAAGTTCTGCTATGTTTTATGTGTTGTCAGGGTTTCTAGGTTGAAACTCACGTGCGCATAACCCTGGCTGCATGCACAGGCTGAATTATGCGCACACAGGCTTGTTCATGCATGCGCATGATCCTGCCTAGAAACCCTAACCCTAATTTTTTTTATTTCATTTCTAATGTCACATGTAATGCTTCTGTCTTCAATCCTTTTTCATATATTCATGGTTTTGAGCTTTTGTTTCACATGCTTGTTTGTTTATTTGCTCTTCACATGTTAGATTAAGGTTCATCCTGTGTTTTCTTGTTCTAATGCCATGAACATGCATTCACATGTTCATGCATGAATGCCATAGGTACTGAGTTGTTGCAAGGTAAGTGAGGTAAGTCATGCATTCACATGAACATGCATCTTTGAATATTTTTTTGTTTAATGATAGGCTAGAACATGTTTGTTTGGAAGAGTTATGCTTAATCACATGTTTACTTGAATCTTTTAATGCCTATGTTTCTACCTTAGGTTAATATTCACATGTTGTTGCCTTGGATGATGTAATATGGTGTGATGAAAAGTATGCTAGATGAATGTTAGGTTAATATGATATGCATGATTAGATGTATGCTAGGTTGATTTGAGATGCCATAATAGGCGAATGTTAGAAGATGCCATGATAGATGTATGTTAGGTCTTTTTGGGATGATTGATGCCATGTTGACTGCTAGATGAATGTTAGTGTGTGTGTGTGTGTGTGTGTGTGGTGTGAGTATAGATACAATATTGAATGTGCCTTTAATAGGATTAAGACATAAGACAAAATGAGAGGAAGCCAAACTTAGGGTTAGGCGGTTTTGGGTGCCTAACACATTCCCAAAACCGTACCTTAACTCTGAACTCATATCTTTGGTAGTAAGATCAATGGTCATTCCTCGAGAGGTCATTATATATATGTGTTAGTTTTTAGACCCCTTAAAACACAATTGAATTAACCTAGGTAATTAGCCAAGTTGTTAATTAGTCCAAATTCCAAATCTAAGTTATCACAATCAAACAATCATATCATGCAAAGCAGCGAAAAAATAAATAACACAATGATATGATCACCTAGGAAACCAAACTGGTAAAAACCTGGGGAGGATTTAACCTAGCTATCCTCAAGGTAAACCTGAATCCACTATCTTGAAAGAATCGAAGTTCATACAATAAGACTTATAAGCCCCCACGCTCGACTTCTTATTGCTACTCACCAGTAGAACTTATTGACACGACCACGTGCAAGCTCCGAATCCACGGACTCCTTCTTTCTTGGATTCTCCAGCAAGTACAAGCACACTCATTTGTCTTTCTTTAAGCTTCAATGGCAGCAACTGAATTGATCGTTAAGGTGTAGATAACATCTCCTCTTTGAAAACCCTAAGCTTGTGTAGAGGAAAGCTCCTCACAGATCTCACAAAAGATTTACACAAACAGTAATATGAGCAACAATACAACTCTCAAGCAACCAAGACTTTAGAGAGGTTTGGGTACAAAACTCTAAAACCAAAAGAGGCACAAGAGGCACTCTAATCTCTCTCTCTCTTCAATCTCAAAAGCGTGGCTTAGGTTTTCCTTTATATTGTGGGAGAAGTAGATCTAAAACCCTAATCCTTAATGGGCTTAAGCTGCTGTTTGGGCCGACTTAAAATTCTGCAGATATGATTTTTGATTGATCGAGCCTATTCTTCAATCGATCGAACCAGGTAGAATTTGAAGTCTTCTTCCTACAGCTTTTATGTTCTTGAATCACCTTGAGCATTGTCTAATAAAACCTATAGACTCTAAGATCTATATCTAGACAAGTTTGTGTTTACGATTTGCCAATTATTCTAAAAATTTAGAACCTAACAATATGGTTCTTAGACCATTGCAAAAACTAGGTGGTGACTCCTAAACCTATTGCGTAAACCTGTTGCGTCCACATTAGGTTGTTAGATTTAAGTGTTTTTTTTTTTTTTTTTTTTGAGTTTCTAGTTTCTGGGTTAGGGTTTAGGGTGTGTCTGTGTGCACATGCTTCGGCATACGTACGCAAGCTTGAAATATGCGTACATAGGCTCGAAGTATGCGTACGCATACAACAAACATGCTTATGCAGGCCTATGTCACGCATACTCGTGCCCAAAAACCCTAATTTGAGTTTTTCTGCTTCTGTTTCTTTATTCCTTTCATATAGTATGCTTATGTTTTGACCCCCCCCCCTTTTTAAATGTTTTTAGGCGTAAATGCACTTTTAGTCCCTACATTTTGCATCCTTTCCATTTTGGTCCCTATATTTTCATTTCACCACTTTTAGTCCCTAAATCAGGTAACACGTTCCATTTTGGTCCTTGCTGTTACTCACTTAACATAAATTGCTAATGTGGCAAACGAAGTCCACTGTTGGCATATTAAATGCTGACGTGGCCAATAAAATAATATTAAAAAATTATTTAGTATTTAAAATATGCCACTTTAGCATTTTAATTTAAAATTTTAAAAACAATAATTTTTAATTTTACAATTCTAATTTAAATTTAAAAAAAAAAACGAGGAACCTTTTTTTTCTTTTCAGTTTTAAAGATTAAGGAAAAAAAAACTTGTAGTAACTATCTTAAATTTTCTTAAATTTTCTTTTCAACCAAACACAACATCATCAATAAACACAAAACTCAAACTCATTTTCATTTTCCTATCTCTCTCTCTCGGGTCAAACACTCAAACTTTGCTCCCTCCCTCTTTGCTTTCTCTTATTTCTTTTTCTCTTTAAGTTAAGGTTGTAGTTTTGGGGATATGGCTTTGATTTGGGTTTAGAGAAAGAGATGCTAAGATAAGGTGGTTTGAATTTGGGTAGAGAGAGAGGGGCTAAGGTTGGCGATGGTCTGGATTTGGGTTTAAAGTGCATTTACCTCCAATCTCTCACAGATCAGTGGGTCTCTCTCTTTCATCTCTAAATCTCTCAGCTTGGTGGTAGAGATTACATTGGAGATAGGTGGTAGAATCGAGCTTAGTGGTGCGGTGGAGATAGGTGGAAGGTTTGTGGCGAAAATTGCGGTGGAGATTTGTGGGTTTGTTTCTAGGTTTCTTGAATTTGTGGGTTAGTTTCTCGAATTTTTCTGGGTTTGAAATTTATTGGTTTGTTTTTGGGTTTCTTGAATTTGTGGGTTAGTTTCTTGAATTTTTTTGGGTTTAAAATTTCTGCGTTTGTTTACGGGTTTCTCAAATTTACGGGTTAGCTTTTCAAATATTTCTAGGTTTGGAATTTATGGGTTTGTTTCTCAAATTTTTCTGGGTTTGAAATTTATGGGTTTGCTTCTGGGTTTGATGTTTGCATGGAGGGTTTGATTTTTCATGTGATGTTTTGGGTTTGCTAGAGATTGAGGGTTGGGTTTGGGTTTGTGTTCTTTGTGTTTTGAATCTTTGAAGGTCTTTGTATTTTGTAGATTTGTGCCCTTTGATTTTACATGTTCCATGTGTTCTTGATATTTTTTTAATTTCCTCGGCAACCAAACATATTATTTGAGGAAGAGCATGAACATGTTCTTCATGATGACTGGGAAGAACATAATGTAAAGAATTTTTTTTTAAAATTTAATTAATTTAATTTCTTTTTTAAATTTTTTAATAATTTTTTATTTAGTTAAAATTAATAAATATTTTTTTTAATTTATAAGTTGACGTGGCATTTTTAATAGTAAAATAAAATTTATTATTATTATTTTAATAGTTTCGTCTGCCACCTAGGATTTTGTCGTTAGGGTACTGACAAAAATGACTAAAATAGATAGCGTTTTTCCAAATAGGGACTAAATGTGATAAAAATAAAAAGTAGGGATCAAAATAGAAATCAGGTCAAAATGTTGAGACTAAAAGTGCATTTACGCCATGTTTTTAAGTCTTTGTTTCTTTGTTTGATTGCTTGTTTGCCACTAACATGTTAGATTAGGGTTTTCTTCCAATATTTTCTTTATTATACCATGAACATGCATATGATATGATCATGCATTGATGCATAGATGCATAGACGCTATGATGCAGTAAGGTAAGTGAGGTAAGTCATGCATTCACATGGACATGTATTTTTGATGATGAACACAATGAATATGTTTGTTTAATGCTTGGATACTATGTTTAGATGTTTGAGTTATATTTGATTTTTATACCTTGCTGCCATGTCTATGTTTTTGCCCTTATGAATATCTTGTTTGTTTGTTGCCTTGGATGAGATGATATGCATGATAGATGTATGCTAGGGTTGGTTGATTGCCATGATAGATGTATGCTAGGGTTTGTGATGTGGTGATAAGCATGATAGATGGATGTTAGGTTTGGGATGAAATGCCTTGTTCTATGCTCAGATGTATGCAAGTGTGTGTGTGTTTGTGTGTTTAAGATGCAATGTTGAATGTGTCCTTAATAGGATTAAGATATAGGACACAATGAGTGGAAGCCAACCCACGGGTTGGGCGGTTTTAGGTGCCTAATACCTTTCCAAAATTATACCTAAACTCCAAACCCATACTTTGGTAGTGAGATTAATCCTTCCACGTAAGGGCATTATATTCATGGTTCCTAGACTATAAAACTAGGTGGCAACTCCTTATTTCTCCGCCCCGGTCCATTCGGCTGAGACATACTCCCCAAAACCATGCGTTGCGTCCACACTCCCTCGTCCATCTCATTCCTAATTCATGTTGATACAGGGCAACCTTTCTCTCGGATTAATAGTTTCTTCAGGATCCGGCTAGGTTAATCTAATTGTTGGGAAATTTAGACCCCAGTTGATAGAATAAACAAGTTTTAAACCCAAGTTGTTAATTAGATTTATTATAAATAAACCTTGTTAAAAGAAACTAACATCAATATCATGTCAATATCATGCACAGCGGAAAAGTAAATAAGACAAGATATGATGACCCAAGAAAACCAATGAAACAAACTAGTTTAACAGTAAAAAAAACATGGGGGGAAACCTTCCCGAAAAGTAATCCACTATAGTAATGAAAAGTTTTAGATCTAGTACAAAACCTTTGTTCCTAGACTCTACAATCCCCGTAGATGAATTTATAGCAGAAACCTTCTACCACTTCAGAACCTCTGAACTCTTCAATTTATAAACGCCACCCTTTTGCATGGATCCCAATACGTGACTAACTCACCAACTTGAAGAAGATTGTTGGCTGCAAAGTTCTTTACTTCCTTAACAATGAAGATTAAGAAGCACTTGGTTATAAAACCCTAAGGCTCAAAGATGCAGTAGCTTCTTTCAGAGAGAATAAGGCACTTGGTCACTTTTTGCATGTGTTCTCCTTGTATTCTCTTATGTGACGGCATTTAAAATAAGCCTTATATATGTCTAGGGTTGTGAGAAAAGAAACCCTACACAAATACATAAGCATAGGCCGAAAATCAGATCTAAAAATTCTGATTTCGTAATTCTCGATAGATACAACTGTCAAGCAGCTGTCGAGCCTCGATAGATAGTATCTGTTGAGCAATTGTCGGGAATCTATCCAGCTTTAAGGAATAGCCCTTCTTCACTTGTTTCTTAGATAGATTTGCATGGCTTCAATACTAGACTTGAACTCTTGTTCTTTGAAGTATTAAACACATCCTAGATCTACCCAATTACAAGTAAAGTACGTTTATCAAAGGATTAGCCAATTCTAAATGACATATATTCTTAACAAGTTTCACATATGTCCTAACACTAACTTTCAACACTGAGAAAATTGGTGCATAGCTGCGGAACAATGTGCTCATGCTATAGCATGGGTTAATATATTGCTCTGCATCATGTTGATACCTACTACAAACTGCAATGACATGTGAACATGGTATCTTGTACAGTTTCCATTTCTCACATGTGCAAGTTCTCTACATCAAATTAATTTCATGTGTGTGATACCCCCTACCAGTGCTCCTTGGATTATGTGGGGTATCTACTTGATTGGAATGTTGTTGTGTGCTCAATCTCGTCACCTTGTGATGCTCTGCCTTCGCCTTATTTCTCATGAAGATATCCAAGGTATATTTACACCATTTTTTACCTGAATTCAACTACTCTATACTCTTATTGCGACGACCATCAAAGTAAGCATTTAGTTTGAAAAATGTGTATTTCACCATTGCTGTAATGGGTAGGCTGTGAGCACCCTTTAGAACACCATTGAAGCACTCAGAGACATTTGTGGTCATTGCCCTATAATGGTAACCCTCGCCAAAAGCCAGAGCCCATTTTTCTTTGGGCACATCGTTGAGATATTGGTGCACTTCTTGCTTGAGATTTTCAATTAATCTGAAGGTGGCACTAAACTTTCGCTCTTGGGTAGCACTTGCTGAACTCTAAAAAGTGTTACTCCAAACTAAAAAAGTGCAAGTAAATTGTAAGTACAACAACTGCATGCTGGCGCGATTTCTAGCAAAGGTATGATACCTGATTTGGCTGTAGCGAAGCAAGTGACATACTATAGGCGCTTAAGATGTGCATGGTATGTTTTGTGGTGCACTTAGCTCCATTCCATCTAGCAAACACCACATACATAACCTTGTGTTAGTTACTTACACAATCCCTATGCAAAAAAGTAGTGCGTATGTAAACAATAAGTATAAAAAAGCTACATATTTAACAGCAAGTGGACCTGGGGCAG
This sequence comes from Quercus parvula, assembly GCA_030820535.1. Taxonomy (NCBI): domain Eukaryota; kingdom Viridiplantae; phylum Streptophyta; class Magnoliopsida; order Fagales; family Fagaceae; genus Quercus; species Quercus parvula. The sequence goes on from JAUAME010000007.1 coordinate 30,067,041, forward strand.
TGCCTAGTGTGGATGCCTCATCATCTGACATATGTGTGGGAACTTGGCATACGCCCAAAACTACACCAATAGCAGTGCACCACCAATCTGATTGGCTTTCTTCTCTAACGCCTTACATAAGTGTCTATATAGCCAACATAGTGCTGCACTACCCCAACTATACTTTTTGCCGTTGCTAATTGGATTCAAGAACTGCAGATACATGATTGAGATCTGTTCGATGGACTTGTCCATAAATAGCATACCACCCAATAGCTGCAATATGTAATACTGAGCATACTACTGCACTTGCAAGTTAGTGACGTCAGCTGGGAAAGGGTCGCTAAACTATGACTCGAACCCAGACGCTTTTAACCTAGCCCCACATAGCACTGCCGTGTTGTTATTAGCACCAGGTTCTTTGGTTGGAGGCCTATGGCCTAGCAAATTGAGGCATAAGTTTCCCTAGTCCGACATATAGGTAATCCCCACCACCGGCAAGTCGTCTATAGGTACTCCCATTATAACCTCCATGTCTTGTAGTGTGATTGTCATCTCACCGTGGGGCAAGTGGAATGAGTGCGTCTTTGACTACCATCTCTCTACCAACATCGTGATCAGTGCAAAAGCAAGCTTTATATCTGGGACCCGAAGTAGCCCATCTAACCCCGCATTCATGACATAAGCGGCAACCCGTGGGTCTAACCCACCTTTGGGCACACCACTAAATCAGTGACGACAAGTTAGTACACCTAGCAATCCCTACAAATGGAGCAATGTTGTATTAATATAGCATTCAATAACAACATAATAATTACGCTTCAAACTTAAATGCCAATGCTAGGGATATTTTTAAAAATGGATATGTAATAATAAGAAAAAATTTTGTAGTACATAACTTGAGTATGATTTTGGACAAGTGCATACCTTGCCTTCCGAAGGACCATCCCAAAGCCAACTTCAGGCTGCCTCGTCAGGATAGTATGCACACGGGGTCCCGCTGGATGCGTGTCCATATCTGGCATAAATTAAAGGTGATTAATGGCCCATTAAGTGATTACTGGCCAAGTACACATAATAGTTATGCCAAATTAATATCGTAATACAACTATTGTAGAAATGGCTTTAATTGGTGACATAAATGGAATCATTAAATTGAAGTACTAAAGTCAATCCCACTAAGGTATAAAAGTAGCAACATGCACATACTAACTAAGGAAATACTAGCATAGAGGTTATCGTCGCAACTTGCTGAAATTTCATGGTATTAATATGTAAGAACTGGTTGCAATTATGTACTTATCACCGCAATTCATAGATTTGCAAATTAGAGTAGCTGTAGTTTAAAGTAAAGAAAAAATACATTTAGACCTAGTTACACTTCCTTTTACTATTGATTCAATTTTTGTTTTTCATAGTACTAACAAGATTCTTAATGAATTTTCAATAAAGGCGTACAACATGCAAAACACATATATCAAATTCCATACATAGAAAAATACATCATAGTCCATTTTGTTTTTCAAACCGATTTTTTAAACCAAGCAAAAATTGCATACATAGACATTAAGCCCAACAATTTAGCTTACTCAAAATAAGCTTATTGCCCTCTTTTTTCCATTTCACATTCCTAGCAAACAGACTCCATATTTGGTAATATAAAAAATCTTGAACTCGACAATTTAATAATAGACTAATTTTCTAGAAAACCAAACAGAAATGCCACACATAATTGAGTTCAATACAACAAAAAGTAAACTAATCCCATACAAATAAAAATGTCATATACATGTTTCTCATTTTATTTATTTTTTTATTTTTTTAATTTAACATTCCCAATATACAATGATCTTTACCATCCAAATAAAAACTTCACACATAACAAAACTCATTACAACAAAAAGTACACTTCTCTCACATAAACCAAATCATCATACATCAATTTGTCTTTCTCTGCCATTTTTTGATTTATATAAATCAATCACCTTTAATTGATTAAAACAAACAAACAAACCCTCCAACTTCACAATTTACTAATAGACTAGTTATACCAAACAAATGCTTCACACATAACCAAACTCATTACAACAAAAGTAAGCTCATCTCACATCCCTAGCCAACCTAATTTCTCTAATATAAACACATAAAAGGAATGTAACTGCAGGTAAAGAAAACAACCAATACTCGTGAACTAAACATTTTAGTATCCAACTATGAGAGACCGCGCCCCTAGCCCGTTTTTTGGAATGTTGGGCCAAACCCACGTGAATGGGTGGTGTTGTGTTATTGCCTCTCAAAATGGAGGTTCGATTGATTATATTTTCCCCTTTAGATTAAGGGTTTTACAATGGAGTCACCATTTATTTAATTGTTAGAATAAATAAGAAAACCATAATAAAAAAATTCATCATTTTATTTATTTGAAATTGAATTTACATTGATTATAGGAAATTAGATGGCTTTGGTCATAGATACAATTTAGAAATTGAAAATTACATGGATAAGCATTTGATCTACTAACTCTTGATCTAAGCTCAGAGGCTATGTTACAATGTGGGAAGGTGTTAGGCACCCACCTTACCTGGTGAAATCGATCTTTTAGACTATGGTGACCAACATTTATATCACGTCATCCAATATGTTATCAATCAATTTGCATGTTGAATTTAATGTGTGTGCATATGATAAACCCTAATTCAATTTATTAAGCATTTCATTTGGATCGAAAAATAAATTCTAGTGAATGTGTGTGGATGGTGATATTCTAGATTCAAGGATTTGAAATAATTATTAAACAAACATCTTTTTCATGTTTTTGATGTGGATTTAAAATCAAAACTAGTGTTATGCATATAATAACATTTAAGAACATTCAAACATATTCAAGGGAATTTAAATAATTACTATCATGCTTTAATCTTAAATTCTCATCATGGCAACATAAAAAAACAAGTTAGGGAAATGGATTATACCTTCACGCAAGATCCATACGGTGGAGGAGAAGACTCTTGGTGGAGGTCCTAAGGGTGAAGGAAAAGAAGAGTTAGGAGAGGGAGAGTGAGTCTCACTCAATACCTTGAGTCTAAAGAAGACCAAGATATGACAAGATTACTCTACTTCACTAGAACTCGAGAGAGGAGAAGAGAAGGGGTTTTTGTGTCTTGGAATGGAGGAGAGGGGGGGGGCTTTATATAGTAGTGGTGGAGAAAATATGAATGGAAGGTCATTTAATGAGGGTTGACAAAAAAATCATGAACCTAGACCTTATTTTAGTTTTTGGGGAAATCTGGTGCATTAAATGTACAAATTAGTGGGAGTGAGGAGCAAGCAAAATTCGATTTTCCCGTAGCTACTGTAACAGCCTATAGAGCCAACTTCAAAAAATCATATCTTACTCAATTATGATCGGAATTGTCTCATTTTTGTGCTCAAATTGAAGCCCCGGATGTCTAGTATCTAGGAAAATTAACCTCATTCACAGATTCAAAATATTCTGAGAGATATCAACAAAATGGTGAGTAGAGGTCATTTGATAGAAAAATAATTTCAATACAATTAACATTAATAGGTTCCAAATTAGTTTCTAATTAACATTAATAGGCTCCAATCACTCCCATTTCAGACTTAATTAGTTCCAAATTTACCCTGATGCATAAATTACTCATTGAATAATTAATGCTTGACTATCTAATTAATTAAGTGTGTGCAACCTTATCATAAAATGTAGTCCTAGCCAATCAAATTATGATACGTCATTAATCTCAAATTGAGTGGAATCAATAGTTCATAATCACATATAGTCGGACTCAATTTGTGATAGTGCATCTCAGCTATTAAAACTTGATTTGATGATAACTTTCAATCTGTTGGTCCGATTAGGGTTTATGACCAGTCAATTTGATCGTTACAACATCAATATCATTTTGGTGAAATGAGATTAAGGATCTAATGATTAGAATCAATATGTATATTTCTAAGGTGAAATTACCCTTTTACCCTCCATTTGAGGTTTAATGCGGGTTGCAAAATGGGGTGTCGACACCAACATTGTCAAATTTTATTTTTTAATTTAGGGTAGATAGAAGTTTGTCTTAATACAGAGTCATTGAATTCATGAAAATTATGTAATTCAATTTATCAAATGGCCAAAATCCTAAATCCCAAAACTCAAAACCCTAACTCATTTTGTTTCCTCTCCCACAATACACAAATAACCCTAACCCCCAAATTGTTTTAGCTGTCCTAACCAAATGTTTAAACAAAGATTAGGGGTATGTACCTTCTGATTCGAAATTGATGACACAGATCACCAATTGAAGAACTCGATGTCATCAACGTCGAGATCAACCTCAAATTAACTAGGACAAAGATGGGTGTTTCACCGTTTCACTTGGATTTTTGATGACCGGGAGGGCTACGACGTCGTCAAAACAAAGTGCACGAGTGAGTGAGAATGAACGCAATATCGAGAGCGAAAGGGAGAGTGAGAATGAGAGCAAGATTATGATTGAGAGTGAGACTGAGAGCGGGAGGGAAAGTGAGAGTGAGAGTGAGATTAAGAGTGAGACTGAGACTAAGAGTGAGAATAAGATTGAGAGTGAGATTGAGAATGAGACTGATACTGCTACTGATATCGAGAGCAAGAGGGAGATTGAGAGGGAGAGTGAGATTGAGATTAAGTTAAAGTTTTAGAATGAGAGTAAGAGCGAGAATGAGTGTGAGACTGAGAGTGAAAGCGACATTGAGAGTGAGATTAAGAGTGGCAGATGGGGTGAGGCATATAACATGCTACTCAAGTGTTATAACCTTCGGTATGTAGTTGCACAGTACTTGAGTTTATTAAAATCGAGTACTGTGTAGTTAATTACATGGTACTCGAGTCCATAACACTCGAGTACTATCAAGTCAAAACTCAAGGTTCGTGACCTTGAGTTCAAGGTGGCATTTTTTAATTATTAAAATTCTAGCTTAGCCACGCCACGATGGCAAACTCAAGTGGCACTCGAGTTTAGGGAACTTGAGTTCATCCTAATTAGTGGTAGATTCCTACATATTTCTGAAACAATGGTAGATTGATATATATTTCAATAAATAATGGTATTTGGCCATTTTGGCCTTCATTTAACACACACACACACACACACACACACACACACATATATATATATATATATATATATATATATCCAAAGGCAGTAAATATATCACAGGGCAATAACATTAACAAGGAATTAATCATCAAGCATATTCATTATGTTCATCAATCAAGCATACCATGTTTATCATCCAAATCAAAATGCATGTCCATTTAATTATAAATGACTTACCTCACTTACTTCACTGCACCTATGCATCAATGCATGTTCAAGTTTTCATGAATGTCCATATGGTTCATCAAAGCATAAACCCTAATCCTCATTCTATAAATCTAAGCATGTGAAACATGTTATTCTACTAACCCTAGACCTAAACATATGAAAGCTAGACTCAACATGACCTAAACAAAGGATTAAAACTAAACAAAAGAAACAAAATTTTAAGAACCCTAAATCTGCGTTTTTGGGCACGAGTATGCGTGCACATACATGAAGTTTACATACGCATGCCTCGAGTATGCATATGCATACATAAAGTATGCACACACATACGCACCCAGAAACACAGTTTTAAAGCAAGCAACGAACAACAATCAAATAAAACCTAGCATGTATAACAAATAAATCAAATTAAGAACAACAAAAACACAAGTTATAAAAATCCAAATTAAGGAAGAGCCATGAAGAGTGACTCATCTTGCTTATGATTTTTAATACTTGAATAGTTGTATTGTAATACTTTAATAAGGCTTTATAATATTAGAATTTTTTTTTAATGTTTTATGAGTTTTAATTTAATGTATTCAAACTAAACTTTTATCATATATATAAAAACAATTTGATTGTGGTGATAACGCTTTAAAATGTATACTTGTTATATATTTATGTGGGCATTATCTCCTTATTACTATGCTTAATTTGTATAATTAAGCCATGATTTGCATTAGTCCCTATTATTTATCTTTACATAATTTCTTGAATAAGATGTCATACATTGTGTGTAATTTTCTACTTTTAGGAAATCATGTGAGAAAGATGAGTTTATAGGAATATGTGAGAGAATGGAGACCAAACTAGAATTAAAGTGGAGCTAAAGGACCATGCTCAAATGTCTAAGGAGGTGCAGCTGGAGTGCTTGGATCGTCTACCGTGATTGGAAGCTTCAAATAAGGAAAGAAATCAAAGAGGCAGAATCTGAAAAGGAAAAATCTAATTTGAGCACTGATCAGCATTTTGGGCATATCTCTCTCCTCAAAAATTCAATTGACACAAGGCTGGACGGGTTGGAACTGTGACTTAAATATCGACAACTTTCCAGTTTTGAGTTTTTCGAAATTTTCAATTTTTGAAGGATGAAATTAACTTACAAGTTACTGCTGTAAACCTCGATGGAATTAAAATAGTAAAAGTTTTATTTTCTTTGTACACTTTTGATGTTAGGGTTTTGAAGGAAGGCTGTGTAGAACAAATTTTGGCAGAGAAAACCTTGCATTTTTCTTTCTCTAATGGCAGCCTAAACTCTTTGCTAGGGCTAGGGGTTATATTTCTTCTATATGGTATGAATATTGAAAGTGATTCTCTCTAAGATTTTAGACAATAACATATTTGATTGTTCAATTAGATTTCTTTTGATGTATTAGTTCTTCCATGCTTTCGATAAGTTCAATCATGTTTTTCTTATTATTTAGATGAATTTCTAATAGTTTCAAATAGAAATCACATTTTAAAGTAAATGGATTTTTCTGAAAACTATTCTAACCGCATTATTAATCGAGGTTATCATGCATTCTTGAATTGTCTCAGTTCAACTTAATCATAAGTATTTAATTGTATAAGAACAATCAATTATGAAATATATAATTTCTTAGATCACAAGGAATTTCATATTGATATAGGGAAACACCCCGATGCCCTAGTATTTACATTATTGATTTAAATAAGTTATCATTGTTATTCTTGTTTACAATTACTAGACAAAAATTATTCTTCATCTTCACCAAAAGTTTTTTTTTTTTTTTTTAATTACATTGTCTTTGAATGTACTCTGCTCCTTATGGTTCGACTTTGGTACTCCGAGAATTATATTGCTACGATCTCCTGCACTTAGGAGTGAGCAAGCATGTGGCAGGATGGGTACCCCTGGGAATCCACTAGAACGGGTCATTTTGTACTCGGTTAATAAACTTAAGTCATCGGTCCCAATGATGAGCTTGACATATCTACAAAAGGTAATTGAAATTATTTTGATAGTTTTGTACCTGGTTAATAAACTTTAGTCATTGGTCCCAATGATGAGCTTGACATGTCTACAAAAGGTAATTAAAATTATTTTGATAGTTTGGAAGTAATCACAACTCAAAAGTGCTCAAGTTGCTTTGAAAACGATGCTGAAAAATGGCATTTGCTCATTGTTTTAACCATAACTTTCGATTCACAAATAATTCATGGCTCTTCCTTAATTTGGATTTTTATAACTTGTGTTCTTGTTGTTTCTAATTTGATTTATTTGTTATACATGCTTAGAAATATGCTTTGCTTTGTTTGATTTTGTTTTGTTATGTCTTACCATGTATTGAATGAAGGATTGAATTAAATATTAGAAGCATGCTAGGTTTTTTTTTTTTTTTTTTTTTTTTTTTTTTTACATATATTTTTTATTGTTGTTTGTTGCTTGCTTTAAAACTATGTTATGTGTGCGCATACTTTAGGTATGCATATGTATACTCAAGGCATGCGTCTGCATACTTCATGTATGCACTGCATGCTCACTCCCAAGTGTAGGAGATCGTAGTGATATAATTCTTGAAATACCGAGGTCGAACCACAAGGAGCAGGATAAGTTAGAAGACAATATAATTAAACAAAAATTTGGGTGAAAAAGAAACTACTTTTGCTTGGTGATTGTTAACAAGAATAATAATAATAACTAATTTAAATCAATAATATAAATACTAGGGCATCGGGGTGTTTCCCTATATCGATATGAAATTATTTGTGATCTAAGAAAATATATATTTCATAAATGATTGTTCTTATACAATTAAAAACTTACGATTCGGTTGAACTGAGACAATTCAAGAACGCATGATAACTTAGATTAATAATGCGGTTAGAAAAGTTTTCAGAAAAATCCATTCACTTTAAAACCTGAATTCTATTCGAAATTATTAGAAATTCATCTAAATAATAAGAAAAACATGATTGAACTTATTAAAAGCATGGAAGAACTAATATATCAAAATAAATCTAATTGAATAATCAAATATGTTGTTAATAAAATCCTAGAAAGAATCATATTGAATATTCATACCGTATAAAAGAAACATAAACCCTAACCTTAGCAAAGAGTTTAAGCTACCATTAGAGAAAGGAAAATACAATTTTTTCTCTAAAATTCGTCCTCCACAGCCTCCATGCAAAACCCTGACATACAAGTGTCCAAAGAAAATAAAACTTTTTCTATTTTAATTTTCATCCAGGTTTATAGTAGTAATTTGTGAGTTAATTTTGGCCTTCAAATATTGAGAATTTCGAAAACCTCAAAACTGGAAAATTGTAGATATTTAAGTCATGATTCCAAAACATGTGTCCTTGTGGAAATTGGATTTTTGAGGAGAGAAATACACCCAAAATATTGATCAGTGCTCAAATCTGATTTTTCCTTTTCAGATTCTACCTCTTTGATTTCTTTCCTTATTTAAAGCTTCTAAACATGGTAGACGACCCAAGCACTCCAGCCACACCTCAGAAATTTAAGCATGGTCCTTTAGCTCCTATTTAATTCTAGTTTGGCCTCCATTCTCTCACAGACTCTTGTAAACTCATCTTTTTTACATTATTTTTTGAAAGTAGAAAATTACACGCAATGAATGACATCTTATTCAAGAAATTATGTAAAGATATATAATATGGACTAATGCAAATCATGGCTTAATTATACAAATTAAGCATAGTAATAAGGAGATAATGCCCACATAAATATATAACAAGTATACATTTTAAGGCGTTATCACACACGCATACTTGTGCCCAGAAACACAGATTTAGGGTTCTTAAAATTTTGTTTGTTTTGTTTATTTTCAACCCTCTGTTTAGGTCTTGTTAAGTCTAGCTTTCACATGTTTAGGTCGAGGGTTAGTAGAATAACATGTGTTCTCGTGCTTAGATTGATAAAATGATGATTAAGGTTTATGCTTTGATGAACCACATGGACATTCATGAAAACTTGAACATGCATTGATGCATAAGTGTAATGAGGTAAGTGAGGTAAGTCATGCATAATTACATGAACATGCATTTTGATCTGAATGATAAGCGTGGTATGCTTGATTGATGAACATGATGAATTTGCTTGATGATTAATGCCTTGTTGATGTTATTGCCTTGTGATATATTTGCTGCCTTTGGATATATGTGTTAGATGAAGGTCAAAACGGCCAAATACCACTATTTATTGAAATATATATCAATCTACCATTATTTCATAAATATGTAGGAATCTACCACTAATTAGGATGAACTCGAGTTTCTAATAGTACTAGAGTTCCCTAAACTCGAGTTCCACTTGAGTTTGCCACTGTGGAGTGGCTAAGCTAGAATTTTAATAATTAAAAAATGCCACCTTGAACTCGAGGTCATGAACCTCGAGTTTTGACTTGATAGTACTAGAGTTTTATGGACTCGAGTACCTTGTAATTAAGTACACAATACTCGATTTTAATAAACTCGAGTACTGTGTAACTACATACTCGAGGTTATAACACTCAAGTAGCATGTTATAGGTCCTGCCCCATCTGCCACTCTCAATCTCACTCTCAATGTCGATCTCACTCTTAGTCTCACACTCAATCTCGCTTTTAGTCTCAATCTCACTCTCACTCTCACTCTCCCTCTCACTCTCAGTATCAATATCAGTCTCACTCTTAATCTCGTTCTCACTCTCCCTCTCAATCTCATTCTCACTCTTAATCTCAATCTCACTCTCAATCTCGCTCTCACTTTCACTCTCCCTCTTGCTCTTAGTCTCAGTCTCACTCTCAATCTTGCTCTTGCTCTCATTCTCCCTTTCACTCTCGTTGTCGTGCTCATTCTCACTCTCAGTCTCTCTCACTCATGCACTTTGTTCTGACAATGTCATTGCCCTCCCAGTCATTGAAAATCCAAGTGAAACCGTGAAGCATCCATATTTGTCCGAGTTAATTCAAGGTTGATCTTGATGTTAACGATACCAAGTTCTTCAATTGGTGATTTGCATCTTCAATTTCAAATCAGAAGGTACATACCCCCAATCTTTGTTTGGCTATTTGGTTAGGACGGCTAAAACAATTTGGGGGTTAGGGTTATTTGTGTATTGTGGGAGAGGAAACAAAATGAGTTAGGGTTTTAAGTTTTGAGATTTGGGATTTTGGCCATTTGATAAATTGAATTACATAATGTTCATGAATTCAATGACTCTATATTAAGACAAACTTCTATCTACTCTAAATTAAAAAATAACATTTGACAATGTTGGATACTAAAATGTTTAGTTCATGAGTATTGGTTGTTTTCTTTACCTATGGTTACATTCCTTTTATATAAAATTATACACTTGTTTTAGTAAAAAATTAACATGCAATATAAAGTAACTAATTTAGAATATGACAATATTTCTTATATTTAGTTTTTTTTTACAACAATTGACTCAAAAGTCATAAAAAATTAATATTTGCGAATTAACTAAAGTAACTCCTTTCATTGACATGGTATTTATTCTATTTAATTAAAAATATTTTTAATAGGATAAATATATTATTTTGTTATATTAATTATTTAAGTGGTATGTATTTATTATTTAAGTATAGTGAAATTTGATGTAATTCTAAGATTTGTATGAGAAATAATTGATTTGAAATATATTATTCTGAATGAAATTTAGTGTTTTTTGCGACAATTAAAAAAAACCCATTAAATTAAAAACAAATTAATAGCACACAATAAAAAATAAAAAATAATAATCGAAGGATATCTGTATTTTTATTTTATCAAAATGATATTTGCATTTTTGAGTAGGAATGAAACATGTCTATCAATATTAGTCACTATATCATGCAATTTTCAAATTTGTAAACACATGTAGTGTGATCAAATCAGTACACCACTCTTTTTTTTCTTTTTCTTTTTCATTTTTTGCCTATAAAATAGAATACTAAAGATTACAAATTTTTACAAGGAAAATTATTGAAATATTGGAGGAAACTAATAAGAATCCAGAAAATTCTTTCATAAAATGCATGCACTTTGTGCAAAACTCGGCTATGTATGTATAATGTCCAAAACTTTAAAAGGGGCCTCTTACATTGCCACTTCCAACCCCAAACATTGTCAATAGTTGTTATGGAGTAGCGTTCATATATAATGCGGAATCAATAACATTGTGGAATCCAAGAATCGAGAAGCATAAAAATTGCCAATTGACTGTCTTCAAAAATTAGTTGGTTTCATGGTATCATCATCAAGATTTGCATTTGAGTATGATACTGAGTGAGGAAGAATATAAAATTTGAGAATAAAATCGGTCTTCATTGGGTCGAAATCAAGATCTACAACCATGAAATGGCTTCTTGGAAAAGAGTTAGAATTGCAGGATTTCATTTGGTTAAATGGTGAAGCATTCTATTGGTTGATTGCTTCTCTGAATGTTCTGAACAAGAGTACCTTCTCTCATTTGACCTCTCCAATGAAAACTTCCAAAAGTGTAAAATCCTAGTATAACCAAGTAAAAATAGAGTCACCAATCTGTAGGAACTAGATGGACGATTATGCTTCATTGTTAGATAAATTGGGTCATACCAAGATATTTGGTTGATGATGGAAAACGGCATAGATCACTATAACAAATCTGACTTTTTTCAAGGGTCAAAACCCTTGAAAAAAGTATTAAAAAACCTTGAGAAAAATTATTTTAAGAGTCCAATCGACCCTTGATAACCTTCAAAACTTATACTGTCGAAAATGAAATTTTGAAGTTCTTCATGGCCCTCAAAACAAGTGCTCTAATCTTATTTTGAGGGTCAAGAGACCCCTTAAATAACCTTATTTATAAAGGGTTGTAAATGTAAAAAGGGTTGTAAATGTAAAAGGTTATTTAAGGGTCTCTTGACCCTCAAAATAAGATTTTTTTTTTTTAAAAAAAAAAACTCCCAATCATGCACAAAATATATATATATATATTACACAAAAAAAAAAAAAAAAAAAAAAATCACAATTGTTGAGATGATATGCTATGATATTGATGTATAATAAAAGTGATATCAATAGCCTCATATATTTGAAACAGAGAGATATTTAAGCACCACTAATCCCTTTATCAAGGTATATTGCTACAATTACATTTTCTTTGATGTCTAAACTCAAACTTACAAATTAACACCTATGATGTGTATCAATTTCAATATTGAGATTACTTAACAGATTAAGGGCTGCATACAAACAGTCGATATGTCAATTATCGTTTAAGAGAAAAGATATCAACAACCACACTTTGTACAAAGACCAAATATGTCCAAGAGTTAAAAGTTTTGATACATTTTATTCTTCATCATCATCTCCAAAGCAAGAAGTCATTAGCTAGTGCAATTGAACATTTCAGCTATTATTGGTGCCCTCAAGTTTCTGAAAAAGAGAGAATGATACCAAAAGTTTGTTAATTTCCCAACAAATATATCTACACATCTTTCCATAATATCAAATTCAAAATACCCACAATTTCAAAAAGAACAAAAAAGGAACAGAGTTCATATATCTAGTTTTAATTGCAATCATTGAAATCAAATCAAGAAGACTATAAGAAGAAGAAGAAGAAGAAGAACAGAGTTCTCTCTCTCTCTCTCTCTCTCTCTCTCTCTCTCTCTCTCTCTCTCTCTCTCTCTCTCTCTCTCTCTCTCTCTCTCTCTCTCTCTCTGCCATCATCCAACATGGATAAGACTACATCAAGAGAGCGGGAGGGGAACCAATGCCAAATCCATCTCATTATCTCATCCCACCCTTCAAAAAAAAAAAAAACATTGACTAATAATGACAACTACTTCTACAGTTCCACGCTTTCCTAGTTTCATATCCTCAACTTCAACCTCAACTAGTACTCCAAAACCTCCACAACTTCACTTCAAAGCCCATAATGCACCCAGTTTTTCTCAGCAGATAAGTCAGAACTCTCTCACTCTCAATCTCAGAAGAGAAGTCAAAACTGAGAATAATCCTTTTGAGGGTAGATTGGTAAATGAATTCCTTTTCCTTTCATTAATCATACTTCTAAACAGTTTATTAACTGAAGGCTAACACTACACCTCAATCTCATTGGCCACTACTGTAGCCACCAATGACTTGAAATGGCTACTGCTTTACACAAGGAGATTTTCAATACAACAAAGATGATTTGAGACTTATTATTAGAAGTGGTTCACACCAAAGATGATTTGAGACTTATTATTAATTAGTTCCAAAGTCATGTCTATGTACAACAATATCAATGATAATTAGAAAGCAATGTTCATGAAAGAAATACCCCCAATGATTTTAACAAATTCAAGATATAAAGGAAGGGTTCCACCATTAATATTATCAAGAACTACCTATCAAAAAATATCTATTAGCAAGAACCACTTAAGAGTCACAATTCATTTTACTAGTCATGACAAACTGGGATAACATCATAGTAATTGAAAGAAAAACTGATTTCAAAGTGAGGGAAAAGCAAGAAAAATTGAAAGAAAAAAGATGCGATATGAAACAGGTTCAGATATTAGAAGACAGAAATGTTAACAAAGGCGGGAAACATAGCTCAATCATCCATGGAATGACCAATTTGTACATCAAAAAGGAAGGTCTTTCAGCCAATTATTGAAAACTAATAAAGACCTCAATCTAAATCATGTACTTCAACTTTTCTTAAAAGATGAAACCCAGTTCTTTGTAAATGCCAAGTATCAAAGGAAGGAATACAATTTATAAAAACCTAGTTCTCATACTAGATCTTTGATTTCTCAGTTTAGACTCTATTCTAGGTAGTTTCATAAATGCAAAACCTTTATCCAATTTTACTAACAGAAATTCCTCAAAAACACCCAACTAAGCCCTAAATGAATCCCAATTTGAAAGTTGAAACAACAAGAACCAATTCCATCAAAGCTCATATTTCAAGTTCATAGCTAAGTACTAATCAAAACACTGTGGCATTATTCTAACTTCATAGTTAACTATTGAGTGTCTTTTTTGGACTCTCTTTCTAGAGTGGCTCAAAAGTTACAATTATACAAGCACTAACTTATATCTGATTTACCTCTAGCTGCGTTTGGTATTGAAATTGGTAGCATTCACACTGCGGTGTGCACTAGCGTGTCACCATCTTGAAGCTGTTAAGACTTGGAAGAGACCCCATTTGCAAAATACCTTTGGAAAGAAAAGAGTTAATGAGTAACTTTGTGGATTTTTTTTTTTTTTTTTATTGGATAGGTAATCAAAGATTTAATTATTTCATAAAAAGGACATCATGTTCACGATAGTGAACACTTAGACCTTAAAACAAATACAAGTACCTCAAGAAGAGATACGAATAGAAAGAAGAAATTCAGAAATGGAAATACATTGAGTAAAACCCCAAATTTTAGCCCATGTAAATAAGGTCCCAACTAGTATAGGCTTCAAAAGATCTATGGATCTCACAGTATCTTCAAAAGTACGATTATAGCGCTCCCACCAAATTAACCACATCATACCAGCTGGCACCATATTCCAAATATTAGATAAATGCTTCCCCGCCAATTCCACCAGCCAAAAAGAAGGGAAGTTACTGTCCTCGGCATCACCCATTGGATTCCAAATATCAAAAAACCTTCACTCCACAAAGCATAGGCAAACTTATAATGGAGTAGAAGATGATTCACAATTTCCTAATCACACTAGCACATACAACACCAATTAACTAGAGGTAATCGCCTAAGAACCAGATTATCAATGGTAAGAATAATCATGTGGTTTGCTCAAAGTTAAACAATAATATTAAACATAATCGAAGGATTCGAGCCTTCCCTTTCAACACAAACATGGAAGCTTTCAATGGCGAACACACTCACACTGTCACACACACTAGACACAGCCAGAATGAAAACTAAATTTGAATACAAAAACACACTTGACAGAGCAAAAATGAAAATTAAATTCCTAGTTATTGAATCTGCAAATTATGTTAGGAAATAAATCAAGGGTTACAGAGTGTCTAAAACCACATTTCCCACACAACCAATACTCACAATCCCTTGGATTGAGCCTTGCAATCTCATTGTGCTTGTACTCAAAATAAAAATAAATAAAACTCAATCAATATTTGTATGAAAACTGTAAAGGAAACAGAGATTATGATTTGAACTCAAATAATGAAATTGCAAAAGTCGAACAATTAGAAGTCGAAATAGGGAAATCGATGATGAGCTCAATTTTCTGAGAAATGTGAAACAAAAATCATGGGAAAATCAATGAAAAAGTGTGGGTAAACCCAAAAAAAAAAAAAAAATCAAAGGACGAAATTAGGGTTTGTGATTTGTACCTAATCGGAGCTGAGAACACAACGCCAAGAGAGATGAAGAGTCACAAAACCGAGATCAATTCTTACCTAATCAGAGCTATGCGATTTCCATGATCGTCAAGCTCTATGAGATTTCCATGAGCTCTATGAGATTTCTATGAGTTCTATGTTTTCTCAATTTCAAGCTTTAAGTGAGAGAGTGAACAAGTTTTATGCTATCTTTTTAAATTTTGTTGTGGGATTTTTTCAAGGGCTGAAAATTTTGTCACATTTTATCAAGGGTTGTGGGATGAAAACTGTAAACGTTTTGGTACAAAACTGGCCCGCTCTTTTTTTTTTTTCTTTATATATATATATATATATATATATATATATATATAAGGGTGTTTTAACTTATTTTGAGGGACCTAATAACCTTTGAAATAAAGTTTAGTAATATAAGCAGCCGCATTTGTATTTATAGATTGTATTGATAGATTTTAATAAACCCTAGATAAAAGAGGGTTGAAATAACTAAAGTTTGTTGTAGTATTTCTTATTATGAGATTTTGTTTTCTTCTTGTCAAAAGTAATTTTTGTAGTACATTTAGGAGGACAAAACATGATTCCATTATTATAAGCTAGAAGGGAAAAAATTTAGCGAAGTTGAGATTTCATGTGCATTTTTTTAAGACAATTCTGTTTATTGGAAGTTTTTTGTAATACATGGGATAATTTAATAAAGCTATATATATACACTATATTTGTGCTTACCGTCCTATTCGTCAAAGTTATCAAATAAATTTGAGTGACTATATATCGGGTAACAGCTTTTTAATTATTGAAACACCATCCAAGATATTTTCTATCTTGTAATATATAATCTACCAAATTTGTATAGAAAGCCAAATTCCAAAAATCACTTTTAAAAAAACCATATGTGATAACTCATTAACAGCAGAGCACTCGAGTTCTAAAATCCTCAAAAATAATGTAATTCTCCTGCTTCTGTTTTCTCATTCTCTCTCTAAATATTTTATTCTCATCCTTTTATTTTAACAAACCCAAATCCAACATAAATCCATTTTAAAGATCTCAAACCCTGGATGAGATGATCAAGTAAAAAAAAATCCAGTAAACCTGACCACTTTTGTTTTTAAGTTTGAGAAATTTATCTTATAAATGCTTACCTCTTTTCTCTCACTTTCTCACTTTCTGATTCTATAGACATTTCCGTCCATTATATTTTTTTCAAATACAAACAAAATTTCCAGCATTGATTATGTAAATTTCATCCTTAAGTGATTATCTGGCAAGCCACTTTGGATATAACACAAAACAACAAACCCTAGCTACTGATAGTAGAATGAAAGGCTTGACCATTGTAGTACTGGGAAAAGAATATTAAAAAGAGATGCGAGTAGAAAATACAAAAAAAAATCGTTAGTTTTTATCAGTATCATTGTATATTCCCTGGTTACATCGAGGGTCTAACTGTTCACAAGAAAGTTGTGGAGTATTATTAATGCAGTAGTAGTGGTGTGGTGTCCACTGAGGCATGATGAAACTCCATGTGGCTCTGGGAAAACTACCAAAGACACAGTACAAGAGTGATCGATCATAGTGCAGATGTGGTCCATTGAGGTATTGACTACTAATTACCACTACTTTTGTTGATTAGCATGAGAAGAACGTTGTCCCATTTATCGTTTTCGAGAGAGTGATAGGTAGCTTCGAGAAAATATGACAAATGGTTTCCACTGTTTGTCGTTCTAGATGGGTTAAAAAAAAAATATTCTACATACTAAAAATTTTTCAAAATATTATACATCCGATTATTTATTTTATACTTTATTTTATTAAAATATTAATTTTTTAATAATTATTTCATTTTTTTTTCATATATACAACAAACACATTCGTTTATCTTTGGAATATATAAAAAAAATAAAAACTTAAATGCAAAATAAATAATACCAGTGTAAATTTACACGATTATTATATAAACTTATAAATAGGGTTGTACACCGTGCAATGCGGCCGGTTTTTGTGGTTGTTTCTGCATCGCACTAGAATCTTTGGTTTCCTAAAAACCCAAGCCACTGCATCACCCCTTGTGCCTATGATTTCAGGTTGGTTCTCTTACTCTTACTTATATCTGCATTCTTATTCTTTTTCTTCTTAATTGCCTGTGGTTGACTCAGTCATTAGCATTCATTACACGGTTTAGATTATTTCCCTGAACCAGTAACTGTGTACAAAGTGTCATATTATTTAAAATTTTAAATCACCCTAAATTGGAAAAACTTTTATATTTGTAACATTTAATTTTTCGTTTACATGGTTCATATAATCAGCTTAGACTAAAGGGTAATCACCCATATGTAATAATTAACAATTTGCAGCAAATGTTGCTAACAGTAATCAAATGTTGCTAACAATCGCACTTGAGGAACATTTCTCCGACAATATCAGTGGCGGTTCTAGTCAACACGGTGGTCGATGTCCACCTGTCTATCACACACAGAGAGGAAGAGATATCTAAAACCAAAATCAAACTCAGAAAACTCAAGGATTCAAATCACAAATCAAAACTTAGATCAAATCTAAATATCATAAGATTCAAAACCCATTACAAACCCAAATATTAAAACCCATTACAAACCACCTATCTAACTGAGATGAGTGATGGAGTGAGTTGAGTCTGAGAGACTGAGAACAAAAGTCTAAAAAAGAGAGAAAGAGACAAGTTAGAGTGTTAGACAACTAGGTACGTGTGTGGCTGAGAGTAAATAAGAAAAAAAAATCTTAAACAATGACTTAAAACACTAACCAAATATGGCATCGTTTTTCTTTTTTTTATTTATTTATATATTTGTTTAAATGCAAGACAACTTAGACAAGACCTGAGTGAGACTATTCAGACTTTAGGATTGACACACGCTAACATTTTTTATTCATTGATAGGCACATTAACGTTTTTTTTTTTTTTTACTTCGCACGTAGGTGAGAAAGAAACTAAGAGTCCTCATCAAAAAAGAAAAAGAAAAAAAAGAAACTGAGAGTCTGAGCACTGCGTGCTCAGCACGCCATATATTTTTAAACAGAACATGGGCCACGACGTGAGAAACTGAGAGCACTATATTTAAAAAATAAATAAATAAAACAAAATTATATATATATTAAACATACTCGGTGCAATTCGGTTCTCGATAGTGTGCACATCTCAACACCGATAACCGCACCGGTCCGAAGTCAATACTGAAGAGATGCTGCCAATTCGCCAACCACAGTGCCGGAAACCTTCAGTGGAGCTCTGAGGGGGGTGGATCGGTGCAGTCAGACCGGTTTTAGTCGATGCTTTTTTTTTGATAAACAAAAATGGGGGCCTTTATGGTTGTATTATGCCACCCGGGATGTTATTTACCATGTGAGGGACAGGACCCACAAGAACCACCGAGGTACCCGCCAAGGCTCGAGCCTATGTTCCCCTTAAATCCCTCACACCGCGGCCCGCCAACGAAAGGCCATTGGCAGGACTCGAACCCAAGCCTTTCAAGCAGGGAAGCGAAATCCTGACCAACTCAGCCAACCCCCCGTTGGTCGGTTTTAGTCGATGCTAGTAGATCAACGAATAGGACTACTTATAAATTTATATAATTATATACTAACTAATGTAGGTTTTTTTAGACAAAATTATATAAAATTTTACACATATTTATATTTTTCACCCACTTAGTGCTCTTAAGATTTGTATCGAACTAGTCATATTTATTACTTCAAAGTGATTTCAAGCGTGTAAATCAATTCATAGTTTGAAATCTAATAGCAGAAGAAATAAGAAAAAGTTCTCTTCCAAAAGAGAGAGAGAGAGATGTGAGGAATAGTTTGAGTGAAGTTAATTTGAAAAACAGTTTAGAGGTTGTCTCAAAGAGAGAGAGAGAGAGAGATGTAAGAATTAAGTGACAAACTTGTAGTTTTTTATTTTTTATTTTTTATTTTTTTTTTAGAATAATTTTCCTAAAGAGTATCCCTTTACATTTTACTTCTAGAGAAAATGATGATTTGAATATTTACTGGGTGGGTCCTCATCGTCAATTTTTTCAAATGTTAATTTTCCAATCATCATGCTTCTTGCTCAATCACATGTTGGGCTCTCCTTTAAGCAGAGTACTTGGGTTCAAATCTTAATAAGTGTTATCACAATTGTTAGTAACATATAATTTATATCGAATTGAAAAAGAAAAAAAAATTGTATCATAGATATGTATTGGTTATACTCATGAATCATACGATAAATAAATACATATTATATGAATCATATTATATTATATTATATGAATCATATGTATTAAACTATATATATAAACAAGTGCGTTTTTGCTAAATTTTATACTTTGACATGAATCCAACAAGTTGTTGAGCTTGTTTTTATACAATTACTGGGCTACGCAACTAAGCCCGATAAAATGGCATACCAATGATATTTTATTTTTTCATCTCCTTGCAAAAGAAAGACATGTATATCTTATATGAAAGTGCAAATTTCTTTTCTATATTGTAAATAAACTATTGGTTGAATGACAATAGAACTTCTTTTTTTTTTTTTTTGTTGTTATTATGATTATAGGTCAAATAAACTTGAATGGGAATAAGAAAAGTAAAGAAAAAATTATTGAAATAGAGAGCATAAATAGATAGAAAATGTTAGAGATGATGATGAAGAAAATGACCAAGAAGACGAAGTCAACGAGGATAAGATTTTGTAATATGACATTGGCTTGGAGTCTTGGACTATGGAGAGATAAAGCTGATTAATTAAGAAAAATGATGAATATGATGAGAAAAAATTATTTTAACTTATATATATATATATATATATATATATTATATTACCTTTTGATTTTGATTTTGACCAATTTAACTGTGGATGTTAAAAATATATTTTTATTTGATTTATTTAGTTATTTTTATTAAATATTTTATAATAAATATACCTTTAATATATGTATATAACTTTTTTTTATAAAGTATTGTTTTTGTAGCTTATAATACACGATTCAAAAAATGAAAAATCAATTTACGATGTAATTCATATTTTGAAATAGTGAGTATTATTTGTTTAAACTTTTACCTAGGGGGAAAATAACTCTTCATTCTTTTCCTTTTTCCTTTTTTTTTTTTTTTTGGAATGATTAATATCAAAATAGGATAAAATTATTGTCCCAAATTTATTTTTTTATAAGAAACATAATAACAATCTTAAACAAATTTAGCTCAATTGATCAAATCTTCTAAAATTACATAGATCTCATACTAGCTAGTAAAATCAAAGATTTAAGAGAATTCAAAGTCTAGTAACCAAAAAACAACATCCCAAGATCGAAGGGAGCTTTTGTTTTTTTAGATAAAGATTTTGTTCTTTATCTAACACTTTTTAATGTTTCTAACAAAAAAGTTCACTATTCAAATTATTCCTCATTTATAACTATCGAATTACAACTTTTTTCATTGAAAATTTTATTAAAAATAGTCGATATTGTTTGCTAAGTAGTGTCTCCCCGAATGAAATGGAATCCCAATGAGAGAGGCTATCAAGGAATGACCATTGTTGTGCTTGGCAATGTGCTGCAAAAACAAACACATTCATCTAGAGATTTGGAGTACAACCTTAAAGAGTAGAAAGTTGTTACCAAATGGAATGACACGAAATCTAGATCCGAGATTTCGGACCGTACGATCATACCATCCTTGACCCGCTGAGTCCAACAAAGGTGAGCCCACGACAGGGAAGCACGAAACATTGATCAGACAAATTATATATAATATGCATATTCTTATGCGTGAATAAAGTTTATTCAATAAACTAACCAATCATAGTCATAGCACCATAAAAGTGGATTGCTAAAAGATTTACTAGCTAGCCAGCCAGATCTGACTGGTACGCAGTACGCACAGTTCTTCACAAACCCGTATTCGGATATTCCACAGTTTCACACCATTCAACCACAAATGTGGAACAAGTGGCCCACACCTGGCTATGCACTAGCCACAAATATGCGCTCCCAAGTTGTTGATGGATTAGTATTCGAGAAAAAAATCCCGCGTACATGAGCTCATGGCTTTTGTGGTAGAAAGATTTTGTGACATGTTATATTTACAAGTGTAAAGATTATAAGATCGAGTTCCCACTATTGCTCAAGCAATTTCACACTATGTATGATATAGTTAATATGGATGAGAAAATTATAGGTTCGAGTAATGACAAATGCT
Source organism: Quercus parvula (assembly GCA_030820535.1). Taxonomy (NCBI): domain Eukaryota; kingdom Viridiplantae; phylum Streptophyta; class Magnoliopsida; order Fagales; family Fagaceae; genus Quercus; species Quercus parvula. Next base: position 30,088,929 of record JAUAME010000007.1, read on the forward strand.
CGAGCAATCTTATATCTTCCATTAACGAGTTTAGGTAGGTGAAGATAATAACCATGCCCTAACACATGTCAACTCTATTATTATTCAAAAAAATATAAATCTAGATTATGGTTTTTAAGACCGTAAAGTGCATCTAAATCTTTGTTCTTCTTCTTTTTGGCTTTACTCAAAAAAAAAAAAAAAAATCTTTTGTATTTGTTTTTGTTTTTTCCTTTTTATTTGCTAGGTTATCCCTTCTAATTATTATCTATGTTTATTGGTTCTGAAGCTGCCGTCATTGAAACGAAAGCAACACAGTCTTTCTTCTAAGTTCTAACCAAAAAAGATTTTGTCTTCTTCTCAAAAAGTTAAGTTCCACCCAAAAAAAAAAAATCTGAAAATGTTTTGCTACTTCCTTATGGAAAACCAAGGTTGGATTAAATGAAAAATTAAATTACAATACAATAATATCAACTTTTAAAGTTGGCATGCAATGCACATAAGGCTCGTACTTTTACAATTTTATTCTCCAGGAAAAAAAAAAAAAACTTTTACAATTTTGTTTTATTTTATTTTATTTTATTTTATTTAGAATCTACTTTTACAAAACTGATATATAAGATTGATAGACATCTTTACTTCTAATTTTTACAATTTATTAACACAAGCATCCTTTCACAAGGAAAACTTTTGATTCGGTTAGAATGGAGTCGGAAGGAATTGAAACCGAAGCCAGCGAGGTCAAATCGGAGAACATTTAGGCAAGTAGGGAAACTGAAGGGGTATCAATCATCAATGAGGGTGTAAGTCACGTTAATGATGAAACGATTATGAGGGAAACATTACACTCGGATTTAGCTATCCCAGCAAACCAAGACTATACTTCGAGCCATTTGTCTCCAGCTAAAATTCAGGAATCAATGAATACAAGCTATAATGAAGGAGTTAAAAGAAAAGCGTTTCATGCTGCAAGAATGGCATCGGAAGTGACGGGGGAAGAAGCGGTGGATGGCGGACCGGAGAGGGTTCAAGTGAGCAGGGAAACTGAAGGGGACTGAGTAATTAATTTAACCGTTGGGCACGTTATAGCAATTAGTGAGGTGAGGGAGACATTACACATGGTTCCAGTCATTCATTCGAATCAATTTTCTTTGTCGAGCCAGTTGCCTCCAGTTGAGTCCCATAATTCAAGGAATTTCATGTATTAATGAGGGTGTAACAGATTTGATGGAGGATTTATTCCCTATTCAGGTACCAACGGAAAATTTATTTGATTTTCTAATAAATGAAACTGATGTTGACCAAGGTTTTTGGACCCAGACCGTTCATTGAACCGTAAAAGGGAGAGGTTCAAGGTTTTTGAGATCGAATCGAGGTCGAATTGGAGTCGAACCGTGATAACATCATAATTAATTTAATAATTAATTAAAGCCTAAATATAGATATTAAATTTATAAAACTAGCAAAATTGACAATATATCTATATATGTGAGGGAAATTTAATGATTTTCAAGCATATATTTAATAATTAAATAAGAAAGTTAATAAAATAAAATAATAACCATGAAAATATTAAAATTTATGATTAATTTTTTAAATAAAGTTGAATATCTTTGAAGGATTTTAATTATAATTTTTTTTATTCCTTGTAAGAGATTAATAATTTAATTAAGTAGAATAAAATTGTATTAAGTTTTTTTTTTTTTTTTTAAATTGCTAAGGGGTTGGACCGCACAGTTCTCACCGGTTTGTGCGGTCCAACCCCGGTTTTAGTGGTTTACGGAATTAACAAAAAATCCGGTTCTTTAGGCTTAAAAAATAGGTTTTCATCCCAGTTCCTGGTTTTCACGGTCTGACCTCCCGGTCCGGTTCTAAAAACCATGATGCTGACCTTAACAGGTTTAATGAGATTCCGTCTATAAAAGGAAAGCCAAATAATGCTCTTAATGAGTGTTTTAATTCAGCCTAAAAACAAAAATACTCATCATAATACCAGGAGCACGTGCAAGTCAGCTAAGTCACCCATCATGGAATTTACTCACAAAGATCCAAAATTTTAAAATTTGCAATACACACGCAACCTTACTCTTATGAGCATCAAAAGAAATCGGAAAAAACAAGCACGCACTAGAGGCATGGGTAGTAAGACTATGAGTAAACACTTGGGTGTGAAGAAAGGTCGTATTGGTCATTTGGAGTTCCCTGAAAAGCTGAGAATGGTTTCAAAAGATGATGAAAGCTCATCAAATTTAATGGTGGAGGCTGTGCATCAGCCCCACCAATCACCATGAGTTTCCTAGTGCGAAACTGTCATGGGCTTGGGAACCCATGTATAGAGAATGAGCTTGCAGATTTTGTGCGGTCAAAAGATCCCTCTATCGTGTTTTTAGCCAAAACATAGGTAGATGAAGTTAGGCTAAAAAATGTGTTGAGGAAGATAAGGTGTGAGAATATATTCAGTGCCCCAAGAACAAATAGGGGGGGTGGATTAGTGTTGTTCTGGAGATCGTCTATTAATGCAACTATGGAGGGTTCAAGCTCACGTTACATCGATGCAACGTTTCAAGAAGAAGATAGGGTAGGGATTGGAGTGATTATCCGAGATTGCCAAGGAAAGGGCTTGGCACAATGGCCAAAAATCATCCCTCTCCCCCAAACTGTCATAGAGCTTGAAACTTTGACTGCATCAAAGGCTTTACAGTGTGCTACTGATCTGAGGTTGAATGATGTCAGCCTAGAGGGAGATGTAGAGATTGTTATAAATGCTTTGAATGAAGATTTGCACTCTTTGGCATCCTTTGGTTTACCTATTCAAGATGTTAAATGTTTTGCAAATTTATTTCATTGTATTAGGTTTTCACATGTTCGTAGAGAAGGAAACAGTGTAGCCCACATCCTAGCTAGACATGCACGACATGTCACTAGTTTTCAAGTATGGATGGAAGATGTCCCATCGCACACCGTTGATACTTATCAGGCAGATTTGCCTACTATTTAATAAAGTTCATAGTCTTGATTCTAAAAAAAATAAAAAATAAAACTCAAACCAATAACAATAATTGATAGACATCCTGATCACCAACTTTTAGAGAGTTTAATCTTTAAACTTGACCCAACAACTTTTCACTTACATAAAGTGTACTTACCATCTCATGATTTACATTAAAATCTAACCTCTGAGATATTATAAAAATTCTATGTTTAAAAATAAAGCTTTTATATTAAAAACGTTTAATGATTTCTAACTCAAATTAAATCTTTCCTTTTTTGGGAATAGAATAAAAGATGAGATTTTAATTTTAAATTTCTAAGACCTACCAAGTGTGTGTAATTATCATACTACTCCTTTTAAGGTGGACCTTAAACCAATACAATTTATCCACACATCCCCTTTATTCTATGACTTTGAAGAAAAAAGAAAGTGTATGAATCCATCAAGTATGTGTGATTAGCAAAGTATCCTTTTTGAGAGATGGACTAATATTTGTAAGCATCATCAACTTTTTTTTTCCCCTTTAAGATAAGATAGATCTCAAATCTCTAGTTACTCGACGGCAAAAGAGTTTAGTAGTTGAGCTAACTAGAATTCACAAATCATCCACTCATTTCTTGATCTACCAACTTGAGAGGAAAAAAAAAAGTGTATAAATATTAATTAAAATAGAAGTAAACTATTATTGCTCCTTTAGGAGCTTAGATCTTTTAGGAAACTTCTAAGAAGATTATGAAGGTGAAATTATTTAGTTCACCTAATAAATTACAACATTATCTCACAATAGGATAGTCCTATACGTGTGCCTCACACATAGGGCCTACTCTTATGTGAAAGGAAGGCGTAATACACCAAGTATATAGAATAATAGTTGTTACATAGGTAAATACCCAATAAGAATTAAAATCTTCTAAAATTCTTATGATAACTTTGTTGTCAAATTCTTTTATATATATATATATATATATATATATATACACACACACACTGATCAATGATTGTTTGAATTATTGATGATGTGATAAATTTTATGCACACATTTGATTGATGGATGGCTAATTTTTGGGACTGTTGATCTCATTTAAGTCCTTTTTTTTAATTTTTTTTTATTTCCTTTATAAACAAAAACTAGGTACTCTCATCTAATAGGGTTTTTTCTTCTCAAAAATTTAAGCTCTAAAAGAATAGAAAATTTTGAAAATGTTTTGCTAATACTTTATAGAAAAAGAAGTTTAGCTAATTGACCTTTTTTTTATTTAAAAAATTGAATGACAATAATGCTTTTAATTTTACAAAGTTGACAAAGTGATTGATAAACTTTGGAGAGTTTAATTCTTGGACTCCAACCAACAACATATAGTCGAGGCCATCAAATTAAGATCCAACCTGTATTAAGCATTAGCTAAAAAAAAGAGTGTCTAACATCTACAATAATATTAGAAACTTTCATATTTAAAAAAAAAAAAAAAAAGATTTCTAACTTAAGTTCTTGCCACATCAAAACAAAAAATTCAGCAGAAAATCTCCACTACAGCTTGCACCACCAAATCAATATGATTGATAAAATCAAGCTAACAAGTTCCTATGATCCCTTAAATGGCTATTCACCTCATTGAATCTGACCATATCTTGTATAAACATTTACACTTTGTACATTTCAAAAAAGGTTTTTGAATATCATGTAACTATAAATAAAATACTGAATTTTATACATACACCCCTTTCCTTTGGCCATAAAGGTTCTAAAGCATTCTTACATCAATATGAAAAATTAGAATGGAAAAGTGTAATTTTAACTTGGAAATATAAACTATTTTGACAAATATTATTTAAAAAAAAAAAAAACTTAAAAGATGAGATAAAAAAAAGAATTTTTTTCAATAGTTCAAGAATAAAAAAAGATCGTTTTTAAAATTTAAGAATAGAATATCAACTATTTTTAGTATCTTAACAAAAAAAATGATTTTTTTTTAAAGTTTAAAAAACTATTAAAATACTAGTACGAAGGTAAGTACAGGTAGTTTTGCAATAATACGGACAACAAAACCGTCCTTAACACAAAAACGACAAATCCTTCCAGGCTCTAAAATATAAAAAGTTATAAATTTTTCTGAGTTTATCGCTGACTTTTAGACTTTCCTTTTCCTTTGTTTTTTGTTTTGTATAAATAACGTACTTTTCCAATGTCTCTGTCTCTCTCAGCTTATTTCACCTTTTCCTCTTTGGGGCCTTTGGCTTCTTTAACTGACAATAACAAAACATATTATTCCAACACTATCCCGGAAATTTAATATTTCTGGATAATTCATTTTCTGACCCTGTGACAAGAGTTCTTGTTTTACATGGGAATCATTTTTTTGACATAATCATGGAGCTATGGACACTTATTATTTGTTGTATGTAAGGATATAGAGAAGTCAGAAACTGGTTCAGCTGGGTGCTTTCTCAAATGGGTAGGTGGAAAAAGAGAGCTTTGAGTTTTGATGAGGTTGTGGAGTTTGTGAACCGTATCATACAAGAGATGCCTCTAATTCCGTTCTTGATTCCTCTAATATTGATTGCTTGGGCTATTGAGAGATGGGTTTTCTCTTTTACCAATTGGGTTCCACTCATTGTTGCTGTCTGGGCAACTATGCAGGTAATTTCTTTATAGTTCTCCTTTTGTTTTCATGATTCTTTCCTTGAATTTTTTATTTATTTAAAATTGTTACTTTTTTTTTGTTGTTGTTTTGGTTTAAGTGAAATTGACTGACTCTATTGTTATGTTGCTCTTTTTTTAAGCTCTTTTAGTTATGATTGTGTTCAGTAATTATTGCATACTAATTAATTATGAGCAAATGAAATTGTCTGGTCTGTGTTGCTTACTTTGAACAGGTTTTTTTTTTTTTTTTTGGGGGGGGGGGTTGAATTTAGAGCTTTTCAAGTGTACTGTGATATTTCTTTTCCTCACAGTAGTGAATTTGGCCTTTTATTTCATTGCTAATCTATGTGGCTTTTTTTAATATAAATTTGTTGCTCTGTGTTGCACTTTTCCCCAGAATTCTACTACAATAAACTTTTGCATATCTCTACAAGTCTTCTAAAATTGAATTTTTTTTTAATGGTGTGTGTGTTGTATCTTTATGTAAATGTATAATATCTAGTTCTGCTGCCATTCCTGACTGAGTTCTTGTTGAGTTTATTATTAGCTTTATATATTTCTTTATTCAGGCTGAAGCTTGCCTTGCACAGCGGGTTATCTCATATCTTTTTGACAGTATAAGCATTGTACTTGAATATGTAATTTCTTCCTTATGAAATCTGATGCAATTCATTGCATCTCCCAAACCATTCCTTTGCCATTGATTAATTATGACATAAAAACAATTAAAATTATACCCAAAATTGAAATTGAAATTATTGTTTATTTTATTTTTTTATTAGTTTATGCAAATTCAATAGGCAACTTTGATGGAGAGAAGATATGCGTTGACAGATGTTACTTATCTAAAAAAAGGAAAAAAAGAAGAAGATATCCTTTAGTATGCTCAGATAGAAAAAATGATGGGAGTTTACACCAAGCAAAAACTAATATATATATATATATATATGTATGTATGTATGTATGTATGTATATGGAAAGCTATTCTGGTATGCATTCTTGCAGAAGTTTATCCAATAACTAGATTTCCTATCAAAAAAAAAAAAAATTACAGTAAGTGGGAGCACTCTTTGAACCAATTTTTGGTGGTGGATAATCATGTATTGATATTTCTCCTTTTATTATTTTCTTTGTTTCTTTTCATTATTTGTGCTGCATTGATGGTTGAATAAAAAATTGAGTTACAAAGACAAGATCTTCTCTTTTTTGGATAAGTAAGAAAATTTTTATCAAACAAGGCTACTTCATGCAAGCCACATGAAGTAACCAAAAAAAAAGTATACAGAAAAACAGAAGGAAAGAAAAAAAAAAAAACTATGTTCAAATAAGAAGAGAATCTAAGTACTCTCCTTTGTCACACTCACACACACACACACGTATATCTGAGCATGCACATTTGTGGCAAACCCATTTTTGGTATGTAGCTGAAATAGCTTTTACATTGTTGTGTTCATTGTGGAAAGGAGCATTATTGCACACAATAAGATCCTACGTTTCCTTTGTAGTAGCACTGAGTTTCAATTAGTTTTAGTGTCATCTGATCTCATCCATTATAAAAATGAGGAAATCCGGAAATGTTTACTCATATAACATAGAAACGAGTTGATAGGTTTTTTATATTTCTTTTTCTTTTTAATTGTTGTGTGCCATTATGTCACCCTTTCTTTCTCCTTTAAAATAATCATCATGTAAACTGCCAATGGTCTGGCATTCCTCCCCCATATATAAGGGGTGAGGATAAAGTCATAAATCCAATCCCGTACCTGTGTATGAATTCTGTTTACCTATCCAAAAGAAAAAGGGGGAAAAATAATCCAGGGAACTAAATTGTTGTTACAAACTTGAGCATGCTATCTTTATACAAGAGATATATTTGAGCACAAACTAAGGAACTCATGTGCTGTAGCATTTGAAACATCAGTGCAGGGCCAAAATATAGCTGTACTTTTGCCAACTCAAAACCTTTTTTTTTTTTAATATAAATTTTTGGCCAAGCTATATATGTTGGGGGTTTGAAGTTAGGAGTATAATTTTGATTTTGGCTTGTCTGCCATAATAGAAATCCATTATGTTATAATTTCCTTTATTTATTATAGTTTTAATTTTTCACATACTGTACCTGTCACATTCTTTAAATTATTTGTGATTTTTTCCCACTTCTTTTGATTCAATAAAGTCTAGTTCTATAATAGGCTTCTACTTAACAGAATTATGCTTTAATTATAATCAGTTCAAAAGACCTCTATACTTTGTCATTGTTTCACACATAATGTGCTTTAGGTTTTTTGGTTAATGAGTTTTGAAATCATACATGGTGATAACCTGAGATGTCACTTTCATGTGTGCAGTATGGTACTTATCAACAGCGAATACTCGTCGAAGACATGAATGAAAAATGGAAGCGAGTCATACAGAACACCTCAGTAACTTCACATTTGCTTCTTTTTGGTTATATGAACAATGAGTCTTTGAGATTTATGAAGTCGATTTTTATCCATTTGCATTTTTGTAGGCAATAACACCGTTGGAGCACTGTGAATGGTTGAATAGGCTGTTGATGGAAGTATGGCCTAACTTCATTAGCCCAAAGCTCTCAATAAGGTTCTCATCCATTGTTGAGGTAAGATCCTGTACTTCATTATACTTGAGATTCACTTTTGTTCACTCAACACAGAAATTATGCAACTCCTCTGCTCGATGTTTCATTTCTTGCTAGTATTTGCATGTTTTTATGGTTTAATAAATTCATAGTTTCTACAGTAGATCTATTGCATTTAGATCATGACAAGATCAAATTTTTCCCCCCTAGATCAACTTAGATTTAATCCATGACCCTCCTACTAGTGGGATTACAATGTTTTATAATTTTTTTTGAAAAGAAATCTCCAGAAATGGATATTAGAGTAGTTGATTCCGTGTTGCCATTCCATTATTGACAACTTGACAGGAGTACTGATATTCTCTTTTCCTCTATTGTCATAAAGTCCATGGAATTGATATACTGCAACCTAATGCTGGAACAAATTGTGTTCATACTTGTTACCAATATCATAAGTGCTTCAGTAGAATATCTCCCCTTAGTTTGGCATACATACATACATTACATTTTATAATGATAAACTTAATTAGAAAATCTACTCTTTTGCAGAAACGGTTAAAGCACCGAAAATCAAGGCTTATTGTAAGTGGTCTACTTTTTCTTTTAAATTCATTCTTTATCATATCCTTGGACTGATGATAACCGAATGCTACCTCTATACTGAAGAAAAGCTATCATGTAGGAAAAAATTGAATTGCTTGAATTTTCACTGGGTTCAAGCCCACCAAGCCTGGGTCTTCAAGGGACTAGCTGGTCAACTTTGGGTGATCAGGTTTGGTTTCTGATTTTTAGTTCTGAAATTTTATGTGTATCCCATTCACTTTTTTTTATGTGTTGAATTTTCGATATTATATCAAGAACAAGCCTTTTTCGAAATCCAATATAAAAGCTTGGAAAGGAGGTTTCTACAAATAGGAAGATTTCTTATGTTGTTTCTCTACTGTTTATTTGTTAGTCAACCTGATTGAAATCCTTTTTCAGGTTTTATTGTTTGAGGTAGAATCCTTTTTCAGTTTTTCCTTTTTAGTTTTTTTTAATGTCTTGTTCCTGTTAACGTTCTATCAGGTGCTTTGCTCATGCTGGTTACTTCTTGCTTGTTGCTTTTATTGTTAAAGGCAAGTCTGAGTTGCCATAATTTTATAAGCTGGTAGTGATCAGCTTCTGTGTTTGCTATAAACAAGGAATTGGTCATTATGTCATTCTTTTAAAATTCAGCACTTCCATGTTGGCTTAGCTATATAATGGATGTTAAAATGATTGAAGAATTGGCCTAATTAGTTATCAGATACTGACCTAGGCCTTGTGTGTATGTTCTCTTTATTTTATTTTATTTTCTTGAAATTTTACATACATTAATGTAAGTATGTTTGTGTTTCCTCAAATGCAGAAGGAGATCCAAGGAAAATTTAAAGTCTCTAGTAAGCAATTTTTAAGTATTGATTTAAGTCCATCACTGATTCCAAGTGGAATTTCTACCAAATAGCCTTCGTTATCTCTGAAATAACAACCTCTAAATAATTTCTACCAAATAAAGCATTAAGTACTGCTGATGCCTCCATGTAAACTGTGTTCTTTAATTTCATACCGGTGATGTATATAAATAGTTGTTTCAATGGTTTTTTAAGATGTGCAATTAGCCCTTTGACTTGCCATGTATTGGTCAAGTCACTAACTATGGTTCTCTGCAACCAGTTTTATCTAAAAACTTCTATAAATTTTGTGTCTGTGCGTGTGTGTTGAATGAGAAGAAGAGTACAAAATAATAAACCTTGAAAGCACTGAAAATGGTCAAGGGATCAAGTTGTAACGAAAATATAAAAGAATGTGCTCTACTGAAATTTTAGATACAATTCACTTTGCACTTGTCAAGGTAAACATCAACCTTTGTTTTTGTCTGGGGTGTAAAACTGTCATCTTGGCATCTAAAAGTTAAAATAGTATATTATGTTAGTGGGTGATTTTCTTTTAGTAAATATCAAAAACAGAAGCACAGCTGCAAGCCTGCTACTCTATCGTGCCTAGACAGATAAGAAATGTTTGATTCAGTGGCCTGAAAGAAATCATGACACTCTAATTATGTATAGACTCTTGCCTTGGTGTCTGACATGACTGTAATTGGTACAGCTAAGTATCAGATTGCCTGGTTAAGTAATTTACATAATAATAGTTCAAAATTTCAGTATATTCTTGCTGTCACCTAGCTTGGTTTATTGTTATGATTGCTGGTTTGTCTTCTTGAGTCAAGCAGTGAAATTTTGTTGCTAAATTCCTGGGATCTTCATGAAGCATCTTTATGTTGACAGAAAATCATGCGATTGGGTTTTGACTGGGACACAACTGATATGAGCATTTTGTTGCATGCTAAGCTGGCCAAGCCCATGGGGACTGCACGGATTATTATAAATAACCTTCATATCAAGGGTGATGTATGTACAGTATTTCTCTCTCTCTCTCTCTCTCTCTCTCTCTCTCTCTCTCTCAGAGCTTGAAAGGATAGTACAAATCATATATTACAAAAGTAAAAGGAACTGGATGATCATTTTGATTTATTAGTTTGTGAGAATGTGAATCTTGGTCTGGAGGAGGTTCAAGGATTGTGTTGGAGGAGCCAATGAGCTCTAGCTCAAATGGAATCTCCTTTCCTTGTAAGAGCAAGGTGGATGGTAAGGTCATGGGTTCAAGATCCACTAGGAACTTGTGTAACCCAAAAATAGATATCTTGTTGGAGGTAACCTTTGACGCATTGACCACGAAGTGTGAGGTGCCCATGAAGGGAATAGTTAAGTTAATGCTAGTCAGCTTTTGAAGTTGCAGATTTTTTTTTTGGCTGAATTTTTGAAGTTGTAGATGTTTAGGCTGTCCCTTATAAATAAAATTGGACGGATTTTTTCTCTTCATTTTATTTCGCATTTTTGAGTTTTTACCTGATGTAGCATGTATTCAGATTCTTGTATTTAAAGTTAGAGTTGATTCCATCTTACATGATATCCTTGGCAGATGTTGAATGGCTATGGCATTGATGCGTCTTAGTTACAGTTTTTGTGTCTTTTTAATGTTAATTTGGTCCTTCTTGCTCTCATAAAGAATGGTTTGCCCTGATTTGATGACTGCTTAGATTTTTGTGTCTCTGAAATTTCGATGTTCTACAGTTTCTAAAGGCACTGATTGTTGTGTATTTCTGAAAAAGCAGTTTCAGTGTTTCTAATTGTTATTCATTCAGTGGATTACATTTTACAGCTTCTCTTGATGCCAGTTCTGGAGGGAAGGGCAATTTTGTATTCGTTTGTGTCAACCCCTGAAGTGAGAATTGGAGTAGCCTTTGGAAGTGGTGGAAGCCAATCACTACCAGCCACAGCGTTGCCTGGTGTTTCTTCTTGGCTGGTGGGTTTCTTAAGTGACCATATTCAATCACATAAAGAATTAATTTAGACTGTATTTCTTTATGTGAGCTGGCTACAGTTGATCTTGATCTGGTATCTTCCTTGTTTATTAGTTTATTGAGTTGTTTTGATGCAGCTTGTGCAGTATTGATAGTAGAAAAGTGCATTTCAAATCACAGCATTTCTATTTTCCATGAATGGTTCTGGAAAGATCCAGTTATATAATGTTTGTAGCACAACTACTGAAATTTTTCTAAAATTAAATTGGGAAATTGCTATGCGGGAGAATGCTGATAAATTAGACTTGGCCTGAACATAGAAGCAGATAGAAAACGGTGAAATTAATCATTTCATGATTATTCTAACACTCACCTTCATGTGGTCCCAAAGCCCTCTCCATTAGGTGCGACCAAAATGGGAGGTAAAGTGGAGACATGGTTTTAACCCAACAACACCTACTTTGATACCATGATAAATTACGACTTGTCCCAAAAGTATAGGTTGTTAAGAAATGATAATTTTAATTATTTAACCATTATTCTAATGAATGCTTACTACTTTTGATGAAACCCAATTTTCTTGAAACTAGGCTGGTTATACAACAGATAGTAATCTGATGTTATGCTTTAATATTATTACCATATCTCCTTTCACGTCAATATGGTATATACTTACCTGAAATTGGTGAAGTGCTTTTTGGTTTCGATGTTTCTTCCGGCATAATAAACAATAGCATCTGAGTGATACTAAAGCAAATCTTAGATGGCCAATATGATGACTCTGGCTATACTCTTTGGAAAATATAATAGCTTAATCTGATAATATGTTCTTTGCAGGTTAAAATTTTCACTGACACCTTGGTTAAGACGATGGTTGAACCTCGCCGCCGTTGTTACTCTTTGCCAGCTGTAGACCTAAGGAAGAAGGCTGTTGGTGGTAGCATATATGTGACAGTCATTTCAGCGAGTAAACTTTCTCGGAGTTACTTGAGAGGGAACTCAGTGAGAAGGCAGCAAAATTCTTCTACAAATGGCACTTTGGAAGAGCTCCATATTGATAAAGATCTGCAGACATTTGTGGAAGTTGAACTTGAAGAGTTAACAAGGAGGACAGATGTGAGATTAGGTTCAAGTCCCACATGGAATTCAACATTCAATATGGTTTTACATGAAGAGACTGGAATTATTCGATTCCATCTTTATGAGTCTACCCCGAACAGTGTGAAGTATGACTATCTAGCAAGTTGCGAAATTAAGGTACTAGCATTCTTGATGCCACTGTCTCAGATTATAAAGCCATGGTCCATCACTATTTGATGTATAATTTGGTTGGTTTCTGCACCTTAAATGTACAGTGACATGCTTGAGACACTAGTAAAAAATCAAGTGTGAATTGTGCCATAATGATATTATGTTAAAATACGTTTCCTTATATTGCTTAGTAGCCTGACTTAAATAAATGGCCAGGTCTGATTCATAACATATCATGACCAATTATGCAATTATCACATTTTCAATTGAGCAACCACAAAAATTTATTCATGTTGCTAACAAACGTGTTATCAACTGATATTCTGAAAATTGTCCATCCATTCAACCCTTGTTTACTCTCAGAATATGTACTATGCATATCATTACTCATTAAAATGTTAGCAAGTTGAATTCTTGTATCCTATGAGCAGATGAAGTATGTCGCAGATGATTCCACAACATTTTGGGCAATAGGACCTGACTCTGGTGTAATAGCCAAGCATGCGTTTGGTGGAACAGAAGTTGAAATGGTCATTCCATTTGAGGGGGCTCAATCAGGGGAGGTAAACATTAATAAATCTTATGACACGTCATATCTCTTCCCTATATTTATAATTTTTGTGTCCCATGATTTTTTCTTCTTCCTTCTTTTCACATCAGCGTTTTTACTTACAAAATTAGTCTCCCATGTTCCAACAACTTGATGAACTTTGTCATCTCAGATTGATATTGACTACAGCAAGTTATTTCATCATATGTTACATGAGTCAATAGCAGTCTAACATACTTGTGATTACTCTAGATCTAATAGGGCTTTTAGTTGACCCAAGCATGAGCATAAACTGCTTAGCCTGTCATGAGTGAATGACCTTGGATTACCTGGCAACTAGTTATGATGGGTGGAGTCAATTGCCTTACTGGCTAGAAGTGAGTGTCCAAACGGCTTTTCTTTAGAAAGGTTCCCTACATTATTAAAAAAGGAGGGGGTGGGGGTTGGGGGCACTTTTAGTTGAAATGTTTTGTCATGTTTTGGACCAGTTGTAACTTGTATACACTTGTCCTCTAAAAATATTTCATGTTTTCAACCAACTATTGGACCAAAAAATAGTTCACCTAAACCTTGAACAGCGAATAGGGTTTCTTTGCCATATTAAACTGGTATATGTCTCTTTTTCTTTTTCTTTTTTGGATGATAATTAATTGTTTTATTTTTCTCACTACAATATGCTTCTTTGAAATATAAGTTCTTGTTTCTTTTTTTTTCCCCTCGTTCAAATTAATTTTACAGTTGACAGTGAGACTTGTCTTAAAAGAATGGCAATTCTCGGATGGTTCACACAGCTTGAACAGCTATCATCTTAGCTTGCGCCAATCAATCAATGGGACATCAACTGTTCTGGCAAGAACTGGAAGGAAGATCAATATAACTGTTGTGGAAGGGAAAGATCTTATTGCAAAAGAAAAATATGGAAAGTGTGATCCATATGTTAAATTGCAATATGGAAAGGTAGGTTTCTTTTTTCTTCATAGTCTCATGTTATATGAACTGAGGTCAAATATCCTGAACATTCTAGCATTACTTCTGGTGTAACATATATGTGTTTGGACCTTTTCAGGCTCTCCAGAAAACTAGGTCTACGCATGCTTTAAATCCCATATGGAACCAGAAATTTGAATTTGATGAGATAGGAGGCGATGAATATCTTAAAATAAAATGCTACAATGAAGACACCTTTGGAGATGACCACATAGGTTGCGCACGAGTAAATATGGAAGGACTGGTGGAGGGGTCAATATGGGATGTATGGGTTCCCCTTGAAAAAGTGAGTTCAGGAGATCTAAGGCTTCAAATAGAAGCAGTCAGAGTTGATGACTTCGACGGATCATCAAGGGTATGTTTTTATTGGAATGAAAAGAGATCATCCCAATCAATTAGATATGAAAATACAGAAAAGAAAAACTTAACAAGGACATGAAAAGTGTATGAGCATGTAGCTTGTTTGTCTGTGTGTGTATGGACACGATCTTGTGAATGTTCCTGAACCAGGTGTTGCAATTTTATGCCTGGCCTGCTCAGCCTGCTCAATATAAAGATTAAAGGCTGACATTGAATTTTGGTTTGTCCTGAGTTAGCTTGGTTATTTAAAAAAAAAAAAAAAAAATTACTATAATCTTAGTGGGGTGGTCTGTCCTGCAGAGTTCTGGCCTTGGTGTGATGACAAGTGCCCTCTGCCCAACCAATGTATTTTGGATTTGATTTTGAGAATCTGCCTCTTAAAAATTGGGGGTGAGGATAGCTACCAACCTCCTTTCCCTAGACCCTGCAGAGGGGGAAGTTTTGTACATTGGATACAACATTTACTCAAGCTTAGCCTGCCAATTTTTTCAGCAAATTTTGCCCCTAATATGTACTTATTCAGATTAAAAGTGTCTACTCTGATACGCTTTTTTTCTTCTTCTTTTTCTTTGCTTGTAATTTTCAGGGTTCAACCATAGGTTCAGGTAGTGGCTGGATTGAACTCGTTCTCATTGAAGCAAAAGACCTTGTTGCAGCTGATCTCAGAGGGACAAGTGATCCCTATGTGAGGGCACAATATGGGAACCTGAAGAAAAGAACAAAGGTTTGAGACAACCACATTTTTATTGCAATTATGATACAGCTAGCTAATTTTCCATTTCAGCTGTCATGATCAAGTTTCTGAAACATAATAAAAGAGTGCGCAATTCTGGAAAGAGAGTGTTGTTGTTGTCTTTCTTTTCTTTTTTTTCTTTTTTTTTTTTTTTTTTTTTTGGGAGATGGTTAGAAATACCTACATACTAAATATGCTGCCCTTGATATGGGGAGATACCACCTCGCCCCAATGGTGCAGTGGTCTGGAAAGAGAGTTTTTTGCTATAGAAATATATCCCTTTGACTTGTTCCTTACAAAATATTCCATTGGTTTATTTCTTATAAAAGTCAACAGTACATTCCTTTCTAGTTTGTTTGCATTTGAGCATCTAACTACAAGCATGAGTTCTCAACAGTTTCAATTGGTCACCCCTTCTTTACTTATTTGTAATTTCATGACTAAATGATGTTTGGCTTATATGCATGTCTTAATGAGGAAAAGCTGAATTGGTTATTGATTGTGTAATTTTATGTCCATTGATGACCATCATTTATGAAAGAAGCATGTAACTGCGTGCATTTGCAATTAATATTTTGGTGAGATTGCACTATCTCAAATCCTTACTGCTGTGCCATTACAGGTTATCTACAAAACTCTAAATCCCCAGTGGAATCAGACCTTAGAATTCCCTGATGATGGCAGCCCCTTAGTTTTGAATGTAAAAGACCACAATGCTTTACTACCCACATCAAGTATAGGTGATTGTGTTGTAGAATATCAGAGATTGCCTCCGAATCAGAGATCTGACAAGTGGATACCCCTGCAAGGGGTTAAAAGGGGAGAGATTCATATTCAAATTACGAGAAGAGTTCCCGAAATACAGAAGAAATCTAGTTTAGATTCTGAACCATCCTTAACTAAAGCACATTGTATTTCTGGCCAGGTGATATATATTTCTTTTCCTAGACCATATATATTTCGCTTTCTATCATGTATTGTGATCAGATGAGCTCAGATTCCCCCTTGATTAAATGTCATTGACAACTTTTGGTTCAAAATCACAAATTAGTCTTCTCCCATGTGATTGCGTTATCTAAACCAATATGCTTCATTCAACCTTACTGAACTTGAGCTGGTATAATTCTGACCGATAACTCTTCATAGGGATTCAAGATTCATACTCCAACTTTATTGAATCAATCCCAGCACACAAAATTTCATTATCATGGTTGGATTTTCAATTTGTAATGGTATTTTCATATTCTATTTCCTTATTAGTCCATATCACTATCTTAAGATAATTAATGATCATTTTGGTCTATTCATGCTGTATGTGTCTCAAGGTATAAAAACCCATTATCCTGAAACTTTAAGTTTGAATGACTTAAATTTTAATGCTTTTATGTCTAACTTGTGTTTGTTAAAAATGGGTCTGATCAGATGAAGCAAATGTTGGTCAAGTTTCAATCTTTAATTGAGGATGGCAATCTTGACGAACTCTCAGCAGCTTTGAGTGAGATAGAAAGCATTGAGGATATGCAAGAAGAGTACATGATACAGCTTGAGACCGAGCAAATGCTTCTTATTAACAAGATTACAGAGCTTGGTCAGGAAGTTTTTAGCTCATCTTCTTTGAGCAGAATCTCCTCTGACAATTGAACCATTCCTTCAAGTTTTAGCCCTAATGATTATTTTTGCCCTTGATATAGTTTTCCTTACACAAGAATCATCTCAGCTAGCCAAGTGTACGTGGTTCTCCAACTCATAAGTCTTTAATGGTTCATGTCAGGCTGTGTATATTGAATATGGATGCGCGACTAATACTTAATATTGAATGAACATATAGCATTTGCTCTTTCAGAATTTGAGAATTCCAAGTGTCTTTAATTATGTTAGAAATTGCTCCAAAAAAAAAAAGAGAGGCTCTTTGTTCTTATGTATTGATATTAGATGCTACTAAACATCAGTTGTGGACTACAATATTCTGCGCAATTGATTAGAAACTTCCTATATTTTCATTAGGATTAATGAGTCACTAGCCTCTTCACACGCGTATACTCTTTTTTGTTTGTTTGTTATAAATAAATAAAAAAATATAATGTTTTTAAGTTATTACAGAAAATAGTTGTAATTTAGAGAATGTGGATATTTTTTCCTTCTTTTTCCAATCATATATATGGCTTTTCGTAAGGAAGAGTCGGAGGAAGATAGTAGTCTCCTTCTTATCTGTATCTACCCATTGAAGTGATTGAGTTGATTGAATGTCTAAATGAAATGATTGGAAAATGCAAAAATGCTTTTAGGATTCTTTCTTGGGTTGCATAGTTACAAGCCTATAAATATCTTGTTGGCGACATGTTTTCAAATATTGGTCTTGATGAAATTGTTTCATGCCCAACATTATTCACATTACTCAACTCGATAATCTTAGCCCAATTGTATCAATTTGGGAACAATTTATCTACATTTTTGTTAAAATTACCATACATAAAACCTAAAGATAATTTTTTTTTGTGTTGAAATTACTGTAGCAAAAAAATAGAAGTAAAGTGAAACCTACAATAAATAGAAGGTGAGCAGAAAGTGAGAGGAACTTGAAAAGTCATGATTTTTATTATTATTTTTTTTTTTATACCAAAAACAAGCTTAGGGGGATCCGTGGTAGCAATAGAAAGGTCAAAATGCAAAACTCATCCTCTAAGTTTCACTATTTTTCATTTCAGTCCTCTAAGCTTGCATTTTGTCATTTCAGTCCTCTAAGTTTTGAATTTTCTCAATTCAATCTTCTGTTAACTCATGATCCATATTTGCCGTTAACTACCCAAAATTACATTGTTTTAGCCATAATTTAATTTTTTTTTTTTTATTTCTTAATTTAAAAAAACATTAATTAAAAAAAAATACCTCAAAAATTAAAATAACCCATGTTAGACCCACTCACCTCATCTGAAGAAGAACAATTTTAATCCCTAGCCTAACCAGATAAGGAGAGACCCAAAGTGAGAAGAAGAGCAAGAGATTTCCTAGTAAATCTTGAACAATTCCGTCTTTGGAGTGTACATCTTGAACAATGAATTCACAGTCGAAATCGGCTAATTGGATGAAGCTAGTGTCGGTAGGTTGACCTCCACCTTGTGGGTGAAAGATCATTGACTCTAGTATTAAAGGGTGTCAACCATCTTCTTCGCCCTTCAAATTTCTTTCTAAAAGAAATTGTTTAAATTTTCTTTTAAGGTTGTGTTTGAGAAGCTAAGAAAAAAACAGTGATGACTGACCTTGATGTAGGAGAGGAGTGTAGTGTTGGAATGAAGTTTCAACTTGTCCTCGTAGTAATCCAGCTTCGTCATACTCACATCCATGGTTGAGAGTTCAAAACTGCTTTTTCGAACAAAACAAAACAAAGAGCGCTAGAGAATTAGGAAATTATTTATGGGGTTTTTCTTAATTAAGAAATAAATAATAAAATAAAAATAAATATTAAATTACAGCCAAAACAATGTAATTTTGGGTAGTTAACGGCAAATGTGGATGGTGAGTTAACAAAAGAATGAATTGAGAAAATTCAAAATTTAGAGGATTGAAATGACAAAATGCAAACTTAGAGAACTGAAATGAAAAATTGTGCAACTTAGAGGGTGAGTTTTGCATTTTGACCTAATAGAAATAAGCTAGCCAAAGCTTGAAATAAGCTTCTTTCATGAGGGACTCATGCGCAACCCATAAATAGTGAATAAAAAGTTGCCAAGAAGGTACCAAATAAGCTTGATGTCACTGGACACATTAAAAAACGAGGATAGAACCTTAAATTGAAAGATATAATAAAAATAAAATCACATGATTAAATTAAGAGAATAAAAATTGAAAGAAACATTAAACCACGTACTTAATTCTTTGAATGTCAGGAAGTAATGCAAAGCAAGCTTGGAAATACTAAGATTTCAAAGCTTCCCCTAGATTCTGCCTATTTACTCCTCTGGACCCTTTAATTTACAAAACTAATGCAAAGCTGGAAAGTGCAAGTGTCTGCCGAATGCTTAATTCAGAGAAACATAACTATTGCCTAAGCTGCTCCATGTTCGAGCACATATGTTTGGTAGAGAAGGCAACAAAGCAGCACATACTTAAAAGTTAAAACCAAATATGCTCGGTATAATGAGAACACAAGTGCTTGGATAAAAGAGACTTAATGGCCTGTTTGGATTGAAGGGAGAAAGAAGGGAAGTGAAGGGGAATAGAGTAGAGTAGTGTTGGCTAAAAATAAGTTAATTTTGTACTAAATCTACTCTACTCTACTCTCCCTCAATCCAAACGAACCATTAGAGACTCCTATTTATCCTGAAAAAGAGTTACTCAGGCAGATGAAACAAAAGTTTCATTAAATGAAATTTCTAACTTAATTTATATATATGCATGACCATGAAATTGCCCTTAATTATTAGAACCCCAATATAATTTATTTATTTATTTTAACGATAGAATTTCAACTTATAACATTCACTCCATGATAATTGTTTTTACTAACAATAGATTTTTAGATTTTTTATTTAGTTGTCTTCTGGAATGAGAGTACCCAAATCCAAACTTTTTTACAAGTATGGTTAAATATTTATACATTCAAAGCAACATATTCCTGTAGAACCAGATTAGTCTCAATATTCAATTCTCAAGCATCAGGGTTCGTGAAAAAAAAAAAAAAAAAAACCATTTTTGCACCAAGTAGTCTAAAACCCACTTGCGGGATTCCCACTGGAGCTCATAGGAATTCCATCAATGGACAATCAATCTTGGGCAGGCTGTAATGGAGTCTCTTGGTCTTAACACACCTCACCCTTATCTAATTAGAATGCTTTACATCAATACTATAAAGCCCAACACTTTTCTCCGTATTGAACTCTGGAAACATCTAGTAATACTAGGGGCATAGCAATTTTCACATTCTGAATCACAAATCTTGACATGACAAAACTATAATTGGAGTTACATTACTTTTATATGGGGCAACTATTAACGTCACTTTTATTAGTACTAATCAAACTTGTCACTTCAATAGAGGGGAAAATGGGCTTTTGCCCTTCATTTTTAAACTATGCAGCAATTTATTCCTATTTTGAAACTATATAGTAGCGTGTCCTTTTGAAACTCGATTTTTAAAAAATCGAGTTCCCCTTATAACTCAGCTTTACCATTTCCGAGTCATCTTCTGCACCTGTCTGGTGTTTTGTTTATAACTTTTTGCTCATAAATTTCAATTGATTCGGGATTAGTGTCTTTGAAAGAAAATTTAATTATCTACAACTTTTCCAGAAATACAAAAAACCAAATTTCAATGTTTGCAGGGCCAAAAATGTGATTCAAGTCGTGCAAAAAAATCATAACGGTTTCTAAGCATTTTTTGAAGAGAAATCATATTAATGCCGATCAGTATTATTTAGGTTCCAATTAATACCGATCGGTATTAATCAGATTTCAATTAGTATTGATTGGTACTAATAATTTCCCAATTAATAATAATCGGCACTAATAAGAAAACTTAAAATACCAATCAGTAATAAGAACTCTCGAGTTATAAGGGAAATTCGATTTTTAGAAAATCAAGTTCCAAAACAAGAACATACACCTAGATAATTTGAAAACAGGGACAAATTGCTGTATAGTTTAAAAATTAAGGACAAAAGTCCATTTCACCCTCTTTAATAGATATGAAAATTGTTGTGTTCTTAGATTTATTGGAAAACATGACCAGAGGCTTAAGCAACATGTTGCCCCTCGAAAACAAGCCCCAAAGTACTTATATTCTTGTGCCCTTGGTAAAATGGGGTCAAGATCACAATAGCTAAAAATTCTTTTATTATAGTATCAACTGCATACTTCTACTGCCAATGGGGTTGGTTTAGTTGGTAAGACTCAAACGCTTTGCCCAAAAGGCTTAGATTTGAGTCCCTTTTCTAGCAGTCATCCTTGATAGGTGATCTATAAGTCCAATGTAAGTCCTCTCTAAGGTCTGCAGCTTACCCTGGCCCTGGTATGAGGTAGCCTCCTCTCACCTAAACTTATTTTTACCCAAAAAAAAAAAAAAAAAAAACTGCATTCTTCTACGCAACAATTTATAAAAATGCTAATGCATGGTACAATACTTGTCATAAATACAATACTCGTTTGCTCAGCTCCAAGCTCCTACTCCAGTCCATGGCGGCATTTACTGGTATCTTTCTCTTTCTCTTTCTCTCTCTCGTGCTATCTCACTGATTTGAGCTGTTCTATACTGTTATTGTTTTTGATGATACGCTACTAGCTGAATGTGTGGTCAAAAAACAAGTTACTTTTTTAGTGTTGTACAACACCAAAGATGTCGTGGAAGGTGAATGGATATTTTTTTGTTCATAACTTTAATTATATAATTATATATTACATATAATAATAAATCAATAATAGTGTGGCTGAGTTTATGTAATAAGAATAATTATATTATGGGTTCCAACTAGTTTAACTGGTAAAGTCTTTAATAATTAAATAAGAGATATGATATTTAATATCTGCTTACACCAAAAAACCAATTGATATTTTGGTCTGATAATAAAGAACAAAGTCAACTATGTAATGGTTTGAATTGTTCTATATAAACTTTTTTTTTGGTGTTGTGAGTTATTTAAACTTTGTTGTACACAAAAAAAAAAAAAATATATATATATATATATATATATATAATTGTTATATAACTTGTTTAAAAATTTTAATATTTTAAATTCCAAAATGTGGATAACTTATTGGAACATCATCCATAATAATTAATGGATATTTTAAGAGAGAATATATCAAAAACTTAAAAACTACTACTTAATGTGATCCTAAATTATGACCACCAATATGAAAGTATTATGCTAATCAATGCGCTAAAGTTAATCAACCCATTGAAATCCATACTAGGCCATATAAATAAAGAACTCACGAATATCAAATGAATTTGTGAGTGATTGTTTAACTCAATACATAAAAAGAGAGATGTTTAGAATATTTGGCTTAGAACCAATTAATAAATTATTTTATCACAATGAGAGAGTACAGGACATAACTTTATTAATTAAAATTTTAATATATGAAATAAAGTACTTTTTTTTTTTTTTTTGAGACGAAATGAAATAAAGTACTTATTTGGGTTCATCAAACTTTTATTTTTAACTTAAGAATTTTGTTATATTTAACCTGATTCCTTAGAAAAATTTCCTGGCTTTGCCACTGAGGTTACTTCTCCCATCTCAAAATTGCCTTGATGATAGTATCACCCATTCCATCAGCATATGGGAAAAAGTGCCCAGCTCCCGGAAGCTCATGATAGTGAATCCATGGTAACTGTTGGGCAATGTATCGTTGCAGTGTAACAGGCACAATCCAATCTTGATCTCCATGCCACAAGTGGACAGAACCTTCATTGTTTGGAAATGGGTTTTCCAAATCCATAGGACTGAACTCCCAAGCAGAAAATCCAACAATCAGGTCACGATGGAGGGACTCAAATTCTCCTTGCTGTCTTACCTGTGCCTGAGGAAGCCACATTTAAGGTCTGTTTGATTAGGCGTTTTGGGAGTTTAAAAGAGCATTTTTTTTTTACAAATGTCCATTTCAAACTCAAAACATGGTTTTCCAATAACTTATACAAATACACTCTTAGAATATAAGAACATTTAAAGAAAATTTTTTTTTTTTTTTTCCCATTAGTATCTCATGCACTTCATGTCAATTGAACCTGAGAAATATGTTGATTATAGTATCAACAAAATATGGTTTTAAATCCATATCAATTGGCCCATAAAAAAAAAATGAGAGAGAGGGGGGGTAGATTTACATGAAAAAAATAAATAAATAAAAGAACTGAAAAGAAAGCCTCTTAACATAACACAAATTTCCTCCCTTTAAACTTTTGTCGTATAAGATGCTTTAATCAGTTAATCAAACCTTAAGTTTGGCTGGGAAAAGGAGCTGAAAGCCTAATCTTATCTCAAAATTCTGTTTCTATTAGTGGTGCACCAGAATTTGTCAAGCACATCTTTATACAAGAGTGATGTTCATTGCATTTTTAGATTCCAAGATTGTTATTACAATACTCTACCATAGTAGAATCAATTACCAATATGCATAACTAAACTAAGTGTGCATCTGGCATTAGCTTAAAAAGTTAGCTTTTTTTACTATTTAGCTTTTTTTTGCTACTATTTATGGATATTTCAACTACCTTTTAGTTTTATCTACGATACTTTTAGCAAAAAATTTTCAGATTCAGCTAAATAAGCTATTCCCAAACAAACACTAAAAATTATTTAGTCAACCCCTATTTCAAGTCAAGTTTCCTCACTTTAGGAGGTAAATAACTGGTTTTGTTTTTTACAGAAAAATGTGGTGGCATTTCAGTCCTTAATGTTCATAATTCTTTTACAGTTTATATTTGTTCTTAGAGATCCTTCACAGCCATTAGTTTTATTACCAAACAAACGAGGGGGAAAATAAACAATACAACCACGATTGCAAGACGAAGAGAATGTCATTAGGGATCATAAAGTCAATGAAAAAACACCAAATTTCAGGGGTTTATAAGAGGAGACATAAAGATATAGTGCACACCACACAAAGATATTTCCCAACGAAAACTGTCACTATGTACTTTATGAAATTTTAGCACAAAGATGAAAGAAATCTTTACGGGGAAGGCCAAAAGTCAATCCCAACGAACAAGTGCAGTGCATTTGGTTCTCTCATTTTTACTCTATATAAACTAATCCTCTAAGTCATTATTTCTAGCCTAAACTTTATACATCATAAGTTAGTAGAGTTTCAATGAAAATCCATTATCAATGTTACTCCATATGAAGTATGAACCATAACATTACTCTAATGTTGGCCTAGCAATATCTCCAGGCATGCAAAATTGATGTGACTACTGACTAGGGATCTTATCCAATCCACAGCAATTATTTATTCGATTGAAGCCATCACAAATACCAGACAAATTTTAATATGTCAAGCAAAATGTTCTTATATTAAATTATGATCAGAACTCAAACCATTAAGCACAAAATGAAATTAGAAAATAACAAAGCCTAACCAAACACATGCTATTAAGGAGTCACACCTTCACTCCTAATTGCTATAGATTTAGAAAGTAATAAGATATTCAAAGTTTATGGTGTCCTTTCACAGCCTTCTGTGACCAATATATCATTGTGGTATGCAGTAAATTCTAATACTAATTATGTACAGAAATCAGGCAACGGTTTCTGTAGTCTTTAATAGACAAATTTGTCAGCAGAAAAGCTTAAAATTTTGCTTTGCATTTCAATAGTACAACAGATCAGGATAATCATACAATTTCAGAGACTTTAAGAACCAGAATTAGTATTAATTTTCTAAGTTTTGTTATAGATAAATTTGCAACTTCACTCTTAAAATAAAGATATATATTCACCTAGTATGAAAATTGGATAAATGAAATAAAAATTTTGAACTTGCAACCTGTATGAAAATTAGATGCTAACCATATAGTTTTCTCTGTCAGAGAGCTTTGCCAAGAGTTCTTTGTCTTGGGGAGAAAAAATATCCATGCTATGAGCTGCAACGCTAAGGGAGGGGAACCATTTTTGAGTGTTCCACCAGTAGGTAAGCCAAGGAGTGTAGTGAGCAACACGAAGTGTCCACTGATCTTGCCAAA
Source organism: Quercus parvula (assembly GCA_030820535.1). NCBI lineage: Eukaryota > Viridiplantae > Streptophyta > Magnoliopsida > Fagales > Fagaceae > Quercus > Quercus parvula. The sequence continues at coordinate 30,114,079 of JAUAME010000007.1, forward strand.
GCTGCTGGTTGTAGACTTCACCAGATAAGTTTCGAGGAAAACCCGGCCACCAGTAGTTAACCACTGGAGCTAATAGTCCTGCCCCTGCTAACCTGTTAGTGTTCCAAGTACCCCACACATAAGAGAAAAGGCACTGCACATAAAGTGGCAAATGCAGCAGTTCTTGTTATTCTCTTATCTAGCATTTATTTATGGATAAAACCTGTTACACAAACCCTCTTACACACACCATTACACACAATTTTTTAACTCAAATTGGGAGTTGAAAACATGATTTCAGTTTTGAAATCATGTCTTCAATTCAGGATTTCAATTCAAAAAATTAGTGTGCAACAGTGTGTGAAATCATACTTCAATTCATGATTTCAGTTCAAAAAATTAGTGTGTAACTGTTTGTATGTATGGGTGTGTGTAACAAACACTACCCTTTATTTATATAGCTAGGGTAAATCATACCTATGAGGAATGTACTCGAGGCAACTCCAAAGCACCTGCCCACCCATTGAGAAACCAATTACATAGAATTTTGATCCCAATCCCAATTGATCAGCAAGCTCTTCTATATCCAAAGCCATGCTCTTCACTGTTCGCTTTGGATTAGGATCACTCTCCCCATAACCAGGTCTGTCAAAAGACACAATGTAGATCCCCAACTCTTCAACGATTTCCTGAAAGAACCAACCATTGATTCAAATGATACCAAGTCCAAGAATATCATATTTATATGTATATATAACAACTACTGGATAAGTACCGGAGATAGTGTTTTGGTGATGACAGCATCATGCCTGCAAAAATCAAAAGCATGGACATAGACAATTTTATATTTGGCTGTTTCTTTAGGCACACCATGTTCTTTGTATGCCAAATGCCTTCCATCACTAAGTTTGATTCTTGTTGCTGTAATAGGGGGACCATCTGGAGAACCACATATCTTGGGTGGAGGAGGTTGGGTTGCCTTATAAGCCCATGCCAGAAACGCCACAAAAATCAACACTACAGCTCTCTTCAACATCCCTGAAGTGTTGATCAACGTTATACTAAATCATGGTGACAAAAAATATTAATCAATCAACGCATTAAACTCCATGAATCTGAGCACAAAAATTTTAGTAAAGGACTTGCATATATATTTTACAACATATTTATTTAGAACAAGTTCTGCCTGCAGTGGCTGCAGATTACGAGAACAAAATACTAGGTTGACAACTCACATTAACTATGGAAATATGGTTGCTTTGAAATCCATAGTCCGGATGTGGAAAAGGCCTCTCTAGCATCAATTCAAAAAATGAAAATAAAAACACCAATGCCAGCTTAATGAAGAAACATTCTATTCCAGCGACATGAGTTGCTTGTGATTTGTGGAGTTTTGTTTTAGATCTTTTAGGATTCAATGGGTGTTACCAGAAAAGGTCATTGATCTTTTGTTTGGTTGGAGCAATCGGGCTGACAAACATTCATCAGATATTTGGTGTATAGTCCCTATATGATTTATGTGGAAATTGTGGAGGTAAAGGAATCATTGTAATTTTGAGGATATTGAAAATTCGGTGACTCAATTAATAGCATTGTTTATTAGATCTTTGTTTGATTGGTCTCATGCATGTGTGGAGTTTTAACAATAGTAATTCCATAGATGAATTGAAAGATTCACTACACTTCTTTATATAATACATTTTCTTTGTAATTCTTTTAGTGGTCTTTTTCCAATAAAAATATCATTACTTACCAGATAATAATAAATTGTCAAAAAATTAAAGGTATGTGTTTATATATTGATTTATCAGTTACTCACTCAATAAGTTTTGATGCCTCAACCTCATCCTCCAATCCAATGTGAATTAATGTCACCAAGCAAACAGATACCACTTGAAGGAAACAAAATCCTCCATCATGCTACTTATAACATAAAGGGGAGAGAGACCAAGTTGTTTCAAGTTTCAAAAATTCAAATAAAAAACTTTTCTTTCCATCAAATAGATTTCCAATTCAAATCAAAAGTAAAATTCAAACAAAAACACACAACTTCAAAGTAAATTTCCAATCAAAAGGGGGAAGATAACTTTGATTAAAACCATTCTTTCGAGTTTGCCCAGTTTCTTCCTTTGAATTGTTTCCATTCCGGTGGAGGTGGCTAGCTGTATAGAGAAACTTCAAAGGGATTTCTTATGGAGTGGAATTAGTGAGGAACCTAAATTTCATTTGGTTAATTGGGCTTAGATTTGTGAACCATTGCAGTTTGGAGGATTGGGTGTTCGGAACTTGAGAAGATTCAACCAAGCATTGTTAGGAAAATAGTTGTGGAGATATGGGACCAAGAGAGATCTTCTATGGAGGAGGGTCATAGAGGTGAAGTATGGGAGTGAATGGGGTGGTTAATGTACAAAAGGGGTGTCATGGTGTAAGTCTCTGGAAATCCATAAGATAAGAGCAGTTGACTTTTTCTTAGTTTATACAATTCGATATAGGTGATGGTACTTGAGTAAAATTTTGGCATGATTTGTGATGCCATGATTGTCCACTTAAAGACACCTTACCGAAGTTATATAGAATTAGTCATCATAAGAAGTCTTTTATAGCAAGGTTATGCATTTTTCTAATGGGATACTCCATTGGGATATCTAGTTCTCTAGCTCAATCCAAGATTGGGACTTGGAGTCTTTGACTGCTTTTATGTATTTGATCTATTCCACCACAGTGAAAGGAGAGGGACTTGATAAATTATGATGGAGGCTAGACAAGAATTGGGGTTTTGAGGTGCGTGGGTATTACCTTTACATTTGCTCAACTATTGGCATGTCATTTCCTTGGAAGTTGGTGAGACAATCGAAGGTTCCTCATAGAATAACTTTCTTTTTGTGGATTGCTATCCTAGGGAAGATTTTGTCTCCTGATAATTTACGGAAGATGTTAGGGATGTATTTTATATAATTGGCTAATCCTTTGACAAAATGCACTTTACTTGTAATTGGGGATAGATCTAAGCTGGGTTTAGTACTTCAGGAAACAAGTGTTCAAGTTTAGTATTGAAGCCATGCAAATTTGACCAAAAAACAAGTGAAGAAGTGTTGTTTATTAAAGCTCGACAGATGTCTCGACAAAAGCCTTTCTATCGAGGTTTAATGTTGAAGCTCGACAGAAGCTGTATCTGTTGAAAATTACGAAATCAAAAATTCCAGATCTGATTACACGCATATCCTTGAGTATTTGTGTAAGGTTTCTTTTCTCACAACCCTAGACATATATAAAGATTATTTTAAGGGTCATCACAGTGGATGCAAAGGACCAAAGGTTGTTGCAGTAGTTGTTACATGCATTGTGTGACCGGAGACATTAATTTCCCTAATTCATCATATTCTCTATAGAAACTACTGCGTCTTTACGCCAAGGGTTTTGTGACCAATGAGCTTTCTGATCTTCATCGTTAATGAATTAAAGAACTTTGCAGCCAACATCTTCCTCAAGTTGATGTGTTAGTTACATACTAGAATCTGTGCATCATTAGTTAGTCATGTACTGGAATTCGTGCATTGAATGGAGAGATTGCCGCTACAATACAAGTTCAATTAGGTATTGGGGTAAGAGTTCAACTGAAGATTGGTATTAGGTACTGGAATTCCTTTTACTTATAACCGCTTGTGATTGATAATAGTGGATTCTTGAGAGTGGTGACCTTAGATTCACCCGATGGGGTTTTGCCTTAACGGTTTTCCCCATTTGTAAACAAATCACCTATGTCAAATTTACTTTCCGCTGCATTTAACTTAGTTGGTGATTTATTTGTGCTACCACGCTTAATGCATGTAACTGAATCTAATTAATTCACTTGGATAATTAATTGATTAATTTACCATAGAGATCAATACATTTTTAGCCTATCAGAAGAGATGTATTATTGTAGTAAAATAGTGTTATATGTGTAAATAGAGTGGGGAGTTAGTGGACCAACTTCTACTTCACGTTCCCACAGCATATGAGTTATGGACGATGGTGTGGAGTTTGTTTAGTTTCCTTTGGGTAACGCCACAAAGGGTCCTTGAATTTATAGCAGCTTTTGTAAGGTGCCTTTGGTAGATATCAAAATATAGCTTTTGGAGGGTTGTGCCACATTGCATTATGTGGTGTCTTTGGTGAGAATGGAATGCAAGATGCTTTGGGAGATGTCTTATGCCTTTTTTCATACTTTACTAGATTGAAGTGTTGCTTTGAAATCTCTTCCCTGTTCTAATTTATTTTTTAAAGTTCAAGTGCAAGAAGTGAAACATTTTAAATAATAAAGAGATAAAATAAAAATAAAAATAAAAAAGTTGAATTTTTCAATAGTTTAGGGACTAAAAATGAGTTTTGGTAAAGTTTAAGAACTAAAATAATATATTGGTCAAAGTATATATATATATATATATATATATATATATATATATATATATATATATATGGGGAAATTACACTTTTCCCACTTATGATTTGTCCGAAAAATACTTTGCCTACCTGCAGTTTAAAAATTGACACTTTACCCACCTCTCTAATTATCCACCTCTATTAAAAACAGGGGCTAAATTTGTATTTTTGCTACCATTAATTTTATGTCTCTCTCCTCTCAAAACATTAAAAAATAAATAAATAAATAAAAATAAAGAAAAAATAAGATCTAAAAGCTAGGTTTTATAAAATTCAAATCTATAAGATCTAATTTTCTTTTCAATCAATGAAAGATTGTGGTTTTATGTATGTGAGCTGGTTAGCTTTGATTGAATCTTCTCCTTTTGCACGTAGATAATTGAGGAAATGGTGCTGTGCTTTCCTTCAACACCCAAGAAATTGTTGAGGACTGTGGCATTTTTCGGCTCTGGTGCTACTCTTTTTGCTGCTGGTGTGCATCTCTCTTATGTCAGCATTTGCCCCTCAACAATCTTTCGTCAAGGAAAGATTGAGAAAGAAGTATGGGAAATGAAGAGTTCAGCTCACTACTCTAAGTACACTTGTCTCATTTATCTTTTGCTGTCCTCTCTAGCTTGTCTTTTGGGTTGGGTTTAATTTTTTGGTGCTGGCAATTTGATCACGGTATTTCTCTATGAGTTGACCAAGGTTGTAATGGCTGTGAATGTAAAGCAATGATTTTGATGGCTCTCAACAAACATGATGTATTCTCTTCTTATGTAAAAATCATTCAGTATTGGATATTCTTGTTAGTTGCCCGAGTAGCTCATGTATCATTTTTTTAACTGAGGTAGATAACTTGAGACAAGCAGAGTCTACTTCAGCAGGTAAAGTACTAATATTTAAAGCAAAATATTTTTTAGGCAAATTACATGCAGACAAAGTGTAATTTATATTCACACTACAAATACAATTTTACTTTCTGTGATATCCGACATCTTTGCAATGACAAATGTTAAACAGAGAGAGCGAGCGAGCCAAATAAGATAACGTTATGGTTCCTATGGATACGATGAATATAAATAAGGCACATCTAAAGTTTAACAGCATCCAAATCAAGTAAAAAGAAAAGGATAAAAAGGTAAGGTACCCACCTGATCGAGGGAAGCTTTAAAGGAACTGTTTTGCTTGGCTTTTCTCGTATGAGCTGAGCTCTGGTTGATGCTGCAGATATTTTCCTGTTCACTCCTCCTCCCAATTCTTTCCCACAGAATACCCAACTACCAAAATGACTTTGACTGATACGCACACAGATATATCTGATTCTGAAGTGAAGTTGGAAGAGTTGATACCATCGGACCCTACATGTGTTGTGTTGTCGTGTGTTTATTTATGATTCTTTTTTGGGCACTGCCACACACGTTTTTAGTTATAAAACACGTGTGTCTACACACGCCTAATAAGTTTTAACTTTTCTCTTTTAGAGAAGTAAAAAGAGAATCTAGAGATTAAAAAAAAAATATTGACATTTGGTGACGTAGTAAGTTGTTGGTAGTAAATAAAAAAAAGATATTGGGAAGCTTTTATTTATTTATTTATTGGTGTTTGTTGTTTTTTTTTGTAAAAAAACATAAAAAGGGGTCCCAAGTGTTCATTGGTTCTATATTACTTAAATTTTTGCATTGTGTTATAGTGTGATGGGCTATAAGGCGAGCAACAGGAGCAAATGTTTCCTCATAATCAATACCATACTCTTGAGTAAAGCCCTTAGCAACTAGGCGAGCCTTGTATCGTTCAACAGATCCATCAGCCTTGGTCTTGATCGTGTAAACCCACTTACAACTTACTACAGACTGACCAAGAGGCAAATCAACCAATCCCAAGTGTTATTCTTATGAAGGGCATCTAGTTCTTCGTTCATAGCTTACTGCCAAAGAGGGTCAGTATGGGCCTCACGATAGGTGTGAGGTTCATAGAGGGTGGCAAGAGCAAAAAAGCAGTGATAATCAGTAAGATAAGGGGGATGAATGCTTACCCGAGTGGAACGACGAAGTTCAGGACCAACAGGTGACTCAGGAGAGGGTGGTGCCACAGGATCCAAGACAGGCAGGTCATATGCCGGAGACAGAACCGGAGATGAGTCGTCTGGAGAGGCAGTTGATGTTGAAAAATCCTCCACAAGTTCAGGATAGAGAGGGAGGAAAAGATCAGTAAAAATGGGAGACTCTGAGGAAGAAGATGCAGGAAACTGCTGAAGACTCGTGAAAGAACGATGTTCCCAAAACTCAACATGACGGGAGACACGAAGGCGATGAGAAATGGGATCATAGCAGCGAAACCCCTTTTGAGACACACCATAACCAAGGAAACAACAGAGATGAGTACGAGGCTGGAGCTTTGTTCGTTCATGAGGAGGAAGAGAGACAAAGCAAGTGAGGAGGAAGAGAGACAAAGCAAGCACAACCAAAAACCCGAAGGGAGGAGTAGTCAGGAGTTTGACCATAAAGAAGCTCAAATGGTGATTTGTTGTGTGTAGTTGATGAAGGGATACAATTAATGGTCTTGTACTCTTCCTCAGCGGTCTTGTCCTTACTTGTATCCCTTGAGCATTATTTGATCGAAAGACTTTGACGGTGCGATTGAACTGTATTTCAATCATTTTATGAAATGTTTGGTAAATAGACACAAGTTCAGACCTATGGTGAAGCAGATAAATCCAAGTATATCGAGAAAAATCATCCACAAATATGACAAAATATTTAGATCCCCCCTCAGTGGGAACAGGTGCAAGACCCCAAATATCAGAATGTATAAGATCAAAAGGGGCAGAAGAAAAGGAGTCACTTTTATTAAAGGGCAATTTTGTTTGTTTGCCAAAATGACAGGAAGTACAATCAAATTTTTGAAACTGAACTGAACCTAAATGAATTTGAGAAGCTAACAACTGAAGATGAGATAAGGATGGATGACCAAGACGAGCATGCCATAGATCAGGTGAGGAGGTGGTAGTGGTAGCAGCTGCAGAAACAACTTGTGAAGGAATCTTCAAGTCATGAACCTCAAACATGCAACCAACCTTACGGCCTGTCCCAAGCACTTGACCCGTCCGGGGATCCTGCACATCCACACCATGATTAGTAAATAGAAGATCTACGCCTAATTCACAAAGTTGACCAACATAAAGCAAATTAAGGGATAACTTTGGAATATGAAAAGTGTCATTAAGGGATAGACTAGGAGAAGAGATTGTTCCTTTATGACTAGCAGGCATAGGAGTTCCATCAGCAATGTAAATGGTGATTGGATGTTCTAAGGGTGCCTTATCAGAAAATTAGGATTCATCAGGAGTCATATGGTTACAACATGCAGTATCAAAGAACCAAGGTTGTTTACCTAAGGTAACAGAAAGGGCAGTGGAAGTGCGGGATAAAACCTGTTGAAAAACTGCCTCAATATCAGCCGTAGTAAGTGAGGAAGTCAAAGATGGACCTGTAGGAACCGATGGATCTGAAGGACATACAGCAGCTGCCCGAGGAAGAGAAGCCCTATTATGCTCTTGCACAAATTTCTGCAGTTTGCGACAAACAGAGATGTCATGGCCTTTGCTACGGCAAAACTCGCAGCGAGTACCTTTGGAAGACTGAAAGTTGGGACGCCCAGGGTTTATTCGTGGAGGAGCAGTGAATGCAACAATGGGAGGCTGTGGAGAGGGTGTAACCAGTACATGATCAGATGATGGCATATGAAAAGTAGGCCAACGGTTCTCCTCATAAATGAGCTCCTTGACTGCAGCATCAAGAGAAGGAGTAGGAGACCGGCTAAGCAGAGAAGCCCTAGTAGGCTCAAAATCCTCACATAAACCCATCATGAAGTGCATAAATTTACGACGATCCCGATATTTGACAAAGAGCTCAATGTCCTTAGAACACACCAGTGGAGGATCTGCAGTAGAGAGTTGCTCCCACATAGTAGAAGTCTGAGAATAGAAATCAGAAATAGACTGACCTGTCTCTTGATGCATTTGATAAAGCTTTGATTCAATATGGAACTCCAAGCTTGAATCATTATGCAATTATAGCGATCAGCCAAAAATTTCCAAGCAGCCTCAGCAATTTCAAGACGAGGAAGAAGATTATGAATGGAGGGAATAGAGGTATTGATAAACCAAGACAAGATCTTACTCTGAATACTCTCCCATTCCTCTAGGCGTTCTTCATAATCATCTGTTGTAACAGCAGTCTTCGAAGATTCTTCAGCTGTTGTGGCTTTGGACTTAGGGTTTGGTACTGGCTTAGGAATTGAACCAGTCACATATCTCCACAGTTTATGACCCTTGAGAAAGACAGTCATATTCTGAGACCACGCATGATAACTAGTAGGACCATCCAACATAATAGTGATAGGACGGATGATATCTTGTTCATTTTGTTGAGCCATAATGAAGAAAATGACCAAAAAATGGGATTTAGAGACCTCAAATGCAGAAACGGAGTTCAAAATCAGAATCTACGCGAAAAACTGAGCAAAACAGATCCTGTTGAAAAATTTTAACTGTGGTTAAAGTCAACGGTCAACGGTCAGAGTCAACGATCAACGGATGACGTGTGCTGACGTGGCAATGACGTCACCTAGGGCTTACGTGGCAGGCAGAGAAGCGCAGCAGGCGCGTGGGGCGCGTGAGGAGCGTGGGACTAGTGCGTGGGGGTGCGTGAGGAGCGTGGCAGATACTGGCGGCGCGTGGAGGCGCGTGCTCGTGAGGCAGAAACTTCAGCCGGCGCGTGGAGGCGCGTGTGATTCAGTTTCTGGCCGTTCTTGGTTGGGTTTTGCTCGGGATTGGCTGTTCTGTCTTTCTATGCCTTTTCTTTGGCAGTTGAATGCGCAGAACGTTGATATCCGAGTGTTACAGGTACTGTGGGCGTGACGACGGTGGCTCACTTCTAACAGTGACGACTGGATGAAGGCGAGGGCAGCGGAAGAACACCGGAGATGTCCACAGGAACCAGAAAGTCAGAGGAATGGCTCTGATACCATGTTAACAATATAAAGTGAGAGAGAAAGACTAAATAGTCTGTATATTGATGTGTCAACAATAATGTACAATAGAGAGCCTTATATAGGCTAGGTATGTGTGTAGTACAAGTAAAAGGAGTAAACTACAAGTATAGTATATTGGGCTAAGCCCAATGGGATAAACTAGTCTAAGCTATATACTAACACATATAACTTTTGTTGAACTATCACATATATCGCAAAGGTTAGCAACTACTTGCTCCAAAATCATGAGGCTCTTCATTCTTATCTATTGGTATTAGCTTCTACTAAACATCAGACGTAGAATATGGTGGTTACATATTTTGTGTAATTACTAGAAACTTCCTATATTTTCATTATGATTAATGAATTAGTAACTTAGTAGCCTCTTCACACTCACACACTCTTTTTGCTTTTGGCTTTTTTTTTTAAAATAAAAAATATAGTAATGTTTTTTTTGGTTATCATTGCAAAGGATAAAGTTTGTTACAAAATTTGGTTGTAGCCAAGGATTATATTTCCTATTAAAAAAAATTTAAAATTGTCTCATATTTTAAAATCTAATTATTAAATTGCATATTCTTAATAACACACATGTCAAATTTCTTGTCAATCTGATGTTATTTACTATTTAATTCATAAGCTTATTTTTTATGCATTTAGTTTAGACTATAAAAATTAGAAATTTAGAGAATGTGGATTTTTTTTTTTTAGATGGGAGTGTATGGGATTTAGTGGAAGTTCAATTTAAAATTTTTATTTACCTTTGTATTTAATTTATCTTATTAAATCACTAAAAAATTGAATGAACACACGTTTTTAGAGTTTCCTCCATTGCCACCATTTATTCATTCACTCTTTGGCAAACCATTAAACGCCACATATTCTAAGTGTAGGTAGGCACAGATGATTTCACAATTAAGGATTGCCCCCACTGAAATAATGGCATGAATGGTGCGTTTAACGACTAGGGGAGAAGAGGCATTCCTATCACAATGGTATCTCTTGTCTTATTCATCTGTATATGATACGGTAGAAAGCAATATGAACTCCTCAAATCAAAACTTGTTAGACAAAGAAAATGACTCGTGATAAAGACCAGTCAGGCTTTGAATTTTGATAAGATGTACATGAGCTTAAGCCATATCCCTAAAGCTAAGCAACTTTTGTTGGGTCCACCTGCTGAGTTTGTGCTCTTGGGAATGAAATTACTGCGTAGAGAGAAAATATATTAGGTATCCGATATATGTATCCACTTTTCATTATTTTATAAGAGGTGAATACATTTATTAGATACATGTAATAACACCTTGTGTATAATGGTTAATTTTGGAGTAGAGTTTAAAACAGTGTGAACATGGTAGCATGTTACTTAAAATTTGTCTCTATTTTACAATAAGAAACTACTTTTCCTCATTTAGCTAACCACTTTTTCTTTTCATCCATATTATATTCTTTATTACAAACCCTATTTAATATTAATATTATTTCTTCATTTATTTTTTTATTATTCTTCTCACTTTTCAAAACACCCACTTTATTTTATCACAACACAACAACAATAAATAAATACTTAGGGAATGAATATGGCTCCTTAAGATAGGGAGCAACTGCAACTAAAACCTATCTTAGGAGGAAAATGGGTAAGCTGATATGGGTAGGTTTTTGGGCGTTTTTGGTTTTGGTTACCCATATTCATCTCTTACCTTATTTTAGGTAATCTAATACCAATACTCTAATGTCATTTGTATTTAGGGACCAAGTAGGTTAACTGAAATGTCTTTGGCCTATTTGACATGAGTGGTAGTCACAATATTTTACCCTTCTTATTTTTGTTAATGTACTTTTATATATATATATATATATATATATATAGAGAGAGAGAGAGAGAGAGAGAGAGAGATTTTGTGAATGTATTCACCATACACTTGATACATGATACATGCATGTAAAATATCTTTGCTTCTCCATGGAATAAGCCATTTGGCCTATGAAAGACAAAAGAAAATGACTCACTTTTAGAGAGAACCAATCACATGCCAAATTTTACAATTTGCTGATTTGTGATTAGTTGAATTTTCTGCCATGTGCAACACACCATTATACGTTGATCACTTACAATTGCACAAATCAATAAATTGTGAAATTAAGTGTAGAAATTATTGTGTCTCATAGTTTTGCTGCGTGTGTTTTTTTTTTTTTTTTTGGGACGGGGGGTGGGGGTTGTTGTTGTTGTTGGTCATATGCCAAACGAAATAGCTAAGATCGATCAAGTGGATCATTTTATAAGTTTCAATTAAAGTGCACATATCCGCAAGCGCACACAGGCATAATTGAGAGAAGGAAATGGAAGCCTCGTGCAATTTGAATTCAAACGCCAGCTCAAAGCTACAAACGTCAACCTGGGGGTGTATGTATCTTTTTGTAGGATTGAGTGGAACCTGTTCACTCGTCTGTCCTTCAAGCTACTAAAGTGATTTGGGAATGGGCTATGCGAGGTGTTGTATTGAGTAGGAGAATACATCCATGAAAGTGAAAGACATTTGGGTTGGCTAGGGAGGAATCTGTAAGATTAATTCAATTGTAAGAGCCAAATGTTAGGGGCCTATCAGAAAAGAGCATATTCAGGTCTCTTATATATGATTATCCAAATGTATAAAACCAAAATCTAACTAATTTATTGACTCTCAGTGCATTCTTAAGTAAAGGCTGAAAGACTTCTATTCTTTCATGCCAACAAAATCCCCTTCAATTTTTTTTTGATAGGTGAAAACCCCCTTCAAACTTCTGTGCAAAGATATTAAATCAAGTCAGGAGTACAAGTTACAGCTACTTTATCACATCAGACAACCAGGGAAGAAAACCCTCTAGCAGGTTAGTCATCAAGACAATAAGATACAGCTGAAATAGTGGTAATCTTTCACATTTTTACCACCAGAAATGCTTTTACAATTTGAAATACATTTGACTTGAGAAATAGCTGTCAAGGATATTACTACAATTGTGCTAAATTACGCTCCTCCAATGAAAGGCAGGCTCATGCTAAACAGACCTTGTGGAACCTGTTACTAAGCTTCAGCTAGAGCTAATAATAAAAGTGATGATTAGACAAAGAGTATAGTAAAAGAACAGGTGGGGAGTATATATAGCCTAGTTTGCTGCACCAGATGGAGTAGTGCAAGTGACATACTGCATGCATATGATATTCAGGCATACCTCTCCAATCCTTTGGAGCAATTACGGCAAATTTCCATTAAGGGAGAAATGTTAATGAGTACGAGAGTCGCCAGCTCTCTGTCCATACACATGAGAAGAAAATTTGCCCATGCTGTGTTGCAAGCCATCCACACCAAATTACCTGCTGGGGAAATGTAACTGGAGAAAAAGAGAAAATGAGATCAAATCAGTTTATTCAACAAAAAGCTTGTTAGCCACAGCTGAAAAGGCAGACACAGTTTTGATACAAAAAGATCAAAGGTCTGACAAGAAGCACAATATTGATTCACTGGACATGTGAGAAACTAAAATTGGGACCACAATGGATCACATAACCGGAGATCACTTTTTCTGGACATTAAATACAGAGTGAATGTTCAGGTGCATAAAAGAGAATCCAATTATTTCATTCATGGCCTTGAAGTCTTCCTTCCACTCAAGTTATGAATTCATTAAGAACCAACATACCCCAGACACTCAATGAATCCCAAAACTTAATAGAAACAGCATAAGCCTCCTGTTTTTTTAATGGATCTGGATCATAGTGTGAACATATGGCCAAGAAGGACAAATTAAATTAGTTCATATATGGCCTTGAAGACTTCCATCTACTCTAGTATTAATACACCAAGGAAGAAAATATACCCCTAACAGACCGACGCTAAGGATGAGAAGTGTATAAGTGATCTGATAACACTTAATATGATTACCTCAATTGGCGAACGGCAATGACAGAACTGTCAACTACTTCTTGAACAGAGCAAATACTTAATATGTCAAGCATCATCATCTTCATCTTCTTCCCAATCACTGATGCCATCATCCTCTTCACCACCAGAAGTCATGCATGAAGCTTCGTCCTCACTCTGCAGAAGAGATCAAGTTTAAAAATAATAATAAATAAATCTTATTCTCATGAAATATATATTTTTCAGCGGTTACAAAAAATGATATAATAAGCAGTTCTATGGAGCAAGTTGAAGAATCCAATACCAGCACATCTCTGGTGCAGAACAAGTGCTCAAAGGAATTGAGAATCAACAAGAGCAGAAAAAATTAAATACACCTAGAAATCGAGACCTAGCCTCACTTGGAAATCAGCACCAAGCAAGATAAAACAAAACTGACGCAAGACAAGCCAAAATAATGCAATGTGAAAATTAAAGAACCCAAAAATAAAGATAGAGAACCAAGGCGTACTTCGAATCAGCAGTAAGTAAAAGAGATAACCTCTCGGAGTAAACACCTGGGGTTGGCTAGAGTCGGCATCAAACAATTGGGATGATTTCAAAATCAATTTTATTCATCAAGACAATTGTCACTTCATAGGTGTACTATACTTTCCTTATATAGACTACTAAACCTTAATCCTAACTGACATGGGAAAACCCTATTCATAATTGACTTGAAAGGTCCTAATTATTGAACTATAGAAATAACCCTGCCTCTAATAAAATACTAATAAAGCTAATTAAATACTAAAGCCTAAAATAAAATACATTTGACCAATAAAAATACAATTGACTTGCAAAATAAAATAGAATTAAATTAAAATAGATATCTCTTAAAGCCTCCCGCATAAAAAAAATCTAATAATCAGTACCTAGGGTTGCCTAGAGTTCGCACCAAGCTATTCAAGGAAGAAACTCCAACATTAAATTTTATTATTCAAACAAGCTGAAAACAATACCCTAGATTCTTTAAATAAGATTCCAAACTTATTATCCTAGTAAGAAAAGGAAACAATCCCAACTAGCAATGTTAATTCTACTAAACAAGAAGGAAAAGGAATAAAATAAATAAAATAAAAAATAAAAAAAGGTAATCAACTACATAAAGTAAATAAAACCTAAAATTTAAATTGATTAGGTCTTAGGCCCAAAAAGTAGTAGGCTCTATTCATAAGGTCACTGATTGGTCTATCTTTCTTGTGTCATCGTCCAAAAGTATGCATAATTGGAGATCATTATCTTGTCTGCACCAATCTGCCTCCTCAATGACACACTTCCTCACCATTTTAACCAAAAATAAGAATACCAGCAGTAGTAGGCAGTGTAAAGAAAAATATCTCACTTGGGTGAACTCTGAGAGAGTGCCAATCTGGTTAGGTCCGTTAGCATCCTCAGAGCTCCAGGAATTCCCATCCTCTGCATCTTGAGAAATACCCTGTGGATAAGCAACAAAAAGTTCAGTTGCCCTCAGATGAGACTTTTTGGAAGAAAAAAAACTGATCAGAATGTTGTTAAAAATGAGGTCAAGTAACAAAATTTCATATTTAAGCTACTAGTATCAGCATATATTATTAAATCCCAGAAGAATCACAATTTATCAAACCTAATTTGTACATTTTTCTTTTGATATCTATAATTCAAAGTTGTTGCTACTGATTTCTCTAGTAAAAAACCTAACCAAGTTTCCCTTGACTTGTTAGCTTACTTCATTGTTAATAAAGGCTAAATCAAAGATTACAAACATTAATATCAGGCCAAGTGCATGTCTTTATGATATTGATGGTGTAGGCAAGGGAAAGATCTGGAAACTGATACACCAGCAAGTGACCAATGAATAATGTAACTAAATAAATGCAAGCATACTAAATATTATGGGAAAAATAACTAACATATTTTATCTTAACTAAAAATCACAGAGCCCCCATGAGATGAGAAAGATTATTATTTCTGGTTTTAGAATGCCCAAGCCAACTTCCCACAAGTTCTGTTAAGCATTAATCCCAAATGGTTCAAACAACTTTTAATCTTGTATTTATGACTGACCCAAAAGTGATAGGTCGCAGGTTTGAGTTCAAGAATCAACCTCCAAAAAAACTGGTGGTAATTATCTACGCTGTGTACAACATTTTTTTATTTATTACTGACCCAATGACACATGACAGTAGACCTTCATTTATTCAAAGAGTTCATGCATCTCAGGTTTATATATAGCAATTTTACAGGTTAAAAGGGAAACTTTTCAATGGTTAGATCAGTTAAACCTAATGTCAACTTCAAAAATATTCCAAAACTATGGGCAAATCATTAATAAACAATTTCAGGAAAAATGGCCATCTCCAAAATGAATTAACCTCAAAGAAGAATAATAATTTGACTTTCAATTGAATTCTTCTTGAAATAAAAAAAGGCATAAATATCTTATACATTCACATACACCAAAACAAATAACAAATTACATCTTACTTTCAGCAATATCACACAGGGTAGAAGATCCAAATCAAGAATAGGTGATTTCAATAACCACGTTAACTAGTAAAGAAATATGCAAACCCAAGGTTTCACAAATTTCAGCACAAATAGGAACAAATAAGAGCCTTACGGTACAACTTTTATCTACAAGAGAGAAAAAAAGGGCGGGGTTTCAATATGAAAAGTATACTTACAATTTCTTTTTTCATTTGCTCTATGGTTCTCTCCAATTCAGATATGTGCTGACTAAGAGCCTGCATAGTTATTTAAAATATGGTGTGATATTAAGGACGTGTCCCAAAATCAGAAGTAGCAAATGTTGTATATTTTTATTTAAAAAATGGAGACATAAAAGTTAGAACCTCATGTCGTTGCATGGCCACTGAACGCTTTAGTGCCTTTGCCTTTGTTAATAGGTTTCTTGGCCTTATGCTAATGGGCCGCCTATAGTTCTTTCCACGATAGTAAATAAGAGCATAACCTTTAGGGACTCTTTCTATTGCCACTAGTACTCCCCCACTCTCATACTCCAACAACCTTGCTGTGTCTTCAACAAAAGCAAGGGTCTTTTGTTTGGATATTAGTTTCACAAGTTCTCTATGCTTCCAATGCAAGTGCATATTCTCAATGACACCATCAAAAACACCACGAATGCCTGATCCATATGATTTAGACCAATTAGCATTTGAACTCAGGATTTAAAATTCACCAATTAAAATGAGAATCACTAACCAAGAGGTAAATACGCCTTCATTCTTAAACCAACCCTGCGAAACATCACCCGTTCCTCCTCAGTGATTGTTTCCTGATCATGATCAGGACCAGCAGGAAGCATTGATGCTTCAATTTTAGCTAAAAGTTTTTCTGCTCTAAGCTTTTTGATTTGGGCCTGTTAACACAACCAAATACCAAAATTAAACAAATATGAAAAAAGAAACATGGAAAATAGCATTTTAATCCTGGTGTTATTAATCAAATAGTGCTACTCAGTTTATATACGGAAACTCTTTAGTTGGGAAATTCGAAGGTGCAACTCATATTCTTTCTCAAGAGATAGACTTTGCATCTTAAAAGTACAAGACAATTAAGTCAATTTGAAAATGTGGATTAGAATGAAGGGACCAGTGGAATATTTTTCCAATTGTTGGCAAACTAAAGTTAAGTGAACATTCTACACAGCCTATTCTATTATCCTCTTTGGTTCCTCTAGGAAAGCACATGGATTTATTAGGCTCAAGATAACGCCAATACTTTTCAAGCACTTAATTTTGTGAGAGAGAGAGAGAGAGAGAGAGACTTACCATGGCTAATTTATGTTCAATTCGTTTCACAAGCCTAGCAGTCTTAGATTTCGAAGCTTCTTCAATCATCTTCTCACGCTCTTCAGCAGATATTTCTCTTCCCCACCGAGCTTGAGCCTCATAAAACTCAGCCAAAGTACCTGCAAGTGCCTGCTCTTGATCTTCACCTGCTTGAACCACATCCACTGCTTCACACTGAACTTTGTCTTCCACAACTTGACTCTGTTTTGCCAAATCCTGTCTTTGAGCCAAAGCAGCAGCTGCACCTGTCGGAAGTGCCTGTTTGTCATCTTCATCCGATTGAACTGCACCCACTGGTCCACACCGCACTTTCTCTTCCACATCTTGGACCTGTTTAGCCAATTCCTGTCTTTCAGCCAAAACAGCAGCTACACTTGTTGGGACAAAATCCTTTCCACGGTACATGACAATGTAATATTTGTTTCTTAGCAGCAAGACACCTCCTGTTAAATTCTGCAAGATAGATGAAACTTAAAAACAGTGCCCTTGATGGTTATTGTAGAGGGGAAAAAAAAAATTCATGGCTGGAGCAGGATCAGCACTAAACACACCTTTAGTTCCTCAGCCATCAGTTTGTTGTTTGTATTCTGGATGCCCCGTTTAACAGCAATCTTCACAATTAAACTTTTCTCCCAAAGCTTAATAATAGCAGATGCCAAACCCTGATGGTTTCTATTTCTCCCTTCATAAGATGTTCAGGACAAAATTTAATGTAAAAAATATACATACTAAACTAAATAAAAGTACTTATAGAAGGTGAACAATACCAAGGGCAAAATGAGAAGGTAGTGATTTTGCAAGTTTCCTAAAATTAGTCATCTCTGCATTGGTCAGTCGTGATCGCATTCCAGTGGGAAGGAGCCTAAAAGGTGTTTTGTAACCAGGAACCTTTTGAGGAAGCACATCAGCATCAACAGGAAGTACTCCTGTACCCCACCACTCAACAAAACGAGGACCTAAACCATCTAGTAGATTGTTGTATTCAGATTCTTCCTCGGTTATGCTCACAGGACTGTCTGGCATTCTCACTGCAGTCTCAATCTTTTCTGGACTTGCAGTCTCAATCTTTTCTGGACTTGAACTTTCATCACTTCCACTTCTTGTCATGGAACTGTCAGCAGAAGAAACATCGGGAACATAAAAAGCATCAGCTTCCCTGTGAACAGGTTGGGATTTTGGAGGCCATTCATAATTACTTCCCCGGTACACCACCATAACACTTCCCGACCTCCATATAACCAACCCTCCCGTCCGTCGCTGACCATCACTACAAGCAGTCAGTTACATGTTTCCCATTTATATTCAATTAATAAATAACAAAATACCAAAAATTACCAAATGTAATGATACGAGATAACCAGTAGTGGGTAGAACTATTACTATGAATGAAGGGCCTTGAACTACCCAGAGACAAGTCAAACTACTCAATGAAGTAAAAAATCATAATTTTTGGAACAAATTATATTTAAAGATTTACCACTAGGAACTCATCAAATCCTCATCCCCTTTTGGTGCAATGTGCCTTAGGCAACAAGCATGTATGATGAAATTACCGCCACAATATAAGCACCCCAATTTGTTGTTTTAACATAACAAAAAACACATAATAACACGTTTAAAACAATGACTATTGAAATGATTAAAGGCATATAGTTAAACACGATAAAGCTACTAGATTTAACTAGTACATTTCAATAGCAGTGTATCCCATTGTTGCAATTAATTAAAACATACTACATTACATGTATGCTGCAAATTTGAATGGTTAGAAATAATTTGGACAAAGAAAAGCAATAAACCTCGACAATCTCGTGCGCGGTTTTCATATCATGAGCAAGAACTTCATGGAACTTGAGTCTAACCACCTCCTCCTTCCTCCATTTTGCGTGAATTTTCTCCAAAACCTCCTTAGTAATACCTGCCTTCGGAATGCTAATCCTCTCTCTAATATACATTCCCACCCTCCTCAACCTCCTCAGCTCCTCGTCCTCCATCGTCAGCTCCGCCAACGAAGGCGCCTTCGCTCTCCTCTTCGGCGTCCACGCTCTCTCCTCATCCTCCACGACCTTATCCTCCTCCCCATCTCTCTCCCACGGCAAAACCGACTCGTCGAGACCATTCTCGCTCTCTTCGAATATAAAATCCGGCCGAATCCACTCCCGCCGCAACAAATCCCCCAATTTCTCTTCCCCGGTGGCCGGCGGCGGCAATGCGTCGACTCCATCATCGGTCTCCTCCAATTCTTCGTCCGATACCAACCCTAGGTTCCGTAACCGGAGCACAATTCTTTCGATGGCGCTGTGTCCTTTAACTTTGTTATCGAAATAGCGAGTCTCGACTCGGTCTTCGACATCGACGCCGGCGACGGCGTCGTTTCTGGTGGGGGGAGTGTGAGAGGGCCATTTGTTGAGCCAGGGAGCTGACGTGGATTTGGGTTTGGATGAGGCCTTGGGATTAGGATTAGGCTTAGGCCTAGGCTTAGGGGAGGTATTGCTTCTGCTATTGCTATTGCTATGGCTATTGCCGCTGTGTTGTGTGGTGGTTCGGAGAGAGGAGAAGGGTTTGAGGATGTGAAATGACAGATTTGGGGCTGAGGAGAAGAGAAAGTTCAGAGAGTGAGAGTGGGATTGGGAGTTGGAGGTCAGTGGGAATGGGTTTCTTCTCAGTGGCAATTCTGATATTTTGGCTGTTGTCAATGCCATTTTTGGGTGAGTGTATTATGAGTTTTAAGCTGTTTTGTGGAGTATGAGTATGGTTTTTGATTTTGTTTGTTTCATTTGTTTGGAGGAGAGGAAGAAGAAGAAGAAGTGTCTGACTGTCTGAGAGTGGAGCTTGGGTTTGGGGTTTTGGGAGAGAGGATGATGATATTGATGGATAAGGTTTTCTTGGAAATTTGTGATATTTTCGTTCCTCTTTTTAAAGGTTTGCTGACTTGATTAGAAAACCGTGAAAGTCCTTTCAAATTTTTCATTTATCATTTTACTTCATGTAAATTTTCAAAAATATCAAAAATCAACACTGTGGATCAATTAAGTGTATAAATTTTAAATTTTAATGGTGTAAAATTATGTATAAAAAAATATTTTTATTAGAGAAATAATAAATAACATTTGAATTGAATGAAATTTTACGCGTATGTTAAGAAAATTAAAAACTTGTAATTCAACAAGTAAATTTTTAAAATTTATATCCAATATAAATATATACAAAAAGTTTCATGGATTTTTGTCTAAACTTTATAGGGAAACTTTATCCAAATACTATAACACACACTATCTCTCACATATTACACACTTACAAAAAAGGTAAGGGAAATCATGATTTAAAATCACAATTTTAAAGATAATGTGAAATAAAAAGGCGTTCTTATTAATTCATAGAAAAAGTTAATGGATGTCTTAAAGGCATTTGTTAATGGATCATATTTAGAAAAATTATGGAAAAATAAAAAAGTAACTAACATTTTTTTACAATTTTTTATACTTCCCATAGAAGTGATATTAAAATTTTTTTAAAATTGTCCATTAACAAATGCTTTAAAGGCACCTATTAACTGAACTCCTAAATTATTTGATTTCATTATCTAGCACACCATGATTTGTTTTCTAGATCAATAGACACTTTTTCATATTTCCAATAGAGAGGTTCAGCTTGGTCCAATGTTCTATGCACTGGATTCAATAGAATGTTGTCATGTGTCCAGGAATTGTCATGTGGCAGAATCTAATTAGGTCCGATGCATTTAAGCCTCTCGCCTAACCGCAAGAGAGACTCATTTCTTATTGTAACTATAGAATTATAAAGAAATAAATTTAAAAAAAAATATTTATGCAAAAATTACATAAAAGTTCAAGAGTTTAAACCCATTTAAGTTCCCCAAAAATAATAAATAAATAAAATGTTAAAAATTAGGGGTGTGCACAAAACTGAGAAACCAAAAAAACCGCCTAAAATTGACGGAACCATTGCAAAATTTTCAGATTAGTTTCAGCTTTCATTTTTAAAAAAACTGAAATTTTCAGTTCAATTTTGGTGGCAGGTTTAAGTGCACCGATCCGGCCGAAACAAAACCGAATCATAATATAATATTTTTTATATTAAATATATAATATAAATTTTATAAATATTTGGGCTTTGGGCCTCTGGCCTTTTCAATTTATTTTAAAACATTTGGGCCTAATTAAACTAAACAGATTAACTAACTAGATTAGATTAACTGGTTAAAACCTTTGGGCCTATTTAAAACGAATAAAACCAATTAGATTAACTAACAATAATTAAACTAAATAAATATGTAATTAAACTAATTAAACTATAAAAACAAATGTTAGAAAACCCTACCCTACATACATCACACATTTCACTCTCACTCTCACATTCAACCTCCACTCCACTCCACAGTCCCTCTCACACCGAATCTGTCGTTGCCACCGCCTCCACATGCTGGCCTGATCATCGGCTTCTTAGTTCTCACGCCTCAAGATGACCCTCTCTCCACGCTCTAAGTTTCATCAAGATTCATTTCAATTTTCTAAGTTTGCTTTCGTTCATATGAGTTTTCTAAGTTTCAAAATTCCTCGATTCATTCCTCCATTAAAGTGTTGTCTAGTATTACCATTAGCCCCCTCCCCCCGCCCCGCCACCCTTAAAACACACTAATTGGTATGTTTTTAATATTTAAATTTAAATTTATTATTTATTTCTTAATTTTTTTTATTAAAAAACCCATAAATTTAAAACTCGATAAACAATGTCATACTCCCACTGACCCTCATCTGAAGAAGAAAAAACACCACCTCCCCCCCCCCCCACCAAAATCCCTATCCCGATACACGGTTAAGAGAAAGAGATAGAAATTGAGAGATCGAGAGAAAGAATGAGAATGAAAGATTGAGAGAGAGGAGGTGTTTCCAGCCAATACTCGATGAAACTATAGCGTCGCCGAAAACATTTGAGTAAGTTGAGTAGACTTTGGATTTTTAGTTTAAATTTGTGTTTTAGCTTAATTACTTTATTGCAAACCAATTTTCCTGTGATATAAGTGATAAGAACACCTAGGCCAAAACGCTATTTGGCATTACGAACTAGACCAAAAATATAACAGAATCCAATATTTAGTTTAATCAAAGCTGCTACTGGAAGTTGAAAATAGTTCTTAATTTTTCCCCTTTAATATTTGGTATTTTTTTAGTTAAATTATTGTGTAAATAGTTCATCGCGCTTGCTTTTTCATTTACTTTTAGTTTCTAATAATGTTAGTGTGTAAATAGTAGTGAGGTACAAGAGTGTAGATGCAAACTTTTAACATGTGTAATCACATCAAAGACTACTAAGAATATAGGAAGAAAGTTTTGGAGATGTCCTAATTATAAGGCAAGTAGTTCGTATCCATTTTCTAATTCTTTTTTATGTGTTTTGAGTAATATGTTAACCGTCTTTGTAATTTGGAGATAGGGCATAATTGTGATTACTTTGACTAGCTCGAGATTCAATTATGTGATAAAGGGCAGAATGTTATGAATGGATTAGTAAGAAAGATTCTAAAAGTATTTCAGGGAAATCAACATTTGGAAGAAATGAACAAAATGAAAGATAACATTAATGCTAACATGGAGAAGACGATCAAAAGGCTGGGAGAAGAAAGTAGTGTGGGAAAAAGATCTATCCTAGAGATGCAACAAATGTATCAAAGGAAGAAAGGGAATATATGGTGCTATGTGCATACTTTTGGTTTTCATTTTCATATTTAGTGAAGATATGCAAATTAGGACTGAAAAAATAATGTATTTGTCATAATTTTATAATGTGTAAGGACATGTGATGGTGTAGTGTGAGTTTTACCTTGTAATACAGTGTTCTTTTAGATTGCCGCACTTTTGGAATTTATAATCTAACTAATGACGCTCAATTTTAAATGAAATGATTATTGTATTAATAAGAAAAGAAATTTAAGACAAGTATAAGTTATTGAATCCTCGAGGGGCATGCCCTATCTTATTTATTTATTAAAATGGGCTGCTCTGAGGGTCTGACCTTGGCAATTCTTTTTGCTTACAACATATAATAAAAACATGAGTATTTTTTTAAGAAAAATTACCCAAAAGTGATGGAACTCCAATTAACCCAAAAGCGAACAAATGTTAAGCAATAAGCTTGTAGGTTCTTTAGGTTCCTTCAACCTTAGCTTTCAAATGTTTAAAGAGCTCACAGTTCAAACTTGAAAGATTAATATAAAAGGCACAACATGAGGTTGAATCTTGTAATATAAATAAAGAATTACTTAAGGTAATAATATGATTAAAAGAAAAGAAACAAAATTAGGTAGGTTCTTAGTCTAGTATAGTTCCCTATCTATGATTCTATAATGTACTAAAAGAATTAAATTGTAATGGAATAGAATATAGGAGGAATTGAATTCCTTGTATGAGTAGAAAGAATAAGTACAGATTTGAATGTTTTGCTTATGTACAAAGTAACAACCAACCCCTCCCTCAAAAAAAAAAAAAAAAGTGTAGATCCAATCGAAATAAAAAATTAGATTTAATTGCACAATGAAATCAAAATAGTAAAAAAGAAAAAATATTGCTAATCAATTTTGAACATTAAATAATAATAATAATAATAAGTGTAATGTCTCTTTTGAGAAATAACTAAGCAATGTGCAATAATAATTTTGCAAACTTCTAGGTACAAAAAAAAAATAGTACATCCCTACCAAATGAAAATTTGACTAGCTCATGATTTATTGTTAATTACTGTCACAAACAAAATACTATATGCCTTATTAGTTTGGCAGTTACATCGCAAAATAGTAGCTACCTAAGTAATTGACTATACCATCACAAAATAAAAGCAATTGGCAATAACATCACAAAATAATTGTTACTTTAACGATTTCACAAAATACATGCTTAAGTAATTAACTATAACGTCACAAAATAAAAGTGATTGGCAATAACATCACAAAATAATTGTTGCCTTAACAATTTGGGCAGTTACATCACAAAATAAAAGTAGTTGGCAATAAGAGCATTCACAACAATGTAGCTATTTTAATATTTTAGGAAATATAAATAGTTAAAGCCTTTATAAAATAAATAATAAAAATAATAAAAAAATCTCGCATCTATCTCAATGTTTTATCCCACAATTTCAACGTGGAGTTATATCCTCACCAGACCTGGCAATGCTTTTTTACTCGCTAGACAATAAAAAATCAAACCACATTTATTTTTCTCTCCCTCTCTGTCTCTCTTTACTCACTCTCTGCCTTTCTTTCTCAGCTCACTATAGTTTTGGAACTCTTAAGTTCATGCTAATTTTAGCAAGAGGAGGTGGTCGATCTCACTAGTGCAGAGAATGAGATTTTTGTACAACATAAATTGACCCAAAGACTCAGGTATGATGCCTCTCTCTCTCTTTTCCCCAAATTTTATTGATTTTAGCAAGGAGGGGATGGTTTGCAGCTTGTGGGTTTGTTTGTGTCTATAGGTGTGCATGTGTGTTTGGAGGACTATGAACATGTGGTGTGAGTGTGCTGCAAAGACTTAGAAAGAAGAGATAGGTCATCATTGTTTTGGGGATATGAAGGAAACAGGTATGTTCGGAGGAGTTTGTTGGAAGTGGAGGACTTGCATCTTTTAATTTTTCTTTTCTCTATATCAGTCAATGGCTTTCTTATACTCATTTTTTCTTTCATTGCTTTGGTTGAATTGTGTTGTTGGGTTTTGATTTTTTGGGATAAAGGTTTGAACTTATTGATTGTTATGTGATTTTGAGTTTTGGGTTTTGATGATTGGGGAATAGTGGGTTTTTGGTGATGTGAAATGAGTTCAATTGGATTTTTTTTTTTTTTTAATTATTGTATGGGAATTGTTCACACATTCTAGTTTGTTTTGTGTTTTGTATCATGTTTGGACATAAAAGTCAAGACAAGAGAGGTTTTTGAATTGGTCTAATGACTTTGATGGTGATGATGATGATGATACTAGCTTCCCAAGTCTTTTGTGGGGTCTATTTTTGAGCTAGGGTTTTGGCATTGATTTGTTTTCTAGTATAGAATTTGAAAATGTTTTCTGTTCTTTGAATTGTTGCTTTTATATTTTTCATTTTTCATTTTTCTAAATTCAATTTTATAATCTCTGTAATTTTTGTTGGTATTTTTCAATTTTGAAAGCTGTTAGGGCTCTTTTGGTAAGTGAATTTCTGGGTTTTAGTTGGAAATTTAGAAGTTCTTGTAATTGAAGTTACAGCAGAATGTAGAAGAAGACTTTCTATTTAAACTGAGGTTGTTCTCTTGTAATGGCACTAAAAGCCATGTATAAAACTTAGATGAAGTTAGTTACTAGATTAGTGGATTTAGATACTAGATTAATGTAGTTACTAGATTAATACACATTGTATAGTTAGTCATTCTTTCTCTTTCTTACCTTTAATTCTCATATATAAGTACAGAACTTCTGAATTTTCAACCAAAACCCAGAAATTCACTTACCAAAAGAGTCTCCAACAGCTCTCAAAATTGAAAAATTCCAACAGGGATTACAGAGATTATAAAATTGAATTTAGAAAAATATAAAATATAAAAGAAACAATTCAAAGAACATAAAACTTCTCCAGATTCTATACTAGAAAAAAAATTGATGCCAAAACCCCAGTTTGAAACACAGAACCTACAAAAGACTTGGGAAACCAGTATCATCATCATCATCACCATCAAAGTCATCAGATTAATTCAAAAACCTCTCTTGTCTTGAATTTTATGTCCAAATACAATTTAAAACACAAAACAAACCGGAATGTGTGAACAATTCCCATACAATAAAAAAAAAAAAAAAAAAAAAATCCAAGTGGAACCCAATTCACATCACCAAAAACTTAGTGTTCCCTAATCATCAAAACCCAAAATTCAGAATCACATAACAATCAAAAAGTTCAAACCTTTATCCAAAAAAGCAAAACCCAACAACACAATTCAACCAAAGCGATGAAAGAAGATATGTGTATAAGAAAACCAATGACTGATACAAAGAAAAGAAAAATTAAAAGATGCAAGTCCACCACTTCCAACAAACTCTTTCAACATACCTGTTTCCTTCATATCCCAAAACAACAATGACCCATCTCTTCTTTCTAAGTCTTTGCAACACACCCACAGCACATGTTTGCAGCCCACCAAACACACACACCCATAGATACAAACAAATCCATAAGCTGCAAACCATCTCTTCCTTGCTAAAATCAATAAAATTTGGGGAAAAGAGAGAGAAAGGCATCATACCTAAGTCTATGGGTCAATTTATGAAGTGCAAAAACATCCTTTTCTGCACTGGTGAGATCAACCACCTCCTCTTGCTAAAATTAGCGCGAACTCGAGAGTTCCAAAACTACAGTGAGCCGAGAGAGAGAGGCAGAGAGTGAGTGAAGAGAGAGAAAGGGAGGGAAAAAATAAATGTGGTTTATGTCCACAACAAATTTTAATAGCAAGTTGTTATTGGTAGGTAAAAAAGTAATTTCAGTAATGAGTTCAAATTAAAACCAACACCAACTTAACAGTTAGGATGTATTGTGAAAATGTTATTGACGTAACAATTATATATATATATATATATATATATATATATATATATATGAATATATGAAAACCATATTTAAGTTTACATGCCAAGTCCTTCTGAAAAAAAAAGAAAAAAAGAAAAAAAAAAGGTTTATGTGCCAATTGTTTTAAATTTTGTTAATTAAAGTACTAAAATTTATGAAATTTCTTCAATTTGAATTATTTATTTGATTTTTTGATAATCGCTTTCTCACTCTAATCCAAACTTTCTATTTTCAAACGAAGTTTTCTTTCTCTAGTGTTGTTATTCAATAGCCATCAAATTGATTTATGAACAAACTTTAAGTGAAATGCAAAATTTAATAAGTGATTTCTCCTTCTTTATGTTTCATTACGTAAATGATTCCATGATAAGGTAAATGAATAACACAAATAGATTAGGGATTCAAATTGAAATTGTTTCACATTATTAATAGTATTAATGCACTTATAGTGTGTCACATAGCGATAGAAGAAAAAACAAGAGGACATCCACTTGACAACCATAACATGTAGGATACAATTTTAACTAAATACTCTCTCCGTCCCAAATTGTTTGGCCTAGTTAGAAAAACCCAATTATTTAGGGAAGCATCATTAACTACCTTATCTCTTGGAAAAATGTTAGAAATTTCCTAAATTACATTAAACAAATTTGTTTTTCTTTGTTGAAGGGTTTTTTTTTTTTTTTTTTTTTTTTTTTTAAGATGGCATGTATAGTGGATTTCAAAATTTAGGTTTTTAATTTTTTTTAATTTAAAAAAAAAATGCTCCCACAAATAAATTAAGGGCATAAAGGAAATGTTAGTAAATTAATGATGTTTGATTTTTCAAACTGGACATAATTTTGGGATATTTCAAAACAGATTACAAGCAAAACAATTTTAGACAAAGGGAGTAGTATATAGTATATGATATTGTAGGAATACAATACCCCAAAGAGCCCAAGGCCCAAGACTAGTTGTTTAGCTTCAATGTATCAATACATTGTACTACCCTTGTAGTACATTACACTTGTATTTTTTTATGTTATATTTCTTCTATCTTATTCATGTATGCTGTGACTTGTGAGAACACCAAAGACCAAAAAACCTTTTAAGTGGGGTGAGACAAAAGAGAATCAAATCTTGACTAAATCCCACATCTCCTAAGTAAGGGAGATCATGCACCTTATATAAAGGCCTTCAACTTTAATTGGTATGAGGATATGTGTCGCTCGTAAAGAGGACAATATCATGCAAATGATAAGTTGGCATGTGACCAAAACACTCCAGTGTACAATTACTTAACACAAACTTATACTTTTTATGGTATCCAAGCACAAGCTCTACAAAAGTATTATCCTCTATTTCCTAGCCTCATCCCATTAGCATTGGTCGCAGACAATGTTCCTGTTGCTATTTCAACACTTGTTTAGTTAGATCCATTCCATTTGTGCATTGATTTGAGTTTGTGCATTGATTTGGTGAGCAGCCAATTAAATAAAAAGATCAAAGAACAAACAACACAACTTTGCTATAAATACCCAAAATTACCTTTGCACGAGCCCACAAATGCTAACAAAGCATTCTGCACCAACCACGTCATTTGCCACGTCAATGTAGGTGCCATTTCAACCTACCATGTTAACATCTAGATCGAGTCAACTATCAAGTCGATGTTGACCATTGACTTTGACTTTGACCAGGTGCACCATACCTAGTTTTTTGGTCCTTTTTTGCTTTTGAATTTTCAAAATGTCACAAAATGGTGTTCTCATCCTATTCACATAGTTCTTGATGGGGATTACTGCATTGTGTGGGCTCAAGTTATGTGCAGCTTCCTTCAAAACCGTAAGCTTTGGCTTTATGTTATTGGGGACCATAAAACCCTACCAATGTTGAGAAAGAGACCAAAGATAACTTCACTTCCCGCCTTAAAGACTAGTAGAGCACAAACTACTACTACTAGACCATCACTTAGCTTGGCAATACTTCCACTCCATTTGTCAAGTTGGAATTTGGAGGTTATGACACCACCTAGAAGATATAGGACATGCTTGCCTCTTGATATGCTGGCTCGAATGGTGCCAAAGACTATTAGCTTATAGTGACACTGTACGGACTTAAACAGTTGTTAGGAGAGCACTGCACATCGTTGAGTTTTACTCGCGTACGTATGTGGTTTGTTTGGGATCGACATGCATTCTTCAAGCTAACCTAGGTATCATATCACCAACAAAAGACGAGCTATTCCCTGAGTATTGTGCGCCACAACGACTTCATCAGTTCCTAATGGGCCTTCTTCATGATTTTGAGCCAGTTTGTGGTCGATTATTTCATCACATACAACTGATCAAGTTGTTAATAAGCTTGTACAAGAAGAAACATGTCTGCACACTCATTAAACCCTAGTATGGTGGCTTCAATCGATACATGAACAAGCGATCTAGTCCAAAAAAAAGATCACCTCTATTGTAAATTTTGCTGTATCTGGGGGCATTCCATTTATCAATTTTGTATTTGTTGCATGGCTTCTTCAAAATTCCGTAGTAGTGGCTATCATTAAAAATGTACCACCTTTCATTGCTCCTATTAACACCATTGTTGAGACTTCTTCTTCAACCACTCCTACCTTATTTATAGCAGACTTTTAGGCAATTTTCAATCAAGTTATGAGACATCGGCTGGTTTGATGTTTGTTTAGGCTTTGCCAAATTCACATGGTTTTCTAGCCATGTTGGACAGTACGAGTGTCACTCATAATTTCATTACTGAAAAGATGGTTGTTGCACTTGGGGTGCAAGTCAACTAGTGCCCGAGTAGAATGAAGGCAGCAAATTCATAAGCATATACAGTTTATGGCATTACTTACGATATGCAATTTGGGATTGAAAATTGGCACGGTAAAGTTGATTTCTTTGTTGTATCTTGACATTATTTTGAAGTCATATTGGGGATGACTTCTAGCCTTCTAGGTGGCATCAAAGGTGGAAAATTGGAAATATTGCCATTCCTTGGTGGAATTTTGTCCATGGGTGGGAAGTGTCCTTGTTGTGTGCCTACACAGCTAGTGACAAATAAATTCGAGAAAGATAAGGAGAAAGTGAATGAAGGTTTTTTTTTTTTTTTTGCTTTGATGATTGTTACCGTATTGGAAGAGGGTAATGATCAGTTGATTCCCTCTGATTTGTTTGTTTCCCTACTGATGAGGACATCGAGTTCTTTCAGTGGGGAGTTTTGTTCTATCCTTGAGATGTCTGGCTACATGTGGTGGCATCTTGAACCCATGCCAGTCACACAAGCCTATTAGCATGAAAGAGGCATGACATGAGCTAATCAAGGTGTTTTGGACTGTTAACTGGGTGTATTGCCTCTTTGTGGTGCATGTTCACATGAGTTGGCTTGGTTGAATTAACGTGCAATGTGCACTGCTTGTGTTAAAGGCAAGGTTGGGTTGGGCTGCTTGTGTGGTATGGTGGGTTATATCTCAAAAAATAAAGAAAAGAAAAGAGACTGGATTATGGCTTGCTTGACAAAGCATGTTAGGCTGCATATGAGTGGCGATGATACTGTATAGCTCAGAGTTTAGAGGCGACATTGGGCCAAACCCTCTACTTGGTGTGCATGGACCAAGGCTGAGTGCTGAAAAGTTTACTTGGACTACCAAGGTTACTTGCATGGCTTGTGGCCTAAAGGTTGTTGGGGTGTCAGTAATTATTTGGAGAGGAGAAAATTGTGTGTAGTGTAGGAAAACAATTTGTATCGTGTATTTGTGCATACTTTGTAAGCCTTTGTAGCCGAATTTGACTAAAGCAGTTACACGAGTATTTTTTGTACGAACCTCAGTGTTCTCTAAATTTTTGGTAAGTAGAAAATAGCAAGTGTTCTGTTACAATCTGCACCTTACACCATGATCCCTAGATTTTAGAAAATAAATCAATTTATTGTTTTTTTTTTCTCTTATTTTTGGGTCGGAGAAAGAGAGAGAATAAGAACCACGTTCACATATTTGCTATGAACCACAACTATCTAGCAAATAAGATGAACAGTTAATTGAGGCATAAATGAAGCAGACATTATGGAAGAGAAGAGAAGAGAAATGCAATTCCAAAGAACCTCAACGGCTCACTTAAAAGGCACAAGAGATACACTATAAGCCCCCCACCCCCACCAAAAAAAATTCATGATGAGAAACTGTAACTTAGTTCTTAAGGATTTTGTATCATTCTTCACTGTAGCAAATTGGTAACTTAGATGGCAAGGAAATACATTCAATCTCTGCCACTTAAAAAGGATGTTTGATGCTGTCATGCTTTCCTTCCAAACAAAATCATTTTTCTTTGTTTCATTGGCGTAGTATCTGCTGCAATTGAAGCACTTGATTCCGTTGCTCTGGAGGCAGGAGATTAATCTGTTCAGGAGTGAGGCTCATGACTTGTTGAAGTAGTGCTTTCTCCATCTCCGGTGTCAACTACATAATGAGCAGAAGTCAGTTTTTAAAATCTGAATGTATTATAAAATATCTGGTTGATACCAAAACAGTGGTGGACATATTACCGATTGGGAGCGAGGGGGCTGATTGCCAGGACCCATTTGACCAGGAACTAGTGGTGGTGGGCCTGGAAGACCTGAATGCTGTGTTACTGACGAATTTTCAGGTGGGCCAGACATCCAAGAAGATCCTCTATCCACTTGCATGGAACTTCCACCTTGATTGCTGAATTCTGTCCCTAAATGTTGACCTCCCATCTGGGGGGATAGAGAGGGTAAATATAAGTTATAAAGTTGTATTTGTCAATTTTCTTCTACAACAGTTGACTATGTTTATGTGCAAGATCATCAACGAGTTGTGTTGGTTTTATTAAACCATGGCATGTATACCCCCCCAAAAAGGACACCACTATCTCTCTCCAATGCTTATCCACCAAGCCTAATTTCTTCAGATTTATATCCCTCCCATCAATAGTTAGTTGACTAACCACCCCAGTAAGAACATGTCGAACATAATGGTGCTATCCAATAACTAAAAAGTACATGCATACCTGATACAGTGATTGATGTGGTGGCTGATTTGGAAGTGGTGGCTGCCCCTGTGCATATGAAGAACCAATCCCAGCAGGAGGTTTACTACCTGGCTGAAATTATCAAGAAAGAAAACAATTTTAAAAAAATCTAATATATACCACAATCAATAATGATTTTTGAACAATATGATCTTCAGCTTACATGAAACATTTGCTGTTGGAGATGTTGAGAAGCACCAGGATGTTGGAAACCCACATTAGGCCCCATTTGAGGGTGATACTGATGATGATAAGATGGAACTGGAGGTGGCCTAGGTTGTGGTGGCAATGGAGGTTGCAGTGGCAGATGAGGAATTCCAGTTGTCTGTAGTGGCTGTTGCAACTGGCTGGCAGCAGTTGACATTTGCGGTTGCTGAAGTGGAGGTGGCTGTGAAGAGGAATATAGAGGAAGTGAAGGGACATTGGAAAGTTGAGATGATTGCGGAAGAGACATAGGGGGCATTTGGGAATTCATATGTCCTTTAGGCGGCTGTGGCATCTGCAGGGGATGTGAAGGCATGGGCTGAGACTGAACATTTAGTGTAGGAACAGCAGCAGTTGAAATAGGCATCACAGTTTGGTTCTGGTGTTGTTTTCTGTTAGGAGGAATCTGAGATGCACCAGTTTGGTCCTGCATACCCACTTGACTTGGTGGTGAGTGAGCTGCCTGAATATTTGACATTTGAGTTGGCTGTGCTGATTGTTGAGGAGGCTGTGATACTGGTGGCTGGATGCTTGGAATCTAAACACAAACTGAAATTTAGCATATACATATAGGCATTAAATAAAATCTAAAGATCAAAGCTTCATAAATAACAAAGCATACCGCTTGAGGGGGCTGGACCATTCCAAGCATAATTTGTGCCTAGCAAAAATAAAATACTAACCGGTCAAAAAAAACAGTTGAATGTAATGTAGTATAATGTCCAACTGAAAAAAAAAATGAATTACAAAACCAACTAAAACATAGATCACCACTAACTAGTGTGGTATACATCTCATTTATTAAAAAAAAAAAAAGATTTCCATGGACTAATGGACTCAAAAAAATTTCTAAAATCTAGATAAAATACAATGATTCTTATATGAATCATAGTAGAGTTGCCTTACATCATTTTCAGAAATGCACAGCATCTCAAGATTGCATAATGAACTACTTAAAACTAATTGTCGATCTCCATGTTAACAGAACTATGACAGACCAAATACAGACATATACGTATCATAAGGGACAATGAATTTTACAAATACCATATATACATTGTAACAAGTTTAATAACTTAATGTATACTAGAATCATCAAGTCCGAATAACTTGGTATTACTGGGCGTGGGGAGAGAGAAAACACAAAAGTCTCTACAGGTATGTCCTGTATAAAGACCAAAGAACCAACTATCTCTCTCCTCCTCCCCCCCTAAATTACCTACGCCACATAATGCTTCCTTGACAATAATCTATTAAAGTAGACTTTGATTAATTCCAACATGGACAGAAGCAGTTTTAGTAAACTGTCACTGGACTTCTGTTATGACACTTGCTAATGTTCACAACTTTCTGGTTCTTGATAACTCTGTTTTCCATAATTAAATCATTTATTTCCTAAAATAATACTCTCAATATTTTCATTATACAATATAGATACCAAATTTCTTTAAATTTCAAATTTAGGGACTAATTTAGTAAAAGGCAAACTTGTGATACGACATCGCCTAGCTTCCAAAGAGAGAAAATAGTTCATTACCTAGAGTTTGCTATGATATAAAAGCATTATGTCAAATCAGAGAAAGCAACTGTATGCCAAGAACGCCGCATAGTCTATGAAACTTATCAGACAATTATTTGTCATCATTTCCATAAATAAAGGTCATATTGAGTTCACAAATATTCTGCTTTTGTGGGTTCAGGAGAGCTGATTGGTAGGCTTCCTTACCCCCCAACTTTTTTTTTTTTTGAAAAGCTGATTCCAGACTCAAACTCGCAATAATGGGGTGATACTCCCAATTCCCAATTCCCTCCCATCCAGAGTTCAAAGGTCGAGAGGTCCTTCTTGGCTATGAAGTTGGTCAAATAATAAAATTTCCAAGTGATATTTTAGTATGGTAGCGTTTTCTAAAGATTACCCATTTAGATTCACATGTTTCTAATTCAAAGCAATCAATGCAAACTCTTGTGTCTTTTCCAGAATTACTCCTACTAGGACAAGAACACCATTGCAATTCTCACTCTCCAGTAGGATTTCAAAAGAAAGAAACAATTTTGTTCCAAGGTAATGCTATCACATTGCAAAACAGAAATTTTCTTCTCTATTTAAATGAATTTGATTCATCAAACCTCTAAAAAAAACATATGCTAAAACCCTAATTGCACAACCTAAATAAATACTTGAAAAAAAAAAAAAAACACACACACACAGAATTTCCCAGAGTCCATGAAATAAGCAGAAAACAGCTTTAATTTTTGAAACCCTAAAAATTTGGTACCTGGAAAAGGGCTTTGGTCAAGAGTGGGTTCTGAATGAGGATTTGCCTCGCTTGTTGCTGGTTCTGTTCGATTAGAGCCTGTAATGCGAGAAGAAGAATGAAACAAATTCTATTGTAATTTCTATTTTTGTAGAGAGATTAGGCAGTGTTTGGAGGAAAAGAAAATTTCGAAAGTGAAGTGAAGGAAAAGATGAATGAGAAGGAAAAAAAAAATAATTCAAAGAAAATTCGAAGAGAGAGAGTGAGAAAATAGTTGACCTTCATCTGAGACATGATTTCATAGAGCTGGTTCTTCGACATTCCGGCGATGTTCGCCGATAAGCCTTCGCCGGTGATTGACTTTCCCGCCATTGTTTCAGAGAGAGAGAGAGAGAGAGAGAGAGAGGAGGGTAGGAGTTAAATTTCGGTTTTTTGTGTTGGTCCTGGGCCGAGTTTATGGAAATGTTGCGGTTAGGCCCAAAATATATGGACCTTGGGATACTTCAATTTCAACTTTTCTTTTTTTCTTTTTTAATCTTTTCCCCCCTAAAATGAGTTCCTGTAGTGGTATCAAAATCTCTCAATATTTTCACAAGTTAATATGTCAATTTACCGTAAGTCAAAAATAAGATTGAGAAATTCTAGGCACAATAAAAAACTCACAAAATTTTCATCACACTCTTTTTTTTTTGGTTAAGATAAAAGACTATTATTTCATTCAATCAACAAAAAACTTCTGTCAAACAATACAATATTGGTAGCATCACTATAGATGTCTTCTAACCAAATTTGAGGATTAGAAAAACAAACTTTGCCAATCTGGCTAGTTTACTAGCTATGCAGTTACCTTTTTGCTTCACATGAGAAAACGAATAAGATCCGAGTGATGAAGCTAGTAAGCGGAAGACTTCAATGACATGTCCAAAAGGAGCATGCATTGCGAGTTGGAATTGAGGTTCGTAGAATAGTCTCTGCATCTCCCTCAAAAACCACTTCCTAGAGCCCTATCTCTAAAGCAAAAGCTATCGCCCTTCGACAAGCTAGAGCTTCAACATCGTCCACTGTTAGGGGCAAGACAATCCTTTTCGGGAGTGATCCAATAATCTGACCTACAAAGTCCCTGATCACCACCCCTGTTCTTGCTGAAGTGATGTCCTAGAAAAGAGCACCATCGAAATTGGCTTTGTAAAACGGTTGTTGGGGAGGAGACTAGTGAACTAAGGATGCAAAGGGTACCACAAGTGAAGGCAGGTCCTAGACTGAATGAAATTCCTATAATCTTTCCACCGCATCAAAGTAAATTTTAGAGTATGGAAAAGAAGGGGAATTTAATCTTGTGGCATTGCATTTGGCCCAAATGCTCCAAGTAATGTAGGTAAAGCGCTCTGCTAAGTTTTGAACATTGACATTAAGAATCCCTGTCAATAAGTCCCAAAACTTGACAACGTGTTCTGAGAGTTGGAGACGACAGTTTACTTCATCTCACCATGTTTCTTTAACCACTTAGCAGTCCCAAAGAGTAGGTATGCTATCTTCCACGCCTTCATGGTAGCACTCATAAATAGAGTTTTGAGTCACCTTTTGACGAAAGAGATTTTTCTTCGTCGGTAGTGAATCATTACAAGCTCTTGATAGGAAGTGTTTAAGTTTACTTGGGATGTTGAGGTTCCAAATTTCCTTCTAGAACACCCCTTGGGCAGAGCAGTTTAAGGTTCCCGATTTGGATGCCAATTCAGCTTCATGGAGCATCCGATATGCTTTCTTGGTGGAATAGGTGCCATTCTTAGTTCCCCTCTAGACGAGCATGTCACTGGTCCTATGAGAGCTCAATGGAATGCTAAGAATAGCTTGAGCTTTATGGGAAAAAAAATTCATCAACCACCCGAGTATTTCCGGGAAAATTTTTCATCGGTGAAATAACTCTACTAGATGGAATTCTGGAAGCCATTTGTCCCCTCTAATGTAAACATTTTTTCCATCGCCTATCCACCAAGAAGATCCCAAATCAATCACTTGTTGTGCCTTTAAAATACTCTGCCATGCATATGATCCCTTCATGTTTACCCCCCGTCCATGATTGAACATCTAGGAAAAGACCTCACTTTAAAGACCTAGTAGAAAAGGGAGATTGTATTGTGAATTAATCTCCAGACCTGTTTTCCGAGGATAGCAAGATTGAAGTTTTCAATATCCTGAGAGTCCAAACCTTCTTGGCCCTTCAGCATGCACAGCTTGTTCCACACAATCCAGTGAATTTTTCGAGTCTCCTCGTTGTATCCCTACTAGAATTTTCGAATGAGTGATTCAATATCTTTGCATAAACGCTTTGGAAGTTTAAACCAATTAATTATGAAAGTGGGCATAACTTGTAGGACTGCTTTGATCAATACTTCACAACTCACCTGTGAAAGGAGCTTTTCTTTCTAGCCTTGGATTTTATGCCAAACCCTTTCACGGATGTAGCTGAAGCTTTGCCTCTTTGCTCGACCAACAAAAGAAGGAAGGCTTGGATATTTTTCAAATTGGGAGGTAGCCGAAACTCCCAGCCAGTCTTTGATGATGGACTGTGTATGGTGGTTAGTATTAGAGTTGAAGAAAAGCCGAGTTTTGTCCCGATTAATCATTTAACCAGAGGCCCGTTCATAGATGTCTAGTAATTCCAGAACAGCAGTGTAGTCATGGCCGTTTGCTTGACAAAAGAGCAAACTATTATCAGCAAAAAATAGGTGTGAAACTTTAGGTCCATCCCAGCATAAAGATACACCCGAATTTCCCCGCCATATTCGGCCTATTGAATAAGAGAGTGAAGACCTTCTGCACAAAAAAGAAAAAGGTTAGGTGATAAAGGGTCTCCTTGTCGAAGTCCTCTTTAGGGTTTAAATAAACTATGCAGTTCACCATTGATCATGACAGAGAAAGATACAGACTGGATACATGCACTAATGAGATTTATTCATTTACTAGCGAAACCCAATTTTTCTATCAATTTTTCTAAAATATTCCACTTAACACAGTTATAAGTTTTGCTCATGTTCGATTTTAATGCCATAGAACCAAACCTTCCTTTTTTTTCTTTTTCTTTTTTTGAGATGATGCAAGGTTTCAAAAGCTACAAGGATGCTATTGGAGATAAGGTAGTCAAGCATGAAGGTACTTTGTAATTCAGAGACTAGCTTGGGGAGACATCTTTTTAGGCAATTTGCTAGTCTTGGAAATGATTTTGTACAAGACGTTGCTAATAGGGCCAAAGCCTTTTGCTCTATTTGGGGATTTTGTTTTTGGAATGAGGGTGAGGAAAATATAATCTTTTTTATTTTATTTTAACCTATGGTACGTAGGTTGACAATTCAGCTTCTTGTGAAAATATTGTAAGATTTTGTTATGTCCTTCTAATATTGTTTTATTTCCTAAAGTTTGCTTGAATTTCATTTTTCAGCATTTTAAACTTTTAAAATTTATTTCTCATCCCTAAAATTTTTAAATAGTTTATTGGCATAAATAAAGACGAAAAAAAGTATCACAATTTAGCTAACTAAGCTCAACATTCATCAACATTAGTCCATGCAAAGTTTTGTCTTTTATTCTTTCTTTATGTATCCTAAGGATGAAGGAATTAAGAGAGTGGATGATAGTTATTGTTGTGTATGAAGAAAGAGAAACAATTAAAGAAGTAAATAAAAAAAATATTTTAATAAAATATAGTGTAAAATAAATAATATGATATAAGGTTTTTTGAAAAGTAAGTGTCAAATAGAAAAAGACAGAAATATTAGTTTCGTCTCTCTGTTTTCACCTCATTCTCACTTTGGTCCCTATTTTTTTATTTTACTGCTTTTAGTCCCTAAAATGAAAAATGCATTCTATTTTAGTCCTTACCGTTATCTCACTAACGGAAATTATCTATGTGACAGACAGAGTGTATTGTTGGCACATTAAATGTCGATGTGGCCATTAAAATAATAATAATAAATTTTATTTGGCATTAAAAAAATGTCATGTCAGCATCTAAATTTAAAAAATTAATTTGTCTTATTTTAACTAAATAAAAATAATAATAAATAGAATTAAAAACCAAAAATTACATATATTAAGATCTAAGTTTATCTTGAACAAAAACAACAAGAACATAATCCCAGAACATTTTGGTTACATCAAGTTTCGTCCATTTTGTGAAACAGCCAAAGTTTACAAAACTAGAACACCACGTCTCTATAGCAAACACATCAAAAACAAATAGAAAACCTTAGTTGCCTCATATTTCAGGTAAGTCACCATGTAATGATATGCTATCACCAATATGAAAAATGAACACTTCAAGGAAATTGGCAAAGAAGTTAAGGTCCTTATCGTCAATAATCTGTAACACAACACGCAAATACTACAACTTAGCACCATTACCCCCAAAACATCACAATATCATTTTCTCATTCTTGCTTACTAACAACCTTAGAAGTAAAACAAGATCGATTAGGAAAAATTGACTCATGGCTACAAGATACCCAATTAATCATGCATCCAAGCAAAGATCAAGGGTTTGGATCTAAGGTTTGTGTTTGGTTTCTCAGATAGTATAAGAAAATTTGGGTTTTGAGTTTTGTGTTTAGTGGTCGAAAATCTGGGTTTGATTTTTGTGTTTGATGCTTTGGTGTGGGGTTTGAAATATGGGTTTGAATCTAGGTTTGGATTTAATTTTTTGAATCTTGGTTTGAATTTAATTTTTGGGTTTTAAATTTGTTGGGTTGTGATCTTGTTCAAATGTTTAATGTGTTCATGTTTAATTTATGAATTTTATTTGGGTGTGTCAAGAATGATGGCAAGAATATAATTCTAATTTTGGATTTTAGCTCTAAGGTTCAAATTTTCTGGGTTTTAAATTTTGTGTTCATGTTTAATTTCTCATTCATGTTTAATCTGATGTGGATCTGAAGTTTAATTTTGTGTTCTTATTTTATGGGTTTGTGATTTTTGGTTTTTAATTTTGTGTTCTTAAATCTAGGTTGGTGTTCTTGTTTTTGTTCAAGATATACTTAGATCACAATTCATGTGATTTTTGGTTTTTAATTCTATTTTTTATTTTTTATTTTAGTTAAAATTGATAAATTAATTTTTTTAATTTAGACGCTGACATGGCATTTTTTTATGCCAAATAAAAATTTTTATTATTATTTTAATGGTTACGTTTGCATTTAGTGTGCCAACAATGCACTCCGTCTACCACGTAGACAATTTCTATTAGTGAGATGACTATAAGAACTAAAATAGAACGTGTTTTTCATTTTAGGAACTAAAAGCGGTAAAATAAAAAAGTTAGAACCAAAGTGAAAATGAGACAAAAATAATATTTCTACCATAAAAAAATTAGGTTCTTATGCTAAAATATATATAAATTTTTGCACGAGCTAATGCAAATTCTCTTAGCTTTGATATATAATCAACAGCGCAAAGGATTATCGTTATGGACTACTACACACACATGCATGAGAGAGAGAGAGAGAGAGAGAGAGAGACCATGATGTATAATGCATCCAACAGCCTACAATGCTTTCTTTTCTTGGGATTATTCATCAACAATGAACGAGTATAGACAGAAAAGTTCTACGTAGTACATAACAACAAGGATTGGGGAGGAGTTTCCCCTATTTGACATCGAACTAGACCAACTTAATTGAAGATAGACAGAGCCACGAACAGATGGCCGGAGAAGCTTCCCTATTTTAACATATCTATCTAGAAGAACTGAACAACAATACAACATTAGTGCCATGGGCTTAGCCCCATCAATTATCTTGCGACAACAATGTAATATTTCCATTTGTCGATAGGTCATATATATATATGGTTTAAACAGAAGAAATGTTTACAAGAAGTTAGTTCTCGCACTTTAAGATTGCTTCACCACATGGAGTCCATATTGAATGGTTGCTCCGATTGCTGTTGTTGCACAGATTCTAAAACCTTAGAGGAAGAAGCTTGCAAATTTGAACTTAAATGCTCACTTCCAAACTGAGAAAACCCTTGTGGCATATACGAGTAATCTGTACTTGTAGCGTCTCTTGGTTGATAATTTCTCAGTTGTAATGCCTTGAGAAGCAAGGAATTCACGGAAAGACCAGAGCTTAGCAAGCTTGAAGGCCATGAGAGTGATGGAAGACTAGCCGCAGCTGCTTCCCTTACTGCAGCCCAATTATTCATGTTCAAGTTCATGTTCATGTTAATATTATTATTGTCGCTATTGTAACTATGCGGTGATATGTTACTGAACCCACTTGATGAATTTGCAATGTTATTCAAATTTGGTAACTCAATGTCTCCAAACTCGTTTACTATAGAGTTTGTATCGCATGGGGAATCAAGAGATGGCAGCGTTGATGGTGTCTGCTGTGGTTTTTTCATTGCACTTTTTTGGAAAATCCTACAAACCACCCATTCTTCCTGGAAACAAAGGAAGGCCAACAATCCCTCAAGAATTGCAAAATAAACAATTTACAATGTTAGGATTGAAAGTTTTGTGTGTTTGGTTACCTTTGACGATTTGAAAGGATGCTTGTTTTCTAGCCTGTATTCATGCATAACCCAATTGCTCTTCTCACCCCTAGGAGCTCTTCCCTTGTAAAATACTAGGGTTTTCTTCATCCCAACTAACACTCCAGCACGAAATATTTCCTTGTCCTTCCCTGTGGTTTTCCAATAGCCTGCTTCAGTGGCTCGGTTAGTTCGAAGACCTGTTGGGTATTTTCGGTCTCTCATGCTGAAAAAGTACCATTCTTTTTCGCCCATGGAAGCCTTGCCTGAACCACATAAAGTGATTTAATATTAGTATTTGATTTGTTCTCTTTACATTGATATAGGATCTTAGAAGTTAATTGCTTAAGAAATTTTACCAGAACCATATTTGAACATTTTTTTACTTTCAGGATTCATTTATACTAGGATGAACTCGAAATTCATTAGTGGGTTTGTTTGGATAGAGGCGTTTAAAGACAATGATTTGAATTTAAATTTTTATTAAAATGACTTAAAAGAGTGTGAAATTAAAAATAAATATTATTACTTAAATTTATCGACGAATTTGAGCTTTATTATGTGAATTTGAAATAATTAGGTTTGTATAAGATATCATTTCAAATATATAAATCATAAATTTTTTGTTTGAGTAATAATTTCAAAATTCACAGATCATGTGTTGTTAAATTTATATATAACAATTCATACAAATAATTATTCTTCAAATCTCTTAATGTTAAATCCTCAAATCCAAACCCAACCTAGGAAAAAATTGGAAAAGTGAAGGATTTTACATGACTCATCGAGTATCTTAGATGGAATCATTCACATAAAAAGTCAACTTCAGCAATAACATAGGAAGAATATGTCATTTGTATGGAAGTAAAGATCACAAAAAGTTGTAGGTTACATTGTGTACGAATTTTGTTAGTTGTGTCTTATTAAGACTAATT
This sequence comes from Quercus parvula, assembly GCA_030820535.1. Classification (NCBI taxonomy): domain Eukaryota; kingdom Viridiplantae; phylum Streptophyta; class Magnoliopsida; order Fagales; family Fagaceae; genus Quercus; species Quercus parvula. The sequence goes on from JAUAME010000007.1 coordinate 30,155,783, forward strand.
CATACACCACAACAACTATTTTAATTATGCCCATCAAATTTATTATGAATAGAACATGTTGATAACAAAGGAGCTAAACGAAGAAAACAATTGTCATGAGATCAAGAAAGGGAAAATTTAAAGTAAGAATTTGTTTGGAACTAAAGACATATAAACTTTTCCCTTTTCCAAATTTTACATTGTTCATTTTAGAGGGAAAAAAAAATCTAACAAAGGTAGTCTACAAATGAATAAAATCTATGAAGTCATGAAACTTTACAAAGTAATGATATTTTGACAGAAAAACTAAACATGTGAACCTAAACAACATTAAACTATGTTTAAAAAAAAGTGGAAATTATAAAGGTTGAAATAATTAGACATGTCAATGATAGATGCAGAAAAATAATCTAACATTCAGACTACCTGGGAGGTCCCAAGGTTCACACTTGTTGAGATCAACAACGGCTATAGCTTTTGACGTGAAACTAAGATCAGAAACCTTGCGAGTTAGATAATACGTAATGAGCTCTTCATCTGTGGGGTGGAATCTGAAGCCAGGAGGCAGACTTTCCTCCATATATGATCTTTAGTATTTGGAAGCCAAGTGATGAGGCTTTAGATTCTTGTGGCTGAAGAGTACGATGACGATGATGCTCTTAAAAAGAAATATAGCTTGATAACATCACCAACATGAGGTTTTAATGGTGGGTACTTAATGTGTTCTATAAACTCGCACTTGAAGAGGAAGCTGCCATAGTTAGTCTTTTTTTAAGTTGTTAATTGCAGCTAACACGTTGACAAAATGATGGGGGCATGGAAATTACGTGGCTTCTTACACATATTTGTGGGTGTATTTCCTTAATCGTCACTAGGGTTGTAGAATTATTACTCAATTACCAAACGTAGTTGTCTCATTGACTGAGCAACAATTCAATTATTTCAAACAAGTGGGTCAGAAAAAGTTGTGCCTATTATATATAAACCTTAAAAATTTTGTAGTGGATATGAGTGGCAATTCTTTGTGCACGAGGGTTGAGTCTATATTACAACAGTTTGAAATACTAATTCTCTCTGTCTTTCTTTGATCCTGTCCAACCACCTTCACCCATTTCTAACCACCAAAACTCTAATCTCTCACCATACTCCAATAGGAACGTAAAGCTTGAAACCTTACACTTTCTCTGATTCAATACAGTATATTAATTAATATTTTGCTACCTGGCGGCATTCACCGTCATTTCTCTCTCTCTTTCTCTCTCACAATGTGACCGACGTAGGACTGTTCATATATCATTGTTTATTTTCTTCCATTTCGTTTATAAATTTTTTTTAAAGTCATTCCAAAGTAGGCAACATATATATAATAATCGCTGTCGCTTTAATTCAATTTATTATCATAATCAATGTTTCTCGCTAAACATCTTTGCAAGATACACATTTTTATTTGGTGTTGATTGAGTCTATATAATGGCCAATCATTTGATAATTTTTAGATAAGATTAAACTCATAAATATAACAAAATATTGGCATAGAATAATTTGATAATTGACACTCAAGACCTTGCATTAGGATGATGCAATTATTCTTATTAATTATTTTTTAATGTGGACAAGTATATATTACTAGGAGTGGTTAAAATGGTCACCAACCCACAAGACTGTGTATCTAGGGTAAGCATATATTTCTTTTGGGTTCTTTTCTTCCTTCACGTCCTTTGGACTTCAAAGATCTCATAAATTTCAATCCTAACCCGGATTTTAATGTATATGTTTCCAGCACCTTAAGAGTTTCTAGAAACACGTGCTAGCTCTTGCACGGGGACTTCTAGTAGATCTCTCTCTTTCTCGAGGGTTTATTTTATTATTATCAATGTTTTGGAAAAATTAACAACTATACCTTTCTTGAATGACCATTCAAATGGTATAGTGTGTTAGGATTGACCATCAATGTACTATTGTATTGATTTACTGTTCACACTATTGTTACTTACTGTGTTAGTTACTGCTTGTGTTAGTTAACTATGGTTAATGGTTAGTCAATGTGTGGGTTAAGTGAAGGTTTCTTGAATGACCATTCAAATGGTATGGTATAGTGTGTTAGGATTTACCATCAATGTATTATTGTATTGATTTACTGTTCACACTATTGTTACTTACTGTGTTAGTTATTACTTGTGTTAGATAACTATGGTTAATGGTTAGTCAATGTGTAGGTTAAGTGAAGATAATTGTAACTGTTGTTAGTTAGTTGTTGAGAGGGGTAATGTGAAGAGTTAGTGAGAGTTAGAGAGCAATCTTGTATAAAGGCCAAAGGCCATGATTAATAAAGTTTAAGCAAATTGTTCATCAAACTACCTATTCTTCCCAATGTAGTTCCGTACCGGCCGGTATGTACCGTACCGGTATGTATACCGGTATCAAAACATCAACATTTTGTACCAGCTTAAATACCGACTGTACTGGCCATACCAGCCAGTACCGAGTGTACTGGCCAATACAATTTTTTTTTTTTTTTTTTTTTTTTTTAAGTTTTGTAATTTTTGAATTTTTGTTAGGGAAGAATGGTAACTTATTTGCATTAACTTATTAGTATTATTTGTTTTCTTTGTATGCAATGGTAACTTTTAAGCTTTCTATTTTTTATATTGTGGTTTTTTTTTTCTTTTAATTGATACTAAAGTCTAAAACCATGAATAATTAGATCTGAATTGAGAAGATGTTTTATGGTAAACTTTTATATTTATTATAATACACACACACACACACATATATATATATATTTATTTATTTATAAATAAAAAAATAGCGATAAACCCGAAACGGTACACCGGTATTAACTGGTATCCGAAATATATCGTATCGCTGGCCAAACCGATATAGCCTTAGGTATGGTATTGACTCCTTTAATTCTTCTTATCTTATCTCTCTACTCTCTATCACTCTGTTCTGGAGGTCCAGCTATCCTCAAATTCAGCTACCAAACAAGTTTCCCCTTTCATTTGGTATCAAAGCTTGGCTTCCCTTGGCATTCATGGCAAAGACTCTTGCCTTTACTACAACCAATGAAGCCATTGCTTCACTTCAAAGCACGACTGATCATCACACTAAGGAGTTACAAGAGATACAAACTATACAAGAAATTCACACAAGAACTTTGAATTAGATGAGCCAACAATTAACTACAATTCTGCAAAAATTGAGTTCCTCAAATCAAGGTGGCCCTTCCCAATCTCTGAGAATTGGGGAAAATCAAAACCCTAATTATGCATTGTTGCTTGTGTCTCGCCCCATGAAGTTGGATTTTCCAAGATTTTCTAGTGAAGAACCTGCGAGCTGGGTGTATAAGGTAAATCAGTATTTTAGGTATTACAATACTCCCATTGGAGATAAATTGATGCTAGCTTCCTTTCATATGGAAGGTGAAGCCCTGGTTTGGTTTCAAGAAAGTGAAGAAATAGGGGTGTTCTATGATTGGGAGTCACTGGTTCAGGCTATGCATGTAAGGTTTGGTTTGACAACATATGATGATCCCATGGAAATGTTGACAAGGTTGAGGCAGAAAACTTCTATGGCAATGTATAAGGCTCAATTTGAAGTCTTATCTAATAGAATAAAAGGGTTGTCCTCATCACACAAGCTAAGTTGTTTCCTTAGTGGCTTGAAGGATGAGATAAGACTTCCTGTCCGTATGCTTAATCCTCGGTCACTAAATGAGGCTTTTGGTTTATCCAAAATTCAAGAAGAGTACAATTGGAGCTGTAAGAGGAGTTCTAAGGTTCAATTGGAGAAAGGTAAGCCCTCAATCTTAGGTCCACCCAAAGTTACTCCTTTGGTAGATAATAGGAATAATAGATTACCAATCAAAAGAGTATCTCTTGCTCAATAGGAAGAGAGGAAAAAATAAAGGATTGTGTTATAATTGTGATGAGAAGTGGGGTCTTGGTCATAAATGTAAAAATGCTATGTTGTTCCTTCTTGATTTTGTGGAGTTTATGCCTGAAGTTAATTCAAGGGTACATATTACTAAACTTAAGGAGGGTAGTGGAATTTCTGTTTTTGATCACACCTTGCTCAGTCAAGAAAGCAATGTTGAGGATGCTGGAATCATACTCTATGCCTTAAGTGGTACCCCTACTTCTAGTACTATGAGGGTAATGGGAAAGATTAGGCATAAGTCCTTGGTAATTCTTATAGACTCAGGTAGCACATACAATTTTGTTGATACTTCCTTATTTCCTCAATTACATATTCCTATGGATACTTCTTAAATTTTGGAAGTGAAGGTGGCTAATGGTGATGTGATTAGAACTCAAGGATTATGTAAGGAAGTTCCTATTTTTTTGCAAGGGCATCAATTTTTGGTTCAATTACATGTGTTGCCTGTGGGGGGTTGTGATTTGGTGTTAGGGACTCAGTGGTTGAGTACCCTTGGGGTCATTCATTGGGACTTCAAATTGCTAACTATGTGCTTTTCTTATGCACAAAAGTCTATGCTGTTACATGGCTTGAGGGGTGCAAGTACTCACATTCAATAAGGGACTCAATCTTTGAAAGAACCTATGAAGAAAGGATTGATTTTGCAAATTTCAAATCCTACTGATTTCCATTCTACAGATGGTGCTACCAAAGTCCCTGTCTAGGTTGTTGAGCTACTGTTAGAATTTGATGCAATCTTTACAACTCTTGTTGGATTACCTCCTATTGGGGGGCATGAACATCAAATCAAGCTTAAGGAAGGAGCTCAAGCCATCTGCCAAAGACCCTACAGGTACCCTTACTATCAGAAGAATGAAATTGAAAAGATAGTTAAGGAGTTGTTGTCTGTTGATTCAATTAGGAATAGTTGTAGTCCATTTGCTTCACCTGTTCTTTTAGTTAGGAAAGTTGATGGTTCTTGGAGGATGTGTATTGATTATAGGGCTTTGAATCAAGAAACTATTAAGGATAAATACCCTATTCCTATCATTGATGAGTTGTTGAATGAGCTAGGTGGTGCTTGTGTGTTTTCTAAATTGGATTTGAGGTTTGGTTACCACCAAATCAGAATGAAGGAGGAAGACATTCCTAAAACTGCTTTTAGAACACATGAAGGCCACTGTGAATTTTTGTTTATGCCCTTTGGCTTGACCAATGCTCCCTCTACCTTTCAATCCTTGATGAATGCTATTTTTAGGCGCTTTTTAAGAAAGTTTATTCTTGTTTTTTTTAATGATATATTGGTTTATGGTAGATCCTTGTCTAATCACCTTGGTCACCTCAAATTGGTTTTGGAAACTTTGGCCAAACACCAGTTATATGCTAAGAAATCTAAGTGTATGTTTGCTTGTGAAGAGGCGGAGTATCTAGGCCATCTTATTTCTGGTGAAGGGGTGAAGACTGATCCTAAGAAGACTACTGCTATGCAGCAATGGCCTATACCTAGAGATGTCAAGGCTTTAAGGGGTTTTCTTGCCCTCACTAGATACTATAGGAAGTCTGTGAAGGGTTATGGGCAAATTGCAGCACCTTTGACTACATTATTCTTTTGTTTGGATCTCAGAAGCTGCCCATGCCCTTCAGATGCTTAAGGATGCTATTTCATGTCCTCCAGTGTTGGCTTTGCCTGATTTCACCAGGCCCTTCACTGTGGAGTGTGATGCTTCTGGTCTGAGTTTAGGAGCTGTTTTGATGCAAGATCATAGGCCTATTGCCTACCACAGCCAGGTATTGAGGGGTAATAAGGTTTCACTCTCTACTTATGAAAAAGAATTTTTAGCTTTGGTGGTGGCAGTGAATAAATGGAGACCCTATTTGTTAGGGAGACCATTTGTTATTAAAACTGATCACCAAAGTTTAAAATATCTATTAGAGCAGAGGGTGGGAACTCCAGCACAACAAAGGCGGATCACTAAGCTCCTTGGCTATGCTTTTATAGTGGAATACAAGCAAGGTAAGGAGAATGTGGTGGCTAGTGCTCTTTTAAGGAGGCAAGGTGAAGAAGTTATTGCTTCCTGTTCTGTTTCAAGGAGGCAAGCTATTTATGCATCAAGTGTACCAATAGTTTCTGTATTTGATATCCCAACTGCTTTTGAAGGCACCTTATGCATTATATCTTTCCTTACTCCAACCTAGTTGTCTGATCTTAAATTGAGTTATATTACTAACTCTAAAATTCAAGCTATTATTCATGCTATCCAGTTAGGTTCTGATGTTCCTCAAGGGTTTACTTTTTGCAATGATTTTCTGTTTTACAAGGGTAGATTATACTTGGGAGATTCTAGTAGGGATTTGAAGACTGTGGTGTTATAGCTGGTGCATAACAGTCCCTTGAGGAGTCATTCTAGCTACTTAAAGACTTTGTATATGCTTCAAAAAGATTTTTACTGGTCTAGATTAAGGCAAGATCTGAACCAATATGTGAGGGAATGTGATGTATGTCAGAAGCTTAAACATGAGACCTGCTTCCCTACTGGGTTGTTGTAGCCCCTGCCCATTCTAGAGAGACTTTGGTTGGATGTGAGTATGGACTTTATTGAAGGGTTGCCAGTCTCATTTGAAGTCTGTGGTGTTTGTAGTGGTGGATAGACTCACTAAGTATGTCCATTTTATGCCCCTTTCTCATCCTTACACTGCTGCCAAAGTTGTCAATCTCTATCTGCAGTTTGTTTTCAAACTACATGGCATGCCTTCCACCATTGTCAATGATAGAGATCCTATGTTCACTTCTCTTTTTTGGAAGGAATTGATGAGATTGCAAGGAGTAATATTGGCCATGTCTTCTCCTTACCACCCTCAAACTGATGGACAAACTGAGGTGGTTAATAAGAGCTTGGAATACTACTTAAGGGCTTTTGCAGCTGATAAGCCTAACACTTGGGTTGAATGGTTACCCTTGGCAGAGTTTTGGTTTAATACCAACTTCCACATCTCCACTAAGATGACACCCTTTGAAGCTTTGTATGGGTACCTTCCTTATCGGGTTCTAGACTATACAGCTAGCACTACAAGGGTTAGGGCAGTGGATTTGTTGCTTAAAGATAGACAACAGCTCTTGGCTTTACTTAAGCAGAATTTGTGTGCTGCTCAAGAGAGGATGAGGTGGTTTGGTAACAAGAAGAGGGTGGACAAATCATTTGCAGTGGGGTATTAGGTGTACCTAAGGCTACAGCCATACAAGCAGTCATCTATACACCATAAAAAGCTAGGAAAGTAGCTCCTCATTATTATGGGCCATTCCAAGTCATACAGAAGGTAGAAGAAGTTTCCTACAAATTGGATTTACCTATTAGTTCCCTCATCTACCCTGTGTTCCATGTCTCCAATCTCAAGGCCAAGTTGGGCATTCAAGTGGTGCCTAGACCTACATTACCTACTGTGAATGCAGATTTGGTGATTACCATAGAACCTGTACTGATCTTAGCTAGGAAATCTATTCATTTGAGGAGCAGAACTGTTACTCAGGTCTTGGTGCAATGGCAGGGTGAAAGCATGGATGATGCTACTTGGGAGGTCTTATATGATTTGTAATCTAAATTTCCTCACCTTGTGAGCAAGGTGCTCTAAGGGGGGGAAAACTGTTAGGATTTTTACCATCAATGTACTATTGTATTGATTTACTGTTCACACTATTGTTGCTTACTGTGTTAGTTACTGCTTAAGTTAGTTAACTATGGTTAATGGTTAGTTAATGTGTGGGTTAAGTGAAGGTAACTGTAACTGTTGTTAGTTAGTTGCTGAGTGGGTTAGTTAGTTGGTTAGTGATGTGAAGAGTTAGTTAGTGAGAGTTACAGAGCAATCTTGTATAAAGGCCAAAGGCCATGATCAATGAAGTTTAAGAAAATTGTTCATCAAACTACCCATTCTTCCTATCTTATCTCTCTATTCTCTATCATTCTATTCTGGAGGTCCAACTGTCCTCAAATTCAGCTACCAAACAAGTTTCCCCTTTCATAGTGATATAGAATAATATGCATCTTAAAAGTACTTCAAAGATACAAGTGATATCAATCAAGAAAGCAGACTAATCAACACTTGAAGTGGAGATTTGGGGTCTACTAAATAGCAAGGATTTTTAATAATTGGGTTCCAATATAGGAGCTAGTTTTATTATCACCTTTGAGGAAAACCTAAAAAGATCTAATAAACACTTATTTTTGGCACGAAATGTTTTAAGGTTTTAACTTAGTTATACAAGAATTCAAGTCAATCTAATTAATAGGATGCCAAATTTGGTTGTAATTCATTGGTTGATGCAATTTGTGTTAAGGAATTTTTATTGTAGGACCGACCTAGTCACTTTCTCAAAATTGTGTCAATCGTATTGCACTAAGCAACGCTTCCTCATGATAGTTGCTCAATTTGGTCGGTTTTGGGAAATATGTGAAAGAGAGAGAGAGAGGTTTTAGTTAAAGAGTTAGATTTAAAGTGTTCTATTTGTGTTTAGGTTATTTTTTTGTGAAATGCTTGGATCTAGGATCTTTCAGTTAAAGGGATAGATCTAGGGTCTTTTGACTCTAGTCTAGGGTTTTTATTTATTTTTTATTTTTTTACATATATTTTTAATGAGTTTGGGTTTATTTAGTTAAGGGTCTTTTGAGTGAAAGGATTGAGTCTAAGGTTTCAAAATCATCCATATAATTTTAAATGTTTCATTTTAATCCTCATACAATTTAAAATGTTACAAAAATATTCTTGCATTCAATTAATGGATTGAAAATGCTAATGTAGCAAACAAAAGCAAACTAGGTCGTATTAGTGAAATGACAAGCAGCTTAATTGGCAAGAGAGGTCAAAACTTACAAAACTGTACGCCATTTTAGCAAAATTTACCACCTCCCTATGGATGCCAATGCCAAGAAGTAATGCCACTTTTCACTACCATTAACCAAGACCACCAAATGGTCATAATAATCACCATAAACCACTAGCACTAATAGAGACAACCACCAACCCCCTCCCCCCCCCCCCCCCCCCCCTTCTAAAAAAAAATTATCACCCTTATGAAGCTCCATTCATCTAAATGGTTGAAACAATTTGAAACCATAGAAACAAAGTAACTGTTGGGAAATTTAGACCCCGGTTGATATAATTTACAAGTTTTAATCTCAAGTTGTTAATTAAATCTATTATGAATACACATTGTTCAAATAAACAAACATCAATATCAAGTCAAAATCATGCACAACGAAATAGTAAATAAGCAAGATATGATGGCCCAAGAAAACCAATGAAACAAACTAGTTTCACAATTAAAAACATAGGGGGAAACCTTTCCAAAAAGCAATCCACTATAGTAGAGAGAAGTTTCAGATCTAGTACATAGCCTTTTCCCCTATACTCTACAATTACAATAGATGAAGTTACAGCAAAAACTTTCTACTGCTTCAGAACTTTTGAACTCTCTAATATATGAATGCTTCACCCACAATCACAATTGAAAACTCCAATTGACTTCAAGAACCTCTTAATGGTTTTCTTCACAACAGCAAGTCTGTGGTGGTTGCTATGACTTTAGCTTCTTTACCAATAGAATCTTCAAATCTACTTTAAAACTCTTTGGTTTTGTGAAAAAGAGAAAACTTGGTTACAAAACCCTAGCCGGATAAACATAGTGTTTCTTTCTCTAAAAAGCCTTCTAATAGATGGCTTATGATGTCCTTTAAATATCGATTCAAACTCATCTCAATTTGGATTTCAAACGAATAAGTTATGGGTTTTTTCATGTTGCTGATTTTTGGTGATCTGCGAAACTCGATATATCGAGGAAGTGTCGAGCTTGTGTCGAGGAGGTAGTAGGTTTCGAGCTTCTATCGAGAGGTATCGAGACTACTGTCGAGGTACATGCTAAAAAAGTGTTCTTGAGCTATTCTTGAACAAACTGTGTTCCTTCAACTTGGTCTTCAATTACAACTTTAGGACACATCAAAATTTAATAAAAGACATACAATTTGGCATGGTTTGACAATACCAAAACACATGACCCTAACAGTAACCATAATCTAAGCACAACCAAAACATCGCAACACATATACCGACATTGCTTAGTTTCTCAGCAATATATAGCCAAACACGAACCCAGGCTCACTCAAGCTCTTGGATTTTCAACACAACGAGAAAAGTGCTCCTCATTAACATAGAATTCCAAATTTCACATCTCCTTGAAAGGAAGAAACAAAGAGACACCCATAAATCCTTACTAATAAACCATGTTGAGAATAATCTCTATCCTCCATAAAGAAAGCCCACATGCAAATTTCCCCAAAATTCAAAAACATAGGTTCCAATTAGATCAATTCTAAGTATATTTAACAAAATTACATTGCTAATTTAATGAGTTATTCTTTTAGTGGTTTGGGGATTTCTTGGCCAACTCTCACGATCTGGTGGGTTCTTAATGGTGAAATGACAATGGAGAGGAGTTTTGGGGACTGGATTGATTATGAGTTTCAAATTGGGTAGGGTGATACTTGGGCATTCGGCGATGTGGCGGAGTGGGGCTTTATGTTTTATTGCCAAAGTAGGGGCTTTAGGTTTTAGTTTAGCCCTCCTCCTCCCTTATTGCGCACACATGCTAATCTATTAGTGGGATTTAGGAGTTGTTGGAATTAGAGAGGTTGGTGTTTCGACCAAGGCAAAAATTTATGGTTGATAAATGTTGTAGATATCAAAATTTTATGACACATTTACAACCGTCTGATTGATCATGATCAAATATTTGTGATCAAATTAATTTCCAATTGATGATGTGTCAACAGTGGACAATTAGCAAATGAAATCAAGCCACATGTCAAGTCTTTGAGTTACCACGACTCACATAGAAATGACACATGTTCAAGCCACACAGCAACATCAAATAAAGAAAGTCATGTGGCAACTTCAAAAGAAAAGATGCACATAGAAGGTTCTTATTAAATGCAAGACCAAATTAAATTCAAAATTTGTAATTAACTCTCAATAAATTCTGAGAGAAAATTCAAAGGGTTTGGCTTACCTCCAATTAACTCTTTAACAGGGCATCTCTTTTTCATTTAATAAGAAGCAGTCATGTTACCCATTACCTTAGCGTACAGTTGAGATTAAAATCAACGCCACATCATCCTTATAAAAAAAACACCACATCATCTTTCTCTCAGAGAAATGAGAAACTGTGGGTACTGAACTAAAGTCTCAAATGCCAAGACGAAGGAAACAAGCTAACACATGGAAAAAAAAATTAACAAAATAGCAACTGGGTATTCATGGATTGAACCAAAACCCCACAAAAAAATGAAGTCTTTGGAGAGCAAGCTACTTTAGAGTTGCTTGGAATTTATTTTGCGAACAAGAATTTGCCTATCCAGCACCTCCTTTGCTAGATGATGTCGTATTTTAATTCATATCTTAGACAAAAAAGACTCAGCTTTTCATACTCTATTTCTCTCTAATCAATTTTAAGATTAGAAACAAACCCACTAACCTTTAAAAAGCAAGTCAATTTAAAATCAAAGCCCTTGAAATGTCCAAAATGCAAAGAAAGGGTATTTACCTACTTGGCTCTTCTTGTTGTTTTGAAAAAGGAATGAGAACATTGAGAAACAAGTGGGTACATATCTATTTGTTCTTGTTATTTTGTACTTGAGTTGAGCATTTGAGTTGTAATTTTTGTTCCAAAATCTAAAATTTTAGTTTCTTTTTCTTTTGAGAATAACCCAATGAAAATATTTGGTTGTTGCTCATGAATATCTAATTTTGATATTTTATGATTTTCTTCTGTTGTATCAATGAGCTAGGTTTTAACTTTCAAGTTTTGATTAATATGAGAATTTTGTTTCCTTCACCACTGTGTTGAGAAGACTACTAAAGATGCTCGTTTTTTAGTTTCTCTCCTAGAGAAAGATGATATGGTGTTGATTTTTAATCTCAACCGTACACTAAGGTAATGGGTGACGTGACTACTTCTTATTAAAAGAAAAGAAGATATCATGTTAAAAAGTTAACTAGATGTAAGCCAAATCCAAATTTGAAATCAAAGATCATTGGGTCACCTATAAATAGAGGCTTCTCATGTAGGAAAAGGGACATACACTTAGAGAGAAAAATTATACTATCACTCTGCAAAAATAGAGAGTCATCTCTAAGTCCAAGAGAATTCTATTGCTCATTCCAAATCATGGCTCAAAGTAGGGATTTTCTTTTAAGTCCCTTTGATATGGTTATTAGATTAAGCCAACAGCACTTTTATTAAATCAATTACCTTCAATCACTCATTCAACTTGGAGACATCAAGGCACAATTCAAGATCAAGCTTCATAGTCTTTCAGATCGTAAAGTTTCTTGGAGATTGAATTAGAGAAGTTTATTGTATTTTTTCATTGTAAAGAGTCATACAAAGGATTGTACCTATATATATATATATATATATATAATCAATACAAGTTGTTCATTTAATGCACTATTTTGTGACCGTGTGATTTATCCTTTGCGAGATTTGTGTGTAGGATTAGATTGATTGGGTAGCAGGTGAATCCGTAACATTGAAATTTGGTTTGTGCTACTCATGGGGTTTTGTAGGGGAGAGAGGTCTAAGAGTAGTGTTTATTATACACTACTTGTTACACATACGTCAAAATTGCACTGAAAACATGAGTTGAAGTCACGAATTTCAAGTAAAAATTTGTGAGTTTAAGTCATGATTTCAATGCAATTTTTGGGTGTGTGCAAATATGTGTAACAATCATTTTTTGGGGCCTAATGATGTGGGTCTTTTGAGTAAAAATTAGGTGATGAGTTTGAGGATTTTCAATCATTTTGGGGATAGTTGTGTGTGTGTGTGTAGCTTGGGTTAGAGACTGCTATGCTTTTATTGGGGTGTGGGTTTGTAGGCTTTCATTTGGCATTTACATGATTATCTTTAGTTTATGTAATAGTATATATGGGTTGTACCACATCAACTTTTACATCGAAAGTGAAATTGCTTCAAAATGTAATACTCAATCATAAATGAGTTTTTGAATTTAAAAATGTTGAAAATCATTTTAATGAATGATTGAGTTGAAATGTATTAAAAGAATATTTTATGTCTTTTATTTTATTTATATTTCGTGAATATTGAATTAATGGTAGTTTGGATTTTCATGTATTATTTTAGTTTTAAATCTTAGTATATTTATTTTCAATGGTGATTTTTATTTTATTTTATGTTTTGGTCTCTCAAAAATGAAATGAAATCTTGATTTGATGGATACCACTGCCCTAAAGGTGCATTAAAAAATATAATAAAAAAAATGAAGAAAAAAAAAAAAAAAAAAACCTAATCTATTCTATGCACCTTAGTTGATAATTTTGTTTAAATCAAAGAAGGATTAAAACTTGAAACTCTATGGCTATAGGTTTAAAAAAGTAATTTTTTTTTTTTTTTTTTTAAAAGTAATATAAAGAAGGGGCTCCACATTTAGGAATGATCATTCCCATGAATGAGTCAATCCCGAATATTTACTTTCTAAGGGCTATCCTAAGCTGTAGCAATTGGACCTAAGAGTGGGCCACGCTCAAAACGTAGCCACATAAAGAAGATGTTATAGGGGTGAGCGGAAATTATAAAACCTTCTATCCTAAGATAAATGCAACTTGGGCTATCATGCTGGCCCACAGGGGAATGATATATATATATATATATATATATATATATATATATATATATATATATATATATATTTATTTATTGAAATGTGAGAGGTTTGACCATATGATTCGCGGATTGTGCTACTTCTTTAGTTTTATATGACATGGTTGATTAGCAGGTAAACTTAACATGATATTATTAGTCCATAAATTTGGGCTCAGCTCAAACTTGATGATATCCTTGGCTACGTACAACCTCCAATGGCTAATAAGTTAACGCATTTTGGGAAAAACAAAACAAATTAACAAAATGAATCCTTCATCGCACATTTTTAGCGTAATGATTACTCTATAAGTACAAAGTTCTTGTAAAATGTGGAGGATAAGGATTAAGGTTCAAGTCTTCAAAAAAGAATTTCACACACATTTACACTTAGATTAAATTAGAATATAATTTTTATCTTATATAAAAAACAAAACAAAACAAATTAAATGTATCCCAAACAATCTAATAAAAAAGAAACACTTTCTATAAAAAAATAATAATAAGAATAAATAAAAAGAAAGAAACAGAATTACAGTAAAGAAATATTTATATATACACCAACAATAAGAATATTGAATAAGGCCTAACCTAAACTTTAAATGTCAATTTGGCCCCATTTAGGCCAACCATCAACCAAATTTTTTTATGAGCATTGGTAATAGCTTCTGAAAGCCAAGTAAATATTCAAAGTTATAGGGCCATTTGATATTTTAATGCTTAATAGCAAAATTAAAAGTTCATTCACATGTACTATTGCTGTTTTCTTTTTTCTTTTTTTCTTTTTCCCTTTTTGAAAATGATGAGAGCAGCAGACACATGTAAATGGATTTGAGTTCTAGAGTATAATGTTAATACTAAGTTAATTTTGTGGATAATGTAATATTTAATCTAAGAATATAAATCGTGGGTAATGCGTGTCTTTTTGAGTTGATCAATCATACGTAGAAAACATATATGATGCGCAGAAACCTTAACGACTAATTAAAAGACAAAGAGCAAGTAAGAAGATATCTTTTTATTTTATTTTTTGAGAAACACCTAAGAAGATATCTAAAAGAAGCTCAATTTGACAACACCACCCTCAGCTTTTTAAAAAGGCTCTTTATTCAGTTAGGAGGCAAAGAATACATCAAAACTCTATTAAACTAAACCCATCTAATCTCATTCATCTCTAAATTTTTTATTAATGGATTAAATTATTATGGTTAAACTTTTTTTGAAAATTATTTTAGTAATTCTTTTGAAAAGTTGTGTCCGCAAATGCCTACCAATGCGTGTGACTTGGTTTTGGTCTCTTTTTCTGTTTTTTGGACAGGATAGGACCCTTTCTCGTATAGTAGGATTTCATTTTTTTAATTACCCACTATGATACAAGGTTTCTGTATCTTTAATGGAAAGAATATTGAACATGATTCATATTGATTTGCTTAATGTCTTTTCAGGTATAACCGATAGCTGATTTGCTTAATTGTACATAATGCACAACATGCCAAAGAAAATCCCACCTTTCATTGGCCATTGACCTTTAGGACAAATATCATTTCTTTGTGTTTTTAACAAAGACGTGTAGAATTTGAATCCCCTTCCTTCACTTTAAATGTAACCAAAAAAAAACCCACCTTTCATTGGACTGATATTCTATACCTGGAGTTACAACTTGTTAATTTTAATTATCTGTCTATCTTTCTTAGAAAAATATATATGTATATTGGGAAGGGGAGGAGAAATCTAACTATCTTCATTGATTCCAAAATTATAATCTAGAAAAATTTAACTGATAATGTAGTAAACTTAATTAGTATAACTAATCTAAAAAAAATCAACTTTTTAGGATTTTAAGTGTTGGCTACTTCAATGACAAATTTATATTATAACTTTGGATTTTCTACTGTGTAATATGTATGGATTAATAAGGGTTGAAGGCTAAAGCTTTTGTTCATAGCGCAAGTATAAAGGTCTTGCCCGGGCGAAAACCAAAGCTCAATCAAGTGAGAATGAAGATTCAAACAGAATATTTTCGGTAGACACCTAGTAGTTTCTCAGTTGGCCAAAAACCTTATTATGGAAAGACCCAAAATTTTGTTTTCACATCGATCTGTTTTTTATAGTCACTACACCCCAAACACTACAATGTTATAAATAAAAATTAAACCCTAATTACTAGATGGGAAAACGACTGCAAAAATAGTGAGAAAACCTACTGAGAGAATCCATTGTTTTCCAACAATTCTCCATTGAATATCCTTGAGATTCCTATTATTCTAAGAACAAGATCACCAACAATGTGTTGGACCTAGATCATGGAAACAAAAAAATGAATTCAAATATCTCGAATAAACTCTTGGAGAGATCAAGAGATTGATTTTCAAGTGATAATCGGTTGTGAAGTGGATCATGTAAAAGTCACAAGGCAAGAGTAGTAATTAAGCGGTCTAGGGGTTTAAACATTGTTTTTTCATAGGAAAGCTACAAAGTCAAGCTCAAAAGGCCAAATTATACTAAAATTTGGGCACGAAAAGCTTGAAAATAAGAAAATACAACATGGATATATGTGGCATGGCAATAATATGTACTAATAGTAAATTTCATCTTTGAAAACACCATCAATTTACTGAGTTGTAAGTGTGTGCCTTATTGCTTCTTAAACCCTGTCAATTAAATGAAAATTTACTGTTGTCCCAAAAGATAATGGTGCTTAAGGTATAGTTTAAATTGTAGGACAAATATGACATTTTGTATGAAAGAAATGGATCAATTTGACCAATAAGGAAGAGGTGGTATGAAAAGCAGCCAAAGTAGACACTTTTTCTAGGAGTTTTGCTTTGCTTAGCTTTGCTTTGCTTTGTGAATGAGAACTTAACTTTGGAACTCATTTTGAAGCTAACAAGAAGAAAATGCCATGTTCAGAAAAAGAAGCTCTTGTTAGGCTGTTCTACAATGTCTCGAGTTCATTCCAGCTCCTCTTCCTCTTCCTCTACTGCTCCTTCTTTATACTTCCCAAGTTCTTCCATTTTCTTGGCAGAAACCCAATACTTCAAAGGTCTAGTAGCAACATCTCTTTAATTTTCTCTTTTTCATGTGTTAGTTTGCTTTTCTTGTTTCTTAATTTTTTTGTGTGTTTCAGAAACCAAAATCGATATGAATATAACTTCTCAGAGGATGAAGCAGAAGAAGTAGAAGAAGAAGAAGAAGATGAGAGGAATTTTCATGTTGAGTGCAACGAAAAAGATCTTCTTGTAGCTGACATCATTGGTGGCGGAGAATCACTGTTGTTTTTGCCAAAACACCCTCGGAGGAATCAAACTCTTTCTGAAGAATTCATAACTCCACAAGAGAGCTTATTTGAAGAACCAGATGAAGATTCTGCCCTTGAAATTGAAAACCTCTCTGTTAAATGTGTTCATGAATCTGACGAAGAGCATGAAGTTGAAGATGTGTTTGAAGAAGAGATTCCTACAAGAGATGCTGATTCAGTTTACAACTCTGAAACAAATCAAGGTGGGCCCTCCATGCTGATTTCTAAAGACCTACACAAAAGTGAAGTGGAAGACAATGACAAAAACTGTGACGGTAATTGCAACATGTCTAGGCATCTAAGTTTGTTACATCAGTCACATGCTGTACTTATTATACTTTCACTGACCTGATATTGTTTTTGTTGTTGTAGAAGACTATCATAATCGAGAACATGAAAGCAAGAAGTCAGAGACAACAAATTTCTCAGAGGATGAGAAATTTTTTATTTTTGCACCACCCAAGTCAGAGAGAAAGAAGTCTATAGTTCAAGAAAAGGAGGATGAGATATTTGGTGATTCATGCACTGCTGGCTCTACATCTAAGAGCTCGTCAGAGTGGAGAAGCTCAGTTAATTATACTGAGGATCCACTTTCTTCTTCATCACGAAGGAGTTGTCCCAAATGGGAATCGTACACAATGTTTCAAAAATATGATGAGGAAATGATGTTCCTAGACAGAATAAGTGCACAAAAGCTTCATGAAACTGGTATTTTGACTATTTTCACTTTCTATTTTTGTTCTCTTTGTTAATACCATATTTATCATTCCTTTGAAAAACTAACATTATAGTAATTATATATATCACAACCAAAATTCAGAGTCACTCAGGTCTGTTCTAGTGGGTCCGAGATCAATGTCAGAGAGAATTGTTCATAAAATTTCAACAATAAAGAAAAGGCCATCAGATAACCGTCGGAACCCATATCATGAACTGGAAGCAGCATATGTGGCACAGATTTGCTTAACATGGGAAGCTCTAAATTGGAACTACAAGAATTTTCTACAGAAGAGAGCTTCACGGCATGACAATGACCCTGGCTGTCCTGCCCATGTTGCGCAAGAGTTTCAGCAATTCCAAGTTCTTTTACAGCGATATATAGAAAATGAACCTTATGAGCAAGGCCGGAGACCTGAAATCTATGCTAGGATGAGGCTCTTGGCACCAAAGTTACTTTTAGTTCCAGAATACAGAGGTAAGTACTTTTTTAATCCGAAGTATATATGAAATGTATCAATTTTAAATTGAAATGATCGTTTTTCTTTGAACTTCAGTCATATGAATTCTTTTAATTACCCTATTCTACCTTTTTAAGAGTAATGTTTCATCTATATCTATGTTGTGTTTTTAAAGATTCCGAAGACGATCAGAAGGAGGATGGTTTTGGATCAAGAATATCTTCAGATGACTTTCTCCTAATATTGGAAGACGGCATCCGAACTTTCATGAATTTTCTCAAGGCTGACAAGGAAAAGCCTTGCCAAGTTATATCAGCATTTTTTAGGAGAAATCGAAGAGGTTCAGTCGATCCAACTCTTCTCCATCTAATGAAGAAAGTTAATCAAAAAGTAAGTACGCATTTGCCTTGTATTTGATTTTAATCTTAACAGTTCATCAATTATTATAAAATAAATAGTAAATAAGGCATATCATATATTAGGGATTAAGATTGAAAAGATATGATCAATATTAATAATAGTCTCTGTGGGGGAGTTTTACACCTATACATTTAGATTATATTAAAGTAGAATTTCTTTTTGATAAATAAATTCTCTCTTATAGAAAAAATTGCCTAGATTAGATTCTTCTAATAGTAAGGGGAGTTTATTATTATTATTTTTTGGGTCCAACTATTAACAACTGTTTTCTACACAGAAAAAGATGAAGCTTAAAGATCTTCGTCATCCACGAGTATGCTTGATGAGAAAAAGAAAATTAAAGGTGAACGAAGAGATGGAGATATTAATGGGTCTAATAGACCTGAAAGTGGTGTCTAGGGTTTTGCGAATGAATGACATTGTTGAAGAACAGACGCACTGGTGTGAAGAAAAGATGAGCAAAGTGAGAGTTGTGGAAGGGAAACTGCAAAGAGATTCCTCACCACTTTTCTTCCCTGCACACTGACCCACCATATTTTGATGCTTTATGACTAGATATTGAATGTGCATTACCACATAAAACGGATATCCAGGAAACCCTTTTGTAAATACTGTAAAAAAAAGAAACATATGATGGGGCCCAACGGATGAAAGTAACTACATGTGGGTGACATGGATTATGGTGATATGGAATCCATGAAAGAGAGTAATATGGATCATGGTTAGCTTTGTGATTCATGAATGCTGAAAGTGAAAGACCGAAGACAAAGCAAGGAACATGAAGGTAGAGACAAAGATAGCTTTAGCTTTAGCTTTTTTTTTGTTAGGGTTTTCAATAAGGGATATGAGCTGCATAAAAAGAAAGAATGAACAAGGCTGCTAGACATGTGGAATAAAAAGGTAGCACATGGTACACTCAAGGGATTAGTATAAGCAGACGACCCCACTTAGATAAAAGAAAGGAGAGAGAAATAAACGTGTACATCAGCCTTTTATGATATATCTAGAGAGCATGGTATTTTATGATTTATGCCTATGTTAATGTTAATCTTGTAGTTTCGACTATCATGGTCATGGAGATGAAATAGATGACTTTTAAAATGCATTTGACTCGGTAAAGGTAGAAAGCATATTGCGATAGTAGCAGCTTTGGAATCTTAAATACGATCGATGTATTTTCTTTTTATTCAAAGTCTTCTTCAATCAACTTCCATTGTTTAAACTCCTTTTCCTCTTCTTTATGTGTGTTTGTTTTTTAAAAAAATAAAAAGCTTCCATTCTATTTTATTATGTCTCTAATTTTCTATATGCTTAGAGAGAGTACGATTGTTGCAGGAATTCGTTTCCTTAGAAATAGAAGCATTGGCCATGGCGTACATTGAGGGCTGGAATATATGCCTGGCACAATTAATAACATGATCAAGTCCAACAAGAAAAAACAACTTGCAATAGTGAAGTGAAACTGACCAGTCTCTTCTGCTTCTCATTGTAGACGGTATAGGTACTTAGAATTACGTAGCAGTGCAGTGAGAGAAAAGAAAGAAGGGTAACCTTAAATTTCAGGATGACTGTTTTCTATAATTCATATCTAGCTATCGATCAAGTATTTTGATAGCTACCCACTTTTTTCAAACTTTCAAGGTAAGTTGAAAGATATGTTAGACCCCTAGGTTGACTTTCTACCAATTTTAACAATTTATTAATGTCAAGTCCAAGTAGTTACTTAGTTGATTTCAATTACAATGTGAATAAAATGGTAAAAGAATCACGTACAAAAGATAAGGTGTTGTTCACGAAGTGAAAACCCAACAAGAAAAAACAGTCGGAAGGCCTAACCTAGCTCATCAAATTATATAGAAGTTGCAATATAACGTGAAGAATGAGAAAATCTGAGGTGACGGATTTATTTGGATGGACCTAACGGCGCAAATAAAAGTTGTCAAACATGAACAGACCATGTATGAACGGACATTAGATGGACGGATTCATCTAAAATGACAGACTGCTTAAAAAAGCCAATAGTGGACGGATCCCTTGTGGACGAACCTAGGGTGGATGGACCAAAAAGCCACATGGCACTCAACTAATCATTATGTGGTCGCCAAGAAACCCTAAATGGAAATAACTTGTACCTCACAATTAATCCTAGTCCATAGAGTCTCACTACAAATGGAACTTTAACACAATGAGGATTTTGGAACATACGCACATTAATGAAGATCTTCCCTATAAGGAAAAGACTTGTTGTGCAAGCATAGGAGATTGGTTCTGCACTACTATAAAAGCCCAAAAACCCTCAGAAAACAGGTACGTATAATTCACCCCAACTCTAATACTCTAGAGTGGTGAGAAGTCCTAACTTGACCTTCGGAGGGTATTTGGCCGGCACCATACCGGTGCTCTCTGTTAGGTCTTCTCTTTTTATTATGCAGGTATTGTTTCGAGCGTGCAAGGACTGTGTGGCTCACTGGTGATTTTTTTGGCATCATCAGTTGGCGTCGTCTGTGGGGAAGAAGATTAGCCATACTATTGCTTCCCGGACATAAAGTGGCATGGTACTTACTCGCTTGATGGCAACCACCAACAACGTTCAGGGAGACAAACTGTGACCCACTGCCCTGAGAAGGCAAGTCCAAACCCTCATGACTGCAGTGGAACATCTCACCAAATCATGATCTAGAAGAACAGCTGCGTCAAAGGAACGCAGGACATAACACTCAAAAGGAGGACCAAGAAGGCACCAACGTAGACAAAAGATACCAAGAGGGGCCGGAAGGTAGCAATGCCCCTAGCAGGCTAGAACGATCAGACGTGAGTCGTCCGTCCACCGCAGACATAGTTCCACCCCACATTGTCGCAGAGATGCAGATGATGAGGGAATGGATGGACTTGATGATGAACACCCTCAGAGGACGAGTATCCAGCGACCTCGATGACTTAGTCCACCGAACCAATTCACCTTTCACCACATCCATCAATTCCTTCCCCCTACCATCGAAGTTTCGTATGCCACAAATGGAAAACTACAACGGAAACAAGGACCCTTTAGATCACTTGGAATCTTTCAAGACCTTGATGCACCTTCAAGGGATACCAGACGAGATCATGTGCAGAGTCTTTCCTACCACGCTGAATGGACCTGCAAGGTAATGCCATTCGGACTCAAAAACACTGGGGGGACGTACCAGAGATTGATGAACAAGATGTTTGCATACCAGATTAGGAGGAATGTGCAAGTTTATGTAGATGACATGCTGGTAAAAAGCATACGAGAAGATGATCACTTAGGCGACCTCTGAGAGACTCTTAACACACTTTGAACGTACAATATGAAGTTAAATCCAAGTAAGTGCGCATTCGGAGTCACTACTGGGAAGTTCTTGGAATTCATGGTATCCCAAAGAGGTAAAGAGGTCAATCCAAAGAAAGTACGGACTATAATGGAGCTAGCCCCACCAAAAACAATCAAGGAGGTGCAAAGCTTGAATGGCAAGATAGTAGTATTAAACAGGTTCGTCTCACGGGCGACAGACAAATGCCTCCCCTTTTTTCGCACATTGAAAAGGTCATTTGAGTGGACGGACGAATGCCAGCAGGTGCTTGAGAACCTAAAAGTGTATCTTTCATCTCCCCCATTGCTCAGCCCATCCAGGCCAGGAGAAGAGCTCTACCTATACTTAGCTGTCTTGCAAGCTGCTATCAGTACCGCTTTGGTAAGAGAGGAAGATGGATCTCAGAGACCCGTTTACTTTACAAGCCGAGCGTTTTGAGGAGCAGAAAAGAGATACCCCCAGATGGAGAAGCTAGCCTTTGCATTGGTAACTGCGGCACGAAAGCTCAAGCCGTATTTCTAAGCACATACCATTGTTGTTCTAACAGACAAACCATTGAGAAGAGTCATGAATAGCCCCGAGGCCGCAGGACGGATGGCTTTATGGGTAGTGGAGTTAAGTGAATTCGACATACAGTACCGTCTGCGAACAGCTATAAAGGAACAGGTTATGGCTGACTTCATCGCCAAGTTCACTCTCATGGACGGCCAGGGGGCAGAAAAGATTCCCTAGTGGAATGTTTACACGGACAAATCTTCCAATAGGCAAGCGGGAAAGGCCAGCGTAGTACTTTTCTCCCCAGAACAAGAAAGGATCGAGTACATAGTTCGACTCAAATTTCATACAACCAACAATGAGGCAGAATACAAAGCCTTGATCGCAGGACTAGATCTCGTAAAAGCAGCAAGAGCTAAATACACGATCATACACTGCGACTCCCAAGTAGTAACCAGTCAGGTCAACGACAGCTACAAATGCAAGAATGAAAGAATGAGAAGATACCTCGATGAGGTGAAGGGTCGAATCGGCAGTCTCCAAATCAAGTTCGTCCAAATCCCAAGGGAGGAGAACGAATGCGTCGATCGACTTGCTAAGGCTGCCTCAGCAGAGCGCATGCTTGTCCCTAATCAGGTATTATCTTTTGTCCAAACTTCGCCGCTCATAGATAGTGGAATGAATATGCATGAGGTAAACTCTAAAAGCAACTAGACCACGCCATTAATCTCCTACCTAAGAAATGGAATGCTTCCAGACAGGAAAGACGCCGCAAGGAAGCTAAAGGTCCAAGCCTCACGATTCATCCTTATAAAGGATGTCTTATACAAAAGAGGCTTCTCCCGCCCTTATTTGAGATGCTTAGTCCCTGAGGAAGCAAAATACGACATGAGAGAAGTTCACAAGGGGATTTGCAGAAACCACTCGGGGGCAAGATCACTAGTGCATAAGCTGATCAGGGCAGGATATTACTAGCCCACCATACAGAAGGATGCAGAAGCTTATGTCAAAACCAGCGATAAGTGTCAGAGATTCAGTAACACCATCAGACAACCATCCGAGGAAGTCACCCCTATGACAGTCCCATGGCCATTCTCTCAATGGGGATTAGATATCATGGGCCCTTTCCCGACAGCAGTTAGGCAACTGAAGTTCCTGGTAGTTGGTATCGACTACTTCACCAAATGGGTGGAAGCTGAAGCCCTAGCCACTATCATGGAAAAAAATATTCGGAATTTTTTTTGGAAGAACATCATCTACAGGTATGAGATACCAAGAATGTTGGTCTCTGACAACGGAAAACAATTCAACAACAACGCATTCAGGGACTTCTATTCAAAACTAGGAATCAAAAACCACTACTCATCACCAAGGAAGACGATTTCGTACTGTACCAACCGATATGGCCGGTATATTTCGTACCGGTGCGTACACCGGTACAGAAACGATGGTGTTTCGTACCGATTTTAATACCGGCCATACCGGACCTGTTTCAGCCATACCGAGTGATATACCAGGTTTCGGCGGGAAATTAGATACCAGACTTGAAAAAAAAAAAAGTTCATTTTAACACACAGTAACTCAGAAATTCTCCTCCTCACACCGATTTGGGATCTCTTCATCTTGGCCTTACACTAGTGATAGCAAATCTGGCTGGCAGTGAACAACGACACCGGCATTGAAGCAGTGAAACGGAGTGAATGCCTAATCTAAGAAAAAGGGAGAGAGAGATCAAATCTGAAAACATGTCTTGGCTAAAGGAAGGGAGATAGTCTCATGTTGGAGAGAAAAGTCTAAAAATATGTGTGGTGGGAAGAGCAAGTCACATGAGATAAAGAGAGTCTTGGAAGTGTGAAATGAGAAGTTGTGCTAGTCAGTAAGTTAACGTGTGTGGAGAATAAAGTTGACAAAAGGATGGGAATTGTGAGTTCTTTGGTTTTATCACACACCATTTTAGTTTTTCTATCAACCCCCTCTCACGTAATATCTCATTTCTCACCTACTACCCCTTCTTTTTTATTTTCATTTTTTAGCCTTATACTTTTATCTTTGTTCATTTTTTTTATAATAAACTTATAAGCTTAACAAGTTTAATGGCTTAACAAATTAACTTTTACCAAATAATTAAAGTTATAAATATACAAATAATATTTATTTATCTTTAAAATATATACAAATAATATATATATATATATTAAATAGCGGTAAACCCCGAAACGGTACACCGGTATTGACCGGTATCCAAAATATATCGTACCACTAGTCAAACCAGTACAGTCTCCGGTATGATATTGACTCCCTTACTCATCACCCGCCCACCCACAGGCCAACGAACAAGTAGAGATTACAAATCGATCATTGCTTAAGATCAAAGGGCATCTGGCCAGAGGAACTTCCAAGCTTTTTGTGGGCATACCGGACGACAGCAAGAACACCCACCGGGCAGACACCGTTTCAACTAGCGTACGGGAGTGAAGCAGTCATCCCAGCCAAAGTTGGACTCACACGCTACAGGGTGGACAATCATGACGAGCGGAGGAATGACGAGGCCATGCGCTTGCAGCTAGACTTACTAGATGAAGTCAAGGCTACAGCTGAACAAAGTTTGGCTCATTATCAGAACCTCATGGCCAAGCACTACAATTCCAGAGTTAGACACAGGGACTTCTAGGACGAAGATCTCATCTTAAGGAAGGTAATGGGCGCCAGCAGAGATCCTACCCAAGGGAAGCTCGGCCCAAACTAGGAAGGACCCTACAGAATTACGTCGTGACAAAGGAAATGCACATACCACCTCGAGACACTAGACAGGCAAAAGCTGCCCCATCCATGGAACACCGAGCACCTAAGAAAGTACTACCAGTAGAAAGCAACATTCAACAGATTCCCAGTTTATTCAAATTTTTGCTAATTTAATTTAATTATTGCAACATTTCCGGTTTTCTAGTTTACTATCTAAACAGTTTATTTTCGCTACAATGCTTTTTAAGTATTCTTTTTAAGCTTCTCCTTTAAGAACTACTTTTGGTTTAATAATATGAGAAATATTCAAATATGACTGATATGTCTTTTTATATGAAACTTTATTAAGTCCATAAAGTAGATGGTTCATCCAAAAAGGATGAAAACTTTATTAAGTCCATAAAGTGGACGGTTCATCCAAGAAGGATTGAAACTTTAGTAAGTCCATAAAGTGGACAGTTCATCCAAGAAGGATGATAACTTTATTAAGTCCATAAAGTGAACGGTTCATCCAAGAAGGATGGAAACTTTACTAAGTCCGTAAAGTGGACGATTCATCCAAGAAGGATGATAACTTTATGAAGTCCATAAAGTGGACGGTTCATTCAAGAAGGATGGAAACTTTATTAAATCCATAAAGTTGATGGATCATCCAAAAAGGATGGAAATGTCACCAAAGTCCATAAAGTGGACGGTTCATCTAAGAATGATGGAAACATTATTAAGTCCATAAAGTGGATGGTCCACCCAGGAGGATGGAAATTTCACTAAGCCCATAAAATGGACGGCATCATTAGAACGGAAGTATCATTAACAAACTTTCCTTTGCAAAATAAGAATGGATGGTCCTATCTAAAAAGCCCATGAAGAATAAGTCATTACAAGTCCACAATAAGGACAGCCTCAAGAGCCTAAAGCGGACAGGTTCGTCAAAATAGAGCCGTCATCCACAAAAAGACTACAAAGGCTTAAATAACACCAGCAACAAAAGACGGGTCAAACAAGATAGGCCCATTGCATAAAAACTATGAAACAAGTAATTAAGCAAAATAATAGACAAATAAAAATATGAAAGCCCTTAAAGGGAAATGTATACATATGACGGATAAAATAATTAACATTGTTCTCCAAAGATCTTTACAAAAAATAAAAATAAAAATACTGCTGAACTGGGGAATTTGCTCATTCTCCTCTTGCACGTCAGGGTGACGGGTGTTATCCTCAACTTGAGCAGTCTCTCCGTCGCCAGAAACATCATCGGCAAACAACTCATTCGTCTCTCAGAGGGGACGGGTTGAACGGAAGTCTGGGCTGGAGCATCAATGTTAATGTTGGATAAGTCTAGGTCCGGATGAGAAGCTTTGACTTGACGGAGGCAATCATCAAAGCCTTCAACAAATAAACCTCCCAACTCTACCAGAAAGGCATCAAAATCACGATACTCACATATCGCTTCCTCCTTTACCTGACGAAGCTGGTCCTTGGCCTTTGTAATTTCCTTCTCCTTGTCTGCCAGGACTTTCTACAATAACTCCGTCTACTTTTCCAATAGCTTCCTCTGACAGAGCAAGTTTTTTCTCTTGGACCACCTTCCAGGACTTCAATTCACTAAGCTTGTCCTCCACTAGAGTTGCCTCTGCCCGTAGACAGTCCAAAGTTGTCTCATGGTTGAGGCAATGACACATCTGCCCTTTCATCATTAACATGGCCTGAAGACAGAAAGAGTTAGTGACTAGATATGTTGACGAAAAATAAAGTAGACGGTTGCGAAGTTACCTGAGCAATGCAGAAGAGACCCATCTCCCCCATGGCCTCGGTTGCGTGGTTGCTCAAGTCCTCATAATCATCAACCATTATGATGGACGAAAGCTGCTCCAACGCATACTTCTAGTCCTCACGGAGGAGGACGGGTGGTTTTTCAACAGAAGGGACAAAACCCATCATAAGTCCTTTTCCCTTTCCATGGACGGGTTTTGTAACCGTCTTCTTACCCTCAACTTTTAACCCCAAGAAGGGTTTAGGAGCAACTTTGGGATTCTTTAGGGGTTGACGGTCAGGTTTCTCTGGTTGTTTCCTCTTGGAGGACGGGTTGACTGAACCTGACCCCTTCGAGATTTGTCCTCCCTATTGTTTTTGCATAGCAGCCTGCTGCTTGATATAGGCTCTCCTCTTAGCAACATCCATTTCTACACAAAGTAAGAGAATGGTTAGAGTATAAAATACAACCAAAGAAAACCCAAGTATAGGGTGACGGACTCATGTTGACGAACTTGTGCATCATATCGACGGGCAGTTGTGGTAAGCTCTAGTCCGTCACAATACCAGTGCAAGGTGTCCAAAGTGACCAATTTGACCCACTTCCTCTCTTCAAGCTTGCTTTTGTTGAAAATTCCCTCCAAGAAGCTAAATTTTTCAAGAGAAACTGGAGACAATCCCGAGTTGCATACGAAAACGGACAATTAGATGTTAAAAGAGAGGTTTAACAAAAATAAGTCTTAGTAGACGGACACATACCCGACGGTGACATTATGCCCCATGTCTTGTCAATGGGCATAAACTCATTATCACCAGGGTGACACATCCATTCATCACCCTCTAAAAAGAAGTAACGACTCTTCCAATCCCTGTTGGAGTTAGGGTTCTCACAAATGAGCCTTAGCAACGGGCTCCTGGGTGTAAAATTGTACATGCCCTTGGACTGGGTGACCTCAGCAGGACGGTAACAGTGAAAAAACTCTTCCACCGTCAGCCTCCGTGCTCCGTCTGACATAGCATCATACAAGACCTCTACACTTAAAAAGACCCTCAAAGCATTTGGTGAGATCTGGTTGATGGATAATCCAAGGTATTAGAGGAGACGACAGTGGAGAGTACTTAAAGGAAACTTGAGCCCTGCCTTCAGCATTTGCTCATAAATTCCCACGTCCTCAAGACCCTCGTAATAACACTTCTCTGACTTGTAAGGTAGACGCATGGGTATATTGACAAGTATTTGGTACTTGTCTCTAAGTGTTTTGAAGTGTGGTTCTTTGATTTTAGATATAAAATCATTAACCGTCCATAAGAGAAGTAGGATGAATTCCTTGAGCCCATCAGGTCCTATGACGGACTAAATTGGGGGTTCTTCACCGATTAGGCCGTCACTAGAGCCACCCTCTAGCTTTTCTATCTCCAAATCATCATCCCTTGAAGAAGAAGCTGACAGCCTCCTCTCTTCACTTGAAACGTCGGGGTCTTTATGACCTAACGGATACATTTCGTCGTAGCCTGCTTCGTCATAGACACACGACTGATTACTCGACACACTAGACATTTGTCACCTACACGTGACAAAGTAAACCCTAAGACACGACAGATCTAAAATAATAGACGACAGTATAAAACTTATGAAAAGAAAGTAAATTTGAATGGAAGGAGAAGGGGACTTACCAGTGGAGGTTTAGTAAGAGGTACAATGGTGACGGATGTAATAGCTAAACAGTATGATCGTCTGGAAAGAATGACAGGTGCACTCTGGTCTTGGATTTCAGCAGAAAGTAAAAAATGAGAGGAAGAGAGCTTGTTATATAGGGAGAACAGCACGAAAGACAAAGGGGCGCTTCGATCTAAACAAGCGACCATCCAGTAAACGCCACGTGTCCTTCACCATTAATGATCTTAGGCCAACCTGTCAAGATTATGAGCGTTCTTTAAAAGGTTAGGTTGATCCGTCATCCCACAATTCCTTAAAATACCAGATTGAACCGTCACCCTATGGGTCCTTCCACTTACTGATCACGAACCCATGAAGTGAGGGGGCAACTGAAGATGGAGAAAATCTGAGGTGACGGATTTACTTGGATGGATCTGACGGCGCAAACAAAAGCTGTCAAACCTAAACAGACCATGTATGAACGGAAATTAGGTGGATGGATTCATCTAGAAGGACGGACTGCTTAAAAAAGCCAATAGTGGACGGATCCCTTATGGACAAACCTAGGGTGGACAAACCAAAAAGCCACGTGGCATTCAACTAATCATTATGTGGTCTCCAAGAAACCCTAAATGGAAATAACTTGTGCCTCACGATTAATCCTAATCTATAGAGTCCCACTATGAATGGAACTCTAACACAGGGAGGATTCTGGAATATACGCACATTAATGAAGATTTTTCCTATAAGGAAAAGACTTGTTGCGCAAGCATAGGAGATTGGTTCTACACTACTATAAAAGCCCAAAGACCCTCAGAAAACAAGTATTCATAATTCACCCCCGCTCTAGCACTCTAGAGTGGTGAGAAGTTCTAACTTGACATTTGGAGGGTATTTGGCTGGCACCATACCGGTGCTCTCTGTTAGGTCTTCTCTTTTTATTGTATAGGTATTGTTCCAAGCGTATGAGGACTGTGTGGCTCACTGGTGATTTTTTTGGCATCATCATAACGTAACTTACAAGACCTCCAATATATGTAATTTGCTTGTATGTAAGCTCCTATCTATTGTTGCAATTGCTCATCCAACCTCCTCTTCATAGTAATTCTACACTGCAAGTCAAGACACCAACCACCAACCCAATCCCTTGATTACTTCAAGGCCACTTGAAGATTTATGTTGTCTTTGTGGTTTCAAAATAGCACTCCAATAACATAGGTGGTTATCTTGTATTTGGTGTCTAAATTCTCCTATCAAGGATTTTACTGACGGAGAAGGTTGGAAGACAAATCTAGTTTCAGAGGGTTTTTCTTTTCGTTCCGGTAGTTCTTTTTCCTTTTTTGGAGGTTAGGATTAATAAGGACTTAGGTATGTGTAAGGTTTGGGCTATATCTATCACAATATTGACTCTTGAAGCAAATTTCAAAATTTCCAACAATAGGAATTCAATTGACCAAGAGTTTTGCTTGGAGTTCGTACAACAAAGAATCAACTCGCTTGGTTCCTCAAAAAAAAAAAAAAAAAAAAAAAAAAAAAAAAAAAAAGAAAAGAATCAGCTCGCTTGAACAAGAATTTGAATTTTGCTTGATCAAATATGACTTTGATATATGCAAATTTTAGCCTTCATTACCCATTGTTATAATACAATAATAATGAAAGCGATTTGTTATGGAATTAGACAACATCAAAAAATCTTAGTAGAAATTTCTCTTCCTTTTTTTTTTTAGTACTCTTGTTTTTGATTGTATTGGGAAACTAGAGGGGAGAGGGGAAAAGTAGGCATAGAGGCGCCACCATTCCTGGACATGGGGTGAATTCCTTAAAATTCACTCCACTCCCCCCCCCCCCCACTAAGCCCACACATCTCTCATGATGATAGTAGCACTTAACAAGTATACTCACTCCAAACTCTTTATAAAAGGGACCAAACTTCACCAAGTAAAGGTATGTACTGCTATTCATCCACTTCTCATACTTGAATCCTAGAGAGAAATACAAACATAATCACCAGATAATTCTTGGCCGGTTCCACCCTGGTTAACTTCGATAGTCTTTCTTTCTTTTTTAGGTTACTAATTGTCCTTAATCTTTCTCTTCCTTTTTATTTTTAGTACTCTTGTTTTTTATTGTATTGGGAAACTAGAGGGGAGAGGGGGAAAGTAGGCATAGAGGCGCCACTATTCCTGGACATGGGGTGAATTCCCTAAAATTCACTCCACTCCCCCCCACTAAGTCCACACATCTCTCATGATGATAGTAGCACTTAACAAGTATTCTCACTCCAAACTCTATATAAAAGGGACCAAACTTCACCAAGTAAAGGTATGTACTACTATTCATCCACTTCTCATACTTGAATCCTAGAGAGAAATACAAACATAATCATCAAATAATTCTTGGCCGGTTCCACCCTAGTTAACTTCGATAGTCTTTCTTTCTTTTTTAGGTTACTAATTGTCCTTAGTGTTCGGAGCTTGTGGCCTACCCATTTCATACTTCATCAATATGTGTGTGTGTGTGAAAGAATATATACCAATGAAAAGGCACCATTGATATGTCACTATAGAGACAACTTTTAAAACATAATTAAAATGGCTACTAGCAATTAAGAACCATCAACCCTCACAAAGATACATACTTTTTCTCCTTATTTCTACAAAAATTTGCTAATCTATCCACGATCTCATTTGAGCAAATTGATTGTAGCTTAAGAGAACTGGCTCTCACTTGAGTGAACAATTTATTTAATTTGAAAATTGTGTCTATCCTTTGCATGTAATTTTGCTTAAGTGTTCACTTTGAAAGAGGATCACCACATATATTACAACCTACATTTAAAATAATAAAAATAAAAAATCCCTACTAGCTTGTGATATATTGAGATTCATATCTTATCATGCATACGAATCAAAAGATATCTTTGGAGGTATGCCTCTTAGTTTTGTCATTTCAAATTTTCAACAAGTTAATGTTGACTAGTCTTAAAATTTTAAAAAAAAAAAAAAAAAAAAAAACTCTTAATGCTTCAAAGTCATAAACAACACACATCACACATATGAAAATTATCCTATACACCAAAATGCACTATTAATTTGTTCGAAACAAATATGAACTTGTGCTACTACCTAGTTTAACGTACATTTACACACAGCCAGCTCTAAAATATAAGTATGAGATGCCCCAAGTAAAGAAATACCATCTAATTTTAACTAAAAGAGTTATTTCTTTCATTGTAATAATATTAATTAAACTCAAATATTAGCTAATAAATAAATCAATATTTTTAAACAAAAGAGAAATTCTACGTTCACAACATTTTTCACAATACTTTCACAATAAATTTTAAGTGGTAAGTTGTTATTGGTGGCTAAAAAGGTAATTTTAGTGGTGGATTCAAATTAAAACTAGTAATAACTTAACACTTAGGATTTGTTATGAAAATGTTGTGCATTTAGCCCTTCTAAAAATAAAAAACACACACACACACACAAAATTTTACAACATTTTTACAAAAATTGAGTTGGCTAACTTTTACTTGTTCTCATCTAGATTCACTACTAACATCACTTTTTTACTTACCACTATTAATTTGCCACATCAACAGATGTGAAAAGTTTGTCAAATTTTTTATGTCTATAGACATTCTCAAAAAAAAAATTTGTGGTGGTTCATATTAATTAGTAATTTTGCATCTAACAAGAGAATAGAGCTTAAGCAATATTTAATTTTTTCTTTTAAGTCATTTTTAAATATATAAAAAGCCTCAACTCATTTTTTGCCTTATTCTCTTAAATGCATCAAATCACCCTTACATTTACAAGAGTAAACTCTTAAGTCTTATTTAGAAGCGATACTACTTCTATGTTCATATAGGTGAATTCCTTCTTTTGTCATTGTTAGTTACATAGGCATTGCACTATAAAATTGTACTTCACTAAGAGTACAACTCATCCTCCACAAGTAACAATCAGCATTGATCAATCCTAAATGAGACTTTAACTCTAGTACTAAAGTAATCACTTATCTGTAGCTTGTTAATTACCTTTTAAACCTTTTTAAATAAAGCCTAAGTGAGGTTGGGTTCTAACTTCCAACTACTAGTGATCCTATTTGAAGGATTTTAGTCCCATTCTAAAAGATATTGCCCTTACTTCTCAAAAGAAACCTACGCGGTAAAGGTATAATTTCTGACTTAAAATCTTAGATTTTATCCTTATTTATATTATCTAGCTTTGAATTTCATGATCATATGTTGATTTACCGTAGTGTAATGATCATATAACTAGAAATTGAATTAAAATGATTGTCTCTTAGTTCCTAGGTTTATGTTTTCTTTTAACTCACATCTGATATTGCTCATTGGTTTAATCTAGATTTTTTTTTTCTTAATCATGTGTATAGGTTAGGGGTGTTTCATTTGATTGACATCACATGCATGCCGATTTGATTAGTCATTACTCAGGATTAGTCATCCTACATAAAATAACAAAATTTTCACCCACCCCCCCCCCCAAAAAAAAAAAAAAAAAAAAAGGATAAAAACATCATGCGAATGGATAAGGTCAAATGCGGAAAGAATAATTTCTCATGCATTTTTACATGCACCCATAATTTTGATTTCATTTTATGTAGTTTATCACTCCAAAATGATAGAATTTGTCATATGAAATTATGTGTTTTGAGCATACAAGTGGAACTTTCTCACATACTCCCTCCGTCCCACTTTTTTTGTCCTGTTTGAAAAGTCAAATTTTTTAAGGGAATATCATTTATTGTCTTGTCTACCTTTTAAAAATGTATAAGTTTCCAAGACTACCCTTAAAAAAATTTATCAAAAAATTGAATTAGTAAATTAATAGGGGTATAATAGGAACATTAGTAAATTAATAACTTTTATTTTTAGAAACAGGACAATATTTTGGGACATCTCAAAATGAAATAGAAGACAAAAAAAATGGGACAGAGGGAGTATATAAGATGATTAATGTTCATACAAATGAGGTTTTTTTTTTTTTTTTAAAGAGTTTCATCATATAATGTCCGCTTCTGATGATAGCTCTTTATCAATAAACCAAGACACCAATCAGTTTTTTGGTGTAAGCAGGGATTGAACTTTAGATCTCTTATTCAACTATCAAAAA
Source organism: Quercus parvula (assembly GCA_030820535.1). Classification (NCBI taxonomy): domain Eukaryota; kingdom Viridiplantae; phylum Streptophyta; class Magnoliopsida; order Fagales; family Fagaceae; genus Quercus; species Quercus parvula. Next base: position 30,189,404 of record JAUAME010000007.1, read on the forward strand.
CTTTACCAGTTAAACTAACTGAAACCCACCCATACAAATGAGGTTAATGGTTAATGGTTAATGTTCATACACTTAATAATGGAATTAAACATGGGAATTTGGTTCTCATTCACAAAACAATAGCAATGCATCCATTCCCATGTCATTTACATTATAACATGCATTGTAAGATGTCCAAGCATCATTCACATGCATCTAGTTTTTTATCGAGTCCTATTGTTTTTGAGTCAATTAATGAACAATTTTTTTTTTTACTTGGGCTTGACTTGTTTATTAAAAAATCCTAAAATTAGACTCAAGCTTGACTCATTTATAAACAAATAAACATAAATGAACTTTTTATCAAATCAAGCCCAAATAGTTTATAAACATCATGGTTTATTTACAACCCTAAGCATAATTGACTCTAAATGGCCTACAAAAATACATTTTTGTCCATGAGCTTTTTACACTCTCTTTACTTCATTGGGCCATTAAAGTAAAAACATTTTTTTCCCTTTGCAAACCAAATAAAGTAAAGATAAAATACATTCTTCTCTTTTTTATATCTCCTTCCCTCCCTTCATCCAAACATACAAGAGGAAAACATTTTCCCCCCTTTCTTTACCTTTTATTTTCCCTTGTCCTTTTCTTCTTTCTCCTTCCCCAACTACAACCAAACTCAGTGTAATAAAGCATCGAAGAAGAGGTACTTGTATCTAATGCTAGGTGATTCCCAACTATTATGGTCAGCTATTTTTGTTCCTCAAGAGGCCAACTAGTTGGCCCATAATTTAGCAGCTTGGCCCACCCCCATCGCTGTTGTTCCTGCTTGGGTGTTTTCTTCCTTGGCTGAAATGAGCTGGTCCCCTTAGGCTTTTGTACCTTGACTCATTTTCACAATTAATCGTAATTGACTGATTGTAACTTTCATATGGATCTTTTTTTTCTTTATAACAAAAAAGGTAGGGGTGATCAATGTACGATCCTACTTAGGCGTGACTATAATAACACTTTATTTGTTGGGTTTTGAGTTCTACTAGAGTGTAGGAGGACCATAGTGAGCCATAACTTTTTAGTCTTATGAGGGACATTAATGAACCTTGAACTACTAAGGGAAGTAAAACTTAAACCTTGAACCTCACACTTAACACATCGTGTGCATCACCCATGACCACAAGACCACACCCCTCGGTAGTAACTTTTATATGGACCAATCCTTCTTCTTTTTTCCCAACATTCAGAATCAACAATGTAAAATAATTATTAAAAAAATCGTGTAATTCATTGGGTCCGAGAATTATTCTTTTTATCTCTGATCATCCATGAAATGATAGCAAGAAAAGAAAGTCAAATGGAGATTGGAGGACCTAAATATCCAGAGCAAGAGACATATGCAGCAGGCCATGCTTTTTCATTGGTTTTGATGATAAACAATTTTTTCTGTCACTTCACATCACCTTCAACTAGCAGTGTAATTCTAGAACTACTCTCCAAGTCCAACACTGGTCCACGCTGCTCCCTATTTCCAGGCACACTGATCAACTCATTTGGGCACCCATACATAAACATGATGTCCATACTCTAATGGGAGCGATCACCTCCACTTATAAACATTTTATTGACAACAATAGAATAGTCAATGAGCTATCGTAACCTTCATTACATTCTTTCTTCTTTTTTCTTTTTCTTTTTATAAAGAAAAACCTTCATTACATTCTAAAGTGCCAATGCCACACAGAAATTCATACCACACTAATTTTCGACCTGAAAGCCTGAATCCCGGGGGCAACAAAAGTGTGGATTGTTAAACGTAGGGACATAACTAAATGGTTTGTACATGCAAACTTTGTGATCAAACGAATTAGGTTGCCTTTGTTTCAACGCAAATAAATAAAGAAGTTTCCTTTCCTTATGGAATACAATCGTCAAGAATAAAGAAAGATGGGCATTTGGAGAATCATATAGAAAGCATAATGTGATTATCACAATATCTCTGATTTTAAAAATTATTTGAAGATGAACAAAGAGAGTATTTGAATTAATCTTGTCCAACTAAAATGTTTGTCACGCTAATTGAAACTGAGATTTCTGATTTTTCAGTTATTATAACCACCTAAAGATTGGTGACTTCACTCTATCCTGGAATCAAAATTTCTAAAGCTTTTTCATTAATACATATATCCAAAGCTTACGAGGCTCCCCCCAAAAAGCAAGGGGTTCTACTTCTTTGGTATTCACTCAATATGTTATTTTTAGATATTAGAAATTAGTAATTATAGAGATGAAGCAATTAGCAATCCGCTTCTTGATGCTAGGAATCAATTTTTCATCTTATAATATTATCAAACATTGAAGTTATGCTTATTTAGCCATTTAATTTTTGTGAGAGAGAGAGGCAATGGTTGCATTCCAAAACTTCTCTCTTGATTGCTTCATTATATGAACTAACCTCATCACACGCGCTTTGCGCGTGCAATGAGGCTTTTTTTTTTTTTTTTTAGTAGTTCTATTTTGTAGCCAAAAATATATATATATATATATATATATATATATATATATATGTGTGTGTGTGTGTGTGTGTGCGTGTGTGTGTGTGTGTTTTTATTTTATATATAATTTTTATTTTATGAATCTAATTTATAAGTGAATAAAAAATTTTGAAAATTAATAAGAGAGTGGCCCTATATTTTTTAGGCAATGTTTTAGTAAGAGTTAGAGTTATATTTTTACCGGATTATTCTTTAGTTTTGTCTCTACTTAAACATAGGAGTGTAGGAGCATTTTTGAAAAAAAAAATGAGGAATCCAAACAGAAAAAACCTCTTAAATAGTTGTATTGTATAAATACAAATAAACACTAAACCGTTCATACACACGTGCACACACAAACATATAGCTAACAGTTGCATTTTTTAACCTCTTTCTTGCTTGCTTGTTTGTATAAAATCAAAAGCATCAAATTAAACTCCTAGCAATCTGATCCAGGAATTTGACAATGGAGATTGTCTTGATTAGATATTTATCTTTTACAAACCTATCTATTGTTACAGAATTCCCAATATCCCTCAACCATCTCTTAGCTATAACTGCATTAATCATTGCAGTTATCTGTTTTACTTTCAGATCCAATCCTGTTTACCTTGTTGATTTTTCCTGTTATCTACCTCCCGATAGCTTGCGAGTTCCAACTGCTAATTTTATTGAACATTGTGAAGCATCTAATATCTTTGACCAAGAAAATATCGATTTCCAAGTGAAAATATTGGAAAGATCAGGTATTGGATTTGAGAGTTGCATGCCTATTGCAGTGCATGAAATCCCACCAAATTCTTCTTTTTACAAAGCTCAAGAGGAAACTGAAATGGTTCTGTCCACAATAGTCAAAGACCTTCTTTCCAAACACAACATAAATCCTAAAAGCATTGACATTCTTGTATCCAACTGTAGCCTCTTCTGCCCTACACCATCCCTTACATCTATGATCATAAACAAGTTTGGATTCAGAAGCAATGTAAAGAGTTTCAGCCTCAGTGGAATGGGTTGCAGTGCTGGAATGTTATCAATTAGTCTGGTTAAAGATCTTCTAAAAGTTCACAAAAATTCAGTAGCTTTAGTTCTCAGCATGGAAGCTATAACTCCCAATGGTTATAAAGGTAAAGTTAAGTCCATGCTAATGGCCAACATTTTGTTTCGAATGGGAGGAGCAGCTATTTTGCTTTCTAATAGGAAGCAAGACAAGCACAAGGCCAAGTACAAACTTCAGAACCTTGTGAGAACACACTTGGGGTCTGATGACCAAGCTTACCAGTCTGTTTTCCAACAACCTGACAAATCTGGGAAAGTCGGAGTGTCTATATCACGGGAACTTCTACATGTGGCAGCAAAAGCATTAAGGATAAACATATCGGAATTAGGCCCACTTGTTTTGCCATACTCCGAGCAGCTCAAGTATGGATGGTCAGTGATTAAGCAGAAAATATGGTTTTCAGCAAGCCAGAAGGGAACTTATGTGCCAAATTTCAAAAAGGCTTTCGAGCATTTCTGTATACATGCTGGTGGAAAGGCAGTAATTGATGCCATAGAGGACAATCTCAATCTACACAAGGAAGATGCAGAAGCATCAAGGATGACATTATATAGGTTTGGCAACACTTCATCTTCATCACTTTGGTATGAGCTGAGCTATCTGGAGGCAAAAGGAAGAGTGAAGAAGGGAGATCGGGTTTGGCAAATTGCCTTTGGAAGTGGCTTCAAGTGTAATAGTGCAGTTTGGAAATGCATCTCAAATCTTGACCCAGATTTAAAAAATTCATGGTCAGACAGAATCCATTTGTATCCTGTTGAGATCCCAAAGGTGTGTGATCATTGACTATCACTGCAAATGCTATGAAGATCTCTTTATGGATTTTGATGAATTAACATTCAGACCAAAGTGAAATTAGTAGTTAACAGGGAATGATGGACTTAATATCAGATCTTGTATAGAGAGTCCAAACACTAATACTATCTAATTGCCTTCGTCAATAACACCAAGGAAGACCATTCTTAAGATACACAGTTTTTTTTTTTTTTTTTTTTTATAAGATACACAAAGTTTATTGTCCAAGAAAATATGAGTTTCAATTAGTTATAGAATCAATTTAATCTTTTTTGTTTTATAAAACTCATGTACCTAGGGCAATCTATTCTTATTCCTTGAGCTATCCTCCTAAAGGGGCTCTCTCTCTCTCTCTCTCTCTCTCTCTCTCTCTTTATATATATATATATATATATATGTATTGGTCAATTACACATGCAACCATTGGATCTTGAACTCATGATCTCATCCTCCTACAACTCAAAACACAAATCTTCAAACAGTTAAAAATAATTTCCCCTCGCTGAGCATATACCTAGAAAAGTCAGGGGAAAGCTGAACCTGTTGAAACAACTGGTCTTTCCTAGATGCTACCTCAACTGCTGTCGGCTCACCTTAGATTTTGAGGTTTCGGATCGATGGGCTTTTCATGCTAGATCTCGCTTCCTAACAACAAATAAAGCTAGTTAAGAACAGCTAGAAGCCTACTTGCAGAAATGAACACCGCAACATACATCTTCTCCATAGTCTATGCTGCCTTTCTAAATCCATTCCGCAACTCTAAACTCCACCATAGAATCTGTACTCCAAACCCGCTACATCTGCCAACAAAACGCTTCAGAAATCAATGCCACACCCACACTCCCATTTGACAAAAAAGAAATCCAATCTAGTTTTTCAATCACCCACCTCTAGTCATGATGGACAAACTATCCATGACTTAGCTCAATTTTAATTCCAAGATATAACTCAGCATTGACCAAAAGATAAATGAATTAAGTACATATATATGGTTGAGCATAGGGGAGTTATCTGCAATTAAACACTCCCAAGTGCTTTAAACTTGAGAATAACAGTAGCAAGCCAGCTATAAGAGCACCCACAGTAGATGTGGGATATGTGCCAAATGCTAAATATTTGGCACATATCCCACACCAAATACAAAAATCAGCTCCCATCAGACATGATATATGTGCCAAAATTATACCACTTATGTCCGTACCGTTGCAAATTTGCAATGGTACGGACAGATGTGGTATAAGTAAATAATGTTTTATATTTGCTTCTCTCTCCTCTCACTTCCGGTCTGGGCTCTAGATTTCTTCTCTCTCTCTTCTCCCATCAGACCCAAGCTTCCCTCAACAGCTCAACAGAGAAAGAACAAATGACACTCCGATCGGATCCAAGGAGAAGCAGATCATCTTCATGGGCGAGCCACTCCGATCGGATCATCGCCATCGTCATCACCGTCAGAGACGCGAGCGGCATGGGCGAGCCACTCCGGTCGAATCATCGCCATCGTCATCGCCGTTGGAGGCGCGAGCGGCATGGGCAAGCCACTCCGATCATCCACATCGTCGTCGCCGTTGTCATCGCCATCGTCGTCGCCGCTCCGATCTCGCCGATCTCTCTCTCTCTCTCTTGGTGGTTGGTTGTTTTGATTATTGCTGGTTGGCTGATTTTGGTTGATGGTGGTAGGTTGATCAGGTTGTGGGTGTGAGATTTGGGTTGATATTGGTGTTTGAGTTTGGGTTGATCAGGTTGGCTGATTTTGGTGTTTGTCTGAGTTTTTTTTTTTTTTTTTTTTTGGTAGCAGTGGCTGATATTGGTGGTCGGTGGTTGATCTGTGGGGGTGGCCGGTGGTTGTGGGCTGTGGCGGTTGATCTGTGGTGTGGGTTGTTGTTGTTGCTGTTGCTGTTGTTTTTTTTTTGGAAGTGAATAATATATTATTTTAATGTGTAGTTAATATTATTTTAATGTATAGAATTGGATTATAAAACATCTGATAAATGAGATGTTGTAAAATAATGTGGTAAAATAATAAAGTAGGTAATTGATGTGGTAAAATGACATAATATTTACACTATCTGCTACGGATGCTCTAATTGTCACAAGAAGAAGTCAGAGAAGTGATAAAAACAGTCCCTGAGAATGCCACCACTACAGACATATTCAATACTACCAGATTTAATTCATTTAATTTCTTAGGAAAATTATACTTGACCACCCTAAACTATACCCCTAGTTACATTTTGCACCCTAAAATTTTCGAATGCACATTTTGCATCCTAAACTATGACGATTGTTACACTTTGCACCCTAACGTCAAGTTTGCTGTTAACTTAAATGGAGAGGTATGACACCATGTGAAAAGACGCAATTGCTCTCTTCTCAATCCCTTAACAATCCCTTAAAAATAAAAGAGAAATTAAACTTTACCGCCCTAAACTATACTTCTAATTACACTTTTCACCCTAAATTTTGGATTTCCATCCAAGTTAATAGAAAACTTAACGTCGGGGTGTAAAGTGTAACAAGAGTTGTAGTTTAAGGTGCAAAATGTACATTCAAAAAATTTTAGGTGCAAAGTGTAATTTAGAGTATAGTTTAGGATGGTAAAGTGTAATTTCCTATAATTTCTTAAGTCCATTGAAAAAAATCTATAGTCTCTGGTTCACAGTGCTATGGATCTATAGTGGTACAAATGTTCATTATATTACCTTATATAGAGTTTTCACTGGAGACATCAAAAGTCATGCATGGGCAGCTGATCAAATTCTAGTCTATAAAGCGGTAATAAGAACTTCACAACGGCTATAAGAAATTGTGTCATCATTATGACATCAAATTCTCTAAATACATTACAATAATCAGAGCTGTAGTTCTCAGATCTGGTCATATGCATTAAAGGTAAAATAATCAGGTTCATTCAATCTTGGCACTGTACATAGGTGGTAAACTAAAACCTAACAGTCTTCTCAACAAAACAAAAACCTAACAAGTTTATTTGGGATTCAGCACACCCATCAGCTGACTCAAAAATGTGACATTGACATCTTATATTAAAAGTGTCTTTCTTGGGAGGCAATGTTGATCAAATTGGTAGTTTCCCTGCAAAGAGTTCAGTGGCATTAATTGGTTACCTTGAACTCTTGTAGTTGCATCCTTAATTGGTAGTTTCCCTACAAGATCTCAATGCTTTTGATACCATTTGCTGCTTGGACAATATTTCAGCAATTAGTTGGCGACCGAATAACTGCGAGTTCTGGAGGATAAGGTTTCTCGTAGATGAATCAACAACATAACCTTGACCTGGCATCCATTGTAACAGTTGTAGAAGCAATTCCTTCTTTTCAGGTTGGTCAATATAACGTGATATTGCCATTTGAAATAATTCCTGAGAGGGAAATTGAAGAAAATGTGACTGAATCTGAAGTTCAAAAGTCAAACATCAAGAGGAAACAGAAATATGCTTTGTTTTCATTTAGTGAAATCCAATGTACAAGGGATTTCCACCCGGGTGGGAGAAGGGTGGACTTGATGATTTGGCTGATAATCAAGGTAATACAGATTGTGAAGATGAGTCATGTAAAACCAGGGAAACAAGAACAGTTTTGTACCCTCAATTGAGGTTATGGAGGATTGGCAATTCACTGTAGGGAAAATTTTTTACTTTTATCACTTGGTGGATTTCATAAAATGGCAGACCACTGAGAAATTTCACTTGGGGCTAACCTTTCCAGACCTCCACAACTTTACAAAATACTAGAGGTCACATATCAGCCTCTTATCCTAATAAATTATATAAGACAAACCAAAACTTTATAATTATGGTCAGGAACACAATCTGTAACCCTTGAATGTCAATCGACAATGCAGCTCCAGGAATCAAATTACTCAATGAATCCAGATAAAAGGTAAAATTGAATATAATTGATGGGGAATTCAAGTGAGGAGACTCAAATGAGCTTTCGTCCTCACCATCTACATCCATCTTCTTTTCTCTTTTGCATGCATCAGCACACAAGGATTCACCATGGCAACATGTTTTCTAGTGCTTTTGGATTGAGTTTCTCAGTGAATTAAAGGAAAATGTCAACCCAAAAAAAAAAACGAAACATTGTATTAAGACCTCCATCTCATTCTCTTTACATGGTTAGGTAAATGGATCCAACCACAACTAGGAAACGACATTGATATCAACAAAATTAGCGGTCAGGATAATTTGATGAATATTTGTCATCCCAATGACAAGATTTTGGATTTTACACTCCGTTTGTTTTGAAATAAAATATTTTATGTAACATTTTTTCCCATTTTCATGTATTTGTTTGCATGAAAAATGTGGTCAAACCCGTAAAATATTTTCCTTTGATTGTAAAATCCATTGTAAAAAGTTCTAAAACTTTTGACCTTTAAAATTTTGGTAAAACATTTTACAAAAACACACAGTGGCCCTACCCCACCCCCCCCCCCCCCCCCTCCCCCCCCAAAAAAAAAAATTGGTGGCTAGGTCGGTCTGGTGCGCTGACAGCTGGTTTTGGCAAGCAGCCTTTTCAATGGCCATTACTGGCAGTCCAAAAGCCAAAACTGCTGGTCTAGTCACTGTACCTCCGGCACTGGCGGCTCTAGTTGCTAAGTGGCTAGTTTTGTGGTTTGTGCTTTAAAAATTTTACATGTCACACCAAACACCTGAAAACATTTCATCGAAAATGTTTTACATGTAAAATATTTTACATTTGAGAATATTTTACTTCAAAACAAATGGAGCGCAAAGAAAAATAAAATAAAAAGCCCAAGATTGGTTTCAATTTCATGGCCTTAAATCACCAAATTATGATGCCTTTGGTGTAACAATCTTTTAAGTGCACCCAACTCATGATGGGATAGACACTACCAGACAGGTCCTATTCATATTATAAGGGTGAATGTTTACCATTTGAAACTAAGATGCAGATTGTGTCAACAACAATAGTTCATTCAAGATTTCTTGAACAGTTAACTTACACCCACAACTGCTTACCTGATCAACCTTGTGGCCAGAACCATGGATGGCCTTTATAACATCATTTATCAAGTTAATGTTTCCTGACTTCAAAAATGCAGTCGCAAATTTCTTTACTGCAGGTTTAGAAATCAAACCTGCATTGTCCTGAGCAAAGAATGTTTTAAAGAAAACAATCACTCATATGACAGATGAAGAATAAATCAAAGAATCCTTAAAACAACATAGCATACCTTGACTACTACATAGGCATCTTTGAGAAGCCCTCCTGCTATTAGAATGTGCAGAATCTTCTCATGAAGAGCCTTGCACATTGTTCTCTTACTATGTCTCAACATATTGTAAACAGAAAATGCTTCTGAATGTGCTTTTATTTTACCAAGATGAAATATTAATGTAGAACAAAGTTCCTGCAAAATATCAATAGGCAAAAGAGTTTGGAGTTAAATGTAAATTTACCGTTTAAAAGTTTATAACCACAAATTGTTGAACCACATTTACCTGGACTAAGATAATATGCAAAAGCATGGAATAACAAATTGTAAGGACTCAATATGTATTGCGTAATTAGATTAAGAAAGTAGGCAACACCAAAGTCTTCCAAATTGAGAAACATAGACAGAGACAGAATGGCTCTAAAGAAAAGAGCTGTTCTGAAGACTTCTTATTTAGAAGTGACAATTTGGATAACATCATACCTCCTCTGGTTGGTGACCTTTACCGACCATGTCTTCCATAGTCTGATACGCAAGCAGATACAACCTCTCCTTACAAAAAAATTTGATTAGGATACTAAAAGTATTATAATCAGGACAGATTGCTAATTCATCCATTTTCCGTAGCATTTGCATTACGCTTTCCATTTCACCTGCTCTGCAGTAAGCACAGAGCATTGTGTTCAACATAACCAAATCATATCTGTCATAGGTCGCTTCAAAATCCCTGGCCAACTGCTTTGCCTCTTCCAAAAGCCCACCCCGGCAAAATGCTGAGATCATGATACTGTGGGCATAGCCATCTGCAGGATGAACTATAATTTATACAGATCAAGCAAAAAAGACAGGATACTTATCTTACACCTGGCATAAAAAAATTCTTCAGGAAATCGCAAAATTGAACACAATGAAAGCTGACAAGCTATAATCACATCAGGTCACTTCCATCAGATTTGAGAAGGGTTCACGAACAAATTATCAATTATATAGGCAAATGCCAATAAGCAACATAAACAAACTAAGCACAGGAATTTCCTAGTGTTCATATCCCAGATATCTTAGCAATTGTGAGTTGTGACATTCCCACAAGTACCAATGCAAGTGGAAAATAATAATAATAATTCAGAAACCACAATTCAACTTAGTGAGCTAAAGTGATGACTTCAGGAAAACATTTTCCTGCAAGCATGGCCACTAAATGCCCTCCAGGATTAACAATGGATCACATAGCATGACTCCAGAGCTAAATCTTTAGCTCATCAAAGCCATCTTTCAAAGACAACTATGCTTTATTTTTATGTAGAGAAAACCATAAGAAATATAGTTTTAGCTTGGTAAAGAAAACTATAATTGTTTGGTACCATTTGAATCATTGACAATAAAATAAATAATTTGATGGTTAAGAGATGGCTTCTTTAAGGCTCAATATGTATCAGAAAACATACCAGATCTGATGGATTTCTCCTTTATTTCTTGAAAGAGTGATTTAGCTTCATCTATACGCCCAGCCTTAGCAAGGCCATCCATCAATAAACAGTATGGCATCTACAAGAAGTTCACATTCTGAGCTATGGAAGTTTATATATATATATATATAAGACAAGGATAGCAGTATTCTATGAAGCTTAGTTAAAAATTATATCAGATGAGAGAACAGAAAACTTAAGTAAAATATAACAGGGAGCTGAACTATAAAGATGATCCAACAAGTAAGCTATGGTGGTCAATTCATTATGAACAAATCTATTAAAGGTGAAAGTTATATTTTTGGTGAAGTAGAGGACCATTGTCTACTGCAATGGTAAAAATCTCATGCTGCCACCACTTCATGCAAAATTGCTAAAGGGTAGGCAGTATTTAAGCCATCCCTTGCGAGACCCACTTAAGTGGGACCAACACTGAGTAATGGCCCTTCTAATATGTAAGAGTTAAGTTCAAGTTATACCTATTGCAATGTTAACATAATTTGTCCAAATTCTTAAAATTTGGGAATAGTTGCCGATCAGGAAGCTCATTGCTCTGAAGAAGCCACAAATAAATCATAGGAGAATCAAGGTTTATAGCACATATGAGTAGGCTATGGGCAGCACCCTATAGCTATGCCTATGGTACTATGCATGCATAGATCCTTGGCAACACTAGAAGTTGGAATAAAGATCGCATAGCTTTGGTGACAATCAAAATGTTATCCAACCGATAATTTAATATTATCACTTGCTCCACCCATAACTTTAGGGAAGCCATAACCTGCATATGGATGGGAAGTGGCTAGAGTAGGGGTAGCAGGAGCAACAGTGGATTTAGTTGATCCAACGACAGATGGTTGGGTAAGAATATAATATATAAAGGAAATATATATATATATATATGGGAAGTGGCTAGACCAAGGGTAGGGTAATGGTTGGGTAGCTAGAGCAACCATGGATTTGGTTGATCCAATAACAAATGGTAGGGTAATGGTGTGTGTGTATATTACGGGCACACACGTCCTCGCATGTGAGGCCCACACTTCCAGTTGGAGCACGGCTCTGATACCATCTGTAACAACCCCACATCAACTGTGTAGATATTGTCTGCTTCCAGACCCATACCCCTCACGGTATTGTTCTCATTGAAGAAAGATCATTCCTTATAAGCACATCCCCATGTGCTTCCTCAGGCAATGTGAGACTTTAAGATTGCTTCTATATATATGATAAGTAACGAAATTTTATTGATAAAAAAGGAAACACCTATGTACATGGGAGGTGTACTAGCTGTACTCAGGAATCAGAACAATCACTCAAAATAGATTCTGCCGAGATCAAGAGGTTAGTGTGGCTGAGGTTATGAAATTTGATAACGGAATCCTATTTTGGGATGTAAGTTTCTTTAGGGGTGTGCATGCTCGGGAACTAGAGGCACTGGCCAGTTTCATGGATAACATATATGGTGCGTCGGTTAGAGGGCTTGGTGAGGATAAAATGTGCTGGAAATCTGTTAGAGAGAAGGGCTTCACGGTTAAGGATTATTACAATCTCTTAGTGGGCCCTAATGACCATTGTTTTCCTTGGAAAAGCATTTGGAAGCAGAAAATTCCTTCTCGAGTAGCTTTCTTTGTTTGGACTGTTGCTTTAGGGAAATGCTTAACGATTGACAATTTACGAAGAAGGAAGGTTTGGATATTAGACTGGTGCTACATGTGCAAGTGTAATGGGGAATCGGTTGATCATCTTTTTCTTCATTGTCCGGTTGCAATGGATATGTGGGCTATGGTGTTCGGGTTGTTTGGAGTGAGTTGGGTTATGCCGCAATATGTAGTGGGGCTTCTAGCATGTTGGCAAGGCAGTTTTGGCCGACATCAAAATGGGTATATATGGCTTATGGTTCCCCATTGCTTATTGTGGTGCCTTTGGAGGGAGAGAAATAGTCGGTGCTTTGAAGATAAGGAGAGATCCATATCAGATTTGAAGCTATTTTTCCTTAGAACATTAATGGATTGGTTGGCTGCATTGCGGAACCAATCCTTTTCATCCTTTCCTGATTTCTTAGATTCTTGTAATTTTTGTTCTTGATTGTTTGACCCCTTGTACACTCCCTGTGTACAAGGGTGTTCCATTTTTTTGAGATCAATAAACTTTTACTTATCAAAAAAAAAATCACTCATTCAAATTACAAACCTCAAGCAAATCTAACAAATTAGAGTAGGGAAGAGCTTTAAGAGCAACACGCCAATCGAAAAAATTCTGAAAAATGAGAGATTTAATCTCAAGAATATATGACCACTCTTATAATTCCATAATTTTGTTGTAGTTGCTTCCCCCAAAGAGAGTATGGAATGTGATTCCTAGATGTTTAATGCGGCATATTTGGAGGGAGAGGAACAAGAGGACTTTTGAAAATCAAGAAGTATCTATTATGGGGATTAAATCACAATTATAGGATCCTTATTCTTTTGGATGTCTTTGGACCCATGTAGACCCTTTATGCTTTATGACTTTATTAAAGCTTTTTTTTATAAGCATCATATTTCATTAAGAGAAAAAGAAAGCTCAAAATGGTGAAATTGCTTAAAGAATTAAAAACAAACATTCATATGGTCAAAAATATCAACTATAGGGCTACAAGACAACCATTCCTCTAGGGATTCATGTAACTTGGCCTATGATAACTTGGCCTTCTAGGGATTCATGCGCTAAGGTTCCAAATGTTGGGCTTTGTGGAGTCTAGTTTTGTTTGATCCAGTTTGACGACCTGATCCAACCCAAATAACGTTGCGTGGTTTTTAATGGGAGATTTATTGAGGCTTAGTCCATAGAGCGGAGGCTTGGACCGATAGGCCCAAGCCGGAGTGCTCATGGACAAGCCTCCTGGGGGTCTGAGGGCAACGCCCCTGGGAAAATTCTTGGGGCCCGTTTTGTGTAGAAAACGCAATTTGGTTATTAGGGTTTTTTTTTTTTTTTTTTGGTTGTCGTGTTTTTTCTAGAGAGAGAGAAAAAAAATACTGTAGCTGCACTTTTGTATTCTGCCTTAATAATAGTGAAATCCCTGCAACTCCGTGGACATAGGCAAATTGCCGAACCACGTAAATATTGTCTCGTGCGTGTGATTGTTTTCTTTGGCGTGTGTTTTTTCTATTTTTTTGTTTCTCACAGATTGGGAATTCGGGTTAATTCTCTACACCAAAGCATATAAAAGACATTTTATAGCCATTGTAACAAAGACAGATAGACACAATCATAACAAGAGTTTCTACTTTCTACAGGGTTTTGTACCAAGCTACTACTGGTTCATCAAAGTGTGGTTTGAAGAACTCAACAAAGCTACAACAATCAAAAGGGTTGTTGTGGAGTTAGTCACAGATACGAGATTCGTGCGAAGGTGAAATCTTCTACAAGAACTAGTCCAATTGGCGATTGGAGCTAAGCTTCCTTATAGTAGGTTCTACTGTAGGTAGGTACCTTGGAATAGGGAAGATTCCTTGTATTTGTAAACTCTATTCTTGTTAATGGATTCTTCGGAAGTGGTGAACTGAAATTCACTCGATGGGATTTTGTCTGCGAGGGTTTTCCCCATCGTGATCAAATCGTTGTGTCAAACTTATTTTCCACTGCACTTAATTTAGTTTGGTGATTTGATTGTGCCTTAATTGGATTTGCATGTAATTTGAATTAATTAATCAACTTAGGTAATTAGTTAATTTAATTGGGGTCAATCTATAACCTAACACAACATAATTTCAATGTCGACTGAACAACACTCCTCTCCATGAAAACAACAAGTCTATCGCCTGCCTAGGCATCACCCATAGCACTCCAAAGGTTGTAAATGCAAAAGTCCACAACTCTTGAGCTATAATAAGACAATGAAGTACCCAAAGACCACAACTCTTGAGCTATAAGACAATGAAGTAGCCAATGCTGTATTTTTTTGCAGCTACATTTCCACATTTATAGATCTATTAACCACCACCACCTTCCTTTTAATACGATTATCCAAAGTTAGGATAGAATTTGTGGTTGTTGTCCATGCAAAGAAAGCCACCTTGTCCTTGTGTGGTACCTTACACACTAATCGAAGGGAACTATGATGTAGGCACATCCCAAACACCCAGAAAAATGTAAACTAAACCGCCTTGTTCCCATCCGAAGTCCAAAATAAGCAATTATCATTTCCTTCTGAAATCTACCTGGAGTAAAGCAAATCCATCATTTGATTCACCTAGTCTAATTCCTAATAATGAAAATCCCTGATGAATCATGGGTTCCCTCAACAAGTAATTAAAGAATTCATTGATTACAAAAGAAAAGTAATCAAATAATTCTTTAATTACTTGTTGAGGGAACCCATGATTCATCAGGATAGAATACCTATCCGTGGCAATTAAATACAACTCTGGGTACAATTCTTTTGATAAATAATTTCCACACCCAACATCATGCCAAGACCTTATTATCTTTTCATTACCAGCCCTAAAAGACAAGGGGGCAAAGAATCTATCCCCAAGGGAAGAACTACATGTAAGGGTGGGCCCCCAAAATTTTGAATAAATATACCAATTAGGAAAATAACATAAAAATAAAAAAACTATTTTTTGGATTTTTTCCCCCACAAAATTATGAGCAATTTCATCTCAAAATTTATTTAAAATAATTTTTTTTTTTTTAAAGGAAATAAAGAAGAAGATGATAGATCTTTTAAATTCTAATATTCAAGATTTTTAAACTTTTAAGAAAGCAAAAGTCATCTTATAAATGAGAATAAAGCTATAAGCATATTATAGAGAAAATATAAATGCCTAAGCATACTATAGAGAAAATACATTTTTTTAATGCTATATATTAATATAATTTGTGCCATAACAGATCAATTTTATATATATTGTAGATTCCATTAAGATTAATACCAACAACAATAACAATATATTAAGATAATTTGAAGACAAAATAAACCTTATCAAATAATACTAACAAAAATGTAAATTAAGAACGTGCTAAAAGTAAGCCTTTTTTTTATCTAATTTTGTAATTGTGGATTCTAATTATATGATCTGTTATGGGTTCCATTCAACGGTTTTCAAGCTTTGTATAACAAGCTTGACAATCTTTATTATTTATGACTATAAGAGATAGTGTACCTCTTCATCAGCATAGCCCAAAGTTTCCAGTTCAGCCAATAGTTCTCTTGATTTTTCAAACAAGCCTCCTCTAACATATACCTTTAATAAAGTTGTCAAAATTACCTGCAAGCATTTTTGAGTATGAACTTGATGAAACACTGTAACCAAAGCCTTGACAGCTACTAAAAAACATAAAACAAAACAAAATGGAGAAAAGCATATGAGAAGAAATACAACAATGGGAATCAAAAATCAGTCAGGCCATATATCAATGACATGTGAGTAGAAAACTAAAACGTATCAATTTGTTAAGTAAACATGTCGTAATACACATATTACCAATATTCTCGACCACACTAATTGTTCCCCCTATATTGACATCTTTTTTTTAATGAATAAAAAAAATAAAAAAGATTCTTGTAGTTTCTGAATTAGGAAAGAGTGTGCCAGAAAAACTTCATATCACCTGTGGGTTAATATGTAAAGGAAAGTTTATTTAATATATGCAACTCTTCTAACATAAGTATTCCCTTTTCATGGGATTTAAATTTGAATTTTTGTGAACCTTTGAAATTTGCTACTCATACCAAGCCATCTCAAAGCATACTAATACCAAGACATCAAACAACCTCAACATTTAAAAAAGAACGAATATACTACTTTTAGAAAACCCTAGTCTTTATTGGCAAATTAAACATGAAAACAAACCTTATTTGGTACTAACCCTGCAGATTTCATATCTTGAACTAACTCGTCAGCCTTTCTATAGTTTCCACTAATTGAGTAAGCATTGAGCAAAGAACTGTAGTGAAACACATTTGGCAAATGACCTTCATCTTTCATCTGGTTAAAATAGCTTTCTGCTTCTTCCAATTTAGTATGTGAAGCACAAATAGCTAGAAGTGTCCCATAAATTACACTGTCCATGTGCAGCCCACTATGTTGAAGCTCCCGAACCAGCTCTAATGCTTTAGAATAACCATGTTTAACTTTGATGCAACCTGCAAGCAGCTAAGAATGACAAAGGACAATGGTGATGTGATGTAGGATCTTTAGAAAGTCAGCACTAAATTAGGATTTTTTTTTTTTTTTTTTTTTTTTTTTTTTGAGACCTTGAAGGGTTCTTTGACTAGGTTTTGATGTCTAAGGGTTTAGATAGGGTTAGGTAAAATAAATAATAATATAAAATAAAAATGGATTTTGAATGAATTTGATCGCTGCTTGGTGTCAAAATAGTGAATAAAACAAGAAATAAAGATATATAAACCCTAAGCAATCACACCTTTAAAGCTTAGGAAAGCTGCTGGAATTTTCTTAAATTCAATCTCTACATCTCTATTATTGACTACATAAAAGCCTTTGTATAGTCTATTGCCAATCCCTTCCCTAGAAAGACTAAGGATACTAAATAACATTTTCCTAGAAATATTAGGAGTACTAATAACAAAGATAAGTAATTAAGAACTTTAAAGTTTAAACCAAATAGAAAAGGACTCAAAATAGAATAACTAGTAAAGGATAATTTACCATGAAACATCTTTGATTTGTCCAAAGATTATTGTGCTGTTTAGACATCACAATAATGACAAAAAAGAAAGTTCCATTGTGCTTACTTAACATTTGAGATGAGAAAATTTTTCTCAGTGATGCAACTATCTGAGCAAAATCATAAATTCTAATAGTTTAACTCAAGAGAAATAAAGTAGCATACAAATTGAAACTGGCTAGTAAAGCTTGACATATGCAGTTTCATATTTGCATAGACACATAATAATAAATGCATCCTCCACATATGTCAGTTTATCTATACAGCAAACACACAAAATCCATGTGATTTTTTTCTTAATTAATAAGTTTAAAGATTCTAAGTGTGACCTCATTTTCAAACCGTCATCTTTGAGCATGCTGCTTTAAAACCTTAGCAAGGTGATAAACACAAACTCAAAGAATCTACACATGGTGATCAAAGCTAGACATAGGTCATGATTTTACTATCTACATATGTGTGTGTGTGTGTGTGTGTGTGTGTGTGTTCACATCTATGTAACCATCTGAGTGGATATATTTTTAACTGGTAAATGAAAGGTCTGTAGTAGAAACAAACTATTCGCTTGATTTTCTGCACAAATCAATTCTGTGTACAAACAAGTGACAACATGGAAAAAAAACAAAAAAAAAACAAAAAACAAAAAAGGAGTTCTGAAAGCTGTTTGATATGGATAAGTGCCCTATATAGTAGTGTATTACCATCGTGTAGCTGAATGTGGCAGAAACTTCATGTTATATGAACAACATGTGAACTAGGAGAAAAATTGGAAATACATAGTATGAATTGAAAAAACATACCGTGCTATATGTAACAACATCTGGCATTAAACCATCCTGCTTCATCTGATGAAACATTTTAATGCTGCTATCAAACTTGCCATTCCTAACCAGACAACTAAGAACAGAATTACATATGAACACATTGTTTTTTGCTGATTCATCTTTAATGCCATTGTATATCTCCATCACCTTTACAGGATTTAGGTTCTTTCTCATGAACTTCATATAACTGCTATAAGACGAAGCATTTATCTTCCCATTTTGTTGCATCCATTCAAAGAGCTGCAATAATGCAAACTTGACATAACAATTATCAACAATTATAAGAATGGGAAATTAAACAACATAGTTAATTAGGTTCATTGTTCAGAGAGGATGGGTAAAGAGGGCAAATCTATAACCACAGAGAGAGGGCAATTAAACAGTCTTTTTGAATGACAAGAAGACGCCTAAGTGACAATAATGCATACGAAAAACAATTTTATCTTATTTTATTTTTTGTAAAAGGCTTACAAAGACATTTTCTCAATATTTTTCAATTACAATTTACAAGATCCCTACTAAATGGATTTAGAATTACTAAAATTCTTTCAATATTTTGTTCATGACAAAATAAAATTTCTTGATACTAGTACCATGCCATTCCATGATCTATCAAAAGTAAAATTGAATTATCCATTCAACTATAGAGTAGCAATATATGGATTTAGTTTATGCGCTCATAAGATCAGTGAGCAATTTCCATTTTGTCAGTCATCCTATTTCTGAGCCTTGACATGTGGGAATTCCAAATGCAGATATACACCCTCTTGTTTCCGATTTTTTTTAATAATATCTTATGTAAGCACTGACAGCCCTCTTGGAAGAACACCTAAAATTTTTATACCAAGTTCATGACACACAAATTAGACAAAAGAGAAAGGGAAACACACCATCAGATATCATAATGATGGATAATTATTACTTAAAGAAGTCAATTATATGAAAGCTCTGAATTCCAATTCCCCAAAGAGTCATGAGAGAGGGGAGTCTCAATTTTCCTTTCCATCCAGATCTACCTTTGTGTGTTTCATTTCCCTCCTTTCTGTCCCTCTTTTTTCTGCCCTACCTTTTCCATCCTCGCATATTCCATCTTTACTAAGTTTATGGGTACAAAAATAAATTAGCAGTAAAAACCAAATGGCTTTCCTTATTGAAAAGCAAAATGTGCCCTTATCACTGATCTAATATTAGTTTCTATTTTAGTTTACTCTGCTTTTACTGCAATCACTTTGCTATGAGTACACCTATTTGTCAAATAACAAATGCTATTCATTCATCTGCAAACTTTTCCCAATCTTACTATTTCTATGTCTTCCCTTCTTTACGCATTTGTATCATCAGAAGATGGCAGATGCCTCCCAAGCAACATGGCATAACCCCATCACTTCTAGCAACCACCATAACACTAGGAAAGCCATTAACGAGTAAAGAAATTATAATTGTTATGGGGTAACATCCTGATGCAGGACCATTAAGAAGTTCAGCACTATACTAGGTTTCTTGATGAATTCTTGAATAAGGATTGATGTTTAAGAGTTTAGGCTAGAAAAAAATGAATGTTGACGGCTGTTTGGGGCTGAAACAGGGGATAAACAGAAAATAACATAAATAAAACACTAGGCAATCACACCTAGGTCTTCCTAAGCACCACACCTAGGGTTCCTTGGCATCACACCTTGGAGAAGTTTGCATCACACAAACAAAGCTTAAAATAAGCTGCTGAATTCTATTAATCAATCACAATATTCTGAAATAACATAACTACAAAAGAGCCTTTATATAGAGGCTATAGTTATCCTTTTCCTAGTAGGATTTGGACTTTAAATAACCTATTCCTAGAATGAATAGGAATACTAAGAATAATTAAATAAAAGACTTAATAATACATAAACATAAAATAAGACTCATGGGTCTTTGGTACGGCCAAGGACAGCCCATTCCAGATTTCTGGAAATTAACAAATTGCCCTTATTCTAATAGAACTTAATTAAAACTGAACCAGCAGCAACTAAACAATAAAATAAGACTAAGCAAGGTCCCACGAGAGCACCCCATCATCCGAAACATCCCAAATTAAGGCTTGAGCATTAGAACCAGCTTTTCCTTGCCTCTTATAGGTCTTCAAAGTGGGCTGCCACTTACGTTCCCCATCACATCCTAATGCAACTGATTTCACACCACCTAGGGTCATGGCCCCATGGTTTCAGTCTTGGGGTAGGTCCTAAGTTTGAAACTTTAGGGTGACAGTGTGACTCTAGTTCAGCTCAAGAACTATAGCCTTCCACTGCCTAAAATCAGTGGCACTGAGGTCAGGCTATACTCAACACCTAAGGAAGCACCTGTGGCCTCCTCACTATGTAGAGCCCTCAGGCATTCATTCCACAGTGAGTGGAAACCTACTATGGTCAAGCCCAAGTAGGGTCACCATGGTTGGTCCCCCCAAATGATTTCACAAATTTTAGAATGAAACCAAAAGACTTCAAAATATTAGTTCTTTCTAACCCAAAACTTAGTCTTAGATGATAAAGTATACTTCTAGGGATTGTATGGCCTTAACCCTAAAGTTTTAATACCATGAGAGAGAGTTGCATATCAAGAGTGAATTGTATATCGCCTCTATGGAGCTGAAGAGGGTAGTGAAGAAAATTGTATTTGTTGTCAAAGAGTGAGGTATCAATATCATTTGGTAATATATTCCAATGCTGAAATGAATTGAATGCCTTAGTGAAGCAACCATATACAATTTCAAAGATCGCTGGCAGCTTAGCGTTGACTACTTATAAAAAGGACATCTGGATGTATATTTATTGGATAATTTTATACACACAAAAAATAAAATTTGAGTTCAATTTTATTTTAGGCTCATATCATAAAATGTGTTGAGTTTTAAAACATAAAATATATTCTTTTAAAGCAGCTGCCCAAGAAAAAGGAGTAAATAATGGATCTACATATGGAAGACCCTTTTAAAAGGAACCAGATGCACAGATGGCACGAAATAAAATAAAACTAAATAACACACATCAAAGAGACATCCATGCAATAAGTTGTGAATATATATCCAAGTTTAAGACTCTACAACAAGCTTAACAATTCAAAAAACCAATAATTGGCTTCCAAAAACATGCACAACAGCTTCCTAATTGAAGCACCTGAGAAAGATCCTGCCATCTGCCTAGAGTTCCAAAATTTCGTAACACGGCATTCAAGTCTTGCACCTTCAACATCCCTCCTAATCTGCAGTGATTTATATTCTACAAGTTATATCTAATACACTCAACAGATGTTTTTTTCCAGTAAAAATATCATTTCAATATTTGAGTAATTAAGTTAACACAAAAACACCAAACAGGTAAAAAATTTCAGTAACATCATCAAATAGCAATGCAGATAATTCTAGATGTCGACTAAATATGTTGCAATCCAAATTCAAACTAACAATTTCTTAAGAGGCATTTAGCAACGTCAATAAAGATGCCTGAAAAGTTAATCTGACTACCCACCAAAAAGAAAACTAGTGATAAGTTATTATATAGGGTTGGAAGTTCAAGCCTAGGAATACATACACACACACACATAATATATATATATATGGGGTAAGCATGTCTACCAATCACTTTTTTTTCCCAAACCCCAACAATCCAATCTGGGTAGTAATTACACCAAAAATAAATAACTAAATAAAGTTAACAGGAAATTTCAAATACTAATGCATATCCATAAAATGCATATAAGAAACACCTTATATTGGCATTAGTAACAATACCCAGATGATATGTCGCTTGATAACTTTAGAAGAAGAAAAAAAAGACAAAAAAGAAAGAAGAATTAAAAAGGATAAAGTACCTTGCAAGAGCAGAGTCGAAATGAGATTGGGAGGAGGCCTGTTGAAGTTGAAGAATGGCAGATTGCCTTTCCAAGTAGGACTTGGAGTGGCGTCTCTTATTAACACTAACACTAACTTTGCTGTTTTGGTTAATACTTTTAGACTCAGTTGCTTCTTTACCAGCATTATTATTTTTTGTTTGGAATTGGGAGAATGATATTGCTGAAGCTGAAGCTGAAGGAATTATAGGAAAAGCCATGGCGGATAAGGGGCTGAAGAGCGTATGCTGCTGAAGCTCAAACCCAGTGCCAAGCATCATCTCTTTTTGGATTTGGTTTTGGTTTTCGTCTTTTCTTTTGGTTTAAAAAGTGACCATCTCAGTTCCTTGGGAGAATGCGCAGAATAGCTGTGAAAAGGGGCGGTATATAATTAGTTAAGCGACGTTTGAAGTAACCAAGGAAAGTAACATTTCGAGTTTTAGAAACTCGATATCCATATTAAAACTCAAGTCCGAAAGATTCACTTAGCGAGTGTGAAAATGCCATATAGATTTCAAGTCTTTAATAAAGACTCGAGTTTCATGCAAAAAAAAAATTTCTTATAGTGGTATTTTTAAGCCTTACAGTGACGTTTTAAAGCCCTATAGCAGCGTTTTTCTGCAAAAAAAAAAAAATTTCAAGTACTAGGTTTAGGGAGCCCTATAGTGGCATTTTTAAGCCCTATAGTAACGTTTTAAAGCCCTAT
The DNA here is from genome assembly GCA_030820535.1 of Quercus parvula. Lineage (NCBI taxonomy): Eukaryota > Viridiplantae > Streptophyta > Magnoliopsida > Fagales > Fagaceae > Quercus > Quercus parvula. The sequence continues at coordinate 30,212,500 of JAUAME010000007.1, forward strand.
AGCGGCGTTTTTCTGCAATTTATGGAAATCGAGTCTTTAAAACTTGATTTTCACGTGGATTTTTTTTCACATCGGGCCATCATTTTACAAATTGAGACTTAAAAACTCGAGTTTTAGACACTCGAGATGCTAGTTTTTAGCATTGTTTTGAAAGGTGACAACTAACTAAATTTTTTTATATTTATTGTTATTTGAAAAGGGTGTTCCAGTCCTTAACCCCAAACGGCTTGTAACGTTACATATTCCATATTTTAGTCTAGTCGAGTCTCTCTCTTCCCTCTTTTTTTTTTTTTTTTTTTTTTTTTTTTTTTTTTTCAGTTTCCCAACGTATTTATTCCAAACTTTTAACCAGAAACTAATTACTATTCGCGACGAGTGGGCCTATAGCGGGGTAAATCACTGGCCCATAGAGTTTTTTCAAAATGCTTGTGCCTGGACTTGAACTAGAGAGCTCCTAGTCAAACCCAAGACAGCCATTTTGAGACCGAGTGCCCAACCACTCGGCCAACCCCACTAGGTTGTCTCTCTCTTCCCTTTCTCTAACGCCAAAACCAGTCACAAAACTCCAATACGCCCACAAAAAACCCTAATCCTCTAACACCAAATCCAAATCAAAACCAACCCACAACAAAACCCACAATCCTCTAACACCGATCCTAACCAAAACCCACAAACCGCCGTGAACCCACCATCATAATGCCACAGCAAAGACAAAGAGAGAGAAAATAGAAATGGGAGAGAGAGTCAAAGGTTACGGACTGAGATGGTTAAAGGAAGCGAAAGAAAATAGATATCATAGGCAGTGGACAAGAGTCAGAGGAAGAGTATGGCCGTTAGGGTTTATGGACTGATATGGTTAATTTTTAAATTTTTGATGGACTTGATTGACATTAGTCCAAATCTCATGGATGTTCCTAAAATTTAGAGGTCATTTTGTAATGTTGTTCTAGTAACGTTGTTTGTATTTTTGAAAATACGTGTGAATGAAAAAGAGTGTGGAAATACGTATAATTTGGGGTGTGCATGGATCTGGTTGGGTCAGGTTAAAGGGATTTTTTGACCCAACGCACCATGGTAGGTTAAAAAAAATTTAACCCAACCCAACCCATATGGGTCGGGTTGAACTTATGGGTTGGACAATTTTTTTTATTACTATTATTATTAAATTGAGCAGAAAAAAATATATCATATTTGCCACCTGAGTTGATAAACAAAATATACATTAATATATGAACTAATATTCCAACTCAATTATACATTAATATATAAACTAATATACATTAATATTGGCTTTTATATAGGATAGGAGGAAGAGCTGGTTATTTAAAAAAGTTTGTTAATTATATAATATATTTTAAATATATATTAAATATATGGGTGGATCGGGTCAAATTTGGCAGGTTTGGAATTTTATGACCCAAACCCAACCCGACCCGCAATAAAAAAAAAAAAATTTGTAACCCAACCCAACCCGGTGGGTTGGGTTGGGTCAGGTCAGTTTTAGCGGGTTGGTGGGTTGGTTGCACACCCCTACGTGTAATGTTGTTTAAAGACTGAAAACATGGGTTTAAACACATGTACCAAACGACCCCTTAGGGACTGTTTGGTACTAGATTTTAAATAACAGTTTTCAATTTTTAAATACTAAAACACGTATTTCCATAATAATTTTTAGCTCACACGTATTTTCACAGTACTTAAACAACGGTACTAGAAATCTCTAACCAAACAACCCTATCCTTTTGTTTTTATAGTAAGTTAAAAGGAGCAGCTCACTTCCAGTTGTAAACTCTCATGTTTCCTTCTATTTTAGGTTGGGTTTGGATTGCACTGAAAATGAAAGCAAACGCGTGTCTGCGTTTTTTTCTGTAGGTCACATGCACTATTCACGAGACCCGCAAGTACGGATTTCAGCAAATTTTTCTTTAAAACAGAGTCTCACGACACTATTCACACATTTAAAATTTATTTTACTACAATATTTTCAATTTTTAGTTTTCAGTAATAAGCAGTATCCAAACAGACCCTTAATATAGATAAAAGACACCTAGTAGACTACAATCCAAAGGCAAAAAAATAGTTAGGTTAGTCTCTCGTAATTTTGTCTTTCTTTCTCTCTTTCTTTCTCAATTACTCACAACCTCCAACAAGCAAAGTTAGCAAACCCACCGTCACACGCCCAACACCCTCGGCAATGGAAGGCAAGGAGCTGTCAGAAATAATGGCAAAGACATTATCAGCATGCATGTGATTCACATCACTTGCATGCCGATATGATTTTTTATTACTTAGGATTAGTCATCCTATATAAGATAACTAATTTTTCACACAAAAAAAATTGATAAAATCATAATGTGAATGGATAGTGTCGAATGTGGAAAGAACAAATTCTCATGCATTTTTACATGCACCCATAATATTGATTTCATTTCATGTAGTTTATCACTCCAAAATGATAGTATTTGTCATATGAAATAATTTTGTTTTGAGCATACAAGTGTAACTTTCTCACATATATAAGATGGTTAATGTTCATACAAATGAGGTTAATGGTTAATGTTCATACACGAAATAATGGAATTAAACATGGAAATCTCATTTACAAAACAATAGCAATGCATCCATTCCCATGTCATTTGCATTATAACATGCATTGTAAGATGTCCAAGCATCATTCACATGCATCTAGATTTTTATGGAACCCTATTTTTCTTAATTCGATTTATTTATGAACTTTTTTTTTTTTACTTAGGCTTAACTCATTTATTAAAATAGCCTAAAACTAAAACTCAAGCTTAACTCATTTATAAATATACAAACATGAATGACCTTTTTATTGAACGAAACCCAAGCAATTTATGAACATCATGATTCATTTACAACCCTAAGCATGTTTGACTCTCAATGGCCTACAAAAATACGTTTTTGCCCATGAGCTTTTTACACTCTCTTTACTTCATTGGGCCATAAAAGTAAAAACCTTTTTTTTTCCTTTGCAAACCAAATAAAGTAAAGATAAAATACATTCTTCTTTTCTTCTTTTTTCTCCTTCTCTCCCTTCATCCAAACATACAAGGGGAAAAAAATTTCCCCCCTTTCTTTACCTTATATTTTCCCTTGTCCATTTCTTTTCTTTTTTTTTCTTCTCCTCCAACTACAACCAAACTCAAACTCAATGTACGTAATAAAGCATTGAAGAAGAGGTACTTGTATCTAAGAGCATTCCCATTTAGGATGCTAAAAATGCTAAAAGCTAAATTTTAGCACCAATACACAAAAAAACTCACTCCATCAAAGATTTCAAATCTAAAAAATTTTAAGACACAGCTACAGTGAGATGTTATTGATAACAGCTCACTGTAGCAAAAATCTTAAACCAAATTTTTTTTTTTTAATTCCCAACGGTAACTACGTGTATTTCTTTTTTATTTTTCCCTTCTTTCTTCTCTCTCCTCTCTCATTTTCCTCTTCTCTCTTTCCTATAGCTTCTGTTTCTCTTGGGTTCACAGTTTGAGCTCCTCCCCTCCAAGGTTCGTCAGTCAGGAACTTCAAATTCCAAACGCGCTCAGAGTGTTATTGCAAATTTGGAGGTAGAGCTTGACGGCAGGGTGATTTGATTTTGTGGGTTGTGGATTTGTGATTTAGAATTGTGATGGCATGGGTCTGGCTGTGGGTTTGTGATTTCGAATTGTGATTGGCATGGGTTTGGGTTGTGGATTTGTGTTTTAGGATTGTGATCAGCGTGGGTCTCTGAGTTGTGGGTTTGTGATTTTGGATTATGATCAGTGTGGCTCTCTGGGTTGTGGGTTTGTGATTTTGGATTGTGATCGATGTGGGTTCGGGTTATGGGTTTGTGGTTTCGAATTGTGATTGGTGTGGGTCTAGGTTGTGGATTTGTGATTTCAAATTATGATCGGCGTGGGTCTGGGTTGTGGGTTTGTGATTTGGAATTGTGATTGGCGTGGGTGGTGGTGACAATGGCAGGGTGAGAAGTGTTTTAGGCTGACGGAGCTTGGTGGTTAGCCATGGAGCACAGATTTAAGAGCAGATTAGAGACACAGAACACTGGTTTGAGAGCAGATCAAAGAGAAGGAGAAGGTTCTAGTCTTCTACAGCTATTGGGTTTTGATAGAGATAGAGAGAGACAGAGAGAGACCGAATAAAAAAATGAGTAAAAAATAATAAATAAATAATATTTAAATAAAGTGGTAAAAAAATAGAATTTTTGATATAGGGTAAATTGTAAAGTAATGTGTCAAATTATAAAATTGGTTTTTGAGACAGTAAATGCTAAAAATTTTAAACCCATTAATGGGAATGCTATAATGCTAGGTAATTTCCAACTAGGGGTGTGCATGGGTCGGGTTGGGTCGGGTTGAAGGGATTTTTTGACCCAACCCGCCATGATGGGTCAAAAAAAATTCAACCCAATCCAACCCATTATATAAGTCCAACCCAACCCACATGGGTCAGGTTGAACCCATGGGTTTGACAAATTTTTTTTTTATTATTATTAAATTGAGTAGAAAAAAATATAAATATTAATATATTAAAAAAAACCTAAAGATTAATATCAACGTAACTCCTTAAAGGCAAACAATACTAATGACTAAACAACAATAATAATTTATTAGGGTTTGTGTGAACTAATTAGCTTTTATATAGGATAGGAAGAACTGGTTATTTTAAAAAATTTATTAATTATATAATTTATTTTATATATATATTTGATTAGTAAGTAGGAGGAACCAAAGAAGTGCTGCTCTACAGCTTTTTTTTTTTTAAATGATTAAATATATAATATATATTTATATATATATAAGTGCCCTATAGCTGATTTTTTTTTTAAAAAAAATTTATTAAATATATAATATATTTTAAATATATATTAAATATATGTGGGTCGGGTCAGGTTTGACGGGTTTATAATTTTATGACCCAAACCCAACCCGATTTGCTATAAAAAAGTTTTTTGTAACCCAACCCAATCCACCAAGCCTTAAAAACCGACCCAACCCGGCGGGTCGGGTTGGATTGAGTCGGGTTTGACGGGTCAGTAGGTTTTCTGCACACCCCTATTTCCAACTATTATGGTCAGCTATTTTTGTTCCTCAAGAGGCCTACTAGTTGGCCCATCATTTAGCAGCTAGGCCCACCCCATATCTGTTGTTCCTACTTGGGTGTTTTCTTCCGTGGCTGAAATGGGCCGGTCCCCTTAGGCTTTTGTTGTTTATGTATTTCTTGTTGTACGAGCCTAAAAGAAACCAGGAAAAAAAAAATTTATGCATCATTTTTACAGAGCAATTCTAGAGCTACGACAAATTCTTGACTCATTTTCACTACTAATCGTAATTGACTGTTTGTAACTTTTATATGGATTAATCCCCCTTTTTTTTTTTTTTGCATCATTCACAATCAACAACATAAAATAGTTATTATAAAAACTAGCCAGAACATGTGATAAGACTCTTTTTTTATTATTTTGAATTTAATGTAATTTTTCAATTTGAATTTATCTATTATTTGTGAGGTTAAGAAACTAAAATTTAGGATTTGAAAATGAGTAAATTGTTGGGTTTAATATGTGCTAGTTTTAAAGAAAAAATGTATCAAACGTACTTGAGATATATTCAAATAAAAAGTGTTTTTATTTTTAGAAAAAAAAGTTTATCTGATAGGTATTTTTTTAAAATTTTGTTGAATTACAATTTTAACATTTTTTATTTTTTAAAAATAAAAATTATCAAATTAAATTAAAAATATATTTGATATTTTTTAAAGTTATAAGTAACTTTTTCTATCCGCTTAAAATCCCGAGATTATCGTGGATTCATTAGGTTTGAGAATTATTCTTTTTTTCTTTGGTAGTAACTGTACCTTTGATCATCCATGAAATGATAGCAGGAAAAGAAAGTCAAATGGAAGACCTAAATATCCAGAGCCAGAGACGTATGAAGCAGGCCATGCTTTTTCATTGGTTTTGATGATAAACAATTTTGTCTATCACTTCACAACACATCAACTATCAGTATTCTAGAACAACTGTCCAAGTCCAATACTGGTCCACGCTGCTCCCTATTTCCAGGCCCACTGATCAACTCATTTGGGCACCCATACATAAACATGATGTCCATACTCTAATGGGAGCGGCTCACCTCCGGATATAAACTCTCCCATTTCCTCCCATTTTAATACACTATACATGAAGTAAATAAAACATACCAGCAGGATATTTTAAAAAAAAAAATTTATTTATAGAGTTTTAACCTGTAGCATTTGTTTATATGATTTTTGCTTTTTATTATCAGATTAAGAAACCAATTGATTTTTTACGTAGATGAAAATTGAATCCATAATCTCTTATTTAATCATTAAAAATTTTATTAATTGAACTAACTAGAAACCACGTTATATCATTATTGCTGGTTGGATTGCAAATTTATCATTTTGGAATTTATGATTGTTGCCTATAATTATTGTATTCATCAATAAGAATCAATTGGAAGATGACAAGCAGTGGTCAGGTGCATTATTGTTGGAAGCCACGTCATGCTGTGCAAATTGTGTCTGAAAACCTGCAGAATAGTTACGAATTTAAAAAATATTCATGATTGGAGTTCCAAATTTTATAGTACTAAAAAAACAACTCAATTAAAAAATAATAATAATTCACCTATAAGCAACTTTCATTTCATTTGTTGCAAAAATATTGTTACAAGAATAAAATGTCATAACATTTTTATAATACAATATCTTTATTTTTAAATGTGCTAAATCCCCATTTGATATTTATTATTTTATTTTGACTTATAAGAAATTAACACATGATTCATAATATTTTTATAATATCTCTATGTTTACATTTTACTTACAATGTTGTTGATGCTCATTTTGGAAGTTTAGTAGTAGGAAGAAGCCCAACAATATGGGCAGAAAAGAGTTAGTGGATTGATAGCAGAACCATTAAACCCGAATGGCAGGAATAATGGATCATAAGCCCATAAAGTAAATAAATAGGTCTTGAGGAAAGTAAATGGGTCTAAAGAAGCCCGAAGAAAGAAGTAGTAAACCCATGAGCATTATGTGATGTAGAAAAGTAAGAATGGGTCACAGCAAGCCCGAAATAATGAAGTAAGAAAGTAAGGGGTTGATGAAAAGCCCATGAGCCCCAAGGATGAAGGATAAGGTAATTGGGCCGGGGAAGCCCAAAAGAGTTAGTAAAGTCCCAAGAGAATGCAAAATTAGAAAATGGGTCAAGAATTCCCAAAGAAAGTAAATGAGCCAAGGATGCCCAAAGAGGAAAGAAATGGGACAAAGGAGCCCACAAGCAATGTAATGGGTCAAGAAAGCCCAAAGTAGCATGAGTATAAAATCCAATGACCATACTAGGTCATTATAGCGAATTGAGAAAGGAATACGCAGCAAGCCTAAAAGAGGCCCAGCAAACTGGGGTCAAATAACACCGTAGCAAGAATAGTAGAGTAGCATGGTAGGAATAGTAATAAGACTACAGAAGAAGCAAAAGAGTACGTTGAAGAAAGAAAAGCCCACAATCAAACAAGGCCCAGCCTTTAAGAGAAGTAAGCCGTAAGGAATGAGAAATTAGAAAACAGTCCACGCCATAAGAGGTCAAGGATGAGTGGCAGAATGCACAGACGAGTCTCTAAACCACGACAAACGCATGAGCAACAAACAAGCTTTAGACGTACATAGAACTGGAGCATGTGCAAGGCCTAAACACCACCAACCTGTACCCAACCAATATAGGAGTGATGGGTCATGGATCAGAGGTAAGAAGGGGTATGGTCTGGTGGTGGGAAGAAGGGAAAGCCTATTCTGGGGTTCCTGCTCAAATTATTTTGAGGGTAATGTCTTGCTGGGATGACTCACCACTTAAAAGAAGTAAGGATGAGTTGAAACCACTAGGTGCATGCCATGAGGGATAGAGAGAAAACACTCACACTATGGTGGATAAGAATGCCACGGTGAGCAAGCAAACAAAATAATCTTCTTTGTCTGGTGATGGGGAGTGGTGTAGCTAACACAGGTAAGTGGTGGTGGTTGGATAGCTAACAAACCAATAGTGGTCGGCAAGGACACTCAAACCAGACAAAAGAGTTTAAGGCTAAAATGGTAAAAGCTAGTCACAACAAGCAGTATATAAAGGACCCTTGCCTTGCACAGTATCATCATCACGGCAATAGTAACCACTAGGAGAGAATCACAATATTACTACATAAGTAAGCACTGAGAAAGAAAGAAAAGAAGAGAGAAAGAATAAAAAATAACAAAAATAGAGAAGAAAGAGAGAATCATGAAGAAAAAACAAAGGCTATAGAATGGCAGGCATGCATTGATAGGCTAATCCCTTCTCTCCCTCTAAAAGCCTACCATCTATTAAAGATAAATGATTTATTCGGGCACAAGCCATTCAAGCCCGTTCCCTCAAATTGGATAATTTCTGCAATAGACGAGGTTATCCACGTTGAGGGAGTGATCCCCTCCTTGGCTTTAGTCTTGTAATACAATTGAACACGGCAGACTAACCTTTTCCTTTTGATTTCGCCATTTATCAAGATTATTTCATTTCTCACCTTTGTAATCTCACTTATAATGTGTCTCTTATATCGTTCTTTTTTCCTATTGTGCTTAAGGATTCCTCATTTATTCTGTTTAACAGGAAGCATATTGCCTTTATTGTCATATTGTATGTGTCTGCCGTAACCCTTTTGTAATAGCTTTGCATGCCATGGGTATGTAATCAAAGTTTCGACAAACAGGGCATAGCTTATGCACATGTCGAACCAAGGTGAATTGCAATTGGACTGGTCCCAACTCTTTTATCTAGAACACTTGGGTCTCAGTACAGGACGAGGCAGTCCAGCTCAAAAATCACAAAAAGTTGTACACATTTGTTAAATGTGTACAATATTTACTATTTTTTACAAATTTGTACAACATTTATTACCTTTGTGTTAATGTAAGTTTATATTACAAGTATAATGTAAACATAAATTAAAATAAAAAAAAGAAAAAAAATAAAAAGAAAAGAGAGAGCTTAAGCATACTTGAAAATTAAATAGAAAAAAGACTTAAAAAAAAAAGAAAAAGAAAAGAAAAGGGTAGTTCACCAAATTGACCAAACTTTTTTTTTTTTAAAGAAACAATTGAACAAACCAAAAACACCATTCATGAGCCTCCTGCCTCTTTTTATATAGTAAATAGAAACAAAAGACACTTGGTAGATTAAGGGTTTGTTTGGTTAGAGGGGTGGAAAAATGGGAGGATAGAAAATGATGAAAGGATAGAAAAGTGGAATGATAGAAAATATTTTAATTTCTCTCATTTTTGTTTGATTAGGAGTGGAAAAATGAGGGGGTGGAAAAAGTGAGTATGTATAAATTTACTCATATACCTTTGTTAAAAAATGATGGCCAATTAAAACAAATAAATGACAAACAACCAAAAAACAAACAAACAAACAAACAAAAAGAAGAAGAAGGCAACACCTAGGAAATCCCCCCACCCCCCCCCCCCCCCCCCCAAAAAAAAAAAAAAAAAAAAAAGGTAGAAGAAGAAGGCAATGCCCAACCTAGGATAGGAAAAGAAAAAAAGGGAGGCAACGTCCCCAAGACAACGCACAAAAAAAGAAAAAGGAATTGGCTGCATATGGTCATTTTTGTCCATTAAGTAGCATCATTTTCTCCTTTCAGTTTTCTTTCCAATTCGGAGAGAAAAATTTTTGGTGGACTCGAAGAGAAAACACCTATTTCCCACAATTTATTTTCCTTCCTCCCAACCTAACCAAACACACTCCAAAAAGGTTTCCTTCCCATTTTCTCTCAAAATTTTTCCATTCATCCTATTTTACCTCCAAACAAACACACCATAATAGTCTGAAGGCCAAAAATAGCCATGTAAGTCTCTCTTAATTTTGCATTTCTTTCTCTTGCTCTCTCTCAATTACTCACAACCTTCAGCAAGCAAAGTTAGCAAATCCACTGTCACAAACCCAACAGGAAACTAATGAAGAAATAAGACAAAAAAACATGCAGCAAAATGAGACAAAACTAATCTGCTATAGCAGAAATAGCGTGGGAATGAAAGAAGACAAAAACAAAAGATAATGGAGCAAGCACAAAAGGGCCGAAGCAGCACTAACCTGTACCCAACTAATACAAGGGAGGTAGGCTCACGGTTAAGGGGATTTAGAGGATGTGGTTTGGTAGTGGGGGAAAAAGGGGTCTATATTTGGTTTCCAGTCGAAACTTTTTTTGGGAATATACCTTGCTGGGATGGTATCTTACCCAAAAGAAGTAGTAGATGGTTGGAACCATCTGATGCATGCCATAGAGCTAGGTAGTGAGGTAGCCCAATCCTTATCCATTTGAATCTAGAGGTAGAGGTATACAACAAGAACAAACAAAAGGGAGTTTTGTCGCGAAATGAGTAGTGGTACAGCAAACATGTATTCTGAGCAGAGATAGTGGTCAGGCAACTAATGGGTTGGTGGGTAGTCCTAAAGGAATGCCCACAACAAGCTAAAAACAGTTGGTGAAGCCCCAGGGGTAAAAGTGAGAAATCTCATTGAATCAGTTTACTATAAAAGAAGGAGGTAGCCATGGATGAAAGAGGAAGACCCAATGGGAAAGCACCTAAAGGGGGAACCCATGGTAAGAGAGCAGTAAGCATTTAAGGAAGGCACTTAAAGAGAGAGAGAGAGAGAGGCACCTAAAGAGAGGAACTCAAAAAAAGGAAAGACCAAAGGGGAAACAACCAATGGCAAGAGAGTAGTAAGAAACTACGAGTAAAAAGAACGGAGAGAAAGAAAGAAAGAAAGTGGTAAAAAGAAGAGAGAAAAGACGATAGGAATAAGGGTATGCAGCAATAGACTATCTTTTCCCTCATTCTTAGCAAGCCCATTCTTTGAAGTCCCCCAAAAGTAATAGCTAGTAGACATTTAAGTCTATTCTCCAAAATGCACAACTTTGATGGCAAAAGCCTATTACAAGGTTGTTCAAGTTGGGGTTTGGGTTCCTTCTTGGTTTACTTATTCTATGGGAAAAATTCAATACTTGATTTTAATCGCAAATATATTTGATTTCACTTATTAGAACTTATATTTGATGTATTTAGTTGTTCTGCTGTAGCACATTTTCTATCACGTTCATTGCATCAGTTGTCCTGCTGTGGTATCTTTATTTACTGTACTAGCTATTTTGTTGTAGCACATTTTTTTATTATGTTTACCATGTTAATTATTATACTAGCTAAACATTTTCTGCTAAAACTTTCTTATTTCTTTGTTATTACATGTTTTACTTTTGACACGAACTAATCATTATCCTACCATAAGTATATATACATATACATTGTTTCTCATGTTCTGCAAAAATATATTTTATATATGTATATGTGGATACATATAAGTACATATACAGATATATGTATGTATATATTTGAGAATACGCTAACCCATTTAAACTAACATTTGTTTGACCGGTATTTTCTTTGGGTTTTAGATTTGTTTATGTGTAGGAAGTAGAAAAGTATTTCTATAGTTAAAATAAATGAAGAGTAGTTATTCATGTTATAGAAAAGTAGAAAGTTTTACTGCACAGCAGAAGGTGTTACTGCATAACAGAAAGCTTTACTACGTAGCAAAAAGTTTAATTGCATAGCAGAAGGTTTCACTGTACAACAGAAAGCTTTACTGCACAGCAGAAAGCTTTATTGCACAATAGAAGATTTTATTGCACAGCAAAAAGTTTTCCCGTACAGCAAAAAAGTCAGTCCTGTGGTAGAAACTGGAGAAAAGTTCCCTTGCGGCATAAACAAATAATAAGCCCACTTTACAGTGTTTTCCTTTGGACTTGGACTCAACGTTTACGCACAAACTGGTAGCAGCAAAATGGTACTTTGGAGCTCATTCCGCGGAGCACCAGACCCAACTTCCTTCTCAGAAAAAGCCTAGACTAAGCGTTGTTCAGTAACATCAGGATGCGTGTCTAAGGTACAAGAAACGTAAAAAGAACCCTCGACACTAATCAATTCCCTTTTCCTGTGGATTTGACCTCAAACTTGCCGAGTTATTACTTCACGATAATCCTGCACTTGAGAACATTATTTAAGTTGCATCACCTTGTTGCATCGGAGAAGAAGGCAACATCCAAATTGAATCAAAATTTTTTGGACACATCCAAAAAACCATAAGATGTACAAGCCAATTAGAACAATAACTCTCTCTCAAAATTTGTCTCTCTCAGAAAGAAATCCCATGAACAACCTAGAAAAACCCATAACGTGAAAATCAAAGAAATTTTATTAATCACCCAAAATACACATACATCCATTAAATATATCACAAAAATGAAGTGCAAGAAATAAAAAGAGAGAAAACTAACCACGCATTGGTGATGAAATCAATGGCAAGAGGGAGAGATATAGAAGTTGGAAATTAGGAATAGAAAATCAAAGAAAAAATTGTTGAGCTTCTTGATATTTGCGGTAGCAATTTTGATACGTTGGCTACGCTTCTCAAATGGCATTTCTAGCATTATTTCTGATAGCTCATTAACTTCCACTGCCAAGGGTGTTGGGTGTGTGATGGTGGGTTTACTAACTTTGCTTGTTGAAGGTTGTGAGTGATTGAGAGAGAATGAGAGAAAGAAAGACAAAATTAACAAAGACTGACGTGGCTTTTTTTTTTGCCTTTGGATTGTTAGGAGCTGTTTGGTACATGTGTTTGAACACATGTTTTAAGTTTTTAAACAACATTATACACATTTTCACATACTTTTTCATCCACACATATTTCCAAAAAATATAAATAATATTACTAAAACAACGTTACCAAACGACCCTTAGTCTCCTAAGTGTCTTTCATCTATATTAAAATGGGAAGAATCATGAGAGTTTATAACTGGAGGTGAGCCGCTCCCCACTGTAATAACAATGACTTAAAAATAGAATGCAACTGATAAATTTTATCAGTCAAATAAAATATTTAGAATTTAAATTTTACATATAAAAAAAAGTTTAAAACTTACCTATAACCAAAAAAAAAAAAAAAGAAGAAGAAGAAGAAGAAGGAAAAGCTAACTTTTGTACATCCTTCCAAAAAAAAAGCGTATGTATATAGGTTTATGACATTTTTTTGAAATAAATGAGAAAAGTAAATAGGTATTAATTTTTTTTACTATCTTTTACATTTATCATAAAAGTAGTATTAAATCTTTTTAAAAATAATTTATTAACAATTATCTTAAAAACACTGTTAATATACCCATAAAAAAAAAAAAAAAAAAATCTTAACCTAGTGTCTTATAAGTTTAAATTCTATAGAATTTATATTAAAAAAAAAAAAGTACTCAATGAGTAATCACCCTAGGTACACCTAAGTGATAAGGTCGGTTGGGTAGGTATATCCTCCCTATTGATATTTGATACTGAAAGATTATAAAAATAAAACAATGAGCTGACTAATGGAATTGAAAAGCCCTAGTCAGTGGCATGTGGTGGAATCAGAGCCGGCAACGAGGAAGTGAAAGTGAAAGGTGAAGGGGGTGTGGTTCCCACTTGTATTCTCCATCTGCAAATACGTTTGTCTCTTCCACTTTGGAGGAGAATCCTCACCGCTCCTCCCTTACCCTTTTGTGCCAAGCATAAACACTTTTCATCGCAAATAATTTTATTATACATCTGTCAAGTCTTTGGCAGCTTTGGCTTTGTTTGATTAAGATGTGTATAAATTTGATACACATTTTTGGATAATTTTTCTTAAAATTTTTTTGATTATTTTATTTATTGTATTTGAATATTTGATACAATTATTGGCAATTTTTTTGACTTTGATTGTGTAATTTTTTTTTCCTATCAAAATAAATATTAAAATAAAGTTTTTATTTTTTGGGAAACAAATTTTAAAAAGGATAAGATCCCCTCCCATCTAAATATTCCAATTTTAGAGACAAAATTGATTGTAAATTGAAAATAATATAGACCAAATTAACTGTTACGAAAATGTAGAGACTATATCAATTGTGACTCCAAAATGGTATTTTTGCCTAGTTCATATTAGAGTAGTCCAGAAGAAGGTAACATTTGGACTTCCTTAAGTAGCAAATATATATATATATATATATATATATATACACACATATACACACACAATGATGGTAAGTCTTAAAATAGTGCACTTGTTAGCTTCACGTTTTATATATTACGTGGATAAAAATGCCAAGCTCTAGTGAGGATTTTCCATCAATTAGAATTTAAAGCATTAAGAGAAAATAAGATATAATAACTAGCTTTTTCTCCGATATATATATGGATTGAATTCAAGTTACACCTAGTGTAACTTTAAACAATTTTACATCATTCAATATTTTTTATTTGGATGTGAATTTTGACAAATCTACTGTTAGATTATATTATCTTTGTATATTCTCAATTCTTTCAAAATTTCAAGGTGATCAAATATCAATAGTCATGTTATCAATCAATTGTTTAAATTCAAGTTTTTGTAATTTTTAAAGTTACATCACTCAATATTTTTTATTTGGATGTGAATTTTGACAAATCTACTGTTAGATTATATTATCTTTGTATATTCTCCATTCTTTCAAAATTTCAAGGTGATTAAATATCAATAGTCATGTTATCAATCAATTGTTTAAATTCAAGTTTTTGTAATTTGAAATAATGCATAAAAGATAAGTTTATGGATTGAATAGTAAATTATATCTGATTGACATGAAAATTGGTATGCTTGTTAAGAATATATAGAATATGTAATTCAATGATTGAATTTTCGAAATATGAATTAATAATAAGTTATTGAGTAGTGTAATATTGCTTAGAGTTATACAAAATGTCACTTGAACCCAATTATATATATATATATATATATATATATATATAGAGAGAGAGAGAGAGAGAGAGAGAGTGAGAGAGAGAGAGATAGATTCAAGTTACACTTGGTGTAACTCCACAAGAGTTACACATTTTTTAAGCCATAGATTTCTAAAAGATCTAACGGTTAAAAAGAAAACATCATAATTCTTTACATCATTAAATACTTATCTAATTAATAGCATCTTCATTCTCAAGTTACATCTGGTGTAACTCTATTGGATTTAAGTAGATCAAACAGTAAAAAAAAGACTCATTAATGCTAATATTATGATTAGGATCTCATTAATTATATTTTATATCTATCTCTAAACCCAAAAAAGTGTTATATTTGACTTTTTCTCACTCTATCTCTTTCTCCTCAACCGTAGTTCCAACTCCATGGATAGATTGCCGGCAGAAGAAGGAAAAAAAATAATAAAAAAATAACTGCAGAACACTGACATTAGAGGTTTGTGAGAAGGAAAACAAAGAGAAAGAGATAGAGAAGGAAAACAAGTAAATGCAAACAAAAAGCAAGAACTTGCATTAATCAAGAGTTTGCACAGCCGACAACGGAGGAGGTGTTGGTGGTGGAAGAGAGTTTCTTCCCTCCCAAGAAGACACCAAACTCCAAAGCCAATATTGATTGTGCGCGAACAATGTATGTCTCCCGAACTATCATCAATCAATAAACTCAAAAATTCAAATCCCACCCAATATTGTCAAAGAACCAAAAACAAAAATGCAGGAAGAAGAAGAAGAACCAAAGACAAAAATGCAGGATCGAACCAGCCATCGCTCCCGAGTAATAGGATACAAGAATTTGCAAAAATAATTCCAACTAATTTAAAAATTGAAACCCACCAAATATAAATACCAAGATTCACAAAGAAGCACTACATAAATCCAAAATGGCTAACTCATAATAAGAATCTGAATCTAAATAAGAAATTCACTTGATTTGGACTGAAATCAATAAAACCCTTTTATCCATTCCCCTCCTAGAAAAAGAAACCAAAATAATAATGCCATAACCAGTGTACTTTAACCCAAAAAGAAAATAAATAAATAGATGTTAGCAGAATACATTGGAGCGTTAAGCTACTTGTTATAACAGATTTAAGGCATCCTTCAGTTTTTGAGTTAAAATTAGAAAAGTTTGTACTGTGTACCATAAAATTCTCTAATTTAAATACAGTAACCCGCATGTTCTCAACTGTCACGGCCTGGGATATTGATAAAAAAAAGTGAGTGTTCCTTTCAATTTCAGTGTTCCGCTATTTGTTTTTGTTTTTGTTTTTTTTTCCTTCTTCTGCCTGCAATCTATCCTTGAAGGTGGAACAATGGTAGAGGAGAAAGAGATGAAGAGAGAAACGTAGAGAGAGACAGACAGAGTCAAATATAACACTTTTTTTGGATTTAGAGATAGATATAAAATATAATAAATAAAGGAAAATTAATAAGATCTTAATCAGAATATTAGCATTAATGAGGGTCTTTTTTTGACCGTTGAATCTACTTAAATCCAATGGTTTAAAAAATGTGTAACTTGAATCCATCTCATATATATATATATATATATATATATATATATAAAACTAGCCGTTAGGAAAGTAAAAACTTGTAGAGATTCAATTTCCAAAATGAAATTACAAGTTCTCATGCCAAAGGTAAACCATTTCTAGAGGCACGTAATTTAGATGCAAGGCTTATTGAAAATCCAATGTTACGAGAAAAATCCCAAAATCCAGTTGCCATAAAATGATCTCAAATAAGACCCACAGGTTCGGAGGGTCCCAGATTACTTCTTGAGCTATCATAGGTAGTTGATAGTTAGTTTTATAAAAACTTTTTTAAGGCGGGGACCAATAGATTTATTTTAGAGTTTTTATTTTTTGATTCAATAGTGTTAAAAGCATAATAATAGTATTCCATTTCATGATGCTCGACTGTGTGAACATTTGAAATTTGGACAACTTCTTTAAGGAAAATCTATTTATTGCCAAATATCCATATTCCTCATATGCCAAAAATAAATAGTAAAGGTTATGGTTGGTTAAGATTGCACGTGGCATTAGTGGAACACCAATCAAAGTTGTTAGAAGTGGAGAAATATTCCCAAGGATTTGGGTTTGAAGTTGATGTCACACAATTTGGGACCAATGACAATCACAATGTAAATGTAATGGAATTTTAGAAAAGGGCCAACAAAAACATTGTTGAAGAAGATGGGATGATTGAGAAAATGATGACTCTTGTTGGAATACAAGTATAAGTACTCTTCCAAAGAAATGAGAGTTGTCGAGGGGGGATTAATGGCCTGTTTGGAAGTTTAGAGAGGGAGGAGAGTAGAGGGGAGTAGAGTAGTGGGGAGGGGAGTAGATTAGTGGGGAGGAGAGTAGAGGGGAATGGTTCTCCTCCACCTTGTTTGGATGTTTTTAAAATTAATAAGGGGAAATGGAGTAATTAACCCTTCCCCTTGTTTGGATGTTTTAAAAATTATGATGAAGAGGAGAAGAAATGATTAAAATAAACAAATTTACCCCTTTTTTAAAAATGGACTTGCAACATTGGTTTATGATTAATTTGTTAGATTAAATAATTATTTAATCAACGTTTTCATTCAATCAAATACCACTAATAAAAGTATAAAAGTACTATTAACTATTATAAAATAATTTTTATTACCTCAAAATAAATTCTAATAAAAACAAAAAAAAAATTCAAAATCCATTAAAAAAAATAAAAAAATAAATTCAAAAATTCATTGAATCTTATTACTCTGTTTGGTCAAGAATGTCAAGCCCGATATCATTGACATAGCAAAACCCAGAAGCCTCAGGCTTCTTCGCATGGTGGAAGCCCACCGGCCCAATTGAAAGCGATATCGGCGTCGCCACGGTTGAGCTTGACGGCGCCCCGATAGACCCGCTGGCGGAGGACTGACAGAATCCGAACAAGTTGTCGGCCATGCGGATCTGGTGGGGTCCCGATGGGAGCGACGCGCCACCCATGCTTTCTTCCATCACCGAAAACCCAAATCGCTCGCTCTTCTCTCTTTTCTTCAAGTCGAGGACGTCAGACAAAGGTAAACTTCCACCCATGATTTCGACGAAGATGAACGCCGACTCATTCGGATCAGAGATGGAATCGGAATCAAATTTGGATTAGCGTGGTTTTGGTGGCGTTGGGATCATTGATGAGGTTCTGGCTTTTGCGAGGAATATCGGGATGCATCCAGAGACGTGGTTGGATTTTTTGATTGACGAAGAAGAAGACTTGGACCGGATGTGCATTTTTTTTCTCAGGAAACAAACAGAAAGTCAATGCTTAAATTTTCTCAGGAAACAAACAAACATTATTTATATAATCTGTGTGTAATTTTGTTAATTTAGAAAGGATAAATTAGGGAATTTACTTGGACAATAATTTATTTACTCTACTCTCCATCCAAATCTCTCCAATTTGGAGGAATTAAAAATGAGGGGTTAGAGGGAGTTGAAGCCCTCCAAACCCCTCCCCCTCCTTCCTTAAAAAACTTTCAAACAAGATAATTAGATTACTCTCCCTCCCTCTACTCCCCCTCCTTTTTTAAACATCCAAACATGCCATAAGTGTACCAAATCAAAGACCAAGAGGGAAAGAATAGTATTTCATTGCATTATGCTTAACTATATGAATAACATTTGAAATTGGGACAACTCTTTATTGGAAAATCAATTTATTGCCAGATATCCATATTCGTCAGATGCCAAAAATATATATATTAAATTCCATGGTTTGTCAACTACAAGATAGTTGCACGTGGCATTAGTGCAACACCAATCAAGGATGTTAGAGTGGAGAAGAGGTCCAAGGGATTTAGGGGGTGAAGTTGATGCCATACAGTTCGAGACCAATGACAACCACAAAGTAGATGCAATAGAGTTTAAGTAGAGGGGCAATGGGGACATTGTCGCGGGAGGAGTGAGAAAATGGCAGATCTTGTTGGAATACGAGTACAAGCATTCTTCTAAAAAAAGAAGAAATGTCGAGGGGGGCTTGGGTGTACCAGATCCAAGACCAAGAGGGGGAGCGGGTGATGAGAAAAAGTAGGAGGAAAGGAATTTATAAGTTGAAGAAATAATAAAAGGTTTAAGGGATTTTTTTTTTTTTTTTTTTTTTTTTTTTTTTGAGAAGGAGGTTTAAGGGAGGCTTGGATGTGTTGAGAAAGGCATTATTTTGTCTAATAGTGTCACAAATTCTAAATCCTCCCATGAATTTTGGCTTAATTAAGGTAGACTGATTAATTATATGAGCCGTTAGATTAGTTGGGTTATCACCACCCAAAAGAATGGTCTATGGATTTTGTTAATGAATTCACACTTTTGAATTTTGAAGAGGCGAGCTTCAAAAAAAAAAGAATTTTGAAGAGGCGAGTGAATAGTTTGGATTAGCATATAATAAGGGAATTGCAGAGGTGTGCGGGTGTGGCTAGCCATGGCTAAATATATTCATTGCCATCCTTCGATGCTTTTTTTTTTTTTTTTTTTTTTTGGGGGAGAAACAATCCTTCAATACTTTGTTGAAGTTTTTCAAGGAGATGTTTCTAACTTTCTATGTTTGGACTTTGGAGTTTTCTATTTTTGTAGAATTCTGTATCATGGTAACATCTTTATTAGAAATATTTAAAAATAAAAAAAAGTTAAAGAAAAAAAATTTACCAAAAATAAAAAAAAGAGAACATGCATGCATCATGCGGGACCAAACCAGATCTCTTTATATATTGCATCAGCGAATAAAGGGAAAAGACAATTGATTCCCCCATATATATCTAATCCAATAGATTCCCTCTAGCACAAAACCCAAGCCACAGAAACCTAATCAAACGGCTACCAATCCCGATCTCATACTAAAAATAAAGTACTTGCACACACATGAGTGAAACTCATACACTCTCTTTCTTACCAAGCATTGTATGAATACTGGACCAACCTCTTTCTTATCTCTCTTCTGCTGTCTTCTTTGTCAAAAATCTCAGCCTTTCTTTTCGTCTCTTCCCTCTTTATTTTTCTTCCCTGAAATCCTCCTCCTCCTTTCTCAGGAGGAGCCTCTTAGGCAACCCAGGTCAGCTTTCTCTCCTTTCTGGATTAGATCTACATAGTTTTTTTTTTTTTTTTTTTAACATGATTACAAGTTCAAGGTCAGTTTGAGATTCTAGAAGAATTTTGATGGTTTTTCATTTTTAATCTTTTTTTGGTTTTAATTTTAAGGTTTCTAGAAGGAAGCGAAAAACACGCTAATATATGTGGCCCTCCCTAGCTAATCTGTTAAAAATCCATAATCCACTCCAGAAAATAAGGACCAACACCTTCTTGTTATCATAGTTAAAAGCCAAAAAAAAAAAAAAAAAAAAAACATAACTCAGAACTCAAAACTCAAAACAGCAGATATCTTGATAAAGCCTAGACAATTTTTTTTTCCTTGTACTTTTTTTAAGAAAACCAAGAAAGGGTATTTTTTTTTTTTTTTAATAAATTTGTCAAAGTTCTAATTTTTATAAAATTGAGTACAAGAATTATTGTATTGCTTTTATGGGTATTAATTAATTATGAGCATGAGATAAAGATTTGCAAATTTTTTTTTGTGTGGATCAGGCGTGGTTGGTAGGGTGCAGATCTTAAAGTTAAAAGAGTTGGAAGAGAAAAAAAAGAAAGAAGTAAAAGATGAACAGGATGAGCATGTATCAGCAAAAGAACAGCATGGGATTGGGACTAGGAGGGTGGTGCGTGGAGGAGAGAGATAACTCTGTGGTGTGCCCAAAGCCTCGCCGGTTGGGCCTTTCCGACCCTTCTTTTCACGACCACCATTTCAGACCCTCTCTCAGATGGCCCATCATGTATGTTCAAATCCCTCTTTACTCTTTCCCTTATATGAAAAACAAGTTTTTGTTTTTGTTTTTTTTGCTTTTGCTTTTGCTTTTTTGTTTTTCTGATTTTGGGGTTGGTTTTTTTGCTGTGAAATTTTCAGTCATCAAACTGAGATCGGAGATTCAAATGCAGGAGCGGAGCTTTTGGATATTATTCTCACAAAGGTTCATCTCTGTGTGTGTGTGTGTGTGGAATTTTGCTTATTAGTATTATTTCTTGTGTGTGTGTGTGTGTTCGATTTGTGGGTTATTTTAGATGTTTATTTTTTTGTTTCTGAAAAATTCATGCTAGATTAGAACACTGAGCTGACAACATCGTAATTTTTCCAGTTCCTAAGGTTGTTTGTTTTAATCAATTTCCTCAATTTTCTAAGAAACCAAACACATGGTAACTGCCTAACTAGAACAAGATTAAAAAAAAAAAGGGTAAAGAATTGGATGGTTCAGATTAGCTCGGACACATGTTAGATATTGTCATACTTATCTTCTTGTCTTGGAGAGAGAGAAAGTTGCTGATAACTAACTAATTTTGATTTTTCATTGCTGAACTTTTTTTAATCAATTAGATTTATTTCTGGGATTTTGTGAGCTCAAATATTGGTTAACTTTTTATTACAAAGTTCTCATCTACCTTAAATTTAATTGTGGCCTTCAAAATTTTGTTCTTTTTATAGGGAAATTGTGCTGAGAAATCCTGTAACCAAGTAGCTTCATCACCACCATTTTTCTGTGGATCTCCCCCAAGCAGGGCTTCAAATCCTGTAATTCAAGATGAGCATTTTGGCAATGAGAATCTCATTGCTTTATCTCAAGCACCCCCCTCGCCTTCTGCCCGGAAAGGCCGAGGATGTGTCCGGATGAAATTCGGCCACACACCGGCCCCAGTTCGAGTCGAAGGCTTCGATTGCCTCAGCACAGATAGGAGAAATTGCAGCATCTCTGCTGTGGCTTAAACAATTGAAAAAAGCAAAAATAATTACTATCAATCACCCTATGTTCAAAGAGCAATGGAGATTTTGTGGGAGAGAGAGAGAGAGAGAGATAGAGAGAGAGGAGCTAATGTTAATGTGAAATGAAAGATGGTGTAAATACAAGGTCAATGGTTGTTTTGTTCGTTGTTGGGTTTTTGTGTATTAAAAAGTTTAAAGAAGATGTATCATCATGTAAATTTCAAGGTGTTGGGAGAGGTGGTTTAATTTTGAGGAATAAATTATTAGAGAAAGAAAGAGCAAGTCTTTCCCTTCTCTTTGTTAGGTTGTTTTTATTTTTAATTTTCAGTGCCTTTCAGAAGAGTTTGAAGACTTTTAGGAAGCTTCGTTGGGAGTCTGTACTCAGTAATCTCTTGTTTAGTCTTTCTATTCCTCTTTGTAATTGTAAGTTGGAGGAAAATGAGGGTTAAAAAGTCTTTGGAATTTTGCTTATTGTTTTGTTCTTTTTTTCCCTTCTTTCTTGTCTTTTCCTTTTTACGCGTGCTGCCCTATAAAATTAATTCCGTACTGGAATGGTATTAAAGACTCAGTCATAAAAGCCATATAAATAATAATTAAATTAAAAGAGAAAAGATACTTGTGTTTTTTTTAAATATGTTTTTTCATAAGATTTATAAGGAGGTTTATTATTATTATTATTATTTTTAGACTTTAGAAAGTAGTACTTTTTTTTTATTCCTATCCTAAACTTTGGAAATAGGTGTTTTAATATATAACAATTGTTTCATGATAATTATTCTATTTAGATTGATAGTATTTTAATATATAACAATTGTTTCATGATAATTATTCTTTATCATTATATCAATATATCAGTTAATTTTTAATAAAAATAAAAATTAAATCTCAGATATTTTATTTAATGGTGAGAGATTTCATGGCTTGGATTAACTAAAACTCATTTTTAATATTTTAACTTATCTAGAGTCTTCATTTCTAAATAAAATTGGGCGTAGTACTTTTGAGCTGTTATGATCAGCACCCCGAATAGGAATTTGTCAAAGGGAGATGCCAGTAGCCAACAATGACACGTTTGGGGGGGATATTCTAATATCGGCTAAACAATTTGGGTGGTGACTTTGTTTGTTTGTTTGTTGTGTATAGGCCCTTTTGACGTTGATGATAACTATTGGACGTGTGATGTTTGAAGAGAAAAAGGTTGAATGGGTCTTTAAAACTAAAGGCTGACAAAGTGACCACAGCTTTATCGACAATAGCTACGTTCTTAAATATTATATATATATATATCTGCAGTTCCTGTACCCAAATTCACATTTTGTTTATGGGTCAAATCTTTTGATTTGATTTTAATAATTTCGTATTATTGATAAAGCTGAAATCAAGAATTAAAATCTAAGCATGACGAGTAGATTTGGGTGTGAGAAAATCAAGAATTAAAAATACATAAACATGACATAAATTTGGGGGGTGAGAAAGAGCATGTGCCTGACTCCCTGGCACTATTTCCTCGCATTACTCATTACATAATAAAAATTGAAATGGTATTTGCCTGATTGGTACCAACGGGCCTAGCGGCTTGCGTCTTGGGCTAAATAAAGAATAAATTTAAATAAAATAGAATTTAGAATAATTAATGTGATGTGAGTGTTTTTGAAAAGTGATTGTATAAAATAGAACAAGTAAATTCTTATACTAAAATAAACAAAAATTTTGCACAATCTAATGTTAATGCCCTCTTAATTTGAGAGTGGTTAAGAACTACTATAGTTACATCCATGTAAGAAAGTTACACTAATCAACCCTCCTAACTATTTTAAGAGGGTTGATGTTCTTTATACTTCATTTAAATGAGGTCTTAGTATGAGAACTGTTAAGAACTACTATAATTACGCCTAGGTAAGGAAACTATACTAATCAACCCCCCATAGTATCTATATACTACTATTTAAGAGGTTTCTTTTATTTGAGATTCTCAATTTAGATACCTAAAATACCTTTAAATTTATCTGTTTCTAAGGCTAAAATCATAGGATTGACATGTAAAATTAATAATTTAAAAACTCCTAATTTTTAGCTAATTTTATTTTTAAAAGTTTTTTCTCCTACCTTCACATTTCTCTCTCACGTTAGTTGTCAAGTACTAATACAGCTTCTTCTTTTTTTTTTTAAAAAAAAAAAAAAACTTTTTTTCTTCCACAAGGGTACCTTTTTTTTAATTTTTTTTTATCACTAATACAACTTTTTCTTAAAAAAAAAAAAATTGCTATGAGTAAAACACGTAAATCCAAAAAATAAAAATAAAACGTATCATTGTATATGCAAAATGTGTGTGTGATGAGACTAGTATAGAATTGAGATCATGTACAATATTTAGGGTATTGCACTTGATACAATTCCTATGAATGATTGAGATTGATAATCATAAAAAATAACTTTTAATTTTAACTATTGATTCAAAAAAGTTAAGTAAAAAAATTAAAAGAAATAAAAAGTAAAAATTAAAAAGATAAAAAGCAAAAAAAAATTTATGAATGATTTGGGTGAATTGCACTTATTGCACCGGATTCTAATCAGCTAGTATATATATATATATATATATATATTTGTTTTATAAAAAAATAATAAAGGATTGATTTTTGGTGAGTGGTTGGAATGAGATGGGAAGAAGGGTTGGAAGTCATTTAACACCTCAAAATCGCAAGTCCCAACGCAGACACAGTGACAGATACAGATCAGATACAGATCAGATACAGTTGCGCCGTTGCTATCCGTAAGGCGTGCTGACAGGATAGCATCTGCCGCGTTATCTTCTTATTTTACGCTTTTCTTTCGCTTTGGGTGTGGGTCACAACTCACACACACAAAAAGCCCATCACACAGGAAACTGTCTCTTGTGGAATCTAATCTATCTATCTATTTATCTATCTATTACTTTCTCTTCTTCTTTTCGTTTTTCTTGTTGTAAATCAGTTTGGAGTGAATGACGCTCTTTTCACTTGTCAATTGTCATCATCATTTGACTACTTTTCTTTACGATAGTGAGGTTTTTTTATAAAAAAAAAAGAAAAGAAAAGAAAAGAAAAAAACTTTATATTATACTCTTTTATGAAATCATATTATAGTTTTTTTTTTTCCCTAAATTAAGTTAGATATTTAGAATACGAAAATCTTGTAATTTTCGATAGTTTATTTATAGTATTTATTAAAACATATAGTTCAGGTAACTTTTATGTCTAATGTATGGGAAAAAAGAAGAAGTTAAAAGCTATTTATTTTTTAAGTTAGTTTTGTTAATTTTTATTTTAAAAAAAACTAAGACAAAAAACAGAAAGTTTATTTTTTTCCAAAAATATAATACAATGTTTGGGATTTGTTGCCTTTTACTTTGTCTTAAGCTTTTTGACAAATAAATAACTTTTAGCTTTTTTATTATTTTATTAAATAAATAATTTTTTAAGATTTTTTTTGTAATACATTTAATATAAAAGTTAGCAAAAATAATGTATTTTATAAAAACTATGTAAATAAGCTACTAGAAAAAACACACTTAGGTTATGTTTGGTAACAGTTTTTGTTTTCTATTTTCAAAAACTTGTTTTTAGGAATATAAAGAAAAAACAATTTTCTTATATTTTTGAAATCAAAAACATGTTTGGTTAGTTGAAATTAAAAAAATAATTTTCTGAAGAAAAAAAATAAAGAATACTAAAATATATTGTTATTAGGATTTAAACTTTAATGTAAACTCATTAAATAAGACAGATTTATAAAATTAAATGCATATTTTTATTGACTTTTGAAAATTAGAAACTGAAAACAACATTTTGCATGTTTTTAGTTTCCTTCACAAATTGAGTTTTGAGAGCAGTTTTTGTTTTCTATCCATTTTAAGTTAGCAAACAAGTTTTTTAGTTTCAAAAATAGAAAATTGTTTTGAAAACAGAAAATAAGAAGAAAAAACAGTTACCAAGCATACCCTTAATTTTTCTTCAATTCAAAAGTGTAGTATTAGCATCCGAGATTGTAAAACTCCTAAAATGCTTTTTTTTAGCACTCCAAACACCAAAAACCTTAGAGTCTTGGCAATAGGTGTGCCAAATGCTAAATTATTAGCATTTGGCATATCAAACACCAAAATCCTTGCTTCATGAGATATGCCAAATGCTAAAAAAATAGCATGGTGGTATAGTACCCATTTACTCTTTTAGAAGGGTGTTGCGCCTGCGCCATGCTTTTTTTTTTTTACTTAGTTTTTTTTTTTAATTTTTTTTTAATTTTTTATATATATATATATTTACTCTCCTTTCTCCTCATCAGCCATTCTTCCTCGACTCTATTTTTCCTCTACCTTCCCTTCCTTTGCCTCTATCTCTCTCACAGTCACAACTATCCATCTCTCACTCTTAACCTTTCGCCATGCTGTCGATGCCTCTAGAACTTGCCAAACTATCAGCGCCGCCTACCTCACACTTTGGATTTTGAGTTGATTTTGGGTTGATCTAACTTTAGGTTTTTGGTGGTTTTGGGTTGATTTGATTTTGGGCTTTTTGGATTGGTGATGGTTGGTTGATTTTGTGTTATTTTTACTATGGCCAGTGGTGGTTAGGTTAATTTTGGTTGTTGTTGGTGGTGGCGGATTTGCATTTTTGTAGTAGTGGTGGGTTGTGAGGGTGGTGGTTGGTTGTGAACAGTGGTGGTGGTTGGGATTTGTAATTTTTGTTTTTTGTTTTATAACAATGGGTTGTTTTTAAAGGATATTTTAATGCGTTGTAATGATAAAATAGAAGATGTGATGTAGGTTGTTTTGTAAAATGATGTGCTAAAATAATAAAGTAGTTTTTTGACATGTTAAAATGGCGTATTTTAAAATAGTTGATGCTAATGCACTTACAGCATCTAAGACTTTATACCTAAAAAATGTAGAAGTTAGCTACAATAAGCTTTTATTGGTAGAAGTTTACTGTAGTATTTTTTACTCCTTTTTCTATTCTTTTTTCTTCTCTCTCCTCTCTCTCACACTCTTTCTCATCCCTCTCTATATCCCATCACTCTCACTTCTCTTTGCGATGCTTCTCTCTCTTAGACCTTAACATCGAAGCCTTTGAGGTGGAGATAGACGTGGGTTTTCATTTGGTGGGTTAAGAGTTTTGTGGATCATGTTGGAGATTGGCATTTGGTGAGATGCTAGGTTTTGTGGGTTGTTTGGCAGTGACGATGGTGGGTTGCTGGTTTTGAGAGTGGTGGTAGTGGTGGGTCATTTTTTTGGGTGGTAGATTGCTTTATCTGGTGGCAGTTGTGGCTAGTGGTTTTTGTGGTTGGTGGTGGCGGCGATGGCGATCGATGGTTATGGTGGTGTGTGAGGGAGACTAAGAGAGGGGTAGAGTCAGGTAGAGAGGAAGAGAGAGAAGATACACATGGGTGAGAAGGAAGAAAGATGAGTTGTTTATATTATTTTAATATATTGTATGTTAAAATAGGAGATGAGATGTAGGGTGTATCGTTAAATACTTAAATGGAGTGTTAAAATAAATAAAACAAATTTTTGGGTTGCAAAATAAAGTTTGTTTTAGAAGCATGAATGTGAATGCTCAAATACGTGAGTCCCATTCAAGATTTGAAAACTATCTTCCTTATTTATAGAAAAAAAACTTTTTCCTCCTCCAAAAATAATTAAAAAAAAAAAACTATTTTCTTACTTTTGTAAATTATCATCTCCCTCACAAGAAGCAAAATACTTCTAAAAATTTGAGTTTTATATTTTTTTTGTTGGGGGGGGGGGGGGGGGGGGGTGTTGCGCTCAAGAATTTGTGTTTGATTGTATCGTAATAGAAAACTAACTAAACTTCAAACTAAATGAGGTGCAATAGATATGTTTGATTGAGATGAGATCCATCAAACTCTCTTAACAAATCAGGCCCCCAACATTTTGGATGATCTCAATTAATTGCATTACTCATCATTCTTTTGCATTTCTTATCAACTAAATATTTACCCTGTAGGATTGGTTTAGAAACAAATTAATAATCACTGATAATAAAACAATCGAAGATTAGAATTCTATAGAGAGACAAAGTTTTCTCTATGAATTTTTATTTAAGAATAGACTTGCATATATTTATGTGGTTGTTCATGAATAGTTTAAGTAAACCCGTAAGGCACCCCTCTCAGGGTTAGTTTAATTGTTGACCATGGTGCCTTCATAACCCAAGAGGCCTTCTAACCCTTTTCTTGGATATTTATCTCACTATTAATGAAATATTTCATTCATTCTTGAACCAGAAATTGAAACCTTAACCTTGGTATAGGACAATGGACTAGACAAAGACGATAGCTAGGTGGTATCTTACTATTATCTTCCTTAACATGAGTTATCATGTCAACTTGATCTTGGACAGGGATTAGGGCTAGAAGAAGTAGTTCTATGATTTGATATTTTATGAGGACTTGGTGTAAATCTTTTGCTTCACACCCTCCACTAAGGACATATCATATCATCATATTACTAAAACATAAATACATCTGATCATACAAAATAACATTTCAATAAATATCATATTTCAAGTTTTAAATAAAATGTTTGATGTGGTGTTATTAGGTGTGATAGGATGTATTGAGTTTTGTTAGGTTCTATACTTGTATAATTTTGTTGGCAAACACGTGAACACAAACTTGGATAGATAGAGTTCATAGAGTTTATAAGATTGATTAGATAATACTCAAGAAGTTGGTATTTAGTGTGCAAGAACTAGAATGAAGCTAATTTAGGGATTTGGATTTTTAACAGTTTCTACCTATTGAAACTTAAGTTCGATTGATCGAAAGTCATATGTCAGAATCATTTCTTCATCCCATCAGCCCACTAGTAGTATAGGGTTTCAGACCTACTTTACTAAGTACTTAAAAGAAACTCTAGGGCACGTTTTTTGGGGACTTTGCAGTAGCTCAATTTGAGATCTAAAGGTTTGTGCCTATTGCTCTTTCAAAGTTCCTATTGATGATCACTCACACACTCATTGAATCGGTGGATTCAAGTTGCTATCTTCTAGCTATCAAGTGTACTGGATTCAAATCTTCAATGGGACATTGAAGTACTTGGGCTGGAGGTTCACGCTGCAGTAGTTCACTATCAGAACGTTTGTGAGATTTAGAGCTCAATTCAGTAACTGTAGTTAGGTTTACTATGAATAGGGTTATTCTAATTGTAAATCTGTAACTTATAGTGAAACTCTTCACCTTGGTATTGATGAAGTCAAGTCACTCTAGGATTTTCCTTTGGAATGATTTGTTTTATTAGGTTTCCTAGGTTATCATATATTGTCTCACTTATATTTCTGAACTTGCATGATATTGGTGATTATATGTTTAACCTGAATCCTCCATAACTAATCTAATAATCAACTTGGATATAAAATTAATTAAATACAGTGTTTTGTTAGGATTTAAAACTAACAAGTTTTAAGTAAAAAGCTAATGTGACAATTTTTTATTTGATGGTGTAAAATACCCCATCCTCATCAAATTCGTACTCAGACAAAAATTAGGAGAAGAGAAAAATATGAATTTCCATTAGTGGAATTGAATTTCAGACCTAAATTGTAAGAAATATAGAATGTTTGAATTTAAAATTAAAGGAGGCAGAAGGGTCGATGGGGATGAGTTAATGTCGACAACCCTTGCTGGCCTTTCTTTTTATAACAACTTGGAGTTTAGAAGAAATCCTTTATGAAAAAGAAAAAAATCTGCTTAAAATAGTGAGTATTAGCAAAATCTTTGCATTTGATTATGAAGCTCATGGAAGTTTGGATTGGCTTTGTTTTGTGCCCAATTGGGTAGGTTGGTTGATTTAGTACAATATAGTTTGTTGTTATAAGGGGAATTGGTGGTTTATTTATTTATTTATTTTATACAGGATAGAAATTCCACTTTAACTTAATTTAAATTCCACTCTAACTTAATTTAAGTGTATATGTGTGTAAAGTTCCCTCTTGGAGACTTGATTATATTTGTGGAGTGTTTGCTGCATTAAAAGTGTGCAGTGGTAAATTTATAGTTGTTGAATATGCTAATTTTGTGAGTTTGAGATAATGTACATTAATTGTGATTAAATCAACATTAAATGCAGATTTGAGAATTTGGGTGCATGTGTATGCGGACTCTTTGAACAGTACACCCACCATGGGCTCATGGACTTGTAAGTTGTAAGCAACCCATAATGAAAATAACTTGGCCTGGGTTAGCATCATTACATTTCCTGCTTTGCTTGTACAATAAACGGTGACATTCCTTGACATTGTATTGCCCTGTTTTAGAGTTGGGCCAAATCAATTGGTCAGGGGCATTGGTTCTCTTACAAAGGAGGATTTGGTGGATTATATGAGCATGTTCTTGACTATACAATTGAAACACTAAATTGAATTTCCAGAACTTTTGTTCCTCATCAGTGAGGTCAGAGACCTTGTCAATCTGCTGTGGGCAAAGTCTTTTATTGCTCTTGGCTGTAGGGAACCAATTTGGGTGGTTTATTGAGATTTCATTGCCATTTCCTACCCTACACTTGGCCTGGCATAATGGTAGATCCCTTTCTTCCATAATGTTTCTCCAAACCTAAGAGGATTTTTCACTTGCCTGACATAAGTTTTCTGGAAAGTATGAGGTTGGGTTTTTGTGTAATTCTCCGTAATTACTTGGCCTTAGGGCGGGCCTTTGATAGTAGCTTTCAAGTATTGTTGTTCAAAATAATGTGAAAACTGTGATTTAAAAAGTATTATGAAAATATTCGTTTAAAGTACTCATAATGCAAAAAATGTGTTTGGTACCATATTTCAAACAACATATTTTAAAATATGAAAAAATATAATTGTGTGTTTGGTATGTCTATGTATTTCTTTTTGAAAAAAGTGGTAATTTTATGACATGTATAATTATTTTATTAATATTTATTAGAAGAGTGCACGTGAGAGAGAATGGAGGAAAAGAGAGAAAAAAATGAGGTGTGCACATGAGAGAGAGAGAATTGCAGTTATGTTAGGTCTTATCAAGTGGATTCTACACTTTTCTAAATATTTACAAAAGTGTCATTGAGTAATGTTATTTGAAAATTGAAAACTGGTAGGAGGAATTTTTTAAATTTAGTGTTTAAACACCCTAAAATGAGAAACATAACTCAAACACTCCTTAAAATCCTTTACCAAACGTTTTTTTTTTTTCATAGTTTTCAGTGTTTAAATACTAAAAACTGTTATTTGAACTACCTTACCAAAATAGCCCTTACTCATTTGGCTTGAAATCCTACACCCCCAAGGCCACCTTCTTTGTTTTTTGTGTGACACAAAGTATTCCACTTAATCAATTGCTTCTTTTTTAAAACTCTCTTCTAAAAGCCAAAACCTCCACTTTCGAAAAGTAAATTGGGATAAAAGCAATTGAAAAGTACCTAGAAATAATGGCATAAAGCATAATTCAAAAGTAAATTATGCTTCACAATTATTGTTATTATTATTATTATTTTTTAAGTTTGACTATAAATTAGTTTATTAAATTCAATATTCAGGTTTCAAGGTAGGGGTAAATTATGGGTAAACCCTCCTCCCCTAATGCATATTTTAAGATAGAAAAATGTTCGTGTTTCAAGAGTTATTGTCTAATCATCTATCCCATATGTTGAAATTTTAGATTTTGAATTCTTAAGAAGGTTCAAAGATTTATAGCTAAGGAAGTAGAGCTGCATGATCCCCAATTGAGAAAATTATTTTCAGCTGTTAAAGTTGTCAAAACAAAAATTTAGAATGAGATAAAAAATGAGTTTTTGAATGATTACTTAATTGTGTTCAATGACATTGGCCCGAGAAGAAGCTTAGGTTCCCTTTCATCTCCCCCGTATGCTACCTGCAAGCTTTGATCTCTATGCTCTTAATTTTATGAGCAGTTTTCTTAGTATCTAGTAGCTTGTTTGTTAGTTGTTGTCATTCCTCGACTAGCTATTAGGAATTCTCGTCCTATATTGTTTCCTAAATAATTGTGTAACTAACCAATAGTTCCCTTTTGTAAAGGAAGGGTGCTCCCCCCCTATCTCATAAGACCCTTAACTAATCGAAAGATAAACCTGAGGTAGGTAGCTAATTATATGAAGTTTTCAATCTGACCTCTAGTAGGACTGCCTCTTGACTTGCTAAGGTCAGGAATATAGTCATAGATTCAGGTCTTTCTCTTCCTTAAAGGTGTTACTTTTTTCCAAGACAGAGTGATTGCCAAGAAATTTAGAGCAAAATCAATGATAAATAATTTTGTGTAGATCAAAACTTTATTAAGTTAAACCTAATTTATAAAAGAAAAGATTTGTTTAGTCATAAAAATATTATTTTGATATATATTATACTATGTATGAAACAATAACATATGTTAAATCTGGCTAAAAGACATACTTGATACATATAAATAATACTTTTTTACTTAATTGTTATGTTTAACTTGGACCCTTGGAAAAAATCCTAGGTTTCATGCTACCATTGAAATTCTAGGAGTTTACAACACAAAGGTAAACATGCACATCTACATACTCCAACTCAACAATAAACGCACACACACATACTCCAAGAGGTGAATGATGTAAGTTTGATGTCAAGAGAAAATATGATTGGCATAAATAGAAACTTTGCTACTTTTCAATATACAAGGTTGCCCATCATGTGAACCAGATATGTTGTAATGAAAAATGACTAGGAGAGGCAAGCCTTCGAAGAATTCTAATTACAAAACTTACGTGGCAATGCAAAGTTATTGAACAGAATGTACAAAATTATGTGGATAATTTTTACGTCTTTTTTTGTGTGTGTAAGTAATGTATGCCTCCTACTTTACACCCGTCGTTTGATAATAGGAGGCTTGAGTGCAGAAGTGTAGCCAGTTTTTTTAGAATCTGAATGGCGCATTTGTGGGGAATGTTATTAACTCTGCAAGAAAAATGAGTATGTCAACTCTGCAAGACTATGAGCTTGTCAACTTAGAATAATAGCAATTAGTGTGAAAAGCATTAACTTTACGTACTTGGTGACAGCTTTGGAGAGGGCTTTGATTTTGAAGTTGTAGGTGATCCAGTTCGCCCTGGTTTCAATGGGGCTCGAGAAACTTTAGGTGGTAATTTTTGTAATTTAGGCCTGCAAAAAGTAGAAATGGGATTAACAAAAGGAGTGGAAATTCACATTGATTATTATACCGTTGAAACTAAGACTTAGTTAAGAGTACTAATAACTAGCCTATGTATGCCAGAATGTATAAATTATCACCAAAAAAAAAACATTATATATGAAATGTTTGTACAATGAACAGCAGAATGTAATTTCATTGACAATGTGGTCTTTATAATAAACACTGGTACTTTTAGTAGCCTACTTTACAAAATTTAATTAAATTGTGTTGATGAAGTGGACAAGAGAATGCAGGCAGTTGCTCAATGATGTTTTTTTTTTTTTTATTTTTTTTTTTATAATTTTCTAAACAAGGTTGACTTAATGATTCTTGATGATTTAGCAAAAGCATATATGAAATGTTTGTACAATGAACAGCAGAAAAAATAATGAACAGAAAAGGTAGAATTTGTTGTTGATAAATGATAATTACACATACACTCGGTAAGTTTTGAAACCATGATCTCGTCCTCCACCTTACTCTAACAGCTAGAGCATATTGACAATTAATAAAGAGAAAAAATGTATTAATATCTAAATTCTATGCCATATTGTGCAAACTCTATGTCAATGTCTATTCAACGCCAAAAGCAGATGATATGAATCTTTTAAGCATCAAAATGTCTCATTAACACATTTGATTTCAGTCCAAAGTTATTAATATCAATTTAAACAAACAAAACTATCTTCTTATAGTAAATTCTAAATATTACAAGAGAGCAAAATGATATTCAATAATTATTTTTTTTATATCATATTTTTTAGGGGGATGGAGGTGTATTTTTAGTTAAGTACTGCCATATAACTGAATGGTAAGAGGAGAAAGAATATCACCTAATTACTCTACCTAAGGTTTGTCTTTTTGTTTTTTTAATATCTGAAAATTTTAAATTCAACACCCAAAGCTGTAAAAAGAAAAGTAATACTTACTTCTCCGGAATATCTGACCGTTTTGTGGATTCAGGTGTAAAAGTACTTTCAACAGATCCATCAGTATCTGTTCCCATAGAAAGACCACCATCAGATATGTCACTTGATCTCTCATCATAATCTGCATCTCCAAGTCCTATGATCTCAGTGTCTCCGGCAACCTTTGATTGCCTGACCAGTTCATTCTGGTATTTAAAGTCATCCATTGAATTCTGAAAATCATCTTCAGAATTCTTATCACTTTGTTCTGAATAAAAGTCTGGATCAGAAGCTGATTTCACAGCAAGTCCTTTCCCATCCAATGGCTTTTGGCTTCGCGGAGTAGTCCCACCTACAGTTTCTCTTCTTGGAGAGGAAGATGCATACCTCATAACTGTCCCACGCTTTTCACCATTGGAATCAGGATGCACACTTTTTAAACCTTTACGCAGTTGCAACTGCTCAATCTCCTCATCTTTTTTAGCAATAGTGCTTTTGAGAGAAGCCACCTGAATTGTCAAGAGAAACTTATTAGGTGATGACCACAAAATATGATCTTCAAAAAAAAAATATACAACCACCAAGAAGTTTTAGTCCCAAACTTTTGGAGTCAGTTATGGATAATGCATATGGGAGTCTTCTTACAACACCTGAACACATGCACATTCAATGATGCATATTGGCTAAAAGTCTTGTAGAGTGTTGTTGAGGTAGGCCTCAATACCATGCACTCTAAATAGGAATGCCTTACAATGAAAGAAATCAAACTTATAATTTGCAAAATCTCCCAAAATTTTGAAGTCAGCTATAGATAATGCTTATGAAGTCTCTTTACAATACCTGAACACATGCACATAAATGATGCATGTTGACTAAAGTGAAGTGTTGTTGAGGTAACCCTCAATACCATGCCCCCACCCCTTCCCAAAAAACACCAAGTCATAGATTCTCTGCTCCTTCAGTCCTTTTGATTTTAGAATAAGTTCTTTCAGTTAAATTCCTTCTCATATAGTAGAAGCTACTAGAATGAGATTTGTGGAAATGTAATTCCCATCATAATCTTCTTGTAAGTAAATTTATTTAACTAAACTTTAGAAATGCTAAAGAAAAAACATATATTCACCACATTGCATGACCAATTATTCAAACTTGAACTTCTATAATTTTGAATAAGCATATGATATATTTAGGGAAAAATATTATATGAATAATATTGATAAATATACTATTGTAGGTGAATTTTGACAAATCTATTATTGGATTATATCTTTTCTTATATATTTCATGTTTGCAAAATTTCTAGAAAATTAAAGATCAATAGTTATGTTATCAATAAATTGTTTAAATTGCAAGTATTTGTAGTTTAAAATTGTGTATAAAATATAAACTTATAGATCATATAGTAAATAAAATTCGATTAACACAAAATTTGACATGCAATTCAACTATTAAAATTTTAAAATATGTAATAATATTTATTTTATTGAGTAAGGTTAATTTTGTAATTAAATTTTGTCCAAAATAATTTTCAACATCTAAATGTTATTTAGTATGACAGACCAACACATTATCAACATTTGATGTATATCTAATAAATTTTTTTTTTTTATCCAATTCACTATTCAAACTTGAGAACAAATACTTTACTAATACTTAACAATAAGGGACTAATACTTTATAGTTAAAACTTCAGTCAAATTTTATCACTAATAATTGAGAAGACATTGGTTTGTTCTCAACTGATAGTTAAACAGATTCAAGGAAAGCACAATAAGCTATTTTGTATGGGAATTCCTTCTCCTATGCAAATTTGCTGCTATAGCAATCACAAAACTGCATAAGATAATTTGAATGTCATGTTCCCCAAATTCTAAAACTAAGTTTCACAAGAGCAAGTTATTATACTTTATTTAGGACATTAATAAAATTTTTATTGATAACTACCAACTTTTGTTGTTTTGAATATACATATGCATGTAAATTGACAACACTATGTTCACCAAATATTCAAAATTCAAACCAACTTGATAAATGTAACAGTGCCTTACCATGAACATTTTCCTCAATTTAAAAGATTCAATTTTTATTCTAATTTAGTTTATTTGCATTTCTTCTTTGGTGATCCTTGTTAGCAACATACCATGATAAATTATTGACTGTCCCAAAAATTTTAAGTTGTTAGAAAATGATAAATTTAATTATTTAACCATAATTCTAACAAAAAGGGAATGTGCTTATAACTCCAATGGTTATATAACTTCTAATCAAGTTCCTCCAAAGGAGACAAACAAATAAATAAATTTATAAGCACCTGTTCCATTAATTCCCTGACATCCCTACCCTCTTTGTTGCTCCGTGCAGCACCTAACTCAACTCCGGAAACCCTCTCAGCAAACTTCAAAGTGCTTAGACTTTCAGAGTATGAATTCCCATCAGGATTAAGTTGCACAAACATAAGGGTTTTTGCTTGACCACCTGAGATATTAAAATCAATATATGTTTCAGATGAACTCTAACATAGGTACTAATGCAAGCTATAAAGACAAATTTAACATCTTATAGAATCTATCAAGGAATTGAAGGCCACTTGTGACTAAAAGAAGATAACTAACAAAGAAATACCCAGAGAGCTTTGTAGGACTTGAGTAAGCTTGCTATTTCGGTAAGGTACATGAGGGCTCTTTTGAGCAAGAGCAAAAATGACATCTCCAAGGGCGGATAGTGATTTGTTTATATGTTGTGCTTCCCTGAGTCTATCTCCAGTTACCTCAGATCGATCTACCCTTTCGCTTCCTGCAAGATCTACCAAATGAAGATTACCAAGCAAAGCAGCACCAGTCTTCAAATCCTTCCCACGAACATTAATAGTGACAACACTGTACACATACATCTAACTGAATATTACAACAAAATTAAAAAATTATGATTGAGAGATACTTATATTTAATAGATGAGATCTGTAAACCTGTGAGACCGGCTACTTCTTTCATTCAGGGCAGTGGCACCGACAGCTCTGTTCCTAAGTCCCGTATCCATTATTTCAATTACATCAGAGGTTGAATTTACAGGTTGCATGCTAGCATCGGGTACAGCTAACCCATTGGGTTGCAAGTGAGTCAAAATCCCAAGTGTGCGCAAATCAAGGAAACAAATGATCGACATACTAAAATCATGAAGGGCGTAGCTTACGTCCAGTGCTCTAGTGCATTGGACACGTTGCGATTGTAACACGCGTCCAAAAATAGACACATGTCACAATTGGTGCGGCTCCAGTGCACTAGACATAAGCTGCACCCAATCATGAATATTATGTCTTCATTTAAGTTATAAAAGGATGTATATGCATAGGAAGCATAGATGTAATAAAAACAAGTAGATACGAAGGATGAATAAAAGGATATTTCTTTTGAGAACTATCATTTGATAGTAAATCGCGAACTTGTTCATTATATATCTCAATCATTTGAACCCCCATTTCATATGCAAGGGCACTTCTTCTACTTTGAGAGATATCAAAAAGGTCATTTAGCGCTCGATAATTGACCCCCCAATTCTCTTTAGTTGCTCCATTTGGGCCAGTCTGTTTAGAAAGGACTTTGTTTCATAAGGATTGTTGGAACTAGCACTAAATGCATTGTGAAAAGTAAAATACGCCAAGAGTTCATACCATTGTGAAAGTTTTTCCTGAACCAGTTTGACCATAAGCAAATATACATACGTTAAAGCCATCAAGTACCGATCGTATCAAAGGTTGGATGTCAGAAAATACCTCCTCTGCCATCAATTTAAAAAAGAGAATGAGTTGTGCTATGCAATGCTCACCATAAAACAAATATGCATACATAAACTAGTTATTTAAGAATTAACATTCTAATAACATCAAATTAATCAGTCAGTCAATCAGGCAATGCTTATATATAACAGTGTAAAAAAAAAGGTGTATCTAATGTATATAGAGAGTGATAATAACCTTGAGTTGCAGCCAGACCAAAGACCTTATTAAACTTAAACAATCGATGGCTGTCTTTCCCTGGCTTTGAGGGATTTGCTATAACCAACTCTCCATCTTCACCAATATAATCTACGATTGTCTGTTTTTCTTTTTGTCCAGGAAGAAAAGGCCTTATCCGACAAAACACTCTAATATTTCCTGTTCAAAAAAATTTAGATCGAATTTAATAATTTGTACTTGCATACAATGTAATATGAAATATGGCCAAAATAAGTAGTGTCACCTTTTAATTCTTGAATCTCATTAAACATCTTTCTGTTTTCAGCAAGAACTGAATTATAGTTTTCAGACGCCTCTGCTAATACTTTGAGCTTTACTCCTAAGCAAGGTAAAGTTAATTTATGAGAAACTACCATCACAAATAGCATAAAAATACTTGAATTTCAAATAACTATCCATACCCAGGTGACTAAATTCCTCGGAATAGCTCTTTTGTGCTTTCATAATTTCTTGTTTAATGGATGTAAAAGCAAACCTCAATTCCTGTATGTTTCATAAAGTTAGAAGTTAAACATCACTCCATTCAAAGCTAAAAGAATATTCTCACTTAAAAGCATACCTGTAGTGCACCAAACTGAAATTCCATATTGCTTAGGTAGATTTGCTCCTTCTGGTTCCATCTCTGATGTTTTGATTCAGAGTATGATTCAAGCTTTTTCATCTTACTTTTAGAATCTTCTAAAAGGTGCTCAAGTTCTTTTAATCTCTCCTCAAGAGTTGTTTTAGCATCCTTAGCTTGTGTGTCCATTTGCGAGCAGTGCAATTCATATGCCTTTTTGGCTACTTCAAGTTCTTGCTTCAATGTTGAAATTTCAAGATTGTTGTTCTCATTCTCTTTCGTCAATTTAACCAAATCTTCCTCCTCAAATTTCTTCTTTTCTTCCATTTTGGTCCTCTCTGTCTACAAAACATCCATTATAGAATTATTGTAAAAAATATGCATACAACATAAGATCGTTGTCAAATGTCAACGTCTTTTCACAAGTAACGCATATGTATTGCATGCTCTAACTAGTTTTAAGTGTCAATGAAAAATTGGATTATTGTACATTAGATGATACGAGCAGTTCAAGTTAAAAATAAAAAAGAATTACATGCTTTATTTTCTCTAAACTGTACCTTTATATGCTGAAGCTGGTTCATAACAATCTGCAATGAAAAAAAAAAAAATTTAGAATAGAAAATTATTTGTATGAACAATAACAACAAAGCCTTAATTCCAAAACTTTGGGATCAGCTGTATAGTACAATAGATTTATTAGGGTTGGTCACACAATAAAAAGTGGCTCACATATATGTCAGTCAAAGTCCAACTTGCTGACTTATATTATTCACCATACCTGGCTCTCTTCACTAGTCCCTGATGCAAGGGTTTCAAGTACTCTGATCCTAGACTGGTATTTCTCTTCACGAGTCTTAAAAAGATTATTTTGCTGTAGGCACAAAAACATAAAGAAATTAACAAGGTCATAGAAAAAAACTGTAAGATGTTAAAAATAAAAACCATAAGTCATGTTACAGTTCTTAAGTGTTCTGCTTGGGTTGATATGCGTCTCTCAATCTCCTGCACAACTTTCCTCAAAAGGCATGCCACACGCTGAGCAATGACAATAGTGTTAGAACACAGTTCTAGAATTATGTTATGCATGCACGTATGAAAATACGTGCTAATGGACATGTATATATATATATATATATATACTAAACTCATCACACACGTGCAATAATGTTCTTTTTTATTTATTTATTTTTAGAGTTATAATGCTTAAAATGATGTATAAATAATCGTGTATTTTTTTTTTTTTTAAGAGATAAGGTAAAGTAGAATAATGTTTAAAAATGAAATAGAGATAATGTCCTAAATTTTAGGCCGAATTGAAAAGATAAAGGAAAAAGCCTAAAACTTAAAAACAGTAAATTACTGTTTGTATTTTTTAATTTAAAATTATTTAGCTATAAGATAAGGGTATTTTAGAAAGTTTAAGATTTTGTGTAAGGGTATTTTAGTACGCAAAATGTTGAAAATCAAACAGAAAATCCTGATATTAATAGTCTGTATATATATATATATATATATACATGCATTAATAATATTCAAACACATATTTCCTCCAGTTGACGTACATAAGGTATTTCACCATTCTTTCTTTCAACGCTTTCGTCCAGAATTCCATTCACAACGCTTAAAAGTGATTGAGTTGGGGCATTCTGCA
Source organism: Quercus parvula (assembly GCA_030820535.1). Lineage (NCBI taxonomy): Eukaryota > Viridiplantae > Streptophyta > Magnoliopsida > Fagales > Fagaceae > Quercus > Quercus parvula. Next base: position 30,252,570 of record JAUAME010000007.1, read on the forward strand.
ACAAGAGATGCTGAAATACATTAAAAAGACATTAAAATTTAAAGGACCAAGAAAAGGAATTTTAAAACTGACCAAATATCAAGGTTATCTGACAAGAAAAAGATCTCAAGAATTTACATCTAGACTGTTTGATTTCATCATCTCGGAAATTTTTGCAGCAGGAAGGTCTGCATATCGTCCTGGTTTGACTTGAAACACTTCATGGAACTTTTGTCCTACACTATGTACTGTTGCAGCAAATGGCTCTGTTTGATACCGAAAATCATGAACATCAACTACTTGAATAAACAAAACAGAATGATAAAAAGGACACCAATATTATAGCTAATGTTTAGACATGGGGAAACTTGCACTCAGTGTTCACACAACATTAAATCACCTTGAGATTTATTCATGTTCAATATTTTGTAAGCGTGCAAGCTAAAAGAGGATTAGTTGTGAAATCTTGAAACTTATGTACACATAGTTACACATACACAGGGGGAAGAGGGATAGAGAGAGAACAATTTTACCTGACATGATAGGACTACGCAAAGTACGTTGAAGTTTAGACTCAGAAAATTGTCCACGTGGAGATCCATTTCCACGAGGGCTTCCAGATTTAGATTTTGTAGTGATAGTTGGCTTATATTGTGCTCTAAGTGTTAATAGGCAATCAATAACAGTCTTCATAGAGCCCTGCATAATATAACTCAAAAATGAGAGAGGGGCTAGAAAAGTAAGATCGATCTCTAAGCAAAGACTAACAAGTGGATGGAAACTATTAACATTTGTATGAATGATTTCCTTTTTCTATAGATATGCATGTAAGAATCAATATATGACAACAAAGATAGAATGTTTGCGGTACACACTCACACATGTGCAACATATTTACTTAGAGCACAAATTTTATGACTTGCTCAAATTTCATAACCTAATACCGTGATATGTGTACATCACTATATCACAAAGCAAGCATGTGTCTGTATGCATTTACTAGTTAAATACCTTCTCTAAGTCTGACTCCTTGAAGCTGGGAATCCCCAAGTTTCCCATTGCTGCCAGAAACCTTTTAATTTTTTGTGCGCGCAATACTGTTGACTGATTGTAATCACCTACCTGCAATGGAAAATGAATGTTAGAATTAGAAACCTAACAACCAATTTCCAATTTATAGTATGACTTGGTTAAAGAAAAATTTAGAAAGTTTTCAACAACCTCATTCACAGAACCAATTCTCAGCATATTCAAGATCCGACACAAAATAGTACCATCAATCAAGCTCATTCTCAAGTCTTCATCTGAAGCATTTAGTGGTAAGTTTACATCAGGGAGAGTATTGTTCAGCCACTCCAACAATATTGCTCGCTGCTTAGCTGGAAAAAAGAAATAGAAGGGAAAAAAAAATTAGTTTATAAATAAAGATGAGCAAATAAAGTGAAGAGGGAAAAATCATCTTTCTTTACCTTCACCCTCGTCATTAGTATTTACTATTTGTTCAGAAATATCCCTATTAGCAGCTACATTTGAGCTGCTAAATCCTTCATTTTCTTTTGTAGACTGATCCAATGTGGATTTCATGGTGAGAAGCTTAAGCAGGGCATCTAGAGTCGGAGCTCGATTATGAAGACAGGGAAAATTTGATTTTCCACTGCTTCACTAGAGAAGCCCTGAAATACAAAAAGATGGTAAATTTTTATTCCCCTCTCAAACCAACTTATCAAAACACCCCCCCAAAAAAAAAAAAAGAATCATGTTGTTGACAGTATGAATCATACCAAGAAGATGCAATAGGCTACATAATGAAACGATATGCTACCAGTAACTTGGCTAGTGATATCGTTTACTCAAACAAATAAATAGCAATTTTTTTTGGTTAACTCAAACTCATAAAATTTAAAGTCAGAACATTAATAACTAAACTTTCTCACTTTTTTTGTATCAGTTGCTTCCTGAATCTCTCTGCAGAATACAGTCTACGGATTTCCCTTAATTTCACAAACTTCTTTTGTTACAACTTTCAAACACATAAAACTTTTGTTTGAACATTTTGCTTTACCAACACTGGTTTTTGAATATAGTTAAGTCATGCACTAAGTACTTGTTGAGATATAGCACAACTAATAAGTTTATTCAAAAGACCAGCACATAAACATGTGCCCGTACACACATTTTAGCATTTGTATGTATGTCATTGATAGCGAAAATTAACTCACCTCAGCTGCATATGGCAGAAACTTTTTCACAGAACTTTGAATAATTGCAGTAATAGTCTGAGACTGACTATTAAGAGAAACTGCAAAGCAAAGTATGGCCTATCAATTTGCTAAGACTTTACAAGCTGTAAATGAACTTTACAAGCTTCAGGGGGAAAAGATTAAAAAAATTACAAAACTGCTACAATTGCACTCGAATCACAACTGGGGATGTTTAAGGTTTCATAAAAAAAAGGTCCTAACCAAAGCACAAAACTCTCATTTTTGCAGGTTCTGGGAGAGGTGATTGGATGCTCAAGGTTTCATATGGAGCAAAAATCAAATTGCAAGAAATATTTTGACGTTACAATAATTTTTATGTGTGCGTTTGCAAAGGGAAAATGGAGGAGGAACAAATTCCAAAGGGAAAAAACTTCAACCAGATAAAATCCAAAAAAACATCAAAAGCTTGGAATTGGACAATAAAACGGACATTTGAAATACCAAGAGCCTATATCCCACAATTTTGAAAATACAATGAACCCAATTCAGGATTTACACAACAAATCAACATCCTCCATCCCCTCATAGCAGGAATATGTCGCAACCCCACATGCATGGACACGAACTAGAGCTTAAACATTAAACCCAGATACCAAACAATGATCCCAAGAATGTACAATAAAAGAACAAGGTAATATAATGTTCATGAAACAATTAAAATCTAAATGGCACACATAAATTCTTGTGAACAATTAACATCCAAAAAATGAAAAGAAATTTAAAAAACTATATATGCAAACAAAAACCAACCTGAGGAAACGCCAAGGTATGAGCTATGAGCTATGCACGTTGATAAATGTTGAGGGTAAATTAAGGTTAGTCACGTAAGGATATAGAGAGACAGCTTTTGTTTCCTATTTAATTTTAGTGAGTTTTTATGGCTCTGTCTTGTTCTGTAGTCGTTGTACCGTTGTCATTGTAATGAAAATTGAGAGGTCCGTGAAAATGGGAGCACAACACTCTCTACGTCTCGATCATATAGTTTGGGAACTTTGCCATGTGTCTCAAATCCCGAGAGTGACGCTCTGTCTCCTGTTCTGTGATAACTTTGGTGGTCAGTGAAATGTGGAAATTTCTCTGCTATCTATGGTCCATATATTAGCTGGGGACAACAAATCTAGGCACTGTGGGAGTTTAAGCTTGCTTGGTTTCTTTCTTCTTCTTCTTTGTTAGGGCAAAATTCATGTTGGAGTCTTAGCTCACAAGTATTGATGCTTAGAACATTCACAATGGTTTATCTAAATTTATTGAGAAGAGTTATGCCCTTAACAATTTTATAACAAATTTTAGATGATAAATTGTTAGAGGTTTTAACTAGAATCTATCATTGAAATTACTTTTTTGCTCATCAGTAATAACAGTAACAGCTTGCAATTTAAGATTTATAAAACTCTCACATCATTTTATTTATCCTATATTTTTCATTAATTAAAATATTATTTCTTCCACTTTTCAAACACCCATTTTTCTTTATATCAATTACCAAGACACAAAAAATAATAAAATATGGATTTGGGGAATGCACAATATTCCATCCCTATAGCAAAATGTTAACTTAGGGGACTTAAGGTAAACATGGCAAAATTGGACTTGGACTCATTAATTGAACCCGAATCCGAACCTAAGGGAAATTGCCCAACTCGAACCCAATAAATTTTTACGTGAGGTAAAAATGAATTGGCCCATACTCAACTTGTTTTTTCCCGGGTTAGGTCAGGTCAACCCTTTTGACCCACAACTAGACCCGTTTTTAAACTTTTTATTTTATTTTATATTTTAAATTAGACCATATAAGATAGAAATTAAATCACTCCATATGTTAAACTAAGTAAAAGTAACATGACGATAGTCTTCCAAAGGTAATGACTACATTGAATCAAATAACAACCACTAGAAAGTTTTATGTCTAGTTTGACTACATAGTAACAAGATTTCAAAGAAATTGAGTTGTAATGCATTCTCTTGCTAAAAGGGCAAATCTCTTTGCCTAATTTACTTTTCTAGATGAAAGATGTGCAACTAGAAATTTTTTTATGTTGTTTAAGCCAATTTGGCATCTCTGATTTGATGAAATTGATGTATTTCTTCACCACCCCCCCCCCCCCCCCCCCGCGAGAAAAAAAAAACACCCTTTTGTGTGATAAAAGGCTCAAAGTATTAGTTTAAACCCTAAATTTATGTGATAAAACCATGAAATCCTTGCCATTTTTAGTCTTATCTACTACAAATGAACCAACATCTCTTTCACCTAATTTTTTTCATGGTGATAATATCATTAGTGAACTTTGAATTGTATAAACTTAAAAATTTATGTATTTTTTAACTATATTTTTTTTAGTTTTTTTTTTTTTTTGACATTTAGTTATATATTTTTGTTGCATGTAAAAAAAAAGGGTTGACCGATAACCTGACTAACACAACCCATTCACAACCCACTTTTTACTTGAACTCGATTAACCTTAACCCGTTTGCTGGGCCTATGTGTAAGGAAGCCAATGAGAGGATTTTTTGGGGTTCATTCCCTAAATTGATCTTTTACCCTATTTTAGGGAGACTAATATGACGACTCTTGTGATTTTGTCATCACTGTTGCCTATTGCCTCTCTTAAATCACAACTTTCAAAATCAATATCCAAAACGGGATGGTTGAGAGGATATCGTGGATTGGATCATAAGATCATATCGTAATATAAATCCTTATCAATCACTACTTGTTATGTATTTGTTTGACTTTCCTTAGAAAATAACTAAAGTTTAAAATGGAAAAAAAAAAAAAAAAAATCATACATATGACATACCATGATTGGTAGACTATAAAATGGAACACAAAAAATGGTATATATTTTCTCAAAAAAAATGGTAAAGATGATTTGTATTCATCATATTGAGAAAGATAAAATTCTACTTTTCTTAAAAAGGTGAAAATCATCAATTAATTCGAAAAAGTAAATGTGACACAAAATAATTAGAAAAGGTAATATTAATTGCTAATTACCAAATAAACAAATGAAAGTTTTTGAAAGTTTTAAATTGTTAGCACTCATACTATCCATTGGAAAGAGAAAGAGCAAGTTTAATAAATATCCAAGAGAAAATGGAAAAGTTAGGAACCTCATAACTTAATTGACACTTCCTGTTGTTTGCAATAGAGATGTCCATTGTTCAAATACTTCGTCCTCCAACTATCAAATTACGAGAGAGAGAGAGAGAGAGAGAGAGAGAGAGAGAGAGAGAGAGAGAGAGAGAGAGAGAGAGAGAGAGAGAGAGAGAGCAACAACTTAAAATAATTGGCAATAAATTGATGGGGGTTATTACACTCCCCTCCTTTGAGGTTTGTGGGAATGACACTCCACCCCAAACTTGAAGGGAAAAAACATTCTCCTCCTTTAAGGTTTGAAGAAATTAACACTTTCTACCTCCAATTTGTTTATATATATTTAGAATCCCCTTATGTTTATATTAGTAATGAAATAGTCTAAATTTTTATAAGAATCTGTTTATAAGTTTAATCATGGTTAGTAAAAAAATAACTGATAAGTTTAGAAAAAAAAAAAAATATCAAATACTAGAACATTTGTAATGACAAATTTCTTCATAACTTGTTGAAAAAAGAAAAAAAATGGAAAATTCACACTAAAATTTTAAAATACACTTTATTTAAAATTTTAAAACAATAAATTTTAATTATGAAATAAGATAATTTTGGAAACCTGTTCTTAAGCAAATGGTAGGTTAGTACGCAACATTTTTATTTTTTTATTTTTTTTTGAACTAAGACGATAAAATTTTATTAATAAGAGAAAAACAAATACAAGTAAATAAACTGGTTTTGGTGTATAAAAAACCAGCATTGGGTGAACAACAACAGATTGTGATGTCCCCAAATAATGCCCCACATACAGAAAGGCAAGAAAAAGGAAAGAGCCTCGACCCATCAATATACTCGTATCAGAAAAACCATCATCTCTGTCCAGCCATAAGTCTTTGTTACTCTTCCAACAGACCACAAGCACCTTCAATAATACGGGTTCAAAATAGAACTTGTTCTTGCGTTCCAACATTTTTAATATTAATTTAATAAAGTTTGATCAATTGGATGTTAAAGGGGGAAAATGTATTTTTTCTTTAAGTTTGGGGTAGAGTGTCATTTTTCCAAACCTTAAGGGAGGAGTGTGTAATTACTCCTAAATTGATAAACTAGACAATTTTAGCTTATATACACTCCCTTTTAGTTAAATTTTATCAAGTTTTCATACGTACTCATGGTAAAGACATCATAATTCGTAACAGCAAAAAAGCTTGGAAAACAACTAAATAACTCTCCTCTTTCTACCCAAAGTAAAAATTAAACCTCTCATTGTTATCACATTATTCTCTACTTCTCATCAAATTAAGACCAAATATACAGTTAACTGCATTTCATTGATTTCGAACATCCATATTCATCATTTAAGTAGTAATCTTTAATATATAATTTAATTTATTGTAATAATTTGATTAACAAAAATAACAAAATTGTTTTTGGTAAGCAAATTGTGGTGGTCATGAGCTAGAGGTTGCAAGTTGGATCTCTCTTAGATAGTTAGATGTATGTCTCAAACACTTAGGGAAATGTTAACCAATGCCCTAAGAGCATTGGTTTAGGATCTATATTTAGAAACATTTTATTGGAAGAATGATAAAATAGTAAATGTTGTTGACAACTTTTTATATTTCTCATGAAAGTAGTATAAATTTTTTTTATTATAGTTTGTTAACAAATGAAACATCTTGAAAATCTCATAAAATTATAGTATAATTGATGGAATTTAAGATTTTCAAAATTATGACACGTTTGGTAGACTGTAACAGTAATTACATAGGAATAGGAATATGTATTACAAATAATACAAGATGCTATAATGTAATACTTATTACTATTCATTTATTTGAAGACAACACAATAATAGAACCCTGAAAACAATGGAATGAAAACATTTTAAATCAAACTTAAGATATATTTTAGGAAATATCTTACACATATAATTATATTTTCTAAAAAATAATATTTTGTAAATTTGAAAGAGAGATTGGTTATTTTTTTATGATTTTTTATTTTTATAATTGTTATATACATAAGGAAAGTTTGTTTATTTGGAAATATATTCATTTTAAAAATTAACGCAACCCCTTTAGAGATAAATAGTTATTTCTCATTTTAAAAAATAACTATTCATAAGGAATGACTATTCCCTATAATAAAAACATAACCAAACTATTGGTGCGGTGGTCACTCTACAAGTATAAATGCTTGTGGGGTGTGAGAGGCAAGGGTCGGGGTTCAAATCTCCAGCAGGAAGCTTCACACACATATATACTTAGATTAGGCTAGAATAGAAATTCTATCTTGTAAAAAAAAAAAAAAAACCCATAAGAATAACTATTACATTACAATGCCTATTACAGTCTACCAAACATAGTCTTATAACACATATTTCAAGTCTGTTGCATCAACCATCCAGGTGGTAATAATGAAGTTGAGTTCACAAGAGTTTAGTATTGCAAACTTGATATTGGAGCTGATCGCAGTGCAGGAACTTAAGGATATTTTCACACATGTTCTTTCCATGTCATTCATAGATATTGTAATAATGTTGCTCAATTGTAGTAAGTTTGATTCATAAGCTCAAATCTAACTTAAAAAAAAAAAAATCAAAATCAGAATAAGTTCATCTAAAAAAGCTAATTTAAGAATTGGTAAATACAATTAACACCCTAGAGGTTGGGTTAATGTTAACCATGTCGAAGACTTTTCAAAATTGATTAACTTGGTCTTTGAACCCAACTTGGACCATAAACCGTTATTCATTTTTCTCATCTCTCCCATGGTGATAAGGGACCAAGTTGGTCGATTTTGAAAAGTCTCGAATCTGATAGACATTAACACAAACCTTAGGGGGTGTTAATTGTAATTTATCTAAGAAAAGTTTTATTTCTGTACAAATCTAGACATAAGCTAATTACGAGAAATGTTACATTTACAAAATCTTCACAACAAAACATATGTGATAATATGTTACCAATTCTAATTTGGGCCTAATGAACAAATAAATTCGTATCATCCAAAGCAATCATTGGACAACCAAAGCGCCATGAACACGCATTTAATGCATGAGCCGTTACCAATGGACACATGTGCATACATGACCATTGGCAAGATAATCAAATCACCTCATTAAGCCATCAGGGGCGTTACCAAAGCCATTAAAGCCTCTATATAGACCACCTTAGAACCAAGAGAAGGTACATATACACACTGAAATACATTCTTTGTTCTTATTAGAGCATCAACGTTGGTGGAGCCATAAATTTAGCTATTTGGCACCACAAAAAACTATTTGATCTATTTTACCTTCTTACTTTACAAAGCACCCAACATTAGTAGTTTTATTTTAGCTTTTAACACAATAATATAATATAAACAACACAATAAAATAATATATCCATTACAATAAAATAATATATCCACTACAATTTAAAAAAAAAAAAAAAATCACTGCCAAAAAACACCACATAAATTGATCAATGACGCAAATCACAACCACTGCCAAAAACCCAAATTAGCCAAAAACTACCACACAAATCACAGCCAACACAGCCACACCACCATTGACCCACAAAATCCAGACAAACCCGCAAAACCCGACCAAACCGCCACCAAACCCACTCTCCTTCTCTGTCTCTTCTCCCTCTCTTCAAGCCACCAAACCTACTACCCCAAATCAATTACCACCACCATCATAGCCACCATCACGGCACCACCAAACCACAACCACCATCACGGCAACCTCAAGCTCAACCAAAAAACCAACAACCAAAAAAAAAAAAAAAAAAGCACAAAAAATCATCCCACAAATCGAAACAATGGTCCGATCGAAACAATCCACAACCCACCACCACCAACACCAACACCAACACCAACACCCACAAACCCATACCATACTGGTGCTGGGTAGGGGCTTGGGTTGGCGAGAGTGAGGAAAAAAAAAAAGGAGAGGGTGAGATTGAACTGAAGAGAGATATAGAGCCAATGAGAAGAAAAATGCAACAAGAAAAAAGAAAGAAAGAAAAAAATATTATTTAATTGGAGGGAGCAATAAAATATAATATATTGGTTTAGCTCTTGAGCTACAGTGCATAGCCAAAAATGTGCAAATGGTTGTGCACAGTAGCTAAGGAGCCAAATATTTTAACAATAACTCCACCATTGCAGCTTCACTTTTGTGATTTGTGGTGCTAAAAATAGTAATATGATTTTTTAGTACTACTTGTACTAATACTCTTATATCTCTCTCTCAACGTTGACTCTATCATTAGAGGCTCATTGACTAGCACCACACCGGTGACCTTAAAAGGAGAAACATATTTGTTATTGCATTCTAGGATTCAAACCCACCTTCATCGGATTTTATCTGGACGACCATTCAATTAACGAACTTATGTTTCATCGGACCCATCATTAATATAACTTTTTTTTTTTCCTACCATTAAGTATTTGAACCTAAAATTTATTGTTAAAAATATTGTTTCTTTGTTTTTTTATCAAATATAATTGTCTTGCTTTGTTTACTTTATTGACTTTAATGAGTAATGGACTAACAAAAGAAAAAAACAGAAGGTAATGGAACATGATTTGGTCACGGTAGAATAGTACTTAATAAAAAACCCAAAGAATCCTTAGAAGTCAAGGAAACGTTTGCTCCACGGTTGTTGGATAAGCATGTGAGATCAAAAACCAGAGGCCAAGTCCTACGGGCGCCCATAGTACTCCCTACTTTACCATCAAAACCACAGCTTTCAGCTTCCACAAAACCGGGAGTGAGACAACACAAGGGCTGCGCTATTTGTGGCCACGTCGGCATAACCTTAATCCACGCGCTTGTCACAACGAGTGCGCGTGTTCGCTCCTCTTTGGTCTTTGTGGGTCGTGAGTGGCGCGTGGATAATAATGCGCGTAGGGTTTTACTCGCAAATATCAAAGGGAGTTGTGCCCACTATGTGGCGTCTCGTCAGCACTTTGACTAACGTACGTTTTAACACGTGTTGCTTGCATGCTGTGGTGTTGTGTTTTTTGGACCGATTTGCATGGCTGTTCCTCTTTATCAACGCCTTACAGTAGCTGTACCCTACAATTCGAATTGACCGCATTAACCCTCTCCCATAAAGCCAATTTGCAAAAAAATATTATTTAATCTTTCGCTCTTTTTTAACTGTAGTGTAATTTTAGGACTTGGCTTGAGTCTGCGTCTCGCGACACTTATGGGTAGATTTAAAAACAAAAAAATTTATATGATAAGGAGAAACGTTAAAAAAAAAAATATATATATATATATATATATATATTTAAGGGTTTTATTTAAAGTTTATGGCTTAAATGACTTGAAAATGGATATAGAAGTAAATATGGATATATATATATATATATATATATATAAATGATATGTATCTAGTATTTACTTTTGGATATCTATTATCATCCGAGTTTAGTATAACTAGGCACTAGATCTAAACCTTACTTATTTAATATTATTTTTCTTTCTAATAAATGAGAAAGAGAAGATACTATAGATATGATTTAGGATTTGTTTAGATACCGTTTATTTAACTAAAACTGAAAACTTATTGTTGAAATTACGGTAGATAAAGGTAAAAATTAGTTAAAATAATATAGTATAGCCCATGAATAGTATCAAAAAGTGCAGTGAAACTTATTATTAATAGTAAAAATAAGCTGAATAGTAAAATAATTTTAATTTTTCATTAGTATCCAAACACACACTTAATAGAATTTGAGAGTTGAAAGAAAATTATCGATACTTTTGAGTTAAAAAAAAAATTTTTAAAAATGAGGTAAGAGTATACGTGCTTGTAGAGTATGAGAGGCAAGAGTCGGGTTTAAGTTTCCAGTAGGAATTTTCATACATATACTTAGATTAAGTTAAAGTAGAATTTTTATGTTAGGCTATGCATTTATTTATTTATTTTCAAGTTAGGTTAAAAAATTGGTAAATGGGATGCTTTTAATATAAAACAATGCTTTCTTAGTCTCTCTCCTCAATCATCGTCTCTCTGTTGGAATTTTTGTTCAATACTTCAATGGCTAGGATGTCCCAACTCCATTAAATAAATCCCTAAAATAAGATGTTTTTAAATTTTTTTTTTTTTTGATAAACTCCTAAAATAAGATCTAGATCCTTTTCTTGATAAGTATGTAATAAAAAAAAATTTCCTCTTTCTTCTAGAATAAGTTTTGCACTCTACCTCATTCAGTAAAAAAAAAGAATAAGTTTTGCACATTGTTTACAAATTTTGAGCGAAAATAGAAATGACTTATCAAAGTCCTTGAATTAAGATTTTTTTTTTTTAATTTTTTTTAATTTTTCTTATACGTGCATGCCAACTTGGAAACTATCGATTCAACAGAAACTTCTACAACTGTTGTCAAATAATCCTTATCCATAAATAATATTCCAAGCTGGGACATAACTCGTCCTTTAAAAATTTACCCTAATTCACACACACACACACACACACATATATATATATATATATATATATATTATGAAATGTATAAAATTGAAAAATCAAGGTAGTCTAAGTCTAACTCTCTAATCATTAAAAATATTTTTTGCAATGGCAACGAGTCAATGAGAAAATCCCAAAGCCGGTGCCAAGATACTTTTCACACTTAGAGCATATCATTATCTAATCCTAGGACTAAAAGCAGTAACAATTTTGATTTTAAAAAACAAAAAACCAGGGTTTGCCTAAAATACCATTTTCTTGGAAAAACAACTGCGGCCCCCATTACAAACCCACGTCCTCTCCTCCTCACTCCTCACTTACAAAAAGCCTTCCCACACAATACCCACACCCAAAACTCCTATATTTTCTCACCCCATTTTCTTGCTTCACAAACAAAGCCCCCCATTACCAATCATGCGTTTGAGTTGTAACGGCTGTCGAATCCTTCGCAAAGGCTGTAGCGATAGCTGCACCATTAGACCCTGCCTTCAATGGATCAAAACCCCTGAATCCCAAGCCAACGCCACTTTTTTCTTAGCCAAGTTCTATGGTCGAGCCGGCCTCATCAATCTCATCAATGCCGGCCCCGAACATCTTCGTCCAGGTTTGTATTCAATCTTCTTAATCTCACCTTTTCCATTCATCTAAATTCGTTTTTACTTGGCTACACATAAATTTCACAGTGGTTGATCAAAGTTAAAAACAACTTATTTAACTTTTTTTGCTAAAAATATATTGAAAAAATGAAGATTTAAAATAAAAGTAAAAACGAAAACCGGAGTTTAAGCTAATCAAATACTAAGAGTTTGTTTGAATACTGTTTATTAATGAAAATTGAAATCACAGTAGCGAAATAATTTTTAAACATATGAATAATATTATGGACCCAATTTTATAGTTAGATTTGATAAAGTCTATACTTGTGGGTCTCATAAACAACATCCAGAACTCAAAAAATATATCACAGCCGTTTTTTTTTCTTTTTTCATCGCAATCCAAACCCCGCCTAAGCGGTGGACATAACTGATTTTTATGTACCAATAATAGGGTTGTGTCGCAATTAAAGTCGTCGACTTGAAATTAACCGTTAATCAGTTTAACAGTTATGAAATTTGTTGCAAAAGAAGTTGCGTTTATAATATTATTGTTTTGCATTTGTTTGTTGAAATGTAATGTTTCTTTTTCTTTGTATTTTTGTGATGGTTACAGCAATATTCAAGTCTTTGCTATATGAAGCTTGTGGGAGAATAGTCAACCCGATTTACGGTTCAATCGGGTTGCTATGGTCCGGGAGCTGGCAGCTCTGCCAAGCCGCCGTCGAAGCCGTTCTTAAAGGCTTGCCCATAACGCAAGTCTCTTCGGAGTCGGCTTTCAAAGCATGCGATATACGCCACGTGTCAAAGGAGGAGATACAGAGACCGTCCGATCAGCTTCACAAGGTTAAATCTCGGAGAAGCCGGTTCAAGAAGAGCTCGGCTGCTGTGAAGCACAGGCCGAAGGTGGAGTCTGTGAGTGACGAATTAGCTGGTGACACGTGGAACGAGTTTGGTGGGCCGGTGAAGAAGACGAGTCACGATGATGAGTTGGGGACGAGTGAGAATCGGAGTTGTGGAGGTGGAGGAGCTGAGGCTGAGACTGACTGTGTTTCGGCTGAGACTGTAGAGGCTTCGCTGGCTAAGTCTGATGAACGAGCCGATGGTAGTGACGTGGAGTTGGATTTGGATCTCAGTTTGGGCCTTGGGAATTGGGATAGGGAGACGTGTAAGGTGGATGTGGCCCATGTGGGTCTTGTTCTACCCGCTTGATTAGCAAAGAGCGGCTCAATTTATGTATAAAAAAGTGATTTTTTTTTTTTTTTTTGGGTGGTAATTTAAGTTTCTTGGGACTTCATGGCTGAAATTGTATACTATAGTTTGTAGACAAGAGATGTTACCGAAAATTATAATACAAAGTGGATTTTCTCTCTCTAAAATATAAATTATTTTTTAGAAATGATAGATTTATTTTCTTGGGTTGTGTTCTTGTTAAGCGTAATTTAAAACTTTAAAAATATATTGTTAGGGTACGTGTTCTTTATGTTATTAACATGCATACTAAACAAATTTAAAATCAATCGGACGTTATTTACTGTTTTATTCATAAAATCATATTTAATGCATAATTTTAAACTATGAAAATTGAAGTTTTAAACATTTAAATGATAACTTGGTTATTAATCTTTGATTGTCTTGAAATTTTACAAGAATTATGAATATTTATACTATTTATAACATGTTGCCCTTTTTTTATATGAATTTTTCTTAAGATTAAAATATCTCATTCAATAACCAATGATTTATCCTACAAATGTTTTAGGAAAATGGTCAATAACGTCACAAAATTCCTGATAAAATTTTATTTATTAAACTGGATTTTTATGTGGTTTAAAAATACTCCTACACTCTACGTTTAAGCAAGGAAAAAAGTTGGGGACAACTTGATAAAAATACATTTCTAACTTTACCCAAAACTTTGCCTATAAAATAGGATCACTCTCTCACTAACTTGTGTCTTCAAAAGAATCAAAACAACTCTACTTATCAAAAAATAATAAAAAAAACCCAACTTGATAAAAATACATTTCTAACTTTACCCAAAACTTTGCCTATAAAATAGGATCACTCTCTCACTAACTTGTGTCTTCAAAAGAATCAAAACAACTCTACTTATCAAAAAATAAAAAAAATAAAAATGGTTGATGACATTCTACTTTTCTCAAATACAAATTCACATTTCAATTCTCACTGTTCCATGTTTTAACTCCCATAAAACTCTTTCAAACAACCCATGAGTTCCATTTGACTTCAAATAACTATTAGCTAAAAAAATAACCTATCCTCATCTAATTTCACTTTGAAACCCACTACTACTAAGATGTTGTCCGGGACGTTTTGCAACAAGGGCAAAAAATGTGAGAATGGCCCAAATCTCTCATTGGATTCTTTAGAAGTGATTATTTGTGAGAGTATCAAGCTCAAAATTCCAATATTTAGTGAATAGAGGCTAATGATGCTTTAATAAGAGAGAAATTAAAATGCTAATAACTAAAATGTTGAAAAATGCATAAAAACAACATAGGTCCAAAATTTCGATCCACAGCCAACGAGAAGAGTAAATTGAGAGAGGTTATGAGGAAGAGAAAGAAGGTTCCCATGTATCCATATTTCCAACCCAAGTTTCGGAAATGTGAAAATGTATCCTGGTTGAATGGGCCTTACTCTAAAGTTTAATAATAAAAATACAGAAAAATGTATAAAAACAATAGGTCTGAAACTTCGTCCCATAGTTAGTGAGAAGAGGAAATTGAGAAAGGTCGTGAGCATGGTTTTCAAACCCGGACCGTTCAAAGAATCGTAAAAGGGAGATGTTTAAGATTTTTAAGGTCGGACAAAGGTCAAATCGAAGTCGGACTGTGATGATATCATAATTAATATAATAATTATTTTAAATATAAATAAATAAATAAAATTAATAAATTTGAAAATTTGACCAAAATAGTCCAAATAAATCTAAAAATCTGTCTTACAAATGTATTTTTCATATCATAACTTTCACTAGATAAACAAGAAATTTTAAATTTTAAGCAAACATAAATAAATATTCAGTTTTTTTTTTTTTTAAAAGTATGATAGTCTTAAATTTTTAACCCATTATTATATCTTTGATATTTTTTCCTAACCAAGGAGTCTCTTGTTTTGGTGGGAGGATAGACCAATAAAGCAAATAAAAAAAGGTAAAGAGTATTAACATAAAATGAAGGTGCTCAACTTCCAAGAATGCGTTGGCAGCACCTCCTCCACGCAAAGTGCTTCAAAGTTGGCATTTTATAGTTCAAACCTTCTCCTTACTTCTTTCTTTGAAAGTTTCAGCCAACTTTGAATTTCTATTCTTCTCTTCACTTGAGCATCCTCCGCCGTGTGCTTGTGAATTTCTATTCTTTTCTTCATTTTTCCTTCTTCCTTTTTTTTTTTTTTTTCTTTCCTGGTGCCAACTGTACCTTTTTAGACCCCTTAACACAAGTTGTTTAACCTAATTATTTAGCCAAATAATTACTTAGATAAATTATTCAATTCTAGGTTAACACAATAAAATAATATCATGTAAATAATGCGGAAATATAAAGAACACAACAATATGAT
This sequence comes from Quercus parvula, assembly GCA_030820535.1. Lineage (NCBI taxonomy): Eukaryota > Viridiplantae > Streptophyta > Magnoliopsida > Fagales > Fagaceae > Quercus > Quercus parvula. The sequence continues at coordinate 30,268,552 of JAUAME010000007.1, forward strand.
AACTCAAGAAAACCTAACTAGTAAAAAATATAGGGAGGATTTAATCTAGCTATCCTCAAGGTAAAACAGATCCATTATAAAAGAATTGAAGTTTGTACAATAGAACTTAGACCATCATTATTACTACTTCGAGTAGAAAACTTATTACCGCGACCACGTGACAGTTTCAAGTCCACAGACTACTTCTTTTTTTGATTCACTGCAATCACAAGTTCTCCTACTTGTGACTTTGAGACTACACTTAAAGGTTTCAAATCTTTTTTAAAATTCTTTATGCAGCAACTGAAGAGATCATCAAGTTCTTGAACCGAATCTTGATCTTGACAACTCTATGTGTGTGTATGAAGGTAAACACCTCTAGATCCCACAGAAGATTCAACACACAACACTCAAAAAGACTTCTAAAACGTAGTTAGGGATTTTTCATTTTATACTTGGAGTAAAACAAAAAACCCTACACATCAAACGGGCTTGGGTTGAATTGGAATTTCTGTAGAAAAATAAATCTGCACGTGGTTCGATCGATTGGATTGATTGAGCCTTCCAAATTTAGTCCAATAATTTCTGCAATCATTTGATTCCAATGTTACAAGTAAACACACTTTGAGTAAGCCTAAACCTAGACTCTATGTTTTGATCATGGTTTGCCAACACATTACAAATTAAAATTCTAATACATTAGTTCCTAAAGTCTTAGAACCTAACTTCAACAACTTCTTTCATTCTCTCTATCTCATCTTGCCTTCTCTTCTTTATCACTTGTGAAAAAAGATCCAAATTTTATGAAGAGACATGAAATGGAAGATTTGAGAGCGGAAAGAGAAAGAATAAAAAGAGTAATAGAGAGACATGCAAGAAGAAGGTGGTTTGACAATTTTTTTTTTTTTAAAAAAATTTCTTTTTAATGCTTTGATTTGAACCATGAAAACTGTGATTGGTTTTCAGACTCGGGCAGTTCAACCACGGTTTGAACGGTTTCATGCTTTTTATGCATAGAACGGTTCTTAGAGTTAAAAGAACCAGATTGATGAGAGGTTCACGGTTAACCGGGTCAGACTGTACGGTTTGGTCTAGGTCTGAAAATCATGGTTGTGAGGAAGAGAGGGAAGGTTCATTTATATCCATATTTCTACCCCTGACTTCAAAATTATGAGAATGTTAGTTAGTTGAATAGACTTTTGCTCTAAAATTTCAATCCTAAGGGTAAAACCTAGTTGGCTTTATTTTAAGCTGAATGGAGAGTTTTATAGCAGCCTTTAAGTGTCCATAGTGACTGGTTTTTAGGCTTAAAGATGAGGCTATGGACCTCCAAGGTGCTAAATTAATGTTTAGTTCATATTTGCTTTAGTTGGGAAAAAGAGTTAGCTAGATTTATGCATAATTTGGGAAATATTTGACTAAGCCTCCATTGGTTCCTCATTTTCAGTTGTTTCAGACAAGGGACAAACCTAGAATTTTAAGCTAGCGAAGGCTAGAATATAATGAAAAAAAAAAAAACTCCAAATATGCATCCATATAATATTAAAAAATTATAAATACACAAAATTGTTGTTTCTTAATACATTAAGATGCAATCATCTACCAACAAAGACAAAAACAAAAACAAAAACAAAATAATGTTTTTTCTTTTTAATATTAGGCTGGCTAGGAATTTTTTTTTTTTTTGGTTGAATTTAAAGAATTCATAATGGTGGTGCTAAAAGTTTTAGCTTTTAACACTTCAAAAAACTACTTAATCTATTTTACCACCTCACTTTACAATACATCCAATATCAAATGTTCTATGTTTTTTATCACTTCATTTGAAATAATATAAAAAACTCATTAAAATAATAAAAGAAGAGAGAGAATTTGAGTTTTTTAATTGAAGGAAGAGATATAATCTTAATAAAATATTGTATTTTATTTTTGACAACTTGCTACAGTTAACTGGTATTTATACTAGTTTACTGTAGTTGCAAAAAAATTAGCTTTAACTTCTCCAGTAACACATAATTTTTTGGTTCTTTGGTGGTAAAATAATTTTTTTTGCTAAAATACAATCACCATTGTGAAAGTTTTTATTGTTTTTGTTAAGTTTTTGGGTTGGATAATTGTCATTTGGGTTAGGGTAGCTAGGCTGAGTGGAGAGAAAGGGGGTCTAACTACAAAAATGAAATATATAATAATTAAAAAAAAAAAAATTGGACACCCCCTTAAGCCCCCACTTGGGTTCATCCCCGTTTCAAACTCTTGGGAGGCTCACCTAAATGAGGGCTAGCAGCTAGAGTTGGCCAATGAGAACCAACTATGTTTTAAGGCAAAATTGGGTTAAGATAGATACTTTGGGCTACAAATAGCCAGAGCATAAAAGCTTTTTATTTTTTATTTTTTTTAAATGGAAATTTCAAGTATAAGACCTCCTTCATAAGCTTGAGGTGTTACCAGTATCCATTGCCCACTTAGTAGCGCGCATGGGCTAGGCTCATGCAAAAAGTCCGAAAGAAACCGACCCATACCCTCTAAACCACACTTCTTCAATTTCCTCAATATATCACATGGGATTGGGCTATGCTTAAAAGAATAATATATAATACAATACATGAATTGGGCTTGTAAAAAAAAATGTATCACAAAAATGGATATCAATAGTGAGTAACCAACTCAAACTTGTCCACTAATAAACGTTTACAACAATTTACTATAACTACAACAAGAAGGCACTCAACAAAAAAATTTGGATGCTCTCCCTAGAAGGAAGATCAGGCTTCCGTGGTTGGTTACTAAATGCATTTCGGTAGGATTGTTTTGGGCTATTATTATTTTTTTAAAACACTTCTTTAGGCCTATGAACTTTATTGCGTTTGGTGTCTTTTATTTTATCATATGAAGAGATATAAATGCGGGACTATACTGTTCTCAAGCATCACTCACCCAACATTTTGCAAAATTTAATATTTGGATTTAATTTCAGTGTGTGAAGCGTAGCTAGTTCAAGAATCACATGTTGACATGCATGTGGCTTAAGTTTGAGGATTACTTGAGGAAGACTTTGGGTTGCTGTAGTATTCTCATCTTATATCCAGTGACGGCTCTAGAAATATCTTTTAGGATGATCACTAAGAAACTTAAATCATACAAAATTTGATGAAGAGATAACTTTATCAACGTCACCAAAAAAAAAAGAAAAAAAAGAAAGAAAGAGTATAACAAGTTTTTTCCACTAACAAAGAGAAAAAGAAAAAATTGACTGGTAAGAAATAAAGTGAGAATTTAGAATGCTGAGATAAGAGTAATAAAGTAAGAGAATTGAAATGAGAATAGAGAAGAGAAAGAAAAATTGATGATATTTGCTGTAAGTGTAATTACGAGTAGAGTCATTAAGGAAAGCAAAATTATTGCAACTATAAAGTTAAAAAGAGCATAATTGCCAGTAGGGGCGTTCACCAAACCGCACAAACTGCCTGCAAAATGGCATAACCGCACTGCAAGTAATAGTGCACCGCATTGCATGATGCAGTGCAATTTGTAATTTTATAATATGAAAACCACACAAACCGCACTGCACCGCACCCTCTATATATATTAATATATTTATTTATTTAATATATATATATATAATAAATACAAAAGATCAAAACATTAATAATTTAATACCATAGTCGTATCTCATTGTTCTATAACTTCTGTTAGTAAAAAAAAAAAAAAATCTTATCACTCTCTCAGCCCTCAGAAGTCAAACCCTAGTCGCCACACTTCCACCTAGACTACTCATTGCCATTACACCAATTGCTTCTACTATCGAGGTATTCATGTGTTCAATTCAAGTTTTTCTTTGTTAAAGTTAATCTGTTGGCCTATTATACTATTCACTCAGGACAAGTTGTTAAAGTTAATTTATTGTTAAAGTTTTTCTTTGTTCAAATCACTGCCGTTGCACTAGACCACTAGTTGTTAGTTATATTATTTTTTTTATTGATTATTGTGTTGCCGTTGGTCCTATGTTAGATGTTTAAGTTAGATATTATTTTTTTATTGATGGGTCCCATGTTAGATATTTTCTTTGTTTTTGTTTGGTATTGAAACTGGGTATATATATATATATATATATATATTGCTAGGTTAATTGCGGGGGATAGAACCTCCGAGCTCATAAATACACATGGTACTGGGTACCGCCAGGCCACAAGGCCCGATGGTCTAAAACTGGGTTTATAGATATATATAAACTTTGCTTTTTGCATCTTTAAGGAATTTGTTAAATTAAGTTATTGATACATTTTGAATTGTTTGGTGATATATGTTGAATTTTTATATAGTAGGTGAATTTTTATACATTGCATCACAACGCACTGCACATGTGACTGCAAAAATGAGGTGCGGTGTGGTTATGATTTTGACTAAACTATACACCGCACCACACATGTAACCACAAAAATGAGATACGGTGTAGTTATGGTTTTGGTTAAACCGCAGCGTAAATTGTAGTGCTAAAAATGGCCTAAAACCACACCACATTGCATTGTGAACACCCCTAATTGCCGGCACTGCCAAGGAAAACTCATAAAATACAATATTTTTCTTCCCCCATTTGAAGGAAAAATGAAATTAGAGACTATTTTTATGTAATAGGTTGAAAGAATTACAAATTTGAATAATTATTTTTCTTTTTCTTTTTAAGTAGGTTTTTTTGTCGAATAATTTGTTAACTCATTTTTGTTTGGTTTAGTCTTCTTTTTTTTTTTTTTTTTTTTTGGTTATTTAAGGGATTTTTTTGGGGTTTAAGGGGTTAAGGATTATGTTTGTGGTGATAGAATTATTTTTAGAGTAATGCTATATCTACAACATTTTAAAAACAAATCTTATGTAATAATTTGTGATTAGTGGGTTAAAAAATGATGTCAATATTGAGCCAAAATAAGAATTAGTAACTGATTTCCACTTAACTAGCCTTTGAGCATGTGCTCACACGTGCGTGTGCTCAGAGACTTTTCTATTTTTTGGTTAAGGATTAATTTACAGCATTTATTATAATTTGGGATTACTACATTTTCCAATCTTAAAAAAAAAAAAAAAAAAAAAAAAAAACCTAGGGATGTGATGAGTATTATGTGTGGTGAAATAATTTTTCATCACACCCGTGATGAGTATTATGTGTGGTGGAATAATTTTTCATCACACTCGTAGGTTTTTTTTTTTTTTTTTTGGTTGTGATTGGAAAATGTAGTAATCTCAAATTATAATAAATGCTTTAAATTAACCTTTACCCAAAAAATAGAAGAGTCTCTGAGAAAGCGCATGAGCACATGTTCAGATGCTAGTTTTAGGTAGAAGTTTTGAGAATATATTTAAATTTAGGTTATGAATTGTTAGATCAATGTGACCAAAATATAATTTAGAAAATGTTTATTTTATTTCCCAAACTCATTTCTAGTTAAATTAGATTAAATTTGCTGTACTCATTTGACACACTTTAAAACAAAATCATGCCTTTTTGTAAGGCCATGTTCAAGTTCTAGTTAGCTAGTGAATTAGCTTACCCACTTGAGCTAATACTAACATTTAGCTACTTACTACACATTCATAACAAAAGTAAAAATAGCTTATAATTAAAATTTAGCTACTAACATTTTTTTTCTCTTTATGGTAAAAGACTTAAATTTTTTTAGTTTTTTTTTTTTTTTTTTGGTGTGTAAAGGAAAGGCTCCAGATGTGCATCCATGTGTTTTTTTTTAGTGGTGTTTTTGTTGTTCTTTTATTTATGATAGTTATCATGTTGTATTTAATCCTAAAATTTAGCCATGTACTATACATCCATAACAAAAATTTAAAAAGAGATTATATTTAGAATTTAGCAACTACCATTATTTTTTTCTTTTACAGTAAAAGACTCAAATTTTTTCTGTTTTAGTTTTTTTTTTTTTTTTAGTGGTGTTGTTGTTGTTCTTTTTTTAATGATAGTTATCAAGTCGTACGTTTTATCCAAAAAAAGCTACCCCTATTTTGAAAAAAAAAAAAAAATTTATCCCACATTCTATCCAAAAAAAATCCTACTTGGACACCCTTTTTTTTTTTTTTTCAAATTCAAAGTTTAAAGACCTTATCCTTATCCCATGGTAACCTACATCAACAATTCTATCCAAAACAAAAATCATTCGTACCAAATGAAAAAGAACTTGGAAAAGAATATAACAAAACAAAAACAAAAAAACCCTTATCCATACATAATTAAAAAAAAAAAAAAAGTGAAAAAGAAATATAAAAGAAAACCTAATTTTCAGGATATTTGATTTTGAAAGAAAATAAAAAGCTAAATTTTAGGGAAATTTAAAAGATTAACATGAGGAATTGGTGTGACCCCTAGGTTTAAACAGAAACAAAACTAAAGAACACTCTAGTAAAAATACATATCTAACTCCCTACAAAATAGGACAACTTTTCTGTTAGTTTTCAAAGTCAACTCTCTCATGTTCCCTAGAAAACTCACCTCACGTTGTTTTTTTTTTTTAAAGATTTATTGGTTTTTTTATTATTATTATTTTTAAAATTTCACTTTCCTTCCTTATGTTTTCTTTTCTAAAAAAAAAGAAAAATCTCATGTTTTCCTCCTTTTTTATTTTATTTTTAAATCTCTTCTTTATTTTGGAAAAGAAAAAGAAAAGAAAAAAGACTCCTACTATAAAACCATTACTATAACTTCTCCATCAATATCCTTAAATTTAGGCACTAACATATATGATTTTGAAAGAAAATAAAAAGCTAAATTTTAGGGAAATTTAAAACTATACGTTTAAAGATTTTAGATTAAACTTTTTTTATTTATTAAAAATCCCACGTTCTATCCAAAAAATACTGCCCAACCACCTTTTTTTTTTTTTTTTTTTCAAATTCAAAGTTTAAAAACAGTACACATTTATGGATAATTACATATACTTTTAATTCTAAAGTTAGCCACTTACTACACATCCATAACAAAAGTGAAAAAGAGTTTAAATTTCAAATATATTTATTTTATGGTAAAAGGATTAATTTTAATCTTAAAATGTAGTGTTTTAATCATAATAGTTAGCCACTTACTGCACTTTTTAGCACTATTAATGGGCCTCACTGTATTATTTCAACTAACTTTTACCTTTATTTACAGTACTTTCAACAATTATTTTTCAGTTTCAGCAAAATAAGCAGTATCCAAACACACCATAAATATTAAGGTCTTGGACCAAAACAGAGAATCATAATATATAATTAAGTACTTGCACACATAAATAGAGAGAGTCTTGTTGACTTTGTCTGTGAGGCTCTCAAATTGAATCTTATCCAATACCTACACACATAAATGCAAAACCAATCAGTCTTAATTCTCATCCAAATAGCTTAATTCCCTTAGTAAAAATACTGTAAATTCCAAAAAAAAGAAAAAAACCCCAAAAAAGAGTTTGTGTTTAATTGTAGGCCAAAATAAAAAGATAGTGCCTTTACCAATATCTTTTTTTAAGCAACTAGTTCAAGCACAAACCTTCCTATTTAAAATCTCATAGTCAACCATGGCAATAAGCCATCGTCAAACACCCTAGCAAAAGATAGAATCTAAAAAGTTGTTGAAGCATTTGATAGTAAATGTCTTCAATTTGAAGAAAAATAAAGAAGGATATAGATCTAAACTAAATGTCTTCAATCTGAAGAAGAATGAGAGAGAGAAAGTGAGATATAAACTGGCAGTGTATGTGAGTTTGTGGGTCTTAAAGTGTAGGAGTTTTAATTTATATATTTATCCCCATTAATTGAAAACTTGTAAGTTGGTATGATGAGGGTACTTTAGAAATCAAAATTGTGGAATCCAAATAGGAAAGCCACTTAAATAGTAGTATAGATACATAAGATTTGTTGTGAAATTATTGTAAAAATGTTGTGAATGTAACACTACTCTTACTTTTATTAAACCAAAATTCTTACAACTTTCAAGTTAGGGTAGTCAATATTTTTATTAGTGTGGTCCAAATAGGTTAATTTAGTACATATGTATATTTTGCAAGTATGTATATATATATATATATATATATATATATATATATATATATATATATATATATATATTGATGATGCCGAAAAGTTCACCAGTGAGATGCACGATCCTTGCACTCGTAGCCGTTGCCTGCAAGAGAAAACAACACAGAAACACCTTCAAGGGGCACCGGTGTGGAGCCGGCCAAACACCCTCCGAAGGTTAAGTCAGAAATGTTTTTACAACTCTAGAGTGCTAGAGAGGAGTTAGTTACGCGTACCTTTTCATGAGGATGTTGGGGCCTTTTATAGTAGTGAGGTCTTGCCTCCTTTCCTTGTAGAGCAAGTCTTCTCCTCCTTGCAGAGCAAGTCTTCTCCTTGTAGAGCAAGTTTTCTGAAACTTGGTGGGCAAGTTTGGGCCTTCGTTCTGTTAGGGGCCCACACAAAGGATGGGCTCTACCTTCTTTGGGCCTGTGGACATGGGCCTATTGGGCTCGCCAAGCCTTATCTCATATTTTATCCTCTTCAGCTGCCCCCTTCACCCCATTTGGTCCGTCGCTGTTGTGCAAACGGTCAATTGGGGTGACGGTTAAAACAAACAATAATGGTGGGCCTGTACTCATGAGGGTGACGGATAGGCGTAAATGAACGGTAACAAAGAACTAGGACGGTGATCGTAAAAACCGAATGGCTGGTGACGAAGTCAAAACGAGGGCCCTTGGAGGGAGGTTGACGGAGCGCGACTCTGTCATGTCTGTGGAGGTCTGACAGGCTGCAGAGGCATTTAAGGCGATGACACGTGTTACTTGTAGATTGGTCCGTATCTTGGATCGAAGTGCCGCTTCGTCTTCCGTGCACTCCACCTATAAAAACCAGCACCTCTCCTTCATTTTTTCTACTTTGCGCAGAAACTTCATTGTCAGAGCGAGTCCGTCACCTGTCAGAGCTCAACCGTTCACACCCTTCAGCAATGAGACCTACCCGCTCACTCCTTTCTTCGGTAAGTGATCCTATCCGTTCACTTTGATATACCTTCAGTTTTTATACTTGTCATGGTAGAAGCATTAAATTTCTGCTAGAATCAATGAGCGCTCTTGAGTCTGATGAGGAGTTCATGGATGCTGTCTCTCTGTCCCACTAGATTCTCAGCATGAAGATAGTGTAATTCAACGAAAGATTTGTCAGAATTCACATTAACTGAAAAGTTGCTGTCTCTCTGCCCCACCAGATGCACTGGCATGAAGATACTGTAATCCAACTAAAGAATTGTCAGGATTCTCGTGTAATAAAAAGTTATTAAGTTGTCAAAGTTCACGTCTAATAAAATGTTGTCAAGTGTGTATTTGGCATGGGTTAAAAAGCTAGTTTTTTCTTACTATTTAGTTCATTTTTACTATTATTTATGAGTTTTATTATTCTTTTTAGTACTATTCACAAGTCTTACAATACTATTTCAACTACTTTTTAACTTTATCTACATTACTTTCAGTAAAAAGTTTTTAATTTTAACTAAATAAGTTGTTCCCAAAGAGACACTGCTCGTTTGGTAAGAGATTTCTAGTAAATTGTTTAAGTATTGTGAAAATACATATGAGTGAAAAAGTGTTGTGAAAATACGTATTGTGATGTTTAAACAACAAAAACTGTTGTTCAAATGTTACCAAACAGGCCCTAAGTAGTGTAATATTATTTAAAGTTACACAAGATTCAACTTAATAATCCATCATTGTATTGTGTGTGTATATATATATATATTTAAATTAATAAATAAAAATGAGATACATCTTTAGCAACATAAGGTGGAGAGACACTCCTCTAAGCAAACATCGCTACATCAATAACATTTTGCTAATTGAGACTTCTAGATGATCTTCACCCCCCCCTTGAACTTTTGCTTGAACTTTCTTGCTCATGGCCGTCAAAACCGTCACAACTCTCCCTTTATGATCACAAGCTAAGATCATCACTCCCAAGTCCAACTTAATATAATTTGAGAACTAAACTGTTGAAATGGCTTGAATTTTCAAAATTGGTAGCTTGATATTAGCCAACAAACCATTATAAAGTTGCATGATTTCTTATGTGAAGAAATGTAAGGAATTACATTAAATGCTATCTTGTATGAATTGTCAAAGAAAACGGCAAGCAAAAACACCGGTTGAATTAATATATTCATGCATAGCTGAAATGTATGACTCCATAGGCCATAAATGGATACATGCCTATGTGTGAAAGTATGGCTTGATCAACAAAGTCAAAGATATGCAATTTAGCAAGGAAGCTTACATGAAGAAACACAACACTCATGCAATAAATGTTGTATTAATTGCTTGGCCACTATTGTTGACTTCCTTAATAATAGAAGTCTCTCATGTGTTGCAATTTCTTGTATTTCGGCTGAACATCTAGCTAAAATAGATGTGAGTTTGAGAGAAGATGCAAGAGTAGCAAACAGAGAGTTCCTACGTATGTAAGGGAGATAGCAAAATAACTTCTTCTGTGCGTGTGCACCAGAGCTAGGAAGTTAGTGTCTTTCAACATTTGTCTAAATACAAGAGGTGTTCTTTATTTATGTGTGAGAGAACTAAGGGTGTATTTGGGGTTTGGGTTTGTGTGAGAATGTCTTCAAGTCATTGTTACAATTTCCACAGTTATAGTGAAAATATATTCTATCGCCTTGAGTGGATATAGGCATATTGCCGAACCATGTAAATTCCTTGTGTCATATTTTCTTCTCTCTCTTCTTTAACCTTGTGTTAACAGATTAATTTCACTCAATACTCTACAACAAAAACAATAAATTGCCATTTTATATTTAATATTAAGAATTTGATGAATTAATTAACCAAATGAAGGTTTATTTCATAAGAAAATTCTTAAGTACTCTTGGAGTATATTGAAATTGTTTTTCCTCATCTCACATTCATGATAGATCCTGCTATGAATTTAATGAGTAGACTCCACTATGAATGTAAGAGAAGAGAGTATTATTCATTGTACTCTAAGAGTACCTAAGAATTACTCTTTTTCATATTGAGAATCAAAGATCATAGTTTGAGCATACAATTTAATAAAAAGAAATGAAAATTTATTTTATTTTTAAAAAAAATTATTTTTACTTTAACTTGGATAGAAGGTGATGTATGGTTAAGTAAAGTTGTAATAAAATTTTCAAAATTGATTTTGGAGTTAAGAGAGACAAATAAAGATTGTTTGGTGTGCGGTCATATGGAAGATTAGGTGACTAATGTTAATGACTTACCCTATAGTATATTGGTTTAGAAAAATTAAAGTTTCAAGCTACTAAGGAATATTAATTACCATTGATGATTTATCACATTTATGACAACTATTTTTTCCAAATAGTTTAGGGTTCTAATTTGGTTGGGTTTCTATTGATCCAATATTTTAGAACCTTTGTTAGAGCAATAGCATTAGTGTATCCAAAAAAAAATACTCATTTTACACTCTAAACAGTTACTTTATATATCTTAGCAAACCAAAAAATCAGAAGAAAAAAAAAAAAACCCAAAATCAGATCAACCTACTACAATTGAACCCACCACCATGGCGTTGCTACAACATCTCAATGAACCCTTCAACCTGATGCCCAAAACCAACATAGCAAAATCACAACAAACCCAAATATCAAATCAACCCAAAACCACCGAACCCATCATCGCTTCACCATCATTACAAACCTAACAACCCAACACCAAAAACCACCGAAACCCAAATTTGCCGGCCCAAATCCAAAATTGCTGACCTAAACTACGTACAACTCCACTACAACTGCTGACCTACACCTTAGAGGATGCATGGCGAGAGAGAGAAATTTTTGTCACATTTTAATTTCTTAAAAATTTTAGGTAGAGTAGAATTTTAAATTTTTTGAAACTTATTAGGTACTAGAGTTTTATCCAAATAAAAAAACTCAGAATTATTCAGAAACGGGCCAATAAAGGCCTCCTATAACCTACATACAATCAAAGCAAAAGCCCAATTCATTCTCATTAAAAAAAAAAAAGGAAAAAAAAAAGCCCAACAAATAACAATCCAACCAGCCATTGCCCAAACTCACAAACAGCATTTACATTACACACTGCATTTTCAGGTGCGGACTGTGGCAGAGAGAGAGAGAGAGAGAGAGACTCTTAGAGAGTGATAAGAGAGTTTGAGAGAGAGAGAGAGTGAAAAATGGGGAGAAAGAAGGGATTGGAGTTCGATGAATCACCCCCAGATGACTTCGATCCATCGAACCCGTACAAGGACCCGGTGGCGATGCTGGAGATGAGGGAGCACTTGGTGAGGGAGAAGTGGATCGAAATCGAGAAAGCCAAGATCATCAGGGAGAAGCTCAAGTGGTGCTATCGCGTCGAAGGCGTCAACCATCTCCAGAAGTGTCGACACCTCGTCCAACAATATCTCGACTCCACTCGTGGCATCGGCTGGGGCAAGGACGGTCGCCACCCCTCCCTCCATGGTCGCTCTCTCATCATCTTCTTCTTCTTCTTCTTTTTTTCCTACAAAATGCTTTAACTTTGAGATTGAAAATCTGGGTTTTTTTTTTAAACAATAATTTCATATATGAAGTGGGGTCTAGGTGCTTTGATATATAGATAAGCTATTTTGGGTCAAAAACTGTTTGGTTTGGTTTCCGGGAAAGTTATGAGAGGAAAAAAGAAAAGGGTACTCCTTGATTCATGTTATGTTGTTCTGAATTCTAGAAATTGAATAAACATTTGTGAGATTCATTTTGACATCTTTTTGAACATCATTCTGGGTGTTTGGAAAATTAAAGAGGGGTTTAAGTGAATTAATTAGGAAGAATAGAAGCAAATGGTTGGGTGGGGTTCAGTTAAGTGGGTGTTGTACTGTTCTTAACTTATTAGTAATGAAAATATGTGCTTTATGAGGGGGTGGTGCAGACTTCCCTTGGAAATTTTGTGTCTCGCTGAGGGTTGTGTTCTTTTCATGTTGTGTGGCATTGGAGAGGATTTTGACAACAGATAATTTAAGGAGAAGGGGTTTCATTGTTGTGGAGTGGTGCTTCGTGTGTATTTTGTTTGTTTGGGTGTTTCTTGGGTGATGGAGGTGTTGAGGAGGTATGGCAAGCGGTTCCTTTGTGTCTTTAGAGAAAATGAAATGCTCAGTGCTTAGGGTCAAGAACTTAGCGTGATGAAGTTGAAATACTTGTTTCTAAAGTCTTTATACGAGTAGACATTGTTGTATTTTTCATTTTCCATATAGGGGTTCTTAGATTTCATAGACTTTTTAAACTTTCATTAGTTGCTTTCTGTTTTTTTTTGTTGGTATTTTGAATCCTTTTTTATGTGCCTACTTCTGTACACAGCCCATGTATTGGGATTGCACCCTTTTTGGCTTTTGATGAAATTATTTATTTATTAAAAAAAAAATTGCTTCAAAGTTGTTTCACACACATGTATATTGTTTATCAGGTGCTGGGGAAATCCCTCACTTGCTCCTTCTAGTGGTTAGGGTTTGTATATAGGGGGAGGTATGAAAAAGAAAAGTGAGAGAGAAGGAGAATTGGACCAATTGGTTGATTTTAAAGTATGTACCATGTTGTTTTTGTTTGTAGAAGTGTGAATCAAAGACAAATGATTGAGCACCTGTTTTTAGTTTTGTGGGTTTTATATGGTGAAATATGTGAGACGTGAATTCATTTATTTTCACTTGACAGCTTCTGTTGTGATTGTATGCCCATTTTCTCTCTCCAGGTCACTGACTCTCTCTTTTGATATTCTAAATCAGGTCCAAAGGTGGTTGAGTCGGTTGAGTCTGATTGATTCACAGCATAAGCTATTTAAGGTATGCTTACGGTTTGGTTTGTGAATTTTATAATCTGTCTTCAAATAACACTTCTGGATTGTATGAATCTTTCTCTTTTGTTGTAATTATTATTATTATTATTTATTTTTTCCCTTTCTTTCCTCCTATGGTTGCCAAGTATATGGAGGGGAGAAAAAAATAAATTGATGAAAAACTCAATTTATTTGCACCTAAATCTTTGTATATTTTTAAAAATTTTGTAGCAATCTAAGGTAGCATTTTGGAGAATAAGCTACTATCTTTTGCATTCCTTAGGGAAAGAAGTATGTGCATTGGAAATGTGAGATGTATGGATTCTGAATTGTTTCCCATGGTTCTATATGTAAAATGAAATTGACATTATCTTTGTATCTTGGAAAAATAAGAAGGTCATGCCAGCAATAGCAAGCCAATTTCATATAAATTTTAAGTTTCAGGGGAATTTTTTTAATTTTCTGGTTTCTTGGGATGGGCTGTATGAATAGTATATTGGGTGTTACATTGTTTTTATTTAAGTTGAGTTATTTAGTTTGTAATTTGTAGTAGAAGCTCAAGGAGTTCGACTCTTATTATGGTTTCAAGATTTCCTTGGCATCCCCAGAGAAGATTGCTTCACACAACCTTAAATAAAGCTCCATAGCTTCAGAAAATTTAGAAAACTTATTCTTCTATTTTTTTAATAGACAACATTATATAGAAGACTAATACCTATTCCTAGTAGAAATTGGACTTCTTAAAACTCTAATAAGAGTCACCTTGGGCTTTTACTACTAAGACCAACTAAATAACTAAACTTAAATAAAACCCAAGATAAGACCTAATGGGTACAACCCATGTCTAGAAATTAGGAAACTACAAAATTATCCTTGACACTTAAAAGTAAATAAAAAATAAAATTGAAATTGTGATGTCTCGTTGCAATGCTTGCATCGCCTTATTCAAGGACCCTTCAATATCTCATCAAGAAATTTAATTTAGTGTTGGGTTCCTAAAGATCCTACATCAATCTAATTACCTTTTAAATTTGGAAGAAAGATCAATATTGTGATATCAATGATTGTGTGGATTGTGTAGTGTCAGACTTGGATTGTATGAGTGTGTATTGTGCAAGTTTGTTTTGAGTCCTGTATTAGGTGTGCATTAGGTGTTATGGATTATATAAGTGATTATGAGAGCCCAGTTTGTAGCTTGACTAATCTTTTTTAGAGTGTAGCATAGATGTGACTAGCACTTTTGTTGAGTTGTGATAAATTGTATCAGACCTGACCTGTGAATGCCATGTGGCTCGAGGGCACTACAGTGCAACGTGGCCTTGACAAGGTCGTTAGGATGTATTGAAGTTGGGGAGAATCTAACTTCCTCTTGATTGGGTGGATTGTTATGGATTCAATTAATGAGTGTGTATTGCTGGGTGTTTTGAGTCCCACCTTGGGCGTGCACTAGGTTGATTTAGGCTATATAAGTGATTATGAGGAGTCCTAATTGTAAATTGATTTGTCCTTTTGGCCTTTTGGGATAAAGCATAGGTGTGACTAGCACTTTCCTTTGGCCATGACAAATTCAATTGCAATTTTTGGCTTTGTTGGTCAGATCTGATATTGGTTTATTGAGGTTTTAGTTTAGTTTTATATTTAACATGGTGTTGCAACCAGTTTTACCTAGAAAATGGATTCTTGTGATGCTTGAAAAGGGAACTGGTAAAAAAAAATGTGCCATTTATTTGTGTGTGCTGGATGGATGATATGTTAGTGTGGTGCCTTTTTCTGCTTCAAAAACTGTATTTCTATCCAATCAGGTGTTGGCTCAATTTGATTTTAATTTCCTTGTCAATGGGGATATGAGGGAAGAAATAACAAGAAAATCCTCTATTGTTAGAGTTACCATTTCAAAAAAAGACTATCATTAGTGTTCAGCCAGAGCAATGTTTCATGTAGAGACCATTGCTTGGGCCTTCATAGATGAACTGTTATTATTTTTCGAAGGAAAAACAACAAGCTCATTAATACTTTGATAATTACTCTGGATTTTTAAAAATCTATCTTGCTCGGTGTTATTTTATTTTATTTTCCTTTTTTCTCTTTGGGGGCTGGGCTGCTGGTGTGATGCAGGACGGATTTACAAAATAGGAATTAAAAGGGAAATCAAGAGCGAATATAATAAATCCTACGCTTTACCTCCTGGGATCTACCTAAAACCCTAGGCTTCACCACCTTGTGGTGCTTGGAATTATTCAAATTGTATTGCTCAAAACATCTTTGAACTTTTATTTTTTAATAGGCTTCCAAGGATACATCAAAAGGAAAGTCTCAATCAAGCAAAATACACTGCATAAAATCCTCAACAATATTAAAACTAAATTCAAAATTCAAAAATAAATCTAGTTTAAAATTCAAAATGAAATCTGGAAAAATAATAAATTCAAAAATGAAATTGATTCTGCTCCTTGCATGTGATAAGATTGTTTCAATTCACCATCTCTAAATTAATAATAGCCAATCCTTTGCTTTTGAGTGGGCGACCATGTAGATTTTTTTGGGTTATCATGAGAAATGCTACCTAGTCTGGAAAGGTAAGAACCTGGAAATGGGCCAATAGGTGCAGAACCCATACCTTGAGAAAAGAAAAATGAGTAGTATTTAGTTATGTTGGTAGACTGGCTTGCTAACATGACTAGGCTGTTGATCCTCACCCTTTGATGTTGGCCATGGTAATTAGTTTATGGAGTTGGTAGACTGGCTTGCTAACATGACTAGGCTGTTGATCCTCACCCTTGATGTTGGCCATGGTAATTAGTTTATGGAGTTGGTAGACTGGCTTGCTAACATGACTAGGCTGTTGATCCTCACCCTTTGATGTTGGCCATGGTAATTAGTTTATGGAGTGGTAATTGATTGGGCATCTGATCTTGGCTGGCCTTTTTACATTTAAAGTTTCCCACCATGTACTATTCTGCTACTTTTGCTACTTTCCTGTGCCTAAACAGAGATTTTTTTGTATTAACTGTTAGCAACATCGTTCTTGCTCCACATATGATTAAGGAATTAAGTTCTGCTTTCTTCTTGCAGGGAACTCAATATGGGCAGTAGATGAATGCTTGTGGATGGAAGTGGGGGCTTGCTCTTGTAGCTGTTTGGTTGTATTGTTGTTTTTTTGTTTTATTTGGACTTCTATCATCCACAAATATCTCTTTTTTTTTGCTATGTGCAGAGGCCAAATGTTATTGCTCTGGCTTTCATCTTAGTTTTTATTCTTGATGGCATCCAAAAAAAAGGCAGGTATCTGGATTTGGCCATGGATGAAAGTACCTCAGATGGTTAAATAATATTTCTTGTCACAGTTTGGTTGTCCTTTATGATGCCTTGTAATTAATAATGCCTTGCAATCTATACCTGGGTTGATTGCTGATATCAAGGAAAACTATCTAGGAATTTCATTACCAATTTGCATTGGAAGAGTGATTATATAAGGCTTCAATGTCTTGTATCTTTGCCAAAATGCCTTTGAGAAAATGATTTGGACTATTAGCTGATTGTACAAGTTAACATAATTGGATAGGAGTGCACATGCAAGAGTGGGTAGTGCCAAGTGCTGGTGAAGATATCTTGGGAGACTACCCACTTGCAAGAAGTGAATGGTTCTAGAGTCTTATTATGAATTGCTTAATAGTTATTGGGGGAATCACATCAAATTGAAGTTATTTTGTTTTAATATTGGAATCCTTTGTTTGCATATTTCATTGTTAGGCTAATAGCTCCCCTGGTCTTTTGTTTCCAATGCTGTTCCATATGATACTTCTAAGTTTATACATTTGTTTTTAAGTGGTTTATGCAGTCCTGGACTCCAGGTCTCCATTTATTTATTGAGTAATACCAACTATTAACAATAGATCAAAAGATACATCAGGATACAAAAGGATATTATGAAAGGAGGGACTGGGCTCCATCTCTCTTGGGGCCGCAAAAACAAGATTTGGGATCCCTCATAGTTACACAAAAGAGGCCATTTAGCTATATTGTGGACAACAAAATTAGTTTCTCTGAAGGTATGATGTGATTAACACTACACCCTGCAAAAGATTTTAGGACATATATGTTTCAATAGTGATATTTTCAATGGCCTAGTGTGGTTGCGCTGAGAAATTTTGATGTGGGCTGATTACATTTTAAGCATCCCCTTTGTACATTACAAATTTGTATCCCAATTTGGCTGATTTTAACACTGAACCGGCTTCAGCGCTATCGGTTCTGTTCTTCTATAAGTTTAGTCCTCTCTTTTTAGTAGTTTCTTCCTATGTCCGCTATGCATGCTTTGTCATTTCTCACAGCATCTTGCATTACTAGCATCTGCATATTCCCAAGAAAAACAAATAACATATTAGTGAATGAGCTTAAAAGTAAAGGATCAATTGGCCATGGGGATTGAGTCCAGATAACATAAAACACATTCCATTTCCTCCATATGGTTTCTCTTTTGTAATACCAACCTTGTTAGGATGATTTGTTATGTTATCTATCATGTTACAAACTCATGGGTATAATTCACCCTTGAAAATCGGCTTATAAGGGGAGGATGTCCAAGAGCTTATAAACACATATCTAAGCTTATACTTAATCCATGTGGGAATACTAGGATCATAACATAGTGGTATTAAGTTGTGTTTGGTTCGTGTAAAATATTTTCCGGAAAATAAATATTTTTCGGAAATGCTATTTTCCAGAAAGGAAAATATTTTTAAGTGTATGGTTGTATTCTAAAAAATGGTTTGGAAAATATTTTTTAGTGTTTGGTTGTGTTGCTGAAAATAATATGGAAAACACATTTTCTTATTGTTTCTTACATTTTCTTACATTTTCTCAACTCCCAAACAAATATATAATACAATTTTTCAATAGATTAACACAGATCTAGTTAAATTCATCAAAACCCAACCAAAAAAAATTCATCAAACCTGGTCAAATTCATCAAAACCCAACTATTTCTCAATCGCGAACTCAGTGCGATCGGTGCCAGTGAAGTCGAACGGTGATCCTGGCCTCTGGGTTCGCCGGCGAAGTCAATGGGTGCGATTTGAAGTCGAAGCTCTAGGTTCGTGATGCGAAGTCTCTGGGTCGCCGACGAAGTCGAAGCTCGTGGGTCGCCGGCAATGGCCTCTCTCTTCTTCCTCTCTCTCTCTCTCTCTCTCTCTCTCTTTGCGCGCCGGCGCGATCTCACTCGCACACTCCCTCTCTCGCGTCAAGTGCAGATCGTGGTGCGTCGGTGTGTGGATCGTTCCGTTTGGCTCGGTGTGTGGGTCGGAGCAGTCAAGCTCTGTGTGCGTTTGAGAGAGGCAGTACGTGTGAGAGATAAATGTAAAATGTTTGAAGTGAAAATTTGGGCTGAAAATAATTTCCGTTGGTTTTGGCTTATTTTACGGTCAAATTGAAAATATTTTTAGTTTGACCCAATTTACCATCCCAACCAAACATGCTATTTTCCGGAAAATGATTTCCAAATTTCGTTTTCAGTCAAAACAAACGGACCCTTAATTTTTCATCTATTTTCAGCATATAAATTATTTACTCTCTTTTCCCTCCAATGGGCGGGGCATCCTTCATTGTTTCTCATATGTTGGGATAATTGGTATTCTTATTTTGTTGAAAAATTCCTCAAGCTTGGGATCCAGATCATATTGTCTTCTTGTGGGTTTTGGGGAAGGTATATCCTGTAGGTCTCGATGAGCTTGGGATGCTTATCATTGTGTCTAACTGGGGTGCTTTCGAAGGTTTATTTTTTAGGTAATAGTGGGGTAGGGGAGGTGGGGAAGGTATTTTTCATTTAGGTGTTTTGCACTTTGATTTGGTCTAGAGCAATGTTTTACTAAATGGGTGAGAAATATAGTTTTGTATAGCATCTCTCTCCCCCGAAGATACACAAACAGAAAATTAACCCACACTTTCCTTAACAAAAAAATTGGTGTCAATCATTTCTGTTAAAAAGAGTTATTTCACATCATTCTGAATGAAGATCTTGTAAGATTATTGAAACATTTCTGGATCTTAAACCCTAGTCTCGCTTTGTATGTTGTTTGTTAATAAAAGTCACTTTTGAGTTAACTTGTTAAGCAACAACTCTGGTATTAAATAATTTTTTTGGATGCTATCTAGGATCAATATTTAAAAATTTCATCTACTTTGCTTTGCCTCTTCGGTGAGTGAAAAATACAATGGTGTTAACGGATACAGTTGAAGTGGATCACAATATCGTTGTTTCTCTTACATTTGAAGTCTATCAGAGTTGTATTGCTCCGTACTCCACGACCAAAAGAAGAAAAACCCATCAGAACAAGAGCAAAAGTGGGGGAAAAAAAGTTCAAAACAAAACAAGAATGAAGAAACTCTATCATAATCCCTCACAGTAAAAAAGTGTAGGAACTAGGAAGCAGCGTTAAGGCTAGCTCTCTCACGTTGGGAGAGTGATCTCTCTCACTCCAATATCTTTGATACTTGGGGTTAAGGCTAGCTCTTATTGTTTACTTCACCATTAAAAATGGTGGGAAGACTTGCAGTTCTTGAGCTTCTTAAAGCATCTTGTACTTCAGTTCTTGTGGCCTCAACTGTCCCTACGGTACTGGCATCATCAACTCTCCTTCATATCCTACCCTGTCAAAGCACAAAACTTTGAAATAATATGCAAGTAAAACCAAGAATAGGATAAGACTAACCACAATTCCAACCCTTATATTGTTATTAATTTGATCGATCTACTACTAATAAACTAGGAAAATAATTGGCATAATATTTAATAATGCAAAATACGAATATATATGATGCAAAAGTGATTTAATAGGGAGCTCCCTTCAGTCCAATGGGCAGGCTAAGCACGCGGAAGGAGTTGCTCCCACACCATGCAAAAGGCCAACACTTAACGCTTTGATTTCTGTGTATTCATCTTTCTCCACCTATCTGTGTCTTGAGAAAACATTTAAGGGTAGCCTAACGCATGAGATGGCAGCTCTAGCCACTCCTCAGCCTTCACTATTGGACTAAAAGGAGCTCCTTATACTCCTCACCCTGTTCTATGTTTCCCCACTCTCTCTTTCTTTCTCTCTTTCTCTCAATATCTAAAAAGGAATGAGCAAGTTGTGTAGGGAATGGTCCCTCTCTTTGGTTATTATATACTAAGTAATATATACGGCTTTTCACTTCAACGTAAATAATATTGTGTTAAGATACCTTACGCCAAAGTACTATTGGCAGTACATTATGATATATTGGGAATCTTCTCAATTCTTTAATGCTTTTGTGAATGGGATTCTTGTGAGAGGCCTTGTCCTCATTCAACATGATCTGCATCTCATTCCTGGGATCAGAACGTCAGGATCTTGATCGGCCTTGTTTGTAATCCCAATGTAACACATAAGACTTGCGAGGATGGACGTGCCAGGATTGCTCCATTCATAGTAGACAAACTAGCTTTACATCTACCGGGGGAGTGTTTTTTTATTTTTTATTTTAACTTAGGGAGGCTGGATTATAGCATCGAATCAAAATTGAACTACATATATAGGATAACAAGTGTCTCATCAAAGTTGAGTGGGAGACACCATTTTCTTGTTTGTTTGTATAAAAGTGATGTTCTATCGTAAGTATTCAATCGGTTAAGCATCTCTTATATACTTTACTAATTTGAGTGGAAATTGTTAAATCAACATTTATTCTTACTATTACTCAAAAAAAAAAAAACATTTATTCTTACTAGAAAAATAAAAGGTTAAGGAAAATTATATTATTAAAACCCTATAACTTAATTAGGGGTGTAATCAATAAAACCCTTAATTTTAAACAATATGGTATATCATTTGGGTCCATACATAATAAACCACTGTATTATTTTTAACACCCACCTCAAATTCAAGGTGGAAGATTGATGAAACTCTGAGTTTGGAATAAACCTTATACATAAAGGGATAGAGAGGATTTGAATCTTGAACATCTTTCTTGGAAATACCATGAAGTGTAAGTTGAGTTACAAGGCACTTGGTAATCCTTATCCTAGCTATGTTATACAAGACTCTTGGCAATCCTCATTATGTATTTAACCTTATACACAATGTCGTTCCATTTGAATGGATCAAGGTTTAATTTGTTAGTGTTAAAATCAAATTGAAATAGAGAATATTGTAGAGAAGACGGAAGCAAAAAGAGAGAGATATGGAACACAGGGGTTAATTGGTTTGGCTTGATGGCCTACGTCCATGGTGTAAAATCCTAGCATCTACATCTTTTATTGTATGATGAAATACAAAATCTAGAGAATCCTCGTAGGGTATATATAGATGCTACAATGTCTAGGGTTAGGTGTACATGGGCTTTACACTAAATTTGACCACTTGGGCCAATACATAATAAGCCACCACATTATCTTAATCACCCCTATCAAATTAAAGGTGAAAAATTGATAAAGCCTTGAATTTGGAATATAGCTTAAGAAGATCCCTTAAAGAAGCATTGAAAATTATTGAATTGATTGGATGTGGATTAGGCAAAATTGAGGAGGAAACATGCAAAATAGGATGAAATAGGATGACAACGTCGAAAGAATGTTGAAAGAAGGCTATATCTAGGCTTGTAAACAAGTTAGGTCGATTTGGCTTTGGAACCAATCTAGACTCGACCCACTAGCGTCGGGTGGAAGGGGGAGGGACCCGAAATCGACTGTCGACATCAATTGGGTGAGTCGGTTTTGGGTTCAAATGGAGGTCATCGGATTCTATAAAAAGTAGCATTCTGCAAAAATTTGCTAAAATTTGACCAAATCTAGTTAAATTTTGCCGAATCTAGTTAAGATCTCACTAAATCTAGTCAAGATCTTATTGAATCTAGTTGAGATCTTTTTGAATTTGGCCGGATTTCTTATATAGCATCGATTGGGTCGAGTGGCTTGAGTTTTGGAGAAGGAAACCCACACCCGACCCGCTGGTGTCAATTCTTGGAGGTAGATACCCGCCGCCGACCGAATAGAGCTTTGGTTCAGATTGGTTAATTTAGAGTTAGAGTCAGGCACTTCCGTCGGTATTTCGTTCTCTAATCAGGTTTGGACACCCCTAGCTACATCAATGACTAAGGAAGGACTATTATGGCCTGAGCACAACAACAAGGGCTGTAGAATGACTACATTGATGGTAGGCCGGAAGAAGATCGACAAAGGAGGACATTGTAGTGGAACATGTGTAAGTCATGATCCAAATGAGCCTAATTGAGTGATTTAGGAGTAATAAATATCTTCTTTACATTAACAAGTGAAAAGGAAAAGCAACGTAAAATTAGTTTAGAGATGGTCCTTGGGTGCATGCACCTTACTGTTGAACATAGATTTAGCCGTACTTCAATATTCCTATGAGATCACACCTGCCTCGCTGAACCAAAGCAGTTTGTCATTGTTCAACGCTTTTCATTTGGCCCCATATCAATGCAAAACGACAAGAAAAACTGTTAAAGGTCTGATTGGGTTCTTTTCCGTAGCCTCATTTTGTTTTCGTATCTTCAACCTAGTGCAATGTATTGAAGATCATAAGCTTTAAAGGCCAAAGCTTCGACCCTATATATATGTGTCATTCTTATAGAGTTATAGGGAGGTGAGAAGTACAGCAGGATGGGCATTTGGTGACATGACTTTGTTGAGTTACGAGGAGACATTGGTATGGCTGTGTTTTAGCATTTGTCTTGCTCCAATATGCTTGGATTCTGATTCTATCACTCTCTTAACTATGATGATCGACCAGCAGTTTAATTTAGTCTTGTGTCTGTTTTAGGAGATTCATGTTATTTACATTGTCTGTGTATGTGCTTATATTTAACATCTATTCGTTTTCAAAGTTGGTTGTCAGTTTGGAGAAAAGAGGATCAGTGATAGCCTGATAGGTAAAGGGTCAATATAAAAATAAATCTCTTTATTATGAATAATAAATCCATTACATCATTTTAAGAGATGATAGAGAATATAATTAAGGACTATTATATTTTTTTTGGCAGAATTATATGATTATGGATTATGATAGAATAGTAAAATAAAATACATAGAGCGGATTTTGATTAGTTAGTATCAGTGCTGGTCCTACAGTAGATGTAGTTGATGCGATCGCTTAAGGCCCCAAGTAGAAAAAATACCCTTAAATTTTAACCAATAGAGTTATTTTTTTAATTAAGTAAGCCCAAATATTAGTTAATAAATAAAATAAAATTTTTTATCTAATGAAAGACAAGAAAAAAGAGAGAAAAATGCTACGTCCACAACATTTTAAAAAAAAAAAAAAAAATCTTAAGTAGCAAGTTGTTACAGCTGTTATTGATGGCAAAAAAATAATTCTAGTAGTAGGTTTAAATTAAAATCAGTAACAATTTAATACCTAGAATTTGTTGTGAAAAATATTGTGAATGTATCACTTTTCAAAAAATAAAAAGAGAGCAATACAAAAAAAAAAAAAAAAAAAAAGTTCACAACATTTTTCACAATAGTTGAGTTAGCAATTTTTTACTAGTTCTCACTTAAGTCTACCACTAACATCATTATTTTACTTATTACTATTAATCTACCACATTAATAGTTGTGAAAAATTTTGTCAAATTTTTGTTGTCTATAGAATTTTTTTTTTTTTATATGATTCATGTTAATTAGTAATAATTTTGCATTAAAACAAGATAATAGAATATATATATATATATATATATATATAAGGCCTCAATGTTCGTTTTTGCCTTAGGTCCCAAATGCATCAAGCCGCCCTAGCTAGTATTCTATATTGGATTCTAAGGTTTTAAGACTAAAACTTGATTGTTGTATCATAACATTTTTTTTAATAAAAAAAAAGACATATAAAAAAAAAAGCCTTTAAAATATCATTTACATACTTCTCGTTGGCAATCTATATCACTGAATTAAAGAGGTAATTTATTTGTGTAATTGAGCTTTTGTGTTGTATTATCGTTGGATTTGAAATTTAATCAAAATATTAAGTTCGATATCTGCACGGGAAATTCTACCTAATTTAGCAAATACATTTTAACAAATCGGTTCTATGGTGTAGTGGTTAGCACTCTGGACTTTGAATCCAGCGACCTGGGTTCGACTCCCGGTAGGACCTCTCTATTGTCATTTTAACTTTTACTTATATATAAAAGATCGAAGTTTCACCAAATAAACAAATCAGTCTCTATTGTTTTTTATTGACCGAGTCAAATATTAAGACGTACGCTACTTTTATATAATAAAAGAAAATGTGTGACATACATCCGCCCGCTTTCCATATGAAAAATACAAATTTTTTTTTTTTATCCCAATTTTTGTGTATCATTTATGCTTTGTATTCCCAAAAGAAATATAAGTTTGTTAATTTTGAAGCAGTTAATATCATATATTGACCGATCCCATAGTTTTTTTTTTTTAATTTATTTTTTATTTAGTTACAATGGAGGATGGATGAATTGAACAGTAGAGTAGATGTCTCAAATGAAAATATTAAGATGCGTCGACTAGTTGAGTTATAAGATTTTTGGTGACTAACCTTATAGTTTAAATTTCAAGAAGTTTATTCTTTCAGTTTAAAAGGTAAGAATTAATATAAAAAATCTGAAGGTCACTTGAGGAATATCCAATATTCATATTGTAAATTGCTAAAATTTTAGGGAGATATAATGCAATAAGGACTTCAATGAGGACCAAATTGTGATGGATCCCAACAAACCTGATAAACACTTTACTAAGAAAGAAAAAACTTAGTTCAACCATGACCAACCTAGGATTTGGCCAAAGAATGCTTCAATGGTTAAGTCAGTGAAATAGTGGGAGAGGAAAAGAAATGAAAATAACAAAGTAATAATGCCCAAGGTTCCATATCTTAGTCTGTGGGATATAATAGTTTTTATATGTGTCAAAAACTAGTTTTTCAAGAAAACCCTTCCCCCAAGACTAGCCAGCTGATTGGTCCCTCAATTCGACTAAGAGGAAATGCGTTAGGATAACAGTTCCCAATTTGTTGATAGATGGGACGTTGCTTAGTGGTATTAAATGTGGTGATTTATCTTGGACCCAATAAATGCTAATATGAGCAAGCTCATAGCACCCTTTTGAGGATTGTTGTACTAGGTCAACCTATGTAGTCCGCCTAAGAAGAGGTCGGTAGAATTGATGTGGTTAACCTATTTCGCCTTTCTTTTGTCATGTCATGACCGACCTCCAATGCATATAAATAAAAAATTTCCTTGAATACTGCTAAGAAGAGGTCAGAAAATATGGACACAATAATTTAGTTTAGGAAAAGGATTTGAACCTAATGCCATCATTTTTTTCCTCAAATTAAAGTCCAAGATGTTACTAAATTATGAATAATAAAGCATAATAATACATCTATCTCCATATTTTTGGGTGTTATCTCCAAATATATTAACATAATGATACTTTCATGAAGTCCCCATCAAAAGTGAAATAACTTGTGTGACAGAAATGAAAGTTGTGTGGCACTTTTCTTCCTCTTTCTCTCTCATCACACTTCTCTCTCTCGTCTACAGAATAAGAAAATTATTGGCCCTAATATTTGTCAAAAGAAAATATATGAGATCATAATCTGTCCCTTGATGTTGACTAAATCTTATATTATATAGGATTAGGATCCACTTGATTAAAAAAGAAGAAGATAAAGCCGCTATCAAGCAATACATAAAACTTTGCCAGTTTAACCAATATCAGAATTTTGGTATTTTTTTGTCGCTATTCTTTTCATGATTTCATCATTTTGATATCTCATTTGAGGGTGAACATTAAATTTAAGGTCAATTTATATTTGAGGGGGCGTGTACATTGCACGTCTAGATACCAAAGGATTTTATTTTAATCCTTGTCTATTTTATTATTAAATATTTTTAATTTCTATTAAAATGTTTACAATTCAGACAGCTTTTGAATATTGTCCTTTCTGGTGGAATTGCATAATCAGAACTGCCTCGAAACATATAGCCCACCCAAAGAGCAAGTACTCGGCCAAGCTCAGGCCGCCCAATTCTCTTAGCCCAAACAAATCAGTCCAAGCAAAGCCCAATTTGTAAACTGACACTCAGGTTGAGTAAAGCTTAAACTACAGATACTACAAAGTCTCAAACCTCATTAATTCAGTATTAGTTTAGGTAAATTAGATCTAATATACATATATAGAAACCTTTTTTTTTTTTTTTTTTGAGAAACAATATAGAAACCTATTTTACTTTATATTTCTACTCCCATTTGTTCTATATATATACATATTTTTTTCTAACACCCATTTGGACTATAGTACTTTTATTTATTTACTTATAATTTGATAGTTAAAAGTTAGGGCATGTTTGGTACACTATAATGATTATTACATGAGAATAAGAATAAGTATTACAAGGAATACATTAAGTTGGAATGTAATAAGTATTATTATTCATTAATTTGGTAACCATTTAGAAATAGAATTATGAATATGCATCTACAATTTAGTAGAGTATAAAAAGAAGATGTAATTAAATCATTTTTAAGTCAAATTTCCTAAAATACACTTATTTTAGGGTGTTCAAAATAGAGTTAGGGCATGTTTGGTAGACTGTAATAGGCGCTGTAATGTAATGGTTATTCCTATGATTTAGTTATTCTTTAATTTGGTTATGTTTTTATTACAAGGAATAGTCATTCCTTATGAATAGCTATTCTTCAAAATGAGGAATAACTATTCCTCTTTAAAAGGTTGTATTAGCTATTCCTTAGTAAATGCAATAATTTCAAATTTTAATATATTTCCAAATAAACAAACTTTCCATATACATCTAACAATTATAAAAATAAAAAATCATAAAAAGTAATACATATCTCTCTTAAATTTAAAAATAACAATTTTTAAAGAAATATAATTGTATGAGTAAGATATTTCCTAAAATAAATGTTAAGTTTCATTCTAATGTTATAACTCATAACCAAACTAATGAATATGTTTAGTTATTACATTACAACATATTTTATTACTAGTAATAAAGATTACAATTCTTGTCGTAATCTCTATTCAGTGTACCAAACGTACCCTTAATAATTAACAACAAGGAAAATTTATTTTTTTTTTTTTTTTTGAAGATGTAGCAACTAATGGTTTTTTAGGAAAAATTTTTAAAAAGTTATTACATACAGTGAAAGAATAGATATTCAGCACTTTTGATAAAGAATAGTTATTCCTCATTTTGAAGAATATCTATTCATAAGAAATAACTATTCATTTTAATAAAAACATAACCAAACAATCAAATAGTTATGTCATAGGAATATCTATTACATTACAGTATCTATTACAGTCTACCAAACATGCCCTTAAAACAATGAGAAAAGAAAGATTCGAATCTTTAGATTTTCTAATAAAGGAAAGTAAATTACGCCATTTAATTACAATGTTCTTGACCATTTATTCTATACTTTATAATAAAACTAGATATGTGGAATGACATTATTTTTTTAACTAGTCTGTTTGGATATTGCTTATTGTTGAAAACTGCAAACATTGTAGCAAAATAATTTTTAAATGTGTAAATAATGCTGTGAGACCCAGTTTTAAAGTTGTTTTTGTTGAAAAAAAGTACTTGCAGGTCCCGTAAACAGTGCATGGAATCCACTAAAAAATACAAGGACGCAAATGCGGACGCGAACGTTGTATACAAACTAGGGCCGGCTCAACAGTTGATACAATTGATGCAACTGTCCAAGGCCCCCAAATATAAGAAGGCCCCCACTTGTAAATATATATATATAATATTTATCTATATATTTTAATTAAAAAAATTTAAGTACTTTTATTGGTCAATAAAATGCATTAAAAAGACCACATTGTATCTTAAAATACAGAAAATTAAAAAGGAAAAAAAAAATTGTCAAGACAAGACAACACACAAGCTGTGGGCTATATAGACAAGACTGATCTAAGACAGCACACAGGCTATGGGCTATGTAGACAAGACAGCACACAAGCTGTGGGCTATGTAGACAAGACTGATTCAAAAATTGTCAAGACAAGACAGCACACAGGTTGTGGGTTATTGAACCATGTAATAAATTAATTTTTATTTGTACAGGTTTAGATTTTAAAGTGATCACGACTTTAGAAAAATTACAATAACCAGGTTCTATTATTCTATACTTTAAATTTTATTTCTAATAATTTGCATATTAAAAAGTAAGAAAAATAGATTTTAAATAAAAAATTCAATACATATTATTTAATTAATATTTAAAAAAAAAAAAAAAAAAACTCTACCTAAAATTTTTGCTTAAAACTCTCAAAGTTGTTGAGCCACCAGATCCCAACTCACCAGATATGCGTGGAGAATGGATAGAAGAATCGTGGTACAAGATCACATTAGAGTCCTGTGAAATGACTTTTATTTTTTTGGAAAATTGAAAAATGACTGGCACAAATTTGATCCTGGTCCAGCCTCACAAAATGCAAGGCACAAAATGAAGTCCTTGGTGGGGCATGCAGTGCGATCAAGAAAAATGGTTGTCCAACAACCCTACCCTACCAAAAGAGAAAAATTATGTGACCCAAATTGACCCACAAAGCCCAAAAGATGAGAAGCATAAGTGTAATACCCGAAAAAAAAAAATAATAATAATAATAAGAGGAGGGGTAGTTAAGTAAATTTGTTTATGGGGTCAATTTTATAATTAATTTTACTAAGAAAGTTTTTAGAAAATAAGGTTGAAACTCTAGCTATATATAATCTAATTTAAGTCAGTATAGAATGACATATTTTGATAAAAGATACTATTCAAAATACTCAAGTAGAGAAGATTTAACTACACATTTGAAGTAAGAGCCTAAGAATCTCTTTCTTGTCAAATTTAAATTTTATTTGGAATTCGAGTATTTTTTTTTTATGTGTGTATTTTGGCCAATAGGGAAACTATTTAAATATCCAAGAATTTTTAGTGTATTTTGAATAACAATTTTTAGTGTTTAATTAATATTATATGTATTTTTATATATTATTTACTATTTTCAAAATTTTTTTTAAAAAAAGTTACTAAAATATACACTTGTTGCGATAATCCTAGATTGAAGCTGCAGATTTAGGCATAATGGAACAAGGGTCAGATTTCTGCACAGTTTTTGTGTTAGGAAACTGTACCCGAATGGATGGATTTGAGGAAAAACAAAAAAAAGTTAGGTTTGAGTTCTGACAAGTTTAAACAAAAAGAAATAAGAAAAAAGAAGAAGAAAGAAATAATGGCTGTTTTTCCGTAAGGCACATGGCCTAGCTTGTACTTAGAGTTGTCATCATCTCAAAAGAAGATAATGCTGGCAGGTGGCAAAAAAAAAAAAAAAAAAACCGTGTACCTGAAGAGGAGTCCACGTGTTGCTCTTCTGTGACTTTTAACCTTATGCATTCTATAGCTCTTATAGGGTATTATTAGTGGTAGAAAGTAAAGAAAATATATACGGTAAATACGTGGATTTTTGCGTTGAGAGGAAAATTATGAAATATTTTTAATAGTTTTTTTTTTTGGTGAGTACCATTATTATTATTTTTAAATTATTTGGGAGTATTTAGTAGAGTAGTTTGAGAATTGTTGTTTAAAGTTTTTTGAAATATGTGTGGATAAAAAAGTGTGTGTAATGTTGTTTAAAATGTAAAAATGTGAGTTTGAACTCACTTACCAAACAAACCCTTAATTAGTGAGGATAGTGCTTGAAAATTGTTTGGGTGATATTTAAGAATTTTAGAGAAAGTATTAGAGAAAAGTTCTTTGTGGTGAGTTAGTTGAGGTAAGTAATCTTATCCTAATTGGTTTTATTTTATGTATTTTAACTACTGAAAATTGTTTACAGTTGTTACAATTTTATTTTAATTGTTTTAGCTACATTGATTTAAAGTAAAGAATAAAGAATCATGACAAATATATTTGATTTACTGAATATATAATTTTATTTTATATATATATACTTGAATGAGATATATTTTTGTTTGAACTATAATTTGATATATATGATTTTAGATAATTTGACTATGTTTTAACTTTGATACCCAGCTAATGAAGGTTATTCATTGGTACTTTGATATCTAGCCAATGAGGGTTATTCATTGATACTGAAACTAGTTCCATCTAGGGCATCACGAGCTTATCGTGTTTCTGGACCCAGCTAATAGGAGATATACATTAGCACAAAACTAGTTTTATCTGAATCTGATGCCCAGTCACAGGGATATAGTGTGACTATAGTCGTAAAGATTGTTAAAAATATGAATTATGTTGAATATTTGAATTATTTAAAGTCTTTGAAACTATTTATGTGTTTTTGGAACCTATTGTAAATTATAGCTTGATATATATGGAAAATTAATTAATTTCTAATTCATCTTTGATATATTTGTAACATTTAAAATATTTGATCCATATACAAATTATTATTTTACAGATCTATTTGCTTAATAGAACTTAGAACTTTTTAGGACTTTGGTTACTTATTGAGTTGTCAACTCATCACCCCCTCTCTTTCTCCTTTCAGAGTCTGATTAGGAAGAGTAGCATGTGTTTGGGCTTTCGTTGAGATGTGCGTATGAGTGAAGTTTAGGACTCATTGGAATAAGATTTGGACTTTTAGGTTTAATATTGTCTTTTGTTCAGACTTTAGTCTTAAAGATTTAGTTTATTTTCTTTATGATGTTAGAAGATTATTATTTTGGAAATCCTTTGAGAATTGCATTATTGAAGATATTTTTGGATTTATTAATGAATTTTCTTTGAGGATAAATTATTTAGTTGTTAAGAAAGCTTTTCACACTTGTAGGGTGCAAACTTTATAAGTTTGTGGATGTTGTCACATGCCTAGCATTTACTTGGGTTCTGGGCAGGACAATAAGAAAGAGTAATTATTAGGTGCTTTTAAATTATAGTGACATCAAATGTGGTGTTTTATCCTCTCATATTTATGGTAAATTTTACTAATTAAATTTATGGTGAGATCCACTCTAAAAAATGTGAGAAGAAGGAACATCACATCACTGTACTTCCAAAACACACATTTAGTGGAGTGATCTTAAGTATTGTAGATGAAAGAATGTGCAATCAAACAACATAATATATATATATATATATATATATATATATATATATATATATATATATATATATATATATATATATATTATGTTGTTTGATTGCACATATATATATATATATATATATATATATTTGTGTTGAGGTAAAACAATATTGAAATGACAATTCATTTTATTAAAAATAGAAGATGACAATTCATTAGATACATAAATTGGAATTTTCCAAGCAAAGCAAACCATACAGTATTCCATCATATTTGAATGTCAACAAAAAGTACGAACATTAAGAGTCTGTTTGAAATCTGCTTATTTTGCTGAAACTGAAATTTTTTTATTGAAAATACTGTAAATAAAGGTAAAAGTTAGCAAAAATAGTATAATGAGATTAATAAATAATACCAAAAAGTGCAGTAAAGTCTATGAATAGTATCAAAAATAAGCTGAATAGTAAAATAAATTGGCAAAAAATAAGTTATCCAAATGCAACCTAAAAGTCTTGAGACCATATCTAGTACAGCATAAATTATATGTCATGTAAATGTCCCTAAAAAGTTTTGAGACAATGTCTCATTCGCAAAACTGTCGACTCAATCCGTTGGTAATTGGACTGACTTTGCCCGTGAACCAGATCTGCAGAAATAATACAGTGACCTCAGGCGTTGTCTACTGCCATTTCATAGAAAATACTAACGTTGAGTATCTGAGCAGTAGCCATCTTCATCTTTACAGGTGTGCTGGCACCCTTCTTCTTCTTCTTCTTTAGATTCCTTGTATTTTTGTCCCTCTCTACTAAAAATTAGATTAAACTATTTAATATTTGGTGTATTTTCATTTTATACTTTCATGTTTGAAAATTTTCATTTTCTTAATGTTTGTTACTATTTTCAATACGGTCCTCCACCTTTCCCCACCCGCACAAACACACGGATCAGCAACAAACCCAAAATAACATACCAAGGTTGATCCAAGTGATAACTGAACTATTTTAACTTAATTAAAAAAAAAAAAAAAAACTTAAATCAATAACAAAAAGAACAAATCCAAGTGAAATTAGAATTTTGAAATTTAGAAAATGAAGGGAGGAGATTGAAAAAACAAAACAAAACCCTAACCCTAATAGATTTGGGATCGCTGAGCATATATAATTCCTTGATCACAATGGAAACCTACCAAATAGCATCACATTGCATGGCTAAGGTTGAGGAACAACTCATTAGATTCGAGCCCCACATCTAAACTAGGCTGAGCTAAAGTATTTTGGTTAATTTCGACTGCTATGCTTTGATTGACGATGAGTTCTTTGACATGAAACTTGATACTTTTCAGATGGATTGGGTCCAATAACTTCAAACTATTGATATTGTCTAATTAAGGGTCAAACCTAACCCGCTCAACCCATGATTAGCCTTGTGCATGGTCAAGACGCAACGAGTCACGATGAAGCCTTACTGATGCACCCTTTGCACATTGCATTGTGTTCTCTCTCTCCTAAAACACACACACACACACACAAGTTGTACCACTATCATCTTCCACCCCTGACTGTCGCCAACTCTAAGGCACATTCTACTTAAACATGAAAAAGCTCAACCCATGTTCAATGGCGACTCCAATAATATTTTTATTTTTTAGGGGGTTATTCAAATTCGTGTTGAAGAGGTTGATAAAGAGCTCTTAGTAAATAAATTTTTTTTTCATCTTGATCATTATGATAATGTTGATGAGATCTTTTGTAACTTATGATCCGAAAGAAGATTTTTTTTTAAGTCAACATGAATTCTTTTAGATAATAAATCTTAGGTAGGAGATAAATCTTGCGGTATATGTGACTTTCTTATAAAAAATTTATTCATAGCATTAGCAAAAGAATTAAAGATAAATTATAAGTTCATTGGGCATATGTTTTCCTAGTATAATGAAGATATTAATTATTATTGCTAAGATTAAATCTTGTAAATTATCTATTCTCTATTACTATAATAAAGTTATTAGTTATTGTTGTTAAGTGAATTTTAGTTATTATTACTTAGAATACTCTAATTCAAAGGTCTTTCCTGAATTTTTTGAATAAAATTCCCTTTACTTCTTCTCAAAAAAAAAAATAAAAAAAAAATAAAAAACAAAAAAGAATACTCTAATTCATTATTTATTATTAGTTTTTGTTTTTACTCTTTTCAATTCTTTTATTTAACAATTGAACTCAATTATGACAACTTACAGGTCTTTGTAATTCATTAAGAAGAATTTTGTTGTGTTTTTTACATTACTCTATTAAGAATTCAATGCAACAATACAATCATTAAAAAATATGTCTTCACTCTTCACTGTCTCATGTCCCACTTCCACTATCTCACACTTAATTTTCTTTTAGTGTTTACACTTTACAGCTCATTTAATTGTTTTGTTTTGAGATTTAAGATCAACAAATTACTAATTTTTGTTGTTGGACTTACTATTTTTTTTCTTGAGATTTTATATCAAATTGGTTTGATGTTGGGTTTTTTTGTTTTTTCTTTTTGTTTAAGAAGGCCAAGATAAATTTTATTATTGAATTGATTTGTTCTTTGGACTTAATTTAGGGGTTCAAAATTTTATTTTAAGGTATTCAAAACAAAAATATTTTAGAATGTTATATGTAAAAAAAAGAAAAAAAAAAGAAAATCACAAGTCAGGGGGTTCATTTGAACCCCTGAACACCATGTGGCGTCCCCACTGCCCATATATGTTGTTGCCACCGTCCACCTGCCAGTAACCATAGTTGTGAGAGAGAGAGAGAGAGAGAGAGATTTGATTTATTGATTATTAATAAAAAAAAAAAAAAAACTGATGTGAATTAAACATTACTCAAAATGAAGTAGATTCAAATGGGACATTACGTAGTTTGAGTTTTTAGGCATTACTTTAACGGCCACATCAATCACGGAGACAGATGGAAGAATAAAATTGAAAACGCAATCAACTTGAGAGACTAAAATGAAATCTTTCAAACATATAGGGAAAACTTATATTAAGTTGATCAAGATTTTTAATTGGCAAAATATAAAGGAATAAATATATTTGCTTCTTTCGAAAATAGATATCCTTGTCAAAGCTGATCAAGATATTTAATGGATCGCAATCCTCTAATCATCTTTGTTTTTAAATAAAGTCTTCAAACATTTGATCCAAAAAAAAGTCTTCAAACATTTAGTAACATTAATAATGTTTAACAATACATTTTATTTCTCTTATCATTGGCACCTTAAATATATATATATATATATATATATTTTGGATGGTTTTTTAGAGCATCATCATTGGTAGTGCCAAAAATTTAGCAATTTGACACTACAAAAAGCTATTTTATCTATTTTACCACTTCATTTTACAAAACACCCAACACCAGTGATTTTTTTTTTTTAGATTGACAACACCAGTGATTTTATTTTAGCATTCATCACAATAAAATAATATAAACAATGTAATAAAATAATATACCTATTAAAATAAATAACAACCACCACTACCAACATAATAAAATAATATATATATTAGGGATAATTATAGTAAACTTACCTGGGGTATGACCCGTTTTTACTTTGCCTACCCGTGGTTCAAAACTTTACATTTTGCCCACCTAAACTTCAATCCGTTACTCATTCGTTATCCACCTCACCCTCAGACGTTAGAAAAACACCATTTTATTAAAAATCAGAAATAACACAGATCAAAAACACGAACCATTGAATCTTTTCCTCACGAACACAAGAACACAACATTTGTAAATATAGTTCAAAATTTTCAATTACACATCCAAAACCAATTAAATCCTCTGAATCCAGACCAAAAATCCCTCTCATTTTTCAAACCACTAGCAAGCCAAAATAAAATAAAACCCACAACCAAAAAGCAAAAAAAATAAAAAATAAAATAAAATTTTGAAACCCACAAAGCGTTGCTACCCACTCCACCACCACCACTATCAGAACCCACAACTCAGCACCACCACCACCTCACCCACAATCCACAACCACCACAAGCCACAACCCATAACCCCACCATAATCAGATCATTATCAAACCCACAACCCAAAAGCAAAAAAAGAAAAGAAAAAAAGAAAACCCATGAAACAAAGATAAGTGTCAATCCGAGATTGAGCTCCATTTTGGCTGAGACGGAGGACGAGATTGAGCTCCATTCTCTCTAAACCACCGCCGGCCCTTATCCTGGATTTGTTCCAAACCATTAAGACGGAGGCTGAGACTGAGACAGATGCGAGAACGAAGGAAATCAGATGAACCCACAACTAAAACCACAAAAAAATGAAACCCATGAAACAAGAATAAAGGAAAATGAAACTCATTGCTGTGGTGGCCGATGTCCTCCTTAACTCCACCATCAGGGAGAGGGAGAGAGAGAGAGAGAGAAAGAGAGAGAGAGAGAGTAATATGGAAATTCTGGGCATATGTTTGTTTTGAACCATGGGTAAATATTAGTTAACACTTTAACACTTTACTTGTGGTTAGGTTTGATTTTTCTGGGCATATTAGTTAACACTTGACTTGTATCATTCACTCCCTTGCTGTTAACTAAATATTTGTTTAAACTTAACACTTTTCCTGTGGTTAGGTTTGATTTTTCTAGGTATATGTTCTCATAGAAGTTCTTAAGTAATCAAAAATCATAACTTTTTTATTTTTGTTATATTTTTTTTTTCTCTAAAAATATGTTTTTCTAACGTTTGATGGTGAGGTGGGTAACAGATTGAAATTCAAGTGGGCAAAGTGTAAAGTTTTGAACCACAGATAGGCAAAGTAAAAACAGGCCATACCCTAGGTGGGTTTACTGTAATTATCCCAAAATACAAATGTTTTTTTTTTTTTTTTACCATCTTAGCTACAGTGCACAGCCATCTTTGGCTGTGCATTGTAGCTCAACAGCCAAAAAATATGGCTTTGCTCCACTAATGCAGCACACTTTTGTTATATTTAATTGCTAAATTTAACATTTTACTTATTTACCTCCACCAATACTAATGTAACAATAACTTTCAAGTGACCATCATAGTATTTCTTAAAGATTTGTCCCAAGCTCAAATTATTATCTATCATGCTTGGCACATCATAATAATAATAATAGATATCAGAAATAGATGGGTGATCTTCATTCTTTGTAAGGATCAAAATTTTATATTTTCCGTTTACTAAAACTTTGGATGAGTCACTAAAAGTAGCATTCCTAACAAATAATTCATCAAACTCCACAAACATCTTTTTATCCCCATACAAATAGTAGCTAGTGCTAGTGTCGACATACCCCCACATTCTTATCTTCTTTTTGTCTTCTCCTTTGTATGCTAATAACAAAGTCGACCCCACTTCTTCATATATATATTTTTTTTCAACAAAGTTGTCTGTTTCCTCAACATTATCCTAGACATTTCTACATTCTTAAGCATAATGTATAATTCTTTGGCAAATATAACATTTACTACTCTCTCTATCCCAAGATGTTGGTATTCTATTCCATTTTGGAATATTCCAGTATTTAGTCACCTTTGAAAAATTAATATATATAAATTTCTTAATTTACCCTTTACTTTAATTAAAAAGTCAATACTGATGATGTGCAAATCGTCAGTAGTCGTCCAGATGGAGCTGAATCCTCATGAGTGTACCTGCAAATGTTGTGTGAGGCTTTCCTTAGGTGGACATCGGTGTGGTGCTTGCCACAACACCTCCGATGCCGAAGTCAATATACAGAACCCTTTAAAAAAGAAAGCTTGGGATATCAGAATACTTATGCTTATGAACTTTTGGGTGTGTATGTATGAACCATGTCTGTCTCTAATGAGTGTGTATATATAGCTTCATAGTTTCTAGCCGTTGGGGCCTTAATTGCGGCTTTAGTGCTTCTTTTGTAACGCCTCAGGGCTTATTAATGTGGGTTTTGATGAGCCTTCAACGGTCTATCAACTAATTAGTAACTGTCCAAGGCATTGAATCTTTTTATTAATGACTCGCCTGCCTTCATCTATGCCGTGTCAAGGTGGACGAATATATTTGATGAAGTCTTCTGGGAAAAGAGAGTTCGTCGGTCCCATTAAATACCATTCTTTTATTATAGTTTTAATTTATGAGGTTAGTAGTGTAAACTTATACCCTTTTAACTAATAAACAATGCATTAAATAATGTTACCCTAAAAAGTTAGATCTCTTATGATTTGTGAATTTTTACTTTTCTCTTCATAATTAGGAGAGTTATGACCATCAGTTCCTCCAGGTTCTCTTCCTCAACCTTGTCCAAATCCTTAGACTCTTTGGTTACTTTCATGACATCATTTCTCATTTAAGGCAAATTTAGATTGTAGAACTTACTCCAAAGGCTCTACTTCTTCATGTTGATGAGCCTTTTATCCTTAGGCTTGTAAATTTCCAACGAGCTGATCAATGGTCATTGACTCAAAATTTTTTGGCTCCTTAATTGCCACAACAATATAATCGATTTTTGAGATTAGTGACGGTATGATTTTTTCTACCACACGTACAACATCAAAAATTTAGCCATACCTCTTTAATTGGCTTACAGTGGCCAATATTCTTGAAAAAAAAATCCAAAATTGATTCATGCTCTTTCATGTTCAAGCTTTTAAACTCATATTTTAATGTTTGAAAGCAAACTTTCTTTACCTTATCAACTCTTAGAGAGTTTTGTATAATATCATACTTGTTAGCATAAAATTGCATTTGCAACTTTCTCGAATATGGTTTCATCCAGACCCTGATAGACCAATGTAAAAGCCGGTTGATCTTTCTTTTAAGCCTTTTGAAAGGCTTTCTTTTGATTTGGAGTAAAAAATGCTTCATCTTGTGACTCCACATAATGTTTCTCCACTATCTCCCATACATCTTGGAATCCAAGTATATTCATTCGGATACTCCAAATATCAAAACTTTCTTAGGTAAGAAGTAAAATTTGAAATAACACCATACCGTTCAGTTAACATTAACCACAAATATCAGAACTCTCTCTTGTATTTGTATTTTCTTCTTCTTTCACTCTTGCATTCAAACTGATGAATACATGCTTTATACAGCCTTCATGCACTTTCATAACCTTTATTATATTTATTACATTAAATAAATAATAACTCTCATATTTAAATCCTATACTAACTCATCTCATGAATAAAATTCATTAA
This sequence comes from Quercus parvula, assembly GCA_030820535.1. Taxonomy (NCBI): domain Eukaryota; kingdom Viridiplantae; phylum Streptophyta; class Magnoliopsida; order Fagales; family Fagaceae; genus Quercus; species Quercus parvula. The sequence goes on from JAUAME010000007.1 coordinate 30,307,633, forward strand.
AATAGTCATGTTTGTTTCTCCAACAAGCATGCTGTTTTCAGATCAATTAACTACCTCTGCAACCTGTTAACGAATTGTTGTCCCATGAAGAATAAATGTTTCTGAAGTTTAGTACTGACAATGGAATTGCAGCATAAGCAATAGAGTTCAAAATTTGAATTTATGGTTAAAAATAAAAGAACAACAGCTTCTATATTCTCAAAGGATTAAGGCTAACATTTTCTAACTAGTATAGGGACATAAGTCCTGTTAGAGAGAGAGAGAGAGAGAGAGAGAGAGAAAGAGTTAAAGTAAGCAGAACAACTTACTTCCATTTATTCTACAAAAAGAAACTAATATATACTAACCATTTTATTCCCATTTTGCCAAGCAAACTTGGCAGTTAGTGGTTATTTTTTGAGGTAAGGAAAAGCAGTAGTAGCCCCCATGAACGACGTCCTCTTAACAAATCTCCCTTTCATTCTAGGCCTCTTCTCCGCGTTCAGTTTCCTTACTTCGTACCTTATCTTCTTTGAAAACAAGCGTGTTCTTCTCTTTTCTCTGTACCTCGATACCCTTGCTTCTCTACCTTCATCGCGACCTCCCACATGGCCTCCAACTCCTGTGTCTCCTCCTCCATATTGGTGATGAAGATCTCCATTGTACAAACCCTTTAATATTACAGACACATTTTTAGTGCATGTCAATCAATGCTAACCCTTAAACAATAAGGAAAATCCTGTTACACACAGTGTTGTTATGATTTGAAAACGTGACTTTAAAGATTCATGTATGTTTTGTTATGCAGTGAGTGTGTCAGTGTGCATGAATTATGATTAACCTCGAATCCATCATAATATTCTACCATTTGACAGATTATAGATTGAGCCCTTTGCATGTGAAGAGTGAGTGAGTATATTGTGTTTTGTATTCGAGTAGGAAATGAAAATAGGGCGAGAGAGAGGTAGTACCATGAAGTCTCGCCAGCAGTCATCAGGATTGAAGTCTGGTCTTGTTCCTGTTGTCCAGGGAGAACATTGGCTATCCCAAGCTGTTATGACTGCCTCATGGTTTAGCCTCAAAAACATTTCCCTCTTCATCTCCTCTTTAAATTCTTTGCCATTCATCATCTTGGTCTCAGCCATGGAAATTAACTTCACCTCCTCTCCAGCTACTGGGGACTCATAATCAAAGTTCCAATCCAATGTTTCACTCATCATATCCACCGGCGGATTTAATTGACATTCTACAATAGCTTCCATTTCTTCTTCTTCTTCTTCAACTTTGACTCTTCCCTCTCCAATATCAGTGCACAAATCAATATCATTTTCTTCTTTACAATCTAAAAGTCCCAATCCTTTGATGTCGCAAGACTCTTCATCAAGTCCCTTGCCTAATAGGCTCTCAACATCAGCTGCAAACTCAGCAAGATCCGTGTCTGAGGGCAAAAGCCCATGTAAATCATCCAAGTCACATGCCCCATCATGTCCACAGCCATCAGCCACTGCTTTTTCCACTTCGTTATTCTTCGCCATAATGCTTTCATCACTTCTCTCATCAACACTTGTTTTCCCCATTTCATTGCAAAGTTCAGAGGCAAAAGGGTCGAAGATAGGAACCCGATAAAGAAGCTGTTCTTCATTGCCGTCATCCTGTGAAGCCTCTTCACTGCCAATCTCTGGAACAAAAGGCAGAAGGTTCAAGAATTTCTCTTCCTTTTTAGCTTGTTGCACCAATGGAGACTTGTTTTGACGTGGGGTTCGGGCCTTGCGTGTGAAACCCTGGTGCCATGCCGGTGGAGAGTCATTGTTGGGCTTGAAAGATGAAGTTTGGAGACGAACCCTTTCATGTCTGCGTGCTAACTGGTTAGCAGAATGCACCGATGCATCGCATGCTTGGCAAAGAAAAGCATCATCAGCTGCACAAAACCAACGAGCCCGCCTACATAAACAACTATCACAAGCTCGTGCTGTCTTGCCTCCCAAGGCATTTGCAACTTTCTTTTCAGTTATCATTGAAGCAATTTTATGTTATGAACTACAAAATGTTTAGGTGATATGAACTCACTGAAGAGAAATAGCAAACAACTATCACAAGGAATATCATTGAGGTGCCTTCATATTCATATACTTATTTTTGGGGCCCAATTGATTCAATTATTGTGAGGGGTTAGAGTTAGACCCACATGGGCGCGCTTTTAATTACCACTCCGCTCACAAAAAAATCATTAGTTTGCTCTCTGTGCATGTGGTGAGCCCGTGCACTTTTGGTGGTTTCTACAGGAAAAAGATGGTGAATTTTGGGACCCAATTCTTGGTCTTATCTCAGTGTTTATTGGCTAGACTTTCGAGTACATCTTATACTCTGAATTCCTATTGGCTATCTGTCTAGAGCAGGGATTTCCTTGTGGGCCCAAAGGGCGGTAGAGAAAGATCGGTGAGTTTGTGTCTGTAAATTTTGAGTTAGACCCTTGTGTTTTTTTTCTTCTTCAATTCAATTATTCCACTTAGAGCCTTAAAACTCTTTGTTTTGCGGTCCCCCCTCGTTGCTTTCAAACTCTCACTCTTTATTTATTAAGCAATTTGAGCCAAATTAAGATTCATTCTCCACCAGTTGATAGATGCACAATAGTACGCACGAGTAGTTAAATTTTTTGATATGGTGTTAACTGCACTGGTCGTTACTTCTGTTATGTTTCAAACAACACTCACATTCCCACCAATCAACCATATCCAAACAAAGCCAACCAACCCAATACTTCAAAATCAGACACCAAAATCCAGAACAAAAGAGGGAAAAAGAGTTTGAATAACCTTTGTTGTCGAGCTTTTTCATCCTCATGAGAAAGATCCGGTCCGAAATCGCAGAAATCCATAAGACTTAACCCATTGCAGTTGACAAACAAAGTTAGAAGCCAATCTTAACCAATGTGCTACTGTATTGAAAAGTAACAAAAATTGATAAATAAATCTCTCTTTTAACTTAAAAAGTTACTCAACTCCTTAAAAAAAGTATTGATTTTAATTAAGACAAAAAAACTCAACTTTAATTAATTTACTGACTCTTATCAATCGGACACTTTATTAAAATTATAATTGATAGATATGAGGCAAATGGTTCAATTTTGTCATTTTGCTCGGAAGTTCATAACACAATTAATAGTACGTACATGCATGTTTTTGTAATTGAAACGAGGAATCTTTTTGCAAATTTTCAGCATAAAAAAGTTGAGATCTTTCCAAGCAAGACAATGTTTCACATATATCTTGCTGTAAACTTCTTGCTAAAAATGATATTTTATGTATGATTTTGAAATTATGGTTAGGTTTATGCCATTCACACCGTCCTCGACTAAAGCATATTTTGGTCATCTAAATTCCTTGTCATGGACTCCGGGATATCTCTAAACTCCAAAAACAAGAGGAATCTTGGTACCATGTTGTTATCATTTTGATGATGATGGTCTAAAATCCAACAAAACTGATGGAATGGATGTATCATTTACCTTTGGACATCTGGTCTGGTGAATTTTCAAGGAAGTAACTCAATTTCTTTTGGGTCTTGACTTGACTCCATGCTTATCTGCAAGAAAAATTTTCTGGTAAAATTGAAGCCCCAGAAGGGTAGACATCGATCGGCTAACTAAGGAAAATTTGTTTTCCTGTACAAACATAGAACTTCTTCTAAATAATTTTCTTGAACGAAGAAAATGTTTAAAGTTTCTATAATTAGTTTCTGTTAATTCTTCTTTTGCTAAATATTTTAATTGGGCCCTGCTAGATCTTGTACAGATTCTCATCAAATCTTTTATATATATATATATATATATATATATTTTTTTTTTTTTTATATATAAATAAAATGTGGGTGTCCATAACTCTTCGAACCCTTGATTAACTTTTTTTCATGGATGTGTGTAGTTCCCCTATTTTACACACATCAATACTTATTGGGAAGAATCTCTCGAGAACAACCCTAACATCATATACGATGTTAGTTTAGCAAAATCACCCACTAACTATTAACTTGGCTCTTTTTTTTTAGTTTAAGGGTCTGTTTGGATACAGCTTATTTTGTTGAAAATTGAAAATTAAAAACAATAAAAAAAATATTTTTTAGATTGCTGTTCACAAGGAAAACATTGTTTACTTGCTTTTTTGTACTGTTCATGTCCCATGAACAATGCAAGAGGCGCTGGGTTAGTAAAAAAAAAAAAGGGGCTGAAAGGGGCTGAAACACAATTTATGGGTTACAAAACGCGTCTGATGCAGACGCAAAACGTTGAATCCAAATAGTCACAAAATCATATTGTTAGTCAAAATTAATATTTAATGCAAAATCAAAAAAATCCAATTTATGGGTTGTCAATTCATTTATTTCATCATCAATGTTATAAAGTTTTTTCATGTTAAAGATTCCCCGGGATAGAACCAACACTAGAAGGACTAAATTGTTACATCGGGCGTCCTACAGAGGGACAAAATCAAATTTATTTTCATTTTAGGCTCAAAACAGCAATCAATGTATATATGAGTATTTTCAGTTAGGAGGGAAGGACATTACTAGATTCACAAATTTCCCTTTATTTAGTCTTTTTCTAATAAGGTATATATACTGGTATTAATAGCTTTACATTTCTCTAGAATCTTCAAAAATATTAAAGGAGGCAGTGGTTACTTGAACATTTAAGGTTGATGAATGTTAGGGACTAGGGAGTAAAACATCTTGGACTCTCAAGTGGACCAAGATGTAGGTGATGAGATCCTACCTTAAGCTAAAACAATAATTTGATATTAAAAACTCTTTTATTTTTTTGTTACTATTTGATGTGGATACCATTACGCATAATATTCCAACAAAGAATGTGGTCTGGCATCTCTCAGCCGTGATGACATTGAAACTACACATGAAAGCATGGACAGAATTGACAGGTTGAATGTTCCTATTATGTATTGGTGGAAACAGCTTCTACGATATGTATCAGCGAATTATCTTATGAGACGTCAATGTAAAATATCTCTCTCATAATATGTGTGAAATCTACATATGTGGAATTCACACACATTGTGAGATAAATATCTTATGAGACTATCTAAAGAGATAACATGTGTGAGATCTACATATGTAAAACTCACATACATTGTGAGATAAATATCTTATGAGACTATCTAAAGAGATACTTTCTCCTATATAAGGGCTTAATTGCAAACAATCGCGCTTTGATTTTATAAAGATATAAATGATTTGTTCTAATGAATTTTGTTTGCATTAGAAAAGAGAGTTCTTAGGTTTCAGCTGCAATTGTATCCAGGATATTATATTCCTCCTCTTGCACATGCATATTCTTTTCCCATTGTAGGACCAAAGGAGGGGATTTTCTCGTAATTAAGCAATACTATCTCTTTCGAATTTCTTAGGCTTTCACTCTTTTTTAATTTTTTAATTTTTTATATTTTTTATACCAAATAAACAGAAACATAGGCTTTCACTCTCGTGAATTGCAGGTTTTTATTTTGTAAATTTAAAATGAATAGATAAATGTAAGAGAAAAACCTATGTTTCTTGCAGATATTAAGTCTCAGAATGATCTTAATGTGAATGTGAATAGTGTAAATGTGAAAAGGAAATTTGTCTTTTTATCCCAGTGTCCAGTTGTGAAGCTATTATCCGTGAAAGGCGTTGGAGATTGGTTAAAGGGCTTAAAGCAATTATCAATGTGAAAAAGCCATTGCGATCATGACACAAACCTTCTACATTTGAATATATGGTATCAAAGACAACAAAGATAAAGCTAATGTTCCACAGCTTATTCAAGTATCTTGCGGCAGTAATTACCTAGTATTGCTAGCTCGTTAACACGGCACTTTTTCAAACAACTCTATTTTAGAAAAGCTGAAAGATATGATATTGCACATTCGAACTGCTTTTCTACTTGGAAAATTCTTACCTTGGAGTATGATTATGCTCGTGCCAAAGTATGCTCATAGGTCATGCTAAGGGCACTCGTTAAGAATCCATTTTAGAAAAGTTTTGACATCACTTTTATGGGAAATGAAAAAAGTTGTCAAAATATTAATTGTTTTTTTTTTTACTTTTCCAATAAAAACTTTTTTTAACTGGATTCTTAACGAGTGGGCACTCGTTAGCATTTCCTTGCAAATAATGCTAATTAATTTATGAGAAATGTTAGTGCCCTAAGAACACTCGTTAAGAATCCAGTTAAAGAAAGTTTTTATAGGAAAAGTAAAAAAAAAAACAATTAATGTTTTGACAATTTTTTTCATTTCCCATAAAAGTGATGTCACCCTCATTTGTATATACCCTAGCCATGACCCTTTATTATGCAATATTATTATGCCATAAACAAGGCATATCAATTATTCTTGATTCAAGTGTAATCAATGGCTATAAGTCAATCATTGCGTGGATATAGACCATATTTTGAGTTCTTGTAATACTCATTTTAGAATAGTAAAAATGTAGTCTCTAAGAACTTTCACAGTAGACGTAAGTCGTCAAGCTGAATTATATTAATTATTTTCTTGCTTCCACATTCTCTACTTAAATATTTTATTTTAACATAGTATCAGAGCCATTTTGTGACCTTCAATAGGGTCTAGAGCTTTATGAGCTTACTTCCAATTTGTCAATTACTATTGATTGCAATGTGGTTGGGCCCACTCAACATATATTACAACCTATACTTGTATATTTTTATATATTTAACAATGAGTCAAGCGCACACATCTTTCTTATTGGTTGTTAATGTAAATAAACCGAATAGAAATCTCATGTCCCTTTTTTGTATTCCACTTTATATTCCACAAATTATGACTGGTCATATATTCGATTTTTTTTCATTTTAAACTTTGGTTATTTTATAAGGAATGAAAATAAAAATTGTGGCAAGCACTGTTTAGCAGAGTAAAAAAATAAATACAAAAAGTAAAATAGAGAGTTTTTATTCCAAATAAACCTCTCAAAGAGAAGAAATTAAATTGAGAAGGCTGCCAAAATTTTCCATTTTCTAATAACATAAGGTGGTGGAACCACTGCGTGGAATTGCCTAATTAATAGGTCATATTGTTGATGTTGAACGCTTAGGTATATTATTGAGGAGTGACTAGGGATGGCAACGTGGAATTGACTAATTAATATATAGGTCATATTGTTGATGTTGAACACTTGTGTATATTATTGAGGAGTAATTAGGGATGGCAACGAGACGATGGTTTTCTTCCACTCCATCCTCGTCGATCGGTACCCACCCTAGCCTCATCCTGCCACACTCAATTCGTTTTTATATAATTTGTTAAAAGTTTATTTAAAATATATCATGCATTAATAAAACGTATAAATAAAAACAGGCTCTAACATTACATCATCTTCTCAAAGCGTATAAAAATTCAAGTATTAAAAACATAAAAACAATTCAAAATTTCAAATATAACAAAATTAAAAAATATATATAAATTTAAATCTTAAAACATAAAAATATAGTACAACAAATTTGTTATAAATTTAAAGTTTGAAAGCTAAGTGCATGCACACACATATATATGCCTTATAAAAAATCTATAAAAAATCTATTTTTTAATTGTTTAAATATAAACAACAGGAGTTCGGAGGAAAGATTTTAACTCTTGTCCCCACCCCATTTGGCTATGCAAGGTGGGTAAAACCTGCCCCATTAGGATGGATGAAGCGGATACCCATGAGGGCAGGTTTAAATTGTCATCCTTAGGGGTGATGTTAGGAATATTATAAATTTTATTACATAATTTTTATAAACTAATGTGTCACCAATCATAAAAATAAAATAAAATAAAATAAAAATTTGACATTCATTTGTTATGTTTTGAAATCTTTCAATCACATTAATTATCATATCAATTTGTAGATGTTATAAAGTAAAATTTGTAGTATCTTTAATATTTTTCTTTATTAAGAAGGTTTTAGCACATGAGAAAATGACTATTCATCCTCGTGATCAAGATATTGCTCATTGCCTTGTTAGCTAAGCCTAATACCTCCCTTATTTTTAAAGGAAAGCATATATAACTTGATTAACAATTTTGCTTATGAACAGATATCAATCAATATGGTATCCAGTGTCACAGTTGTGCATGTTCAAACCCTTGCTTTTCTACATTTCCTCCTTTCTGTATTGTCTCATTGTCCAAAAATTTTAGATCTTATTTTTTCGTGGTAAGTTATACAAGCACTCAGTGAATTTTGAACCCTAGGACTTCATCCTCATTTGTTCCTTTACAAGAAGAGGAAGTTTCATTTAAGCTTAAGCACTTTTAGGTATCATGAAGTGAAATTTGCTTATACATTTGGTAATGACATTTGTTCCTTTAGATAGGAAGTACTTCAAGATGCCATTTAATTATCACAAGAAATAATAAAGGACAAGGGCCAGTAGCAATAAATTGCAACATGAAGCTTTGCCAAGCAAGCCACAATTATTAGACATGTTTGAATACTGTGTACTTGTAGGACCAAAGGAAGCAATACCAATAGTTCGAGTAGAACCTGGAAAGGGTGATGGAGATGGAGTTACTGTTATAAATGGGATTAATGGATTAGGTGATGACGGAGATCCCAAGGGTGAGGCTGCACTATAATTTTGCTTTCCTGCACGAAAAGTGTTATTACTACAGCAGATAAATCAAGTTCGAAAATACTAAAAGTTTGGTAACTATTGATGCTAGTTGTTACCTGGGCACTGGACATAAGAAGAGCTTGATAAACTGCAGAAAGAAATAAAACATGCATTAGAATTTCAATGTTCAAAAAATTAATAAAATTTGAAATAGAAAGAAAAGGATAAATTTATTTGGTGTAATGTTTCATATGTTTGATTCATTGAGTTTAACCTTAAGGAATGAAAGTTGCATTTGCAAAGATTTAGGGCCAATGCAAAACTTGGTCGAACTAAACCTTAAGGGTCCATTTGGATTGCGGAGGAAAGAGGAAAAGTGGAGAAGAGTAGAGGAAAGTTGGCTAAAAATAGACTAATTTTAGGCTAAATCTATTTTATTCTATTCTACTCTCCCTTCCTCCCTCCCCCTCAATTCAAACGGACCATAAGTTGGCCTGTGTTTATGTGAGTTATTAATTCTTTCATTTTTTCCTGTACATGTATTAGGATATTTTAGATCTATCTTGTCCCACAGTAGCATTAATTCTCATAGATTCTTTATAGTACATTGTTCAAACATATCACCCATTTCACATTTTAAACGTGGACATATCAATAAAAATGTGAACATTGTGTGTGAAATTATAGACATTGTGTGTATAAAGTATACACTAATGAATGTGATAGAACAATTACTGTTGCTTTTTTACCTTCTGAAAATTTTGCCACCATGATGGCCACGGTACATACACGTACTGACATTGCAACCAGCTGCTGTTTGATTCACATACGCATCACCAATAAAGAGATTAGATCCTTTGCACTGTAAATGAGAGCATGGGACAGCGATGCCAGATGGAAAACATTGCAAGCTGATGAGCAAGAATACAAAAACAGATGTGAAGATACATGCAGAACATGAAAAATAATAAACAACAATATTTTTTTTTTAAAAATGTAATTAGTGTGTAAATGTATATTGCTTACTTGAGATCGGATGCTCCACAATTGCATTTGATGCAGTTGTTGCCAGTTAAAGCATACGAACCATTTGGCACAATTAGACTCTCATTGTACCAGTTAAGATTTTTCGAAGAACATGCTGCATTGATGATAAGTCTATGGAAGATTATTTTAATGAAGCTGGTATATCTATCAATGTGTGCAAAAGTGCAATTTAAGGTATTCTTGGCCATGAAAGAGCATAGGTTCATCTTAAAAACGATTACTTTATTTGCATGCACCTGTAGAGGCCAAACTCTTCTACTCAGATAACTGATTGCATAAACAAATCAGCTAGCACCTAAGGAACCAAATCAACCAATAAAAACAAGAACTTTTGCATTTCCTGCCAGGATATGAACACAGCCTAAATGTAATTCTTAAGGCTCTGCAAACCTTCAAACAGGCTTAATTGGTTCATGTACCATCACTCGCTATTCCGGGTTACTGAAGGTTGAGCAGCAGCTAAGCTTTGGGCAAATTTGCCTCTGCAAAGGGTAGGGAGGGGAACCAAAAACAGGTAATTACAAGGAGGAATCCAATTGTTTATATTATATATTAATACAGTGACAAGCCAAACCAAATTATTATAGAATGTTTTGGACCACCCTTATTTTCTAGTAGAGGGGCATGCTACTAGCTAGTATGTAAAGGTTGTGTGATTTGCTGAGATTTAGTGAGTACAGCCTTCTTGCAACTAAATGTAACCATAAAAGTGTGTGCGCTCAAGTATGTACCTAACAATTTTGACTTTTGTCTTCTATGTGTTTTGTTATTATTGTTATATGTACGCAGTATTTTTTTATCTTTTTGGTTGGAGGTGTCAATTGAAGATTTTAGCGTGTAGTTTCGCAACAATAATACCCTTTAACCCAGAAGTATATGAATATGCAAAATGTCTACCACATTCACTTAATCAAAAAATGAAGGAAAAAGAAGGTGTGCCACATTTTAAATTCTTGACCAAACAAAAAGAAAAAGTGATTATAATAGAAAAATCTTGTTACACACTCGATATTGCACACTCTATACACACTTCCTTTAAAATCATATTTTAAGACACGATTTCAGTTAAAATTACAAAATTGTATATAAACAAGATTTCATAATTTTAATTGAAATCGTATTTTCAAAACACGATTTCAACCTACGTGGTAGTGTGTATATGGTGAATGTATACGTAATAAAGAGTATAATTAGATAATCATTACTCTCACAATTTGACACATGTATAGAGGAGAATTTATTGGCTTCCGTACTGACCAGACCAATTTTTCTTGATCAATAAGTACAATTTCTTATTTTTTGGTAAGTAGCTAGATCAGTAAGCACATGTCATAGAAAGCACCTAACATCAACATAAAATCCTCAAAGCTGTGAGTGTCATAAACTAAGCTCTGCTAACCTGAAATTGGAATGGCTAATATGTCTCCCTGATCAATTACCGGTTGTCCAAGCCCATTGATAGCCTCCAAGTCCATAACAGTTGTGCCGAATTCAAGTCCTATGCTGCTCAAGTTCTCTCCACTTTGCACCACATATGACATGTACACTGTGGTGACCCCATTGTTACTATTGTTGAAGCATGTACATGGCAACGGTATCACTAGGCTCTGCCTGTTTAACAATGGGTTACTGGCATTAATACCATTCACAATTGTAATTTGCTCAGCACTAACAATCCCACCATATCCATGTGATACAGATTCTGCAGTGTCAGCTTCCTGGACTCTATAAGTGGTTGACATAGACCGTCGGATACCATCCACGCATGGACATGAAATGGGTACTTTCACAAGAGAGTTAGCTCGAAGAATCTGATTCCCTAGTGATGGTATTTCAGGGTTGATGGAGTTAGCAGCTAGGATATCAGAAATATTTACTTGGAAACGAGATGCAATCTCAGAGATCTTAGAGTCCCATGGCAAAATATAAGAGAGAAGAGAGGTGCATGAGTCTGAAGAGCTACATGGTTCGATTACAGATTTTGCATGTATTAGAAGAGGAGTAAGAATGAAGAATGAAAGAATTGGAAGGACTAGAGGAGGAAGAAGTTGAACTAGATTTCTCATTTAACTTTTTTGTAAGTTGCTAGAATTGTGTTGGAATAAGATAGTGTAGTGTTAAAGATGTTATCCTTATCATTCATTCAATAATTTTGGAATGATGTTAGGTGTATGTATTATAACTACGAGGCACAAGGTGACATCCTGGATAGTTGAAGAGACTTTGAAAGGAGGATATGAATCATATGATGGTATGGTACTTATCTAACTCACTCACAGCTAAGCCGAGACCAACCAGTCATATTGGTACAATGAATGTTACTGTTCCCAAAAACAACTGCGCAATAGATCATGCCATTTCTTTCTCCAGGTAAAAGGGGAAAAGTACAAGATCCTTAAAATGATGGGTACCAAATTAGAATTTTTGTTACATCAGGGCAACAACAGTAAAAATGAAAGAACAAAATTTATTTTAAGTTTTATGACAATGTAGCGACTTAATTAAGATGTGTTTGTTAGATTCTATTCTTGATGTGAATTTCATGTAAACAAACAGAAGCACATGTTCATATTTTTAATTTAATTAATCTTAACAATTTATATCTACTGTATTTTTATAACATATACGTAATATATTTGAAACTAATTACTCAAAAAAAAAAAAAAATTGAGGAAAATAATTACACAAATATAACACCATATAAGAAGTATCATATCTCACTATTTCAAGATACATTAACCCATAATGTCTCCATTTATGGGACATCGTATATAATGGGGGACTTTAAATGCATACAAAATCGATGGACTTGAACAATGACTTTCGAATATTAATTATTAGGTATTCATGAAACATTAATGTTAATATGATATTCCACCCACCAATAAATACAAGCTATTCAATAAAAGAATTAACTTTTTCATGTTATTTTAGAGTCTATATAATACCATTATATATATTAAAATGACTTGGATTAGGTCCTTTCGAGGACACCCAAATGATAGGCTCAATGGACTTAAAGAACTTATCATAAATCCAAAGATCCCAAGTACCATCCATCATAATATTGGTCCATGAGATTTCTACGATGGCTCATGGGTAAAGGGTGGAATAGTCATCGTCAAAGCTAAAACACCACTTTCTTATATATATGACTTATGGTACGTTTGGTAAACCATAACGGTAATTACATAGGAATAAAAATAAGTATTACAAGGAATATAAGATGTTGTAATGTAATACTTATTACTAGTTGATGATGTCGAAAATCGTCAATAAGTCACACACTCCTCACGTGTTCGAGACAACACCTGGGAAACAAAAACAAAGAAGACCTTAAAAGAGTATCGGTGTGGTACCAGCCAAAAACCCTCCGAAAGTTAAGTTAGAGAACTTTCACAACTCTAGAGTGTCAGAGCTGGGGAAATTATGCGTACCTTGGTTTGTAAGGGTTTTGGGGTTTTTATAGTAAGTAGGGTTGACATTTGTTCCGTGGCATAGAAGATCTTTCCTTGTAGGGAAGATTTTCATTAATGTGCGTATCTTGCAGAATTCTTTCCTTGTAGGAATCCCCTCGATTAGGGTTCGTCGTGGAGCACAAGGTATTTCCATATATATTCATGCGTGTAGGCCAAACAAAAAGCCACATTGGAACCGTCAAGAGCCCCCTCTACTCCCGTCAACTTCCTTCCGTCAATTCTTCATCTCGTCAAGGCGGTTTGATCGTCCAATCATAAAGTCGTCGGCTTTGAGGGCAAGCTCGTCGTCTTTCACCTAGTAAGGCTGATGAGTTCTTTGACCCCGACGGCTTTATCTTATATGGACAACTAATATTCTTCCCAAAATTACTCTCATCACTCGTCATTTATTTGGTGACAACACAATAATGTAACATTGAAGACAATGGAGTGAAAGCATTTTAAATCAAATTTAAGATATATTTTAGGAAATATTTTGCTCATATAATTATATTTCCTAAAAAATAATATACATTTTTTTTTTAAATTGAAAGAGATATTAGTTATTTTTTATGATTTTTTATTTTCATAATTGTTATGTGCATATGGAAAGTTTGTTTATTTGGAAATATATTAATTTTAGAAATTAATACACCTACTAAGGAATAACTATTACAACATTTTTAGAGATGAACAATTATTCCTCATTTTAAAGAATAGTTATTCATAAGGAATAACTATTTTTTGTAATAAAAACATAACCAAACTACTGAATAGCTAAACTATATGAATAACTATTAAATTACAGTGTTTATTATAGTCTACCAAACATACCATTAGGGTACACTTTGGTACACTGGACGATAATTACGTTAGGAATGGTAATCAGAGAATAAAATGTGATACAATGGAATAGTTGTTCCTAGGGATGTTCCGGTGCAGTGCAGTGCGGTTTTAGGCCATTTTTAGCACTGCACTTTACGGTGCAGTTTAGTTAAAATCATAATTACACCACACTTTATTTTTACAGTCACATGTGTGGTGTGGTGTGATGTGCGGTTTAGAGTTTAGTCAAAACCATAACCGCATCGCACCTCATTTTTGCGGCCACATGTGCGGTATAGTGTATAAGATGCGGTTTGAACGGCTTGAAGTCGGCATATTTTTTAAATTTTGGGCTTTTCCTACCCAACCCAAAACTAATTTTTCCCTTTGTTTTGGACCAAGTTTTAAACTATTGAGCTAATTTTTCCTTATTTTTGGCTAGCTTTCCTAGTCAACACTTGCTAGAGTTATCCATTTTTTTTTTTTTTTTGAAAACTAGGGTTATTGAACTATTAATAATATATTTAATATTTAATCTTAAAAATAAATAAATATATTAATATATAGAGAGGGTGCGGTACGGTGCGGTTTGTGCGGTTTTCTTATTATAAAACTGCAAACCGCACTGTACCATGCGGTGCGGAGCACTGTTACTGGCAGTGCGGTGCACTGTTACTAGCAGTGCGGTGCAGTTGTGCCATTTCGCGGGCGATTTTGGTGTGATTTTTGTAGTTTGGTGAACACCCCCCTAGTTGTTTCTATTAATATATTTGGTTGGAAAATAGGACTAAAATAATAAATCTATATTTTTAAAACATAAGAATTTCATAATTATTATGCACATATTGATAGCTTCTATTTTTTAAAAATTAATTTTAAAAGTTATTAGATGTATCAAGGAACATAGTTGTCAAAACGTGAATTGTACTGTGAATCGATTTTTAATTTTTTTGTATCATGTATCATAAGATACACAAACACTTAATAAAATTTATAAAAAATTATAGATATACATATATAAAGGGTATATTCATTATAAGTTTTGAATATATTCAACTAATAACTAATTTATTCATCACTTACATAATAATATTTAACAAGCTAACTAAATAGATCAAACTAGCATGTATTTATAACATACACATTCAAATTGCTTAAATTCAAAAGTGATAATATATTACAAATGACCTAAAAAAATAATTTGCTTTCATCATCATTTTGTCTAATCAGCCCCATCTAAGTCAATGCTATTATCACGTTTATCATTTGCAAATTTATTTCTTCATTAAAATTTTATTCATCGTCATTAACATTTACTTTATCTTCTTGTTCTTTTTATTTCAATAATTTTTTTAAAAAAAAAAAAAAAAATCTTCTTGGCATTCTAGTTTCTTTGACTTAAAACAATAATGAAAAAAATATAAAAAATAATTATATTGTTAATTAATATCTTATTTATAGTGTAACTGTGTAGTCCAAATTTTGTAGGAGAAAGAGAGGGAAAAAACCTTATGAATATGTTATTTTATTAGGGTAAATTAAGTAACATAATAATTTTGTGCTAAAAAAAAGTCTAACAACTTGTTAGATTCAAATAAAAGTACAAATTTTAACAAAAATTATCATTTTAAGGCATTTGTCTATGTATCGTACAATATGTACAATTTTACGATATAATACGATTCATACGATACGCATAATCGTAAGTGCTCATGAATCGTACGATACAAAACTTTTTACACATGATACGATACGTATCGGACTATACTGACAACTATGTCAAGGAATAGCTATTACATATATATTTACATTTCTTTTAGAGAGGAATGACTATTCCTCAATTAAAGAAATTAGTGTGTGACCCAGTGCATGTACATGGATACAATTAAAAATAATCTTAATTACACAATTCAAATTATACATTTTTTATAGAAGAGATTCAAATTTTACATGATACTAGCATGTAGTCCGTGCTTACGCACGGAAATATTAACAATTGTGATGATAAGATGTTTATCTTAGTAGATTCAGTTTCCACATTGAGCATTATGAATGGAAGTAACTTAACACCAACATTTAAAAATCAAATTGGACACATAGCACAAAATTAAACTACAATTAGAAATTAATTTGATTCAATTTGAATTCTAAAATTGCACTTCAACTTAATATAATATATATGATTATATTTTTGTCACTTTTAACAAATTAACAAAATCTTAATCCAGACATACTAAAATCTATTAAAAAATAAGAACTGATCATTGAGCTTGGAATCTTCTTGGAGGCGCCAATGAAGCGCTAATGTATGAGAGTGTGAAGTAAGGAAGAGTGGGATTGAACATTGTGTTTGAACCCGGCCTTGCTCTAAGAAATCCGTAAGGAAGAGGAGAGGGCAGTGTGTGGATCTAGTTGGTAGAGGTTGAGAGAGGAGGAGACATGGAATGACGATATGGAATTAGGAAGAGATGATGCTTTACTTTTATAGTCTTTCTCGTTGGACTCCTTGGTTCTAGTTGTGGGATTAGAAGAGCTCTAAACTCTATTGAGATCACCTATAAAAGTGTGTAGGTGAGATGTTCTTACTTAGGCCAATGAGCATTATTATTGTGGTTTTATTAGTTTCCATGTTAAATGTTAATGCATCATTTATTTGGGCACAAAAATTAAAAAATTTAGATAAGATACATGACACAAAATTGAAGTCAAATTTATAATCTAATTAAAATTTTTTTTGAGTTTTGGTTAGGACAAGTGGTGCAAATTTGAGAATCCAATTGAAATCTAATTGGATTTTCTCTCTGCTTCACCTATTATTATATATATAGATTAGTTTACACATTTTTTAACATTTCTAAAATATGTAATAGTTTCTCATTATATACATACATACATACATACATATATATATATATATATATATATATATATATATATATATATATATATATATATATATATATATATATATAATTTAGAATTTAATTGAATTTAGACCCTTCGATTTTTGTACCTAATAATTCATTTGCCACAAAAATTAAAAAGTTAGATGAATACATGGCTCAAAATTGGACTCTAATTGAAATTTAATTTAGAATTCAACTGAATTTGGATTTTTCGATTTTTACACTCAATAATTTACTTTGCACAAAAATTAAAAATTAGATGGGACACATAGCACAAAATTGAGAATCCAATTGAAATCTAATTGGATTTTCTTTAAACTTTGACTTTTAATATATATATATATATATATATATATATATGTATATATATTGTAAGGGCGGACTTTTATTCTTAGGTCCAAAAGATGAATGGAATAAGGCCCAAAGAGCCCAATACAATAAATTTGTAGAGAGTGAGCTAAAAAGCTAAGCTCCAATGAAGTGGACAACGCCCTCAATGGGCTAAAGATGGTAAGAGAGCCAGGAAAAACAGTGAATAGACAAATGTGATGCATGAAAATTCTTCCTTGGTAATGTCCGAGGAGAGTAGTTCTTAAATATCTTTATCTTAGATTTAATTACAATTGTTGTTCTTAATGCTACAATGTTTTTCTCTATAGATTTTCTGTACCCCTTTCTCCTGGGAGGGTCTCTCACCTTATATAGCCCCCTTTAGGCGATCTTGGTCCTCCATTTGTTGATCGTTCAGTCCACCACTTGAGTGCTTGTCCCATCAGACACCTTCCGAAACCCCTTGTGAGTTGCAGCGGCCAAGGCAGCACTATTCAAGGGTTTTTTCCACATAATTGCAGTTAGGAGGTTTGGTGGGATGCATTAAATGTGGGGGCAGCCACCATCCCCTCAGTCATGTCAGGGTTAACCTCTTCTTCGAAACTTTTTCTTAACAATAGGACCTCATCTAGCAATGTGCCACTAGCGTAACCTTACTGTCCAAGCATGTGGCCTCCTTAGCACGATAATGGACTCATCGGCCATGGATACGACATGTGGCATAATTACCTTACTTAAATTCTTGTGCCTTACAATAGCCTCTAAAAACTCCAGTTTTTTCCTCTTATCCGATGAGAAAAAATGGGGTTTTGACTTTGGGAATACTAACTTTGCACGTTTCTTTGATTTCCACACGTGAAAGTGTCACTTCACATGTCCTGTAACCGTTTTGGCGCTTCAGAGTTTGCAACGTCTCATTAAATGCTCCAAGCAGTGCTTTGTTCCCCACATCCTACGGCGAGATGGAGATCCTACGGCTAGCGTTTCTCCTCAAATTTTGGGCAGGATAACTCCCACCCAATTCCTCCCCCTATGTAAGGCACCTAGGGAAATCATTTTCCTCACTTTACAAATCTTCGAGCTCTCCAGACTTCCCAAACTCTTAAACCTTTAGGGCTTTCCAAATTTCTAAGTCTTCCAGATCTTTCATAATTTTTTTTTTCAAAACTTTAAGAAGTTCCAAAAGCAACTCTTGTGCTTATTCTCGTAAGTTCTTAAACTTTTAGGTTCTTTTCTCCTTGGCCAGTATCCTCAGCCTTTTGTTCTTTATTTCCTTTCCTTGAAAATTTCTTTCACTTCACCTTAGTCTGCTTAGAGTGGTAGATTCGCTCACCTCATAGACTTCTCACCGATATGGAGGGATTTAGGGCTAAGTACCACATTCCCCAAGAAGTTTCCCTGCGATACTGTGCTCCGAGTCAGTGGCTTACCCACAAAAGGAAAGGGGAGGTCATCATTCCCATGATTGCCTTCATAGAAGGAGGAATGACACTCCTCATGGGTAGAGTAACTAGGGACTACCTGATCGCCCATAGGCTGTGCCCCCACTAATGCGTGCCTTACATGTTTAGGGTCTTGGGTAGTGTGGATGCTTTCAACGAGCAAATGGGGCTAAACCTTTCCTGGAAGGGTATTACCTTAATTCTAGATCCTTGGTTGTCAAGCTCGTCTCATGCCTCCCCAAATCCAATAAGGGCATGAAGGATGACTTTCTGATAATCTTGGGTGAATGGTATGATGGTCTTCACTGCCCGATTCGGGAAGGAGGGCCAAATGGGGTACCCTAGGTTTAGGTCTTTTTTTTTTTTTTTTAACATGGGCATTAGCTCCTTAGTTTTGCTGTCCTCTCTTCTTCTCTAGTATTTGTTTCTTTCTGATGGTGGGTTTCATCGTTCTGACCATGGTTTTGCTTCTCAGTTGTTTTTGCAGATAAAAGGCACATAGCAGCCAACCTTAACCTCGTCAACGTAGCAAACCTCAACAAAGTACTAAAGTCCGAGGTATTTGTGAGCGAAGATAGATAGTTGAGAGCCGTCCATCTTATCCTCAACTTCGAGCTCATATCCAACAGTTTCCAAGACGTGGGCCACACGATACGAGTAGTCGATCCTAGGTTGGCGTGGGTAGACATCTTGGTGCCAAGTTTTTTAGCCCGAGACGATATTGTGCCAGTTAAGTTGCCCTCTCGTCATGCTCTCCACAAAACAGCAGCCCCACGAGAAGAGACAGCTTCCCCATCAAGGTCTCGGACTCGGAAGGCAAGCTAGACATACTTTTAGGTGTATGCACCTCCAATTTCATGGTTGCATGCATAGATGATAGTTCAGAGGATGAAGAAAAAGAGATGGCCCTAAACAGGAAGAAAGGCCTAAAGTAGCTCCTCGTTGACAGGGCCAAGGGGCCGGGGCAGAAAGACGCCTCAAGATCCCAACCTCTTCCTACTTTCCCCCCCTTCTCCCCTTGCACTTAACCTGCTTCCCTTGCCTAACCTAAAGAAGAAAAGGAAGGAAAAGGAGGTAGTCGATGAGGGGGAGGTGGTCCGCCGAAAGGAGCCAAAGCAACAAAAAAACAGCCAAGGGCTAAGAGTGGGCCTCCTCGGTGGAGAGTAGGGAGGACCAGCATGTGGCTGAGGTATGCCACCAAAACCCTACCTGGGCCCCTCGATTGGAGATGCGGTCATTCCATGGAACTCCACCATCAAGGAGTTCCAGAAAGGGCACGCCCATTATCTGGCCAAGGCCCTGGAGCAGCCCCTCCTCTTGCTAAAGGATATGGCTGTCTTGAAGTAAATGAGGCAGCTAAACCTCTTCCTGTCCCTAAAGAGGGATATAGCCCTGGTAAGTTCATTGGCATGCCTTACTAAAGGCGTTTTCCTTTATTATTATTGTTATTATTATTATAACGTACTCCTTTGTTGTTTATGTGTAGAATATCCAAGTGGTTTTGTGGTCGAGCAGTGGGTTAAGGATGTTAGGAATAAGGCTAGGGTTGAGGCTAACCTCCGCACCGAGACCAACAAGGCCTTGGGATCTGCCGAGCAGAAGAACCAAGAGCTCACCACTAAGCTGACAGTGGAGGAGAGGGCGTGGAAGAGTGTTGAGGTTGATCTAAAAAATGCCATGGACCTAGTTGAGGATCAACGCAAAAAGCTCTATTATACTGAGATAAAGCTGGCCACGGCAAAACAACAAGTTGAAGGCAGAGTTACAGAGGGCCAAGGAATCTACTCGGACGGCTAAGGAAGTGGTAGAGGCTTTGAAGCAAGCATCCTACGACCTTAGGGTGCAAGAGACTGAGGTCCACCTAGCAAACGAGTTGGCCAAGGTTTGCAGGGATTATTGTTATGAGGTATAAATGGAGGCCTTCAACTTGGCAGGAGTCCCTGCCACCTTAGAATGGAGGAAGGCTGAGAACATCTTCTACCCTGCCGATATCCGTAAGGTTCCAGCTGTGTACCCTCCTTCTACTACCCCTGCCCCAACCTCCTCCGAGCAACCCTTTACTACCCAAGCCCCTTTTTCCTTCTGCTGAGGTTTCCAAAGGGTTTGGCAAGGCTAGGGGCCAAGGCCAGGAGGCTGAGGTAACTAAGGATAAGGGCAAGGGCAAGGAGGTTAAGCTTCCGCCAAAGGCCAAGGGCTTGGAGGCTACCCTTAAAGTCAAGGATACCGCTCTCAAGGCCAAGGAGGCTAATCCCAAACCCAAGGCTAACCCTCCTCCAACCAAGGCATAGTTTAGGCTTTTCTTCTTTTGCTTAGGGCTATGTATATATATAAATATAAATATATATATATATATATATATATATATATATATATATTGTATGTCATTTTCCTTTGTTATGGAAATTTGCCATGTTCAAGATGTACTTCTTCTTTTGTTGAATGAAAAGACATAAACTTTAGCTACTGTTTTTCTTGCAATGTTTGTCTTTGGTTGGCTGTAGTTACCGTTTTACCTTTTGTTGAGATTTCAAATTGATGATGCTTCTAAGGGTGAACACCCATATCTTAACAAAAGCTTAATGGCAATGAATGGTTGTTTAACCAACAAGGAGGTCTAAGTCTCTAAAGAGAAACAAAATACTTAGAGAAGTAATGTGAAGTATTAATTTACCCAAGACAGGTGGTTCGAGAAGTCAGGCATGGCCAAAGTTCTGTTTAATACTTAAAGAAATAATGGAGAGTCTTAATTTACCCGAGGCATGTGGTCTGAGGAGCCAGGTATAACTAAGGTTTTGTTTAACACTTGGAGAAATAAAGTGAAGTATTAATTTACCCAAGGCATGTGGTCCGAGGAGCCAGACATGGCCAAGGTTCTGTTTAATACTTAGAGAAACAACGTGAAGTATTAATTTACTCAAGGCATGTGGTCTGAGGAGTTAAGCATGACCAAAATTTTGTTTAATACTTAGAGAAATAATGGAGAGCGTTAATTTACCCGAGGCATGTAATTTGAGGAGCCAAGTATAACCAAGGTACTGTTTAACACTTGGAGAAATAACGTGAAGTATTAATTTACTCAAGGCATGTGGTTTAAGGAGCTAGGCATGGCCAAGGTTCTATTTAATACTTAGAGAAATAACGTGAAGTATTAATTTACCAAACGTATGTGGTCCGAGGAGCCAAGCATGGCCAATGTTCTATTTAATACTTAAAGAAATAACGTGACATATTAATTTACCCAAGACATGTGATCCGAGGAGCTTAGCATAGCCGAGGTTCTGTTTAATACTCACACAAGTAGTTAATGCAACACATAAGGTTATAAATGAAAACTTGGCAGAGCTGCCTTTCATTAATAATAATACCTTTGCAGGTTATTTACATTCTAAGGTCGCAGCACAACTTTTTCGTCTAGATCTTTTAAGAAGTACGCTCTTATGCCTGCTATCGAGGTAATACTGTACGACCCTTCCCAATTGGACTCTAACTTCCCCTATGCTGGGTTTTTTGCAGTGCCTACCACCTTCCTCAATACTAAGTCCCCTGGGTTCAATGGTCTTAACTTTACATCAGAGTTATACCTTTGTTTAAGTTTTTGTTGGTAATATCCTAATTGAACCATGACGTTTTCTCCCCGCTCCTCAACTAAGTCCAGGCTCTTTTCTAGTAGGTTGTCATTGCTGTTTGGGGCAAATAAGCTAGTCCTTAGTGTTGGAAATCCAATCTCCAGAGGAATCATAGCTTTGTCCTTATAGTTCATTGAAAATGGGGTCTCCCCTATTGATCTACGAAGGGTAGTCTGATATATCCAGAAGACATTTGGAAGCTTTTCCACTCATTTTCCCTTTGCATCATCCAACCTTTTCTTGAGTCCATTCATTATAACCTTATTAACAGCCTCGGCTTGCTCATTCCCTTGGGGGTAAGCTAGAGTGGAATACTTATTTGTGATACCCAATTCACAATAGTACCTTCTAAAGACCTTGCTATTAAACTGAAGTCTGTTGTTTGAGATGAGGGTATGAGGAATCCTAAACTGAGTGACAATGTTCTTCCACAAAAACCTCTTGGAATCCACATCCCTAATGTTTGCTAGTGACTCAGCTTTAACCCATTTGGTGAAGTAATCGGTGCCGACCAGAAGCCATCTCCTGTTTCCTAGTGCTTTGGGGAAGGGTCCCACAATGTCCAAGCCCTACTAAGTAAAAGGCCAGAGACTAAATAGAGGATTAAAAACGCCCCCTAGCTTATGAATGTTAGGAGCAACTCTTTGACATTGGTCACACTTCTTCACATATTGTTGCGCTTCCCTTTGCATATTGGGCCACCAATATCCCTGCATAAGGGCCCTATGAGACAAGGATCTACCTCCTGTATGGCTCGCACAAATCCCTTCGTGTAACTCTTCCATGAGTGGCTCTATTGCTTTAGGATGGATGCATAGCAAGTACGGCCTAGAAAAAGAGTGCTTGTATAACTTTTGGTCCTCAGATAGCCAAAATCGTGGAACCTTTCTTCACACTTTGTCTGCCTCCCCTTTCTCCTCAAGCAAGATGTTATCCTTAAGGAATAGGACAATAGGATCCATCCAACTAGGTCCCACTCTCAGTTGATGAATCTGAACCTTCCTCCTCTCCATCTCGGTAGGGTTGCATAGATTCTCAATCAGGATGACCTGAGATAGACTCTGCGCCGAGGAGGTTACAAGGGTGGCAAGGGAATCAACATGCGTATTTTTTCTTCTAGGGATTTGGTGTAAGGAATAAGAGTCAAATTCTTATTATAAGTGCCTAACCTGGTTTAGGTATTCTTGCATTCTCACATCCCTGGCTTCTAATTCCCCTTTTACTTGGCCTACAACCAACCTGGAATTTGAAAACATCTCCACTGCTCTTCCTCCTATTTTATGAACCATAGCCATCCCCTCCAGTAAAGCCTCGTACTCGGCCTTATTGTTCATAGCTGAAAAGCCCAACTTTAAGGAATTCTTAATGATGATCCTCTTAGAAGATACTATAACCAACCCCACTCCTGACCCTCTTTGGTGTAAGGAAAAGGAATAAAAGTCAAATCCTTATTACAAGTGCCTAGCTTGGTTCAAGTATTCTTGCATTCTCACATCCCTAGCTTCTAGTTCCCCCTTTACTTAGCCTACAACTAATCTAGAATCTGAAAACATCTTCATTGCTCTTCCTCCTATTTTCTGAACCATAGCCATCCCCTCTAACAAAGCCTCGTACTTGGCCTCATTGTTCATGGCTGAGAAGCCTAGTCTTAAGGAATTCTTAATGATGATCCTTTTGGGAGATACTATAACCAGCCCCACTCTTGACCCTTTTTGGCTTGCTGCGCCGTTAACATACACCTTTTAAGGTAAAGGCTCTTGCAAGGAGACCATCCTAACTGATTTTCCATCCATGCTCAGCCTTTCATCGTTTTCTTCAAACGAAGGCTCGGCAAACTCAGCCACCAAGTCGGAGAGGACCTAGCCCTTTACAGAGGTGTGAGGCATGTATTTAATATCAAAGGCTTATAGGATCATTGCCCATTTTGCAACCATTTCTATGTAATCAACTTTTCAAAGTAGTGATCGGAGAGGGAGTTAGGTTAGAACCACAACAGTATAAGCTTGGAAGTAATGTGGGAGTTTTTATGTAGCATGCACTACTACCAAGATGGCCCTTTCTAGTGGTAAATAGCAGACCTTTGCCTCATGTAATGATTTGCTTACATAATAAACTGGTCTCTATACCCCATTCTCATCTCGCACCAGTACCAGACTCACTGCATGTGAGACTACAACAATGTAAGCGAATAAAACCTCATCCTCCTCAGGTTTGGACATAATGGGTGGTTGAAAAAGATATTCCTTCAATTGTTGGAAGGCAAAGGAACACTCCTCTGTCCATTCGAATCCCTTCCACTTAGGGGTGTTCACGGTGCGGTTTTGGGTCATTTTTAGCACCGCAATTTACGATGCGGTTTAACTAAAACCATAACTGCACCGCACCTTATTTTTGTAGTCACATGTGTGATGCAATGTGGTGTGGTGCAGTGTAGTTTAAAGTTTAGCCAAAACCATAATTGCACCATATCTCATTTTTGCGGTCATATATACGGTGCGGTGTATAAGATGCGGTTTGAATGATTTGAAATTGGTATATATTTCAAATTTTGGGCTTTTTCTACCTAGCCCAAACTAATTTTTCCCTTTATTTTGGTCCAAGTTTTAAACTATTAAGTTAATTTTTCTTTATTTTGGACTGGCTTTTTTAATCAATACTTGCTAGGGTTATTATTATTATTATTTTTTTTTTGTAAACTAGGGTTATTAAATTATTAATAATATATTTAATAGTAAAAATAATTAAATATATTAATATATAGAGAGGGTGCGGTGCGGTGCAGTTTGTGCGGTGCGGTTAGGCTATTTTGCGGGCAGTTTTGATGTGGTTTTTGCAGTTTATGCGGTTTGATGAACACCCCTACTTCCACTTATGCAACAACTAGATGAAGGGCCTACACCTGTCTGCTGACCGAGAGATGAATCGATTCAAAGTGGTGGTCATTCCTGTAAACTTTTGGACCTCTTTGGGATTCCGAGGAGGTTGTAGGTCGTGGATTGCTTTAATCTGATCAGGGTTGACTTCAATTTTGAGGTGGGTGACCATATAACCTAAAAACTTGCCAGAGCCCACTCCAAAAGAACACTTAGCGACATTGAGGCGCAGTTTATGTCTCCTCAGTATCTCGAAGATTTTTTCGAGATCATTTATGTGCTCGAACTCCACCTTACTCTTTACCACCATATTGTCTATGTAGACCTCGACGTTCTTGCCTAGTTGTGGTTTGAACATCCTAGTCATCATTCTCTAATAAGAAGATCTCGCATTCTTCAGCCCAAAAGGCATCACTTTCTAATGATAATTCCCTGTGGGCGTAACGAAAGAAGTCTTCTCCTAATCGTCCGGAGCCAAGGGTATCTAGTGATATCCCCAGAAAGCATCCAAGAAGCTCATCTGAGGATGGCCCGCGGTTGCATCCACCAACTGATCTATCCAAGGCAGAAGGGAAAGGATCCTTTAGGCAATCCTTATTTAAATCCGTGAAGTCTACACATACCCACCATTTCCCATTTTTCTTCTTCACCAGCACTGTGTTGGCCAACTACTCTGAGTAAAACACCTCCTTTATGGCCCCAACCCGCTTAAGTTTGAGCACTTCATCTTTGACAGCAACAGAATGTTCTTTGGATGAGCGTCGAAATGGTTGATTTTTAGGGAGGACAGATAGGTTGACGTTTAAATAGTGACAAATGAAGTCCAGATCCACCCTGGGGGCCTTATAAGCACTCCATGCAAATACATCAATATTTTTTTCTGAAAAAATATATCAGCTCTTCCTTCTCTCGAGGAGACAACTGAACTTCAGCCTGGAAGAATTTCTCCTCATCGTCGTCAATAACAACTTTTTCCAATTGCTCGTACTTAGCCCTTTTTGCCACTGCCCCTACGGACGACTTCAACACCCTTGATTGCTATAAGTCCCTCACCGCGAAGGCCAAGGACTTACCCCTGGTCTGATGCCTAATTGCGGCCACCATGCATTGCATGGCCATGGATTGGCTCCCCACCAATTCTTCAACCCGTCCCCAGGATGGATACTTCACCTTCAAGTGCAAGATGGAAGGTACGGCCCCCATGGCATGAAGCCAAGGCCTTGTCACAATGGTAGTGTAAAGGGAATAGGTATATACCATAATGAAGTTCACTTCCACAACTTTGGTCCCTGTCTGAACGGGTAGTCGGATTTGGCCTTTTAGAAAGACAATCTTGCCGTCAAACCCTATTAGAGGGGAATCATAGCGTGTTAGGTCCTCGAACCTTAGCTTCAGTCCCCTAAATAGGTCAGGGTACATGATCTCTACGCCGCTGCCCTGATCTACAAGCACCCTCTTCACATCATATCGTGTGGCTGCAAGTTTCCCACTTTGTCTTCGTCGGAAAAGCTCAAAACTGGTCGGGCCTCCACTCTACTCTTCTTCGGATCAGGGGACAAGCCATTTGCAGGTGGTCGAGTTACAAACATCACCCCGGATGGATAAAAGCCAGTTCTTCTAGAGGCAGCCAGGATGATGCTGATTATACCTAAAAGTGGCCTTGCGGAAGCGTCCCTCTAAGCCCCTGACCCTACCTAACCGCCTTGTCCATTGGGCTGATACAAGAATTGATTCAACTTTCCTGCCTTAACTAATTGCTCAAAGTGACTCCACAAAGTCCTGCAATCCTCGGTAGTGTGCCCTCGTTCTTGGTGGTATTGGCAATAAAGACTTTGGTTGCGCTTCGTGGGGTCTCACCCCATCTTGTTTGGCCATTGAAAGTATGGCTCATTCTTGATTTTTTCCTGAATTTGGTGTACCGGTTCTCGGAACACAATACTGATTACCTGAGTAGTAGTAGATCTAGAATGCCCCATGAAATCTCTCCGAGGTCGGTTGTGTCTGACCTCTGTCTTGAGTGACCACTGTAGGAGGCAAAAATTTGTCAAGCCAATTACAAAATGCCACGTCAAAATTTAGTGGCAAATTCCAAATTAATGTCATTAAATTAATTAAATTAGATGACGACATGTGTCATCCAAACCGGCATCACATTGGCATATCAAAATTTGCCACGTGTCATTTGGCCCACAGGATAAAGATAAATTCCTTATTCAAAATTTATGGATAATTATCTTTATAAATATATAAAATAAAGATAAATTTTCTATTCAAAATTGATAGATAATTATCTTTATTAAAATAAATTAAGTAGAGATAATTATTTATCTTTATTGATTATTATCTTTATCAAAATATGATATTTATCAAAATAGATAAATAGAGATAATTATCTCTAAAAAGAATTTGGGCCAATCAAAAGTCTACTAAATACTTTCAAGTATATCAATTCAAAGTGGAGCTTATCCTCTAAAATCACTATAAATAGAGGACATCCCCTTTCATTTTTGAAGAACAAGTTTTCAAGAGGCCAAAGCTCTGGAGAAATTCTGTCTCAAGAAACTTTGAAGAACTTGAAGAACATTCGAAGAACTTGAAGAACATTCGAAGGGCTTGAAGAACTTGAAGGACAATAAATCTCTAATAAGCCCGAAGCTAGAGATTTATTGTGAAGACCGATCAATCCATCTTTCAATTAAAGTCAAGAAGATTCTTGTTCGAGTCAAATTCAATGAAGATAGAATCAGAGGATACTCTTTTGTAAAAGAATCAAAATAGAGATTGTACTCATTATACATCAATGCAAATTATTATTTGCAAATCATATTTCTTTTCAATTGTTTGATTTTCTACAATTGAAAAAAAATTTGTGTTTACAAATTTTTGGCACGCCCAGTGGGACCATCTCTACCTCTCATCTCTTCTTCATCAAATTGTCACATCTTGTGAAGCCCTATGGCTTCAAAGAAGACTCAAATCAACAACCCTCTTTTTGGAACAAGTGAAGTCGATCCTACAATGGATTCAAACTCTTCATCCAGTTCTGACGCTTCCTATGCTGGACCTATGACAAGGAGAAGAACAAAAGACCTTGCAGAGGTTTATGCTCAAGCAACATCCATTCCCCAGCCCTCACTTGTTCTCAACACTTCTAAAGTTCAGAAGTCACGAACAACTTCACCTACACAGGGGGCAAGCAAAGACGTAACTGGTCTTGTCAAAGAAATGTTATCTCAGCCAGCTTTGTCTCAAACTTTGGAATCAATCCAAGAGGTTCCAATAGCTGAAGAAGAAAACAAGTCACTTGATGGCTCTGAGTTCTCCTTTTTAGAAAATATTCATACTGCAAATCTTAGGGACTCTCCTCGCTCTGTTAGCTCATTTGCCATGCCAGTCATGATGATTAACACAACATCTCTGGAGGAACAAGTCTCGACTATAGCTCAGACTTTAGAGGAATTAATGAAGTCTATGAAAGAAAGGGAAGCATTGAGAGACGCACAAATAACTCTCCTAATGGATAAAATGGGGAATACATCTGGGCTGAATCGTGAGGATGAAGGCTCCAGGCCGAAACAAACCCAAAATGACAAACCCGAGAGTTCAACAAAGGATCTCAATTTCTCTACAGAGGGGTCTATCTCTCCTGACCAGCTCAAGGAGTTAATCAAGGAAGCTATCAAAGACCAAGTTGGGGGTGGAAGTCAGACATCCATTGCCTACGCTAAACCTTACACTCAAAGGATAGATCTCTTAAGGATGCCTCAAAACTATCAGCCACCGAAGTTCCAACAATTTGAGGGTAAAGGCAATCCAAGGCAACATGTAGCTCACTTTGTGGAAACTTGTAACAATGCTGGAACTTATGGGGATCTCATGGTCAAGCAATTTGTTCGCTCTTTGAAAGGAAATGCGTTTGATTGGTATACCGATCTAGCACCTGGCTCCGTTGATAATTGGAATCAAATGGAGCGAGAATTCCTAAACCGTTTCTATAGTACTCGACGTACTGTTAGCATGATAGAACTCACCAATTCAAAGCAGTGGAAAGAAGAGCCTGTCATTGATTACTTTCAACGATGGAGAAATCTTAGTCTCAACTGCAAGGATCAATTGTCTGAAGCGTCTGCAATCGAGATGTGCATTCAAGGAATGAATTGGGCTATAAGCTATATACTTCAAGGAATAAAGCCTAAAACATTTGAAGAATTAGCAACACGTGCTCATGACATGGAGCTTAGCATTGCTTCCAATGGTCGCCAAGGTCCCCCTGTTCAAGAACCTTGCAAGGGGAGAGAAGGGCAAGATACTCGCAAAGGGGGAAAATTCCCTCCTAAACTGGAAAATAAGCAGTCTTTAACTGTAACTACTACTCCTCTTAAAGTTTCAGTTAAGCCTAAGATGAAAGAACAAATGCCTGATTTCATTCAAGATAAGGGAAGAAGAAGACTGACATTACAAGAGATGCAAGAGAAGCAATATCCATTCCCTGATTCTGATATCTCCGAGATGTTAGATTATTTACTTAAATTGAAGTTGATTGAGTTACCAGAAATGAAACGGCCTGAAGAAGCTGACCAATCAAATAACCCTAAGTATTGCAAGTATCATCGGCTCATAGGCCACCCTATAGAGCGATGCTTTGTGTTGAAAGACAAAATTATGGAGCTAGCCCACCAAGAAAAGATCACATTTGATGATGAAGCTGTGACTTCTAATCTTGTCATGGTGACCTCAACAACCACTTCTACTTTTCTCACTATTCAATTTGGTTCATTTAAGCCTATTGAAGTGAAAGTACCTTTCTCCATAGTGCCTATTCCTGAAGATTATATATTTTCATCTTTTACATGTTATCAAGTAAGTGGCGAAGAAGAATCTTCAGATAGTGAGGAGGAGATAGAACGAGCTATCATGTATAAGGCATACTGGTCTTCAATCATTTTTACTGATGATGATCGTTTGTTGGGCTCAAAGATTCACAATCGCCCTTTGTTTGTAACTGGGTACATTCGAGAACAACGAGTCAATCGTATCCTTATTGATGGTGGATCTGCAGTTAATATCCTCCCACTCAAAATATTGAACGAACTTGGAATCTCCTTAGATGAGCTACTACCTAGTAGGTTGATGATTCAAGGCTTTAATCAGGGTGGACAAAGAGCTATTGGGAAGATTAGGCTTCATATGCTCATTGGTGAAATGGAATCAAGCGCACTCTTTCATGTCATTGATGCCAAAACCACTTACAAATTGCTTATTGGAAGACCATGGTTGCATGAGTATGGTGTTGTGCCGTCTACGTATCACCAATGCCTTAAATATTTCCAAGATGGACAAGTCAAGAAGATAGTAGCTGATGACAAGCCCTTTACTGTAGCTGAGTCACACTTCGCTGATGCAAAATTCTACTTAGAAGATGATATAGTAGAAGAAACCCAAGTCGTGGCTCCACCATCTAGCAAAGAAGAAAAGCCCCACTCCAAAGCTCCAAGGATTGATTTTTCAATTGTGGAGAAGGAAACCAAGCAAACCAAGACTTCTATGGAAGAGAAGAAGCATCATACTTCAAAAGTAACTAGAGTAGCCCCTGTGCTACACTATGTTCCAGTCGCCAAAAGAAAAGAAGGCCAATCCCCATTTTCAGGAGATGAGGAGTCAATATCAAAGGATCTGCAAGGACAAAACTTGCCAATTACTAAAGTCACAAAACCAAGATCCTCAAGTCAACCGTTGAAATGGTTTACAAGACCATCCCAAGAACCAATTGTTGAACATGGGACTTTGCCTACCAAAAGAACCGAAGAGGGTTTTGACCCCAATGCGTATAGACTCATGGCTAAAGCTGGCTATAACCATGAGAAGCCAAATGGTTTGGGTAAGCTCATCCCTGAAGCCTCTAGAAAAGAAGGACAAAAGACATTGAAAGCCAAGGGTGTTGGGGCAACAAGTTCTAAGGCTGGAGTTGGATACATTCCACCAACTCCCATTCGTATCCCTATTCGGAAAGCTAGTGTTTTGATGATTTCAACAGATGATAAAGAAGAAGAACAATTTTCAAAACCATCAAAGAAGCCATCTGTTTTTGATCGCATCAGCCAACCCACTCCCCATATCTCAGTCTTCGACAGGTTGGGGACGCAAGAAGATGATAACTTTGTTAATGGCACTCGAAACTCTGTTCTTACAAGACTTAGTAGTTCAACTTTTTCTCAAAATGGCACTCGAAGTTCTGCTCTTACAAGACTTAGTTATGCAACTTCTTCTCAACTTTCAAAGGATGAGAAGTTAAGACAAAAGCAAAGTAAGATGTCGAATTTCTTTCACAGAGATGTAGACGACACACTCGTCATGGATCAAGATTCAAACGAGGTTCGAAGCTCCATTCCATCTCGCATGAAGCGTAGAAGTATTTGGGAAGTAAATACTGGAGAAGCATTGACTGCAAAAAGGCGTACAATGGTGTCTACAAAACAGAAGGTGGAGGATGAGGTTGTTGCTTCAGTAAATCATATAACAATCACTGAAGTCACAAAGGAGGATTCCCTTATCGAAGACGATGCTGAAGATGCTCCACCTACATTTGAAGAAGGCGTTCGGGCTACAGTTGATGAATTGAAGGAAGTCAACATTGGCACTATTGAAGACCCTAGGCCAATCTTTATAAATGCAAATTTGTCCCTAGAGGAAGAAGATGCTTATGTTGAACTCCTCGAAGAATATAAGGATGTTTTTGCTTGGACATACAAAGAAATGCCAGGTTTAGATCCAAAGGTTGCTATTCACCACTTATCAGTAAGGCATGGGGTGCGACCAACAAAGCAAGCACAGCGTAGGTTCCGGCCTGAGTTAATCCCTCAGATTGAAGGTGAGGTCAACAAACTTATTGAAGCAGGCTTTATTCGTGAAGTCAAGTATCCCACATGGATATCAAACATTGTCCCTGTAAGAAAGAAGAATGGGCAAATTCGTGTGTGCGTCGACTTTCGTGACCTTAATAGGGCATGTCCAAAAGACGAATTTCCTCTTCCTTTAACAGAAATTATGGTTGATGCTACAGTAGGCCATAAAGCTCTTTCATTTATGGATGGGTTCTCTGGTTACAATCAAATTCGCATGGCTCCAAAAGATGAAGAGCTCACCGCTTTTCGTACTCCAAAAGGAATATACTGTTATAAAGTTATGCCTTTCGGATTAAAGAATGCGGGCGCCACCTATCAAAGGGCAATGCAAAGGATATTTGATGACATACTTCACAAGAATGTAGAATGTTATGTTGATGATTTGGTTGTGAAGTCGAAGAAGAGAATGGAACATCTACAAGACCTTCGTCAAGTCTTTGAGCGACTTCGTAGGTACCAACTTAGAATGAATCCCATGAAGTGTGCATTTGGAGTTACATCCGGCAAATTCCTAGGATTCATAGTTCGATACCGAGGAATTGAAATTGATAGATCGAAGATTGATGCCATTCAAAAAATGCCAGAACCTCGAAATATCCATGAGCTCAAAAGTCTTCAAGGAAAGCTGGCCTACATTAGAAGGTTCATATCCAACTTGGCCGGACGCTGTCAACCCTTCAGTCGCCTTATGAAGAAAGATGTCCCATTCAAGTGGGATGAAGCATGTAGAAATGCTTTTGAGAGCATCAAAACATACTTGATGAATCCACCTGTTCTGCGAGCACCCATACAGGGGTGGCCACTTATTCTTTACATAGCAGCACAAGAACGATCTTTAGGAGTACTTCTGGCTCAAGAAAATGAAGAAGGAAAGGAGAATGCTCTCTATTACCTGAGTAGAACCCTAAATGGTGCTGAATTCAATTATTCACCAATTGAAAAGACATGTTTAGCTCTGATGTTTGCCATTCAAAAGCTAAGACATTACCTGCATGCCCATTCAATACGACTCATTTCACGAGCAGATCCCATCAAATATATCATGACTAAGCCAGTTCTCTTAGGAAGGCTAGCAAAATGGGCTCTCTTACTCCAAGAGTTTGAGATAATATATGTGCAACAAAAAGCAATGAAAGGACAAGCTTTGGCCGACTTCCTTGCCGACCATCCTATCCCTGATGATTGGGAGCTGTCAGATGACCTTCCTGATGAAGAAGTAATGGTCATTGAAATTTCACAACCTTGGAAGATGTTCTTTGATGGAGCTGCTCAACGATGTGGTGCCGGTGCCGGAGTAGTGTTTGTAACTCCAGAAGGGGATATTCTCCCATATTCATTTACTCTTACAGAATGTTGTTCAAACAATGTTGCTGAATATCAAGCACTAATCCTAGGTCTAGAAATGGCAATGGATGCAAAAACAACTCATTTGGAGGTCTTTGGTGATTCAAAGTTAATCATAAACCAAGTGCTTCTACACTATGATGTGAAGAAGCCGGAATTGATCCCTTATTACAAATACGCCAAGAAGCTTTTGGGATGGTTTGATCATATTAGTATGACACATGTCCCAAGAAATGAGAATAAACAAGCTGATGCCTTGGCAAAATTAGCAACAGCTCTTGCTTTACCAGACCCCGAGATAAAAATTCCAATATGCCAAACATGGGTAATACCTCCAAACTTTGATGAAGATGAGATAGAAGAAGAAGTTAATGCAATTTCAGTTTTTGAAATAGAAAGAGAAGATTGGCGGCAACCTATCATTGATTATATAGAACATGGAAAATTGCCCAATGACCCTCGACATAGAACGGAAATCCGGCAACGAACTCCATGTTTTGTTTATTACAAAAATACTTTATATCGTCGTTCTTTCGATGGTCTTCTCCTTCGTTGCTTGGATGATGAGGAAGCTGCCAAGGCACTTGAAGAAGCTCATTCAGGGATTTGTGGTGCTCACCAGTCAGGTCCTAAACTTCATTTTCAAATTAAACAGATGGGTTATTACTGGCCCACTATGGTCAAGGACTGTATGGAGTATGCAAAAAGATGCTCAGCATGTCAATTCCATGCAAACTTCATTCATCAACCTCCAGAACCTCTACATCCTACTGTGGCTTCATGGCCATTTGATGCTTGGGGATTAGACGTAGTTGGGCCATTGACGCCAAAATCCTCTGATGGACACTCGTATATCCTAGCAGCGACAGATTATTTCTCCAAGTGGGCTGAAGCTGCTGTATTTCGTGAAGTGAAGAAAGAAACTGTTGTGAACTTCATCAAAAGGAATATCATCTTCAGGTATGGTGTACCCCGTTACATCATCACTGATAATGGGAAGGAATTCTACAACAAGCTGATGGACAAACTTTGCAATGACTTTGGTTTTAAGCAGCATAATTCCTCCATGTATAATGCTCCGGCCAATGGTCTCGCAGAAGCCTTTAACAAAACTCTATGCAATTTGCTCAAGAAAGTTGTAGGGAAGTCGAAAAGAGATTGGCATGAAAGAGCTGAGGAAGCTTTGTGGGCGTATCGTACAACATATCGAACACCTACCCAAGCCATGCCCTGTTCTCTTGTTTATGGAGTAGAAGCTGTTCTACCACTTGAACGCCAAATTCCTTCATTAAGGATTGCCATTCAAGAAGGTCTTTCTAATGAAGATAATGTTCATCTACGACTTGAAGAATTAGAAGCTTTAGATGAAAAAAGGCTGGGGGCACAACAACGCCTTGAGTGTTATCAAGCTCGCATTTCTAGGACTTTCAACAAGAAGGTTCGTCCTCGATCTTTCCAGGTTGGAGATTTGGTTCTTGCTGTACGAAGACCCATCATTGTCACCCATCGCACTAAGAACAAGTTTGTTTCAAAATGGGATGGACCATATGTGGTTCAAGAAGCCTATACGAATGGAGCATACAAGTTGGTTGTTGAAGATGGTTTGAGAATTGGCCCTATCAACGGCAAATTCTTGAAACGTTATTATGCCTAAAGATTGAAGCACTCCTTGGTAAGAGCCTAAACTGCCTACCTCAACACTCAAAGGGTAAATGATGTTTTCCCATTACTCTTAAAAGTGTTCTAAAAAATAAAAAATAAAAAGCCCGCTAAGTTGAAAACCTTTCTATAAGGCGGCCTAGGCAAAAGTTAGGGCACATAAAAAATAAAAAAAAAGGGCCCGCTAGGTTGAAAACCTTTTTATAAGGCGGCCTAGGCAAAAGTTAGGGCACATAAAAAGAAATAAAAAAAAAAGGGCCCGCTAGGTTGAAAACCTTTTTATAAGGCGGCCTAGGCAAAAATTAGGGCACATAAAAAAAAATAAAAAAAATAAAAACCCTCTACCCCTTTTGAACTACGTGTTGACTTGATCCCTTTTTGGGTACGTAGGCAGCTTGGTATCACTTACTGAGTTCAATCACATCCTCAAAAAAAAAATCCCCTTTTGAACTACGTGTTGACTTGATCCCCTTTTGGGTACGTAGGCAGCTTGGTATCACTTACTGAGTTCAGTCACATCCTCAAAAAAAAAATCCCCTTTTGAACTACGTGTTGACTTGATCCCCTTTCAGGTACGTAGGTAGCTTGGTATCATTTACTGAGTTCAATCACATCCTCAAAAAAAAAAAATCCCCTTCTGAACTACGTGTTGACTTGATCCCCTTTCGGGTACGTAGGTAGCTTGGTATCATTTACTGAGTTCAGTCACATCCTAAAAAAAAAAAAAAAAAAATCCTCTTCTAAATTACGTATTGACTTGATCCCTTTCAGGCAGCTTGGTATTCTATGCTAAGTTCAGTCACATGTAAAAAAAAAAAAAACTTTTTTTTGAACCACGTGATGAATCGATCTCTCTCAAGTGCAACACAGGCAAAACTTGGTATACCACACTAAGTGCAATCATAGTTTTGGGCGAACATCACTATGAGATAGTCGCTATAAGAAGACAATGCTACCGTATGAAGGCTAACGTCATTGTAAGACATTGCAACCAAAAGGAATGCAAAGTCACCATGAAAGCAAGCATCATTGTGAGAATGTCTCTTGGCATCTCTAAAATGTGATTTCTCTCCTGTCTTTAAAGTCTAAGTAGTTCTACCTTTCATGTATAAAGTCTTGGTGGTACGTATCTCCTTGCATCTTCAAAAACTTGGTGGCACCTCTTTGCATCTCTAAAGTTTGGACTAAATTGCCTCTCTGTTGAGTTGGATCACCTCAAATCCTCGTAGTTTTGGTGTCATCTTCTTGCATATTTAAACTTTGAATGGTGTCACCCCGTAGCTCTAAAGTCTGGTACTCATCATTTTATACCCTTAAAAAAGTATCATAGCAAGAAGCCAATGCACATCCATTGCAAAGATGCCAAAGCACGTCCTTAGATTGTTGCATTGATAGTTGCTCCATTGCAAAGAAACCAATGCACATCCTTGCATAGACAATTTTCATCATCAAAGTAGCCTTCTTCTTCAATGCAATCTTCGTCTTCAAGACCGTCTTCGTCTTCAAGGAAGTCTTCGTATCACAGATAGACTTCGTTGTCAAGATTGTCAAAAAAAAAAAAGTCTTCGTATCACAGATAGACTTCATTGACAAGAACATCTTCGTCTTCAACAAAGCCTTCGTATCACAAAAGACTCCATTGTTAAGATTGTCTTCGTTGACAACAAAGCCTTCGTATCACAGAAGACTTCGTTGTTAAGATTGTCTTCGTTGACAACAAAGCCTTCGTATCACAGAAGACTTCGTTGTCAAGATTGTCTTCGTTGTCAACAAAGCCTTCGTATCACAGAAGACTTCGTTGTCAAGATTGTCTTCGTTGTCAACAAAGCCTTCGTATCACAGAAGACTTCGTTGTCAAGATTGTCTTCGTTGTCAACAAAGCCTTCGTATCACAGAAGACTTCGTTGTCAAGATTGTGTTCGTTGTCAACAAAGCCTTCGTATCACAGAAGACTTCGTTGTCAAGATTGTCTTCGTTGTCAACAAAGCCTTCGTATCACAGAAGACTTTGTTGTCAAGATTGTCTTCATCTTCAAGGAAGTCTTCGTATCACAGATAGACTTCGTTGTCAAGATTGTTTTTGTTGTCAACAAAGCCTTCGTATCACAGAAGACTTCGTTGTCAAGATTGTCTTCGTTGTCAACAAAGCCTTCGTATCACAGAAGACTTTGTTGTCAAGATTGTCTTCATCTTCAAGGAAGTCTTCGTATCACAGATAGACTTCGTTGTCAAGATTGTTTTTGTTGTCAACAAAGCCTTCGTATCACAGAAGACTTCGTTGTCAAGATTGTCTTCGTTGTCAACAAAGCCTTCGTATCACAGAAGACTTCGTTGTCAAGATTGTCTTCGTTGTCAACAAAGCCTTCGTATCACAGAAGACTTCGTTGTCAAGATTGTCTTCATCTTCAAGGAAGTCTTCGTATCACAGATAGACTTCGTTGTCAAGATTGTTTTTGTTGTCAACAAAGCCTTCGTATCACAGAAGACTTCGTTGTCAAGATTGTCTTCGTCTTCAAGGAAGTCTTCGTATCACAGAAGACTTCGTTGTCAAGATTGTCTTCGTCTTCAAGGAAGTCTTCGTATCACAGATAGACTTCGTTGTCAAGATTGTCTTTGTTGACAACAAAGCCTTCGTATCACAGAAGACTTCGTTGTCAAGATTGTCTTCGTCTTCAAGGAAGTCTTCGTATCATAGATAGACTTCATTGTCAAGATTGTCTTCGTCTTCAAGATTGTCGTCAAGATCGCTGTCTTGGTAGCTACTTGGCTTGAGGAACAAAATAAACTCTTGCAAGTTCTTCGTAGTGCCACTAAGTCATCATATTACCTATTCTAAATGGAGATGGAACAATACAAAACAAAAAAATAGACATGCAAGAAGAGAAATTCACAAGTAAGAAAAGTTTGGTACAAGAATGTACCTCCAAAGATTAGAGTGATGGAACTCTTGCAAAATTTGAGGCTAAAGTGTTCTAAGATGGACCGTAGCTGCACCAAGAAAAGGGGGGCAAAGAACAAATTAGATTCATATTAAAAATTAAAAATTAAAAATTAAAAAAAAAAAAAGGAGAAGAGAGTAGAAGGAAGATACTCAACCAATATTCGTATAGATTGATAAAACTTGGTGCAATCTATGTTATAGATTTGACGCAATCTACTCAAATAGTGGTGATGATTGTTCTTCTAATTGAAGAGATAAACTTGATGCAAGTTTCTTTAGAAATTGCGAGGCCGGGTACTACAAGAAGAACAAGAGTCATGAGCACGGTTTTTTTAAAAAAATAAAATAAACATAAACCCAAGGTTTGCTACCTAACTGAGAAAGAAGAAAAAAAAATCTTATGCCTTCTTCAAGAATTGTTCTTGAGATTCCCGAACTTATGCTCTATGCGGGGAAAATTATGAGTTTTGTGTGGCTGGAGCTGCCCTTTTATAGTGCTAGTCAGAGAGAGTATAATTGCAACTAAAACTCATCCAGTCAAGACTAGATTGGCCAGGAAAAGAAGTCAAAATAAAGAAGAATTCTTGTACCTTATGGAATGCATAAAGCAGTGCGAGTCCCCCTGTTCTGCTGGGAATTAAATTCTAAAATTTTTTTAAGTTGCAACGGACACTAACTCCTGTCTGTTACTCTTAAGAAAGTGCAAAGAATCATCATTGCAATTAAACAAGCAAGTTAGGGCTTATCCAAAAGATGGAGTTTCAGTCCTTATATATAGTTGGGACATTGATATCAAGCAGTCTCAGGTTATTTGTTTAATTCCTACCGATCTAATCAAAGACCACTTTGGCTAGGAAACCGATTCCTTCTTGAGGTTATCTTCTCATGGGAAGAGAATTCTCCTTCAGCTTGGACTAGGAAAAAGAAACGTGACTTCTTGCATGATGGAGTCTTGCATGGGTGGATTCTTGCATGCATTAGAACTCTTTTAAGTCTTGATATACCCTGCCAATGGATTTGAACGTGGCATACTTTAAAGACTTCTCTTCATTCGACAATAGTATCTGAAAAAAAAAAAAGGAACCTTTGGACTTAAGTCTCACGTTTTTTTTTGCTTGGATGATTCTCAATTCACAGCCAAGAGAAGAAAAAGTTGAGGAGCACCCATTGAGATAGAGTCAAAAAGATAGAGAGAGTAGTGAAGGCTTTGAAGTTTGAACGTGGCATACTTTAACTATTACACTTTGATAAAGAGTATATCTCTTCTCATAGTGGGGGATATTTGTTTAATTCCTACTAGGAGTCTAACTAAGACCACTTTGACTAGAAAACAAATTTATCTAGTCAAAGACCAATGTGGCTAGGAAAAGAAGTCAAAATGAAGGGCAATTCTAGTGTCTGATGGAAGGCATGAAGGATTATCATTGCAAAGGACAGAATTTCAGTCCTTATATGATTACTACTTTGACTAGGAAACAAATTTCCTACTTAAAGTTATCTTCGCAAGACAAGTTAGGAGCAAAGCTCTTCTCATGATGGTAGACTCCCGCACATGTTCAAACTATTAGAGAAATGCCTGCTTGCAAATTTCTAAATAAATGAAAGGTGTTAAAACTAATTGCATCTAAGCATGAAGTTGTCGAGACTTGATCACTTTCCACATTCAAGATTGTGTGCATGTCCAAGTCTCGAGGGGGCATTTGTAGGAGGCAAAAATTTGTCAAGCCAATTACAAAATGCCACGTCAAAATTTAGTGGCAAATTCCAAATTAATGTCATTAAATTAATTAAATTAGATGACGACATGTGTCATCCAAACCGGCATCACATTGGCATATCAAAATTTGCCACGTGTCATTTGGCCCACAGGATAAAGATAAATTCCTTATTCAAAATTTATGGATAATTATCTTTATAAATATATAAAATAAAGATAAATTTTCTATTCAAAATTGATAGATAATTATCTTTATTAAAATAAATTAAGTAGAGATAATTATTTATCTTTATTGATTATTATCTTTATCAAAATATGATATTTATCAAAATAGATAAATAGAGATAATTATCTCTAAAAAGAATTTGGGCCAATCAAAAGTCTACTAAATACTTTCAAGTATATCAATTCAAAGTGGAGCTTATCCTCTAAAATCACTATAAATAGATGACATCCCCTTTCATTTTTGAAGAACAAGTTTTCAAGAGGCCAAAGCTCTGGAGAAATTCTGTCTCAAGAAACTTTGAAGAACTTGAAGAACATTCGAAGAACTTGAAGAACAT
Source organism: Quercus parvula (assembly GCA_030820535.1). Lineage (NCBI taxonomy): Eukaryota > Viridiplantae > Streptophyta > Magnoliopsida > Fagales > Fagaceae > Quercus > Quercus parvula. Next base: position 30,347,852 of record JAUAME010000007.1, read on the forward strand.
TCGAAGGGCTTGAAGAAATTGAAGGACAATAAATCTCTAATAAGCTCGAAGCTAGAGATTTATTGTGAAGACCGATCAATCCATCTTTCAATTAAAGTCAAGAAGATTCTTGTTCGAGTCAAATTCAATGAAGATAGAATCAAAGGATACTCTTTTGTAAAAGAATCAAAATAGAGATTGTACTCATTATACATCAATACAAATTATTATTTGCAAACCATATTTCTTTTCAATTGTTTGATTTTCTACAATTGAAAAAAAATTTGTGTTTACAACCACCTTAGCCTTCCCCTTTCCCAGTTGTTGGTCCTTTTCAACCCACTTATACTCATCAATACGATCCATGAGCCTATGCATGCTCCTGACCGATTTCCTGGTCAAAGACTTCCTCAGGTCATGCTCGGCGGGTAAGCCGACCTTGAAGGTCCTTATAGCTTCATCATCAAAGTCCTCATCTATCTCGTTGAACATCTCCCAATACCTATTAGAGTACGCTTTCAAGGTCTTCCCTTCCCGCATTGTCATGGAAAACCAAAAGTCTAGAAGTAGAGGAACTTTGCTGCAAGTCACAAAACGGGCCCTAAACACCCGAGTAAGCTCTTTAAAGGAGTTGATAGAGCCTTCCTTCAGTCTTTTAAACTACCTCATTGCCACAAGTCCTAAACTAGATGGGAACACCTTTTACATCAGGGACTCACTCTTGGAGTGCATGGCCATCTGGTTGAAAGGGCTCACATGATCCACGGGATCCGTTCTTCCATTATACATGGTGAATGTTGGCTAAGTAAAACATCGAGGAAGTTTTCCCCCTTCAATTCTACGCATAAACAGTGACTTAAAGATCTGGTTAAGAGCCCTGCTCATAGCATCATTGCCCAAACCTTTGCAAGGTGGGCTCTTACTCCTCTGTTTATAGTGATGGTCTTCATCGTACAAAAAAGACTCACTAGGAGGAGTCTTGGACTTGGGCCTGTAGCTACCATTTCTCTCATCATCATCAGAAGAAAGGTTGGAATCCGAGGGAGTCTTTCTTCGTCACTGGCAACATAGCCTCCTTCAAAGACAGTCAATCTCTAACTGCAAGCTTCTGGTATTCTCCTCGTGGGAGATGTGACTCTCGCCTCAAGACTAACTCTTGCAAGTATGTGTGGTATGCACACTAACCTCACGCTCCTTTCTTAGCTCAAAGTTGAGGAACTAATCCTGATGTTGGGAACCAATAGATTCCTCCCGATCTTGTCCTGATCTTGCCATGGTTGGACGTCGAAATCACTAAAGCTCAAACCTTCCCCACAGACGACACCAATTGTAAGGGCGATTTTGATTCTTAGGTCCAAAAGATGAATGAATTAAGGCTCAAAGAGCCCAACACAATAAATTTGTAGAGAGTGGGCTAAAAAGCTAGGATTCAATGAATGGACAATGCCCTCAATGGGCTAAGATGGTAAGAGAGCAAGGAAAAACAGTGGATAGACAAATGTGATGCACGAAAATTCTTCCTTGGCAATGTTCGAAGAGAGTAGTTCTTGAATACCTTTCTCTTAGATTTAATTACAGTTGCTGTTCTTAATGCTACAGTGTTTTTCTCTATAGATTTTTTGTCCTCCTTTCTCCTTGGAGAGTCTTTCACCTTATATAGCTCCCTTCAGGCAATCTTGGACCTCAATTTGTTGATTGTTCAGTCCACCACTTGAGTGATTGTCCCACCAGAGACCTTCCTAAACCCCTTGTGAGTTGCGGCAGCCAATGCATCACTATTCAGGGGTCTTTTCCACATAAATGTAGCTAGGAGATTTGGTGGGATGCATTAAATGTAGGGGCAGCCACTATTCCTTCAGTCATGTTAGAGTTAACACTCTCTCCGAAACTTTTTCTCAGTAGTAGGATCTCCTCTGGCAATGTGCCATTAGCATGGCCTTATTGTTTGAGCGTGTAGCCTCCTCGACAACTCCTCAACCATGGATACAACATGTGGCATAGGTACCTTATTTAAATTCGTGTGCCCTACATATATATATATATATATATATATATATATATATATATATATATATATATATATATATATATATATAGAGAGAGAGAGAGAGAGAGAGAGAGAGAGAGAGAGATAACTATTCTATGTAATAATAATCCAACCAAACGATCGAATAGTTATTCCATTTGTTTGTTGGTGTGGATTACTAGCAGGCGAGTAGGGATATAAGTGATCAAATTGTTCATAAATAAATCATTCTTGGCTTGATAAAAAAACTCGTTCACATTCGTTTTTTTTTTAATTTTTAAAAAGCCAAACTTGAGTTTTTAGTTTTATGCTTGTTTAATAAATGAGGCAAGTTAAAGTAAAAACCAAAAAAGTTCATGAGTAGGCTTGTGATTAATAGGGCTTTGTTGTTGTTGTTGTTGTTGTTGTTTTTTGTTTTTTTGTTTTTTTTAAAGCTTGAACGTATGCTTATTTATGGACTTGGGTGATAATCTTTGTATGAACTTTAATTGGGAATTTGAGATCACTCATTCAAACCAATAGGCATAATAATATGCTTAAAATTGGCTTGATAATATACTTATATTGGATCTCGAGTTCAAGAGGTTGATATTGAGCTTGAATTTGAGCTCGAGCTTAGTCAAGCCAAGCTTAGGCTTTTCGATTTTTTACGAGCTCGAACTCGAAAATTGTATGTAAGCTTGGTTCAAGTTTGAGCTAAGTTTAAATGGAGATTTTTGCCATTTAATATGATTTTAGCAATTATTTTGTTAGTTGGCATGTTTTTAAAACATTTTAGTAAACTAGCATCTCGACCCTTAAATACTCGTGTTTAGTAAAGAAACTCGAGTTCCAAGCGGACGTGGGTAAATAATCCATGTAGAACTCGAGTCTCTATCAGACTCAAGTTCCATAGAGTGTACAAAAAGAAGCAGATTGAGGAGAAGAGGAAGATTTGAAGAAGAAGAAGAAGAAGAAGAACCCAAATCCCCAGCACGCACAAACCTATATCCAATGGCAGTAACTCTAAGACTCGAGTTCCACGTGAATTTTTTCTTCCACATCAAATTGCCACCACTTGGAACTTGAGGCTTAGAGACTTGAGTTCCTTCATCGAACTCGAGTTTCAAAGCCTCGAGATCAAGGTTATCAAGATCGAGATCCTACACGGGATCGGTGAGAGGGTTCAGAGATCAAATCGTAGGATCAGAACGGGAATCGTAAGATCATACTTTTTGATTTAAAAAATTTATATACTAAAATACCTATAATTATAATTTATAATATACATTAAAAAATCATTACAAGAAATTAATTTTTGACACAAATTAGCAAAATCACTAACAAAAGGCAAAGTACCAAATTAGAAATACATAAACAAAGTTCAAAGTTCAAAAGTTACAAGTCACAAATACAAAGTTCTAAGTTAAACATCTCATACATAGTGTCTCATATAAACAACTCAAAACAAATAACAACGTCAATATCAAATGTTTCACATAAACAAAAAAAAGTTTCAAACAACACCACAAACACACTAAATCATTAAAACCAAAATTTTGGTTATCTTGGATGGGTTGGTCAAAGTATGGTTGATCATTATAAACAACATTCTCGTCATTGATAGTAGAATTACAAAAAAGAATTAAAAAAAAAAAAAAAAAAAAATCACCTTCGTTGTCGATGGTCTCTCTCACAATGGCATCACCATCGGATTTTTCAACTTCTCACACTTGTCTTCTACTCTCTAGTGGTCTAGTCTCTTCTCTTCTCTTCTCTTCTGTCTTTTGTGATTTTGTTTATTAGATTAAGATGATGATTGATGTGAGCCTAAGGGTTTTATTTATTTATTTATTTTTACATTTATTTATTATTCTTTTTATCAATTTGGGCTATGGTCATTGGGTTGATCTATTGATTACATTTGTTTTTCTTAGTTTAGGGTCTTCGGGCTCCATTTAGAGGCTTGAAATAAGCCAAAAAAAAAAAATTTCCATTATAGTACATGATCTTTAGTATCGCTATGAAATTGAGATCCCATAAGATCCTAAAATTTGGATTAGGAGGATTTCACTTAAGTAGAGATCCCAGTAAGATCTATGACATTTTAGGGATGTAAAATCTTAGGATCTTAAGATTCTAAGATCCAGATTGGTATACTGATAACCATGCTCGAGATGCTAATTTACAAAAAAAATTTGCAAACTTGACAACTAACTAAATTGTTCCAATACTTTATTTTTGTTATTGAGCCGAGTTTAAACATTCAATACTTGAAAGATACTTAATTTGTTTACAACCCTAAGCAGATTTGGTGGCAAAATTTGCCAAATAACACGTTTTTAGAAATATTTTAGGAGAATAGCACCCAAATGAAGTTATTTAGTTATATAGCACATTTTTTTGGAACTCCAGTTTATCAAAATCGAGTTTGGGCTGGAACACGAGTTTGATACACTCGAATTCCAATCAGTATGGGTTTATACTACTTGAAACTTGAGTTTCCTTATTGCTTGGAACTCGAGTTTGTCAAATTCGAGTTTAAGGCCTCGTTTGGGAGGAGGGAACAGAATGGAATGGAAATAAATGAAAATAATAATTTTTGAATATTTTTCCCTTCCCTTGTTTGAGAGTTTTAATGGAGAGAATGGAAAGTTCATTCCCTTGTTTAGGAGTTTAAATGGGAGGGAATAGAATGGGTAGGATGAAACACTCATTCTTTTCTATTCCTTTAAAATCTCAAATTTTCATTCCCCCGAAATTGGGAGGAATGGGAAGGAATAGAATTAGATTTAATTTTTTTTTCACTAAAACTCCCAAAATACCCCTATATATTCAACTCTTTAATTTAAAATAGTAGTTTAATAGTAATATTGTCATAAAATGATTCCATTTCATTTCCTCCATGTTACTCTCAAACAAGATTACTTAGGGTATGTTTGGTAACTATTTTTTCCCCTTATTTTCTGTTTTCAAAAATAATTGTCTATTTTTTAGACTAAAAAACTTATTTGGCAACCCAAAATAGACAGAAAACAAAAACTGTTCTCAAAACTCAATTTGTGAAGGAAACTGAAAACATACAAACGTCTATTTTCAGTTTCTAATTTTTTAAAAGTTAACGAAAACATGTATTTAATTTAATGAATCTGCCTTATTTAATGAGTTAACATTAGAGCTCAAATTATAGTAACAAAATATTTTAGTATTTTCTATTTTTTTTTCTTCAAAAAAACTATCTTTTAATTTCAACTAACCAAACATGTTTTTGATTTAAAAAATACAAGAAAATTGTTTTTTCTTTATATTTCCAAAAACAAGTTTTTGAAAATAGAAAAAAAAAAAAAAACTGTTATCAAACATAACCTTATATTCTATTCATTTTCATTCTTTTATTTTAAAACATCCAATTAAAGCTACTTAATTCCATTCCATTCTATTCTTTTCCATTCATTTCCCTTACTTAAATACATTCCATTCCATTCCTTTTATTTCCATTCTCTTATGATCATTCAATTCCATTCTCTTTTGAACTCCCAAACGAAGCTTGAGTTAAAACTCAAATTCGAGTTCTAAAAATTTGCTACAACTGAATAAGTTCGTTTGGGTGCTATTATCCTAAAATTGTGCCAGATTTGGCACATGTAGCTCATCCCAAGCTTGGACAAAAGTAAACCGCTTTATACAAGGGCTGTTTGACACTTATTTCAATAACAATTTTCAGTATTTAAACAACAATAACATTTCTTATATATATTTTTATAACACTCAAAAATGTATTTCAGGACACTAAAACTAAACAATACTTAAAACATGGGGGAATGGGCAGATTAACAATATCCAGCTTTTCTATGTAGTAAGTTAGGCAACGTTTGAAAGAATAATGGAAAATAGTATCTTGAGTTTTAGAAACTCGAGATCCATATTAAAACTCGAGTCCGAAAGACTCGCTTTGCGAGTGTGAAAATGCCACATAGATCTCAAATCTTTAAGACTCGAGTTTTATGCAAAAAAAATTTCACCTATAGTGGCGTTTTTAAGCCTTACAGTGACGTTTTAAAGTCGTACAGCGGCGTTTTCTTGCAAATTTTTTTTTTTTATAAGTACCAGGTTTAGGGAGCCCTATAGTAGCGTTTTTAAGTCCTATAGTGACGTTTTAAAGCCTTATAGCAGCGTTTTTCTGTAATTTATGGAAATTGAGTCTTTAAAACTCGATTTTCATGTGGATTTTTTTCCACATCACACCCATCATCTTACAAATCGAGACTTAAAAACTTGAGTTTTATCTTGAAACTTAAATTTTAAACATTCGAGATCCTAATTTTCAACATTATTTTGAAACGTGACAACTAACTAAATTTTTTTATATTTATTGGTATTTGAGAAGGGTGTTCCTTAAAACACCGCTAAAACGGCCTAAAAAGTATAAAAACCACGTGTTCGTACTCAGAACCGTCACTGATACTCTGATACCCTACCCTACAGAACCCTCAGAGAGCGACGGCCACTACCATAACCGACCACAGCGTCCAACACCATGAAGGGAAGCCACTCACAGTCACGCGCCGCCAGTCGGAGCAAGCGCAAAAACCGTTATCCCGACGAACAACAATCCGAATCTCAATCCCACAGCACTAACAGCCACCGCACAAAGCGGCGCAGAGTAGCCTCCTCCTCCTCCTCCTTTGAACCAGAAACCCCAACCCTAGTACCCGACCCGCCTCGCACTTTACCAGTCCATAACCGGTTCAAACACTTGCATTCTTCGTCAGGATCACGTCGGAAACAAAGAGATCAAAAATCGAACGCTACAGAGGCTACTACAAATCGCAATTGGGTTTTCTCTTCCCACGATTTGCCCAACTACAAAGGTTTAAACTTTGCAGATAATGAATTTTTGTTTTTGTTTTTTGTTTGTTTCACTTTTGTGAATTTAATATCATACTTTGGCTTAAAAGATCATAAATTTGAAGTTATAGTTGCATATTGATATCTCAATCAATTGTAGTAGCATCATTGAATTTAAATTCTCATTGGTTTATCTGCTACCAAATTATGAGAATTTAAAGTAAACATCGTTTTTACCCGAAAGGAAATTGTTGGTAAATTTTGGGAACTAAGACTTATATTGGTGGTAGGTTTATGTTCTATCCCGGCACTTTCGATTTGATAAATATGAATGTAATGAGTAAAGCGAAATGACTAGTGCACACAAGCAACTGTACACAATGTTGTGTGTAATAGTTTTTTAAACTGAAATCGTGACTCATGATTTCAGTTTAAACTGAAATTGTGACTTCAAGTTATGATTTCCGTTTAAAATTTTTTTAAACACACAATGTGTAATAGACATTGCCCGTAAAGGGAAATAAAAGTCATAATTTGGAGGTGCACCAAACTTGGCGGAAGGATTTTCTCCGGGAAAGGTATCTAAGGTTAATAATCAATTTGAATTACTGGATCATTTCGAATGTAGTATCTGAACAATTATGATCTTGTGACAATAAAAAGAAAAATGGGGAAGATGTTTCGTCTAGTTAGAGTTATCCTTAACTGTATTACTATTGTTATTAAATGCTTAATAAATGTCTATGTTATGTATCAGTCATTGCCAATCATTTGTCCAATGTGCTGTCTTTATAAGCACTCATTGTCGATTATGATCTCTTTCTGTATTTTTTATCTCTTTGGGATTTTGTTGGAAAATTACTATATTTAACCCCTTTTACACTCTGGCTTACTGGTCTTGTGTGCAAGTGTATGCAGTTTGCAGCTTATAGGTCTAGATACCAGCATCTATTGTTTTTTTTCTATGCCTAAAACTTTTTATTTTCCACTGCAGATACAGTTGTAGTTGTTTCATATAATATACTAGGTGTTGAAAATGCATCAAACCATCCGTATTTATATTATAAAGTCCCTCCCAAGTTCTTAGACTGGGACCGGAGGAAAATCCTCATACGTGAGGAGATCAATCGTTACAATGCAAGCATTTTGTGTTTTCAGGTAAATTTACAAGTTTTTATTGGTGTTGCACAAATGTATGCTTGAAGATGCAGTTTTCTTCATGGTGATTGAAGACTCACAATCATTTTATACGTATTCAATGAGAATTTTAATCACATTTTCCCCCTTTTATCCCTGCCATTCATTGTCTGAACTATTAAAAACAATGGTTTAGCAACTTTTATACATTTATAGGTAGGTTTCCTTAGTATGTAGAGGAAAAATATGCAAATATCTTTTTGTGTCTGGGTCTAGTCATGAGTGCAATCTCATACAGCTTCATGAGTTTTATTTATTTTTAATCCTATTCCATAATAAATCTAAATTTAGTTTTTGATTCCCCTCTCCCCCATTGTAATAACTATCGAATTATTAATAATAATAAAAGTGTTATACCATGCACATACATAACTTTTCATCAAAACTTTTTGTTAGGCTTCAGTTTATTGCATTACTTTACGATTTCATTTTTATCACGGTCAACTATCTGAACCATATTCTTTCTTTTTTTACTTAGGTAGTTTAAATGTCTTTAGGAAGTTTATTCTGTTTTCTTTCAATCATCTAAACCTCATATCATATATAAGAGGTTTTATTCTCAAGGACAATTGAGATTAAGGCATGTTGCACTGGCTTTTGATTTTAATTTTCTCATTTTCTTTCAATCATCTAAAGCTCATATCATATACGAGGGGTTTTATTCTCAAGGGCACTTGAGATATAAGGCTTGTTGCTCTGGCTTTTGATTTAATTTTCTCATATCCACCTTTATGGTTGCAGGAGGTTGATCGTTTTGATGATTTAGAAGATCTTTTTAAAAAAGATGGCTTTATAGGTATTCTCAAGGTATACTAAAATATTACTTATAGCGAGGCCTAGTGACTCTAGTCCAACTGCTGTGCTTTCAATTATGTATAGAAGATCTCATATCCACCTTTTTTTTTTGTTTCTAAGTTACACACACACACCCTCAGTGGGTTTTGAATGCACGATCTCACCCGTCATCCAGTCTTGTGGGAGGAGGAAGTGCCTTTTGAGCCAAACCTTGTTGCCAAGTTAGTGATTAGTTATTCTCAATTATTTACAGGCTCGAACCGGTGAAGCACGTGATGGGTGTGCTATATTCTGGAAAGAAAAACTGTAAGGTTTCTAAACCCTAAACTGTAAGGCTTTCAAGGTTTCTTTTGTTCTTACTGCACTGTGGCTTAGGGCGATTCAATTAGTTAGTATTTTCATGCAACTCATATCTATTATTCTTGGAAGCAACTTTATTGTTTACCTCTCTCTCAATTAGACAGGCTTTGCCTTGGTTCTTTTTATATTAATATGAGTTGTATGATTTTTTCTTCAAACTTCAAATATCTAAAAAGAAATATGATGGATATAGTAAATGGTTGGTTTAGGTATTTTGAGTTTTGGGTATTATGTGCATGCCCATCACTATCTTGTGATGTTGGTTTTGTAGCTATTGAGCAAATATTGTTGCAGTAAGCTTAAGTATTCTTTTTTTGTTATCATTTTCTTAATTTTGAATATCCCAATTTTAGTAAAATTATATTCTAAACAGATTTACCGTTTTGCATCAAGAAAATATAGAGTTCAGACGTGTTGGCCTCCGTGACAATGTTGCTCAACTTTGTGTTTTAGAGGTATGCAGGGTTTGATTTATTACACATATCCACAACCCCCCCCCCCCTCCCTCTCTCTCTCCCTCTCGCTGTCTTAATTTGAAACTAACTAGATACCCATTTTCGAAAATGTAAATAAGTCAACCATTGTTGACCTGATGGTTTGACTTAACTGTTAAGGCCTCTCCTGTAGAATATGGTGTCAATGCTTCTTTTAATTTATTTATTTTATTTATAAGTAGAATATGGTGTCAATGCTTGGAAATTCCATATGGATCCACTAGGGCAACCTCTTATCTTGTTTCATATAAGGCATTGAAAATTTGCAATAAAGTGGAACAAGGTAGAGGAAGCATAAATATTAATCTTCTCTTGTATTTCAGGAAAACATCAAATTTCAGAATAATGTTTTCTCATGTACATTTTTGGTTTATAGAATGGAAAGTGTTATGACATTCTTATTTGTATTCCTTTGGATGAGCTTATTTTCATTTTTTAAACAGAATATTTAGCTTTTTAAAGCATTTCCTTTTTCAGGGTACAACAATACTTTGGCACGATAAAGAAAATAAGCTGATGAAAATAAACTCATCCAAACATATACTTGAACAGGGGGGAAAAAAAGGTAGAAGAAGAAGAAGGAAATTATAGGAAATAGTTACTGCATAATGTTGTAGTTACATAAGTAGGTTATAATGTCCATTCAGTGTTTTTTTTTTTGGCCAGCAAATATTCAAACATCATATTTGTGGGCTGTTTCTTTTGTAATTCTTAATTATGTCTGCCTTTGTTTTCTTCTTTGTTGGGTAACTTGGGTTGGAAATGTATGTTGGTATGTTGAGCATTATCTCATTTCTTTTTCTTTTTTTGTTTTCGGTTTTTATTCCCCAGAATATGCCTTTTTGTGCACCCCTCCCCTCGCTTGTATATGCATTTTTATACCCAACATTGTTGTATATATTTTACTAGACTTGCTTTGTTGTTGTGGAGAATCCACTTATGCTTCAGATTAGTCATGGTTCCCCCCTCTTATTTATTTTAATGTTCTCTTTTATGCTATACAGATGATCCAAAACCAATCAGAGTCCAAATCATCTACCCAAACATCCATGTAAGTTTTATTTTGTTATGTTTTTCTGTGTGTGTATGGATGTTAGAAACAGCTCATTTAGCTGAAATAGATGAGCATTGTGAAATTTGATGTCTTATTTTATTAGGATCAAACTGATTATAGATGGCCTTATGCATATGTCTTTTTGCACTAATCTGTTATTCTTCCCTTTTTTGTAAGAATTTTTCTACGTGCTCAATTATCATATCCAGAAAATACATTACATATTCTTTAGAAAAACATGTGGCCAATATAGTCACTGACTTATTTGCACCACTATAGGTCTTCACCTACCCAAAGTCGAAGATTACTGGTTGGGAATATACATGTACTCTTCAACCCAAATCGTGGAGACATCAAGCTAGGCCAGGTATTCAGTGTTTTATTCTCTGCAAAAGTGGTGAATTTGTTCAGAATTGTGTCAGTTGATATCTTTTGGGATTCTCAATGTTAATTAAAAGTCCCCAACTCCCCTCTCCCTTCTATATATGTGTTGTGCATTGAAGTAGATGTGCTTGTGTTACCCACTTACTCCTGCCACCCCCTTCCCCCCCCACCCCCCCCCCCCCCCCCCCCTTTTCTCTTTTTCTCTTTTTCCCTCTTGTTGTTGGGAAGGGAAATAGCTTCAGATTAATATATGAACTCATGGATTTGGTGCCATACTATTCCGCTGCATCAACCTATGGGAAAAGAGTTCTTTTTTTCCCCCAATCAAATGTCTGTGCTTTTGTTTTCTTATTATTTTGACTGAGGTAATTTCTTAAGCATGTAACCTACAATGGTGTAGGTCCGACTGCTTCTTGAAAAAGCTTACGCACTATCACAAGAATGGGGTAACATCCCAGTTATAATTGGTGGGGATCTAAATAGTAAACCTCAGGTTTGATGTTGCAATGAAATCAGTTATCAAATAGTTTCAGATTAGGCATACTATGCAATATTAAAATTTCATTGTCACATATCTAACTTTTGTTTTCATCCTGGTCAGAGTGCAATGTATCAGTTTCTGGCTTCATCGAAGGTGAGCAGTCCTTGTAGTATGTCAAGCCTGTACTATTTTGTTTATGTTTTTTTTTTAGCATATTATTGGGACTCCAATGGCCCTATGTACCTCTGAGTTCTGTCCTTTAATAATAATAATAACAATTAATATGCAATATATAAGTGGTTGCTGACATTTTTGCAGTTAGACATCCAACAACTTGACCGTAGAGAAATTTCTGGGCAGCTTGAATGTCCATCTCAATGCAGAGGCTACAGGCCTTATTATGAGAATGCAACTAGGTATTTTGAAATTCCTTGCAAATTCTTGTTCATGCATTCTTCATCACAACTCTGATATGACATGCATGTAAAATAATTAAATTTTAAGTTCTCTTGCAACTTAGCAGCATATATTGTGAACTAAATTTAGCATATTGGGCACTAAATTAGTGAAAAAGTTCCTTTCTTGAAATTTTAAATGAGGTGCTTTTACTTGATCATGAAGAAAGTAATTTATGAAACAATGGCATGATACAAGATTATCATGTGGTTCCATGTCCTGTTAATTGATTGTATTATGGTGGTAAATATTGATCAATATGTTGTTGTTGATAGTGTTGTTTATCATTACTATCACTTGCTGTTAATTGATTGGTTTATATGTCAGATCAAATGTTTGGATGTCTATCCCAAGGCCATTATTGTATACATGGAGTGATGAAGAATTGAGGCTTGCAACAGGAAGTGGAGGAGTTACCCATGTTCAGCACCAATTAAAACTTTTTAGTGCATATCTTGGGGTTCCTGTAAGATGCTTAAACCTTTTAATACTGTTGTATTTTCTTCTATACCTGAGATTTCCAACTTCTATAGGGATGTTGCAATTAATTTGTTCAAATGAAGTAAATTACTATGCACTTGATGAATTTTGAGGTTGATATTTAACACAGGAAATCTTCCAAATATTTGATGTGGGATTTTTAATTTTTAATTTTTTACATGTTTCCTTTCCAGCTAATTTTCTGGATTTCTTTCAATTTTGCTGCAGGGAAGCAGTAGAACAAGAGACATTCATGGGGAACCCTTGGCAACATCATACCACTCTAAGTTTATGGGAACAGTTGATTATATTTGGTAGTTAAATTTTGTTGTAAAAATTACAATAGTCTGTTTGCCTTCAAAATATTTTAGTTACTGATATGTTTGATTGACACAGGCATACAGAAGAACTTGTTCCTGTGAGAGTTCTTGAGACCTTACCCATTGATACTTTAAGAAGAAGTGGAGGACTCCCAAGTGAGGTACCTTTCATCTTTGTAAATACCGAGCTTGATCTATCAGATCGTATGCATATTATTTAGTTATATTGTATAAGGTGCTTCTTGCCATAACATGTGAATTGTTTGAAATTATCTGTACTTCATGATAGATGATCAACAGTGCTGCATGTCTTAAAATATGTTATTTGTATGCATACATCCCACTTAGTTTCTATCTTGAATATAAGATGGGGCAAAGGTTCTAATTATAAGCTAAGTTTAATGGACATTTTTTAAGTAGGGTCATGTTTGCATCTGTTACAATTCTCTCCAGGACATATGGAAGTTTCTATCACAGACTTGGAGTACTCTGTATAGCTTTTTAATAGATAATTTATGCTGGTCAAAATGCAATCTTTGCATGGGGAACAGTGGATAGAGGATTTTATTATTTTCATATTCCTAGGCCTTCTTGTCCCCTTTAAATGAAGATGAAGTGTAACCAAAAGAAGTTTTCCATTGGAAGGGTGAAAGATGGATATCATAAATGATTCCAGTAGCTGTGTCTGTGTTCTGGACTAAAGAAGTTGCAATTTTGGTGTCTGTGTTCTGGACTAAAGATGTTAAAAATCCATGTCTCAGTTCATTATTAAAAATAAAATAAAATGTGTTCATGTTTGACTCCACGCAACAGAGTTGTAAAAGAGACTTAAAAAAAGAGTGACTGACAACAGTCACTAGAATCTGTGGTTAATTTTGGGCATTTTTCCTTCTGATTCTTGAATTAGTTTCAGTGAGAAGGTCAAGGTTGTCTTATTTGGAGATGTGACGAGAGAAATTTATGTATGCAAGATTTTGCAAGCCCTAGCTCAAATGGCACTTCCCTTTTTAAATATGGTGTGGAGAGAGATCATGCATTTAAGATTCATCCATTGGATGTGTAACGTACTAATCAGGGGAAAAAAGGGAAAATGACTTTCTTTTATTAGTGGGAGGAAAAATAGTTCGAGGCACAATGGTGTAGAGTGTAAAATTGGCTGCCAGTAGAGCTGAATGGCCTGAGACACTCGTCTCGCTAGCTTCATGTAATTGGAGACTAGGCCTTTGGTTGAGCTTTAGCCTTTGCTTTTGTATATTTTTTCATTTTTTCCATTGTATGAAACTTCTTTTCCAAAAATATAAAATGGAAATATTTTATCAGAATTGCTGAATAATCCTTAAATTGCATGTTATAGCCTTCACAGAGGGGTATATAATGCTTTGTAGTCTTTGTGTTGCTCTTTGTCGTAGCTCAAAATTAACTGTGGCAACTTCTTGTTTTTATCCACTTTTTCACCCCCACCGCCACCCCTGTTGGTCCCCTCCTCTTTATCAAAAAAAGGTTCTGCTAATAGCCGGATGGTGTGGTGAATAATTCAGTAACCGTCAATTAAGGCCTGTAAATTTCTCTGAAAAATCAACTCATGGCAATGGCCAAGGTTAATGGACTTGCACATAGGGATGACATTCTGGCCCATCATGTTGAAGATGGGGGACAGGTTTTGGTCTCGCCGCCCTTGGGATAATTTGTATAATTAAAAACAAATCCCTTCCTCTGACACACTCAGAGGTTAGCTTTTTGAAAAAAAAAAAAAAAAAAAGAGGAAGAAGAAGAAAAAAAAACGCATATATAGTTATCAATGTTCTAAGCACAGTATATGTTGACCTGTGCTCTCCATGTTTGATTGTCTCTGGATTCATGAGGTTTTGATGTTACTTTGGCAGAAATGGGGCAGCGATCATCTTGCTCTTGTATGTGAACTGGCTTTTGCAGATGATGTCAAAGGGACGTGAATACTTCTGCTTCTAAATCAATCTATACGGGGATTGTACATACTGGAGAGCTTTGTTCTTTGGTGCTCCAAAGGTTTTGCTGAACTGGCTTCTTTGTCATGTCTTGTAGGTGGTATGTAATTATTATTTATTAGGCATTGTTTATTTGGTCTTGCAAAGGTAGTCTTAGCTTGTTTTACTTGAGAGCATTCTCATAAAATATTGTAAAAATTTTGGTATTTAGCATCTAGAAAACTAACTTTATAACATTTAACACTTCACTTTACAATACAATCTACATCAAAACTTCTATTTTTTTTTACCACTTCATTTAAATATTCTTTCTTTATTATTATTTATTCTTCCTCTCTCTCCTTGTCTCTCTCTTTCACAACCCAACTATTCTCAGTACCGCCGGCCACCACACTACCAACAATCACCACAAAACTCACCACCCATACCACAAACTTACCACCCGTGGCCCCCTCCCCCCCCCCCCCCCCCCTCAAAAAAAAAAAAAAAAGCAAAAAGGGGGGAAAAAAGCCTCCACCATCGTATCGTAGCCACCGGCCAGATCCACTCGCAACCACAAACCACAAGGAAAAAAAAAAACCTCCACCATTGCCGCCACTAGCTAGATCAACAACCATTAAACTATTGGACCCACGACCCACGATCCATTAAAAACTTCGCATTGTGACCCATGACCAATGACCATCGAATCGTCGGACCCACAACCCATAGGAACCAAAACCACGACCATCGAACTGTCGGATCCATGACCCATGCCAATCGGACCACAATTGCAGACCATCGCTGCCACCACTCACGACCATCAGACCATGACTCAGAACCGAAAATCAAAACCCATAGTGGACCCATGATCCTAATCATCGGACCACAACCCACGACAGCCCATAATCGTTGGAAAACTACCATCAGCAGCTCATAATTGGCAGACCACAATTGTGGAACCACGAGTGAGAGAAGAGAGAAGAGTGAAGTGAGAGAGGAAAGAGAGACAGAAATGAGAAAAAGAGATGTTGGCTGAATAAAAAACAATTTTTTTTTTTTTTAACAATCTAGCTACAATGAATTGTTATGGAATGAGACACAGCGTTGGATGCAGAAGTACAGTAAGATATGTAAGTTGAAAGTAATGCAAGTAAAAGTAAACGTAAATGCAAAGTTATAGAACCAGCCAAGTAGGCGGCAGAGCCAACTAAGTAAGGGTATAGCAAGTATAATCAAAGTAAATGAAAGCAATTTAGAACCGTCCGGGATGGCAGTAATCCGTCCAAGGTGGCGGTAGCAACAAGTAGTATAATAAATATAAAACTGAAAATACTTGTTATTGAAAATAAAATAATACACTTACAGTAGTAGTAGTGATTACAAATTGTCAACAGGTAAACACACAACGTTGGAAGCGGAAGCACAGTTATATAGCAATAATATAAGTTCAAAATAATGCAAGTAAGAGTAAACGTAAATGCAAAGCTATAGAACCAGCCAAGTAGGCGGCAGAGCCAGCCAAGTAAGGGTTATAGCAAGTATAATCAAAGTAAATGAAAACAATTTAGAACCGCCCGGGATGGCGGTAATTCGTCTAAGGTGGCGATAGCAACAAGTAGTATAATGAACATAAAACTGAAAATACTTATTATATAAAACAACACACTTACAATAGTAGTAGTGATTACAAGTTGTCAACAGGTAAATAGTTATAAGACTTAGGAACTAGAACTAGTTACAAGCTTTGTAGGGAAGTAGGAAAGCAAGGAACTCTCTCAAAGAAAGGCTCACAACCAAGAACTCTCTCTAGGAAAGAAGACCTGAAGTAAAAACTTGTTTTAAACATAAGGGACAACCCCCCTTAAATAGGCAAAATTTGGAGTGAACAATAACGGATGAATAGTGACAATAAATAGTGATAGATGAATAGTGGCTGTATAGTGAATTTCTTCTTTTTGTCTCCAAATTGTGGGGAATCTATCGTAGAGTTGCAATATCTGAAAATGTGAGAACCTAGGCCAAAATAATGGGTGTCTTTAGATTCTAGACCACTCTTTAGGCCATATCATTGGTGCCCAAAACAACCAATCCCAAAAGACCAAAGAAATAAGCTTTGTCATCTTGTGCCAATTGAGAGCAATTAATAGGAATCTTCAAAAGCATTACATTAGTGGGAAACAAGCTTTTAGCAATAGTAATCATTGAAGTTTTTTGGTCATTGTGCAGGCCAGACAAATAGGAGAATCAAAATCTTCCGCTAAATCCGGGGTATCTTGAAACAGTTCCGGATTTTCAGCAACATAATTTTTTAAAGACTCTGAAACATTAATAGCTCACTATAGCTCAATGCTAAAATTTTTAGGATTTAGCATATTTGATGTAGGTGTGTTTTTATCATTTTAGGTGCTAAAAATGCTAAAAAAATAGCATTTAGCATTTTTAGCACATTTGATAAGAATGCTTTGAAGTACTTGGTATTTACGAGCATCCCAATTGTTCTGAATGGTATGCATTTTAAAATCAATGTTAACAATAAAATCTTACGATCTTTCATTGTAGAATATCCCAATATAGTCTTCACACCTTCTGTAGAAGTATTTATAAGCATGCCTTATAGGATTACACTCAACAAACCCGAATCATATATGTTTATGTGTTCGAATTTGTTGGATCAAGTTTGTCTATAGTTGAGAACCCTTTACAAATTTTCATATGAATGGTACTAGAACCTTAGAGGAATTATCTGACCAGTTTAATCTTGACGTGATTCAATGGTGCTAAAATGAGATGTTCTGTTTGGCTTTGAGCTTGCCTTGTGACACCG
This sequence comes from Quercus parvula, assembly GCA_030820535.1. Lineage (NCBI taxonomy): Eukaryota > Viridiplantae > Streptophyta > Magnoliopsida > Fagales > Fagaceae > Quercus > Quercus parvula. Next base: position 30,365,475 of record JAUAME010000007.1, read on the forward strand.
ATTTTGGTTTTGCCGACTTTGTTGAATCATTCGTTTGTCTGTGGGGGCAGCTGATAATCTTGCACCTAACAACTTCAATTAATGGGCTGTGGTCAATAAAATTGGTTTACAGTCCCAACCACTTTGATGAAGAAAGACTGGCGGAGATAGACTCTTCACGTCACACTTCGAGAAAAGTTGGAATAGGGAACAATAAATTAACATGTCATTTAATTGGGAACAATGGGGTTAGGGGGATAAAGACTTGCAGAAAACATGAATTAATCAACGAGGGAAGATTAAAAAGCTTATGAAAAAGTCATCTCTCCCTATTCAAGTTGAAGAGTAAACAGCAGAGATTATATTAAGGAAATTCTAAGGACACAATAAAATATCACAATATTTTTACAATACTATTGTTTTTAGTTGCAGTGGATTTCAGTCTAATTTTTATTATTTTATTTTATTTTAACTATGATAGATTGACATTTTAGCTGTTGTGAAAATGGCAGTAGAATGTTATTATTAATGAGAATAAATTTTATTTACAAACTTATACAAGTTAGATTTATTAATCTTGTATTGTAAAAATCATATATAATTGACTATTTATATTATTAATAAATTTTAAATAATAACATATTATTTATGAACTTTTTGACAAAATTAGATAATCCAAATTCAAAGTTTATGTAGTATATTTTATATGTGTATTACATAATAGTACATACAAACATATGATATTATTTATTCAAATCAACTCAATACTTACAAGCTTGTTCATGAATGCTATAATTGCTAAATTCATGATCCATGATTTAACTAGGCAGCTCTAAGTACTTTATAGTTATGGCTTTCATTTTCAGTAGGGACTTGAGAGCATTTCCAGCAGTTTTTCTATATTTTTGTATTGTTTGGACAATGAACATTGATATTTACATTTTATATACCTACTTTTTTAAATACATCTTCCAACAGATTCTCTATCATTTCTCTATTTCATTTAAATATTATTTATTCATTTGTTATTTCATTTTTTATCACACATATTCCGATATCCTCATTCCCACTCCTTTCTTTGCTAATTTTTTATTTAGTTTTATTCTTTTGTTAATATACAGTAGCTAGATTTGATGAGTTACTGTTTATGAGAAAAAAAAAAAGATTTAAAGAATCTATTGAAGACATTTTTTGGGTCTCATTTTATTTTGCTTTTACCTAAACTATTGGGGGGGGAGAGAGAGAGAGAGAGAGAGAGGGCCATTATTTGTTATGGCAGCTTTAAAGGCAGTCACTCACGGGTTTGTTTTATCTTTCATGATTAGTTGAGACTTTGTCACTTGAGAGAGATGTTTAGCCATAACATTCATCTGAAAATAATCAAACTACTTTAATTTGTGGTAGATACATAACTAAACGTGACTCCTCGATTGTGGTGATAAAAAGTGGTTTTGCTTAAGATATGATTATATGAAAAGTAATGTTAACTAACCACTCAATGTTCAAAGTGTCCATTTGCTTACAAAGCAAGTGAGCCTAAAATTCTTGGTCATCACATCATCATTGTGCCTTTTTCTCATAAATTAGAAAATAACTTAAAGTTTCTATATAAATTAGAAAACAACTTTTCTAAATGATAGATTGGGACTTTTCTTCTATTTTTAGTGTATTCCGTGGTGAAATGGTAACCGGAAACATTATTGAATTTAAAAATTCATTTCTATGTTTTAGCTGAAACTGGTCGTCCTAGATGAAATCAGGAGGGAGGATTTGAGAGAGTATGAGAAAAAAATTCACAATTTAATAATGAAAATTATACAAAAATTGAAGAAGACCAAAAAAAAAAAAACCTTATCTCTTTTACATATTAACAAAATATATAAAAACAATAATATTCCTTAATACTTTCAATTTAATCATCTATTAAGGTGCATTAAATTTTGTAACAACATCCCTTACTTTAAAGTCTAAAGTCAGATGTTACTTCTGACTTATTCTAAGAAAAAAAAAAGATGCTACTCTAAATTTTCTTATATAAATAAATTATGATGTTTATATCCTATTTGGCATTTAATTCCAAAATCACAATACATATAAAAAGGAAAAAAATAGCTTTGAGAATAAAAAGAAAAAAATTTAACATTGAGAAGACACATAAATCAACTAATATGATTCAAAAATAGTGCATTCAATTTGATGTTATCAGAAATTATGAGCATTATGTCATACTCACAAAATTACGGAAAATTATTAGGTACTTCCGGAATACCATAAATGCGTGCTCCCTCCTCTCACATGAATGGTGGGTCCCACTATGAATTTAATTAGTGGGACCCACTATTCATGTGAGAGGAGGGAACACGCATTTATAATACTCCAGGAGTACACAATAATTTCCCCAAAACTACATACAAGAAGATTTTCAAAACATTATTTCATACTCACCAAAGACCAAACTACATACATGAAGATTTTCAAAACATTATATCAAAAGATTGGGGAGTATAACATAATGATGAGTATTTTGGTGAGTATAACATTGAAAAAAAAAATGTTAATTTCAAATAATTTTTCATTTAACTACGAAAAACAGCTCTTTAGGCTGAAAACGTTTTATACCCCAAACATTTTTATGCAACCCACTATGTGGTTTTTTCAATTGCCCTGTAATGGATTGCATAAAAACCTTGCTCAAACATTTTTGGCCTCAAGAGAGAAAAAAAAAAAAAAAAAACCTTTAAAAAAACCACACCAAAAAAAAAAAAAAAAAAAAAAAAAAACCCAAAAATCTACAAATGACCAAAGTATTGTGAAAACCTCCAAAATGCCATTGAACCGTTTAAAATGACTATAATACCCACAACATCTCTAAAACATCTAAAATAATACCCTTGAAATGTATAAAATGACCAAAATATTTAAAGTAACCAAAATAGCCTAAAAATGGAGAGAAAAAAAAATGCTCCTTGAAACCTCAAAAAATATCCGAAATACTATTGAACATACAAAATTACCAAAATAGCTTTAAAAATTTCTAATGTAACTGAAATAAGTCAATAACTCTAAATTAGGAGAAAAAAAACCATCTATCCCCCCCCCCCCCCCCAAAAAAAAAAGACCAAAATATTTAAAGTAACCAAAATAGCCTAAAAATGGAGAAAAAAAAATGCTCCTTGAAACCTCAAAAAATATCCGAAATACTATTGAACATACAAAATTACCAAAATAGCTTTAAAAATTTCTAATGTAATTGAAATAAGTCAATAACTCTAAATTAAGAGAAAAAAAACCATCTATCCCCCCCCCCCCAAAAAAAGATTCCTAAAACAATTGTAATAATATATCTATCAAATGTCATACCCAAAAAAAAAAAAAAAAAAAAAAAAAAACTTCTTTCAAATGTCTTTGTCAATTTTATTAGGTTTTTTTTTTTTTTTTAATAATTTTTTATTCATGCTATTGTATTCTTATTTTGTTATGTGCTTATTAACGGAAGCTTCAACAAATTTATTTTGATTTTATATGTAGATTGATTTTTAATTGATATGTATTAATATTTTTAAAAAGTGAGTTAATTTTTTTATTTAATATCTATATAAAAGACCATTTTGATTGAGGGGGGAGGTAGGGGGAGTAGAGTAAAACTGGCTAAAAAAATGCTAATTTTGAGTTAATTCCTCTCTACTCTACTCTACTTCCCTTTTGTCCCCTTCAATCCAAATGAACCATAAGAGTATAGGAAAATTTGCAGTTTTTGTACAAGCCAAAATATTGAAAATATTTTCCAAAGCATTTTTTTAGGAATATAACTAATTATATAAAAAGAAGATAGAAAATATGTTTAAAAGTCTCAAAATAAAAAATAATAAATAAAAATACAGAATTGCTCGTTAAAACCAAGCTCACTCTTACTTAACAAAAATAAAAAAGGTGTACCCTTACAAACAACTAATATATGGGAGTGAGAGCACTGGTTGAGAATACTTGAGAGCTTAAAAACTTTTGGACAGCTATAAAAGCACAGAGAGAACCCAAGAACTCTCTCTTCCTCCCTAACAAAGATGGCAAAAACCTCCAAAACTCTGCAAAATGTTTTGAAGATATTTACTAAATATGAAGAATAATTACTACTACTTCCTACCAGCAAAATGTTTTGGAAGAAAGATAGGAAAGAACAGCAGAAATTACGGGCTTGCAAGATTTAGGACCTTATCAATCCAAGAAAAGTCCCTTGTAGCAAATTCAAAATCGAAAGGAGGAAGAGCATATTCCTCACCACATTCATCGCCAAGAGTAGGATAATCATCAATGTCATCCATAAAATCCAAAAACGATTGTTCTTCTTCAAGATTTGTGTCCACATTGCCTTCTTCTTTGATTGAATTTCCAATTCCATTACCAACTAGAGCTGCAGTAGAGCCATATTGAATTGGTTCCTCATTGTTTTCTTCTTTGATTGAATATCCAATTCCATTACCATCTAGAGCTGCAGTAGAGCCATATTGAATTGGTTCCTCACTGTTTTCTTCTTTGATTGAATATCCAATTCCATTACCAAGTATAGCTGGTGTAGAGACCTCAAGCACTGATGATGGGGAGATTGGATAAGAAAACAAATCTTTACACTCTTCGGATATGGCATTCACATCAGTCGATAATGAATTCTTATTCTTCTCTAACGATTGCAATCTTTCAAACTCAAGACTCCTTTTCTTATAAGCCACGGCAGCCTCAATCTCAGTATTAAAAGTGCCTAGCCACACTCGACAACCTTCAATTGGGTTAGTAATCTCCGAGCCATACTTCCCCGATGACCTTAACCGAACACCCTTGTAGATAGAAGATGATCTTCCAACTTTATTTTTATAAATAAACTCATTACTAGCACTAGTCTCACCAACTTCCATATCTTTGCAGAGCTGATTACCAATACTAATTTTTTGTTTGCATTTATCTGAATTGTGTTGTGGACAAGTATCTGTATATGAATCATGTTGGGGTCCCGGAAGAAAAATCTCCTTGACATTGCGCTTACCACCCATTGACTCATGTTTAAACTCATATTTTTCTTCTTCATCATCACTTGAAGATTCAGTGGCATAAGGATCAGAGTATATGATACGAATTTTCCTCATAGAGTTTTTCTTCGATGTATAACAATTGTTGTCTTGGTTTAATCGTACATTCTTTTTGCGGTCAGCCATTTAGAATCAAACCCCTAAAAATCCCCAAAAGGAAATACAATTAAAATATGGAAAACAGGTATCCAGAATCCAAATTGAAAGAGAAAAAAAAAAAAAAAGATTTCGGATATTATTTAGTCTTTACACTCTTAAAACACATGCATACACTTTACACTCTTAACACACATGCCAAGTTTTGTGCAAATAGGACATTATTTACTAAATAATCCATAAACTTATTTTTCATGTGTAATTTTAGATTACAAAAACTCACAATTTAAACAATTAATTGATGATATAGCTATTAATATTTGATTTTCTAGAAATTTTGCAATGATGGAAGATATAAGAAGAAAATATAATCTAATAGTGGATTTGTCAAAATTTGCATCTAATAAAAAAATATTAAGTGAAGTTGTAGTTTTAAGCTACTACCAATTTTGTAGTCAAACTTTTTCCTTTAAGTAATCCTAAAACCAATTGAAACCGTTGCGCTGCCTATCATATAATATCATGGATAAAATTTAGCTATAAAATTAGTTATAACTTAAGGTTACAACATCCTTTAAAAAAATTAACATCATTACATATTTTGAAAATCTAACCGTTGAATTGCATGTTCTTTACACTCTTAATACACATATCAAATTTTGTAATAATCGGATATTATTTATTATATGATTTATAAACTTATATTTTATGTATAATTTTATACTATAAAAATTCACAATTTAAATAATTGATTGATGATATACTTATTGATTTTTAATCTTTTAGAAATTTTCCAATGATGAAAAATATAAGAAGAAAATATAATATAATAGTAAATTTGTCAAAATTCGCATTCAATAAAAAGATATTGAGTGAAGTTGTAGTCTTAAATTACAACTAATTTTGTAGCCAAATTTTGTCCTTTAAATAATCCTAAAACCAATTGAAACCATTGCATTGCCTATTATATAATATCATGGAGAAAGTTTAGTTACAAAATTAGTTGTAGTCTAAGGCTCCGTTTGTTTCGACTGAAATTGATTTCCGGAAATCAATTTCCGGAAAATAGCGCGTTTGGCTGCGCTGTAAAATTCGGTCAAACTGAAAACAATTTCAGTTTGACCGGAAAATAAGCAAAAAACGACTGAAATTGGATTCAGTCGTTTTTTTCACTTCAATTGATTTCCGGAACTCTCTCACACGCTGAAGCTCTCACACACGCATTGCTCTCTGCTCTCACACGCACAAGCTCTCACACGGATCACTGCTCTGTGAAGCCTGCGCCGGAGCCACCCACACCGACGCACCACGATCGCGATCTCGCCGGGACCGGAACTGCGCCGATCGACGTCGATCACGATCGCGATCGCGCCGATCGGCGTCGATCGCGATCTCGCGATCGACGCTTCGCGCGATCGCGATCATCGAAATCAGCGAGATTGCGATCGCGATCTCGCCGATCTCGCGCGAAGCGTCGATCGCCGCTTCGCGCGATCGCGACCGCGATCTCGCTCGCGATCGAGATCGGCGAGATTGCGATCGCGATCTCGCCGATCGAGATCGCGCCGATCGCGATCGCGATCGCGATCGAGATCGCGACGATCGCGATCGCGATCTCACCGAGAATACACTTCGCGATCGGAGCTGAGAAAATATTTTATTAGGGGTTGTGAATTTAAGGGGTTGAGTTTTTATGAATGAATGAGATTATGTGTTTGTTTGGGAGCTGAGAAAATGTGAGAAAATGTGAGGAAATGTGAGCAATAAGTAAAAAATGTGTTTTTTATGGTATTTTCAAGAATACAACCAAACATTAGAAAATATTTTCCGAAAATTTTTTTGAAATGCAACCAAACACATAAAAACATTTTCTTTTCCGGAAAATAGCATTTCCGGAAAATATCTATTTTCCGGAAATGCTTTTACACGAACCAAACGGAGCCTAAGTTTACAACTTTCTTTAAATAAATTAACACCACTACATATTTTGAAAATCTAACCGTTGGATTGTATATTCTTTACGCTCTTAATACACATGTCAAATTTTGTAACAATCGAATATTATTTACTATATGATCTATAAGCTTATAGTTTATACATAATTTTAAACTACAAAAACTTACAATTCAAACAATTTACTAATGACATAGTTATTAATTTTTAATTTTTTAGAAATTTAGCAAGTATAGAAGATATAAGAAGAAAATGTAATCCAATAGTAGATTTGTCAAAATTCACCACCAATAAAAAAATATTGAATAAGATTATAGCCTTATACTACAACCAATTTTGTAGTTAAATTTTGTTATAATATCATATTATCATGTAAGTGTTTATTTTGCTTATTTAAAGAAAATAAAAGTGCTACTTTATTAGATATAATTATATTTCTTTTAAAAAAAGTTATAATTATATTTTAACTAACTTTTAGCAAATGAATAATATTTTGGTAAAAAGTTTTGATTTTTTTTTTATTGATTGCTTTTACGAAAGTTAACTATAATGAAAAAAAAAAAAAAAAAAAGAACTAGTCTTTAAAAACGTGGACATAAAAAATAAACTTTTTTTTTTTTTTTTTTTGAGAAAGACATTAAAAAATAAAGTATAGAGCTAAAAAACACAAAGATAAGTAATCCTAAAATCCATTAAAACTCTTGCCATTAATCATAAGTGATAAGTTTAACACAAAAAAAAAAATATTTGTTCCTACATTGAATAAGCAAAAATAAAACAAAAAAGAATAAAAATCCTAAAACCCATTGAAACCCCAGCCATGAATCATAGATTAAACACAAATAATATTTGTTCCTACATTGAAAAGGCATCAATTAAATAAATAGACAAAAGCCCACATACCGTTTTGATCTTAATAGCACGGAAAAAGTTGGGGAAGTCTGTTTCAGGGTCTGACCACGACACCAAGATTGAATGCAAAAGGTGATCAAGAACAAGAGGAATGTGATAAAGGCAGAGGCTGATTCAGAGCTCCGTATAGCACATCAAACTCAATCGACATAATCAATGTCCTCTGCTTCACACTGCTCTTTGTCTCTATTGGGAAGCCTTCACTGTCTTGTCGGAAAGAGAGAGAGAGAGAACAAATATAGAATCTTATATATAAGCACACGGAAAATATTGCAGCCTTTTCCTTTTCCGAAAAGAACAAAGAAAAATCAAGTTCAAGTTTTAGTGCTTACCCAAGTCGGTGAGTGATTTCTCTTCTCAGTAGAGTTTCTTTTCTCTCTCTTTCCTTTTCTTGATTTCTCTCTCTCTCATCTTCTTGAACTCTCTCTCTCTCTGTTCTCTTCAGCTTTCCTTTGGAGGAAGGGGGGCCCTTAAGCTAAGTCACAAAGTGCTTTGGAAGATCCTTGTGCTAAGCCTATTTGGCCTTGGTTTGGTTCTAGTTCTACTGGTTTTAAATTTGATTGTTGTGTGTATGAGAACTTTAATTTTTATAGGCGCATGTGCATCACTCTAAAAAAGGTAAGTTGGGTAAAACAGTAAAATAGATAAGGTTTTGGTTCAGCTTCTAGTTGCGCTGGATTCATTAGGATGACGATGCATGTTCACCCATCAGGATGATGACATATGTAAAAAGTAAACATATGTCATATTCATGATAAGTTTAGTTGGACCCAAGTCAAGTCTGTAATATTCTGTGCAACTAAAATTTATAATTAAAAAAAAGAAGAAGAAGCATTGTATACAATACAAAAGATAGAATAAACTGACCCTAAAAAAGAATGTTAAATTATAAATTACAACTTTTAATTTTGACCAAAATTCAATTCAATGCTGTAACTTCATTTTTGTTCAAGCGAGTCTTCTAAATTTAAGGTTTATTCAATTAAAGCGTCTAATCATAGTTTGTTCATTTGTGCTCTAACGATTGGATTTGTTTTGCTTTAAGGCAAGCAACAAGTCCTGGTTGCTGTAATGGTTGTCTTCCATAGAGCTTTTTTCCAAGAAGCTGCTCTGCGAGCCCCTTTTTGTGCACGGAAATGATGGGGGTGGCTCCAAGGTTGGTCTTGGGCTCCTTATTATTGCTGGATGGCTATTATTTGAAGGGGGTTTAGATTTTTGAGAGAGAGATTGAAGAGATAGGGAGAGTTATTTATTTATTTATTAATTTGTTGGAATTTTGACACTAATGCAAACAGACACGTGTAATTGGACCCCTCATCAAGTTTGCAACTTTTGTTGTCATAAAAGATTTCACAATTTCCAAGGTAAATAATAAAGTGAGTGATGCTAATGATAAGTTAAAATAAGAACCAATATTCCGCTCAAAAAAAAAAAAAAAAAAAAAAGAAAGAAAGAAAGATGAGAACTAATAAAATTCTCTCAATTTAACTATTATGAAAAATATTGTGGCAATTATTGTGTCTATAACATTACTCGTTAGTTAAGGTAGCACATCATTCCTTGCTTCTTCGATTAAGTATATTTTTTGAAAAATGTTTTCTTTCACATTCAAGTGTTTAGAATTTTTTTTTATTTTTTTTATAAAAAAAATGCTCAAACCAACATCATTTTTCCATTGACATGAAAACACCTTTTTAGAGTTGAAAATGTTTTTTTTTTTTATCCCTAAAGTAACGTAAAACATTTTAGCATTAAGATGATTTCAAATATTCCATCTCATAATTCCTGCTCCATTTTATACTTCACCAATAAAAATTAGACACATGCCCAACTCTTTGATTAAATCCTCATTTTCAGCATTTTTCTAACTTCAATTTCCTAGAATAAATAACCACTAGCCACCACCTTGTGTGTACCCATAACTTGTTAATTTTCTTCAAAATTGATGGCATCGGTGTGGTGTTGATGAGTTCATGATCTCTTCCTAGTGGCGCCAGAGATAGTTGGTGGTGATAGATCGGTAGTGGTGATTGGTGGGGTTGGGTTTTTTCTGCCACTACCGGTAGTGGTGGATGGCTGGCTAATGATTGTTGGACCAGTCGCTAATGAAGACCAGTGGTGGTAGTGGTTGATGTGGATGGTTTGTGTTATTTATTTATTTTAGGAAGCTAAAATATGAAAAGACTGAGAATTAAGATTTAATTAAAAGAGGCAGGCATGTGTCAAATTTTTATTAGTGGAGTATAAAGTAGAGCAGGGAGTGTGGTACAAAAGATTTGGACTCCATCAAGGGAGCAAAAACCTCTAACATATATAAATGCTCCAAAAATCTTTTTTTTAAAAATGACTAAAGTGCCTTCGAAACCTCCACAATGCAAGCAAACCCTTCAAAATGATCATAATACCCTCAAAACTTTTAAAACCTTTAAAATTACCAAAATATCTCTAAAAAAATATAAAAAGATAAAAATGCCGTAAAATATCTAAAGTGTACAAAATAACCTTAAAACCTTTAATATGATTAAAATATATACTCTAAATTCTCCAAAATGACCTAAATACTTTTAAAACCTCTAATATGATTAAAATACCCCAAAACTATCCCAAAAAAAGAAATCTCTAAAACCACCAAAATAATTGAAATTAAAATTCCTAAAACCATTGAAATTACGAAAATACCTACTAAAATCTACATGACCATAGTATGCCTCAAATATTCAAGAATCACTCCCAAACTTTTAAAAGTCCCACGAAAGCTACTCTTGAATGTCATTTTGGAGGTTTCAAACGTTGTGATTATGCATGTGAATGTAAGTTTAGCTGATAGTTTTTGTCAAGTTCATTATTAGTACCTTTTTTTTTTTTTTTTATGGATTTTGTTGCACGTTTATTTTGATTTTGCCTATTAATGAATTTTTCAATAAATTTATTTTAATTTTGCTAATTTTTAAGGTTGATTTTAATTGTTATGTGTTAATATTTTAAAGTAGCAAGTTAATATTTTTATTTAATTTCTATGCAATAATATAGGAAGTTTTGTAATTTTTCATACAAATAAAAAAAATATAAAAATGCTTTCAAGAGCACGTTTTTAGGAATATAACCAAATAATTAAAAAAATGAAAAAAAAAAAAAAAAAAAAAAAAAAAAAAAAAAAACAACAACAACAACAACAACAACAACAACAATAACAATTTCAGAGTCGGAAAAAAAAAAAAAAATTTATTGCTCATTAAAAGAAAGAGGATGTACTCTTACAAACAACTCGTATGTGGGAGAGAGGTAAAAAACTTGGGATGGCTATAAAAAGCTCAGAGAAAAACCCAAGAACCCTTGCTCCCTAGCAAAGATGGCAAAAAACCTCTAAAACTCTGCAAAATGTTCTGGGAACTCTCTTGGAATAACTGCTACTACTACTAGTCTACTTCCTAACTACAAAATGTATGGAAAAAAAAAAAAAAAATTAGGAAAGAACTGCAAAACCTATTCGTTCTCAAAATTTAGGACCCCATCAATCCAAGCAATATCCTCAGCAGTAAGTTCAGACTCATCAGGAGGTTCACATTCATCTTGAGGCATAGGAATAGCAACAATGTCATCTATACCACAGAAATCTGACATCCCAAACTGCGAAATAAACTCTTGGGTAGATGGTGACATTATTGGGACTTCCCATAAATCCAAAACCGATTGTTCTTCTTCAAGAATTGGAAACTCACTGCCTTCTTCTATGATCGTATTACCAATTCCGTTACTAACTATAGCTGAAGTAGATTCGTATAGATATGGTTCCACATTGTCTTCTTCTTTGATTGAATTTCCAATTCCATTACCAAGCAGAGTAGAGACCTCGAGCACAGACGAGGGGGATGGATGAGAAAACAAACCTTGGGTCTCTTCCTTGACATTCCCATCAGTCGATAATGAATTATTATTCTTCTGCAAGCATAGCAATCTGTCAATCTCATTGACATTGCGCTTACCAAACATTGACTTATCTTTAAACTCATATTCTTCTTCATCATATTTTGAAGAATCAGTGGAGTAAGGATCAGGGTATGTAATATGAATTTTCTTCATAGAGTTATTCTTGGATGTGTCACAATTGTTGTTTTGGTTTAATCGTTGCCTTTTGGGGCCAGCCATGTAGAGTCAGACCCCTGAAAATCCACAGAATGAAATAAAATAAAACTCTGGAAAACCCAAATTGAAAAGCAATGATCTTTTTTGAGATTTAATTTGTCCGAAAGAACTCAACTACAAAACATGTCCATCACCAAAACAATAATAATAAAAAATATATATTAAAAAAAGAAAGAATAAATAGTCCTAAAACCAATTGAAATCGTTGCCTATCATAAATTAAACGCAGAATAAAATTTGTTCTTTCATTGAATAAGCAAAGATAAATAACTAAAACAGAATAGAATAAAAATCCTAAAACCCATTAAAACCCTTGCCATGAATCATAAATTAAACTCAGAAATCATACTTGTTCCTACATTGAATAAGCAACAATAAATAAATAGACAAAAAACCCACATACCGTTTTGATCTTAATAGCACGGAAAAGGTTGGAGAAGTCTGTTTCAGGGTCAGACCTTAACACCAAGAATGCATGCAAAAGGTGATCAAGAACAAGAAGAACGTGATCAAGCTGCAGCTTCAGAGTTCCACAAGTCCTCTGCTTCACACTCCTCTCTGTCTCTTTTGGGAAGCCTCACTGTCTTGTGGGAGAGAGAGAGAGAGAGAGAGAGAGAGAGAGAGATACAATTATAAGGTAGTGAGAAAGAACAAAAAGAGAATGTTAAATATATATAGTATATACACCAGAATTTGAATGCCTTTTTCAATTCCGAAAAGGAAAAAGGTAGCACAAAGAAAACCAAGAAAGCAATGTAACATTTAAAATTTTGGTGCTTACCCAAGTCGGTGAGTGAAATTCTCTTTCCAATAGCCTTTCTTTCCTCTTTTTGATCTCTCTCTTAAACACACCCTGTCTCTTTGTTCTCTTCACCTTTCCCTCGGACGAAAAGTCCAAAGGGGAGTATGAAAGACCACTGTACTACTCCTATTCGGCCTTGGTTTGGTTCTGCTTCCACTAGGACAACTAGACTACTGGTTTTGAATTTGATTGTTGTACAGGCTTGTGATAATATATATACACACGGGCGGAGGCACATGTAATTGCTGTTGTTTTTTTTTTTTTTTTTGGCGGGCGGGGGGGAGTACATTAAAATAGGCTGGGTTCTTAAAATGGTAATGATTGGCCCCCACAAAAATTTCATAAATCACAATCTATGTGAGTTTGCCTATTCTTTCTTTTAAAATCAAATGATGACCCCTTTAGTTAGTTTGCTCCGCTGTTAGTTTATCAAGTAGACCCTACCCAATTAAAGCATAAACTTTTACCAAAGCCTAACAAATACGCCATGTGTCCTTTTTTTTTTTTAAGCATACAAAAGTGCAATGCACTGTGTTCGTTTGTATATTTTGTGCATTGGCAACATTGCTTGAACTTATGAGTTTTTTTTCTTCACAAATTTGATCTTGACGTCATCATTTCATATTTTCCCTAGCTAATTTTATCTTTCAATTTTAGTTTTAGATGCATTGATTCGAGTTTAGAAATAATATTATTATATTTTAAATTTGATCATTTTGTTTACCATATATTTATAAATTTAACATAAGAATATATAATTTGCCCCCCCAAGCAAAATATCCTAGCTATGCCCTTGTTTATATATATATATATATATATATATATATATAAAAGAGAGTTTGTATTTTTATATTTGTATAAAAAATATTTACACTAGAAAGTTGGATAAAAATATAAAAATACCGCTGTTACTGAAAATTAAAAATTTTAAAGCACTGTACACAAGTTAGAATAAACTTACCATAAAGTTTACATAAATAAAAACCCTCACGAAGAGGAGAGGTGTCATCTAGGATTCCTTGTCGAGTCTGCCAAGTTGTGAAGGCAGATAATAAAGTGGTGCCTATGAAAGGAAATAATACGAGAGTAGATAATAAAGTAATGTTTACCTTATCAAAAAAAAAAAAAAAAAAAAGTGATGTTTACAATAGGCCATGATATGAATCAATTAAAATTTGTTAATGGTGTCTATGAAAGGAAATAATATGAAAGTAGATAATAAAGTGATGTTTACAATATGTCATGATATGAATCAATTAAAATTTGATAATTCAACTATTGTGAAAATTATTGTATTTATAGAATTACTTTTAAAATTAAGGGTAAATTGTAAATTACACCTCTAAAGTTTGGGGTGTTTGGATTTTATATTCTAAAGTTTCAGAATTTGGATTTTAACTCCTGAAATTTGGGGACGTTTGGATTTTACACCCTAATAATTCAAAATTTAAGTCTTACCCCCTAAAGTTTGGGAGTGTTTGGATTTTATACTCCCAAATTTTGAAACTTTAGACTATAAAATCCGAATACCCCAAAAATTTATGGAGTAAAATTCAAATACCCCTAAAATTTAGGGAGTAAAATCCAAATTCTGAAACACCAGGATGTAAAATCCAAACACACCCAAATTTCATAGGATAAAATTCAAATTCTGAAACTTCACTACATAAAATCCAAATACTTCCAAACTTTAAGGTGTAATTTGTAATTTACCCTAAAATTAACAAGCATGAAATTTTTGTATAATATTATTTTTATAGTAATATAATATTTTGTATTTCAATTAAAAGGACAAAAATACAATTTATCTGTTTTAATGTGCTCTGCATATGCTTAAAAAATTTTTTTAAAGTTAAATATTTTCAAAGTTAAATTATAAGTGTTAGAAGGCAACTTGAAATATTGCAAGACGTAATGTGATTTGTGAATTTGGATACAATTATTCAAACTACTGTGTAACCCCGTGCTTATGCATGTGTACAATTTAAAATAATCACAATTACACAATTTAAATTATACATTTTTTTGAGAACATGTTCAAATTACACATGATATTAGCTTACATCTTGTTTAAACCATAAATTTCTAAAATATGTAATGATTTTCCATTATATATATGATTTAGAAATTAATTGAATTTAGACTCTTCGATTTTTGAGCTTAATAATTCACTTGCTATAAAAATTAAAAAATTTGATGGATACGTGGCGCACAAAATTGGACTCCAATTGAAATTCAATTTAGAATCTAATTGGATTTAAACTCTTCGATTTTTACACTAAATAATTCACTTGACACAAAAATTTAAAATTAGATGGGACATGTGGCACAAAATTGTGAATCCAATTGAATTTTTTCTAAGGTTTAGCTAGTAATTAAAATATACTAGTATGTAACCCGTGCTTACACATGGGAATGATGAATTGTAGTGATGCTAATGAAGTTAGTTTGGGTTATTAAATATAACTATGACATTCAAAGGTACTAAAATGATTCTTCCTTGCAATTTTAATGATATTGGTTACGCCAAGTTTCTCATTACACTGCTGTTATATATATAATTTTGAAAATCATTATTGGACACTACATATACAATGTCAATTCACTGTCATTGTCAGTGAAATTCTACTAAATATAACACAAAATAAAAGAATAAATTGGTTCAATAGTATCTTCTAAATTGAATGAGGATAGGTGCATGGAATCATTTAGCTTAATTACAGTTTTTTTACATTCAAGATCTTCACATACAAAATATCTAAATAGAAATAGTATAAAAAATATATTCATTAGTTCAAAAAAAAAAATAATAATAACAGCAAAAATCTAAACAATTTAATTTGTATTAAAAGGTAACAAAGGCAAAATATAATTTTGATTCTAATCAATTTTTCTCTAAACTTTGGTTATATATATATATATATATTACCTAGGTTTATTTATAGAGATTAAATTATGTAAGGATATGGTGTGAAATTCATGTTTTACCCCTCCAATCCCAACATGCCACATCATCCTATCACATATTTAGGAATAAGCACAACTACACCCAATCAATTCTAATACCCATATATAAATCTAATTAAATTGGGAGTTTATTGAGATGTTGTTAGGTGTAGTAGGATGTATTGAATTTTAAGTAAAATACTGATATGACAATCTCTTATTAGATGATTTAGATGATGTAAGCCATGAGTTTTACAACCAATCCTTACCAAATTTGTACTCTTATTTATATTGGACTCCTTGTTTTTTACATTAAATTAACTCATTTAACACAAAAATTTTAAAAATATGGGACATGTTATGCAAAATTAAACTCTATTTGAAATTCAATTTTTACACTAAATTAACTCACTTGGCACAAAAATTTAAAAACTTAAATTAGATAATTCTAATTTGAAATCTAATTGAATTTTCTCTCAATTTTCTCTATATATATATATATATATATATTTTTTTTTTTTTAAGTTTAGATTAGATGAGACACATAGTGTAAAATTAGACTCGAAACAAAATACCAATATGGTTGGTATCATAAATTTGTCATCTTATTAGAAACACAATATTCATTAAACAACTTTAACAATAGTAAGGATCTATGCTCCTCTGGAGCCTAATCGAAAAAACTCTCCCTTAGTGGGAGCCCCTTTCTCTGGCTTTAGCATAAGTCCTCCCTCCCTTCATTGGTACGGGTTCTTGCTGGGTCTTCAGTAGCCCATAGGGCTTGACTAACCCTTCACTGGTATGGACCAAATAGTTATAGACGGTATACAGCACCTCCAGCTCACTAAAGAAGAAGAAGAAAACATCTTCATCTCAACCACTAGCAGATCAGATCTCTTAGAGGAATGTGCTTTGAGTCTTTTTGGCCGACTTCTAGCAGATTGGCACCAGAATATTCGAGCTTTAAAGAGCACTCTAAGATCAGCCTAGAAGATGGGCTCAAATTTAAGGATTGTAGATGTTGGAAAAAATATTCTCCAGTTCAAGTTCAACTCAAAATACCAAATGGAGTGGGTTGAGAGAAATAGCAGCGTGGGAAACAGAAGAATTTTGGGCT